>JACCHV010000005.1:1316250-2632500 GCA_018907245.1 Eupristina koningsbergeri | reverse complement strand
GCATACTTCAAGAGATGAAGGATAGTTCATTCCTAGTTTTACCGTTGGCCAATATAAACAAAATTCAAAGACTTTTTAAGTGCAGTAAATCATTATGGGCCACATTTAGGGAAATAATTTTAAAAAATTTTGGCACTACTCTCAACTAAGGGGTGTCTCTTTCCTTTTCCAAGTAAATCTTAAGGCAGGAGGCGTTAAGTCCGAAAAATCCGTCACTTCTTGTACTTTTCCTTGTATAACTTTACTAGTGCGCACGAGAGGGTGTTTATCTTGTTTTCTGGTCCTACGCCTCTTCTCTCGCTCATTTTTTATTGCACGTGTTTTCCAACAGCAAAGGGAAATAGAGAGGCATAGATACTTTTCACTCGTAAATCGTGTCGCTCTTCAGCGCCATTTTTCTCGAGAGCACACTGACGGCATATGAGAGTACTCGCTCTCTCTCTCTCTCTCTCTCGCTCTCTCCCACCCACCCTCTCCTTCCAGACTTGGACTTTACCCTTTACACACGAATACAAATCAGAGTCGGCGAGGGGGAAAACTTTCTAGAGGGAAAAGCGTAGCCGCTTACTAAAGTGTCGAGCTACTCTGTTACCACTACTGGCTTGCTCCATTAGCGTTCTCCTCCCCCTTTTTTCCGGGTTTTTTGTCCTTTTTTGTGCTACATGTACATAAAGTTCTACGTTAACTCGTAACAGACCGTTGTTTCTAGGTTTTCTGGCTTTTAATTCCTCGGATGCATTGTGATGCGACGATTTTTTGTGCTTTCCCCGGTATGCATGAATTGATGTTCCGCTGAAAGAGTTCATGATAGCCCGGATTTTTCATTGGCTTTTTTCACCTTTAATTGTTCGTGAATAATGAACACTGCATTTTATACACTGGACTCTGCGAGCCCTTTTACATGTTGATTATGGCAGATGCTCTAATTTTGCTATTTGCCAATCAAAACGGCATCTCGGAGTTATGAGCATTTTTACGCTCGATTCTGTGACAAAGATGATAATAAATAATAGAGGCAGCGATAATTGTTTGTAATTTTGTGATTTTAACTTCTCCGACCACATATGCTTAAGTTCATCAAATCAATTCATATAATTACAATGTTTGCTTTTGCGGGCGATTTTATTTGTGCATAACAATTATCTTTCATAAATTTATGTACCTTAAATATTGCGTTGGGCGCAAACATAAAACTGCGAGCTGAAGCGTGAATATTTGGGATTTCGCGCAAAATCGCTTTTAAATTCGAAAAATCGCGAATTTCATTTTCCAAAATACACTTTCCCTTACGTATCGATTATCATCAACAACAAAGCGAAATTACACTCGATTTGGTTTACATAGTCCGAGCGTCACGTACGTCGGAGCAAATGTCAATTACGCTAACGAAGTATTATTAAAAAGAAAGCGAGGAATAAAAAAACAGGGATGATTGTCGAAATTCATCAGCCGTGTACGATCCGGAAAATAGTGCACTGTGACTGAGTCGTTCATAGAATTGACGTCTCGTTATTCTCACCCCCGCTTTTCATCTTGACGCCCCCGCGAACGTCGTTATTTACGCTTTAGCGTGCACTTTATCCGATCTCATTAATCTAGTTACAAGAGCGGCAACTACATCCTTTCGGCTCCGTGATCTCTTCTTCGCCTTTTCCCGGCAATTTCACTTTCTTCGTCCAGCTGCTTTTACATCCTCTTCTTCTGGTTTTATTATCCGAAGTGTGCTCTCACGGGTGAAACTGGAGGTGCGAGGATATGCACATGTCTGTGTAAGCTCATCGGGTATGCCTTAATCGCCCGTGGAATTACAATGTCGCCGAGGAGGACAAATCCAATTTGCATCCGAGGTATATGCAGTTTCTGATAATCGTGAAAGGACCTGATGTGAACGCGTTGGGGCTCTTTAGTTCTTTATTGCCTTCGATCGGAATTACTCTCTTTGAGAATTATGTCCGATCTTCCTCTATAAACTATCCGCTCAAATATCATCACTTATTGAATTGCTTACTTCGTTTTCGAAATCGAAGACACTTTTCCCATTTCAAAAAATTGCTTTTCATTCCAAAAATTTTAAAACCCTGCACTCTATTGTGATTTAGCGATTTTTTTTTTTTTTTTTTTCCTACCTTTTTTGACTTTTCTTACCGGAATTATGGAACCATACTTTAAACTCATTCAAGATACTTAATAATCACTTGCCCCATATACATAAAATTTTACTTTCAATTTTTATCCTATTGTTACTCTAAAATTAAAATATTTGTAATACTTTAAAATTGAATTTAAACAATAATATTATCTCATCCGGAAGCTTTATTTAATATTCCATTAACTTAATTCGTGTTATTACAATCAAAATTTACTTATTTAATGCGTTTTAAATTTACAAATACACACATAATTATATATTTATATTCATATTGCACAATATGTTATAAATATAAAAAAGGAAAAATAAAATGAAATACTTTTATGTTGTCAATTCTCATAAAAAAAAAAATTTACAAAATATTGTATGCAGTTAATAAAACATTTTTATTTTTATTGTCAACATAATTCTTTTTTATTAAATTATTAAAAATCTCAATTTACAAATTTATATTGAAATATTTAATAGAATAAAATTTAAAAATGTAAATGATAAATAATGGAGTATTGAAACATAATAATAAAATTTTTTTTTTAACCTTTTGAAAGAATTGACCTAGATTACATAAAATTATTTTAAAAAATAAAACTTTACTGAAATATTTACATTAAACTACTTCATCATTTCCCATTGCTCAAAGTGTTGAATTCCATCTAATTAATAATTTAAAAACGTATTGAAAAAGGATAATGTGTGTAGTAAGACATAAATAAAAATTGTAAAAAGGTTATAATTAAATTCACTTGGTATTATTTATTCAAATTTTCAAGTCATAAAAATAAAACTTTCTTAAGATATTCTGTGCTAAGTATTAAAGTCGATATTTGAGTTCAAACGATGATTTGATAAGTCTGGTAACTTTTAATTTAATTTTGACGGTAAAGTTTTCATTTAAGAAGTTTTAAGTTTACAAATTCTGTGTAATATAATTAAATCTCAACAGATGAATTATTAATAGTATTAGTTAATAATTACAAAACAATAACATATGAATATTCATGCAGTCCTCGGTAGTATCTTACTACTCTAAGCATTACAGCTAATTACATAAGACAAACAGGATGATGTTCATGGAATTGAAGTATCTTCACAGCATAGAATAAATATTAACAAGAAATTCATTTTCAGCGTTAAATATTAACCGTTAAATGCATAATAAAAATATTCAATAAAAATATACTGTTAAACATTTATTTTATCTCCGTTGTTTCATGCACTCGAACACACGGTAAAAAGAATTTGTACACAGAAACGTAGGTGTATTGTGCAGTGAAGAGGCCAGTAATATGATGCGACGTGTACGTATGAAGGGCCTGCGTTGTTGTGATTGATCGTTTTTTAAATCATTTTAAATGAGTAGAATGAATTTTAATATCTTTATTAATGGCTTCGGTAAAGTTCGTCCAAACTTTTCTGCATTTAATTCGATACCATAATTATCAGGCTTTCTTCTTTCTTTTCGGCAACTCAATTATTGTCTCTTTTTGTGTTAAATGGATTTTTAAATTTAGCTGCTTTTATTATTTAAATAAATATTTTAAAAATAAATCATTCGCTTAGTTTAGTAAAGAGGGTTGCGGCTTGTCAACTTGAATAGATCGAGCCGGACAAACTGATTTGCGTAGAATTATTGTTAAATTGAATGCTCGTCGACTTTAAAATCTATTGAATCAAATATTGGAAAAAATATTTTCTATTGCTTTGCTTGACAATTTAACGGTAAACATTTTATTTGAGCCTTTAATCTATTGCGATGAAATTTGTGGATTAGAATTCACTGAGGCCTAAATTTATGCTTAACAAATATGATGTTCAAGTACCTGTAATATTGCAAATTCGATTTTTCTTCTTTTTTCGTTAAATTTTGATCTTTGTGATAGCGTCGTTCAAATGTGAAAATAATACTCGTTGAATTCAATTATTCCTCAAAATGTTCTCCCGTACGCATATCCGTGTCAGACCGCGATTAATACATCGGCAGGCCTAATACATACAAAAGCAGCAGAAACTCACCCTTTTTCATCCCCCGTGATTTGCTCGTGCATTGAATGGCATATTTGAGGGGCCAGGGCAATTAGAATAAATGCTAATAGAGAGAAGACTCGTTACTCAAAAACACTCGTACATGCATTGTCGTGGTGGTCGCCCCCCGGAATTCGGAAGTCGCATAATGCGAGAGCGGTGTGGGGGTGGGGGTGGGGGTGGGTGGGTGGTGAAAAGAGGTAGTATCGGTTGGGTACACGCCGGCATCGATCGCCACTGCTCGGCACTCGCTCGGACACCTACCCTTCTGGTTCGCGCCTAAACGAGACAAAGCGACAGCTAATTGTGCATCGTTAAGTTCATTATCATCAGAGGAAAATCGCACTCGGTCCTACAGCTTCGCACCCCTTTCCCCCAAGCGCCACCCCATAGGTACATGCAAGTGCACAGAGCCGAGGGCGAACACCATATATCGATTTCCCACAATTTCCCGGTCCCCGGCAGTTATGTTCTGGTGGGGCCTGCAACTGTTTAATTGGCTCTCGTTCCTATATGTGCTGCGGTTTGTGTATACATGCCTCGAGCTCTTATCACGTCCTTACGTAAGCGCACTAGAGCAAGGATCAGCCTGGGGGGAAAGGGAAAGCGAGATTTATGAGGATCCGAGTAGAAGGAATCGGACCAGGTGTCTGGTGAAATATTGGTGTATCGGGGGATTCTCGCACTCATAGGGAGCGAAGGTGCCTTCATCGAGGCTAACGACGACAAAGGCGCTCGGGAAATTGGATAATTTTTCCCGGAGATTGCTATGTCCGATACGAGATGCATCAGTTTATAATGGCGGACGGGTTTCCACTTTTTGAATTGTGCAGAGACTTGATCATGATGTCTCTGAATTATTTTGCGAGTGCTCGGCCCCGTGTCCTTTACTATTTACTTCGGATCTCCTCTCTTTTTTATTGATACCGCTTTCCTTTTTCCATTTGGAGTTGTATCCTGTTTTATTGGTTACACTTGGAAGGACACTTCAGTTTGCGAGGATGTGCATGCTACAGCCGGAATTTTTGACCAATGGTCGGAGGGTCGATAGATACGTGGGAGCAAGATTGGATTAGAAATATGTCGTGTGGGATTTTTCGTGAAAATTTGATGCGCTGCGCAAATTTTTTGCGAATCTTTCTTAACTTCCCTTCCCGGAATTTATAGCCTTAGATTTTATTTAACCGAAGAAATGTACTCGATAAAAGTAATATCAAAGCTTAAACTAATATCTTACGGATAACTTTCTTTAAGCGCTAAGCCTTTTCTTGTCCCTGATTTAAAAATGTGTAATTTTTTTGTATGAAGTAAATTTTTCGAGAAAAATTGTCAAATAGATTGTAATATATCGTAGACCTTTTCGTGACAACCGCGTAATTTATTGTATTGCGTAAAAACCAAAGTGCACTTCTTAAAAGCCGAATAGTTATTTTCATTAATTTTATTTTAAAGTTGCAGAATTTTATCGAACTATTGAAAAAAAATATTGATACTTTACATCAAAATACAATCAAACGTTTTTATTTTATTAATTGATACAATTGAGGTGAATTATGTTACTATTATTCAATAAAGATGTATAACAATAAATATTATTATTCTTTAAATTCTACAGATTTTATTTGAATCCTCCAAAATTTATCTACAAAAATAGTTACAACCTAAGTAAAAGTTAAATTTATCTTTATAAAAGACGTATAACATACATAGATAAACAAACTTGAACACTCAGTAAAACAATTTATTGTGCACATTTTTTTTTTGTAAATCGTAAAAATGTTTAAATAAATAAATTCCTTTAACTTTTATAAATGATCGGCAGTTCAAAAATTTTATTAAGAGATCTCTTAAGAATTTTATATTACGTTCTATTTTACTTTACTTTATTGTTGTCTATTTTTCTATTCACTATAAAAATCTCAAACTTTATCATTTTATATGCTGGTTTATTTTTATTTATTTATAATAGCATGTAAAATGAAATTCTATATATTTCGATATATATTGCATTTTCGTGATATTTCTTCAAATGTCATGATTTTCAGCTTTACAATACTGAAAATTTAGTATTTTAAATTGAAAATATAATTAAAAATATAAATTTTAATGATATTTTATATTTAAAATTTATATTTTATATTTAAAATTTTTTTATTTTTATATAACAATATAATATAAATAATTTAAATCATTTATTTTTTTTCGGAAAAACCATTTAATTATTTTTTAAATACGTATAAATTACAATTTCATATTTTATGGAAATAAAATACTCTTCTTATTTAAAAACGTATTCGAATATTGTCTCATATTTTACCGATTAAACTAAATAGAAATTTCAATATCCGAAATATTTCTTAGTTTAAAAAATATACTTTAAAATTTCTTAGTTTAAAAGGATCTTGAAATGATAAGCAAAATTAGATTTTTTCTATAAAAGAAAAGTATGTGATGAAATTCTGAGTATTTTTATATAAATTTCAAAAAGGTAAAATTAGAGTGTACTATAAAACTTTAGTCGTGTTTTATTTGATGTCTGATACATTTCACTACCCTTTCGATGAATGAATTCCCGAATATGGATACGAGTGTTATTTCGACAGTGATTTTCAACTTTCATATCGACATTGATTCGTTGAGTTACAATATCGTAGGTAAACTATAACTAAACCACCACACCGATAGGACATGCTGTAGTTTCATGAGAATACCATGTTTGATGTATGCAAATATTTATATTCAACATTTTTACATTGTATCGAAATACTTTTTATAATTATTTTTAATAAAAGAATGTTTGATATTTGTTAGTTTCTGTATCAATCCAATGTTATATTTTTCAAGTAATTTGAAACTACCAATTCATTATAGAAAGAAAGTTGGTGTAAATCAATCTTTGGTTATTTATTATTTTTTTCAAGACATTTTTTTGTTTAATGTTCACACGAATAATAATTAATAATAGAATATGACGTAATTGATAAGATTTTTATTATAATTAATGTTCTATGATAATAAAAACGTACAAGAGTTTAATATATTACTCATTAGAATTTTTTAAAACAATAATTTATTTATTATACCAAAAATATTATTTATTTTTTCTACTTTATTATTTTTGTTATAATTAATTTAATACGAAGGATTAAATTAATATTGTAGAAAATAATACCTTTATGTAAGTAAAAACCCTTTGATGAAAGGGATGAGGACATCATAACCTTTAACACTGAATGGCGTATACAGATAATCGATAATATGAGATTACTGATGAGAAAAGTCAGTTGTTTTGATAGAAACATAGTAATTTATGCGTACGGGATTATAGAAAATAATGAAATAATGTTGAGAATATAATTATTATTTCCAGTTGTTTTAAATTCAAAATCCTCGAGAGAGATTTTTACAGTATTTTATTACTGTATATATTTTTAGAAAACATTATTCCATTACTCATTTAAAAAGTTTTTTATTCATTAGTAGAGAATGTTATTATATTTCAAAAATTGTAATTTTGTTTCAATTTTTTAATAAGTATCTCCACAAATTAATGCGAATAATTAATGTATTGATGTAATATTCATTTGACTGTGATTGCAATAAATATCTATCCAATAAAATTCATTCGACTCAGTTCACCTCGGAAATTTACAGTTTTAGTGTCTTTCTTAAGTTTCTTCTCGCTAAAAAGAAATGCAATCTTTAGAACAATAATATAATTAAAGTCTGCTCGAGTGAAAAATAGGAGCTAAAAAGCATGTAATAATTAAAACAACGAAAGTAGGGGGTAAACAGGAGAATTGTACTGGTTCCAATGTAATGGATCGAAATATAAGTGCAGCTAATTTCTTTACGTTGTTCAGGTCAAACAGTTATACTGCGGTACTCATTGGTTCACAGCGGATAAGGCCGATAGTCTTCGTAATAGATGTGGTTTTGGGATACGGTAGAACTGGAACGGGGCAGGGGGGAGGAACGAAATCAACTTAATGTAATGCGGTTGACCAATCGCAGATCGATAGGGAGTTCCACAAGAGGGTACGAGAGAGACGGAGCACTAAAATGAGATGAAGTTATGGAGAAATTTTGCGTAGGTACATCGTTGAGTGCGTACATTGTAAGCCTTGATGAGCCATGAGGAACTAATGGAGGGTAGAAACTACTTTAATTAGAACTTGTACTTGGAAAATATCTGATTTTGTAAATGAAAATTTTTAAAAGCACAAGAATTATTACCTTTTCGACGCAAATAGCCTGATGATTTATCTGCAAATAAATAAACCCTTTTAGTATTGCGATATGTTAATGTGCAGAAATCTATGAATCAGTTTGATATAAAGTGCATTTAATATATCTCTGTGTATACGTGTATGGGTATATACTCAAAAATCCTTTTACGAAAAAGGCTCTAAGTGCAGAGTAAGTTACCAAGGAAAATCGCCGTCTTATCTACCAGAAAGGGAAATATATTACAGGTAATACCTTCAATAGTCTACGTATGTTATGTTAAGTTTTATTACTGCACATTTTCTTGTAACCATTTAAACAGATTTCTATTTGAAAAATATATATTTATTTAAGATTACACCTTAGCGTGAACTGTAAAAGACTTTGTAATTTCCATAAATTTGCAAAATATACTTTGATCCAAATTTTAATGAACATGTTTAAATTAAAACAATTTATTTAACTAATCCCAGAGAATTAGAAAATAGTGTTTACTATTAACTTAGACAATACCAATTAGTGACAATGATATCATTTAAAATCGAAAACGAAAAACAATCTTGTATTACTTGAGAATCATTAGTTAAAATTACTTTTAAATATTGTTCAATAAAATGAAGTATAATATTGTACGTGTAATTGAAAAAAATGTTTCAAGAATTTTTAGGAAATCATTGCTCATTTCCTTTGATTATGCGTTGGCAAAATGATAAAAAATTACTCTTTGAATTCGTATCAATACAAGTCCATGTAAAAGTTAAAAGTAGAAAAACATAGTATGAATCACTTTGGCAATTAAAAAATCATTATTTTTCTGCACTTTACACTTCATTCAAAATGTTTTACTTTGAAAATATAAAGAAAATGGAAAAAAATATAGTATTCCAGACTATTTGAATATTTTGTAAATTAGATGGTAATATTACAAGAATCATTGCAAATTTTTTAAAGCATTATTTCAAATTAAATTTTACTGATCATTTGTAATAAAATATATCATGATCCAAACGCTGTAAGCCAGAGCATTTAATAATATTGCACAATCGTTGGCACAGACCTGAAAATGTGAAATACATTTTCTAGGAAATGGATATTTTGGTTCCTGTTTCTCTAATGATATGTTAGTTCCGAGCCATTCGAAAATACAAGATCGAATCTACCAAATACGAAATCTTACATACTTTTGTGCGAAATAATTTCAATGATAAGTGGTTACGGTTTGCCAAAAAATTCATCGGACTTCTTATTCCGAACTACATAACAATAATCTTATATTTTAAGTAACATTCAATTTAATAAGATTTTAAATAAAATTTAATTTTAAAATTTGAAATTAGTTAGCTGAATGTAGTTTAAGCTTTAAAATAAAATTGGTGTTGCTTTGAATTTGAATATTTTTTTCTTACAAAACGTGTCGTCCTATACATTAAAAAAAAAAAAAAAAAAAAAATTAATTCTCATTCAAAATACGTACGATTAAAAAAACTTTGGAGATAGAAAAAAATATAAAATTCAGTTCATTCAGTTGGAATAAAATTGTTCATTGCAAATAGCTCAACACACCCTCATTTAGCTAAATAACATTCAAGAGATTAGACACTTTTACGGCAGGGGATGCTTATACATCAAAAATACCTCGTATACCACCAAATACACGTATGCGTAAGGTCTTTCTACCCCTATTTTTTCATCCTTCTTTATCTCGTCTACGTAATTAGTGGAGGGAGGAAGTATCGTCCACCTACACATGGAAGTAAAGTGGTGGTCTAAGCATCCGCATCGAAATAATGAAAAGGGAAGGGCTCGTATGAAAAAAATGGAAGTACTATCGTTTCCCTCACTCTTTTGCAGAAATTCTCCACATTTACACCGTCACAGACGAAAGAATTCCATTCGGAAATTCTTCACCTGCTTTGAATATACATTTTTTATGCGCTTCCTCTGCCTCCTTTTTGTTCGGAAGCTGGCCGACGCCAACGAAATTCGCGGTTTTTCGTTCTAAACACGAGAGAAAAGCTTTTATTTTTGTTTTCATTCTTTTTTGTACAGTAATTTATTATTCTTTGTGTTTATAATTGAAATTCGGACTAAAATTTTCTAAGGTATTTTGGCATTAGAAATGTTTTCCCCTGAAGTATTGTGAGCTTTAGTATTTACGATTTGGTGAACAATTTGAATTAGGAAAGTTTTGAAATACTCACTTTGAAACTTTACTTATAAATTTTATGATTTTATTAGAGCATAGTTTCAAATTTTACATAGATTTATAATTATAAAAGTTTAAGTAAAAAAAATTCGATTAATTACTGTTTGGCAGTATACTATACATTATACTCAAAATACGCATTGAAACATACATTTAATCAAAAGAATGCAATTGATTGAATAATTACACAATGATTAAATTTTTGATAAACAAAAAGTTAAGCAAAGATATCTTGAAACTAGAAAATATAAATAAATGGAGCTCATAGGAATGAAATGAGGTGTATCAGTTCTATCAAAACATGGTTTTAGAAGTTTTTTCTGAAAGTGCAACATCCTAATGTTGCTCAATGTTTTAACTTCGACTGCAGTTACCTGTAGAAATAATAGGCCATTTTATTGTTTCTTCGAAATGTGGCACATGTACAGTTGTGAAACTGAGGGTAAAAAAAGCAGAAATGGAGAAGAGCCCGAAGAAGAGGAAACTTTCAATTTTCGGGTAGACAGTGCCAGTTCGATCGACAATTTAATTCGAACGATAATTTTTGCTGAACAGGCCAAGAGCTCGGGCGACTAATTGAAGTGAAAACATTATCATTTTTTCTTTTTTGTCGTCCAATCTTTCTATTTTTATACATTATGCATTTCATGCATTCATCTCCTCCAAATATTTCTGGAAATTATATTTTTTAATAACACGAATGTGATTCTAAAAGTATCATAACGCTGCTTTTTAGTTGACAATGTTTCTTTATTAGTATAATGAAACAAGCTAATATATCAATGATAAAAAGTATGAAAGCATTTTTGTTAACATACGGATTAAAATAAATGTGAAAAGCTATGAATTCAGGAAGTTTTTGTTAGTAAATAATTAAATTTTACTAGTTGCAATGTGATATAAATGATATCAATATGTTATTTTAAGTTTAGATAATAATAATGAGCAAGATTTATTCAAACAGATTACTTTTGTTTCATAATATTTATTTAAATAAGACAAATATATATAATTATTCAAATTAAACAAGACGAAATAACTGTCATTATTATAATTTACGCTTCATAACTTTTCATTTTTAATTTCGAGTGCTCGTAATTTATTGCTAAAAATTAGCTTAAAACTTAAAATTAAGACTTGAAATTCAAGTTTTTGTTTTAAATACGCAACTTTTGAAAAAAGATGATCTGTCGCAATAATCTTTAATATGAAAGTATCTTTGTATAATCACAGAGCAATTCATGCCTTTTAATGTGTACACTTCATTATATATGACAAAAGGAGAAATTATAAATTGGTTCCTTTGCATAAATGAACATTCAACCAGCCCATTGGAATTTAAATTTTTCATTTCTAATGAGCTCGATAAGCTAAAACTTCCCTTTCGTTTCACAAATGGCCGAGTGGACAATTAACGCAACTATCGCCTGCGATTCAGCGTAAAGTGCGAAGATTAGATTAGGGACGTGGACTTGGGAATCGACATCACTTACTTTTCCCCTCATCCTCAGAAATTGTCGCTAATTGTAACAAATAGCAAAGCCCATTTGCACGCCGAGAACGACTCCCGGATGGAAATGCACTTTGCGTGTAAACTCGTTCTCGCCATTGAGTCCCGGCCTTCCCTATAAAGCTGGTGCCGAGGGTGCGAGGGCCGTAGGAAGCTATAAGGCCGGATTTACCGATTTCGTACAGCTCCGCGCGTAAATCAGCGGGTGGGACACATCACTTCCGGTTCACACTGGGTAGAGGAGGTGAGAGGGTTGGCCATCGCCGCCGGCTCAGGGCTCCCGGAAGCTGAGTTGTGGAATCTATTGCTTTGGCACGCTTCTCGCGCAGTGCTGAGGCTTTCTATCCTGATGCTCCAAATACAAGTGAAAGGGGTGAGGGAAGGAGAGAAGCCGCCCTTATACCCTCCCCCCCAACCCCCTTACATCGTCCTCGCTATCTTGCAAGGGAGATCGACCAGATAAGGGACGAACAAGATGCCGTCCCGATCTTACTGCCCAGGAATGCGCCCAGCTTAATGTCAGACGGAGAGCTGTCGGGGAATGATAAAGCCCGACTGGGGAGGAGACGCCGCTTTTTGCAAAATCCAGAACATTCGTGCGACTCTTCCGAGGGTGGCTGTTTTCTCATTTTCGGTATTTTTTTTGCTGTTTTTTTCGACTCTTACAGCTGATTGAAATGAGGAGGATCGCATCTGTTACCATGGGAGATGGCATTCTTCCGCTTACAAAAATTTTACTCTTTTTTGCCAGACTTTAGTCTTACTTGGACTGATTTAAAATAAGCGCTGGTTCAGTTCCTCTTGGAAAAAGCTTTGCGTTGACTGGAAATAAATTTTCCGGATAACATCGCTATGGTCCCGTGAATAAAAATATACCATTTTTGGAAGACATCCTTGTGGGTATATGTGGGCACTCGTATCGGAATATTGAATCGATTTTTATATATCAAGTTTTACTTACTTTGTATTTTAGTCAATGTTTTTCAAATTCGTTATCCTCCCTTTGACGTATATTTTATAATT
This sequence comes from Eupristina koningsbergeri, assembly GCA_018907245.1. Classification (NCBI taxonomy): domain Eukaryota; kingdom Metazoa; phylum Arthropoda; class Insecta; order Hymenoptera; family Agaonidae; genus Eupristina; species Eupristina koningsbergeri. Next base: position 2,619,363 of record JACCHV010000005.1, on the reverse strand, counting down.
AATTATAAATATTTAAATGTTTTGCAAACAAAAAAAAGTAATAAAATTGAGTTCTTATATGAATACTCATATTGAATAATTGATACTATATGCACTTGTTTGTGAAACGGTAAATTAAATTTTTATTGCTGAGTAAATTGTACTGCAATAATAATTCTTTTAATTTACAACTTGAAATAATTATCAGATAGAAACAGTATAATACTGGAATGTAATATCACATTGTAATATATAATTTAGATTTTTGAATCATTAAAAATAAATCATATTTATAATTACAGTACTATGTGAAGATTTATATTAGTTATAAAAAGAAAAAATATGTATGCCCTGGATAATAAGTCAGAGGTCAAGAAGCTATCATTTCTGCTATTCATTATTCGAAAATTAATTTGCATAATATGTACCTCATAAATAACAATTTTTGAACTCGAAGCCCCATAATCACGAAAGAGCTTTGCTCAGGTAATGAAACCAATTTGAAATCTACTCTCATTACACGAGGTGAAGTATAAAAAAGAATAAATAGGAGCGAGATTTGCATTTAATATAGCACCTAATTTACTTCACGCGTACACATCGATCAAACAAAACAGTTTGAAAATTTTCTCGCATTTGTACAAATTTGAAAATATGATCGTTCGGGTTTCTCCTTTTGCAACTTTTCATCGTAATTTCATTGCGGTACTTTTACGAGTGATTTAGCGTTTAGTCAGTGGACATGAATTAGCGAATTTCTTGCTTCTTCTTCGTGACTTTGCTGGCATTTTCATCTATTTCCCTTTTATATTCCCTGCATGTTTTGCATATATAATGAACAAATGAACGAAGATATTCATTTGGTACGTGCATAAAAGTTAGAAAGAGCCGGGATAGAAAGTACTATAATATAATTTTATGTAAACAACGAGGCAATCGCTGTTAGAGAAAAATATTTTACTACTTGACAATTACTACACAATAATGAAAATAATAAAATAAAACCTGTACTTTATTATATACGAAGATCAATTATAATGATCATCTAGTTGATTTTTAGTTAATATATCGACGTGATATTAAATTGTTCGTGATGAATTCTTTAAGATATTATATTTTAATTTCTATTTATATACATTTGAACATTAATCTTCATTTAATTTCGGTTATTCTAGTTTCAAAGTACTAAATAATTATTATTTTGCAATTAAATACAGATATAAAATTATTTATGTGACAAGTTATCGTACACTAAAATTCTAAAATTTATTGAATCTCAAAAATAGCAGTACATCCAAAATTAGATAATAATTTACAATAACAAGGGTCGGCTTTTAAAGCTGGTTTTGACACCAAATTTCTTTACCACTACTGAAAGTTTACTCGAAGATTAATTTTTTTTTGAGTGAAGATTCTATCCCACTTTTTTCATTTTCTCTTTATCCTTATTTTCGAAAGTGCATTTTCTAACCCATTTCCCCGATTTGCGGCGATCTTCAATCGCGTACGAGATTTTTTGCGTTAGAATTGGTGCTTAAAGTTTTTCTTTTATATCATACACTTTTACAAATGATGGTCATTAATACCACCCACGAAGCGAAGTTGGTTTTGTTGAATTGGAGAATTAAACTTGCACTTCTACGATAGGCTAATTCAACTATTTTTTGCGATAAATGATGTTAAGTACCATCGTATAGTTCATGAATAAATGCGTCAGTCAAAAAAAAAAAAAAATTATTAAAAGGAAAAAATTTTAATTTTGTGTGAAGAATGAAGAATGATTAAAATTTTACTAAACAATTATTTTACATAAGTTTGAATGCGGTAATATGGAGTTATTTGTTAATAAATTTAACTTGCTTGTTATGAAATGATGTACTTATAACTTATCTAAGAACTATCAACACTTTCTTTTCAAATTTTTGTAGTTAAAAAAAATGATAATTATAATATACAAACTTCCGGGAAACTTTTGACGTTCATTAGCGCTTGTAAACAGAATAAAAAAGGTAATTTCTTAATTTTCTTGAGTTTAATGTATCGGGGGAATAGTTCTACTTAATGTTTTCACATTATTTTATTTTTAAAAATTCTTAAGAACATTTTCTTTAAAATTTATGTGAAGCTTAGATAACATTAAAAATAATGCAGAATGAATAACTAAAGTTTTACAAAATTATTATAACTTATAGTAGATTATGCTTAATTTCTTTTCTTTATATTTCAAAATTAATATTTTTTTAAATGAAAGGCAGGAAAATAAACTACAAAGTAAAGATTTGCATAATATCTTAAGATTTTAAATTAATATTTAAAAGGAAAATTTTATGCAATCGAGAAAGAATTTTAGACGAATAATAAGCCACTGATTTTTTATAATAGGAACAAAAGAAAATTATTAATTCTGTAAGAAATTGAAAAAGTAATCGTAAATTAAAAAAAATAATTGCTGAAAAAGTTATATTTCTTTTTTATACTCCTAATTTAGAAGTTAATAGAGCCGAAGTTATAGGAATAAAAAATATTCCATTGTGAGCTCCGAGTACATCGCTTTATAAAGAAATAGTCGAAACTATAAATTCTCGACAACAAGGCAGCCAACCCTTCGGAATAACATTCATCCGGGATAACCACCATCGGGCAATCCAATCGTATTTACCAGCAAAAAGTAAAAGTGCGCTAGTTTCGTCAGTGAAGTGATGCTATTTCCTCGGAATGCAAATGATCAATTAAGGAGTGGTAAATCACTATGACGGAGCCAACGTCGCAGCCTTTCTATCAGACTTCAGTTGGCAGGAGAGTGCAACTACTTTTGACCCTTCCTCCACTCTATCCCGGAGGAAGTGACTCTTTTTCCTCTTTCCGATGCTCCCGATATTTATATCCAGGACACGTCCGAAATACTCCCGGGAAAGCCTGAGGAAAAGTGTGGGGAAGTGGTGATTGCTCCGCGAGCAGAGGGAGTAGATACTACGAGGCTTTTTCTTTAATAATGCAAAGTTTTTAGGGGAGTAAGATTTAGCTTATGTAGTGCGAATTTGTTCTTGATTTTATGTGGAGTATTTGCAAGGCTTTGGGATTCCTGTACAACAGGTGTGGAACTTTTCGACAGGTGCACAAAGTTACTATTGCGGAAAATCTTGTGTAAAACTTAGTGAATTTGAAATAAAATTGCTTTTTTACACGTATACTACTTTTTTCATTGTACGCGAAAGGAAATCTTAGCTTTTAAATCGCGAAGAATTTTAAATGTATTTGGTTTTGCACGCAGGGCAAAGCGTATTTGTTGAAAAATTATTGTACTTGAAATGGTACTATAAATAGATATACAGTAAAAAAGTTGTGCTTATTAACATAATTTGAATTTTTTAAAGTAAACACAAAGAGAAATTTAAAATGTACAAAAGTTTATTGAAGTAAATTACTTTCTAAGTAGTACTATTTCATTTTACAAATTTTCGAAATTTATAAATTTATAAATTTTTTTAATTTAATTACTTTTCTATTGCTCTCAATTAAATTAATATTAAAATGCCATTTTATTACAACTACAAACATTAAAATGGAAGAAGAATTTCAATTAAGTTTAAAATATGTATATGCAATGTGGAAAATAATTTCTCATACATGTATAATCTATCTACATACGTCTTTTTAACTTTGATTTAGCAGTTAAAATAGCTATTCTATATTTAAGATTTTTTTGATGAAGTGCATACAAGCTCTCAATTCAGAAATTTAAATTTTCCGTTTCATAAATAAAATTGAATTTACATTTTAAATATTGTATTTTATAATATAAAAAAACTCATTTGGTAACGTTTCATTTTTTAAAATTAAATATACATTTTTTTTAAGGGCTTATAGGATAGCAGTTTTTTTATAATCATTTTTACGAGATTATAGGAGATTATAAAAATTTTACATATTCATTGTACATTTAATTATTCTAATGGCTTATAAGCCTTCTAGTTGTATACATACCAACATATTCATATGCGTTATGTATATTTTCTTGACGGGGTAACATATTGTTCAAGGCATTATTCTCCTTACTACCTAATGAAAATCAAGATGAGCTTTTAATTTGAGTTTGTATTTCAATTTACACCACGAAAATGAAATGAAAAACGTAGAAAAACACGAGTAAAATAAAAAGGCAGAAGAAGATAGGATCGGAAAAAGAAGATAAGTAGTAACTTACTAGAAACAGGAAAGCACGAAGGAAAAAAGTGGTGTACCGGCGAAAGCATTGAGTACAAGTAGTATAACTCTGCAGCCCGATAGTGTAACGAGCCAGTTTTCCCATGTCTGATTCTCTTTTGCTCCTAATTTCACTTCCTCTTATGGACCGACGCTAGTGGCAACTGCAGCCGAGAAAAGACAAGACGAAAACTTGATTTAATTCAACGATCCTTTCATCGAGTGTAAGTCTGATTGCTTGAGTCACGGCCGTGAAAAGTTTAAAGAGTAAATTCTGTCTGAGAGAAATAGAGGAAGTGACAGAATGTGGAGCTGGAAAAATGTATACATATATATATATATATATATACATCACTGATTTCGAGTTGAATTTGTGGACTTTGAAAATTCTTGCACTGTTAGTGGGCTCGAATATAAAAGTCACTTTTAACTGTTTAAAAAATATCGCACTATAGTTAAGATTTTTTTTTTATTATTTTTTATTATTATTACTGTAATGAACTATTTTTATAATCTGATTCAGTGTCAAATTTTATTTTGTAATGGATGTATTAAAAATATTTTATATCTTTTCGATCAAAATTTACCTCATATTGAATAGAAAATGTTGCATAAATCTTTTTACTTTGATACACGAAATAAAAGATATTCATATTGCGGAAATGCATTGTATCTATTCATTTAAGGCTTTTAAAGTAACGCATAGAATTCTGGTGTACATGAATTTGTATAAATCTCATAAATGCAATAAGATCACAAGTGACTGATTTGCAAAGCAACTTTTTAATTGTCTTCCCTTTGTTCCATTGACATGTTGGACAAGGGTTATTCGATATAAGCCATGACATTCCACTGTAATTTTTCGTCATGTTACATCCCCAAAGAAGATATTTACATCCAAACCACGTTCGGAATGTTCTGGGGAATTACGTGATAGGAACGAAGGCAAGGACACTTTGACTGTTGAAATAAAGAAAGGCAATAAAAGAAAGCAAAACAGAAACAGAGAGAAAGAGTGAACAGGCGGACAAATTCTTTTTCTGACAATTTCTTTCTTTCATGCCCTATTTTAGTCCAGAAAAAAATGCAATGCAAGAAAACATGAATTGATGTAATTTTATTACTGCAGTTTTCAGCTTTTGATAAAAATGTCTTATGATTTATACAGGTTATAGTTAAATTTGATTAATTACTGTATATACATACGAAATAGCACGAGTTCAAAAAAGTTTTCGAAATTTACTTGCAGTAACGCAATTTTAATACATGTACTTTAATTTATTATTTTTGGTTATTTTTATTTTTTAGATTATGCTTTGTCATAAATAATGATTTTAATTAGGATAATGTTTAATAACACTGATAGCTTCATTCTTGTTTTCATCAAGATTTTTGGTCTTAAAACGAAAATAATTTATAATTTCTAATAATTTTATAATATTATTAATAATAGTAATTTCAATAATTGATGTCTTCTGTAAAACTTTTACGTACTTTATTGTTTTAATTTAATTTAAAACTAACAAAAAGATACTATTAAAAAAGGTTTCATTCTACGCTTTTTAACGCTATGCTTTAATCGTTGAAATTCATAAAATATATTTAACTTGAGGATTTATAATTGTAAAATTTAAATTTATTATTTTAATAGCAAAATATGAAACTACAATAATAGTAATTAATGTAAATAAAATTATAATAAATTATAAATTATTTTTTAACAAAATTATATTATTTAATAATAAATGTAGTATCATAATGTTTAATAATAGATATTTTTATATTTTAAAAATTCATAAATATAATGAAAGGAGTATCACATTTTTTGGTAAAAAAACTTCAATGAATTTTTGGATGGTGTTTCACATATTAAGTACATAAACTCGACGTTAGTCCGTAATTCTCAAAGACCGTAATTACGAAGGTAAAAGCTATTTCGGAATCATTTTCAAAACTTTCATCGAAAGAAGATGATTATGTATTTTAATAGCTCTGAAAGTAGAAAATTTACTAGAAAAAAATTCTTTTAGCTAAAAATTCTTGACTGTATTATGTACAGAGCATACTTTTATAGAATACATTCTCATATTATAGTTTTTCTCTTCTATATAAAAAACTTTCAGTATTTATAAAAAAAATTCGAAACTTTTTATTGTAATGTATCATTTTTACACATGACATTAATTTATACAATACTATTAATACATTGATAGGTATAGAGAGAAGAAATTTAATCATTTTTATTACACGTGATGGATGCATGTTTTTATTCGGAATATAGCAAAAGATTCTGGAAAATAAAGTAACTCTATATATTGATTTGAGGAAAAAAGTTTTAGCATCGAATAAGAAAATCCAAATATATATGTCTGTACAATTTGAAAAGAGAGAGAGAGAGAGAGACAGAGATGGTATAGACTCATCTTCGAGGTGTAAGGAAAATGTCTGGTAAGCAACTGCATCGCGCCACATTTTTCCCGGGAAAACGAATATTCCGCGGTAAACGTTTCCCGACGACGACAATCGTCCGGAAGCGTGTTGGATGAAATGCATTTGGGAGAAAAGCTGGGATGGAAAATCTGAGGCTTCACATCGTTTTTCCCGGCTCAAAGCCGTCTCGATCGTGAACCCATTGCGTCGACGCTCTTTTTCCTTATCGTTTGCTCTTCACCGCGCGAAAACGACCAAATCTTCCTTCTCAGAATCTACGAAATTTAGGTTTTCATTTTTGTTCGAAAGGATTTTTATAGAGCGTACCAAGTTTTCAACTGTAATGGATACTATATTTATTTTCAATTTTGTGTGCGGAGCGAATAAAATTTCTCGAGTGGAAAACATGTTTACTTTTATTACGTTCAAGCTTGCAGTTAACAACTATTTGCAAATGGTTTACCAATCATACGTTGACTTATATTATGAATTAATGTAGTTATTTAATAGCAAAAAAAAATTGCCTAACGTTTTTCTCATGCTAATTACCAAGTCACATAAATGAAGATGGTATACTTAAAGCCAATAAAATGGAAATTAAATTTTGAGAAAAGGAAATTAAATTTCAGTTTTTGTAGGTTAATCTAGTCTCTTACCCTCGAAGTGCAAACTCTTGTTCGCGCTTTTATGATTATTTAAGCATTACTACCCTTTAAATAAAAAAGTCTCGCCAAGTTTGTAAACAAGCACCGGTGTATATATTCCAGATCGAGTAATCGTCTATCATTCCTTAAGAGATTGGAAATATCACTGGAAGATGCAAAGAGGGAGTTAAGAAAGTTTTCTGATATACCATACGGCAAAAGAAAATGTAGAAAACATTAAATCCAACTAAATATATCTCTTTCCATCATTTTGACGTGGCGCAGCATCCACGTAACGCAAGATAGTTTGAGCTCCCGGGGGACTTCTATCCTCCTGAAGGACAGCTTCTTACATCTCGTCTCGCGCGTAAATCGCGTGCGTCGGAGCTTTATGAAGATCCCGGAGTTGTGATAACTCGGAAAATCCGCGAAACTCTGAGCGATGGGGCTACGTATGCAGGAGACGCCGACAAGTGCGAATATTTTCCTCGCGGCACTTCTTATGAGGGTTAATGCGGTGGTGGGTCGAGCATTTTCCTTCGCGGAATAAAGAAAGTGAATAAGGTAGTATACAGGACGAGGGCCAAATTTTCGAGTAAATGGAACGAGTCCCGATGGAAAATAGTTCTGGTTTTCAAGTCAGCAAATGACTTTGAGAACTTTTTACAGGTGCCTTCATCCTAACCACCTTTGCCACCTCCTACTTACTATTTCTTTTTGTTCGTCTGACCACAATGAGACTCGCTCACAATTGGTATGTCAGGAGGATATTGAGAGCGGTCGATTTATTTGGACACTTTCGTTCATCATTTCTATTTGTCGGATAAAAAAGATTCTTTTTCTCGTGCTCCAATATTTCTTTTTGACCGACAAGTCTATTTAAATTAATTACTATTAAGTACTATTTATCATTATTAAACTTATGCAAACTGCTCGTAAATAAGCCTACGAAATCATTTAAGTTTTAACGATAAATGACAATATTATTTTTATCTAGTTCACTAGAGATTTTTCGAGGCGATATTTCGCAATAATAAATAACAGGATTGTCGTAAGAACTATTGTAGACTTGACAAATAAATATTTTTCTAGTTCGAATTCAATAAATATGTGTCATTAAAGTTAGACATAATGTAATAATACAAAAATGAAATCGATCCATTAGATGGGATTAATCCGAAAGTTAATGAAATGTTAATAATTATTTTTATTGTATAATATAGACATTTTAGTGAATTCAATTCCAAAAGATTTAGTAAAAAATAATCTTACTTTTCGCGTACTATTTCTAACTTCTTCTAGTAAAATGGTTTCTTGATCTAACAATTTTATTATTTCAATTTTGTTCTTATTGTATTTTCAGTCATGTGTAAAGTGATTTACTTATTAAGTTATATAAAATATATCATCAATTGCCCATTATATTGCCAATGTGTTCTCAAGTGGTAAGAAATTTAATAAATTATTTCCTATTTAAACAGCACGTCTTAAAAATTATAAAAGAATTCGCTAATTAAATTGCAATGCAATATTTCGTTGAAAATTTTCAGAGTTGACTTTTAAAATTCAATATTTTCGCAATTATGGATTTTGCGCGCCACAGCATATAACTTGATTAAAAGGTTAAATAAAAATACCAAAATTCAATTTACTATTTTGCTCACCTGAATGTTCGAAAAATTTAATAGGTTATAAAACGAACTTTTAAGTTTTTAATAAAATTGCATAGACCTTGCATATGTGTTCTGTTGTAACACTAAATTGAGGTAGATTTTGATACAAATACATACTCTAATTATTATAAATTTTTAATTAATATCAATATTTTAATATTGATATATTAACATTTTATTTTGTTTGCAAATATTCATGTATTTTATATATTAATTTTGACTGTTGAATTCTATATATAACGTTTTATAGCAAATTGAAATTACAAAATTTAATATAAAGTTTATTTTTGTCGAGCAGTATGAAAAAGCAAAGATTATCGTTGAATAGTTAATATTTATTGGTAAATCCGATAAATATCATATTCGCTTAAATATTATAAATGTTTTTAATGTACTTTTGCAGAATTTTCGAAAAAAGAGTAAAAATTTATAGCTCACCAATGCATCTTTTAATATTAATCATATTTCAATTTATAATTTTTGTATAAAATATGTAATCACTAGTCTTTAAAATAAAAACTTAAACGGTAAAAAAGTTTTGTAGGGTAAGTTTTAATGTAATTTACGAAGAGTTTTTTGTATCTTAAAGTAATTGTTAGCAATGATTCAGAAAATAAACCTTGGTATTAAGAAAAAGTCAATGTTATTGAAACGTTTTCTCATGTTTATCGTATACAAGTAGACACAAGAGACTTGTTAAACGTAGAAATTATAGAGACGTGGAGCCCCTTTAATTAGGTTCAAATAATGGCTGTACAGGCTACATTGATATCATGAACTAAAAGTAGACTCATTGTCTAGTATACTAAGCTGTTGAAAGCTCCAGCTTACAAAGCGCGAGAAAAGTATCAATTTTTGTATTACGTTTTTATCCTCAAAATAATCTTCACATTATGTAGTTTTACTTTAATGAAATTTTATTGATATAATACATAGCGAGGAAAAGAAGTATTCCGTCATTTTAATTTATGGAGAGAATGACTATTTGCATGTCTAAATACATTATAATTTGTGCAATCTGGCGAATGTAGCGACATAAAAGTTAAGCTGTATAATGTTCGTGTCAGTCAGAGAATGTTGTACAAGAAATTTTTTTATATTTTTTTCTTAGAATAGGTCAATTATAATTGTATTGTATTACAAAATTATTGAAATCAATTATCATTGTACATGTGACAATAAAAAAAAAACTTCTAAAATCACGTTCTGTTAATCGACAAATCTAAATTAAAAAATAAAAATACTTCTTCTTTATTTTACTAAGACTTGTTAAAAAAATGTGTATGCATGAACAATAGAAACATTCTGATAAAAATTAAATACCTACACTGTATTTTTATCTTCTGAGTAGCCTTCTTCGTATTAGCAATAACGACAATGAACTTTTTTTCTCATCAGCTCTCTTTCACTTTCTTGTTCTCTTTTCGGTATCCCCAGAACGCGTGGATATTGCGATAGTATGAATGAAACGATAAGGCTGACATGTATTTGCACCTCGCACGCTATAACTTTCTCCTTTCTTTTCTTTCTCGTGGTCTCCGTATCTCTCGGTCTTACCCGGCCAATCAATACCGCGACAACGACGACGACGACGACGACGACGACGACGACGACGACGACGTCGAGCGCCTGCACTCAACGAATTCTCTAGACTTTCCCTCTCTTCCCACTTGGTCTCCGTCTTCTTTATACTTTTTGTCTCACTCTCTTCTTAACTTTCTATCTCTTTTTGTCTCTCCATTGCACGAGTATTGAATCATACTTTGTATGTATTCAGTTTCTCGTTCGATTCCCAGAAATGACTGTCCAACTGTCTCGTCTGCTCTATCTCCTTTTTATTTATATTTATCTATCACACTTTATTTCGTGCTCTTGTTTTTTTCATTCGATTTCATTTCAATTTTATGGATTTTTCATTGTATGTCTGATACCGATTTTAGATAGCCATCCTTTCATTACAATGAGTCTTTGAATAAAACATAAAATCAAAGTGACGAATTATAGTAGTTCGAGTATCGATACAAGCCAGAAATAATGTATCTATTAATACCAAAAAGTCATATTGTTTTTATTAGAGTATTTGATTGAGATTTTATTGACTTTGCATGCAATAAATATAGTCTTTTGGTCAAAAAAGTTGGAAAATATCGAATTTCTTATCAATCAACTTGTTTTATATTTAACTTGTAATTTCGCAAGTACACTTTGTAATTCATTAATAAATAATAACATCAATTTGAGGAGATTCTTTTCGATGTTTCTACCTAACGTATATCAATCGCTATCTACAACAGCAGAAGCTCTGGACCAAACCAACTGCCTCATCATCATGACCTGTAATATGTTACTTTGAGTAGTCTTCTGAGGATAATATACAAAATTACTGTCACTTTAACATCTATTACTATCATTTTTTAAAAGTCAGTGTAAGAATCTGGAGCGTCGACTCGTAGATGTAGATGTAAAATTTTATATTTGAAAATCAATAGAAAGGTTGCTTACATATATATAAAATACATATATATAAATTATTTAATTTTACAATATTATGCTATCTTTTTATTAGATCTCTTTAGTATATTATTCAAAGAAATTTAATAAGCCATAATGCTACAAATAAAATATTTTATCAATACCATTATATTTAAAATAATTATTTTTTCCAATATCGTTATAAAATATACGGCATATATAGGAATATCTAATAAAGGATTTGTATACATTATTAATATTTTTATGGAAATGTTGACATTGATATTACTATTTGTATTGAATTATTAGTAATATTTGATTTCATTTATAAGTATATCTTGACAAGTAGTCATAACTAAATCATTTATTGATTTATTTGGAAATATGTATTCTTATTGTACGTAATAACGAATAATTTATTATACAACTGAAAATGAGAATTATTTGTAATCTATGATCGCATTATCATATTAATTATATTTTGACATTGTAATTACAACAAATTCATGCAATTGTAATTATTAACAGAATTTATAATTTTTGTCATTTTTAGATAATGACAAATTTAAAAGTAAGTTAGATAAACCAATCAATCAATGCATTTTGATCTTTCATTATTTATTATTTTATCTTTTTATTTCCCTTCATTTTTCATCGTATTTCATCTTTTTTTCTCTTTGTTTAAATTTTCTTTGTTTGCTTTACTCGGCATTCATTTTTTTGGCATTTCTTTATATTTGTGTCTAACGCTTTTTTATCTACTACTTCTGGTTTTGTCTGTGACTTTATTCACATTAAAAAAATAAATAACAAAAAAAAAAACAGCACTATCTTAAAATATTGCGCTGACCAATAATGGGATAAAAAAAATGAGCTTCCAAATGGAATACTGGGTGTTCAATTAAATGGTCTTGTAACAAATTGAAGCTCTTCCGTTTTTCCTCCCGGAATTTCCACACAACTAAGCATAAATGAATTAGGCAACTCAATGCCGAAGAAAGCGCACTTCATATTTCTTTATTTAATATTTACGCCGCACTTAGTTATTTCCCCATTCGCATAGAAGGTAAGGGAGGTTTGCCGCTGGAAAACTGCAATTTCACACCGGAAATAATTTAAAGAATATTGTACATCAGTCTTGCTCCATCCTTCTTCCTCCTCCCTCATCTCTCTACCCTCATCCCGTCCCAACTCATCCCAACCCATCCCATCCCATCCCATCCCATCCCATCCCATCCCATCCCATCCTATCCGATCCGATCCCATTCCACCCCCGTTCTCCCCCTTCCATTGCTCTCCTCCTATCTCGAGTCCTCGAGTGGTCCTGCGGGGACGCGATCGCGTTCGGCATCGTAATTTTGCCACGTGCTCACTTCTTCTTCGCTCTCGCCCACAGCTACATACCACTTGAACAATCGCTCGCCAAGCGGATCTCAAAAAAAAGGAGGATAAAGAAGACTCGCGCTATCTTACTCCCTTATCCGAAGGTCCTTTTTCTTTCTGTGCTGTTGTCGAGAAAAAGCCGACTATTGAGTCCTGGAATTCTCTCTCGTTAAAAGCGCTCAACTCGAGTTTTAGTCCGACACTTCCGAGGAGACGCTGAATGCTTGCCCAGAGAACAAAGTTACGGATAGGTTTTTAATTGAGAAAATTCAGAAATGATTTTAACGGCTCTTAATTTAGACTTATTGCATTTACTTACGAAATTGCTGTGTTCGGTAAATACAAAATCTTTGTACTGATGCATTTTACTTGCAAAGAATAATAAAAAACTTACATGATCTATGTACTTGTGTGTATACGGTATGACACGAATTTATATCAATATTTTCTCGTTTGATATTTTATCATTCTTAATAAAAAAAACTTATCGACTCTTGAAAAACTTTATAATATATGGCTTTTACAAGATACCCAACGTATTGTGAGATGCATAAATATTGTGCTCTTTTAATATTGTTGTAAAACTCCATGTAAGTTTTGTGCACACTATTTTTGAAATTCTCCCCTAATTAAAATTCTATTAAGATTCTGTGCAACGATAAACTGCATTCGTCATCAGAAACTAATTTTGTATGACTCAAATTTTTTGTTAGAGTAATATTTTATTATGATACCAAATACAAATATGAACTCTTAATATTATTTATTTTGATTTTATAGAATATTATTTTCGGTTATAAATATACTTTATTTAAATATTTTACTGCTGTATTTATAGATTATTAATAAAATCATGATGAGAATAATAATTAACACAGAAAATTTGTGTTATAAATATTAAATTTGTTGAAAAATTCTGGTTTTAAACGTGATATCCCTCAGACCATTGAACTATTTATTAACTTTCTCTTGTAGGAGATAATTATATTTATCATGTTGTATACAAAAATTATTATCACAAGCAATGCTTTGAATCATGAAAGGAATAAAAATTTTTTAATTTCTTTAGAATGTTTGTACGATAACAAAGTTGGTCACAATTTCACACAAGTTACTAAACGCTAAATTTATTTCTTGATTATCAGGAGATCGCAGCGATACTAATAAGCTTTCAGCGTCACGCAGAATGGCAAAGTCGGGAGGTGAAGGTGCGACCTCGAAGTGGCTCGATGCTATTGTACTCAAGGAAGAAAGTTCGTTATCGAAGAGATGGCTATTGCTGGAAAAAGCGGAAAGACGGAAAAACCACACGGGAAGATCACATGAAACTGAAGGTAACCTTTCTCATCAACCCTTTATGAAATAGTCAGAATTTATGAAATTTTATTTTAATTTGATAAGAAACGAAAGTTATAATAGCGATGTCGTATAAATGTTTTTTATCGCATGATTGTTATTCATAAAAATATGAGAATTATTAAACCATACGTTTATTGCACGTGCATTACGTGCCAATTTCTCGTTTAATTAAATGAATTAAAATGTTAAATCCATGTAATTTATTAAATTAATATCTTTAAAACAGTATAGTACAAATACTTAGGCAACATAATTCCCTATTAACATAAAATCGAACGCTATTATGCAGAATCCAACCGACATTCTAGACTTTAAATATCTCACCAAACTTAAGTTAACCTACTAAAAACAGATAATGTCCCGTAAGAATCGTTGTAACTGCATTTTCTAGTTCATGTGCTGATTGTTACAATTATTGCTATCTTCAACGCAACTTTTACATAATTTATTTTCGTTTAGCCTAATTTGACTTTAGATAAAAGTTTCTTATATTTTTACCTTCGTGTTTCATATTATAATATATCATTTGAAACTTATTAAATATATTTAACATATTCATTTTAAATCAAACATTAAAATTCATTATTCTTTTATAAAACTAGATCATTTTTAGAATACAAATTAATATTATAAAATTAATAATGTTGACTACATTTTTTGCATAAAATATTTGTAATTTTTATTATGAAAAGAATTAAGAGTTATTATTTTATTTTATATTAATATTATAGAAGCATTATTTCAATTAAATAAAAAGAGCTATAACATTAAATAATATTTTTAATTTATTTATAAAGATTTTAAAATAATCCAGTAAACACTAATGGTGGATAATAAAGATTTTAAAAATAAAACATATAATATTCATTTTAAAAAATAAGATTTTGAATTTTTCATAAATTTTTACTTATGTATGGATATTTTTTAACGTAAAATTGAGTAAAGTAAGTTGAGTAGAGTTAAGTTTGAATATAATTTATGCGAATTTATTTTAAAAAATTTTATAGAAAATGTTTTGTATTCAAAAGTAGCCTTGGTTTTTAGAAACTTGTAGGTATTTTGACATATTTTATTAAATAATGTGGATATTTCAATATGTTACATAAATGATTTTAAAGCTCAAAATCAGGTCACGGAGTATCTATATTTTTTAAAAAATTCTTAACACTACATTTGAATTTATTTGGCAGACGTGAAAATTGCAAGTAAAAGTGATTCAACGTTGCTAAATTAGATCAAGCATCTAGAAAGATAGATCTGTACATTTCTTGTGGATGCCGTATGAAATATATTCTTTAGTTTCGTAATAGATAACAGAGCTACTTTTCGGAAAGTTCTCGTACAATTTCATGTACTCGGAATGACATATCTCATGATTCTAGTTCGCAAATCCTAGCCAAGGCTCCTTCTTGATGTTCTTCGGAATATGTTTTCTCGAATCGACCAGGAAAGTTTTCAATCTCAAAGTCACGTATAACCGTTCACAGGTTCAGGGAGTGGAGTGCATCTACGGCTGCTACGTGCACTCGGCAATCTTGCCGACGTTTCACCGGCGCTGCTACTGGCTCCTTCAGAACCCGGACGTCGTGCTCGTGCACTACCTGAACGTGCCCTACCCAGACGGAGATGCCAAGTTGGCGGCCCTTCCACCCTGTCTCGCCCTGCCTCCAGACAAGAAGGAATGGACCCGGGACGAATTGGCCTCCCAGCTGAGGCCCATGTTCCTGGGCGGTGACGAAGCTGAGCAGCCCGCACACGGCCTCGGGGGACACTCCGGACACCCTGTTGACATGATCGTGTCTCAGCTCCTGGACCGACAAAGAGCCTCGACAGTGAACACCGGCACGACCGCCCAGCTCGCACCAAGGAGACTAACACCCGACAATCAGGTGAGACTCTATCTCCCTTCCTTTCCGTTCGATTTTTTATGAATTATTGGACGTCATATTCAATAAAAAAAAAAATTTTAAATAAATATAAAATCATACACTACAATAACATTATAATAATGGGTTATCGGGAAAATATATTAAATATTTACAGACTAATTAGATACAATTTTAATAGAGTAGTCTATATTATTATAAATTAATATTAAGCCTTAAATATATGGAGAAGTGATATATACCTCTGTAGAAAGGAACTTTCAATACCCGTATATAAAATTAATTAAATTCATCTATATGTACCAACTGATTAATAATAACTTGTACAAATATGATTATAAGAAAATTAGAAATTTTAAATACATAAATTTTACTTATGAAGCAAGCCATAACCATTATTAATAAATATACAGTTATGCAATGTAATATAAGTCTAAATTGAATTGTATAAATAAATAATATGAAGAGCGTATATGTATCGATATATACTCTATAGATTATTGTTATACATTGAAAATAATAAGATCATTATTAAATATATTGCAACATAGTATAATTAAACTCAATATATAAAAATGAAATAAAATAATTTCATAAAATATTCAATTGAATAATGTAATAATAAAAATAGAATCAATTAGTGATTTATGACTGAAATAAAATTAATTAACTGTATTTCGTTAAAAAATACTATAAATTATGGTTCTAATTTGCAAATAAATATTTATTTAGTAAATAACGGGTGTTATTTCAAAAAGTAAAATATTTTCATATATTATTTTTGTCTCTGTGAGTAATATTTAATTAATTTTAATAATTTTCATAAAAGTACACTTTTATGAATTACTTTTACTGAAATTATATTGTGTTTATGAAAAGAAAAAATTTAGGTTATGTTATGATAAAAACTATTATTAATTAGTTTTTCGTTAGGTTGTAATTATAAATGACTTTATTGCTGTTTATTTTTATTTAAATTTATGAATTTAATATTCAAAATTTTAATATTTTAATGAGCTACTCTTTGTACGCATTATATTATCTTAAATTTGATGTATATTCTGCATTAATAATGTTCCATAAAGGTTATATATTGTTAAATATCTAATCAAATAGAGATTATAATTTTCGATAATAACCGAATAATGTAATTAAATAATAATGTATAAATAATAATCGTTTTTATATACTATATCAGATATATTAATTGTGTTCTAAGAATTTTAAATTTATGAAAATGTAATTCTTATATTTCTTTTTATTAGTTGAATTTAAAATAAATGTATTCACATGATTTTTAAAAATATATTGCAATATTTAGTATAATGTTTTTTTGAATTAGTATTTTCAATAAAAAATTAACTGACATTATGATGTATTCAATTGAATAGTTTTATTAATTTTTCATAACTGCATTCAATTCCTTTGAATATTCATACGAAGACTCAAAGTATTTTTAAGTAAGTTTATAGAATTTTCTTTAAAAAAAACTATAGAAATTACAAATATTGATACATTTGTAGCTCTTTTAAATAAATCAAATATACAAGCACACAAAAGAGAAAATATATTTCATATGGAATATTCATATCGTAGGATATTCCCTTTAACGTACACAAAAATAAAATCGCTTTGAAACAGAATCACCCAGAAATTAAATATCAGTTGATTTTCTTTAAAGAAGGAAAAAATATAAATCGAAAATTGACGCTAAAAATACAATGCAGGTCTCTTCGACTACCGGAGGTCAACAGCCAAGTACAACGGCGTCAACGACTCCGCGAGTTTACTCGAGACATTCCCATTCGACTCAGAGTCAACAGCCAGCTCCACTAGTTTTAAGTTTGCAACAAATCCAGGGTGGCGGAGGTCTTCTGATCCTCAACAGTCAGCCGTATCATCATCAGCAGCAACAGCAGCAGCAGCAGCAGCAGCAGCAGCAGCAGCAGCAGCAACAGCAACAACAGACTCAACAGCAAGTTTCACAACAGCAGACCCAGCAACAAACTCAGGTAGAGATGCAACAAGTGACGGATCAGCAACAGCAGCAGCAACAGCAGCAACAGCAGCACGTGGTTCAGCAGAACAGTATCGAGCACGAGCAGCAGACCCAACAGCATGAGATCGAAGTCAAAGATAATAGCAATCATGGGCAAGTATCTTAATGGAAATATTAATTTAATTTAAAATAACGACAGTGACGTGTGATAAGATACTCATTAGCTCTTTACATCGCTATATGTAGTTTTAATACTCTCAATTAAAATCCTGCAATTAAATTTTCAGGATATGTATTTTAGGCAATTGTGTAATGATGGAGTTGAAAACATTTAAATGAACGTTTTATCCAATTTTCTATTAAAAATTATTTAATCTGTTAATTAAAACCAATAGTTATACACCAAGTTAATATTGTTTAATTTAATTTTTACAAGTTAGATGTACTAAATAATAGATATAACCATGAATAATATAATTATAGATTAAATACTATTGACAATTATATTAATATATATGAACAATAAACAATGCATTACTTCTTCTTACTAAAATTGAATTCGTTGAAAATGAAATTAAGTTCAAAACAATAATATTAATTGTAAGCATGAAAGCTATAATGGAATGATAACCTCTTGAGTAACCATTGACTATTTCAAGCTGCTTAATTCCTTCATTATCATTCTAACTTTTTGAACAAATGCTTTAATACAAATTATGACATGTCTTACAATATGAATAAGGTTTATTCATTGTCAAGTCGAGAAAAATTAATTATGGAAGATTTAATATTCACAATACTTCATTATTATGAACAATAAACAAAGGATTACTTCTCAGTAAAATTGAACTCGTTGAAAATCAAATTATGTCCACGTCAAGAACACTATTAGCAAGCATGAAATCCGTTATATAAGGAACATCCCTTGACTGACCAGTGGCTATCCATTGTGAATCGCATAATTCCTTCATTATCGTCTCCATTTTCAAAACTCTTGACTTATCGTTTCCATTGTCACTTCTACAAGACAAGGTCCCCTTCAACTATATTGAATCATCAACGTGCATATGATTTATCTTGTTCAAGAAATAATCCCTCCCAAGGTCCACCTTATCTATTCTAACATTCTATTTGGTTATAATTAGACTGACAATTCTTTTCTTTTTATCTACTCTGATAGTCTAAGCTATCTAAGAAGTAAATCTTTTGGTTTCAACTGTCGCATAAATGATGGTTTGTTTGCTCATGGCTTTGCAATTAAATGTGCAAGTAAAACAGAGACCAATAAAATTCTATTTTTGAAGGATTTATTGAAATGTCAATTAATTTTATTTATGAGTAATTATTAATTTTTAATGAATTCTTTTAAATAAAATTAAAATAGGAATAGTTAACAAGCTGAAAAACCAGAAGGAATAGCTTGAAATCTTGAGAATGATACTCAAATTAAAATTTCAATTATAATAAAACCGTCAACGTTTAACCGAAATTACTAATTTAAACGAATATTCTCTGTGTTAATAATGTTCCTCGTTAGCAATGGCACTGATTGTGCATCCCAGCAATCCGTACCAGCACCTCCAGTTGTAGCAGACTTTGTTGAGACGCTGGACCTCAGTCAAGAGGATATCCAACGTACCCTCTCGGCGAATATGGTACATCCCTCGCCCTCGCCCTCACCAGCCGACAACAGCATTATCAACCCCATGGACTTTATCGATTCCTCAGATGACGTCCTCGTGAACCTCGACGCGTTTGACATGTTTAGTGATCTGCCAGAGCTGCATGACTTCGAGGCCGCGGCAAACGCTGCCGAGGCTGAGACCAAGACTGATATCATGAGAATAAGTCCCGAGAGCGAGGGTCACTGCCACCCGGGCACTACCGTCCACATTGCAGAGTACAGCCCCGAATGGAGTTACACCGAGGGTGGCGTTAAGGTTAGAATTATTTTATACTTTGTTCGCGATTAAGCTTATCTTCTTGTTATTATACTTTGTGATTAAACGGTGCTATTCGAGAAATTATCATGCAAGATCGACAATTAAAGAGATAGTTTCCCTTCTAATGTAAAGAAGATTAACAAAATTTCGGTTTTATTTAAATTTTGTAGTAAGTACTGAAAATTACTAAAAACCTTATTTTTAATTCATCTTCGCCAAAGTTATATATTTCAGTAATTTGTATTATATTACTCTAAATATACAAATGAATAAATTATACATAAATATTGTGTATTTAATTAAACGTAAAATTAATTCATCCAATTTATATATGATTTACCTCAATTTTGAAATTTAGTTTTTCGTCAATTTGAATGTTCTGTGTTAAATCTATTGAATTGTAATTCAAATATTTTTCTGTCTTCAAATTATTTTTTTTTTTTTTCATTTATAAAATAAAATACGTTTGTAATCCAATATACTATGTGAAATTAACTATTGATTGAAGTTTCTGCAACAATACTGTAACAATAACAGTATTATAAATAGGCTGTATAGTGTAAAAACATTAATTTTCTTCATCACGTTATGCTTCAAAAATACATGTATGGTGAGAAAACAATTTGCAAGATCGTAATATACACATTAATTAGCGGCTGTGCCGTAATTATCGGCTACTCGATGATTTACGCCCTCGTTAATTTTGTTAAAATGGGCCATTTTCGACTTTCTTTCCGCGTGGCCGAACCAAAAGCAATATATTATCACTTGGGCTATTCCAAAACCAATGATTTGTTACTTTTACTACCTTATGAATTTGTCCACTACCAGTAACATCTTCATTGAGCTTCTTTTCAGGTATTATCTAGTTTACCATTTTTATATTATTATCTTAACAAATCTAAAATATAGCCTCATCTAATGTGTAGGAACATGTTTTTTGTAACTTTACAAACTAAAATATTGCAGTTTAAGCATTGAGTCAAAAAATTTAAAAAGTTTAAAAAGATATTCCTCACTATTATTAAAAGTAATTAATTCGTAATCAGTTGCCATGTAACACAAGGTAAAGAACATTATTTTGTGATAATTTTCTTGTTTTTAGTTAGTCGATTAAATCGAGTAACTGGTTAAACGATATAATCGTTGATTTCATTAAAAATTAATTACCTGTTAATTTTACGTAAGTACACACAGTTTAGCGACTATGAATATTGTATTTTATCGTTCAATAATAATTTACTTTCTGTTAATGGATATTTTTTAAAATTAGATCAAGGTCTTCTCTTCCCTTTCATTAGACACCATTAATTTCTATGCGGATTTTTCGGGGAGATTTATGATATGAGAATATAGATGCAATTTGCATATGACGTAATAAATATAAAAAGCTGAGCGCAATAATATAATTACTTTAGATAAGCTCGGCACTTAATATCCTAGGTATTGGTGGCTGGACCCTGGACCGGTGGTACCTCGCAATCGTACTCCATTATATTTGACGGTGAACCAGTGGAAGCTTGTTTGGTGCAGCCCGGAGTTTTGCGCTGCAGGTGTCCGGCTCACGCAGCCGGTGTGGCTTCGCTCCAGGTCGCCTGCGACGGCTTTGTCGTTTCTGACAGCGTGGCCTTTGAGTACCGCAGGCCACCCCAGAGTGAGCCCAGCCCTGAAAAGGCTCTTCTGGACCGATTAGCCGACGTGGAAACACGGCTTCAGGGTCCGGGTCCACCTTCACCAGCTGCACATCTCGAGGAGAGGCTCGTCGCTTACTGTCAAGTATGTTTTATTCGTATTTTTTTTCTTTTATCAATGTTCATATATTGACACATTAACGAAGAAAAAAACTATAAACTTATTATAACCAAATAACAAACAATCCACGTGTGCAAAATGAATTTGTAAACTTTCATAATAAATAACATATAATAATAAATATCAATGATAATTGATATTTTATTATTTCAATTTTGAATACAATTATTTTACTTGTTATCAATTTTATTAATTGTTTTTATAATTAATGCTGAATTTAAAAGTTGAAAACATAGATTTTCACAGTAATTGGTAATCTGTGCATTCAGCTTTATAATAAAATGTTGGTGTCAAAAAGTATGTATATTAAACTTGGAAAAAATACGAAAATAACATTTAATTCGTGTTTCCTAATTTGGTATGATATTAAAAATTTGATATATTATATAAGTGTGAAAATGTATTTTTTAAATCTGTTCCGGGATTTTCTGCTTCCTCACGTACGCTACAGAATTCAAAATTGTATTTAAAATAAGTGAAAATAAATATTAAAATAAATACAAATAATAATAATAATAATAATAATAATAATAATAAAAAATGATGCAAGTAAAAGTATAAATTAAAATAATTTTTCGTTTTTTTTTTGAGATCGAGAAAAAGCTGCTATGAAAACTATAAATTTTTACTAAATTAGTCTTGTTTTGATTTTGGATGTACTTTTAAAGTGCTAAAATTTCTATCCTACTATTTACGAATGAATAAAATAGAAATTGATTTAGAGTGTGAAATTGTTGGGTTTGGGTGTTGACAGGATGCAGTGGTGAGACCCTGGCGCACGGGCGCGGAGCCGCTCCAGTCTGGGGGACCGACGTTGCTGCACCTGGCCGCCGGTCTCGGGTACTCGAGGCTCGCGTGCGCCCTGCTCCACTGGCGCGCCGAGAACCCGAGCAGCGTCCTGGACGCGGAGGTGGACGCGCTTCGCCAGGACGCGGCTGGACTCACGCCGCTTGCCTGGGCCTGCGCGGCTGGGCACGCGGACACAGCGAGGATTCTCTATCGGTGAGGCGCAACCGCCCTTGCATGCCTTGCGACCTCTCCTTTTTCCCTTGATCCCTTGTTCTATCGAGCAAATTTAAAACGAGAGCAAAAGTTGAAACGAGGGTTTTCCCTCCGTTCTTCGATGAGCATTGCCCTAGCGATTCGATTCACCTCAACTGCTGGATTGGGAATAAAACTACTTGGCCACTATGTAACCTTTTCGCGAAGTGAATTATTCGCTCGGATTAATCGCTGAATTTCCTTAATAATTTTTATCAATAATAATTCGTACTTTTTTTAATGGAACGTTCCTAAATTTTTTTTGTAAAATAGCGAGGGCTAGGTTTCGTGTTACCCTTTATTGAGATTACTGATATTGCTTTTTGTTTGCATAGATATATAGATGTAGGTTATGTAATGCATTATCATTACTAAAATATTTAATATTTGGGTTATATTTCTCATGAATGATATTATTGGAACGTATTAAATATTTATTTAACTTGACTATGATTATAGAATCACAAATTTCAATTACAATAAGCAGACCCGACTATAATTAATTATGCGAAGCTGTTAGTAATTTATAATCGATGTTAGTAATGAAATCATTAATAGACTATAATTTAGATTGAGAGGAAATGTAAAATAATAAGATAAAATTTTTTATTCAGAAAATACATTCGTTATAAATATATTGAGTTAATTTTTTAATAAATCACTCTCAGTATAGATTATTTCAAGTACGAATAAATGACAAATCCCAATAAATAAATTCAATAATAAATGACATTACTTTTATATTACCAGCATACTACGACAGTAAAGTCTTTTTTATCTCTCTACCTACATTAATTTACAAATATGTATTTTCTATTTATATATTGAAATAGACGTAAAAATAAATATTGTTTTTCATTCAAGTGCGGAGAAAACCCTCCTTTTGTCAGAGAAATGCTTCATCGAATAATCGAAGCTCGTTGGATACAAATGCAGTACTCGATGAAATTTTTATATTTTAGCCATTTAATAGTAATATTTGATGTTTCCAAAGAGTTTTCTAAATATGACATTGATCGATACAATTGTTAAATAAAACGCCACGAATTTGCATCGCAATTTTTATTCCTTCAGAATGTTCGTAAGAACGTAGAAAGACACTGGTAAAGAGTTATTTCTGAAGCAAAAAAGAGTGTGGGCAATCATGAATGGGCATTAACCGAGTCACTGACTTGTACTGATAAAGTGTCCCGAGGCAAAAAGTCGCGATGACCACCGAGGCTAAATTGAAAAAAAGTAAAGGGTCGAGGGAATGTGTCGGATGGGCCGGAGTCGAGGAGTGCGAGTTAGTAGAGACACGCCCGGGTCGCGGGTCGTCCAGCCGCCGGTGGTCTGCCCGGTCGTCCTCCCACCTGGTGCAGCAGCTCTCAACAAGGCTTTCTGTTCTGTCTCGTTTGTCCAGATGGAATGCGATGGCGCTGCGCGTGCGAGATTGTCAGAACAGGAGCGCGACGGAGGTGGCCGCGGAGAACGGGCACGGCGCCATCGCCGAAGAGCTCAATCGGTTGGAGGCTCGCCGGCAAGACGAGAGGCTCTTCTTGAGACCGGCCAGCCCGAGCCCTAGGAGGCCCTCCCAAGACAGCGGCCTCGATCTGGCTCTCTGTTAGTCTCCCTCACTTTTATTTATCTTCATTTCTTCGTCTCTTCGTTTTTTCAGTTTTTCAGTTTTTCAGTTTTTCAGTTTTTCAGTTTTTCATCTTTCACCCGCTCTCTCCTTTGTGTCTACCCCCGATTTCCACTTTTCTGTCCTTTGAGTAGTTCGAGGAGCCAACAGTATACTGCTTTTTAATTGCATTCCGTGGATTTTTCAAATACCCCGAGAAATGTTTTGCGAGAGACATCGGAAACTCCTCTCGCGTTACAAGCAAGTCGAATAGCGCTGTTGCCTTTCAATTTTTTAAATTTATCTTATTTTATTTATATTTATAATACTACTCGACGCATTTTATTAATTTAATCTCAAGGTACAAATATTTTCGAGCTTTCCGAAGTAATTCCATACTTTATCGAACATTCAAAGACAGAAAAGTTGGATCTCCCTTTGCTGTGTGAAATATCAAATAATGTTGTAACTTGAAGCTTTGATCTATTGTTTTTCTCAAAAAAAAAAGAAAAAAAAACAATGCAAGCTTTTCTACATTTATATTTTATAAACATGATTTATCGCTTTATAAAATATTTACATTAAAGTTACATCTTTTGTTTATTTCACCTCACTGTGTAATCTGTATACCTACATATATACCCTTTTTTTGTTACATTCATATGTATTTATGTGTTTTTATATTATTTTTTTTTTTTATAATTTTTAGTGTCTTTTGAGATTTTCTTTTGATGCTTATAGTTTTAGTATTAGTATGCAGGAACAACAATAGTTTGCAGTATTCCAAAAGAAACAAAAAATCCTTTTTAGCTGAAAAGTTTGTTCCTGCATATTATTCAATAAACTCAATCCTACAAATCTATGTGGATCTTTTAAAATTGATGAATAATACACATATTTGATTGAATTCAACGGAACGATATTAAAAAGTGCTTTATTAAAAAACATATCTCGAATGCTGAAGTATGAAATTTAACAAATCAATTTTAAAAGAATAATAATGGAGACCATAAGAATTTTCGGTGCAACGTTAATAAATAAATATATATATATGTGTATATATATATATATATATATATATATGTATTTATATATATACATATATATAATTATTTCACGAGAGACTTTAATATTTCCTAAATTTGTGTACATCACATATAGAATATAATCAGTAGATCACAGCTCGTCGTAGGTCCATACGATTCTTAAAAAAACAACAAAGCTTCTGATACATGAAAGAAATGATCAAGATTTAGTACCTTAGACAATATATCGTATAGTCCTCGGCGTCACTAACGCATCCCTCCCTCCACCCCCCGACCACAAAAAAAAAAAAATTGTCGTAGAGCTTGATTCTAAAAATCGGGTTCTGTCTTTCCATCTCCTCCCTCGATGAATTCAAAACATCACACAGGTGGTTCGCCCCTCCTGGACAATATGGAGCTGTTGCCGGATGACGAGTCGTCCTTAGGGCTCGGCCAGCAGGGCATGGATAGCGCCCCGAGTCCCCCGGAGTCCGTAGGTCCGTACCTAATCTCATTGCCCCGACTTAATTCTCTGTTTATTTATCTGTTTTGTATGTGTATCTGCAAATCTGTACAAACCTAATACCACCTACTATCACTATCTGTTTTTATTTCTTTGTGTGTGCTCCAACACTAATTTTGGTGGTCGAGTATTCGATGGATACTTTAATGTTGATGTTGCACGAGTGTTTAGATTAATATACGATGTTTACATTATTGTTGTGTTACTGAAAAACCTTATTTATTCAAAAACACATCAAAGGAATAATTGCTATTTTATGATTGATTCGCGTGAAAGAATTTCCATTTTTAATCGACGATTTATTTATCCAATCCATGACATGTTTTTCACCGTTATTTGTATCAGCTTTTAAAATTTGATAAATAAGCTCGGCATAATTAATTATTCCTGCCTAGATTAAGATAATATGAAAATCATAATAATGACTGTTGTGAAAAGAATTTATAATATTAGTCTTGCAATAAATGATCTGTACACGAAATCTTGAATATTATAGAGACAGCTAAAGATAACTAGTACATACGTATATTATACGTAGGTTATTTTAATAATATTTACGTGTAAAATTAGTACCGAGTCATTATAAGAATTATGGAATTAATTAATTTCAGTAGCTTCTCATAAACATTAGCACATCTAATTATCAAATTATCAAGAGACAGATTTTGTCTAAAACATACAAATTCTGCATTTCGATTTGTATCTTTATTGTAACGCGTTCTAATTCAAAACGAAAATATGTCACTGTAGGTAATCTACTAATAATTTTAATAATCACATCTTATAATTAACTACTGGCTGTATGTGCAAAAAAAGTCGTTAAAGTGCTGTGAAAGGTAGAGGTACACGTGTGTGAACGCGTCCGTGTGCTCTAAAAGCACGTATTCGTCATTCATGAAGATTGATTAATTAAAGATATACCCAAGGCGTCACTAATTTTCGCTTGTAAGCATAATCTATTCAATGGATTACGCGGCAAGACTGCAGAAATAAAGGTTTTTAAACTTATTAATCCGCTAAAAAGTTAATGCGATGTTTAAGTAATGAATGCGCTCCTTTCACAGGCCTTTAACTTCAAAGAAATAAATGGACGGACAGAGCGATGTGTGAATTATAGTTTGCGGTAGTTATAGCAATATTTTCGCAGCTCGAGTGAAAATAGGCAAACAGCACCAGGAGAAGCAGCGCCGCCAGCAGTTAACATCCATATTAATGGCAATGAGACAAACACACGTGAATCTCGGCCTGCGATTGAGTGCGAGTTGTCGGTGTGCGTGTGTGTGCGCGCGCGTGTGCCTCTGTGTGGCTCCTAGCACTGTGATTAATGCGTGATTGTAAGATTTACCACTACGCAGTTTGAGCTGTTGTGTATTGGTTTGGTGTTGCTTGGCCTTGGTAAGCTCCTGTACTCTATGTCTTGGACTTAGCATTGATTGATATATACATACTCGTGCGTGACACCGAACTACTACTCCATTATATCCGAGGAGGCGTAATGGCGTCTCCATTAAAGTCCTGCAACCCCTCCCTCCATCCCTTCCCCCCCGCGACCCTTATTTGTAAAACATCTACAGACACATTACCGAGTCATGACGAATAAAGAGTTTAGCGCGAGGATGCCAGATCATTGATATCACAAGTATTTACTTTTATTATTATGCACTTTTCTACATTAACATTACTTTCACAGCAAATGTAATTTAATGTTGTACCTTTGTTAATTTTTAAGCTTCACTCTACTTCTTGTGTTATTGATGTAGCTCAACATTTAATTTAAGATATCACGATTACCTTCATGCGCTTCAATTTCGGAGTTTAGTGTAAGAGAAATGAATTTCATTTTTTTTTTTTTTTAAGCATTGTTTTATAAACGCGAGAGATTTATTTGGCTTGTGTTGAAGCAATTGAATATATAAATGAATACGCGAACGATCCAGCCAAGTCTCTTTAACATCAGAATTCAAGAATAAAAGAATTTATTGATTTAAATATTTCATTAAAAAATATGATTTCTGACATTCTTCATAACTATGACAAAATGTTGAGGTAAAGAATTTTTCGAATGCTTTTATATTTTTAATTAATAATACTCACTAGTGAAAGTAGTCTGATAGTGACAACTGAATAGTTTTCTAATTTATCTTCTTAGCAATTAAAACCATTTGTGATTCCACCACAATTTAGTACTGATAACTGAGTAGTGAAACTGCTTTAACATTAATCAATGTTTTAGGCAGCAACAACAAAGCGAATACTAAATTTAGATCGAATTTACATTGTAGTTTTAGATATAGTTACGTGGAATAAAATGTAACCTAGATTCGGCAAATAATTCCCCTTTAATTTTTTCTTGAACTGGATAAATAATTTGTGACAAATAAATTATACAGCAATCTTAAATACTTTATTTAAAATTTATTGGATTTTTTTTTTCTTGAAGTGACCTAATTAAAATATAAGATATATATTATTTGACTTAGTTTAATTTATTTTTTAACTAAATTTGTCGGTTTTTAAATGTTTAAACTATAATTAAAGAAAGTTTGTATTAAAGAAATTCCTTAACCTTTGTTTTTATACAAAAGTGAATAGTTTTTTTGTATTTACTTATAGTGTATATGCCTTTATTAAATATCTATAGTACATCTTTACAGTTTACAAAAGTTTTGTTTGCAACGTACCTATACTGTGTATCAATATGAATGTTTTCCATTTTTAGTATAAAATAGTATTTTAATTGAATTATTTGTGTACACATAATTAAAAGTAAATAAACATCGATGAATGCTGTTCCTCGAAGAGTGCACTTTTTCAAATTGATCACATTAATTTGTAAAGTGCTTTGGGTAAACTGCAGGTAGTCGTAGCCGAATCCTGTAAGAAGACGAAAAAAGAAGTGACAATGAAAACGCTGTTGACGTGGTTTTTATGTTGTGTTCGGTGTGATATCTATGTTTATTTTCTCTCTCTCTCTCTCTCTCTCTCTCTTTCTTCTCTATCTATTTATCTAATCTATCTATCTATCTATCTATCTATCTTTATCTCTATCTCTGTCTTTACTTAATCCTTCTATTGTCTGTTGTAACTTGACTCTAACTGTGTCTACGTCTGCGGCTCGAACGATCCTCACGCGTTTGACGTAATGTGTCATCGGTGAAATCGCCTCGGGTTCGCGGTTCGTGATGCCGATCGGATTTTGCGAGTTTGGCTAGGCCACTGATTCCTGTTTGTAGGGGAGGAGGATGCGAGGGTCTTGACCTTGGCCGAGCAAATTATAGCCGCTCTGCCCGAGAGGATCAAGAGAGAGCAATGTGACCCCCCGTCGCCATCCTCGCCACCGCCGCCACCGCCGTTGCCGCAGCTGGAGGATGCTTTCATGGAACAAATGGTGAGCTGATACATCCCCATCCTGAGTTTTGCTTTTAATCTCCAGATGGCTCGTGCGCGCCTCTTCGTGCTATTGATTTCGGGTAACGATTAGGGATAGACCGGATTTTCGCACTATTTTCGCGACAAGGTCAGTGCCAGAGGCATTTATTATTATGTAGACTTTAGCTCGCGTGCAACTGTGCCGGAAATAAAAAATTTATGTTTCCCGAAGAATTTAGTTTCGGTCAGAGATTTTTTTATCACTCTCCAGTAGACTTTATATAATGTTACACTCGGTTCTTTTAACTGAGAAAACTAATTTAGCGCTATGTCGTTTATTAATATAAAGTACTGATTTGTACAATGTAAATACTATATTAATTGTTTACTGTTCTCTAGAAAGGAACTGTTTAATCCTTTTAATTCATAAAATCAAGTTATTTTATCATTAATATACTGTTACAGTAGGTGTATTGGAAATTTCCAGAGAAGGCAAGCAACTCATGTATATTGAATTGATAATAATTAAGTTAGCGGCTATCAATTAGTCGAATAAATTTCATCATAATAATCATCGGGTAAAATTATGCACATTTAAAACAGCGTATAATTATTGAATAGTATTAATTATATCTAAATTGTCAAATTTCTGTGAAATTTGGGTGGAGTGAATAAAATACCAAAGTGAATCGCAGTGTATTGTTTTCGAAAAAGTAATAATAATAAATTAATAATAACGAGCATAATTGCGTTTAACAAAGTATTATTTAATGTATAACATTCTTTACAACTACACGCATTTATTCGCATTTGTATCTACGACAGTACTATGTCATTCTCAACTATTTTATCGGATTATTTGGACGATTGGCTTAATGGACGAAAATAGCAATTTATGTCTTACGTAATAACTTCAGAATTATTTCATTCATTTTTCCAGATATATTATTATATATTTATTTTACAATTACGTCGCTACTGACTCATGCGTATTAATTATTATTAAAGCTTTTGAGGTTTAAAAAGTAGAATAAGTTTATTGATTTAAAAATAAAAAATTCGCAAGGAATATCATGATTTTTCAAATTTAATGAAAAATATGAAATAAATAAACCGTTGTACTCGATTTTTTAATAGGAATACATCGTTTTTTTCTCCATTCTAAAAAATTCGAGAGATACTAAATTAAAATTTCTAAAAAATCGCAACAGATATGATTTTTTTTTTCAATTTGCGTACAGAGATTAATTTCGATACTGATTCTGCCCACGCAATCACAGATTATTACTTTTACTTGTCGAAGAATTTGAAATTTCCGAGCTCATTCAATACCTACGAGTTGTTTAATCTCGACAATTCACCGGAGCGCATAAAAAATCGTGGAAAACTTTAAAGAAACATTGTGGAAAAACACTGGGAGTTATGGGTGGTGTGATGCGTCGGGAATAAAAGTAGGGCGCTAAGCATTCAGAGAGTGAAAGAAAGAGAGGAGAAGTTTAATTAAAAACGAGCGCACATGGCACGAGCTAGACGCGAAGGAGGAGGCCAGGCCGTCCTCGTGGAAGTCGAGCCCGCAATAACAGATACTCTAATTGTTGGGACGACGACGACAGCCCCTCGACACCGCCGAGCTCTTCGACTCATACCGCGAGTGCAGTGGCGGCGCAGCCTCCGTCTCCGACGCGGACGCTGAGGCCAGTCCCTCCTCGCCCTCCAGCAGCTGCCTCACCCCGGACTCGCCCTCGCCGCCCCCGACGACTGCCGACTTCTGCGACTTCCTCCAGCTACAGCTGCAGCTCGACAGCGGGGTCGGCTCTTCGGGCAGCAACTGTTCAACCGACAAGGTCATCGGGAGTGCGGCCATAGCGGCGAGCGGTTCCGGGGGCACCTCCTCGACCGCGTCAGGGACGAGCCTCGCCGGGGACGGTAGCGAAGCCGACCTCAGCAGGCTCACCCTCTCCGACCGGGAGCAACGCGAGCTCTACCAGGCGGCGAGGATGATCCAGAAGGCTTACCGCAGCTACAAGGGCAGGCAGCGCCAGGAGGAGGCGGAGAGGCACGCCGCCGTCCTCATACAGCAGTATTATCGCCGACACAAGCAGTACGCTTATCACAGGTCAGTACCGACATCATCCAGACTTTTCCCGCTTTTCTCCCAGGTAAATCGTCGCGTGTCCAAGGCGATAAACAGCTCCGGGGTTAGATTAAACTACGCTGTCGCTCGTCCGCTTCTGCTGGTGGATTATGCCGCGATGATCCTTTGATTTTATTCCTTCGCTCGAGATAAGCTCAACAACTTTTCGCTGAAAATCCTTGAACGAGCGCTCGATTCCGCAAAGACCTCAGAGTCTGCGCGACGAGATTTTTAGATTCTTTTCTCAATTTAGTATTCCCTGCGCAACCTCGGAAAACAAAAGGATATTCTAATGAACGAATGAATTGAGTAAAAAGGCAAATGAGAATTTTAAGGGAACTGATGTAAAAGGTTGTAAAAATTTTACAGTAAATATGCTATTTATATCCGCGGCCGCATCTATTATTTCTACTTTATGGAGAATCTTGAAAAACGATCTATATAAGTACTAATTAGTGTTGATAAAATCTGAAAATGATGAGTATGTAGGTTATATTTATAAACTCCAACTCTCGCTTAAGAAGATCATAAAAGAAATTTTCTCGTAAAAAAGTGGTTTGGCTGAGTAGTTTAAAAATATCAATGCCTTAAAAGAAGTTTGCAGAGAAGGTCAACGATAATTTGATGAAACTCTCGAGCGTCGTAAAAAATGTTGTCTAATTTCTCGAAAAACTCCTGTTACAGGAGGCGGCCCACCTCGTCTCCCATCCGGCACCTATATAATTAAACTAATTTTCCTAGCTTAGTCCGATACCGAACGCACTCGATAAAATGGAAAAAATTCGTCCTCGTAACCGTTAAAGTTCGAAATAAGTACGTAAAAAGAAAGAAGTGCAGATAAAGAAGGGAAAAATAAAAGAAATAGGGAAGGGAAAAGAAAGGGGCGGCTCTTCGCTACAAAACTTCAATCGTAAGAGCGGAGCACCGGTGAGAGTCTGGAGAAAGTTCCCTCTGCGCCTCTCCGCCTTTATGAAAAGTATTTAATACACGTAGCCGTGTTACTGGGGCTTGCAATCATCAGTTATTCGAATTAAGACGAAGTCTCCGCGGTCTCGTTTCGAAATAAGTCACGATTACGAGGATGTAGCGTGTGTCTTAAAGCCCGAGTTAACGATCCTCTGTAGTAGTCGTCGCTGGCACCTTCCGCACCTTCCCCGTACTTTTTCTTCTTAGGCACTGCCAAGGCCTAGCCGGGGGTCTGACCAGTCGCGGAGCACTAAGGAGAGAGAGAGAGAGAGCAGCGTTGAACTTTTAATTGCCATCGTAAATAATTCGGAAACTTTGCGGGGACTTCCTTCGTTTCTTGCCGCGACGGGACGAATACGAAATTAAGCTGGCATTAAATTAATACGACTTTAGAGCCTTGAGCCTCTTTCTCTCTCCCTTTCTTCTTGTGGAAGACGAGCCTAGGGATAAGGTAGTGCCACCGGAGACGAGGACGAACATGTCGCATTTCCTCGGTGCCGCTGCCGTTGTACCGCGAAATGAAACAGCGACCTTGTACTCTAAGGTGCTACTTTTCTTGCATTTCCTCCCCTTCCTTCTGCTCATGGCAACTCGCTAATTAATTTTCTAAATCTCCGTTAATCTCGAATGACGGTTGTTCAGCTGTTTATTTAGGTTGAATTTCTAACACATCTTCTTGCTGTTAGAATAATTGAATATATAACTGTTTGTGGACTTTGGTTCTTTGTTTACATTTAATGGAAAACCATCTGTATCCACAAGATTAATTAATCAACTTTTTACTCTCGACTCTTGGATTTTGTATTCCGATGGATTTTTAATATTGGTTCTAGTTTAAAAGTGACTCTTGTCAGATAACGCTTTCAGACATTTCAAAGAAAAATTTTATAATATCCTCAGTCATATTAAAATATGTAGTTGAAATGCATATGGAGCGCTGATTTGATCAATGCATCAAAGACTCTCATTTTTTCTTTATTAGTTTGATTATGAATTTACCTTGAACTCAATTTCTTCTTTTTAGGACTCGTACATCCACGATAACTATATTCTAACGTGATCTGTACGTTTTATTTACACAAATTTACTTAATTATATATAGAATCCACACAAAGAATAGTACAAGTTCACCTTTTAATTAGATTTCTAAAGCATTCGAATCTTATGTTTCTACAAATAGCATTCTACGTTTATAATCGTAAATATTATTTATACAATGTAGAGAATTTAGGAATCTCTTGACTGACAAAACTATATTAATAATAAATTATCAATACTTCAAAATTCAAATTAGAGCCAATAAAAAAATACAAAGGACGGATAATAAGCTTCTTTATTTTAGTGTACTAAACGAGCAGTTAATTAAAATCTTCTCATTAATTCTTTAGTAGGAGTGGTATTCATAGTTAACAACTCATCGTGATTTCCTCTTTTAGTTTTGTGTTAGGAATTTTTTATTTTCTAATTTCAAAGAAGAAAAATGGAAATATTGAATTTGTACCAAAAAGCTAAGAGAATTTTTCATTTTTCAATTTAATAAAAATAAGAAATTTTAATGTATAGCTCTATCAAAATACGGCAATTACATTTTTAAATTGAAAATTGAAATTTTAATATATTTTTTCGTAAAGAGTACAACATAATTGAAAAGTTAACTTTCCGTAATTAAAATTTAAAAATATAAACATATAAAATTACACATGTACTAATATTATTTTCATACAATTGCAAGTCATAAATTTTAGAAAATCGCAATTACTATTTCATCGTTGAAAATAAAATAAAAAATTTCTACGTATCAAAGAAAAACAAGAGTATTTCATCTGAGAATTAAAGATCATGCTCAGAGCAACGTTTATGAAATAGGTCATGATGTGAGATATAGAAAATGATGAAAAGTATATCTTATATAAAGAACAATTCTTGCATTAACACGAACAAAGGAATTAATTCGATATAAAAATAAATCTTCGATTGTGCTCCACATTTAGTCCGCGATATTGGCATAGGCCAACCCCCTTATTTTCATTATCCGCATATTAAAACAAAACCTGAACCAACGGTCCTCGAGTTAACCGTTCAAGGGGAGCATATTCAACACCTCGGGAACACCCTATAAAAAGTAAGTTATTCCCTGCCTCCCTCCCCGCCCCTCAGGGGTCGGATTGTTGTTCTTCGGGGGAGAGTTCATTAAACGGGAGTCGGTGCGCCGGCAAACAACGACCCGAAGAAAAGTCCGAAAAGCGAAGTTAATGAAACGAAAAGGAGGTAAAAGTTTAAGAGCTTGTCAGCAAGAAAGTTAAAGAGCGCCTCTGTCCCCCGCACGCAGACAAGCGACCAAGGCCGCGCTGGTGATCCAGAGCAACTACAGGAACTACCGGGCGAGGCCGAGTGCATCGGCCAGTTCGAGGCAGCATCAGGCGGTCCATCATCAGGCGGCGCATCAGGCCGCGCGGAAGATCCAGCAGTTCATGCGGCAATCGAAAATCAAGTGAGTTTATGTTGCTCCAACCACCCAGAAACGGATTTGTCCCGGACAATTTATAGTCCCCCGAGAGCGTGAGCGATTTTCGAGAAAATTGCTTTAATTTGGCATTTCCTCCTAATTCGCGACGTGTCTTAGGGCTCCGACTGTCCGTTTGCGAAAAAACATCGTTTCGCTCGATGGCCACAAAGAAAAAAAAAAGAAAAAAAAGATAAAAGAAAAAAAAAAGAAAAGGAAAAAAGATTGGGTTTGGCGACACGTTTATCGGCTGTGCATGTTAAGCAACCGATGAAATTGCGGGTGATAAAGTTGATTGGGGAAAATTTGATAAACTTTGCCGAGGTTTGTAATTAATGTTTTTGCATTGAAATATAATCAATAGGAATTTTCAATTCAATGTTCTCATTAGCTTTATGTGCTTAAACTAACAAATAAATGCAAATGCCGAAACGATGTTTTTCCTCGTAGCCATCTTTTACGACCTTTATAATAATAGTCACTAATATTTTAATTAAGAAAAAAGCTTAAACTCTTCGCATTTTTGTTTAACAATGCAGCCTGTCTTGGGATGACTCGCGACCGGTAAGTAATGCATACTAATACTCATAAATTTATAATCCTACCACGAAAAATTCCACTTACCTGGTAAAAAGAAATTACCAAAACCCATTTTACAACACGACTCCTAAACAAAAATCAACAAGAAATGATAATAGCGCAAAAACCAATAGAAATATAGTAAAGAGAGAGAAAAACGAGAAAAAAGTAGATAGTCGTAAGTCACGTATCGCGTGGTGCTTAAAATTACGTTCCATCCATTTTTCCTCTCTTTCTCTCTCCTGCCGATTAACGAAAATATTTCCCACGCACGAACACATACCTTGAATA
Source organism: Eupristina koningsbergeri (assembly GCA_018907245.1). Classification (NCBI taxonomy): domain Eukaryota; kingdom Metazoa; phylum Arthropoda; class Insecta; order Hymenoptera; family Agaonidae; genus Eupristina; species Eupristina koningsbergeri. Next base: position 2,583,546 of record JACCHV010000005.1, on the reverse strand, counting down.
GAAAATTTTGCTCGAGATAAAGCAAATTATATTTAATTTCCTTTTTATTGAAGCTAATGCCGGTTTGAGAATTTTGATAAATTGTTTATCATTTAATTTTCCTTACAATATTATTAGGCTACCACTCTATATTCCAGAAATTTACGAAAGTGATAATTTACTTATGCTCTAATTAAAAAAAAAATACAAAAGCTACATCAAACAATTTTTATATTTTAAAATTTATATTGTATTATTAAAATTTAATTAACCCAATGTGCGGAATACAATAGAGTTTTTAAAATTACATTTATTTTAGGAAAATAATATTTTTCAAAAACAAATAACCATAATAATAAAAATAATATTGTCAATACTTGTATTTTTTGGCTACAATAAAACTTTTTAATTCAGCTTTTTTTTCGTGTGAATTGTCGAATACTTTCGGATTTCCTTATTTATTTTATATCACCTGTAAAGTTACGTATTCCATTTAAACTTCAAATAAATGTTTTCAATATTGAAACTCTTGAATTCAATATCTTAACGCAATCTGATATATTCGAAAGACTTCTGAAACTATATTTTGGTTTTAAGAATAGTCTATCAAAACGTATAAAATAACTTGCACTAGTTTTTACATTTTATTATAAAAACAAAACAAATTTCTAATATCAATAACTAAAAATTAAATAGAGTTTTTAATGAAATTAATATATTAAAATTTATTAATTTTTAGGCTAACTAAAATATTAAATTTTATGTTGAAATTTTAATATTTTGAATAAAATTGTATAAAAAGAGTTGATTAATTGCGTATCGTCATCAATGATTAACTAAATGAACTTTATCTGTAACCTATAAAATATTCATTAAATGTTAATAAATTATAAATTGACGTTATTAAAAAATACATTGTTAATGCAGAATTATAACAAAGTCAATTATGATTTTGTAAAGAGGTAAAATTTACTAACCGTGAATAAAGCTTTTTTTAGTGTGCACTAAAATTATGCAGAATATAAATCGCAAAAATAACGAAAAAACGGTGACCTATTTACACTTGAAGTTCAATCTTTTTTTTAAATAAGTTAGAGTAAATTTCGTAAATTCCATGATTTTAAAATACATTATTTTCTATGTCACTTAACTTAATTTCGGGCAAACATCAGACATGAGTGTAACCCAACACGAGCCTGTCTGTAATTTGTCTGGAGTCACTCAAACGTCGTTCCCGAAAATAATTAGTAAGAAAATGAGCTTGGTTAAAGCGCCTTTGACATGGCGGGCGTGTGTTCACAGACTGCAGAACGCCAGGGCCGTCGCAAGCGGGAGCGGGAGGCAGGGACAGGGGCCCACTTCCAGGGTGGCTGCTGCCCCCCCAAGCTCGCACTTATCTAGCCCAGGTGCCAGCCTGGCAGCCGGCAACTGTCCCGAGACGACCTAGTCAACTGCCAGCCGAGTCAACAGGACCAGGACCAGCACCAGCACCAGCACCCGCACTCGCACCAGCAGCAGCATCAGGAGCAGGATCAGGAGCAGGACAAGCATTATCAGCACCACCACCATCACCACCATCACCATCACCACCACCACCACCAAGAGAGCATCCTTGAGCTTTCCTTGGCGATGCGCAGGCAAACGGCCGCAGGTCGCACTTAGACATCCTTGAGCGACTCTCCACCGGAGACTGCATCTTCACAGCTGGACCTTAACCACTTTTCATTACATTTCCAAACATTTACTACCATGTCGTCTTTGTTTGCGTTACTCCCTCAATTTCGTTATTGAAGGCTCTCCAACAAAGGAATTTATGTTTTGCTTAGTTTACACAGAAACAACCATTATTAAAGTTATATAATATTAAATTACAATTTACTTTATTACTTTTATTTGAATGTTTGATTACGAGTAATTCGAATCGAGAAATCAGTAACGCTCACTGCTCTAATTGCTAAGTTCTAAAACTTTTATGTCCTTGTTTTTGTTTTTGTTCATAATTAATTTTGTTTCATAGTTGTTCATAATTACACTTTAATTAGCAGCGTATAAAAAATCGTAATAAATATAACTATTTAAATTATTAATTCAAGAGATGAAATATTTATAATTACTAATTACTAAAATAAATGTAAAAGAGCCTTCAAAATTTATTTAACGAAGATTTCTTGTCTTCTTGAAGTTGGCATTATTAATATAAATTTCAAAGAAATTTAGAGAGTATCTATTTATAAAGACCAGTTTCCGCGTTTTCATAACTTTTACGTAGTTTATGTCGGGATTCCTCAACTTCGAACCTCAACTTCGCGACATTCGAAGGGATGAGTCTTAATTTTCTTTTTTATGGTCTGTATTTAATATTTCTTTATAACACCATGACCCATCAAATTTTTAAAGACATTAATAATTCTTTTTTGTAACCCAACGACATTAAGTTTACCATCATGTTCCACGATACATACAATAAGGTAGGTCGATTAGTACGAGAAATCGTAGCAACGAAAGTAATCGATCGACTCCTTATTGTTCACGACCCATAAAAAATAATGCGTAATGATAACGAAGCTTTTGATTGTGGTAAGCACTAATAATTTATGTGACCTAGTTAAATTATTTATTATTTATATTTTAAGTAGTGAGTATATAACGAGCTTGTGAAAAATCACGAGCCTCGGAGATATATGAATACCGCGTAATCGAGTACCTGAAAAATTTAGTAACTTGGCGGAAGTTGTACAATACAAGACCGCAGATATTCTTTTCATACTAAAGTAGTTCCAAAGATCCCAACTTCTACCAGGGCATCTACATCAGAATAATGTTATGAATCGTTTCTTTGTCCGTGTAGTAACAAACTAATTATTTAAATGTAATAATGTCTATCATTAATGATAAAGCTTATCCGTGAAAACCAGTACTCAATGAACTTTGAAAGGCGCATCCCTTTGAAGCAATATACGTAAAAATATTTCGTAGACTAATCGAGTGCACTTTTGGCATTTGAATAAATTTTAGATATAAACTGTAATATACAAAACAGCACTTGAAAAGCGGTTAAGTCCATGGAGAGTCACATAACACGTGATATATCGTGTTATAATAAATACAAAGATCAGGTCACAAGTTTTATAAGCCAAGCGCTCATTAAGCCAATTAAACCAAGGGCGTTAATTAGTTAATTATCTTGTTGTTTACTTTCCGTTTGTGAATACGGTTCAAGTCAATCAAGTGTTCAGTATATTTATAAGGGCTATTTAAAAGGAACATTGTTTTTGTACTCCAGTATAGTGTCATTGGCACACATATGTTTGCATAGTATTCGATCTCTTCGTAGGGTTTACGAAGTATCATATTATATGTATATTATATAATATATTTGGCGTTTGTTTTTTATGTCTACACGTGCGTTTATTCAATAAAGTTGACATTATATAGTTTAACCGTTATTTAGCATATAATTATACTTTAAAGCGTTTACATTATTCGATTGTTGAATTTAAAAGAGCGATTTATCTGTACATTTGATTAATGTATGTTATAAAGTTATATCTGGCAAAAGTTTTTCTCAGAACACGAATGAAAAAGCTTTAAAGAAAAGTAAAAACAGACTTGAAAAGCGTAGATTATTTTCTTTTTTTCCGATTCATTGAGAATAATTATGTAAGAAAATGAAAAATTACTGTTTCTTATATACCCTTGAATCCGTTTAATGCTAAGATTTTGGAAAAAACCGAGTACTATAAAGAAAAGTCAATGTGTGAGACCGAAAGTATCAGGGAATGTAAAATACTTATCATGTTAATGGCACTTAAAGATCATTCAAATAGCGTTTTCATGGAAAAAAAAGTATTTGATGTTAGTTTTAACGTGCATGAAGGCTTCTTTCAATATCCAGATGCATAGATTGCGGAAATTTTGATGGGAAATTTATTCAATCTGTCAGTTTCAGATACATACACGGAAAAATACTAAGTTGATCTGAAAGGATATATTTAGTATACTAATCTTAACACTTTGCCAAATATTTCGCGTAAATATTGAAATGGTTTCTCTCTCACATGAAAACTTGTACAAACTGACGAATATTAATTTTTGTTTACGCTTAGATTGGAAAAAGGGTGAAATCGCGCGCATTATGACATCGTCCATTTCGACTGTGTTTTGACCAGGATTTCTTTTCTTCAGTTCAATAGACTTTTTATTGATTTTCATATCCCGAGACTGAAATAGTGCGACCGGCAATTCGAACGGGAAATAAATAAGATGCCGAGCATTATCCATCGAAACGGGACCTTGCTCTAGGATGATGTTTATGAATAAGAAAATGGAAAATTGGTGCTATGCGAGTGCACACACTGGAGGAAATTTTTTGTATACACGTCTTCGAAATATAAATTTAAAGAAAAAAAAAGAGGCAGGAGTCGATGCCGAGGGGCGATTATATCTGTCTGTGAGCTCCATGTACTTAAGAGCAGGGGGAAAAAAAAATGATTGAATGTTTCAACCTTAATTCGTTGGTGCGCGACGAAGGGATGCGGTGAGTTTGAATCGCGTCCGAACGGGGAAGAAAAATCCACCCTCGCGACAGTTTTTCATATATTTGCTTCTGTACGGTAGCGTACAATTAGAAATGAGGCGGTTAATCTTTGATATTATATAACCATGTATACAGGATTCATACGAGTTTTAGAAAACATCCGTAATAATCCGTAATTTCTTTTCGCGCTTGGTTCTTTATATAAAGGAATCCAACTTTCAATTCTCAGGTCGACTAATTAGAATCAGTCGGCACGCGTCTGTCTAAAGGGAATATTGGGGCGAATTTCAATTATAGACCCGTAATTCTAACGAATTAAACATAATCAAATTAATTTATTAATCCTTGTATAATCGAGTCTATCTCCTACAATTAAAATTATTCATATAAGAATGCGATAAGTAACGTAGAAACAAAATAAAATATACAGATTAGAATAACGAGCTTTCATGACTAACGAAGAAATATAAAAGTGAGAAAGAGATTTATAACATAAATGCACTCGCATCGGCGAATAATACACGAGTTTCCCGATATTTTTGCAACCAACGAAAAATCTATACAAAATATTAATCGCTGATAGTTAGAGAAAACTGCATAGGATCGATCCCTTCGTCCGCATTCACGGAGGAACAATTAATCGATTAACAAACCGTAGCTATGCGCGCAAATAGATAAAATGCATAGGCAAAATTAATAGGTGAACGAGGGGCCTGACCAGGCGAAAACCTAAAATAAAAGTAGGCCCTCGAGGTTTAGATGGGCTGTGCAATGAAGTCACGGTATTTTAGGATCCATTTCTTATAGAGATTATAAATAATAATGAAAACAAAGAAAGATAATTAAAACTTATTATTCGTAGATGAAACTTTAAGTGTTAGGCCGATCGCATATTGTTATCGATTATCTTACCGAGTTACTTCCTCCGTTTAGGGGATTTTTTTAACCGAGGAAAAGTATGGGAAAGAAAGAAAAATATGTAGAAAAATGGGCTCCTTATTAATTACAAATATACGTAAGACTTAAGGCTAAGGTTTTTTGCGTAGTGTGTATGCGAGCGTTTAATGAGGAAGAGCACTGCGGGGAAAGACGCGAACGGTAAAGATTAAAATAAATAATTAAACAAAACAAATACGAGAGATATGAGAAATTTCTAACAAATAAATGGCCGAGGGCTTCGCGTTCCTGTTGGTTTAAGAGAAGATAATTTATATTGTGATAAATCCATGGTGATCCAAGAAAGTATTTCCGATGCTTGTTCCGGCCACCGTGAGGCCGCGACGCCGAGGACGACGAATTGCGAAATAAGACGGAGATAGAAAGAGAGAGAGAGAGAGAGAGAAGAGAGAAAATGGGGTTTGGGTGCTCGTCTAAAATGTGAAGGCGAACTCAAGACATGTTGAACGAATTCGGCGTTGCGCTGCTCGTATTTACGCTCTTTTTACCGCTCGCGAACATCAAGATGAATCTATAACGATTTGTTTCGGTAGTCGAGGATTTGCGCCTTCTTTTTAAGCGAAAAACTAAAATGTGATTACGAAACTTTATATTCTCTTTTCAAATAGGATTTTTTTTTGTTCAAATCCATCTGTAACTGTACTTTATCAGTTTTATTTATTGGATAAATTATTAAAATGGAAAAACATTCTGAGGATTGGAAGGAGCGATGAATGAGGAAAATACTATTTTTTTTTAACAAATTTGAGAATTCATAAAATTAGCTTGTTAATTATGGGATTTAAATTTTCTAAATTCTACTAAAAAATTAATCTGTAATACTAAATAATAAATTTCCATTTTTCTCTATTTTTTTCTATTTTATAAATTAAGGGTTTATGCAAAAAAATTCTTTTGCTTGATCAATGTACGATACTTTTACCGCTATACAAGAAAAAAAAATTCTAAAGAATCTTCCCAATTCGGCAATAATCTGGCATCGGGTCAAGATGATTTGATGGAATTTTCTGGCAATGCCTTTCAACGAATTATTTTTATTGGCGCCAGTTATTCATTCTCGCGGTCGTTAAATTTGTAGCGATCATGAAGGCTAAAGTCAGTTATAGATATTAATAAAATTGTTGTAATTAAATGTTCTTGAACTGAAAAAATATTTAAAATTAATAGGGACTAACTTTCTTAAGCGGTAACAGAGGTGAAAACGTGATACAAGCGCAAAAAAATGTAATATTGTATACATGAGTCAATTCCAACGAGCATTTTCATGCCACTAAGCTTAAATATTTAATTAGTTAATTATACACTAAAACATGAAAGAACCAGAGTGAATGAGATTACAGTATGATTGTAAAACGTTGAAAAATACATAAAAAATTACATAAGAAATTTGAATTATGAATCGATAGATCGAGGGAAAGTTAGATAAGCCACTTTCAATCATCGTTAATTAATTAATCAATCTCGATCTTATTGATATTTAAAAAAAATGAGGCGAATAACCGCATAGTTACTATTAAAATATTAAACATGAAATACTATAAAGTACGAACTATTATCATATTCATATTTTTGCTTATTGCATAATTAAGAATCTATTAACAGGATTTTAAAATGCAGACAATGAAAGAAGTTGGTTACTTTTTCTTTTACTGGCGCTGCAGATGAAAAAATTTCGACTAAATATATGATTAGAATTAAAAAAAATATTCATATTTTTTACATGTCTATTAAATATCAAAATCTATTAATGCATAATCCTGATATCTTTAAAAAATTAATATTTATAATTTTTTATAATAAAAATTAATATGAAACAATCTATCATTATTTAAAAAAAATCGACAGACTAATTACTTATTTTGTATGACGTACCAAATTAATTTATTACATACTTTTTTAATTTAAAACTTTTAATTATGAATATTTGTAAAAAGAATATTCTACATTTTGGGTAAATAAAATTTTTTTTTTCAATATTATTAGAAAATTAATATTATATATTAATATATATAATATATCTATATATATATAGATATATTTGGGCTATTGCATATATATTTTATATAATTTATTTTAATCTTAATCTTGATTAAATAAAGAAAACTATATAAATTCAATCATTAATAAATAATACTGATACAACTTTGATATGAGTTTTTTAAAAAAAAAATTAGTTTTGTCATATCTGAGATATACAGTAATTTTATAATATCATAGGAGAATTAAATTATTAACAATCAATATTAAATTTTTTATTAGACTAAACCAAATGAAAAAATGTAATTATTTTAATAATGTATAAGAGTAATTTGTTTTTTAATATTTTTAAAAATCAGTTCAATTAAACGTATTATGTACTATTGAAAATATTCATTCCTACATTTTTTATTATTAGATTTTTATAAATCCTTTAAATAAGCTTAAAAATAACTTGCAGCTCTAGTTTGTGAATCTTTTAGAAACAAACTGTAAATGAAGCCAGACTTTGACTATTAAAAAAATAGAAGTAAGAGTACTGACATCTTTCTGAAACTTATAAAGAATAATTATAATGCAGTATTTTTGACCATAAGGCGAGGCCAGAGTCACGTTTCCGTTAGTATGGACAGAGAAAAAGATATAAATGATCAAAAAAATAATATAGTTTTCCCGATAAATTTCAGCTGCATATAACGATAAATAAACACATTATCCTACAATATAGTAAAAAGTTAGAAGAGTTAAACCGAAAGAGAATGAACGAGAAAAATAAGTGGAAGTGATTTTGCGATTTTAATGGAATATGCAGAGAAGCCCATTAGATATTTAAATAAAAAGGTAATTGAAAAAAAGATGAAGAAAATAAAAAAAATTGCTAGGATAGGCGCTTTGAAAATGCATAATTTTAAAAAGTCACCATGACAAATTAATCAAAGAAATAAAAATTAAAGAAAATTATTCTCAAACATAAATTTATTAAAAGATAAAAAGAAAAGAATTTTTAAATCTACGTAAGAAACCAAAAGTCAAAGACGACTGGTTAATAGGAGCCGCATGGCCTAATGCTGCCACTATGATTAACAATTAAATAATTAATTATAAATAAATGATCCGGTTTTATTACAGCTCAACATATATGTAATGCAGAGACTTTGGAAAGTTAAATAAATATTATTTGAATATGAAGCGATAATGAACAAAACATCAGAACTAAAGAAAACGAAAGAGGAAAAGAGAAGTAATGAAAGCGAAAGTTAAGAAAATGTAGAAATCAGATTAATAAAACTAGAAAAAAATGTATTTCATAATTTTAAACTAACTTTTTAGTATCAGAGACGAACAGTAGATGAGAGAAAAAATACTGTAGAAATTGACTATATTTACGTAACTTCTTCAAGTCAAAAAGGACAAATGGATAATCTGTACTAGACTTCACATCTCCAATACCCAATCTTCAAGATTTTATTATAATTAAGCACGTAACAAAATGATTTACACAAACGAAGTGTCGAAATGGTCAAATTCATTCCTTAATATTTTTATTCTTTCAATGTCAAATTAAATTGGATAATTTTTTTTTTAAGGAAAATTAGGATGATACAGTGAAAAATTAAAAGAAAAATAAAAGGAAAAGAGATGAATTGAGAAACTCGTCGTTCAAAATCCCTTCACATCCGCTTGTCCGTCCGCTTGCGATCGGTTTTGTCTCAAGTTTTCAAGTCATCCATGTAGAGATAAGAAAACCCTTGCGCATTTCTTTCGTATAAAGGATTAAAGGCATTGAAACGGCGAGACCACTAAAAACCTACTTTATAAGATCAATTCGACGCGCTTGTTAAATTTCCTTTTCATTATATTTTTCTTTTCGAATCCAAGGATGTTTCTATGCAATAAAAAACAATCGAAAGAAGCACGAACACTCGCAAAGATCATGAAAAACTCTAGCGTTTCGACTTTTTCGGCACTTCACGCTTTCATATGTCACCCCTTCACATCGACTTTCTAAGAGCGAGTTTCTTAATTGTGTAAAGTTAAGCTAAGAAATTACATTTCATTAAATAGGATAAAAAATTCAAGTGCGACAAGTACTAAATATAAGAGACATGTAAGAAATTTTAAAGAAAAAAAAAATGAAATATTTAAGAGTTGTTGGAAAAATAAAAAAATGTAACTTCCTCCATGAGGAAGACACTCGATAAAGAAATTAATAAAATGTAAATTCGAAGGTCGATGCGAAGCTCGGTGTGCTGACATAGATCATTTATACGCGCTACTTTCTAGTGCTAAAGACAGGAAATAAGTGAGTAAACAAGAGTACCAATGCTCCATCTCTTTAATATTTTTATTATCGCAAACGTAATGTTCATTACGAATCTTATTACTATTACTTAATTAATTAATAAAAGAAATTAATATTATTAAAGAAATAAACAACAGTAAAAAAGTAATACAACGCTATTTATTATTATTATTATTCTTATTATCATAGTTTGTTGTTGTTGTTGTTGTTGTTATTATTATTATTATTATTATTATTATTATTATCATCATCATCATCATCATTATTATTATCATTATCATTATCACCATCAGCATCACCAGCCTCACCCTCATCATCATCATCATCATCATCATCATCATTATCGTCGTCGTCATTAACACTATTATTATTATTTATTATTATTATTATTATTATTATTATTATTATTATTATTTATTTATTAACTACAGAAATCATCGTTCAATCAATATTGTAAATATCAAAAAAAAAAAATTTTATTTATAAAATTCGGATCTGGGGGCGGCGCGGATGGGCGCGCGCCAATTTACCTCCGGCCGTGCCCTTTTTTTCGCTGATAATTATATTATAAGTCCAGCGCCTCCATTGTTACACCATTTCATCATTGCATTTAATAAATTATATATATTTATTGACTCATTTACATTTTGTTTCAACAACCTATAGACCTCCCCCCATCTTACTGTCCTTCGTATACTATCACATCCAAATCATGTAAATTATTTTTAATGTTATTTTTTTATTTAATTTTCATTGTGATACCGATTAAAATGATTAGATACAAAATATCTATCACCTTCGATTTTCATGAAAGTGTACGTTGTTTCGTTTTTTAAATTATTCATAATTAATTCATTCATTTTCATATGTTCTATCAAAAGGATTCCTATTATTATTTCAATAATTAATGTACGAAAAAGACATCATAAATTTATAGTATCTATTTCGATAATAATATATACTTATAAGGTAATGTATAAATAATGTTATTTGATTAGTTTTTTATATTTGTTAAATTACTTAAAGATTTAAAATTTAAAGGGGCTTGGGGATAAATAAGAAATGAAGAAAAAATTCTCCCGCAACGATTTATTTAAAGCATACAAACAGTACAAACGAAGTTTCATCCTTCTTCAAGTTCAAATTAAATTAAATAACTTGCGTATTTATGCCATCGTTATCGAGTATATATTTGTGTTTATATCCAATCAGAATTAAAAATAAATTTTTCTTACAACAATCATAAAAAAGAACGACAAAAAAAAAAAATTCATTTTAGTTCGAGGACAGAAAAACCTCTGTATTAAGTCTTTGATATTTTCAATTTTTTAATTGTTCTCGTTCTTAATTTTCAATTTATTATTTTTATTTTTAAAATCAATGGCAAAGGTCGACCAACTCTTAAAAGTAGATCATTATCATAATATTATTTCGTAAAATCTAATCATCCACTCAGATAAACTCTTATCAAGTTCTTATTTCTCCCTCCTCATGAAATGCTCCATATAAATCTCTAAAAATTGATAATAAGGCACACTGGGTGCTAGACCGAAAAGTTCGACTAGAGAGCACCCTTGAAAGTAGAATAATAAATAACAACAGTAATAGTAATTGTGGTGACAAAGCAGAGCGAAAAAGACCATTAAGAGAATAGGTGAGAACAGCAACAAATAGAACATCATCTTCAAGGTGTTACAGGCAGTGTTAGATGATCGTCAGAAGACCTGGACCCGGTGGTTCTCCCTGTCGCAGACAACAATATTACCGGCCGAGGTGACGGCGACCCCCTCTAATCCCTTGAATTCACCATCAGCACAGCCCCAGTTACCAAATGCTCTCAGGAACACACCCTCCGGAGTGAAGATCTGGATCCGGTTGTTTCCCGAATCCGCGACGACGATGTAGCCTTGGTCATCGACGGCTACACCTCTCGGGAACTTGAATTGTCCATCGTCCGCGCCCTCGGACCCAAAAGCTGTAAGAACTCGACCATTCACATCGAATATCTGGATTCGGTGATTGTTGCTATCGCTGACTATTACGCGGTTCGTGCTGCTGACGGCTATGTAGTGCGGGTGTTCAAGCTGACCACGACCCGAGCCGCAGCTGCCGAACTTCCCGACGAACGTACCGTCAGACTGGAATACCTGGACCCTGTGATTTTCCTTGTCGCAGACGTAGATAAACCCAAGGGCATCGGTGGTGATGCCCCAAGGGTAGTTGAAACGACCATCCGCCGTTCCTTGAAAACCGAAGGCCCGCAGGAAGCGACCTGATGGATCGAACACTTGGATCCTGTGGTTGTAGCGATCAGCGATGATGACTTGCCCGATTCGATTCACGGCTACACCAGCAAGACAATCGAACTCACCACCCCCGCTTCCGTACGATCCGAATTCTCTAATGTAGTTTCCGTTACCGTCAAATACCTGCATTCTCATAATCATTACATTACCTTTAATACTTGCTTCATTATAGCTTGCGTTTAAGCTTAATTGCAAGTAATATTCAAATAAATTCTTTTTATCATCAGAAAATCGTATATCAATTGTAATTAGATGTATTTGTTATGTTTACTACTTGTATTTAAACACGTAATAATAAGAGCATTTAAAATTAGTAAAATAATGCTTCTGAATGGAAAAGAGTGTATTTTTGAAATTTTGATTGTGCAATGGCAATAAAATATTTTATTGTAAAATACTCTGTTCTTGTATATTGCCTTGAGTAATAGAACAATGAACATAAACATAATATTTTGTTAATACTATATTAATTACAATAATAATACAAATTAGTTGATACATTCAATAAAGAAGCTAATTAAATAAAAATAATGTAAAAAATATATTACTAATTTCTAGCATGGCCGACGGAAATTTAATTGTATCTATCTTTAAATTAAAATAATTTTGATCGTTATTTTTTGATCTTTTAAACAACAATTACTTATTTAATGATGATTAATGGAAAATTTAAAATTTATTAAAATAAAATACTGTGTTTTGCAGAAATTTTATTTATTACCTAATTTTTTAAATATTTTTTATCAAGATAATAAAGCTGGAAGAGGATATCTACACAAGATCTCCAAACATTAAACAATATAATATCATGCTTTTTATTGTATAGAATTAAATAAAAAACTTTTCCGTAACAGAGGGATCACCTTACTAATTTTCTTCTATATACAGTTATAGAAGCAATTATTTTCAATAATGAGATTTGAGTTTTATAAGAAGCGAGACACTTTTTTCATGGGAAAAGTTTATTAACGGTTGGTAAAGCAGATAATTTCAGTTTCAAACTAAATTTCAGAAAGTGGCTTAAAATTAGCTTGCATTATTTTTTATTTAAAATTAAAAAGCTTCATAAAATTCAACATAAAATAAAATTGACTGACATTATATGATTTAAAGTTATATGACTAAAAATACATTATTAAATTGATTGATTTAATTTTAGATTTGTTAATTTTGCCCGGATTCAATAAAAAGGCTTTGAATTGTGTTATTAGTTTTTGTAAAATAGATCTAGATACATGAAATAAATATGAACTGAGATGAATGAATGCGTACTTGCACACGATGGTTAGAACTGTCAGCCACAACGATGGAGTTATCAGGTCCGACTGCAAGGCCTCTTGGCCAAGTAAAACATCCGGCTTCGCTCCCCCGCATCCCAAACTTAAACAGCTGCTTCCGTTTCAGCAGGTATTGTCCCCTTGAAAAATGTTAATTAATAATACAAAAAAAAAAATAATATGCAACTTATGAGTAAATCAATTATTAACATTAATTAATGTGTATGGAAGAAAACGCTTTTTTGGGATATGTTTCATCCAAGTTTTCCATCTTTTTTGAGCATCTTTATAAAACTAATAAAGAACTTTACGAATAATAAGTGAGATTAAGTAAAGCTCGAATAAAACTAGTTTTTATTTGGAAAAACTTCGTTTTGAGGACACCAACTCTTTGAAAATGAAAAGTCATTTGCAAACGGGGTCGTAAAAAAGAGGTGCATTATGAAAAATTAGCAAAACAAGACGTGTTTGAGGTAAGGTAAAACAAGGATAGATACATTCATGGGAATGAGTAGCAGTGGTGTGGAAATTTTGGCACGGATTCCAGACGCGAGAAGGTTACTGGAAAGGGGAAAGGAGAACGAAATATAGAGAGAGAAAGAGAGAGACAGAGATAGAGACATCTTCGGTCTCTCTGCTGCACTCCTTGAAACTGGCGAGGCATGAGTGTATTTCGTGCTATCTAAGCAGAAATCCATTTGGCCTCAAAATGGTCTTTTCATCGAGATTAGATTTCAAATTTGATATTCAGAACTATATGCTCGACTCTCTTGCCTTCAACCCCGAAGGTCGAAACTCACTGCATGTGTAATACTTTTTTCTCATTGTTTTTGCTCTTTCGTGAGCTCTCTGGTCAGAACGATTACTATATTTTTATTGAACGAATGTACTTTATGAAAAATATAACTATAATTTATAGCAATAATCTGCTGGAGACGTTCAAAATGATTAAATTGGTGGATAATTACGTATTTTAAACAGCGATTCCTGTTAAATGTTATAAGCGGAAAGCTGAAATTCGTGTGATAAAAATGATAAAGTAAAAAATTAATCACGATTCATGTGATGTAAATGTCTTTTGATCAACAATTTGTGTTTTTTTGGTAATGCTTTCTTTTGAAACGATTGAAATGTGCAAAATAATTTTCGAAGCACAAGTTGTTACGAAGCGTTAAAGGTTTTTATAAAAGTGACAAAATAATTATTTTATTTTTTTGACTCCAAACTAAAACGTACCTGATTTAGTTTTTGTTATAATTACGGGAATGGTTGTTTTCTTGAACGAGAGTTTCTTTGAAATATTTCCCAATATAGGTTTTGAAACTTGAACCATAATGCTTTGACGCATCTGTTATGAATCATAAAACATGTTAAAACAGGAGTGCCATTAAATTCACATTCAAATAGAAAATATAACTCCCATATATTTTCATTACTGCGAAGTACCTGATGATTGATTAGAGACAATATGTATTCATGAAAAGAGGAGGAAGACGTCAGTGATGAAGGACTGAATAGAATAAATTAAACTTGCAATCATAACAAGTGAAATGTTTATAACCCAGATATAGAAGTTCTTATAAACCTTATATATGTATATTTATATTGGAATGAAATGGATATTCAGGCAATAAAAATTATTAATTATTTAAATACCGAATAAAAATTGAATAGAGTAATTAATTAATAAATGTTTAACACACTTTGATCAACAAATTATGTTTTGATACAAGAGTCTAATAAAAAGATATTTTGGTGGACTTACCTAGTGGAGGAACCTGCTGCCGCGGGTATAGCGGGAGCTGCTATAGGGGACGTGGGGGAGCCTGACGGGTTTTTTTGATCGTCGTCAGAAGATTCGAAGGAAGCTTGACCGGTGTGTCTGAGAGGAAGTCCTAGGGAAAGTCTTCGCGAGGCTGAACTCGCACTGCTGTAAAATTTATCAATGAAATGTCGGTCATTTCCTCGGGCTCTTACTCGCTCAGTTTGTTAACAGAAAATTATTGCTTCAAATATTAAAAAAAATTAAACTACACATTGGTTTTATTTTGCACACACCTTCTTCACATGTTAATACAGATAGGGGACACTACTCTATGACACTTTGAAACCGGATTCAACAATTTCACTCTTTTAATAATGGAATTGAAAGTGGGATGAAAGTCCCACTAGAAATCTTTGCATTGCCGCTATATCGTAGTCCTTTTACCTTGTTTGTATGACAGATTTCTTAAAGATCTTGTAATTTTTTAGGGCTCTTTTATTTAAGCAAAGCTCAAAGTACAATTTTTTTTTTTCTTAATCGAACTAATCATTTAGAGGAGCTTGAGTTTCATTTTAGTCTTCGGTGTGAAAACATTAAAGCAATTTAGGCAAATAAGGTTGTTAACTTGGGAAAGCTCGAATCGACAATTCATCAAAGGTGCACGGGTAGATTCTTACCCAACGCGATACTTGTTTTCTTTCAATGAATTAGAGACGGCATTCATTTTATCTCCCAATCGTCTAGAACGAAATATTACTCTTCTTTTTAAATTGTTCAATTATATTTAGCAACATTTAGTATGATAAAATGAATAGTTAAACACGTATTGGTGAAATGTATATTGATCATTATGGGTAATGAATGGAAATTTTTTATGTCACTGGTACACTGGGGAGTTTCTTACCCGCCTACGCGATACTTGTTTTCTTTCAATGTATTAGCAATGGCATTGATTTTATCTTCCAAGCGTCTAAAACGAAATATTATGATTTTTAAAATAATTGATTTGTATTTTTTTTTTTTTTTTTTTTTTTTTTTTTTTTTTTTTTGTATAGTAATACAATGATTATTTAATGACGCTTCATGAAAATATTTAGACAAAAACATCGATTATTATTGTATTATTATTTTTAATTTTTGAGAAAACTGTAAATATATTATGGTATTTTTTATTTTATATTCTGATAGATTAACTTTTGACGTTATTATTTCAAGCATTTTTATTGAAATTGTGTACAAAGTTTTACACAAATAAAATTTGAAAATTTTCTGTTAATTGTTAAGCATTTTGCTAAAGAAATATAAAAAATAGACAAAATAATATTAGTATCTTAGCTATTGTACTGTACTAATAGTAGTTATATATTATAAAAGACTTACACTTAAATAAATAATAAATATAAAATATAAAATATCTTAAATTATAACAAGAAAATAATAATACACTGTTGGAAAATGATGAAAATGCTTGATTGTTATTTTATTTATGATATCATAATGTTTGTTTGCGTTAATATCATAAACGAATATGAATTCATTGGTTCTGTGTAATGATTTGAATTATTGATTTCATGTAATGTTTAAAACGTCAAACACCAACGATGTTAATTATTAGAAAATCTATAAATCGTATACAAAAAATAACCAATTAGTGGCTGTGTTAATCGAAGTTAATTCAAATATGATTTTAAAAGAATTGTGTTGATAATTGAATAACTCCACGTATTTTTGCTCAGCAACATTTTATTCAAATTCGTTTTAACATTGTAATTGTATTTAAATAACATGAAATTGAGTTATAAGATTACACTAGAAATAATTATTTGTAAGAAAAAATTAAACACAATATTAAACTTCAACGATGTCTTACTTTAATTCAATTTTTTGTGTGTCTGAAAAAGTGATAAAATATGTGTTAGAATTCATTCATTTTTCCAACCGTGTAAATAGAAACTTAATTGTATTACTAAAACGATACTGTAACAAACTTAAGCACGCGACTTATAACGACTACGTGCTACGAACTTTCTTCGGTGTTGAACTTTCTTAAAGTTTCGGAAAATTCAATAAATTGTTTTTTAGCATCAATGTTTAGAAAATTATTTAAATTTTTCATCTAAAAAGAGGATTATACTTTACTATAAAAATTCAAAATTTATTTTAAAATTAATGATATCAATATGAGTGAGTTTTTATGGAATATGTAATAATGGTATTTAGTCAGTTTACTTTTTATTTTTTAAATGTTCTTCGCGATAAAATAAAAACCAACTCTTACATTTTCAGTGAAAATAGTATTTGCATTAATCTATTAAAACTTTATCCAGAACAATATATTCTTAATTACTTTGGTTAAAATATTTAATTTTCTATAACTATTAAATCACAAGTATCAATTCATTTAAAATTTCTTCTCTACACAATTGTTACTTCTACTAATCTTTCATATCCATTTAAAATTTTTCATCATTTTTTTCGATCGATAATATGTGGAATTTTAATACAAAAAGTCTTACAAAATATTTTATATCGTGATTATCAAGACGGGTTTCTTTTTTTGCAAACAAAGTTTGCGGTGTAATCATGTTGAAATGGGTTGGGCAGGGAATCGGACGTGGATTTGGAGGTCTTGAATTGGATGCTCTCGACCCAGCATCTCATCTCAGTTTCATCAGCAATCTAAATTCGGTGCCTAGGTCGATAAGAGTTACAGTATCGTACGAACGAGGCGCGCTTCGACGAGAAGGTTAAGGGCCATTGATAGTCATTGGTGGTCTCTCTCGGAATTACCTGGAGGAGGGTATAGTGGAGGCCGAGGAGGGCGGCTCCTTGTCCTTGGCCGAGCGGTTACCGTACTTGTTTTTGAGGTACCGCGCCCAGGAGCTGAGCGCGGCGCCGTCTTTTTCGGCGCCTGGACGTTCGCGATCGGGGCTGGGCTCCCGCGACTTGAGGACGTGGGTGCTGCGGCTTCTCGCCAGCTCCGAGCCTGGGCCGTACTTGGCCGCCAGGTAGGCATTCGGGGACTGGGTCGTCGGCGAGGGCGGATCTTCCTCGATGTCGAGTTCCTCGCCGCCGAAGTTGTGGCTGCTGCGGGACCGGGCGAGCCGCTGGCGCCGCTCCTTCAGGGCCGCGTAGCGCGACCGCGGGGACAGAGCCGAGTCCTGGGCTCCGGTCAGGTCCAGTGGCTCCGGGGGTTCCCTTGGCTGGGGGCCGGAGCTGCTCGGGTTTCCCATCGCGGCCTGGCTCCTGCTCTTGTTTAGGAACCTGAAACGTGGCGCAAAACCTTGGTTGAACAAAGTTGAAAAAAGTTTTTTGAGACGAAGGAACGGGACGCCGAGGATTTGCCGATTGTCCCACGCCGCTGAGGCTCATCACAAATGTACTTCAATGAATTAAGCCCTGTTTAGTTAGTTTTTTTGCTTTTTGCACTTGCGGTATTGCTTTTCCGTTCTCTGATTCTAATTTTATAAATAGTCCGTCTGTTAACTAGATCACAGACAAGACTGTTCAGTCTTGATATACTCGGCTATTTAGATTCGAGCTAGCTCCATGAATCATGATTTAAAATTTTAAAACTTTTTAAAATACAAAAAAGTGTCCAATATTTTAAAAATTAATTGTAGTGATCAGCGATTAAATAACTTATATTTATTTATATACATTTATCAACAGTGTATTATAAAGATTTTTTTAATTTTTTTTGTAGATCCAAGGGATGAATTAAAATAATAAATATGGTTTGTGAGTGTAATGTGATGTAACCTTCTTATTTTGTTTGAATTTAAATATTATATAAATAAATATTGAAATAAATCGTATGAATATGCAGATAATAAAAATGATAAAATGTATAAATGTTACCATAACCTTAACCTTAAATAATTACAATCTAGTATTTTAATTTATTTTAAACTAAAAGTATATTCCACAAAAAACTATTAGTTCCTATTCTTTGTAATTGCTATTTTAATTAATAATTTTAATAAATAACTTTTAATCAATGATTTTAATCAGATATTTCATTAAATCATTTTCTTACTCAATATTATATTTTTAAATTTATTTAGTTCTACTTCATTGGTTTAATCGTATTATTCCTAATGTTAATTATTCTATTTATACGCATAATAATATATTATTCAATATAACACATGCTATATATACACATACTGTATTATTATTATCAGTAATTAAAAAATTGTTTACAAAATGTTTATTCAGTTTACATAAATATTTTAATAATGCATTATTAAAAACATACATTACAAATCATAAATAACGCTCATATATATTATGCATATGTTATATTTAGTAAGCAACTGTTAATTTTCAATTAAGCAAATATTTTAATTGGAATATTTGTTTTTAATAAACAATATATAATGAAAAATATTATATAGATTAATTTATAAATTAACATTAAAAATAAAACATAAAAAATAGCAATGAAGGTAGATCAGTGATAAATAGTTAGAAATGGTAGTTTATAGAATATATTGCATACAAGTTAATTTTGAAATGTTGATTACTGTTTAAAATATAAAATTGTAATTATTGCCAAAGCAAAGAAGAGAACAATAGAATCAGGGACAGTTTTGATAGGTAAATAAATAATACAAATTATCACGAAAATGCAGTTTATTGACTACATCATAATTATGATGTAAGCACAGTAAAGTTAGGAAACTAGTACAAAAAAAAACTTATATGACGGTAAGTGATTTTAGTATTTATTTTTTTAATAACAAAACAATAAGCAACTTTGACATTAAGATTTCAAACATTACACGTATCTTAGTGACAACGAAGCTTCTTTTTTTGCGAATGATTTAATAAAAACTCTATGATCTCTTCTAAACTTTTGCTTATTTCGCTATACTAATATGAAACATGTTTTTCCTGTTACTGGGTATACTATAACAAGGGATATGCGGGTGTTTATACGTAAATAAACGTAAAAAATCTTAACTACAAAGCTATGCATCGCAATTATATTCAATTATATTTATGAGCGATAGCAGTATGAAAAACGCGAGGTGTGATAGTCATAAAAAATCGCGAAAACCGTCTGCTTAATTAATTATTTGGTGTTATAAATTTTAATTTAAAATCGTAAAGAATGAACATGAATGTGAAAAACAATAATCTATAAAGAATACATGATTTTTCACTTAAAACGATTTTTTCGCGGTTAATTTTTTTGATCTATCATTTTATCACATTTATTATAACAAGGAAGACAAAATGCAAAGGCCGTGCAAAGGTAAAAATCATGATTCTACAATCATATCATTAGTGCCTGTAGTTATTCTGTTCTTTTCTCAATTTATTTTCTTATTTTAATGGTATTGCGCGTTGTTATCCGAGTGTAAAATGTCAACAATGTTTTCGTGTCGTGTTTTGTCAACCCCTTGCCCAGAGTAAAATACAAGAGATTAATTGATAGGGAGGAAACTCTGAATATCAGGGAATACAAACTCACAATAATATCGATGATTTTATTAAAAATATTTCTGGTATATATATTCTGCCAATATGTGTATGAATAAATATTCGATTTTATAAATAATAAATATTATTTTGAAGTATGAAACATGCTTTTAAAAATCAGTCACGTAGAGTTAATTTGTAAACTGACTCTAATTAGAACACATTTTAGAAGTGTCAAGTAAACGAAGTCACAGAAATTTATTGAAAAATTGGGGACAACATGATTAATGCATACACAACTAAATTAAAAAATTAACGTTTTAAATGAAGACCTCGTGATCGAGGCTGTGAATATACAAAAAAAAAACCGCTTGAAATTCGAGTTCCCTTCATCCCTTTTTGTACATGTAAAGTCTCTCTGATCGCTCGATCACGCACGAGAATAAGTCTCAAGAAAGAAAGAAATAATTACAACAATAGAAAAGTACGTCTACAATTTGAATATTACACGTCGTTAATGAATAGCGTATGTTTTGTTTTATTTCAGTCACATAAACAAACTGATTAGGACGCTACAACACAGTACGGAAACACAGAGAACGGTGGTTACCATTTTTATGGGTAAACTCGTATCGTTCGCGCTATCCTCGTCCTCGTGACAGCGGGCGTCGGAGTCCTGCTTACGAGAACTCGTCGTTATCGTGTCGCCCTGACCTGTCACTAAAGCACCATTGACCTCCAAGTTAGCGGGCTGAGATGGAGACTGTTCTTCGCTGCTTTTCTGACCGTCGGCTATAACCCAACCGTTCTCCCCGATGCTCCACTGCCCGTCCTTCAACAGTACATCATCTATCTTATTGTTGTTAATCTCCTCCCCATTTTCATTGTGTTTGTTATTTTGTATCGTAGATTTGTCAATTGTTTCGGTCATTGTTCCGTTTGACGACGGCCAGTCGATATCGTTTAGCCTTTGTCCATTTTTTCGGCTCGCTGATATCAAAGTTTCGTCAGTTACTACCCATCCGTCGCTGTCGAATGTACTCTGATCTTGATCTAACTTTATATAATTCTTAACAGCGCCATTTCCATTGATAAATGAGTTTCCGATATTTTGGTCGGTCGTTATTTTTTGCTTTGCAATAAATTTATCTTCATCTTCTCTTTCAGGTTCTTGTTCTTCTTCCTCTTCTGATTCCGATTGTGATTCCGATTCTGATACAAAGATTTCGCTTCCGTCCTTTTCACCTTCATCCTCTTTTTCACCACCATTTTTTTCCTTCGTCTCATCTTCCATCACTTTTATGTCGTGTGCAGATTCTTCTTCCGAATCCATCGTACTACATTCATCTTCGTCTTCGTCTTCGTCTTCACCATCCGAGCAACCGTTTTCCTTAACTACATCACTCGCTCCACTATAATAGTTATCGTCGTCGTTGTCGTCACTGTCACTGCAAAGTTTTCCACCCGTATCGTTTTTAATGTTTGTATCTAAAGATTTACTTTCAGTCTCAAATCTCTCATTATTACGGAGGTTAATTACGTTATCACGTACGGAATCGTTCTGCTCGTTCTCGAATTCGGTCTTCGAGTAGCTGTTATCGCCGGTCGTTCCCTGGGAGATCCTGCAGTGGCCATTCGTATCTTCTGGCGAAGTCAACTGTTTACCCTGAATGAAGTTCTCGCCGTCGACCGAGACTGTAACAGTGGCTTGATTCTCGTTATCAATCTTATCGGTCTCGGTGATCGTGGATTCGGTATTGGGCGGCACGCGAACTCCCGCTAACTTTTCACTACTCTCGGTGCTTTGCAACTTTGTACTATCAGTGCAGATATCATTATCATCGCTAACAACAATAATAACAGGCCTATCACGCCGACTGCCGGTGGCCGAGGACGAGGAGGACGCTTCGGCATCGTTCTGTTCGTCGCGATTATCAAGCGCGACGGTGTTACTTTGCGCGATTGGATTGCTACTGTCGTCTGTCGACGATTCTGCGCTTTCATCATTGTGATCGTCATCGTCGTCATTGTCACGACCACTAATCGCCCTAGAACGATTATGACCCAGGGGGTTACTGGAATTAGAACCGAAGTCGTGAATGTTGTGATCGTTTTTTACGAACCTGCTGGTGTAACCAGGCGTCGAGGATGGCGTGGTACTTGTCGGTGACGTCACTGATGATTGCGCGGGGCTGCTCCTCGGAGTCCCGTACCTGTGCAACAAACAAAAGAGAAAACTTGGCATCACTAACCTGTCGTCGCGCTCGTATGTATGTACCGCGAGTTGGGAACGTTATAGCGCTGCACACCGCGGGTCAGGGTTTGACCTGGTAAAAATTGCTTTTGTTAAATTATCCAATTTTACGTAACACTATGTTAAAACGGCAAGCGTGGTTAAAATCTTTTTTTGTTCTGGACGGCATTTTTTATTTACCATTGTCACTCTCATTTACGGAGCTTAAATATTTCATTTTAAATGTCATTTACAGTTTAATTGGCAGACTTGTTTCACAAGCTTAGCAAATATCTATCACATCTACCACGAATTGATACTAATGGTGACTTTTCAACGTTTTAACGAATTTTAAAATTTGATTTATAAATTTTGAAATCTTTACTACTTAAAGTCAATCTATCCATCGACTTTGTCTACACTCTAAAAGTATTTAACATTTAAAAAAAATTCATTTGAATTGAACACACAGATAGATAATTATGACACATACCTAATTTAATAAATTCTAAATACGACTTATAATAAATAATGTATATTATAAATACTATTTTTTTTTTAATTTACCTGATATTAAACGGAAAATTTTTATTAATTACTTCGGCGACTTCTTCTTTTCTTCCAAATATTTAAAATAGTATAATAAATGATTTGTAATTTTAAATGATAAAATTATAACGTGAAAGTAATATTGTGATTTTAACGAAAACTTGAAGAAACTGAAAAAAATAGTTCAAAAATAAGAAAAATGTTTAAAACTGAAAAGAAATTAGTCTTATTACATAATAAAAATAAAATACAATTTATAACTGTGATAAAATGAAAATTAAATTGTTTAAAATACGAAAAGTAATAAAAAAATAAAAAAAAAATTGCACAAAATGTATTTGAGAATAGATAAATTTTTCTACGGCTAAAATTTAGTATCACAACAGCGTAAGTTACACATTTATTAATAAATTTTTACTTTCTTACATTGTGTACATAAAGATACAGTTTTCACAGTTTTAAACATTTTTTCTTACATTCATCACAATTTCTTATTTAATAATAAATTTTATTATATTGGTTTGTAAAATAATCTTATTTTTAGTAAATATTTGTTTTTATAGATTGGAATGTTTCAATAGCTAAAAAATAGTTTCTATAGACATTTAACAATAATAGATTGAAACAACTGACTAATAACATTTAAAGTGCAAATATATTAATGTACTTTTTTTATATCCGTATTATTTATCACGTAATATATATATTTGTATATATTAATTTGACTAGTGCCATTGAATAATGACGCTTATAATGTAACATTTCTTTTAAAACATTTGGCGAACAAAAAATAGTATCTTTCTTATTTATTATAGGTAAATTTTCTATTAATTCGTTTAGTTTTTTTACAATGTACAACAAAAATATTAGAATCTTATTGTATCTAACAATTACACTGAATATTTTTGTCACCCTATCACTCGTTGAGTATTATTGTCTATAAGGATACCTTTCACAGTAATATCAATTTTTATAATTATATAGTAAAGATTAAAAAATAATTATAATGATAATTATAAAAGGCGAAATAAATAAGCCATATCATTTAGTTAAAATATTTATTATAAAGAAAATTAATAATAATTTTCATACATTTATAAATTTTGAAACATTCAACGACTGTCAAAGTCGCTAATAAATGTATAAAATGTAAACTTTACGAAATAACATTAACAATTTTACTGTACAGTATCCTTAAAGACTTAATGCAACCCATTATTGGGCAAATCATATTTATGAAAGCGTAGACTTTTAATTTAAGGACCAGCCTGTTAATTGTATATTAAATATTTCTTTCTAATACTGGATAAACATTTTCCAAATTTTAAAGAACAACAATAACAGATTTGTAACACAAAAAAAGACTTTGGGTTAATTGCATAAAAAATTAATGAAACGATAAATAGACATATTTGTTAACAATAATTCTAACGACGTGTTTAAAATTATATTCTCGTTAAAGCTTTAAATTTAATCTATTACACGAATTATAATCGACGGAGATTGATAAAAATCTATGAAATTTAATAATTTGGTCAGGTCACATTTTAGCGTGAGAAATAGAATCGCAAATAATTCGTCTTACAAGTTTCGTTATCTCTTGAGCGCTCATTCGTTTCGTAAAATGCAACAACTCAATATACTAATGCATTTATCTCGAAGTCGATTATAATTGTGTTTAGGCTAGATATTTGTTTTGAGCTAATTATAGATATAAGAATCTTCGGAATTTATTATCTCACTAATGGCGCATATCGGCATATCTTCCTTTTTCTTTGTACGTATCGCGCTACTCGAAAGTAATCTTATAATCACTGTATAAATAAGGGCATCGGCGTCCGCGTGCAGTTTATCGAATAATGTATTGCACTAATTTCAAAAGCCCAATCTTAAATTACGTTGGCAGCAAAATAAAATGCGTCGTTTGCCATACAAATCCCAGGTGTCGGTTGTCGTCGGGTCGGTCCTTATTCCCGTGCACGTCCTCGTCGGCGTCACGTAAACCGAGTGCACGACTAAATACGACGATGAAGACGACGACGACGACGACAACAACAAAAAATAATAATAAAAAAAAAAAAAAAAAACGAATGAAGTGAGTCTCATCCGAACAGATTCTCGAGCACACCGATGGCGATCCTGCCCGCGGCTTTCTTTATAAGCTTTTTCTTGGACTGCATGGACTCGAGCCTGCGATTAGTCTCATTGTCCCTGAGCGCACTCGCGTCATCCATGGCCGCGTCCCTACGAACGCATCCTTGCCTCGTGGTAGGCGATTCCTCCTTGCTTCCACGTCTGGCCTCCGCACTCCTAGCAAGGAGTGGCCCGATATCCGTGCGCGCCATCGCCGAGTCGTTGCGCTGCTGCTGTTGTTGACGCTGTTCCTGGCTGTTGAGGCTCGTAGGCGCCATCGTAGAGGTCATCGTCGGCCTCGCCTCGGTCTCCGACTCTTCCTCCGTCTCCGTCTCAGTCTCCTCCGAAGAGGTGCTCGTCTCGTCCTCGTCTTCCTCCTCCTCCTTTTTTGGGACGATCTTCGCTGGCTCCTCCCGAGATGTTAAGGTCGTCGACGGCGGGGGTGGAGCCGCACGATTACCTGTTGCAGAAAGCAGTGTTTCGTTGGATCATCAGCACTTATACTCGTGATTATGATGGTCGATAACGGTTTTAGAGAACCGTTCCAAAGAATCGCATTCAAACATAGTAAATAATTCTTTTCTTTAATAATTTTCTTGCAATTCAAATGTACATATAACGAGACAGTACGTAATAAGATTCTATATTAATTTTATGCGATTTTTATTTCTGTGATTAAGACTATTTAGTCGTCTCTGAAAAATAGCTTCATCAGTTTCTTTGCTTTTTACGTAAATAAAATATCACTAAAACATAATACATTTTTGCATAACTAAAATTTCCAGACTATACGTAATCCAAATGTGAAAATATGTAAGTCCTCGTTGTACCGTTAAAAATAGTTGGATAACTATATTAATCAGAAACAGAAAATATATGGTAGTACTTAAAACGTGTGCAATATCGATACATGATTTTTTAAATACATACTATAGGTATATTTACAGCATATAAATCAATATTTTATAATATCATATCATCTTGTTTTGTTAATAAATAATATTGTTATGGAAAATGTATCAAACATCATGAAACAAGGATGGTAAGAATTCCTTACCAAATTACGAAAAAAAATTGAAATTTATATTAACCTGCGCCTAAAAAACGGCTTTGAAAAGGTCTGGTTGTAGTGGTGGACACTGATGAGTCTCGGTTGGCGAGGGGTGAACTTGGGAGTGCGGATGAGGTTGTTGAACCAGTTGTTGGAGCTTTCGACAGGTACTTTTGTTTCATTTCTTCAGTGGTGTAGTGTGCACCAGTGCTCCGGATTCCAGAGCCCGAGGAACTTTCCGAGCTTGCACTTGATTCCGAGGAGGTACTTCTAACACCGCTGGGTACGTGAATTTCCGCTGATGTTCTTCTACTGCTCAGACATTTCATATTTAGTTATTATTTTTGTTTTAGTCGGTGAGAAATATATTAGCTTTCAAAAAATAAACATCATGTAATACAAATATGTCTTCATGCAAAGCTTATGCTTTGTATTACTACTTACTAGTTTAAAATACCTATTAAATATTTTAAAGTTAAGCATTAATAATTTTATGCAACATATTATAGTTTACGAGCATTGTGTATGATAATAATTTAATTTTAACATAAAAAGTCAGTGCAACATAAATTTTATGTATAATCGCTATAATCAAAAGCTCAAGTTTTCATGAGGTTTACAAATATTGATGCGAAAGCGGTTAATTTTTATTCTGGTGCTCCAAGCTAATTTGCCGGTGAGAAGCATTGCAAAAGTAAAAAAGATTAAATTACCCGATGGTGGGGGTTTTCCTCGTGGTCTCCTCGTTGTGCTCGTTGTCGCGGTTCTCTCTTATCGGAGTGTGTGGTGTCAAGGTCGGTTGTCGTTCCTCGATGTTGTCTTGGACGGGCGACACGGTGGTCGGCACCTGGGCCGGAGAGCTTTTGTTCTGCTTCTTGATCCGCGATATCTCGTCGTCGTCGGCGGTTTGCCTTGGCACTGTCGGCGAAATGGTTTTCCTCTGCGCTGGTTGGATCTGTATGCGTCGAGTTGGCCCCATTCGCAAAAGAAAATTTGGATCATAGTATTAGTTCAACGTTCAATACCTTACTGCTGGCATTAGTGACAATGTATCAATAAAAAGTCAAAAAAAGTCAATGAAAAGTTAAAAAAATAACGTCCATAGAAATAAGCATCTTTCGATGGAGTCGAGACTCGTTCTTTCCCAAATTTTTATCAATTTTTTTCTTACTTAACTTTTTCTAATGGAAACATTAATATGATTTATTTTAAAATAAATAATTTTACTATATCCCATTAATGAAATAAAATAATTAATCTCAATAACTCTTCCCCTTTCAACAATAATCAATTAGTAATCAATAAATAGTCAAGCTTTGTTTATGTTAAAATCACAAGTTTCAAACGCTAAATAAAAATGAACGAAAATACGTTTTTACATCTATTGTAGAATCCAAAGGTATTGGATATAAAATATAAAATTTAGACGTGCTTTGTAATGTGAAGTGGTTTGTGAGTGTTAATGTAATTTTTTCGTTTTCTCAATACTATATAGTTACATATTATTTGATGTGCTGAAAGTATAATATATTCTTATTCACTCATAAATTAAATATGAAAAATAAATAACGAACGTTCAAAAAAGTCTTTATTATATCAGTTCCATTTACATTGTATTCAATATAATAACAATGCTTTTTGCGTGATCGCAATGATCACTAAAAATGCTTCCTTCCTTCGTACACTCTAATATTTAAGTAACTTGCAATTTGTAAAACAAACGAGTATAAAATATGAAAAAGTAAAAAGTAAACTGGACAAACTGGTTATAAAAAGTTCGATGCTTATATAAAAACGTAATCGCTCCAATTGCGCACGAGTGCACATTACACAGCGAATAAACAATTTAATCTACAAAACTCTATTGTATTTTGTAATATTAGTTTCATCCTCGCTAAGGAGGCAGATCTTATACATCATCCGTGCTAAATTATCATGCTATTCTGCCAAGAAATAGTCAAAAATCAACATAATCATGATTAATATTATTATAAAAGTGATTAAATACTCAAAAATTTGGCCAATATTAAATATACATAATTCGCTCATTAGCTGCGCAAACACCAAATTAAAGGGCCAAGACTATTTTTTAAATCTGTTGCCGATTATGAAAACCAGGCAATAAGACTCTATGCGAATGTATAAATTTAAATAGCCAATTCGCTCATAAAATGAACAATTTATTAGATACAGAATTTGCTTTTATCTTTATTTAAAAAAAGTAGATAGCAAGATAGATAAAAAAAAAGAGATTTGTGGCGCCAAAAAACCAAACAGTATCGTTTCGAACTTATTTTCTTGCTGTGTCGTTTTACGGTGGCTTGGCACTTTTCCTATCGGACGCAACTCGAGCCTTTTCACTGTCAAAATACAAACGAGTTGTCATTTTACGATTTGTTCCTTTTTTTCTTTATGCATTTTTATTTGAAGATATTTTTCAACGGAACATATCAATATTTACAACGTCTCTGTGATGATAAAGTATAATCTTTTTTATTTTCTAATGAATTGATTCAACATTTCAAAAGCAATTTTTCATCAATAAATATTTTCTTTATAACTCATTTATTTCACAAAATAAGTTATTGAATTTGAATACATTTTTATGTGAAATATTTGACATCCGTTGCTAAAATCTAATATATAAAAAAGAAATTTAATCTATAGTTTCTTATTTTCCATAATACCTGAAAATTTTTTTTCATATACCCCTTCTTTTTGTTGTAATAATCAAATTGTGCTCTAAGATGATATTACTAAGTGTATGAAAATAATTTTTTTAAAAATATTTGAAAATTTTTTAATATAATATAATGCATATTTCAATATAATTTAAAATTCTCAATATAAAGGATTCTTAAAAGTTTTCTATACAGTAAAATGAAAAAGAAATTTTTTTAAATATGATAGATTTTTTGCAATATTTTATTTTAAATTTTTTTTAGAAAAATTTTTTTTGTTAATAAATTATAAGCATAAAGCTTATGAAAAATCGAAACAAGAACTTACTAAGCATTAAAACTACTTATTATTTAAAAATAATTCTCTGTTATTGACAGATAAGCTATGAATCAAAATTTTTTAATTTTTAAAAGTAAAATTTTAATAAATATTCGTTATACGTACAATATTGATTTAAATATTAGATATCGTGCCTTATTAATAACTTTGCTTATAAATGAACAATTGAAAAATATACTTTTTTATAATCTACTCTGGAATCTGTCGCCGTATTATTATTAATGTACATATTATTTAAAACAATAATATACGTTTTTATTATAAAAAAGAACCAATTATCTGATTGATCCCAAAATTATACTTATTTATATTTTCCTTTTAATATCCTAAAATTTAATTCTTTGACAGCTGTTATCTGTCAGTGTTAGATAAATCAATATTTTCAAATTCTACATGTACTAAGTATTTTTAAATTTTCTCTTTTATTTACATATATCAGTAGAGTTCATGAATTTTTGTAAAAATTCTTTTCATGTTTTTCTTTAAACAATGTAACATGATATTCTTTACATTTTTAGAAATTCTGTGATTTTACCAGCTCATATAAATAAAAACAATTCTATAGTTTATCAAGCGCAATAATTTTTATGAAAGATATTTTTACTCAAATAAGTCTTGTAAATTTCACACTCTTTAATAAAAAGTTTTGATTAAAAGTTTCTCGTGTAAAATGTGCTGAAAAATTGTTTACAAGTTTTTGTTTACCTTTAATGTTGTGTAACGTAACCTTAAAAATCACGTCTAAGAAGTATTACATGCATTACGAGTATGGAAGTTATATGCAAATTAATTTGAAAATCAATGGTAAAACTAGATGGATGTCCAACGAAAAACACCGATTCTGATCATCGGCAACAAGTCAACAGGAGAAACTTTTGACTTAGGATTGAGGATGAAAACTCGGGCACAAAGGAAATGAAAGAAAATATTAAAAAAAGGTCTCACCTGTGGCTTTGGTTGAGCCTGTTGGGGCTGGGCGGACTCGTCCTTCTTGCGTTTACCGGCGCGCTCGCAGTCATTCAGCTTCTTCATCACCCGGGGCGAGTCCGTCAGCCGGAAGATCCCGGACAGCGGCCCCCTCGAGGCGTCTTCGGTGTCGAGGACGCGCTCCCTCTCCCTCAGGGCCGAGGACTCCTGGGGCGCGTTGAAGCGCACCGTGGAGCGTGTGTCACCGTCCGAGTCCTCGCCGTCCCGATTGCGCATAAAGCGCGACCGATACCGCGTCCGCGAACTCCGAGGCGCCTCGTACTCCGGGGTGTCGTATCTAAGGATGGCAATCGGGTCTTGGTTAGTCCACATCTTTTTCCACCGTGTCAATGCCTACGCGGATCCCTATCTGATCACACCGAGTCTCGAGGACTCGCGAGAGAGCCTCGCCAGTGTTTGTTTGCATTGCTTTACTATACATAAAAGAGTGTCTCTGTGACTAGAAAATTCGTTGTGCAAATAGATT
The DNA here is from genome assembly GCA_018907245.1 of Eupristina koningsbergeri. Lineage (NCBI taxonomy): Eukaryota > Metazoa > Arthropoda > Insecta > Hymenoptera > Agaonidae > Eupristina > Eupristina koningsbergeri. The sequence goes on along the minus strand of JACCHV010000005.1, from coordinate 2,552,576 downwards.
TATCTGACTCAAAAAATGGTTACAAATAATTCCCTCGACGACGGGATCCCATTGATACGCAACTTTTTTTTTTTTACTTTACGAAACTTCTTGTGTATTTCAGTTGAAAATTATTATTCCGCTAAATGATTTCAAATAATAGCAGTCTTCATTTTTTAAGTATTTTTTCTTATTCGAGACCTCTACGCTCAGATAAAAGTCAACTTAATTAAATGTTGCATACTAAACAATGTTTAAAAATGGTAATATTATAAAAAGTTTATTCATTTTGGTTCATTATTGAAAAAGTTTGCCAGGCATTCCTTTGTTTAACCAACTTGTATTTAACAGAATTCGGATAATGTTTATATACGTATAGATACATGACCTTTGAACGTATTTATTTTTGTCAAAAGTTTATAAATACGAAATATCTTGTCTCGTGTGAAATTAATAGCAACGAAGGCTTATGCTAATGATAATATTTCATCTCAATTTTTATACTTCTTTAAAAATATTTTTAATTATAACTAGCATTAATTGTTTAAATTATTTGAGTTCTTAGTACGTATGTAATCTAACATAATAATTATATTTAAGAAACTAAAAATTTAATATAAATAACGAAAAAAAATTAACATTGATTCAAAACCTTAATAAAATTGTTCAAATAAATTTATTTGAGTTTCATATATAGTGTTCAATTAATTAGTAATAAAATAAATGAAGTATTAAAATCATTAAAATCATAACGATAAATTTAATATGAATAATATTTATAAATTTTTTTTCTTTTTTTTAGTTTTTATGATTATTTATTCTTACTATAAAATAACTGATAGGTTTCAAAATAAATTAATTCATTACTAAATATTTAAGAAAGTAAAATAAAAGTTTTACTTGAGCGCTTTACGAAAAAAGTATTTATAATACATAAATAGTAGGATTAAGTTGGAAATTGATAAATTACCATAAATATTATAATGTTTATGATATTGTATACCAGTACTTGATAAAATTTTTTTTTTTTCAGACACTCAAATTTGATTTATTAATTAAGTAATAAATAGTCATATTTGGAGTTTGAAAAATTTCTTATTTTTAATCTTAAACTAATATACAAAGTGTCGTTTACACAAATTATAGAGAACACTGTATTTTTCACATTATTCTAATTTAAGAGTAGATTAATCATTTCAGTTATCCATCTGGATCATTAACATGTTATTTATTTGTTCATTAAAAAGAAAAATTATGTTCGAACAATAATAGTTCTTAAAAATATTCATAAATATATACATTTTAAAAGATTTTTTTTTAAAAATATTTTTATTTGTTTCATTTTGAAATAGTCGATCTATTCTATCTTAGAGTATATCCTCAATAGTTACGAATCGCTGTAAATAATTTGAAAAATTGCGAAAGTAGCTCTGAGGAATGAAAAGCAGAAATGAGAAAAGAGTAATTTTAAAATTCTAATTGAAGCTACGATTAAGGATTCTACAATAAAAAAGAAAGTACATTTGATAAGGTAAATGGTCTGGTATTCACAAGTGCGCTATAAGTATACGAAAAAGAATTGTTACAGCTTGGTGAAGTAAGAGAGACCATAAATAGCTAATTGCACTTTTCTCGGCGAAGGAACATAGTTTTCCCTCTAGTAATTTGCATTTCCAGCGCAACTTCGTTAATTGAGTATCTGGCAATGGGCTGACATACATTATCTTCCATAGAACTTGCAATTAAATTTATTTTAGTTTATTTAACAATATGAATTGAGTATCTTACATAACAGTATGGGTACATCTTTAAACTATATCACAAACGGGATGATTGGAATAATATGACGCTCGAAACAAAAAGGTAAGGCAGTCGATTGAAAAACAGGTAATTCGATACCTACAACACCATAACCATTTTAACTTATACAATGTACAATGTGAAAAGTAAATAATCGAACAATTTTTAGATTTTTAAGATGAGGCTCTAAGTGATAATCTTATTTATATTAATATTATATCGGTAAGGACGAATAACAAAAGTATCATTATACGATGGTCATTTTTTTTATCAAGGTCCAATGAGAAATGAAACGTTTATTATTATTAGCTTTGAAAAATTCTCACTTTTTATCAATGAATTTATGAAGGTTCTTTTTCAAATATTCGATATTATTTAAAATTTTAAATCGAACTCTTATAAAAATTGCATGTCTCGACATATTGTAGAAAGATTTATTTACGTATTCAACAAGAGCACATGTAATTTAAAAGATACTGACGGGAGCAATTTCAGATTACGAATAGAAATTTAAAGAAGAAACTCAAGCTGGAAGACGTCCTTTGGGAATTCCGCGACTCGAGAATATGAAAAGCTGCATATGGGAAAAAGGGAACACCTCATTCTTTTCTCCTATGTATATCAAGATTTGCAAAACTTGATTGAAAATTTTATGTACTTGTTGAACAATTCCTTAATTCAATTTTTTATTCATAGCATTGAAATAGAGTTTTAATGTGCAAAGTACACATCAAGACGAATAAAGGAAATAGGTGGACTTGTTGAGAAACTATTTTAATAATGCATCAGCAATTTACAGGAAGTCGTACAATTCAGACTCGGTTAAACAATAAAAAGTCGGTTTGTTCGATAAAACATATTAGACTAAGAGTGAGCAAGGGTTTATAATGTATTTGTTTTAAAAATCGAGTGCTTCCCTCAAAACTACAAGAAAGAAATTAAAAGGCAGAAGAGAAACACAAGGTGAACCGAGCAGCAGGGAAATATAAAAAATAAATGGAAAAAGCCAAGTATTTATAACTTGTGTTGAGGCGGATATGTGGGTCATTCTGAAAAACGTATGCCTTCTCCTCAGACTTTCTTTCTGTCTCGCTTACACTTAGGTCGGAGCAGTATGGCATCGCGCCAAAATAATCTCTGTAGACCAGACGATCGAAGCCCTTTTAACTAGAGCTGGTGCTGCTATTCTGCCTACGCGACCGAGGAGTCTATGTTGACTGAGGAACAGACTCTATACATTGTAAGAAAAAGTTGGACGACGGCACTCTTGCGAAACATCAATTTGTCCCTCTTTATTTAACAGTTTCTAACTTGCAGGTAATAGTTGCGTTAACCTACCTCCTACTTATCACGGAAATTTATTATGGGCTCTCTCGGAACCCAGTCTTGAAGCTTTTCTAATTAAGTTTCTAATGTGCATTCGCGACATTTAATAAAATTATACCTTTATGCATTGCTAAAATAATGCTCGTCCGAAATATAAAATTAATTTCGCAAGTTTTTATTTTACACGCCTAACTGGTGTGTCGATTTGGAAGATATTGAAGATAGTAAAAATAATCATTTAAACTGTATCATAATATAAACTGCATTTGTCATAATACAATAAAAAAATATCACAATTTTATTTAACTCTAATTATATTCACCATTATTTATTCTAAATTCAATATATCAATATTGGTGGAACTCAGAATAAGGTTTTATTGTAATTTTTCTTGCAATAAATTTACGTAATATTTACGCATTTCAATAATTATTTAATGCGTTACGTATAATTTCTAGTTAAAAATACTGTTAATAAACGACATAGTTATTGAAACTTAAAGTTCCGTTATTTTACGTAATTCAAATATAAGCAAAAATAAAAAAAAGTTGTAAAATAAGAATGTAAATAAAACCGTTGATTCATAGATTTACGTAAATGCAGTTGCGCAAAGTTTACTTATGGCTAAAAAAAATTAAAGTGTCCATTTCATTACGTTAAATTATATGGTTTATATACTTATTTTTCATAAGCGACAAATAAAATCCTACTTAAAAAAATACGGCATTTATAATTATAAGGTTCAAATATATTATAATTGATTAGGTACAAATAAATTAACATACAGTCGCTTCAAATAAAATAGTGCCTTATCGTAGGTCTTATTTTATTTTGAATTGATCTTGGAATGTCACCAAAAATCTCTATTTTAATTCGATCTATAAAATTTATCTTCAAAGGTTATTTAAAGAAGATTATTTTTCTAATCTTATAAATCAAACAATTAAATGTACATTCCTACAAAAAATTTCAATTATTTTTTGTTTTTTGTTTTGGATTCCGCTGTTAACAAAAATATTTTTAAAAAGCTTACTTTTATATACTATAACTATTAAATCTGATTGTATAGAAAAACAGCTCACTGTATATCGAAATAATTACCTTGAATGTTGCTTAGCTTGTAGTTGAGAACATTTGTTTTTTCTGTTAACCAACAAATAAGTCCAAATTTTAATTTTTACCGATTTAAAATTCTTTTAATTAATGAGTAGCGATATATTAAATAAAATTTTATTTTAAAGATAACAATGTTAGAATAATTTCAGTAAAGCTATATATAATTTCTTTTAGATGTAAATTTAATTTAGTTCACATTTTCATGATTTATTTTATTATGGAAAATCATTTTCTATTTAATCCTATAAAAATTATATTATTACCTTTAAAATTTAACTTTATTACTATTATGCAGCCGTTCATTCATAGCGGTGATTTAAAAATACAATTTTGTTGTTGTTGTGATAATTAAATGGTATGATTTAACTTAATGAATTGAGATTTTATGAAAGCTCGTTCTAATCAAATTAAATATTACGTTCTTGTTAAGGCTTAGTGTTTTACATTTTTTAAATAATTAAAGCTTAGCTAAGAATATTTTGCATTAATATATTAGAATACAAATAATATTGCTTCATTTACAAAACAATATTTCAATTTATAAACATTCAGATTATATTCAATATTGCTAATTATACATTGTTTTTGAATTTATTTAATGCTGTAAAATATATTAAATTTTTATTATGTCAGGTTTATTTTATATTTATTTCAGTATTATATGTATAAGATAATTTCAAAATTGAATTCAGAAAACTTTATAACCTATCAAACTTCTTGAATGGACTTGTTACTATAGTCTTACATCATAAATATTTATATTAAGGTTAATAGTTGTTCAAAATTACAAAATCTAAAATACATTTGAATTAATTTTTAAACTGTTTTTAAATCTGTTTACATAAAAGTAGAATATTATATGACTTTTACATTATTATTATTATTATTATTATATTAAACGAAACTATTAAAATGTTTTGTACATTTTCAGTATCTATATTAAAGATCTTCTATTAACTGTTATTTTTAATTTCTATCATTATGTATATTAATGACATTTCGAATAGTAATATATAACCTTTTAAATATATAATAATTCTACGTATACATAAATAAATGAAGTCAATAAAAGCAAAATTTTACAATATTAAATTATATATTATTATTCAATTTATATTTTACATAAATGGACTTCAATTAATATAAGATTTTATTATTTAATCTCATGATGTATAATTTACATAAATATTATTTTTAATACATTATATTTTTAATGAATTATTATAAATCATTGTTGTGTTATGAATTTTTATATTGGTAAATACGATTTTTGAACGATTATTATTTATAAAATTTTTTGAATGTTTAATATTTTAATTCAATAAAATTTTGATTTAAATATTTTCTTAGTCGATGTATTTTATTATTGTATTGATTATTCTTTAATAATATTTATTTTATTAAAAAAATATAAATTTGATTTTGTATTTTAAATTATATCATTAATTAAAACATTAATTAAATTTATAATTGATTTATTTATAAAAAATGTAATATGATACTAGGTAGCTATTTGAATTTTGAAGCTAAGATTTCATGTAATATAAACTATTATATTTAATAATTAAGCCGTAAAATTTTAAGTATAATTATTATAGTTAGTAATAATTAGTCTGTAATTTTGGTTAATTTATTTTAAAAACAAATTATTTGATCGTGATAATTAATATTATTATATTATATTGTAAAATAGTATATATAATAATATTTTTAATCAATTATTTTAAATAATATATTTGATAAACTTATGGAGTGTAAAATTAAGTGTAAATAGGTGAAACAATTTTATGAATTTGAAGCTCTATTGCATAAAACGGCTTTGAAATGTTCAACGTTAACGCGTTACCTTATATAACAAATAATGAATGGAGATTGTAATTATTTAAGTAATATTCTTATAATATTTCATTAATAATAATTAGGGTCAATTTTTTAAAATAATTAGAACTGGAATTATTGAATTTAAATAAAAAAATTACAAATACTATTCAATTAAGTTATTTTTATACAATTAGTTTAATACAAAATTAGATAATTTTATATTGTATATCTATTTAATTATTTGTAAACATCGAATCATTTCCTTAGTATTTGGAAATTGTATTGCCTAATTATCTACATTATTTACAAATATAAATAAAATACATATGTATGTTACAACAACAATAAACTTTAAAAAACAGAATTAAATAAATAATTGTTCCAACATTTAGGAGAGTTTAGAAAGTAATTTGGAAGTCTTAATGAAACTGTTTTAATGCTACTGTTTAAATATCTAATTCATTATTCGAATATGTAAATAACAACTTAAAATCGAAAGGAAACTTATATCGTTTTTAAGGCTCATAATCGCATTATACTTGAACGATTGTCGACCTTGCCGAGAAGCAACTAATAAATTTTCAGTTGCTACCACTTGTTTGTTCATTTGGGAAAGTACTTACAAATTCAAGAAATTATCAACATATATATATATATATATATACATCAATTAGAGATGAATTTATGCAAATGAAATTCCGAGCTACTTCGAGTAAGATGATGCTTTAAGCAGGAGATACTTGTAATCCCAGTACTATTGATTTTCACTCTAAAGCAACAACAGCTGATGGTACGCAGGGGTTGTTTTTTCGATTTGGCCTACCGACCTCATTCCAAAAGTAAACAACATTGCGCAAAGACGAAATATGAATAGTAAAGCTCATTAGGAATGGAGGTGACTCGGTTTTTCCCGATGCCGTCCACTCTTGCTCGCGTCAAAGAAAATGAAAGAAAATGCGCAATAGTGGGAAGCAGCTATTGATCGAGGGCCAAGGTCGCGCGCACGAACCAAGTGTACGAAGCGCGATTGAGGTTATGTTCGGGGATAGCGCTGCCCAACAACCCCCTCGCAGCTCGCGAAAGCTTTGGTGCCCCTCGGGAAAGCCGTGGCAAGTTCATTGCAGCGGTGTCGCGGGCACGATGGAGTGTGGAATTGTGTGCAAGGAGTGTGAAGTAAATTGTAAATAAAATATGTTTAGACAAGGCGAAGCTTGGCGTACTCACTCGTAGTCGGGGACGTATCGGTTCCTGCCATGGGTGCGGTCGTCGTCCTGCTGACGGTACTGGGAGGCCAGGCGATGGTCGCTCTTGCTGCGCATGAGCCCTGGCGATCCGCCTGGAATTGCCAGGCTGCTCGAGCTCCCGAGCAGCGCCGTGCTCCCCACCTCGGGCTTGATGTTGAGCTCCCCGTAGCCGGCGACGTGGAGCACCAGCTGGTTCGGGTCGTGAGTCATGACGAACCGCATCCGCCGGGTGTAGTCGCCCGCCTCGTACTCGAAGTTTCTGGGGTTAAATTATTCGCGTGCGAGCATTACTCACGCCTCGACTCGCGACTTGTTGCCCTTTATTCCGCATTCAGAGCTCCGCGAAATCCTATTTGCAATCTGCTTACGTGGTTTTCACTTTTTAAGGGGCTGTTTACAAAGCCCTGGGGGGCTTACCTCGGCACGTGTTTCCCGCCCCCTCCCCTGAGCTACACTCTTTGCCTTCTTTACGCATAAATAAGGACAGTTTTTTTCTCTTTCTTTCCCCCAAATTTATTCCACGATTTTTATTCAAAGAAATATATCCATTTTTAACTCACGCGCAATCATTGTGCATGGAGTTTGTATCAATTAATATACTCGCTTCATTAGAACCAATTATGCCGATATTGGCTGTCAATCAGCTACCGAATACTCGGAATAACTTTGTGCACTTGAAGTAATTCACACACTGTATATCTCTAGAAGCAACTTAATTATCCTATTGGACTGTTGATTTCATTTATGAAGATATATAATTTTACTAAATAAAATTTAAATAAAGTTGTTTTAGATTATTATTGAGCTTTTATTAAATTTGTTACTGTACACAAAAGTTAAATCAATTATATTGGATAAATTTCGAAAACTTTTTATAAACACCGAGTAATTTATTTTTTCTACTTAGATATTTTCCTCCACTTTATGCTCTTTACGTACCGTTATAAAATATTCAGATTGTAAAAATAATTGGATTATATTCAACGTAAATGTTTGCTCGGAGTTTCTCATTACATAAAATATTCTGTTAAGTGTACACAATGGAAGATTTTTTCCAGAATCTTTAGACAACTTAATTCAATTCTCCAGACCTCTTTAATTTGAAAGAATTTAAAAAATTGTTCGCCCGCGCTTGTATTTTGGTAAATGATTCATGTGTGCCTGGTTTAAGTATAATTACAAGTGTAAGCATCAAAACTGTTCAGCCTTTGAAATGTTATCGATCGACTCCCAGTGGGTTAATTTACCTTATGAATTCAAGGGTGCGAAGAAACAGTTCTTTCGTGTCGAGCAGCTCATTGTCGTCCCAAGGGACGTTCTCGTTGATGTGCGCGTCGGCGAGGTCGCAATTGCTCTGGATGTTGGCGATCTCCTGCTCGAGGTTCTCCTTCAGGTGGATCAGACCCCTGAGTTCGGTGTTGGAGTAGCGCTCGATCTCGTTACGCAGAAACTCGGTCCGGTCCTTCAAGGCCTTGTTCAATCGCCTGTAAATCTCGTCGACCTCCTCGCTCACCGACGCGGAGTTCGTCTGCAGGGCGAGGGTGTTCTTCTCGACCTGTGCCAATGCCTCTTGGAGTCTGTGTAAAGCTCGTCTTACCTGTAAAATTACCAATAACCGTTTTACGATTTCCGCGATTTATCGAACATTCAATATTTTTCTCCTGAGCTTTTTTGAAATAATATACGATATTTCAATCATGCCATATGTTCTTTTAAAAATTTAGCAGTATTAAGCTAAATTAAGTTAACTCGAATGCAACGTTTCTTTTTATTTTACAATAAGATATACGAGCTACAAAGAATAAATGGCAAAACATTAGATAAATCATCCCTTGTATTTTCTTGGTTATTTTTAATGAATGCGGCTTATGAACGCATGATTATATAAGTTTTACACTTTTGTGTATTTATATTCAATGGAAAATAATACACGTAACGTTTTTTATAAAGATTGTATGTTTACTGTTTTCGTTTTTTTATTTATTACATTAAAAATAATTCAACATTCAGATGTTTTTAAATTTTTTTAGAAAATGTCTTAAATTTATCAAGTAACCTACAAAATTTTTTTTTTTTAAATAATGATCGAGTAAGTCACAAAAATAATATAAATAATAGTATAAAACACCAAAATATACTTTATCATGAATAATTGACTATATCAAATCATCATAAATAGCTTACAGTTTTTCGAGGAATACTTTAAGTTTGATAATACATTGCGTGCATCTTTTCTCAGCTCACCAGATTTAGTTATAGATATAAAGGTAAAATTCTTGGTCGTTTTAAATGTTGTATCCATGAAACATGTGTTTCAAGATTCATTATTTTTTAGCTTTTTAAGGGTAATAAAGCTCTTTAAGTAAGAACATTTTTTTTTTTCAATTCTTAAACGATTTTGTTCAAGGATGGACGTCTTTTATCGCCAAGAAGGCTATTCTTGAAGATCGTCAAGAATATAATTATGGAGAAACTCTGTGAGTTAAACAAAAAATAAATTCAAAGTGGAAATTTAAAGCTCAAGTGTTCGAGGAGTTTCGGTTAGAAAATATTCATTAAGATAATATAAGAATAATATAAATATCTTTTATAATAATAATATGAGACATTTAAAGGTATACTTACGATGAGTCATTACGAAAATAGCAGTAACAAGAAAATTAATCAATATTTTTTTTATACATGCTAAAATTTATGATAAAAAATCTTATAAAAATATGAGATACATACTTTTAAATTTTATTTACGCCATCAACTTAAAAAAATATGTAATTTTAAATAGTAATACCGTATAATAGTTATCATTTAAACAGAAATTTTATAATTATATAAGCACAAGTGATATTTGTTTAAGCATGACAATAAATTACAATATAGATTCCTTCGAAACACCATTAAATATTCATGAAGAGTTATTTTATTTAAGAACCGATAAAAAATTATCAGCGACGAACGCTACAGTGAAAAACTGGAAAAGTTGGTGGTGAACAATTTTAAAACCGTTGGTAATACCAAGGAAATTTGACGAATAACACTGGCAGTCTCAGAAGGTACGAACTATCCATCGATAAGTTAGGAATTACATAACTTTACGGATAATTACGTATGATTATAAAATATTCTCCAATAGCTCAACTAAAATTGCGCAAATTTTTAAACATCTTTATCAATATTATCGATTCGCATAGAAATGAACATAACGAATACTTTATTTGTCATTAAAGTAGATTCGTAAAAATTGATAGATTAAAATAATTACTATAAATAAAAAATTATAAAACTAATAGTACACATGTATACGAACTGGATATATTAAAAATTGATTTAAAAAAGGCTCATTTTAATGCAAGAACGTTTTAAATCGATTATCATAAAGCAGACTAATGAAAAACGACGTTCCATCATCCGTGGAAGAAAAAGCTTACCACCTTCGAGCAGAAAACACTTTAATTTATGCAAATGTTGGAAGTACGGGGCTAATTAAAACACGAATTAAAAGCGGAAGAAAAGCAAAGTGAGAGATTACTGACCTGCGAATTAATGCTTCCAATGTTTTTCCTAAGGATCTTTATGTGTTCCTCCTTACACTCCGGGCAGCACTTTTTCTCACAATGCGCGCAGAGATTGCAGTAGCTTTTCTCCGAGCAAACACTGCATCTTTCCATAATCTGACCGCTGGTGGGGTCGGGCAACTCCCCCGTGATTTCGATGTGCAGCTCCAAAAACCGTTGAAGTGTGACGTTGGTCGGGAAGGCTTGCACGCCCTGCGAATTATCGTTTAAATTAATCGCGACAACCAAAGCTCAAGTTCTCCCCCCGCCCCTGTCCTCCTCCCCCCCGCCACCCTTCGCGTAACGAGCGGAGTTATCCCAAAATTTGCGTTTGTTCTCTTTAATTTATGAAGCCAATTTTCCCTTCTCCCATCGCATTACTAATGAAAATTTTAATTGCCTACAAACATACTCGTTGCATTTTCAAAGGCGCAGAGCTTTCGCGTGACATCGTGCGCATTTTCTAAATTAACTAACTTTTTCTCTAATATATTCGTTGCTTATTTCAACTTAATATTGCAGTTATATTAAATGTTTAATTAAAAAAAAAACTTTACCTATTGTTTAAACAATATGTTTTTATTATTCTTAAACCTAATTATTTTGCTTCCGAATAATATTATAAAGTTAGGTTATTATCTTTCAGTTATCATCAACTAAAAATTTATCATCAACAATCGATAGTCGATTAATTACTCTTTCATATATTTAACACGTTCTTTTAAAATAAAATTTGTCAATATAATATTGCGAATAAATTTGACAAATTTTTGGGCATAGGAAATACTTTTGTTTGAAAACTATTTACCGAGTGAAAATGATAATATTTATATTTATATAATTAAAACATAAATTTTAATTTTATATTTAATCGTAATTTAAAATTTATTTTTATACTTTATACCCTTCGCCTATTATAAATAATTTAAATACAAACTTCCATTACACTTAATACAGCTTTTATCAGTAAATAAATATCATTGATAAATATTGTTAATGTTTATCTCGCGAATAAAATATTGCTAATTAATAGAAGTATAACATTTTATGGTTGCTTCCGTGTATCTTGTACAAGAATCAACAATACTCGTTTCATCAGTGATATCAAGCAATAAATTAGGGTTATAGCATCTGCAACAAAATCCTAGGCAATTAAAATAGAGAGTTTAAAGTGCAGAGCAAATAATGATAAAGTATTTGAAATAAAAGTAATAGAAAAAAGGAGAGATGTGAGAGATCGAGTGTTAAATTTGAAAATTGAATCGAAGCCCAAATTAATTTAGGAGAGCGAAAAGAGGTTTTCCTCGGTACTGACCTGATATGGTATGCGATGTTCGGCACGACATTCTGGACACTTGACTTGTCGACGGACGTAATCGATGAGGCCGTCCATACAGGGCTCCATGCAGAAGCTGTGCTGGCATGGGAGCAGCTTCGGGTTCCTGTACCGGTCTAGGCAGATAGCGCATGTCAGCAGCTGTTCGAACTGCTCCATGCTTTCTGAAAGTCAAAAAGTGCCGAGCTCAAAAACCTGGGCCCCAACAGCTTAATATTCTATCTCCAGGAGATAGTACGCCAATTATCTCCACTAAAATGCGCGGCAGATAAGCTTTTATTCACTGACACGACATCGCATGCCCACTCTCTTAAAGAGAACAATGGACTTTCTACTCCATTATTTCAAATTGCCAAATATTAATTCCGATAGTAATATCGCCTTTACAAATTTTGATGATTCGATAGTTGTTGTGTTAACTGTTTTCGGACGCTTCATTCATTAATTAGTCGTGATGGGGAAGAGAATGCATCACAATAGAATTTTATTGTAAAACATTTTTATAATTTTTTGTGCACATTCTGCGTGGTACAATAGTTTTTGTCATTGTTGTGTTTTTTTTTTTTTTTTTAATGGAAATTTCTTGCTCAAATATACCTCTGGCATCTTAATAAAAAGATCAGTTATAAAAAAGGGAATTTAGCTGGTCGTTTGTTGGTAGTTTAGATGTCTAAGCTTTTTGTATTAACTTTAATTTATTCAATGAAATGGCACAAACGCTATAAGAGTTGCAACAAAAAAATAACTTAGCTTGCTCCACAATTTTTGCCTTAAACATCGACAAAGATACCCAACAGTCAATAAAAACCAATAGCTCTGGAATTTCTTTTCAAGTTTCAAGTTAACAGGATACAAAGAGCGGGATTCTTGATCCCAGGGGTGCAAGAACCGTGCAGACAATAATTCCTATCGGCTCGAGGGTTTACCAGCGATAGCACCGCTAAGCAATCCAACCTCAAAGAGCTTGATATCTCTAATTTCGGTTCGTGTATAATCAGCGCTCATAGCCACAGCACATAATAATAACAATCGTTCAACCGAATCGACTTAATGAAAATATTAACTGTATATGGAGAAATTCATGCTCACCAAATATTTATTCGATGGCTCGGGCGCGTGTAACACCGTGTGGGTGTTCGGAAATGAGATAAAGAGGTGGGGGGGGGAGCCAAAGAGAGAGTGAGAGAGAGAGAGAGAAAGAGTGGGGAGAGAGAGAATTTTATCGTCGCGTGGTACTCGATTTTATTCAGCAACACACGCACCGAATATTTTAAGTCTGGCCTCGCGTGGAAAATCTTGGGTTAAACTTAAAATGTGCTTTCGTAAGCGCCAATCTGTCCCTCTTTCTCTTTTTTACGTTCTGTTGACGAAACAGGAGGCATTGGAAAATGAAAATATGTGGAGACTATTTCGAACTGATTTTTTTAGGTGATAATAAAAATAGAAGATGACTTTTTGATTTTCGATAATCGATAAATAGAAATTGGAAAATAACGAAATTAAGATAAAATTTACATGATTTACATGCAATACAAGTCATTCTCTATCATTGTACGCTTAATTAGATAGTAGTCCAAGTATCCAAATTTATGGTATACTATAAAATAATACAATTTTTAAAGTTTATAATTTTAATGTATATATAACTTCGTTTTTATGATTTCATTTCTATAAATTCTAGTGAGACAATTTATTTCGTCTCTATTCATTAATTCAATGTTTATTTTCACCTATTAGAATTAAATTATTTTTGATTTTCTATTTATTTAATATGTAGAGCGGTATATATTTAGGTTTAAAATTAATACCAAGTCATTGTACTCGATAGAGTAGGCGACGCGATTAAAGTTTGCGAGTATAGAGAGAAAATATTTACAGCATCTGAACTAGAATTGTAAAATTGTAACAATGACGTTTTAACCTTTTATTCTGGGTAAAAATTTGGCAGAATAGAAATGTAAATACTTGAAAAATTATTATTTTTAAATGTCTTCAAAGGCTGACGTCGAACGCTCATATGACGCGAACATCCATATTTAAAATACAAAATGTTTAGATCTAGCCGTCGTGTTATTTGAATATCATGAATGCAAAAAATGAGGAATACAGTATAATACCTGAGCAAGCTTTATTGTATAAATGGTAATCGATATAGAATCTTTTGTTAGTTAGTGATCTATCGGCCACTTGTTGATTTTAGCGGACATTGTGGTGTAAAACAAACGAGCTGAGTTTACGAGTTTTTACATTCACAGAAAGAAACTTAATCTACAGCCGATACACTTTTTTAAAAATTTGATATTCTTTCACATTGAAGAGAGAGAGAGAGAGAGAGAGAGAAATATTCCATGAAATGGAATTTCGTTCTCTTCCGTGATGATGTTTTCAGAAAATCTGCCCTCGTGAAATCTTATTATATCTCTACTCAGTGAGTTTGTTCGTCTCTATATTTACGTTATTCATATCGACGCTCATGTTCGTTTTAAAAATTGGCTTTAGAACAAGTTTTTACGTCGATTGGAAAATACTGTGCTTCATTATTCGAATATGCTTAATGTGTTTATTTTTAAAAAATTTTTTAGATTTAAAAAATGAAATTTACCAGTATTCGTTTTTCCTATTATTTTTTAAGTTCACCTTCTTTCATTGTTTACCCTTAGTAGAAATATAAAAATTGAAATATAAATTAATATAATCATCACGCGTCAAATATAAAATACATTCATGGTAACTAATGAAAATAAATTCTTACTTTTTATTAACGCCTGTAAAAGCTAATTTAAAAAAGAAAGTTTTTATTTTTCATTTAACACGATACATATATAAGCAATGAAAAAGAACTTGGCAGCTTTTGTTATCACTTTTAAAAAATAACGTTAATCTAGATGAATATCTTATAATTAAAAACACTAAAAAAATTTTCATATAATACAGAATTAAAAAATATTTACAAGAAATATTTTAATATAAAACCTAATAAAAAATTTTAATTATAATCATAATCAATGAAATTCGTATATCCATTTATTGAAGATATAAGTAATTTGTGAATAAATTGAAAGAAGTTTTTTATTTATTGTCTACAATTTAGGGTAATTTATTTTCTACAACGTATTTTAGTGATTTTTCATTAAAAATTTTTGCTCTCTATATGCGTAATTAGTCAATGTAATGATTCAGTATTCTAAAATCTATTCAAATCTATCAATTATTCATTCTTTAAGCTGTCGAGAATGTCTCTGGAGCAATAATCCACAATCTCCCGTCATCGGAGAAATTCATTAATTAACCTGGAACTAAAAATCTCTGGTAGCGTCCTGTGCTTATAGAGTTTCAGAGCAAGTTTTGCATTTGGTGACGCCTTTTCGCGCAAATGTCTGGCCCTGCCGTTGTCAGTAGCACCCGGACCATGACAACGGATGACCTTCATCGAGGATGACAAAGATCCGCTTCTTCAGGAGAAACCCCTTGTGTTCGCTTTATAATCCGGTTTTACGCATTCCATATTATCTCCCCACGAATCTTAATATAAAGCCCTTTTTTCTTGTATTTTGAAAAGACTTGAACAAATATTTAAGCCGCCTGCGCGCCAACACAATATCTGTTTTTAACCCGTGTTTTCCTTTTTTTTAATTAAAATGATTCGGCGCGGACATAAAGCTGATGGTATTATTCATAAGATGCACGTAACTTGTATCGCTAAACCCTTTGTTCACTGCAGTTTTATATAATCTTTTAGGGCTTTGTGATAAAATTTAAAATGCGCATCAAAATTTTACATAATTAATTCAGAAATTCCGCAAAGCGTTTCTGTACCCGACATTTAATATCGGAGTTGGTTTCATGAAATTTTGCCGATTAAAAAACATACTTTCATTCATGCCAAAACGATTCATTTTATGGCAGCTTGTTTTTCTTCATTTAAAAAATGTATATATTTGTTCTATCACACCTTACTATTTATCCAATAGATTGTAAAAAAAAAATTTAATTTTAATTACATTTGTATTCCTTCTCCATGAGTAAATATCAAATAGCATTAAAATACTTTATTCTCATTAATTAGCATTTTCTTTTCAATGCACATTAAAGCTAATTGAGGATCATTAAACGTTCCTTTATTTTATGTCAGCAATTCATTATGAGAACATAAATTAGTTATATTTATTTCATTATAAATTAGCGATTAATTTACAAAGTATTCCGTCTATCGTCTGAACTAGTTGGGACGTGTAAATCTAATATCCAAGCAGTTTTTTCTTTCCTGGCAATGAATAAATTCGAGCCAATTAAAAACTTTGTCAATAAACGACTAACTTTTTTTAAATTAAAAAATAAAATAAAAAATTTCGTACATTCGCGCAATGAAAGCGATACCTCTTTAAGCTCGCGTTAGTGTTTCTCGTGAAAACAGAGAGGAAAAATAGAAACGGAGATAGTCTTGCCTTTCCGCAGAGAGAGAGAGAGAGAGAGAGAGAGAGAGAGAGAGAGAGAGAGTGAAAGGAATTTCTTGGACTCTTGGTAAGACGGAGGAAGACACCGGTAGTTAGAATGGTAAACAACAATTGACGCATATCCTTTTAGCTCGTGCGAATTCTTTTGCAAAAAAATTTCAATCGCTTATTTCGGGGAAGCGGAAGGAAGGCGAAACAGAAGGAGAAGAAATAGACTCTTTATAAACTAATTTATCATGTTTCGGGGATAGCTGGACGACAGATCTCAAGTCGAGAAGACGCTAAGCAGCCAGGATTTTCCAGCGACAGACATTTCAAAGTTTTGATTTCTCCAAGGTGGAGGTTTTTTCCTTTCGAACAAGAGTAAAGGCGACGGTCATTATTAAATTGTAAAATATTTACCTTTAATTATCTCACAATTTGCAACAACAAAATTACGAGTGTATCCTACTAAATGTGTGGGTGTGGGTGCGCGTTCACGTGCGTTAGCGAAGCCACTGACCGAGGGTGTCAACTCAAAGTGCAAAATTCGCGACGATAAGTAGTGGCCCGCCGCCAGCTGATTATTGATAAATCGCTGAATGCCCAGAGGGATAATCGGATACTGATACTCCACGACGTCCGGCTTCGTCGGCGAACCGGAGCCGCGTTTCTTCCCTTTTATTTTTAGTCCCAGTGGCCGTCGTCGTCACCAGTGCCGCCGTCGCCGTCGCCGTCGCCGTCGCCGCTTCCATTTTCCAGCGTTTATTTTCAACCTTAGGCTCCCGCCTCCGCGGATTCCCGGACACACACCCGTGCACGAGTGTCGTGCTGCCGCTCCCCGAGTGACCGCGTGAACTCCCGCGGATCGACCTTCGTCGCTTACCGACGTTCGTATGTCGGTAAGCGTCGGTAGATAAGGGAACCGCCATGTCTATTGTATCGGAGGAGGGAACTTCCTTTTTCTTGTCCTCTTTACACTTAGGCTTTGGGAATGAAAATTTTTTGAATGCATATAGCCCGCGTATTGCGGCATTAGCCCGGAAGTAACGGATTTTCATAGCTCCCGAGAGTGCTGCCGTATCTGGGTTGAAGTACTTTTTGGAAATGAGTTTTACGAACGGCAGACCCATTTCCCTTGTTTTACTTCCTCGCAAATTATTGTAATCATTTTTTTCTTTGCTAAATAGAAAAGTCCTCGGATTTCCCGTTTGCTTTTTATTCCGCTGAGGGAACGGAGGCATCACTTGGCGTCAAGCTCCCAAATTACTCGCATTGGCTTTTGTCTCCAAGTTTCCCGACCTTAATAACATATTTCGCAGCTTTACGCATCCTTCCGTCCATACACCCGTCATACTTCTTTTGTTTAAGCTGCCGACAGCGTTTTGAATATAAACCTTAGAATGAACCTGCGTACACAAATTCACAGCTGCGAACGTCATAACAATGTAAAGTAACTCTCTTTCCGCCGTGATAACCGGAAATAAGACGAGAAGCGCCCGTAAAGGGAAAGATATACTCGGGCTCGTTATTATGGTTATCTCTCGTTTCCTTAAAAGAAAAATTTGCACCCTTCGGGCCGTGATGCATAAAGTAAAGAGCCACGGATAAACAAGAGACGATCCAAAGGAAAAAGCTCCAAGTCACTATTTGTCGAAATTTCTAGGGATAAGACCGCGGGTGGTTGGTTATGTTCTAGCAATATTGCACTTAAGCTCCTTGTCTTTCTCCTGCTCAACTTTGTTTTCAGCGTTATGTAGTGAAAGACCTTCTCGGATGTACAACTAAAAGAGCGGTAAGCGAGTAATGGAATATGTCAACGCGATAACAATGCTTTCTCTGTTACTCTTCGATCGGCCTCATTTCCGGTGGATGAGCACCGTTTGCTATTTTATCGCGATAAATAGCAATTGCGAGTAATGATTTCTTAATTAGCTCCTTCTTCATCCAATGATATTGACATATTTTCAGTAAGACATCTCATTAGGATGCTGTCAGAACACAGAATAATAAATTTTTTAATCGCGTGTACATACAAACAATACAATGTGGTCAAAATGAAAAAATCTCGGTGAATTATTCTGCGAATTGAGAGCATTCGTTCTACTGTAGTTTAATGTCAAGTAATCTCGCTTCGATTTTTCTTTAATTAAAACGACGGTAATTACAATAAATTCCATTTATTTATATAAAAGTATATGCCTCTTAATTATTTTTTAAAATAATTCATATATAAATAAATTTAATGTAAATTTATTTTTTGGAGTTATGCCAGATAAAAAGGGAGTTAGAAATATGGGTTTTGTAAAAACAATAAATCATAACTCTACACCAAAGTTATTTAAAAAAATACACAATTTATCTTGTTAATTATAAAATACGTTCATATTTCTAATGTATAAAAATTTATTTCTAGAAGTAATTTTAACTTCTTAAACCAGAAAAATGAATTGTGTAAACAAATTTTTACTTTTTAACGTATTTTATGAAATTTGAATGTTCCGATTTCGATATATTATTTGCATTGAAGATAATTTTTTTAATTTTTAAATTTATAAAACATTAATCAGATAACAAGTTTCTAAACGATATACATAATTTTGCGATTTTTGCAATTTTTAAAAAATTAAAGAGTGCTTTAGATAAATATTCTATAGTTATATAGTTTTTTACTGAAACAGATAACTGAAGAGGCTATTATAAAACACGGGTAGTACTGCATTAAATATCTGCTGATTTTGCGAAACCTAAACTAGAATGGATATGCGTACGAGTAATCATGAAATCGTTATTCAAACCCGCATTATTAGATTTTATGATATTTTACATATTCAAAACGTACAGCGAATTTTTGACGAATGACCCAATAAATCTCGTCATTCGGTTTTTTATGACAACAAACGTACATGATGCATTGACATTTTCATGGATTTCCAGTTAAAAAATCATTCAATTTGTTTCACTCATTTAAACAATGTTACCCAAATATAATTCATGCTGTTTTATATTTGTAATGATGAGAATATAATGGAACAGATAAAAAATAATTGTATTTATAAAATTAATTATACAATACATATGTGTGCGAGTGTGTGTGTGCGCGCGCGCGCTGGAGAGCGTCCATTTTTAAATATATGTATGTTTGTATAAAGGTATAAAGTAAAATGTAATTTTTGTAATAATTTTAACTGTATATGATTAATTATATGTTGTATCAATACAACAGTAGTATTCTATACGTATTTTATTTGAAATGTAGATTTATATTTAATGGTGTATTTCCAACTATATTTTAATGAGTGGATTTATATTATTAATGTATGACAGCTGTTGTTGATAATAGTGACAGAATAGTTGCACATTTATATATCTTTAAAGTGCCATTAATAGAGCTCCAAGTAAAAACAAAAAAACATACAAGAGGTAGAAATGTGCGAACGGATATATTGCAGTTAAAAGTCATACAAGTGTATATTAGAATAATAAATAAATATACTCACCCGCCCTGTTCTCCGCCTTGGGGCGGCCAAAATAGGGTGGGGGCCCTCTCTAAAGGGCCCCAAGCTGTGATTTTCTTCGATCACCAAAGACGTGCGCTGTATCAGCTGAAAAGTGAAGAAACAAAAGTGAATAATGAAAACAAACTCCCGTGGCACTCGGCCATGAAAAGCGTCTGTCCAGCAATCACACAAAAGCTCGTGCTCGCTAAAATTAAATACGAATAAAACAAAAGCCTTGGCAAGCACAAAGGGGCGTGTACAGCTGTCAACCGGAGAGATGGGCGCAATGATATGGACCAAAGGAGGATGAGGCGGAGGGGGGGGAGGAGGAGGTGGAGGAAAAGGTCTCCAGTGCTCTCCAGCGGGACAAAGAACAAGGAGAAAGAATAGTGTCAAAAAGGCAAATCACCGTGCGCACCGAAGAGAAGAAAGCCCCGAGGGTTACTCGACTAAATATAGTCAAGCGCATCACTTCTCTTCTAACGCACACAGAGACAAAGATAAAGATGAGCAGACTCCGTACCTCGATTATAACTTGTCACCAGAGTCCAACATTTTTCCGGAAGTGGAGCCGGTCAGCAAAAAGTGGAAAACCCTAATGACCCTTAACCTACTTATCATTTTCATTGCGAACGAAAGAACGTAGTCTCTTATACGTTTCGAGTAGGTTTTTCACGATTGCTTTTTGTGCCCTTTTGGGAGTCGGAGAATTTTCATACGAGATACAATTCCTTATAATGAATAATAAAAAAGACGATCGTGTCCTACAGAACTATGAGTGGGGGAGTATCGATGAAGTTTTTTATGATTTTGGAATAGCTAACGAATTCTGCTCGACAAGCAACTTGGCCGCATTACAACCTGTAAAATAAAGAGGATTTCCAAGTTCGAGTGATGGATTTTGTTTACGGCAACTTGATTCTGATGAACTTTCAAGTTTATTTTTTACGATTCAATGTTTTCGTATTATAAAAGAACTTTAAATATATCACCTGCGCGTTATATATAATATTAAAAAATGAATTTATGAACGAGCTCGATAAGTCGAGCTTCCTTACTAATACACATAAAAGTAGTCCGGAGGATTTTCTTTTAAATTATCGTAGTATAAAAATTGTTAATTTCCTGGAAAATAAAGTTCCTTCTATAATTGCGAGACTCATTGCCAAGTTTCCTTTCATATGCCGTTCCTGCACTTAATTAACACAGAAAAGGGCAAATAATAAGAATAACTCCCCCTAACAAAGAAAGACAAACACACATTAAGCATCCTCGAAGAATTAGAAATCTAATCATTTAGAGTACAACTATGATGAGAGACTTTAAAGCTCTTGATAATGTGAGCCGCATAAAGGCCATTCATCCCCCTCGACTTCTTATAAATTATTTTCATCTCCATCTGCTTTTTTTGCTTCTCACTTGGCTGGTATAATATTACGAGCGACAGGTGTCAAGGTCGCGCGCACCTCGAGAAATTGATAGGTAAACATCAGTTTGGTGCAACGTCGAGTATCTCATTTATCAAGGTTGGGAAAGCCTTAGAGCAACGCTAGTACGAACTAAAAAAACACATTCGCGCACAGCAACACGTGGCTTACAAAGCATATCGCGTACTCGATCGGACATCGCCCCCTTTTTGGGGGAAATTTTCGAAGGGAAAGCGATTCAAGGGCGTGTTTTATGTACAATGATTCTTTGATATTTTTAGGCACGGAAAGAAAAACTTGTTATTTATCTTCGGTGAATAATTTAAAAGTTGTTGATATTATTTACTTCAGAGCTTACTGTGCATTGTGATTGCAGGTTGACCAAAGTTCAGGGTTAATAAGTTGAGCTTCTTTTTGAAAAATATTAAATAAAAATGGTATTCTACTGAATATTAGCTTAGGAGAATGTTTATTCTGGCTCAAGTGTTGCGACGATGTTTCAAGATTTTAAAGTGAAGGATATTTCTATTTATATGTTGGAAAAATTTTTTACACAAAACTTTATTTACGAACTTATCATTCGCTATATTTATGTAGTGTTGTTTGCTTAAATTACACATTAAGAATAAGTGATTTCACTTTTTGTTCAATACTTATTCACTTAATGTGAATAATTTATTTTTAATATATTATATGCCTGAGCTGTTTAGTGGAGAGTTAAAATCATTTAATTTACTAAGATAAATACGAGCTTCAAAATTCATACAGATAAAATTACGTGGTATTGAATTATTTCAGTTACGTATTGAATATTACTTTGTATCAAAAAAAATATTTTACTTTACCTTTATAATATATGTGCAAAACAGAATATTTTATTAAAATTAATATCAATTTATTATTGATTTCTAATAACAAATCTATGTATATAAGAACACAACACTTGTAAAAACCATGTCCAATATTTATTTTATAAATTTTATTATAATTAATATGATATAAAGGAGATAATTTATGATGTGGAATTGTCAATAAAAAAACTTTTATTGACAATAAGAAGTTAAGAATGAAAAAATTAGTAGTAAAACGGTTGTAAAATTTACAATTCCTCTGTGTTTTTAGTAGTAGATTTTATAAATTCACAAGTAAAATATAAAATACATAAAATGTTGATAATTTTGACTCATAATGATAAAAATTATTTAAATAAAAACTTATTAATAAGAGAAATAAATGTAAAAATAATTATAATTATTATTATGAGTATGTTAGTACCTTATTAAACATTTGGCTTAGAGGAGTTAAAATATAACATTTTGACGAGCAATATAAAAGCTATCCACGACAGAGCTTAGTAATATATTTTGTAAAAGTACAATAAAATATATATGAACATTGCTTCTTAATAAAATTCATTCAATTGGAATTTAATTTACGAACTTATACAATTTATAGTATTTTTATGTATCAAATTAATATGCATAGGTTCAAAGCAGAATATAATCGATATAATATATTCTGAAGCAAAGTATTATTCGCAATATCTACTACAGCTTTAATAGATAATATTTTAGAGCTTCCTAGACATAATTTAATAAATAAAATTATTACTTAAAGTCTTATAAATTCAACACAATATTAGTCATCAAGTATTTGGAAGCTCTCAATAACCATTCCAATTTCCAATTTCAAACTCAAAAAAAAAAAAAAAAACAATTCAACCATAAAATGAAATACAGCAAGCATTGGTAATTATTGGTCAAACGATTTTGAGAAACAACCCACCAAGTGTTCAAAGCGTTCAAAAAAAGAAAAAAAATCTGTACACACGAGGCAAAGAAAAAGTGATAGCCATAAAAACACTTTGATAAGCGGTCGCGAGTATTCCATACTCAAGCGTACATTCGCTCAGCATCCCTTTCATCAGTTTTTCCTTCCCCCCCCCCACATTCACATTCGCTGATGTTCATCCCCACGCTATCAAGGATCCACCCACGCCCGCGAAAATCACGGCGGAAATTCAAAGCATCGCTGTCGTCGGTAGTAGCAAGCTACTGCCCCATTTAATTTTGAAAAGGAAAAAGGAAAGCACAGAGAAGCTAGGGACAAGGAATCGGGGTAAAGAT
Source organism: Eupristina koningsbergeri (assembly GCA_018907245.1). Classification (NCBI taxonomy): domain Eukaryota; kingdom Metazoa; phylum Arthropoda; class Insecta; order Hymenoptera; family Agaonidae; genus Eupristina; species Eupristina koningsbergeri. The sequence continues at coordinate 2,528,917 of JACCHV010000005.1, read as the reverse complement.
AAAGGGTGCGAGAGTGGGAGGCCGCAAGAAGAGGAGGGGGAAGCCCAGGTAATTGGATACCCGGTAGCCATATTAGACCAGCAGCCGGTCAGAGGGACTGCACCGGTCGCCGTTTTCGGAACCTCGGCGACCTGGAACATCCTGGTCATGTCTTGGAGGCTTCTCCGGAAATGCTTTTTTGTTTACGTCGATGTCCCGTGGTTTGGCTCGCGATTGGAGATGCGGAGATATATAAGTAATAAGGATTAAACCTATTTGTGCTATGTAATATAGTATTGGCTGAGTACTTCATTTTATATCTAATTGATGATCGTATCTTGTGTCTTTCTAACTTGTGGCCAACATTGAATTCGCTTGATTTAAGCTAGATTAGAAGTGGTTTAACGAATACCTCACTCAAGTTATTTCCCTGTGAAAAGCCACTTCAAGTGTCACGATTTTTCTTTTCTTATTTTTTCGCCTCTTAATTTTTAATAAGATAAAACTTATTAGCTCCTGATTATAACTCTATCGTTTCTTTTTTCTTATTTTTATATGTGTATTAAATACAATGATTTTTTAAAAATCGAACACTTTTATAAATATTTTAAATACTTTTATTTAAAAAAAAAAATCTTTAATTAATATATAAGATTTTAGTAATGTTCTCTACCTTCACGATGTGTATGGTTGAATATCGTTTCATATTCGAAATAATAAAACATATTTACAAATTTATTTTTATAAGAACTAAACAATTATTTCTATTACTTTATATTCCAGTTTTTAAACAGTATTTAATATTAATTCATTTTGATATAGTGTTATGTGTACCTACATAATGTAGACAAAATGAATGCTCACATTCAAATGTTTGAAATTCATATTTTGAAATATTAATAAAATGGTTAAAGATAAAAATAATTTTATGAATTATTCATTGTGCATAATAGATTAGTTTGGCTTTTACTTTTCTATGAGGTTAATAAATATGATTGTAGTTGAGTGATGAATCGATTATCTGACATACGAAACCCTATTACGTATTCATAGAATTAAGGCATAAAAATAATTTATTAAACTCGTTAATAATTGAGCACGTTTTTTAGTTATCAAGGTCATCAAGGTTAAATTTTAATTAATTTTTGCTATTTAATGAATTAATAGTGTTTTGAAAGGTATGTTGTATTTATTGTATTTATAAACCAAATTTTTAATCAAAATAATCTTGTAGTTACAAAACTTTTATTGATCTGAAACTCAAATAAATAATTTTTAGTTATAATTTATCTTTAAGCTGTAAAAAATTTAAATATTTAAAAATAAATTCCTGTAAATTCTCGCTTAACAGTTTTAATTGCAATAAACAAAGTTTAATGATTCTTACAATGACACTAATTAAAAAAATGTATTTTTTTTCTAAATAAAGCAGAAATTAAACTTGGATACTTTCAAACCAAATCGAAATGTACCCTTTCTTTCATACTAAAGTCATCTTTGAAAGATTTTATAATATTCATTTGACATTTAAATTAAATAATCTACATATACGTATTAAATAATGTATTATTTTATTGGATTGATAAATAAAAATTTTCATTAAAACCCTTTCTTTGATTTTTATTAAGGTAAATCAGTTAATTTCCGCCTGTGAAATAAAAACTTATTTCTCTGTTTCGTATAAAGGTTAAATCTACTTCATTCTTCGTGAAATCAATTTCAATGGAAAAAGATGTGTCGAGAAGGCAGTGCCTATGGGAATCAATGAAATTTACTTTATTTATTTATATTATAATTATAAATATAATTTGAGTTTACTGTGGATTATTAGTTCAATGTGATAAAGAAATTTTCATAAATTTTCAAATTCTCTTTTTAATAATTAAACATTTTATTAATTTTTAGAATTTTCAGTAATATTTTTGTTTCGACGAAATGACGGTCTATTTTTATTTTTAATACGTAATATTATTTGAAATGGAGTTTTTGTTATTGCACTCTTCAAGGATATTTAGCTCCAAGTATAAATTTTTTTTTACAAGATTAAACAACAGCGTCAACTTATTTTATTTTAGCTTCTGCTTTTTTTCTTGTTAAATTTAGAATCAAATAGTTTCGGAGCGCTTACGAAAAATTTGAACAAATGTGTGCAATTAGGGATATAAGAAAGATATTCGTGGCAAATTGGTGGGGAAGAGAAAGCATCAAGCAACGGTCCAGTTGGACGTGGAAAGCTCGGGTCGGGAAGGAAAAAAAAAAAAAGCAACCGAAATTTTCTAAGTTTCTGCGGCACCGGGAACGGCACGTCGGCTATGCAACGACGATGCCGACGTCGTTGGTACCGTTTTAGTAATCGAATGACGCCGACTACGACTACTCGGAGGTTCTCCCCAAGTGAATGTGTGTGCGTGCGTGCAGCACTTTGGATTATCTAACACTTAAATTTAGAAGGGACGGGATGGGATGGGACACGACACGATCAACCAACGACTTTACTTTACTGCCCTGACGAGTCGAGCACACGTACGCGCTTCTTCGTGATTTTATGCCTCGGAATATATTCAGCTTCTTTTAAGCGGAAAGAACGCTCTCTTCTCCTTTTCGATTTTTCCTCTTTGTCAAATACAAATCCGCAGAGCCGGACTCTTTGATTTTTAAACTCGCGGGCTTGGATGATCGAGAGTTATAATCCCCGAGGTTTATAATTTCGAGTTTTTCCTCTGCAGCAGCGCATTTTATTAGTTTCCACGGCGATTAAGTTTCGTACGTTTATTCCCACTGGTGCAGGGAAACTGCACCGAGATATTTTAAGAAAATATTTAAAAGTACCTCATTGGAAGGGGGTTTCGAGCATTGCAGATAAAATTTTTATTGGATGCTTTCCCTTCGTTTGATCCGTAGTAAAACTTAGTTTTTGTCAATGTGTAACTACATTTTATTCCTCGAAAAAAATATTTTACTTTTGGCTTCAAGGCACGTATTTTATAATTTATCGCCAGCATTGAGTTTTATTTAAATGACATTTCAATTATATATAAGCATTACAAATTCTTTAATTGTAAAAATAGATTCAATTTGTTTAAAAAGTTAAGTTTAGATGCTTGAATGCGGATATATGTCAATTGTAAATTTAGCTTATGACACATAACGTAGATCTATGTGTTAAATTTAAAGCGGTACATCGTTAGAGTAATGCAACCCGAGGAAATAAAAGTAATGGATTTTTCATTTCATTAAAATTTAGTAATATGAATTCGGTCTCAAATACTTGAATGGGATTTTATCTCCTTGTGATATACTTATGGAAAGGGATGCGATCACGGCTTGTCGATACTTAAGTCTTCATGTCCAGCAGCCGTAGCACGTACACAATATCATATCAAAGAAAAAGAAAAACTGATTAAAACACTGTCACTGTAATCGTCGAGCATCCAATCTTCTTGACTAATAATCGAAACTACTCGGGGTGTCACTTGCACTGAATACTTTTTCTCGGCGCACGACAACGACAATCGCACACGATGGTTCGAATTTGGGAAAGGAAAACCCGCTGCTGGAAAATGTGGTATCCCTCGGCCCCCACACACACGCAAGAAAACAGGAAAGAGTGCTTTTGCACAAAGCAAGAAAGCACGGAAGCTGGGCCCGTTTTCCTCTCTCTCACTCTCTCTCTCTCTCTCTCTCTCTCTCTCTCTCTCTCTCTCTCTTTCTCTCCCTCGCACTGGCTTTTGTGTGCTTGCGTGCTCTTTGTTCCAAAAGTTGCAAAAAAAAAAAAAATGCAAACAGCTAATACTGGTTATAATAAGCTGGCTAATGCAGATATAATTGCGTGTGATATTATCGGGAACGCACCGCGTTCGTCCGGGCCGGATGGCCGCCCGTCTGAGAGTGAATGTCTTATTAGTTATTTCTGTCTCTGCGATGCAGTCTCTTCTTTGCCTCCTTGCCACCTCTCGCTCTTTCCTATTTCTCTTTTTTTCCTATTTTTCCTCCTGCTTCTACTCTATTTCTCTCTCGCTCCTCTCTCTCACCCTCCTCCACTGTAACGTCCACGAGGGTGCCGAGTTTCCACTTCCATTTTTTTGGCCGCTCTCGATAGATGAACGCTGCACTTTCAATATTTTTTGGAAAACCGATAGGAGAATGGGAATGGGCGTATCTTGTAAAATAGCTCGTTTTATCAAAGTTTATTTTCTAAAGATTTTCAAACGAAAAAGTTAGTTTTGATGAGAAAGAAAATGAAGAAGACAGAGTGGGAGTGAACGGCTTCATACGTCGAGTAAAAGTAATATCATTATTGCATTAATTTACATAATTTTGTTCATTTTTATTCCGTGATCCCTTATTTAAAACTTAAGTGGAGTGTATTTTAATGTGAACATTGTCGCAAGAATAACTAAATTTTTAAATTAAAAGTTGGGAAATATAATCGAATTTTATACTTTGGAAAATAAAAATTCTTGCCATAATTTTGTAAAATTCAAATAAATCATCGTGTATTTTGGCTAGTGGTGTTTAAGAGACAGGTAGCTTATTCAAGGACTATCTTAATCTCGTTACTCAAAGAACAAATAGGCTTAACTTCCCTTCAACTGATACTTTGAGTAAATAAAGTGAAAATTTTTCCCGCATTTTTGCACTTCTTGTTTATTCAGCAAATAAAGTGCATCTCGGTTATTTTGGATTGTATTCTGCATTGTGATGTCGTAGAAGCACGATTTTTAGAAGCTAAAGAAAGCGCAGTACACGCGAGAGGAATTCGCCGAGTCGAAAATAAATCAGTTGCTTTGTACTTCTGATGATACACTTCGCGAATGATACAAAATTTTAATTGTGTTTCCCTAAATTATGCACAGTGAATAATTATTCACTGGTTAAAAATTTATATTTTTTTCTACAATATGTTATAAATATGAATACATTTTTAGCCGGTTTGAATGCTGCGGCTGAGAAGCTGAATTCACATACTTTGAAAAACCATAGAGATTTTAACATGACATGTTGTTTTATTTATATAAAAATTCAATTTTTATGAATACAATCTTTTAATCTTTTGTTTTTTACATCATAGACATTTATTGTGGTGTAGTTTATTTAATAGTGAAATAAAAAATTTTGCTTTTGTCCCAGTTAACATTTTTTATTAGAAATCGAATACAAAATAAAGTGAATTTTATTCCCAATAAAGATATTTTCATCGTAAAGCATTGGAAAACGATTCAGCTTGACCTATCCCTATATACTATTTAGTGCTGGTTATATGGAAATCGAAATATTTAGTATTGAAAATAGGCGGTTTAAGTATAATTATTAAATTTGCATTATCTTCCGTACCAATACTAAAAATTGCGAAAATATAAATATTTTTAAACTTTCAATGCAAAGTGAATAAATTAAAAGTATTTCATTCTTAAAGAAGACTGTTTTTTTTGAAGTTTATTACTTTTCAAACAATAAATTATTTAAATCCAAAGTTTATTCAAACTAATTTTCATAATGTGAATTTATTGTTAAGTTACAAAATCACTTTAAATTCATTATTTATTGCCCTTCTTATATATTGAAAATTCTTTTTACACATCTGAAAAATCGAAAAATGAATGTAACTCAAACGATTCGCTATCACAGGAGTCAATAAATAATTTAGTCAATAATATATTTCTGAAAAATTATGGTTACGGGAAAAGTGCTAATAAAATTTATAAATTTAAAATACCATAGAAATCGATGATTTGTTTCGTTGCACAATCTCAACTTGGAGAAAATTGGATGACAAATGTTATAAAAATAGGTTTCAAATGAATTATTTGACAAGAACATTGGAAAGGGCTTAGCTTTATGTTTGTAATTTCAAGAGTAGTACTTATTGCTGACGATTAATTTCACGCTCGAACCTGTTGTTTCTCTAAATTGCAGACCTGGACATTGGTTTACAACAGAAAAGGATGTGATTCGATACCTACGTTCAGGTATTTCGTGGTAAATACCGATGAATTCGACAACAATTTTGTTAAATTTGATATCGAATGGAATTCGTACAGTGGGGCTAATGACGCGTAGATATTGAGTTAATTTACATTTACAATGGTTGAAAGAGAAGATAATTTTAACGAGTGTTTGATTAAGTTCAAAACTCATTGCTAAATTAAAATTTATTCGATGGACTTTTGATATAAAAATTGTCCGGAGAGTTCGAGTATTTTATCAAGGAATCATTTATTTCCATTATCATGCCTTTTTATCTAATTTAGTTGTTAAAGTAAACATAATTTCTAAAGAATTATCTTCATAAAATTTAAGTATTTTAATTGAATTTTTAATATGTTTATCTAATTGATTCGTGAATGAGTTTCTTGAGATTATCAAATATATGATTTTAATGGATTTACATGCAAAATAAACATGGATATTTGACGAGGTTAAACAGAATAACTTTTGAACCAGAAAAATGTGATTTCAAATAAAGATTGATTGTAGTAGTTATCTAGTATAAAGAGGATTATTTTTGTAATTTTATTAATGCCATATAATTTTTTAATTTTTATAACTTTATGTATTTATTCAAATAATCCTTTACTGTTTTATTTATTAATACCACAGGTATCAACATACTATAATCTTTTTTTCAGCGATAAAAGAGGTTTACCTAAATATTTGATTATACATAAATTTTTATACGCTTCGATAAACAAAATATTTTATATAAGTTCTGTTTTGTAAAGCAGATCAATCACGAAGAATTGTTTTTACAAATAATACTATAATTCCACTTGATCCTTAAAATTTTTTGCTTCCAACCGTGCATATGGAGATTTACTGAAACTCCAAAAAAACATTTATTCACCAATTTCATGAAATAATTATACGCTCTTGTAAAAAACGGCAAGATTAAAGTGAATCTAATAAAAATAAAGGTGATAACGGATTCCAAAGCCAACTTGGCGAGCACTAACAGCAGCAGAAGCAGCAGCATAATCCAGCCGCGCCGAAAGATTTTTCCCTGACTTCATCATGAATAATTTACAACGCTCTGTACATTTGCACGGAAATCTCGGTTTCCCAGCCTCGTTTTATCAGTTTTTCTTTTTAGATGATGTGCGTGAGCCTACTATACAAACGCGGACCCGAACCACTCGATTAACATTGTCGGGTATTTAATTTTCGGACGAGTGAAAGCTCTCGCGTGATTTTTATCTGTCATTGTTGTGACAAGGAAAGGCCCATCCTTTCTCTCTTTATCGATGGTTTGTGGTCTTTTTTTATATTTGTGTTTGTGTATGTATGGAAGAAGGCTAATATTGGTCGTTGCAAATGTCACGAGACCCAGATGTCACCATGTGATTTCGAAATTAGAGGTTAACAATATTTTTTTTAATATTAATGTGTACACTTAGCGAGAAACATGATGTGTCTTTTTAAGCTTTCCGTAACGTGCAATAGTTTTTATCGTAAATTTATGTTTAAATCAAAGATTATTATTAATATAGTCACGCGATACTTTGTTGTAAATTGCGAAAATATCTTTTCAATTATAAAAAAATAAGTATTATTTCGCTTATCCCTGAACTGATTTATTCAAGAATTGTTACTATTTTTTACTATTTTTCATTCGTTCGTCAAGTACTTAAAATATTATATCAATCTTTCATAATATTGCACGAATAGCCATATATGTTGCTTTCAAATTTCCAAATTAGTCCAATTTTATTTTTAAAACTAATATAGTTTGTAACATAGTTTATAAATGCGAACTCATTTGGATAAATAACTGCTTTAATATTTGAACGTTGCAAGCACAGTGATGCAATATTTTGGCATAGTATAAGAAACAAAATGAATATTAATATAAATATATATTGGGCACCTACACTCTCATAATCCAGCAACACGGGTTAGAAATCATTTTCAGTAGTCAATCTGATGAATTAGGAAATTGCATTTCGTTCGATTATTTTAATTGATAGTTTATAATTTTATATGTAAGATAACAATCAATAATTTGCACGCAAGTGCACTGTATATAATATAAAATAAATTTGTTTATCACTTTACCAATTATTTCGGAATATTTATCATGTTTATTCAGGTGCTTTGGCATTGGAATGCACATAACTTAGAGCGTCGCATTGCATTTGTGTCGACAAAATCACGACATCATTTGTGTCATTTCATTGGAGCAACATCGAGAATTGCGTAAATTAGTAAATATTTTGGTGTAAAATAGGTAAATATAAAATACAACTTTTAGTAGTATTATTTCTGCAAATTTAAGTTCTAGAGGGAACCGAACAATTGTATTGAGGGAAATGAATACGAGAAATGCAGGAAAAATTTAATTTAATATAAAATAATATGTAGATTGGTACATTTACAAAACTAAAGTAATAATATTTTTTCAAGGCAATATTAAAATATCTTTTTATGAAAATTTTTCCAATAAAAAAATATATTTTTTAATAAATAAATGTTAAGAAATTATTTTTGTAGTATAAAGAAGAAATAATACATCACATGTAAATTCATATAAAAATTTAATTACTTTTTATAGTTTTCACTCACAAATAATTTATTCAATCAGAAAAATTATTGTTTAGCAACGATTCTACTGTAAACGTAAATGGCTTTTCCAAAAAAGGCTATTAATTTTAAATATGTATTGAAAAATTACTAAATCAATACTTTATTCATTTTTATTTCTAGAATGTAATATAGACTAAACTACTGTTATACTCAGTTTTCAATTAATAGTAAAATATTAAAATATTTATGGTAAATAACTTTTATCTATAATACATAAAAAAAATTTTGCGTAGAATTCTATGAAAATGGAATAAAGTATATTAATAATGATCTTTTTAAACATTTTATTTAAATTTTTTAATATTCTTAAAAGTATTAAAAAAGTTTTTAAACACACATAATTTCTGGATAAATATACCTATTTTTATAAAAAATTTAATAAATTATGAATAAATATTTTCTAGCAATTTTTGAATTTCAATATCATGAATTAAGTCAAATGATTGAAAAAGAAAAAGTCAATTTAATAATAAATTTTCGAATAAAAACTCGTTAACGAGCTTCAATATTAATAAAATTTGTGATTACTTCATCCTCTATTTCTTAATTATTTATATTTAATTAAACTAATAAACAGATTGTACTAAAACAAAATATATTTAATAAAAATTGAGTTTTTTGAAGTACCTCAATCGAATTTTGCACTATCCCTGAAAAAGGATGATTGTAAAAAGGTAGAAAATTAGAGATGGTGAATAAAAATTTATGCTTTGGACAAGCGAGATCCAAATGCACACTTGTAATCATTTTAAATATTAGGTTTTGCATTTTCACGTAATTCCTTTGAACCTTCAATCATTCCAAAAAAAGGGCCAATTTTCAAAAAATATCGGGAAACGAGTAAGGAAGACAAGGGAAAGCGCAGTGCACACACGTGTCGGTAAACAAGCCGTCATTTCTATGCAAAATACGTCAACCCATTGACTTGACGAAAAGATCCACAACACACGATAAATCTTGTTTGGATTATCAAGGGCTCGGGCGCCAGTGAGTCTCTTCGATTTCTGCGCACGTCGTTACGCTCGTCCCTCGCCCCCGCCCCCGCCCCCGCCCCCGCCCTACACACAAACACCCACGCGCCCCCACATTCACATCGACTTCTCTCTTTTATTACTTTACATTAATTTCTACGAGGTGTGCAGCAGCCCGCGAACCCCGCACTTCACTCCACTTGCGGATATACTTGTATCCATGTACTAGACGGACTTAATGGCCTCGGAGGCCTAACGATTCAATTACACCCAACTACACGAACCGAGAACGACTGAATTATTCAAAGGAGCATATCCGTGCGAGTTTAAGAAAATTTACGTTGCGGCTCGACCTCCAGACCCTGGGAGATTTTTTTCGGGCGTCCGCTCCGTTGAGTAACGAGGCGACTTCCTCCGATCCTTTATTTTCGCACCCCAAAAACAATTTTCCTCTCAGCGACTAATGTGCTCTCTCGTGGCCTTTAGAGTCGCGGTATTGGTGAGTTTTGATTCCATCCATCTGTGGCCTCTAATATAAATTAACAAGATTTTCTATTTGTTAAGGTCAACGTTTTAAAAGATCTACTTTGATGTACGTCATAAAGCTGGAGTTATAAATGCGTTTTTGTACATAATTTCGTTATTACCGAGCTTTATCGCTGACATTTCATTTAGCCATTTTATGCAGGCACACCCGTACATAGATGCAAATTTAAGTAATTACGCATTTAAAGCTTTCAACCTATATGAAGTATGGTATAATCTGACAAAATTTCACAATTGACAAATGATTTACACTCGAATGTCCACTTTCACGAAATGATCTCACTTAAAGGATGCTCAGACATGAAATTTTCTTCATTGTCAAATGTATAAAACAGGTGTAACATTGCACTGGCCACAACAGTGAAGCAAATCTGATACTTTAGGCACGTAGAACATCGCTTTTACAATACTGTTTGTCCAGAATCGGACCACGAAATTGCACTGGCTCTCGCAAAATAAGAGAGCAATTATCCTAAATAGAGATCCTGAAGTGCCATTCCAGTTGACGCAATAATAGTAGTCCTGGTGTTAGTAATACAACAGCTTTTGTAGATATATTTTCATGCAAAGTAATTACTGGTAATTGACGAACTCAACGTGACTTGAAAAAAGTTTAAGCCAAGTTGCTAAACCGCATTTTTTTATCTCCATTCAATTTTTATTACCATGTGAAAATTTTCCCTAAGTAGACTGAATAATGTACGTGGATCGTCCTCTTTATAAAAAGTAGCTGTAAACAAGTCCACGTAAGATAAGTTATTTCCTGATAAAACGCAGTAAGTTGTTCTTGGTGAAACTAAAGTATAGCGTAAAGGGCGTCCCAAGGTGACATCGATGGGTGCGAAGAAGGGGATGGAGATATCAAGTACCCGAGACGGAACAGGCACGCGGTGATAAAGAGTCCACGCACCGGTGAACGCACTTATACCCCCACTCGATATTTATAACCTAATTAAGCGTCGATGGAACGATTTAGCGATCGATCTTCCCCTAAAAGAGCGCAGATGCTGCTACGCGAGTCTTTAGCGCGCACGTACGCGCACCTTTTCATCCCTTCGGCATTTTATTTTCACCCCCTTGGCACAAGCGCCTCGGAGACTGGAAGGTTTGCGGGGAACACGCGAAATGCCTCAGGTGCCTCGTATTGTGTACTTTGGCTTTCCTCGCGCTTTTTTTTTTTTTTTTTTTTTTTTTTTATACTTTCCACAGCTCTTTTCACGGCGAAAGTGCCGTTCCTGCAATGCGGATGTCGTATCTCCGCTGCTCCGTTTTTTTCTCAAATAACATAGGCCGCTGCTGGTGGTCGGTCGGGGCTGAGTGGAAAATTGAATAGGTTCTTTACGGAAAAACATAGTGGCCTTTAAAGAGCGTTTCCACAGTGTTTTAATACTTTAGAAGGCGAATAAAACTGAAAATTATTCTTCAAGTACACCCGTGTCTAGCGCGAATGAAACAGCTTCTTGTTTTTTTATCTTGACGTATTTTATTAACATTTTATTAAGATTTTCCCTCTGAAATTAAAACAATAAAAATTACGATTCACGTGGCCTACAAATGCTTTTTCCATTTTTTAATGTATGATTAAATCAAAACTTTTAATATGTGTATGTGTATATTTTTCAAATCTGTACAAATATATCAAAGCTATTACCAAAATTTGGCGAAATATTTAAGTTATACCAATTACTACTCTTGTGAAACAAATTTATATAACAAACTCAATATTAAAAAATAAAACGTAAACAATATCTAAATGTAAACTATTCTTTGAGTATATATTTTATTTAATTAGCTGTTCTTTAATTAGAAATATAAACTATTCTGCACTAGCTAAAATAAACTCAAATTATGATTTTCATCGCTAGCTTTATTAAACTTTAGTTTGCAAAAAATTTTAATAAAAGTAAAATTTAATTTTAATAAACAAAAATCAGAATTTCTTTACCAAACAACGATAACGAGATTTGACTACTTTATTAAATTTCTAATCATATTTTTTACTTTAATACATATTGTCTATCGAAGTTCTTTGGTTATTAAATAATAACTTTTGCTATTATATTTTTTCGTAAGAGTATATCGATATTTAACGATAATCTGTGATACAGCATAAAAAGTATTACAAATAAAGAATGTAGCAAATCTGATGATGCATAAGTATAATTAAAAGAATATTGAATTACATAATTCATTTTATATTTCTTTACGAAATATAAATTTTGAATTTTTGTTAATTTAAAAATTATTGTTGCAGCGATATTTATCAAATATATACTATTAATAACATCGATAAAATACGTAAAACAATGTAATAATGTTTATTAGATTTTAGTGAAGTAAAAAAGAGGAAAATTAAAGTAGTTATTTATATTGTTGCTTATTTATTTTCATATTTTCTACTAGTCATTTTTCTTTTCAACAAAGAGGATGAAATACAAATAATATTTCAGGATAGTAGGGCTGTGAAAATTAGGTCCCGGAAGGACAAACCGTTATAAAATATTGTTGATAACAGATTGTAGGGTTTTGCTTTGAATACTGAATTACTCTTATGTACAATGAACATAAAAAAAATTTGATTGCTTCATGAAATCGGTTTTTACGTAGTTACTAGTGATACAATACAAATACTCCAAATGTACGTTATAAATTTTCAAAATTCATTAAAAATATGGTTATATACCAAAAAATATGTAGAGAATTTTCTAACTTTAAAACTTTTATTCGCTCATTTATTATTTCAAATAATGTACGACGATTAAAAGTTAACTACTGTTTGGTAGAAAAGATGTAAAATTTTTCGTTACGATTATTATTTCAAGACATTCGAAAGATACTCATCTGTATGGTTACATTACTTACGATTTTCTTGAATTGGTTCTCAAAATCAAGATTCATGATTAGATAATAGAAGAAGTAGAATGTTTTTATTAATGTTTTTAACAATATTATCTATTTACAGAGCATGAAGATTGTTAGGTAAAGAAAAATTTTAATTTATTTTCATTTTATTATTTGTCAACATATTAATTTAATAATAAAGTGTTATAATATTATTTTAATAGTAATGTTTTTTGAAAAAGTTTTGAAAACGTAATATACTGAGATAAAGACAAAAACATCAAAATAAATTAGAATATGTAATTGTGAGATAAAGGAAAATAGTATTGAGAGTTTTAGGACGAAAGTATGCGTTACACAAATAAGCGTAAATTCGCTGTTGAAAAAGATAAGATTATAGAAGTCTTTTGCGTTGCATTTTGAAATCATCTCATAAGTTTCATCGAAAGTATCAACAGAAAAATTTCCTTTTAATATTGTTTTAAAATAATTATCTTTTTATAAATTTTGGCACATATGATATTTTCCAAATTTTTAAAATGTTGTTTACTTATTGATAATCAGATAAATAATATTTATATGATTATTCTTAATAATTTATCGATGTATTTTAAATATAACTAACTCCTAAATTATAAATATTTAATAATGTCACTGCAGTATTAAATAAAATGATTGGAATTATTGAATATTTTTAATTAAGTTATATTAAGGAAATTTTTTTGTTAAGTCATAATTGTCTTTTAGATTATTCAAGCAACTATAATTCAATAAAAAAAACTATGTGTATTTTATCAAACCACAATCACAAAAATTTAAAAATAAAAATTATTGAAATTTTTATTTCATAATAATGCACAGATAATATTATTAATTTTTAATTTTAATATTACATTAAATAATTATAATAATAGATAGATTATTAGCACTTATAAAACATTTTGTCGTCAGTCTATATTAATATTTTTTTAATGTTATACAATATTGTTATTGTGTATTTATTATTTATATTTTCAGTTATATATTGACAGTTGGTATATAATTATATTTAAGATTTGTATTAATATAAGCTTCTCGGTTTATTATGATTCATAATTATGAAAAATGAATTAAACCATTATATATATTCATTTTAATATTCAAAATTATGCTTAGCTGCACTGAATATTTCATTTTTTACGGTTTAATTAGTAATTTAATTACATTTTTTATTTTTAATCGGTTCTACCAGTTTTTTTTTTAAATTATAAAAATATAACAATATATAAAGGTAACGGAATAAAACTGGTCGAAACATATAAATAGAAAACATAAAAATTGTTATTTTTAATTCCCAAAATATTAATTCTACTATTGCTTAATATAAATAAAAATTTTCTATATTTTAGGCAATTACGAACTAAATGTAATTATTTTTTTAATTTTTTATCCATAGACTTTTTTATATAAATATTTTATACAGATATTTATACAGATATTCAATATTTCTGTTGTATATTTTTTACAGATTACAATGGACAGATATTGTAAGGACAGGCATAAGAATAAGAAAAAGAAACAGGGTACAAATGGAGAAGGAGCAGATGCAGGAGCAGATGGAGGAGCAGATGGAAAAAATAAAAAAAAGGAAAAAGGGTGTGAATAAATTAATTTTTCTGTTTTTAACGCTTAGAATATAGAAAGGTTAGATTTTAAAAACTAACATGGTTCTTAAAAAAAATGTACATCTTGGTAAATTAATTGGCTTGTCCATTTGCTTAAATATTTAAATATTTTCAATTTTCGGATCCCTTCATTAAATGAAAATTTGAATTAAAAGGATTTTTTTATTCCTAGAAAGAAAATCTTTTAAGCACCTTTATTGAAGAATAATTTCTCTTGCTAACTTAAAATCCCATTCGCGTCAAGAGGATCTTTTCTTAAATGAACGTTTATGAGGATGGAAGAGCACTTTGAAATGTGCTAAAATCTTATGTGCACAAGAAAATGGTCTTTAAATTTTCTGTTTCATAAATTAGATTTAGTATCTCTAAATAAATTGATGTTAATAATTTTTAATATCATCTAGACTAATAAATAATGATTCTTACATTAAAACTTAATTCACAAATGAATATATGTTGTGGATTTAATAAATATTATTACAAAGCTTTTT
This sequence comes from Eupristina koningsbergeri, assembly GCA_018907245.1. NCBI lineage: Eukaryota > Metazoa > Arthropoda > Insecta > Hymenoptera > Agaonidae > Eupristina > Eupristina koningsbergeri. The sequence goes on along the minus strand of JACCHV010000005.1, from coordinate 2,513,845 downwards.
ATATGTATTATATTTTGGAATTAAAAACAATTTAATTTAACAAATAACATTAAATGAAATGAAATGAAATGAAATGAAATGAATTAATTAAATTAAATGCATAGGATAAAAAATAATATATAATATAATTTATAAATATATGTATGTACGTATATGTATATATATATATTTATTTGTATAAAATGTTGAATAAAAACAAAAATATCGTAAATTAGATAATGAATTTAAGAAAACATGCAATTTTCTGTAGATAGTTTACATTTTGAATACAAGCATTTTATTTTATTTGTATTCGCTATAAATTCGAAATTTCGAATAAATCGATTAGAAATTTCATATAAATTTTTATATAAAAAGAATCTGAATACTTTATATAAAAATTTGCTTATTTGGAAAATAGTTTATTTGCAATAAAAAGTAAATTTCAGAATACAATTTCTCCTAATGTATAATTAAATTTATAATAATAAACTTCTTCATCAATTAGATAACATTGCTGAATTAAGTACATATTTTTTGTAACTATTATTGAGTTCACGTTACGTATAATACTACAATAAAAATTATATACAAATTTAAATCTGTTAGCGAATTTTAAACGATTAACTTATTAATGTATGAAAGCAATATATTTATTGGATAAGTTTAAATTAAATATAAAGTCCTAATATTTCACAAATTGTTTTAAACCAAAATTTAAATCTTAATATATTATAATTACGTATAATCATTAAAAAATGTTAGAAATTATAATTAACTGTTAATCAACTATTTAAATTGAAAAAAAATTTTAACATATGGAATAATCTTGAAAATATGAATTTATATCTTAGTAATAAATTAATATATTTCGTAATTACATAATACCATAATAAAATTTTATTAAAGATTTTTTTATAATAATTACGATAGTTTTTAAAGAAATAGATGTAATTAACTTTTCATCAATAATAATTTATATTTTTTATATTTAGATCAGAATTAAAAATTATAAAAGTATTCTAATATGTCGAATGTATATTTTTATAATGAAATATCTGCAGTTTTGATTTGACTTTATAATTATATTTGCTATTTTATTATGAGTTTTGACTTATGATTAGTAAGTATGATTTAGTATAATTTATGACACATATAGAAAAAAGAATAATAAATAAGCACGTTTGCATGTCATAAAATTGAAAATTTCTGAAAATATCTACTGGAAACTTTTTGAATTAAATACTCGGATCTCAGTATACAGTTCTTTCATAAGTTAAATACACTTATAAACTTATTAAAGAATTATTATAATTATGCGCAACGTATATTTTACGAACCTACTTTGTTTTTATTTACAATCCATTATTTAAAATATAAATTTTGTTTTTTCTTTCGGATCTATTTTAGAAAAAAACATAAATTTATATCATATTAAAAAATTAATATTAATATTTATAATTAACAAATAAAAGTAAAATATACTTGTGAATTTAAATTTGAAGTTAATATTCTTTAAACATTTATATTATTTTTCCACTTTTTCAAAAAAAAAAAAAAAAATAAATAAAATCAATGAAAATAAAACCCATAGGCAATTTAGGTAAGGTGTACTATTTATGTAAAATTCTAATAATTTGTTAATAATGGTATATATCATGCAAATAAATTATTATTATTATTTTTTTAATATATTATTTAATGCGAAAAAGAGATTACTCATTTCAGAAGAATTTATAATAAATGTAATAAGTAAACAATCAAATCATATTTTTCACTGTTAATTTAAAAAAAAACAATAAGATTTTTATTTTATTACCAATACTTTTCCACAGTCATTGCGTTTTCGATATCAATAAAAAAAAAAAAAGAAAATTGCAACAACACGCTGCTACGCACACATTTAAACGTAAAGGGTCAATTTTATCTTTCATCTGTGTGTTTTACTGCTTCGCGCTTCGAAAGACAATAAAAGCACGAATAATAAGAAACGCGAAAACGAGTGGAGCTTTTAGTTGTAGTGGTTAATGCTCACACACTAAATCTACTATTTGCGTACTGAAAATAGTGGCGAAGTTCATCTATCGATAATTTTAGTCCAAGGTGTAGGTTGAATGACGTAATTTCGAAAAAACGGGAAATCTTCGAACTCCACGAATGCGACTGGGACTACGAATCCGTGTTTTCATCCGCTTTTCCCTTCCTCCGCGGATTCCTCCCACGATTGGGAAATGACGTGTAGATAGATCATGTCGTTAATTTTCGCGCATCCGGAGCCGCTCATCATTTTACTTAGATGATTGACCACCAGAGTTATGAACCGTACGATGGTAACATATGTTGGAAGATATAGCAATCTTCGCATTATTTTTAATATTTGTGCAATGAGTTTTAATCGACTGCAACGTCAGTTGGAATACTCGTGCAAAGTTTTTTTTAACGCTTTTTTTGAATTCAAGGTTATTGAGAATCTTCTTTTCATTGTTTTTAACGAAGTGTATTTTTAAGAATGAGAATCCTATAAACCATTGATTTAGGAAAGATCTAATCACTTCCTTTATTATACCATTGTAAACACATAGAATTTTATAAGGAAATATAAAGTAGCAAACGTTTTATCTGCTTTAATTCGAACATATTAATTGATTTGGATTCTTATTAATATGAATGTTATATATGGATTGTCGAATGAATAAAGACCATTAATGAATAAAAAAAAATTAATTCAATGTATCGTTTGATGCGTATAATTATTTTTAAGATGTATCCATTTTATCATAAAATTTAATTATATAATGTATAAGTGGATGGCAATTTAGTTAAAAAAAATAGTATAAATTGACTATTTATAATATAATTAATATTTTTACATATAACTATATAACATTTTATATTTACATTCTACTTTTTTGTTTTATTTATTGTATTAAGGATGCTTAAAAAGCCAGTATTATCATCAAATGATTATCGATTATGGGCAGACTGGTTGATAAGAGTTATGGAACAAGCTGAATATGACTGGGATGAATGGCTGATTTCACATTTAAGTTTTCTTCGCAGACTAAGTGAAAATTTGCTCAAAGCAGAAGGACCACCAGATATAGTAAGCATGTTTAATGTTATTGACAAGTTTTCGTTCAAATATTACTATCTGTATCATTGTAAAATACAGCGAAAAGTTATTTTATTTAAAATTTTGTTCTTACTTTTTTTAGAGATGCACTGAGACAGAGAATATTCATATATCGGATCCATGTTTAGGTGGTAAGTAAGAAGATTATTTTTAATTTAAAAGTATTTAAAATTAGAAGTATTGAATGAAATTGATTGGAAATACAAGATAAAAAATATATTCTTTGAATAATCAAGATATTTTAATATTTTAATTTTTTAATATTTGTAAGTAGTTTCTTTATGTTTTGTATTATGATTAAATATAAAATTTATTCTAAATTGCTCATAGTAATTATATAATTTTTTATATTTATGATTTTATAACTTATGTTCAAAATCTCTAAATACAACTATACATACGTATATATATATATATATATAATTAATGTTGATTTTGAGAATTATATATATTGTAAATAATTTTGTCTTGTATAATTATTACTACTAAAGTAATATATTTTTCATATTCAAAAATAAATATAACAGAGTAATAAAAATTAAACAATAAATTTTTAGCTAATAATATGTTTTTTTAATTATTTTTTAACAAAATATTTTAAGTATGAGCAGTGCATATATTCTTAAACTTCAAAATACAAAATTTTTCACAAATTATTTGTTTTTTAAGTAAAATATTTATAAAAATAATGTTATATTTTAGATTTTAAAATTTTTTGGATAGGAAAATATATATGTCCAAAAATATTTATAAAGTTTTAAAGATTTCATACATTTATGGATCATTAGAATTAATAATAATATTAATAACAATATTTTTAATATAAAAATGTCAGAATAAAATAAAATATTATCGATGTTATTCGTTAGTTATAAAAGTTCCTTGAATTTATACGGTGCTGCATACATTATAATGTTATTTGCTACAGGAAAGAAATAAAGCGAATAGACATTAAGTAAAGAATTGAAAATTTAATTCATTAGTCTAATTAAAATTTCACAAGTTTGAAAAGCGGTGATGTAACACATAGACAGCGAGTAGAGCGCAAAATTCTTGGGGACGTTTCCACCACAAATACAGAACGGACGGCTACAACACTCTCATACGCCTAGGAAATCTTGTGTTTCATATTACTCGCGTAATCGCAATGTTCTTCAACAATGAGTTTGTCGTTTCCAGGTGAGACCTTGGTGGCTTTGTTGAAATCTCGACTCGTACCTTCTACCCCATGATCAGAAAAAAATTCAGTAGTCTTAGGCGGAGACGGGAGGCGTCGACAGTGACCCGCAGCAATTTTCTTCGTCCTCCTGGGGATATCACGTGCCTTAGTTAAAGGCATTATCGGTAAACTTCACTCGCGACAACGTACTACACCAAAAAGAGAGACACTTACGGAAAATCGACAGTGTGCCTCGTGCGAAGCAGGTTGCTCATCAACCCTTTTTTCTAAAAGCTCCGTAAGCTGTTATAAAAATTACTCCCACCTCCTCGCGGGGAGCTAAAGGCTCGTCACACACGCGTTTGACGACCTCACCGAAAGTCACACACCCCGCCCCAGGCGCCGCTAAGACCGTGCAGAAGAACTGCTTGCATAAATGCGTGTGCCCTAAAGTCGGGTGAATCAGGACAGGATGAAGAAGAGATTACGGAAGAAATCAGAGTTCCTAGACCTTACCTTCTTGTTTGTATATCTATTTTTATTTTAACCAATTAGAGAAGGTGCAGTTTTGTAAATAATATAAGCGATATCATTACATCACCTCCCCGTGGTTATGGCGGTTCGGGCATTCTCGCCCGAACGTTGTGCATGGCCAGTATGTAGTACTGGTTGCATATTTTCATGGGAAAAGGCGTTGACAACCAGCCTGGCCGCTGCATCAATTGTTCGGCCCTGCACATCCTCTCCCGTGCCTCATTGAGCTTCGCTTAAAAACGAAGGGCGTCATCTGTAGATTGTCTTCTGAAGGCTCGGAGTGATTCCGCTGAAAGACAAGATTCCTGTCCTCCGATGCGCATTGCCTATATACCTGCTGTCTACAAATTTCTGATTAGGATCCGTAGGGGTACATGGCACTGGAATTGTAACGTCCATATCTCGCTGAAGAGTTCGTTGATGCACCTCGTCACCTGGGCTAGTTTCTTCAAGGTGTTATTTACTCCCACTTCGACTTTACGTAGGAGTCGAACTGTCCTCATACGGGCCAGATAATTAACTCCTGAGGCGCTAGTCGCTTAACGTCATTCCTCGGAGTTCAAATATTGTGAAAACTTGCCCAACTCTATTACCAGCTCTTGTTCACGGGCTTCGAGGGCCCTGCGTTGTTGGTGAGCCTTCTCAATAGCTTCACAGAGTTCACTTCAAGCTATTACTGCATCCTTCTGGGGTACCAGGACTACTACTAGCTACGAGGTTGCCCTTTAATCAGCGTGGTATAGCACAATCTGCTCCGCTGTGGATGGTGCCGCGTCATTCGCGGTTTCCGGACAGTTCTTGTTGGATACCATGATAAATGTTTTGGCATCACCTAAGCAGGCAAGGAGATGGCATTGGATTCTATTGCGGAGCGTCTTCCATCTCTTAATTTGAGAGTGAACCTCGTTGGAATTTAGCTGAAACGATCGGGTGAGGTTGCAAAATAAAACTATAAGGACAAGGTTTTCTTTAAATCGTTAATCAAAATTTTATTAAGCTACAAACCAACGTGGCTAAAAAAACCCACACATGGGAGGAAAAGCCGCCTTGTAGCCGGACTTGATATTCGGTGCGCGTCACCTGAGGAAAAACCGCCTCTTTCTTAGACGAGCTGGTGCGGGTCACTGCTTCCTCGAGGAACTCCGCGGGTGAACGACGGACGCCACCGCTTTGAGCATCTATGCCTCACCTTGATGATTTCAACCGTAATTCGGCTTCCCAAGCATCTCGTCTTCGTTGGCTCAGGCTCAGGATTACTTGGGTGTGCTACACAATAATACACCCCCGCACATACATAATCGCGATTTGACGCAAGTATCGAGATCAGATCTCCGTGTACAAAATCCAGTTTGAATCGCATCTCCCGTCGGAAAATTGCTTCGACTATTTCGCGTTCACCACTCGGAAGCAAGTGACACGCAAATTTTCCATGAGATCTTCAATATTTTATTTTCAACCTTCACCTCGTAAATCTCAAGCTTTGACATTTTCGTCGGATCACGTTGGCTGTCCGCCCGGACATCTGTCCCTAAACCTAAACTACGAGAGACTCGTCTCGGCTTTATTGCACTGCTCAGTCGTAGGGTCCCGAACACTAACGGTTAGACACGATAAAAGGTCGTGTCGTTATAAATTTATAAAAAAAAAATAATTCATAGTAAAGTTTTTAAAATAATTCAAAAGAGAAAATATTTTTTCAATTTCTTTTGGTAAAATTAATTTTCAAAATATACCTTTTGCATTCGTAAATTTTAAATTGACGTATTTGTACTACAAGTATTTTTCTGTCGTTTTTTTTTTTATGAATGTCGAGTGAATGCTTAATTTTCCAATACTTATATGCATCAATTTATATCTATTACTTAAATCTATAAAATAACATGTAAATTTTTTTTCTTATATAAATAAAATGAAAAATATTTATTTTGTAATTTTAACAATATAATTGTTTGTATAATAACGATTAACTATACTTCGGATAATTCAACAGTAACGGTTAAGGCTTGATCTTAAAGGGTTGGTACGTTTAAGAAGTCAGCTGTTAATTTAGATAATCAGTTAGTTATCTAAATTTCTCCAAACGATAGTTACATAATGCGCACACTATTTAATTTAGATGATTAAATGATGAAAATCTGTGATTGATAGTGGATTTGTGTACGTAGCTCGACAAATCAATGTTTCTTGCATAAAGCTATAATATTGACTATATGGACAATAGTCGAGATGTACTATAGCTGTTGCAAAATACTTTCACATGGAAAAATAAAAGCCTATCTGATACGAAATATGTTGCACTATTTACCTCGGGAGATATTAATTGATTGAATATGGTCATTCACCATCTAGTGGACGAATAGTGAGATAGAAGCTCGATGTTCGACGCCGGGAGTTTGAAATATGAAAGCAATAATATTGAATTTTATTTTATATGATATTTTAATCTCAATTGGTGAAAAATTATTAGTTTTATGTTATATTTTGAATTTTCGAACTGGTAAAGTATCTACAATTGCTTGTATTAATACTTCATGATCTGTGTGCTAAATATTGGTTTCCGAAAAATCGCAGTTTCTCTAGTGATGTATCAGATCAAGGTTTGAGCGTATGAGTTGAGGATTTCTGTTGGGTTCTATAAATTTTTGTTATTGAGACATTCATGGAACGTAAAAGAAAGAAATATAAGTGACATCTGAAAATTCAATAAACTTTTTCTAGGCACCATATGGTTATAAATAATTGAATTACAAATTCAAATTTTGTAATAATATTGCTACGTATTTTATAATTTAATTTACGATAATTTAAACTCAATAATTTAACTTTGAATCCTAGAATAATTAATTTAGGGTATATGTGAATTGAGCAAAACAAAAATAATTCACAGTTGATAATTTCATATAACTTAAGATTATAATATGTGAGAATATTTTGAAATACTGAATGACTAAAATATTCTGTTGGATTATTAATTAAATAAATTAGTCTTTTATGGGATTGAACCTAACCGATTTGAATGCTTTTATGAATCTTGAATCTTAAAGTGTAATGATTGTATTGTACGAATTTCTATTTATCTTTATATTTTTATTTTATTTATTAATTCTATTCCTTCCAAATGGATTTATAATTGCATTCCATAATTGTTGCTACTGAACCTTAATCTTTTGTAATTTCATAATTTTGATTGTTGTATTTGAAGGTTTCAAACTTAATTATTGATCTTAAATTTTGTTATTCAAATCTATATTATTCAAAGTTTTTACTTATTCATAACTCTTTAATTGGAGAACGTATTTTAACTGCCTCAAATTAATATTAAAATTTTCAAGCTTAAATGTAATTTAATGTGTTATTAAATACACCTAATAATATGCTTCATAAATATTAATTTTTATACATCATGTTTTTTATTATTTATAATATTGTAAAATTCAAAATATAATCCATTATTTTTTGAATTTTATTTTATTATTTTAAAATATCTGTTATAAATTTCCGTTCATACTAATTATATTACATAAATAATACAAACTTTCAAATATATACCTATAATATATTCAAATTTAAATTAATGTAGAAATTAGTAAAATTAAATTCTTTTTTTAATAATTGATTATCAATTATAAAGAATTTATTTGTCTTGCTTACATGACTCTCGTAATTAATTATAAGTATAATTATTTAATGAGCTTTAATTAAAATGTATTTTCAAACTTCCTGTTTTATAAACAATGTAATGTGTTAATAATAAAGCTATTATTCTTTGAAGAAATTATTTTACTATTAATACAAAATATTGGGTTCAAATAATTTAATAATAAAACAATGGTATTTTTAAAAAGAATTATAAGTTTCTTCTCTATATTTATTTTAAATCTAAAATTTCAAATTATATACAACAAGAACAAATATTGAATATAAATATATATAAAACATCTCAACAGAGAAGTTTAACAAAAAATTATGTGAAAAAAAATTAAAATCAAGTTTTTTATTAGGTTAATAATTTTTTGATTAGCGTAGTAAAATTAAAATGAATGTTTATAGCTTTATGAATATTTTTATATTGTATATATAATGTATATTTAAAAACATAGAAATGATATTGTTATGAACCAATTTTTCTCGCATAAATATTAATTATTTTATATTTAAACTTATTTATTTTATTGATTTATTTATTATTTATTCAATTAATTATCATGTTACTTTCTACGGTAGTTGAAGTGATGTGATCGCTTCAGCCTTCGTGTGGAATGGATATAAGGAAAATCAACAAGAATTATTCATAGCTAAACATCGATTTATTTTCAATAAATCGAAAGAAAGATATTTTAATATGTAAATGTGGCTCGTGATATAATAATTTTCCTATCTTATGTCCGAAACTACAATTGTAATCGTGATCTTAATTGATAGAAAAATAAGTATCACATAGTTAAATTCGTCATGAGTCCCAAACCAAAATTAATCAATTTACTTTTGAAATTATTGATTGTCAATTACCGACTGTCAATTACTGACTGTCAATTTCTGACTGTTCTCCCCTTCATCTTTACGCTATGTATTATGAAAAACCACAAATCTTTGCGATTCCTCCTATTCAGAGTCGTTCCCTTTTATTGAATATATTAGCATTTTGTCGAATATTAGTCCACCTTATTTCCCAATGAATCGGTCAGTATCAATCATACTGTACTCGTTGTCGAATTCATAATCATTAATATTCATTTAAACTCACGCGATATTGTACGCTTCATCTTGTGCTCCTTTTACAATTCTTTTACATAATCCACCTTGTCTTAATTATTAAGTATGTCGAATTTCGTTTCATATGTAACAATATAAATATCAAAATGCAAATAAATATGAAATAAATAGATGTAATAAATGATATACAAAAATTTGTTCTTACAAATAAATATATAATTTAATTAGAAATGTAAATTAATACTACTCTCTTTTTTGGCAAAATTAAAATACACTTTTTCAATTATTGTTAATATTTTTATAACTTAATTTGATTCGATAAATAAATATAAAAAAAGATATATACGTATAAATATAAGTTATTGATTTGTAAAATTATATCGTAATAATTTAAAAAGATTTTTTTAACTTATATAACTTAAATTTCTTACTTTGTAGACTTTACATTATTTCTACATTTATTTTTACTTTGATTATATTTTTATTTATATTTTTCTAGCACCTTATTTTTCTTTAAGTATTTTCTCAGTTTTACTTTATTTTTTCCTTTTCTTTTTATTTTCATTGCGTTACTTCATGCATGTGTTTATCTACAAAACGATATAAAGTTCTTATTTTTTTTTCAAACTTTGCAAGAAATTCATGTACATTTTTATTATTTTTGTGTGTACAAATTAATATAAATTAATATAAAACTTTATATAAATAATCTTAATGTATAAATTTATATTGTAACAAGATCTAACACATTGACATATGAAATGTAATTACAAGTGTCGATGATGTAGTGCATGATAAACAATGAGTTGTGTGTTGTAATGCCGGACAATATCAAGGGAATCTTATATTTTCACCAATAAAAATTTTACGAAAAAAATTTGTTATTACAATCTTAATTTCATTTGGGTATCGATCAAACTTAAAAAAAAATGAATATTTATTGCGGATATTAATGTTTTTACATTAACTAACATTCAGTCAAACAATTATTCTTTTTATAAATGTTATTCACTAAATATTAAAAAGCGTCTAAATTTAAAAAAAAAAATTAATAAAAAATGATATAATGGAATTTTAAAATTAATTTTGCAATACCCAACTTAAATTTGGAAACATTTGTTTAATATAGAATCGTGTATTTTCTATGGAGTGTATAAGAGAAATCCCACGCATATGTCGTTGAGTACATCTACATGAGATAAATACGAATTAATACAATATTCTTGGATTTTTTTTATTTTATGTTTTCATAAAATTGGATATAGAAAGACAAATTACAATATAAGGACTGATTTGAAATCATATAATACTTACACATTCGTCTTTTCTCCCTCTTTTACAACCTAATTTGATTTGACTGAATATATATTATCTTAAAAGAAATCTAATAAAATTTACATTTACTATCGGTTGTTAAAAATTAAAACAAAAAGAATTGCAATTTCCTTTTTTCCATCCATAGTAGTATCAGCCAAGTACGTGTAAGTTGGGAATGTAAAAGAATAGATAATAGACTAGATCAGCATTCTTAGTCTACCTTCTCTTTGATTCACATAAAGACAAAAATTCGTGTTAAAGATCAGTGAATAGAGAGTTAAGTTTAAGATCATCGATAGCTTTGATCGATGGCTAAAAGAAAGGAACTTACTATGCAATAAGAACTATCAGGTCAGGTAGAAATTTCTTTGTATAAGAGTTTGAAAGAATTTAGTCGTTCTTTTGATGACCATTGCAATAGTGTTTTTTACACTATTAAAAGCAGCTGATATGCATAGATATTTTAAAATATAAGTACTGAAATTGGATAGATTCGAAAAGATATTTCGATGAAGTGATGATAAATGCGGCGATGAAAAAGGCACAAATGGCTCAATAATTATCTAAAGTACATTATGAATCAGTATTTATATCTCTCGGTAATATGGATTTCGATTAATGAATATATTTAACAGATAAAGGAAAAATTTATGAAAAATGTATCTAAATATTTTATAGTATCAACTAATGCTAAACCACTCTTCTGAAGTTAAATGGTAATTAATCTATACAAATTTTTTTTGTTATTTTTTTTGTTTAGTGTAATTTGAAAAATCAAATCACACGTTTCTTATTCGATATATCATTTCGATTTTTCTCCACATTTTCGAATTAAGTGCACAGTTTGATGCTACTGAGTAAAACTTTTAAACAAAATTGAAATGTAAATAGTTTAGGACCATAGCCTTTTAAATAAGTTATTGTAAACTAACAGTATGTTATAGTCGAAAAACAGTTTGGAAGTGTGAATATATATATCTATATAAGTGTATGTTTATATTTCTGTACTTATATACCTTGATGAAAATGTAGGGTAAGCTTCGATATCGCTAAACTTCTCGTTGGTTTTCTGTTCTGAATTAGGGAAGAAGTCTGAACTTTATTAAGCTGCCTGTATAATGTATCAAAGACGACTTAATTTAATTTATCTTTACGTAAAATTAAATGTGGTGAGTGATGCTTATTACTCTTCTATACACTTAGTTAATCTCTCTTTGTACCGCGTGTGATCATCATCAGAGTATGGTTACTAATGTTAAGTGTACAAATGTTAATGTTTATTTAGTAGACTGAATATTTTTAATTAGTGCTACACTGGTAAAAGACTACAAGTTTATTAAATGTAAAATTAAAAAAAAATATGAATTTATTTTGGTAGATTTATAAAATTATGAATAATTTTTAAAAAAAAATCAATTATATTTAATTAGAATTTTTCAATTTAAATAATCGATTTTTGTATTCTATGTATACTATTGAAATTTTAATGTAATTTTTTTTAGAGCTTATATTATTTCAGTGTTAAATAATTAGTTTAGTCTATTTAGTAATGTATACTGATGAAATGAAGTGTTATCTTGAAACTGGGAGTTTAGAATATAAAGACCAGTAATAATAATTCTTGTGTTTTATAGCATTTAAACAACCACAATCACAAAGCACATTAGCGTTGTATTACAGTCTAAGACAAAGAAACAAATCATTTACAGTATACATTTTATCTTTTAAATAATATATCATAATAATATAATAATATATAAACAATATAATGAGTAAATAAGAAAATATACTATATTTAACTAGTCGCTAAAAATATATTAGGATGATGATGACCCATCGTCTTAATGATATTTAAATGTGCTGTTCGTTTACTATTTATATTTTTCGAATCAGTATTCAAATTGACGTTACAACAGCTGTTCGTTTCACAAAAGAGTATTTCATATTATTTCATATTTAAATAATGTTTTATATTTATATTTTTGAGCGAATTATTTCATTCTGTTATATATTGTTTCTTCGTATTTGCTAAATTTCAGTAAAGAAAAACACTGAGATTGTAGTTTTCATTACAAGTTTTAGGAGCCATATTATTTTAAACAGGTGATTACAATTTTGTGCGTTCGAATTTAGTGCGTTATTCGGAAGCTATTTAAATTCTATTGAGAGAACGACTATTTAGCGTGAAAATGAATGCTAGTTATACGGTTACAATTACTGTAAACCGAGGGTTGTTTGATAAGGGTAAAAATGATAAGGCTTCCGAGGAAAGGCACACGAAACGATCTCGTATGGCCTTGGACCCTTTGGGTGGACTATTCGCAGAAGCCGCAGATGGAATAACAGGCTCGATCGACGGCTCAGGTAGCTTAGTCAACACCTACATGTTTACTGTTATGCATTGAACAGTCAGTTAATCCGGCAGCTAAAGCGCCGAAGCTAACTCCAAGGGTTTACGTCCGGCTGTCCCCGACATAAAACTGTATGCCCCACCTACCCACTAGGAGTGCAAGACTACTTTATGTAACACTAAACGGGTTTTATAAGCTTTTTAGAAGATTGTGGGATCAGTCGAGAATTCAGCCTGGAAGACGGGGTAACTTTACGAGCAAGTTCTTTATCAGGAACGCGAATTTTGACCGGTGCGTTTGCCATTCGAAAACCGTTGAATCACTATGGAGGACGAGTATCACAACCGTACGCACCTCATTTCATGATTTTCCTACTATAAAACGGCTTGATAAGTTTTACCGGCATTTCATGTATGACAAATAATCGACGCAATACCCAATTATTTTCTATCATTACTTTAATAACTCATATTACCTCCAATGACTAAGATTTTAACTCTCAAACATTTCATTATTTAAGTCCATTAAAATTCTAATTACACGCATCTGATTATTAAGAATTATTTTCTACTAGTTTTACATTCAAATATAAAAAAATAATTAAATTTAGATTTATGTACCAATAACAGAAATATATAAGATAAATCTGTATTTGAATAATATTCATTAAGCGCAAAACAAATTTAAATAAAAATTAGATTAAGTGTATATTCAATACTGACTTTTACAAGACTTATAGGGCAAGAATTCAAAAACTAGTAAACTAGTTAATAAAAAACTCTTTATTTAAATCCTTCCATTCACGTGATTTATACGATTTGATCAAATAAATTAAGAGATTCAATTTTTAAAATAAAATTCATTGATGATGTAATAAACTAATACTCTCTGTCAATATTATAAATTCACTTACAGCATTTAATTAAATAGGTGTCGTGCTGCTACGATACTGCGTTAAATAAGAAAAATTAAACATTTCAGCAATTTATATTGCAGAATTAAATTGAATGCAAATTTGTGTAATTTTTTAATTTAATTCAGACTTACATAAATCAATGATTTATAATTTCAAAAATATGTCATAAATGATAATTTTATTGCAAAAATAAAGCATTTACTTGAATAGAAAGAGATACGACAAAAAATATAATTTACCAATACTTCTGTCATAAACTTTTTGTATAAAACATACAAGCAATATATAATATATAAATTTTAAGATATATTTATTATATTTTATTGCAGATAGAATGAGACGATCGGATAAAAAGCAAATTTGTAAAGATATGCCAGGTACAATATAACAATAATTTTAAATAAAAAATAAGAAAATTAAAAAAAAATAAAAAAAACTGAAAAGAACACGATTTTACAGATAGCGTATCATTCAATATTTTGTGTCGCTCCGAGATGAATGTCGAGAATAAGGTACGTAAACTAGAAGTAGATTTAAGAATCCGCGTTTTTGATAATATTTCTTTCTATATATCAATTATAGCTCTTTATTTTTAATTTAATATACTATATTCTTTTTATTTTTTGAACATCTGGTTGTCCAAATTTGACCTTCTTTATAAGTCCGCAAATCACATAGTAATGTGAATAATCTCAAATATCATGAATATTATTTTTAAAGCTTTATATTTAAAATACGTGCATTGGTTCGTTTAGAATAAATATATTAAAATCATCAACAACCAAACAATAATTAATAAAATAAAATATCTTACATATCAAAACAATTCAAACTCACATGTGGGAAAAAATAATATTCTTTAGTAGAGTTGTAAATCTCATTTAATGAAAAATCAATCGTATATATTCGGAGACCCATAAGCCGATGGTACGTTTTTACTCATAGCACTTAAAACAGATACCTAAGTATAATTATGTTCATCAATTATTTCAATATTCAGAGGAAGTCATATATCTCAACATAAAAAACTGTATGCTTTTTCAGATGGAAAATCGACATTATAGCGAAGATATCGATTAAATTACATGTCGATTTGTCAATTCATCATTTTTCACATTTAGTATTTTTACGCTCGACTCAAACTTTCTTATTCTTTTCACTCTGAGAATTTTCTTACGCATAAAAATCTATATATACATTTGAATTTTTTTGTACAGACATATTATAGACCCAATGAGTATAATTATTATTAATACAGAACATGAATGAAATATAAAATAAAATGGTATTTGCAGTAATGATATGTATTATAAGAGAATGTGCATGTATAAAATAGATGAACATAGAGAAATTCATCCTACGCGTATTTAATTAATTTGATATTCAAATAATTTACATGAATCTATCGCGAATCATATAGTCTGAAACCATTAAAGAGCTTATAAATACTTGCTTGTGTATGTAGTTAGTTTTTAAATACTTATATATTTCGTCAGTAATAATTAGTGTTAATCGAATGATATACTGTCAATTTTGTATTTTTCTCCTGTGACAGTGCTTTCCATCGAAGTTCTGTATTTCTGCTTAATCGTATTTTCTAAATAGGTCAATCTTTTCTTATACAAAGTAATGCGTTGAAATTATTTTTTCTGAATAATGAAACCAATTTCTTATTAATAATTTTCCTTCTTTTTCATTCTTATATAAAAATATTAAAACAAAAGTACCGTTATAGTTAAAATTTTTTTCTTATCATTTTTATAATAAAACTTCAATAGAAAAAAGATTCTTTAATATTGTATCCCGAGTATGATATTTTATTATTAATAATATATTAAAATAAATATATATATGTGTATGCATATAAAGAGAGAGAGAGAGAGAGAGAGAGAGAGAGAGAAACAGAGAGAGAATGAAAAAGAGAATGTAAGAAATTTTCATTTTTAGTACATTGAAATCCCTAAAAACAAAGAAGAGATGGATAAGATTCTCGACAATTTCCAAAAAAATGTAGAAAAATATAAGAATCTTTATGACGATTGGACGAAACTTGCTGAGATGGTATGAATAAAATTTTTTAAATTTTGAAGAAAAATATATACATTTTTTATTTTTTTTCCAACATTTCTATAAGTTCAATAACTGCAATAGATTTTTAAATAATAAAAAAATTAATTATTGTTTTAAATAGGTCATTTTTTAAATAAGAAGTTTCATTTTGAATAATATATATATTACTGAATAAATATTTATTGTCGTAAAATTTACGTGCCTCAATTTATATTTTAATAGAAGTTTGGTTTCCATTAAGATTGCATTTTTATTGTAACATATTTGAAAAAAATAAATTTATTTTTAGTGGCAACAGTTGATTTTTATTTCTAAAGAAATCATAAATTACAATTTTTTTACGAAAAGAAATTTTATTAAAATTTCATAAGAAATTTAAATTCAAAATAATATAATCGCTAAAAGAAATTGTTGATAAATTTTAAGAAATTTTTAATTTATATTTTCTGTTATAAAATACATTCTTTATTAACATATAAAATTACTATTCTTAGAAATTTTAAAACTTAATTTAAAACATAATATTATGAAACCAGTTTAAATATACATAATTTAAAATCAAATTAAAATTAAAGTGAAAATTGCAAAAACATTAAATAAGAATTTTTAATTCTTTATTGAATTTATAAACAGTAATTATTTATTATAAAATTGGAAAAAAATTAATTTATTAAATTAAAATTCGAAGATAAATATAATTTTACTATAAAATTAAATACAAATATCTATGTAAATAGATGAATTGATCACGGAATATTAATTTATAATTAATAATCACGTATGAACGACTTTAACAAGTATTCTGAAACTTCACTTTACGTATTAGATCGTCCTGTGGTTTAGAACAGTATAAATCATTAATAAAGAAATTTGTAAATTACTAGTATATGGATAAATTAGGGTATATTTTATTCTCTACATTATTGATTTGCTAATATATATTAATTATAGAATAAATATCAATATCTGAAGAAAACCGTTTCTAATATTAAAACATATATTGAAAGGTGAAAAATTTTTTATTTTTAATATAAGATTTTAAATGTACATTATTTCTCATTGTAAATTATTGTTACATATTAATATATTTATTATTTTCAATAAAAATTTATTCAGTATATTTTATATTAATATTGTATAATTAATTATTAATTTTAAATTTAACTGAAAATATAATAAGTTAAATAAAGATTATATTTCGTAGTAATATCATGTATACAAAAGAGAGAGAATTAAAGAAATAAAAAATACGAAAGTTAATATTTAATACATTAATATTAAATATACAATAAAAATTTCATGATTATTAATATTTATATATTATATTTATATTATGTTTATAATAGATATAAAGTATTCATTAAAAAAATTCTATTAATACATTTAAAAATACTTATAAAAATCTAATAAACTTGGAATGAAATTTTGAATGCTCTAATGAGAAAAAATTCTTGTTATCCGAATGAATGAAAACATAAATTACTCCTGTCATTCCTAGAATTCGTACATTGTATGGATTTTCAGGATTCTACAAAGGCAATTTTTTATTTAAACTCGCTTAAGAACTTTGGACCATGTAATCGAATACATTATTTTTAAATTAATGGATATTACATAAAAATATATTAAAATTTTATATATAATCATTTGTATTCAATTTCTATTAAATTACTAGTTGATTTTTCATAAAATACTTTAATAAATCAAAAGATTTTTAAAGATCAATTTCTAATTGTTTATATATGTTGTAACCAGTTAAAAAAATGGAAGATTAAAATTTGAAGCAAAAATAATTATCGTACTTACTAAAAAAGTTCTAATTTACTTCCTAAATTTCTATTTTAGGTAGTAGATGAAATCGAAGGTAGAATTGAACCATCAGAGCCAGTTGGTCCCGAACAAAAAATCATTCATTTTCAGTATTTAAAAGATAAAAAGCCTCGAGATTTAGGAATTCAAATAAATGAGGAAGAGGTAACAGGTTCTGAAAATGGACGCGAATTAATAAATTGTGGTGATAAAAAATTATTCTTTAATCTTTCCTCATAAAAATGTTATACGTCATACACAAATTTTAGTTATGCATAACTAAACTATAATGCACATAAAAAATTATATTTTAATGTTACTGTATCTCAAATCATATTTTGTAGAATATTTTTTGAAATGTTTAGTATCAAAAATAGTATTATTATTAATAAAAAAGAACAATTTAATATAAAATAAATGGCACAAGTTTCATTTATTGCTTTCTTTTTTCAGAATATAAATGATGGTAAAACTTCAATAATTATTGTTAGAAATATAACTGTATCAGTATATAAATATGATTTAAAACGGTAATTTCCATTTTAGTATATAATTTGAATGTTGTTAACTGTCATTAAAATATATATAATAAAAGCTTTAACTGTAATTTTGTATCAAACTAGAAATATAACAATTAGAATACAACAAGTGTACATAATTTATAGATATATTTTATTTGATTTGTTTGTTTACATAACTGAGTTAC
Source organism: Eupristina koningsbergeri (assembly GCA_018907245.1). Lineage (NCBI taxonomy): Eukaryota > Metazoa > Arthropoda > Insecta > Hymenoptera > Agaonidae > Eupristina > Eupristina koningsbergeri. Next base: position 2,495,158 of record JACCHV010000005.1, on the reverse strand, counting down.
AAGTTTTTGAGTTCGATTCTAATTAAAATATTATAAATAACTTTTGAAATATTACTAATTATACGAAATTAAAAGGATGTTACACTTTGGAAAAAAGCAATAAAATTTCATTTGTCGAACAATTAAAATAATAATCAATTATAATTTTTCAAAATTTTCTTTCTGTAGTACAAAGTTTCAATTTTTTTTTAATATTCTTATGACTTTCATAATAAATAAAACAAGTAGAACATTATTATTATAAATAAAATATAATAATATTATTCATCTAATTATAAAATAACTATTTAATTTTTTAAATTTAATAAAAAGAACTATGAATGCCTTAGAATTGACTATAGCTTTAAATTAAATGGAAAGTATATTATTTATTTATTGAAACATAAATTATATAGGATAGAGTTATATATGGAATAGTACCCAGGGAAAATGACCTTTTCAGCTATAGTGAAACATAACATGGTTTTTTAAATTTTTCATGAGTATTTTGCATAAATGTGCGTGTCATTTATTAAATAGCGTTGAATCTTCTCACTAAATGCATGAGTTGTTGTTGTCTTTTTAACATATATCTTTGACTTTAAATAACTTTCGAAAGAAAATAATTCAAAGACGTGACTTATATTAACTAGGGGGTCCATTTTGAATATACAAGCAAATCAAAACTTGATCAGAGAATATCTTGCACAAGAATAGTATATTTTAAGTAATTTTAATCGATTTCGCATTTTTGTTTTTTTTTTGTTGAAACCAAAACTTGATCAGAGAATATCTTGCACAAGAATAGTATATTTTAAGTAGTTTTAATCGATTTCGCATTTTTGTTTTTTTTTTGTTGAAGCCAAAACTCCTCCTTTAATATGAGACAATTTATCCAAAATAATTCAGTTATTATTTCTTGATATTAAATACCATTAATAGAAACTACTTTTATTTTACCAACTTTATTCTCAGAAAATTAGGGACCAATTACTCTTTTTCCAAAAATTCACTCTAAGTACCAACGGATTGTGCAACGGATTATTTTTCCACAAACACTATTTTTCCAAACTCTAAATATGACAATTTGGAGAGTTAACGAAGTAATAAAGATAAAAATGAACTACATTGTTCAAATGTAATTTTGTACGAAAAATTAGCATTCAGTTCAGCTCATGACTATTCATAAGCCTTGGGATACACCGTAAAGAGTCAATTGTCGTACATTCTTTAATACACAACACTTTACTACAAAAATGACGGTAAATTCAAATTTTTAAGTTAATTATGAGATTGTATCTATTATTAATTATATTAATTTTTAGGAATTTATGTTTAATGGTTTTTTGATACAATGACTGTGAATAACAAAAAATTCAATGGATTTTTTTATATTTATAATTCATTTAATATACAAATTATATATTATAATAATTTATTTATTTAGAAAGTTTTTTTATCTTTATCATGATCTGTTGGATCAGATATTTATAATTTGCAGAATATTTATACGTTTTGAATTACATCTGAATTTAATAAAAATAGTAATAAATATCATAATAGTATTAAGTTATGTGATTACAAAAACGGGGGAAAGTAACCGTTTCTAGGTTTAGTAATATGCACATAAAATACGGAATTTAACCTGTTATCATATGATTAATTATATTCGGCGTAGAAAACCTCCTATCAATGTATACGAAAAAGTCTTGTAATCTAATTTACTTGCCATATTTATTTAGCTTTATTATCTTCAGATAGTTTGTGTAAATTTAGCACAAAGCCATATATCCTATATTGAGTATACATAATTAAGTGCGCAATAATTATATAAATCTATATCTAGAGGTGAGGTGCCTCGGAGATGACTAAAAACTAGTTGTTCTGCTTGTACTCCTCGTGGTTCGTACCCCAAACCACATGATTCCCGCCCTCGCAACGACAGTCCCAGGGGAATGGTATTACGCACGGTAAGAACCAGTGATACCACGACGCCTCCTCATTCTACCAGTAACCGTCGTGGGAGATGATGGCCAACTTCTGCTAATGATAAATGAAACACTTTCACGCAATGGTGGAGATCCTCGATAAAATCTCAACAAGCAGTAGAATGTACAACTACATAAAATAATTAACCACAATGTTTCTACTTATCAAAGCCCTGTGATTTTCAACTCAAACTTGTAGATTCTGTCGGTGCAGCTTTAGTAAATACTACATTGTGATTAAACTTTTTTCTGGTTCCAAAAAAAGGACGTCGAACATTTTTTAACATTCAAATTTTTTAGCATTTCTATGCATAAATAAGTCCTTGTTGTGAGGGCAACGTTTTTGTGTTATATTGAAAACTAAAATTTTGTACAGATTTTCAAAGAAAACTAGTCCATTGATACGGCCTGAAAATCTAATTTTTAAAATAAAAATTTCGAAACCATTTAAACTCAGTATAATACAAAACGTATTGTTGAAAAATAATTTATATCGATTTACTTTCTTTGGCTTAAATTCAATTCCATAAAAATGGTATTTTCAATTACATATAATATCTTGTGTATACTTATTTCTTTACGAGTTAATATGGTCCAAATTAAAATTTATATTTATTTTAATAAATAACGATAATCACCAGATATACGTGAAATAATTTGTTATTAAATGATATCAGATGAGTATTTATAAATATTAAATATATTAAAGTTTTTTATAGTCGTTTATTGTCAAAAATTGTGTTAAATTATATAGAATAGTACAGTTTTTATATTTTGAAATTATTTTTAATGCAACAAAAATTTTAAAATATTCCGAAAATGATTGAAAAAAAAGCTAAAATAATAATAAAATCAATTTCACTCATATAAAAAAAATACTATTTTATAAAACGGTTAATTTTATTATTTTATTTATATTGTAAATATTTTAATATTTGATAGCTATTAATATGAAATATGTTTATTTTTATTCAAATTTATTTTTTTAATCTTTCAAACTTTGAATTATTATGTGTGGGAAAGATAATTTTAGAAAACTTTTTTTTGCAATGCTTCTTACTCAAGTTTATAAATAACATAATATAAGGAATACTTTTCATAATTAAAGTGGTTTGTTGTAATTTGAGTTGATGGAATCAAAAACTAATTCTCTTTATTTTTACATTTATCGTTTAATCTTTGTGGATTAAATTTTTTCACAAATTATGTGTAATGGACATTATAGCTATAAAAAAAAAATTAGTAATGCTACCTTAAATACATATTAGGATAAATTAAATTTTTTATGTTAAGTTAATTGATATTTTATATAATTCTTATACGAAAAACTTAATATATCATTGTTTATATGTTTTTTTATACACTTTATACGTATGCTTGAAGCAAAGAATACAAAAGTTAATTTGAACTTTAAAGTTCTTAATTTTTGAAATATATGAGACATTCATTAAATTACATAGGTTTAAAACTTATGATATTACATTTCAATTATTAAATTAATCTGGATTATGATGTCATAATGAAACTTTAAACACATAATAATTTTCGTAATTTTTCTGAAATGTAATTGAAAATAATTTAAAAATAATATTTTCTTCATTCGTTTGATTAATTAGATTGTTAAAAAAACCTTGTATCGTAATGATATGAAAATTAAATTTTTTTATAAAACCTGATATTTTTCATTAATAACCACTGACGTATAAAGAGAACATTAACAAATGCAGTAAGGGTCGCCCTTTTACATCTTCATTTAAATTTCAGTAAAGTTAAAATTAGTTCAAAGTTTCATAGAATTACTAATTTTTTTCCATTATTTGAATAACATGAGTATTTTAGTCAAGTTTTATAACTCTGTCAACCAAAATTGTATTATAGAACTGTAAAAAATACTTATGAATGTTAAAATTCATTTTCAAAAGTATTAAATACATTTAATATTCTACTTTTATTAATGAGGAGTAACTTTATAATAAAATTATGGAAATATTATTTTATATGAAATAATAGTACGTATTTTCTAATCTGCATCTCGGACACTTTAGATAAATCAATAATTCACTCAAGTAAATTTAATTTATTCTGATACTTAATAAATCTATCTATCTTGATAGACCATAAAATATTTCACTTTACTAAATTGGAATTTTTTTCCTCTTTTTTTTGTTTTTGTTTTGAGAATGCAATCTATTTCTGTGAAATTTTTGCCTTCGAAAATAGGCAAATATTTGCCACTGAATCGAGGGTAAGTTTACGTTTGGCATACGTATATAGAGCAATATATGGAACAACCCTAACCATGGTAAACATAAATTTCGGTACGTATGTCTCATTGTCCTTTGATAAAATATGTCTCCGCGGGAGAGGCTTTAGGTCGGCTACGTGGGTGGTAAGTTTCATTGTTGAGACGAATGACACACGCCACTTTCGGCTTTTGTGTGACGTTGACAGTATCTAAGATTGACATTAACTGGAAGACACGCGATGGAGCCGTAGAGATGACGCAATGTATATCAGGTAAAGTTCCCAACCATATTGATTGAGTCTTTCATGATTGGTTTTGGTAAAGGAGAGTAATTGATAAAACGTCACACGATTCTATTTTCATCTTTCTCCTTGTATGTTTTACCTTGCTAATTATATTTTACTCTTTTAGAAAATTTATGTACACGAAGAAACGGGGATTTGGTAATATTATACTTATACAGTAGTCAGGCCCACTAATTACATATTAATTAGTAAAAATGTGCATCAATTATTGTATCCAATATTTTCCTTAAGCTAAAAATATAACGTAAGAAATTCGTATTCTCTAGATAAAAAATAATGGTTGCAACTGATTAAAAACATTATTTGAGATAATAATAAATAATTATTATCTTAAACTTTTCTTTAGTTTATCTTAATCTTCAATTCTAATAAAGAAACTATATTTAAATGAATATTTTTTTAATTTATTTTTGTGCATAATGAATAATTAATTTTGATTGTTATAGCTTTATATTTTGTAAACTTAATTGAATCCAGTACATCAAATCGTTCTATTATTCAAAAAAGTTATCTATATGCGCGGTAACTTCACTATCACTGGAAATTCTTCCGGTGCTAAACTAGTTTTTAATACTAAAAAATGGGTGGCAGTGGCTTATGTTCAAATTAGCTATCATTTGACTAATTAGTTAAAATACTGCACTGCATCTTACAATATTTACTGTATTATGTAAAATATTTTCTGTAATAATATAAATGATTTTATCTCATAAAAAACTTTCCAGAATTAAGAAAAAAGTCATCACAGCTTTTATGAATTTATTGATTTTTCTGAAATCGTTTTTGCTACTTGTTAGAGTATTCAGAAGTATAGTAATAAACCTAAATCTTATCAATACTTAAAACTGGAAGAAAAGTTATTTTAGATTGTACCGGAAGAGCTTGGGATAATCGCTTGAGATGTGTTTTTGATACTGTTTTTGCTCGGTCTCTAGCAAAAGCAACATCAATCTAACAGACAGTTTTTTCTTGTTTAAATGTTCGTGTAAAATATTGCTGACACATTTTTTTGGTGTGCATATAATCTTTGTTATCTCTCTCCACTTTCATTTGTCAATCTATTAAAATGATTTTATGCACTTTTTTTCTATCACTTTTATTGTAGTCAATTCAAAAGAATGTTAACTGTGTGTATTAGATACATAAATGCGAGGCATTCAGGAACTGTATTAATAAAACAATACAATTAATTGCCGAAATAACAAAAAAAAAATTGACCGGGTTTGTGTATGTATAACTTATTTAACTAAATTGAATATTATGATATAATTCTATGTAAATTAATTAATAATTGAGTGTAAATATTTACAATTAATTCTTCTTTAATCATTTATAAATATAACAATAATAAATGATTAATAATGAATTTATAATGCTTTTGGAATATACACATTTGAAAGAAATTAAAGAAAATTAACAGTATATAATTTATTAATATTTTATTATCAGAATAAACATAGAAATCAAAATATTGTATGAACTAAATTCAATTAGATTCTCAAACAAATTGTGCATTTTATGTAAAGTATACACAGTTATTGTATCAAAAATATGTAATACACAGATTTAATGTTTAATGTTACAATTTTCAATTGATTTTACGAGAAAATATGGATTAATCTAATGTGTAGAAGTGCATGCATTTGAGAAATGTGAATTGTTTAAAAAATTTAAAAACTTCAAATGAAATTAAAGAATAAAAATGATATATTAATATGATATTCGAACCAAATCATGAGACTTGATGAGGGTCGTGACTGGCGGTATGCAAATGGCATAAATATCAAGAAAATTCGATTGTATACGTATCTAACATATACATAATGCAATACAAACACAGCATATAGAAATTATTTTTTATATCTTTAAATCCGTTCAAATTTGAAATTATGGATTTAATATAATATACACAAATTATTTAAAAAGAAGGATTTGATATCAGTTCAAAGGGATTTCAAATCGAAACCGAAATATTTAGAAATGTTTAATAGAAATATATATATATATATATAATATTATTATTAATAATTAATAATAATTAATTAACTAATTAATATAATTTTTAGTAAAACTATTGATGTACAGTGAGTTTAAAAATAGGTAAGATTTATTATTGTATGTTAGAATTGTGAAAATACCTCATCTATATACAAATTTCTTGTAATTTAGTGATTTTTATTTAATATTAAATATCAAAAGTTATATGAAAAATTGGAATTTAATACTTTGAATAAACTAATTTGTTTATTTTTTGAAAAATAATAAATTAAAAGCAATACATAATTATTTATATTTTAAATATAGTTATTTTAATCATAATATTTTTATCGTTAAATTAATACATTCAAATTAGAATTAAGATAGAAGCTTATTAACCAAATGATAAAAAATAAAAGCTGGTTAGAATTCCATATATTTTATGTAGTATTTTAGAATTAAAAAACAATTAAACAAATAAACTTCAACTAAAATCTACCAAATTATATCGATTTATTTTATTTCTATTTTTTTGTATATTTTATAAATAATCTTTCAGTAGTACAGTTATATCAATAAAAAAAATAACTGATTTTAGATATGTAGCGATCAGCATTATAATTATGTATGGAAAAAATTTACAATTGCTTTGAAAGATATACTCTTTTAAATAAATTTAAATTAATATTTTTTGTAAACAAACTATTATTGTGTAATATTTTTTAAAATTAAATTATGGTGAATGTTTAATTAATGTATGATTTAAAAAATAATTTTGATGCGAACTAATATTTAGTTAAGAGGTCTCCATTAATGGCTGTACACAAACGAGAATGAAAATGTTATGGATTTTGTTGCAGTAACAAAACATCAGCTATCTTGTAACAGTTCAACATTGCTTTTAATTTAAAAGTAACTTTACAATTATACCACTAAATTATCTAGTAACATAAATTTATTTATGTATTGTGGTCATTTTATTTTCAACATTTATTGACAGAAATGGAAATTTAGTATCCACAATATTTTGAGGGGAATAAATGAATAGTTATGACTACCGTGTGGAAAAAAATTTAATATTTTTAGGTATATGTAGATAAAAGCTACATTTATTAAAGATTATTAATAATTAAATACTTACAAAAATTAATTATAAAAATATTTTATTTAAAAATGTAATTTTCTACATGTTAAAAAATATATTTACTTTTTACATATTTAAAATATATTTAAAATTACCAATATAGTAAATTTTAAATGACAAATATAAATTTATTGTTACTTTAATAAATTATTAACAGTTATTTTGAAAAATTTAAATTATTGTTCACCACATTTAGGTACCAAAATATTTTTCTAAAATAAAAACTTTATAGTTTATGATTATATATTTATATAAATTATTTAATCAAAACTTTTTTACAAGTTTTTTAAACGCAAAATAAAAGTTTATTTATGCATTTATACTGTGAGTAAACTCCATAAAAATTTACTATAAGTAAATTATACTATTAAATATATTAATAAATAAACATATAATGTAAATATAAATGTATAATTAGTTATATACAGCAATGGAATAATTTATTGTCTTTTTAAAGTCTTTTGCTTAAAATTTTTTCATTATTAATAATCATACTTATAAAACTAATAAATATCTTATCAAGAACCTTTTTAAAACTTTTTTAATTATACTAATAAATTTATCTTGTTAAAGTTATTAAATAACAAACACTTTCACGTTTGATGATTACATTAAACCCTCTTTCATATTAATTCATTGATTGTCTCAAATTAATTCTAGTGGCACTATTTAATTGTCATCCTAATTTACGTATCTACAAGATACAGAAAATTCATTTTCACGTACTATTATTTATTCATATTTTACTTATTATTATTAATGTTGAGAATTAGATATATAATTTTCTGTAATTATTAAATATCTGTGTAAATTATTAATTTGTAAGATAAAACAAACAGTCAAAGTTATAATCATTAATATGATAAAACAAAAAGCTGTCAAAGAAAACATAGATAAGCTAAGTCGATAATTAATATATTAATATAAGAAATTATATTTTTTACTCCTATAAAATTCTAGACTTTTTAAACAATGTAGACTTATTCTATTATTATATTAGTATAAAAAAAGATTTACAAATAATTTAAGTGGGAATTTAGTATAATGTTCTTCCAGTTATATATCAATGATGAATAATTTTTGAACGTTTATAATTCAGAAAAACACGTATGTACTTAATGAATGAGGTGATTTTATTTATTTCACACATTACCACTCCTCATATTGTAAATGAGAGGAGTGGTAACTTTACTTTTGTGCCCAGATAACCTGTTGAAGTTTATGTATACTCTTCCGGAAATGTAAGACACGTGCGTTACATTACACGTGTCTTACAGATTACGCTCTTGCAAATTTGTAGAAGATAGATAAGATATAGATTTGCTCACTTTTTACCAATAGATAAATATAAAAATATGATTTAAGCAATATTACTTAGGTTTTAATGTAAAATGTAACAAATTATAAAAACTTTAAATAACTGACGTGATAATTGTATAGTGTCAAGTAAATTCTTAAAGATTACTTACAAAAAATGGAATTTTACATATAGAAAAACTATATCACTACGTTGTTGCTCTTTTGTCCTCTCATTTATGCCTCTCTCTTCCTTTATATATTCATTTATTTTTTTTAATTCTTTTTTAACCTCATGTTCTTCTTCTCCATTCACATTGCTCCCTCGTTTTGTTATCAGTTTTTATATTTTCTCGTCTACCTTCTCTTATTTGTACACTTTACTATTTTTGTCTAAATTTTTTCTTGCGATAAAAAACTCAATATAATTTTCTGATTTGCAGCTTCCCTTTTCTTTTCACGTATCCACAAGAGGAAGCGTCAAAGTACAAGTGTGTACTGACTTCTAGACTCTGACTGATAGCTAGAACTGTCTTAAAGGTACCAATCAGCTGTTTATGTCAAATAACGATCTCGTTAAATATACACGTACATAATCAGGAAGTTTCCGTCACGTGAACCTCAGAATTGTCGAGATTCATTATGTGCACAAAGAAGCCACACCTTCGCAAGTATCGGATAATATCTCGTACAATAACTTAGCGACACCACCTTAACGATTCCTCTTCCACGTAATCCTGAATTCTAAATTTGGGAAAATCAACCATGAGTCACGTTTATTTTAAAAAATTAACAGTGCTATTATTTCATCATAACTAAATAGCTACCGTATTTTATGAAAAGCACATGTATAAATACTAATATAAAGATTTCAGTCTAAAATTGTAATTATATTGCATTATCAACATGTGCAGGCCAATGACTGCTTCCGAATCAATACAAAGATTTTGTTAGCAAATTTTCTAATATGAGAAATGCTTCACAATCATTATTAAAATTTCTATTTTGCGATTTATCGAGAGCAATACTGGAGTCATTGTTTCGATACTTATTTTCGCTTCATTATTTATAAATTTTTACAGTAATATTTATATATTTTATACATAATATTTCTATGTGCTTTGATGAAGCATTGTTCATAAATTATTTAAAATTGATTTACCTAATGATTGAGAAAAAATATTTTATTATATTTTTCCGGAAACATAATTGAGTTTCAGTTTTTCAATTAACAAATTATTATATTACTAGAAACCAGTGTATTTTAATTTGCTGGGGAAATTTTTTTATTTCATTATTTTTATTAAAAATACATTGACAATACTAATATGCAAATAATAATGAAAATACTACTCGAATAATGAATATTATGCAACAGTGTATATACAACTATTTATTTAGCTACGAGTAACTGTAAATAATATGATTAGAGATTTATTATCCTTCGTGATAAATTAGAGAAGAATTTATTCAGTGACTAGAACTATATTTACAGTTAATTAATTACCTTTTTCACCTTTGATCATGCGAACAAAATCGTAAAGAGCATGTAGTGTTAATGACAAATGTTTCATTTCCATAATTGTTTATCTGAAATTTGGTTTTATCTGAGCAAGAATCCCTAAGAAAGTTTAACAGCTCATAGTTTTGTATTTCATTTATTTTCAATGATGCACAATACACTATGCATTGGAATTTATTCTTCAATACGATATATCATCGACTGTATCTCTCATGTTTAACAATACAATCAGAAACATAAAAAACTTAACAATTTGTTTTTATACTTTATCTGTTTAAATAAAATTGTGGTACAATGATGCTAAAAGTTAGCTTATTTTGAAATGTATTGTAGTCTTTAGAAAATCAGGACCCTTTCACTCCCGAAAATTTCCACTAAACATTTTTCGTGTAAATCTCTGTACAAAGTAATTATAAGGGTTTAACATTTTCACCAAGCAAATACGGGGCATGTCCTACTTCTGTTTTGTTCGTCACCGTTTGGCTAGTTTTGGCATTACTTTCCAGATAACAGCGACTTATTAGTACATTTATCAACCTCGCTTTTGAGGTATTTATGTCACAAAAAGGACCGTCCGAGAATTAGGCTTAATAAAGACCAATCACTCATTTTCCTCTTTAGTATAAAATAGAAAGATATAACAAGATACAGCAAGGATATAAAAATACTTTTACATCTTAGAATAAGAGAAAAGAGAAAATATTATTCATACACTTATTTCGTACAATATTTTACTACGAAAATTGAAAATAGATTTAAACTCATTATCTTGCAACTTTTATAAAAGACAAATATAGAGTGACTAAAACAATTTGTCGAAAAGAATTTCATTATTTTTACAATTATAATAATTTAAGAATAATAAACATTATAATACTATAAAATAAGCATGTTGATGAATTAAGAAAGTAATAAGGACATTTCCATAAAAATATCTTCTTTTAAAATCAAATTATTTAATTATATAATTTTATTGGCCATAATAGAGTAATAAATTTACAATTATTGTATATTACGATTATGTAATTTTTCCGTTAAATTTTTGTACTTGGTGTGGAATAAAATCATAAATTCAGAAACTATACCCATTTTTCGTAAATAAAAATTATTATAATTTATTAAACTTTTGTATAAAATTGTAACTTATTAAGATATCTTGAAGCCATGAATATATTTTCCATATATTTTTATATATTTAAATTTTATTTAATAAAAATATACATTTATAATGATATAATAATATTCAGTTTTTTTTAGTAATTTTTTATACTTTTTAATACAATAATAGTATCAGAATATTCTCCGACAAATATTTATAAACTTATCTTCTTAAAATAATTTATTTTATATCAAATGGATAATGCAAATAATTCACTAAATATTTCACTTTTCTCATTAACTGAATAATGAAATACTTATTTATATTAGTGTACAATAAATTATGAGATTAAAGCGTTGGATATTTACATCATATTTCATGTTGCTTAACACTTTTCTTTCTTGAGATAGATTTGTACTTTTATTATTTGCAACTACTTCTTTTTGAAGCTGAAAGAGTTTGAAAAACTGTTCACATACTAGCTTTTCACATTTCTGCATCAACAGAAATAGTAAATGGCTACTTGTAGTAAGAATAGATTGTCAGTTTATTGAAATAAAACAAAATTTAATTTAAAATTGTATAAAGTTATTTTTATTTACAATAAACAACCATGTATTTTTTATGTTTAATTAAAATATTATATTGTATTATATATTTTATCCAAATCATAAGAGTATTTAATATACTTATAAAGTATTGAAAAATACGCCAGACAGAAAATCTATAATAAATTAAATAAATATAGATTATTTTTGACAAAACATAAATATGTTTTTACTTCAACTAACCTTAGTAAAGAAAAATTAAAATAAAAAGGTGATAAAGACAGGCTGTGTTAAATATATAGAAGTAGGCAAGATGCAAGTAAACTATAAGACTTATTTCAAGTGAAATATAAACGATTTTTTTAAAACTTTTTCTACTACTAGTAGGAAAGTTTAATTTTCATTTAAATTAGTAATGTTTGCCTGTTATAAATATTGGAATAAATTTCTTTTCTAAAACAAGTTTTACACACAATTTGTTTTACAGATTTGATATATTCTTTAAATTTATTTAAGAAATACATGTAATAATAATATTCACATTTTTAAAAATTCTTCAACATAAAATGATGTTTTAAAAAATATATATTACATAAAATATATTCGTAAATGTATTTCTTATTCTTATGAAAGTTTTTAATTCAGTATAAATTTATAATTAAAAAATTTACATTTCAATATTTCTAAATTGACAGCTATTAAAGAACTTTTATTATTTCATACATGAAAGATCTGACAGGTTAAAGGTGTAATATCTGTTGAAGAAATTATATTTTAATGAAAGAAGTTAAAGCCTTAAATTAAATAGTAGTTCATTTCTCTACGACTTTTTCTTTTTTTTAGGTTCTTTTAAAGACGATATAAAATTTTTAATTTTGCTTATTATGACTAGAGTTACACAATAAATATATATTAACTACTTCATATCATGCAATGATTATTAAAAAATATTTATTCTAAATAAGATAATTTAATAGAATTGAATGTTATAATGAAGATTTTCTGAATTTATAATTCTAATCGAAAAGAAATAAATATCCGAAACTTAAGTCATCTATAAAATTGAAATTTCTAATAGGTATAAGTGAATTGAAAAATATAATGGATTAAGAATATAAGTATAAAAAGTAAGAAATGGATCTCAAATTTTGCAATGCTTTTAAAATTTAAAATACTTTTATTGTTATTGAACGAAGAATTTTATACTGGACTATGCATGTTATTTCACTTAAAATACTCATTAAAAGTTATTTATTTGTTTAATATATTCCAATAGACATAACTTAATGAAAAATCATAATTTAATTTTTGTAAAAAAAAGTTAATAAATAAAAAAAATTAAATAAATAAAAGCGTATTTGAAAACAACAAAATATTTAATGATAATATAATTTTAATGATTGATTAAACTTAATAAAAGAATTCTTAATTTCGGTATAAGATACTCGCACAATCCAGCCTATAGTTTCGAAAAGTTATTTTAGTGGTATGAAGTAGTTATAAGCATAAAGTCAGTAATGTATTTTAAACGATGTTAATTGTTCTTTCAAGCAACATTTTTGATGAATTATCTGTAATTATGCTAGATTTATGCTCATTTAGAGTATTTATCAGGTTTTTAATTTGTGTTTTTACAAATTGTACTTGATATTATGTGTTATACTTCTGAATTTAAAAGTTCTGAGTTAGAGTCTGTCCCAATTATGGAGACATTTACATAACTAATTTCCAGATGACTACTGCGTAACAAATTTTATTAAAGTTCACGCGATCTTACTTTGCTTGGCATTTTTTAAAGTACATAAAAGGTAGAGTTGTAAAAACTTCTTTTTTAAAAGTAAAACAAATAGAATTATTACCTTTTCTATAAAAATTTATCGTTATTTTTCTATTTTTCGATAAGTTATCCAAGTCTTTGTCAAAATTCCCACAAAATCATAAAATAAATGATAGATCTGGATCGGTCCTGGAGATATGGATTGTTTTCATAGTCAACAGCAGTCCGAGTCATACCCGTTGCTGAGGCCTTGGTAAACCTGAAAAACACCCGGCCACTTGGAGTGAGGGCTCGAGTGGAAAGGCCCCGGCGAGAGGCTTAAGGTTTAAGGGCAATTGCAATCTCTATCTCCGCACACGCGACATCCGTAAAATCCACCCCGAGTAGGCCTCTTCTCACCCCCTACTAGCCTCGCGGGCGGGGGTGTCCCTCTCGAGGGTAGTGGGGGGTGAGAGCGAGAGGTACGCGCCTGCGCCCTCCACCATCCATCGGCGTCGCGGTTCCTAACGCACCGGCGCCTGCCACCGCCACCGCCGCCGCAGCCGTGGTGGTAGCTACCCTCTGTCAAAGCCGGAGGTGGCGAGCGCAGTACTGCCACGGTACTCCGGATCTCCGGTTCACTCTCCACTCTGACACCCGATACTCGCTCCAAAATACCGGCTCGGTTCGTCCTTTCAACCCCCTCGATTCCGATCAAAGCTGAGTCGCTATTACGATCAAGCTATTCAACTCATCTCACTTTATCTCGGCTCCTCTCCCTTATGAAACCGATGCGAGAGAGGCACCGATAAAGTGCGAGCCAACATTCTTAAAACAACAAGTCTGTGTGTATAGAATAGCTTTACAATTAAAGTCAAAGAATTTTTCGGTTGACCGCGAGCGAATTATCTTCGTAATTAGCCGGCGCCTAGAGCGAAAGCTTCTCAAGTTTTAAAATAGTTTCGCGCGCCTACCGTCACTTTCCGACAGCTCGTTATCCCCTCGCACTTGCTGAGAGAAAGAGCGCGTGGATAAAAGAGAGAGATATTGGGCTCGTCGCGCCCCTAGTGGATGTGGGTAAAAACTCACCCTCGTAAGAGGACAGAAAAGCGTCGTACGCTGCACAGTCAAAGTCAGAGGAAGAGGTCAGAAGGCAACGATCGGCCTCCGTCACCCGAATCTGCCTCTCAAGTCGTTCTCCAGTTAGCGCCGGTCACGGGGAAGGTGTCACGCCCTCAGTGTCGTTCCTCCGATTCGTCAAAAGCTGCGCGTTAACTCTAAGCTGGTCCTGGTGAACGGACCCGGTGGAAGTGATGATTGCACCGGTAGTCGCTTGCCGATAATGAAATCGTCATGCGGCGGACGCCCTGATTAGTAAGGGCCCGCACGAGGACGATGTCGCGTACTCGGTGGCCCAGGTGAGTTACTCCGGATGAAAGGATGTAATTAATTATGGGACGATCCTGTGGAGGATGGACGAGAAAATGCTCTCCGAGGACTACAATTTTATTCTTGTCGTCTTTGCCGACGCCCAATCGCATTGATACTTCAAACTTTGAAACACTGACATTCATTCGTGAGGTGAGTTTTTAATTGCAATACTGATGTTTTTCCACTTTCATTCCCTACAAGCAAATAAAAGTTAATGTACATTAAGTAAATTTAACTTTGTGTACGTTTATTGGGGTAACTTCATGCAGTTAATAGAATAATAAATGTAAGAAATTCGATGTTTTTTAAAAAAATTAATTAGTCGGTTTATAATTTTCTTCAAGTATTTATAATTTATAAATAAAATTTAGATTCAGGTGTTAATAATTGAATGTATCTTGGAATTTTTTAATATACTGATTACTTAAATTAATAAACAGACTGTGATTACAAAAAAAAAGTTACAAAGACGTACTAATATTTGGTTAATCAGTATCAAATAAGTTAAAATTATTTTTATATTAATGTGTATGCCTTACATGGAATTAACAATATTAAAATAAACAATATTAAATTGAACAAAATTGTTAGGAATTTCACATTTTATTAAAAGAAGATTTCAGAAATACCTTTTTAACTTATGAAATCAATTTTTTTTTCACTATTCGAATTTTATATTAAAAAAAAAGACACCAAGTTCAATATAATTTTTAATTGAGAAAGAAAATCAACTTTTTACATTGAATCTATACAATATCATACATGTGTATAACTTAAAATAATTTTTATATTCTCAACAATTAATTTATTCCTTATACTAAATATTACAAATCAAATTTTAATCAATATGATTCATCAATTTTTAGTTTTAATAAATGGTGAATACAAATATAATTATACTTTTTAATACAATACTAAGTCCGATGAAATTATGTACTTTAAAGTGAATCACTACTTGTCTCTCGTATAATTGAAATTACCATCATATATATTTTTTGTAACAAAATTTGTTTTCACAAAAATACTAATTTAAATATTTTTCCTCAATTAGAATTAAAATATTTACAAAACAATAATGTAGTTAATGTCTTCAAAAAAAATTTTTATTTAATGTTTTTACCAAGCACATTATGAATAATTAAAATTGTAAATGAAATATATGCTAACTAATATTTTAAATGGTATAATTTTATAAATAGAAATAAATTTAATTATAATAAATTTCAAAATTTAATTAAATTTCACTAGGACATGAACTTGAAATTCAAAAATTTAATTTATTATTGTTGTTACAACACATTCATACAAACTTCAAATTTAGAATACTTTGATATTTGAATTTCAGAAGTATATAATTATATGTAAAACCATCAAAGTCATTTGTCTCATTTACATATCCTTGGTAGACTTTTTGAGTAAGTCCCTGCTAAATTAGATCTTTGCACTGGAAAATTGTACACAAAAGAATAGTCAGAACATTTCTATATTAATATTTTCAGTGCCATAAATTGTAGTAAATGTCTGAAAAGTATAAAAATTCTGTTACAGTGTGGCTGAAAATTTCTAATTTCATTAATAATTTTGTAATTACAGAATTAAATTAATACTATTAAAAGGAAAACCAATGATGATAAAGAACATTTTCATCATTTCCATAATTAATTATAATAATTGATGAAATATAACATGTATTTCGAAATAGTATAATTATTTTCGAATTCATATTGTAGTATTTGCTACAATGTCTTTAATATAAATGTGCAATGTTTTCATAAATTCAAATGAAAGTAATGTTTCAACTGAATAATGAAAGTACTTAAAATTTTTAATTTGTATAGATTTTTGTAGCTATTTAATTAATTAACATTCTATTTACATGCATATTTTGGTAGAACTTCATATTATATATCCAGCCGTATAATTTTTTCATTTTTGTATTTTCTTCTGTTTTTTTCCCATTAGCATGTCATATGCAAAATGAGTTTTATCATGATCAAGTTTTTTTTTATAAAGACAAAAATGTTTGACTTCCGAAATTAAAAATCATGCATTATTTTCAAGGTAGTATAAATGTCATTAAATAAAAAAATTTAATATTTTGAAAATCGATTAAGCTTATAAAGTATAGGGTTTGATGACATTGTAGTTGTTGTAATGACAATGAATGTATATATAAATGTCTATTTATTTTTAGAATTTAGAATTTAGCATTGAAATTATTGGTTTGAAATAAATCAATTTTATGTAATTTAAATCATTTTATTTTTTAATACCGGACCTGTAAAATATAAGCACTTCAGTACTTATTTATCTAAAATTTTAGTACAGTTAAAGAGAATCTGAAAATTAATAATAATTTAAATTTATTTATTGTTATTTAAAATCATTTTTAGATTTATTGGATTGCAGATTCAATAATATAAAATATACTAAATATTTTTTCATATTTTCACTTTCGTGTATAAATAAATTATGCTTATTACTTTGAGGAATAATATAATATAAAAATAATATACTCAAAAATATTTAAAATTATAATTGTAATAAAGAAAAGTTCAAATCAATTTATGGATTGTAGAAAATTCAACTGTATAAATATTGTAAATATTTAATTAAAAAAAAAATATTATATATATAATAAATAATTATGTTTTTATATCTATGTTAATTATAAATAATATAAATGACATTATATCACAAGTTTCTTACATATTAAAATTAGTGTTAAGAATTACATCTTGTATAAAATGTTTTTATTAAAGAATATTTTATTAATTAAAGAATAATTTTATATTTTGAGCATATTTCGAATTCGAATTCATTCATATCATAATGAGATTGTATGAAATTTAATAAAACCTATATTTCCATAATCATGTTCAATAAAAATAAGTAATTAAGTTGTTTATCAGTTTATTTAATCCTTTTTTTTTTTTAAATGCTATGCTATATTTTTCTTTAATCTACACATTATTAATAGATCTATTGCATGATTATAGTTCCTTTTATAAAAGATTTAAATTATATATAAAGTAATATAATTAAATAAATTAAATACCATATATATTATAATTCAATTATTCATTATCTAAAATACTATTTAAAATGAGAGTTCATATAAAATTGTGCTATTGTTATTAATTATATTGATGTTTCATTTAGAAATTATTAACTAAAATATTAGTCAAAATTTCATTTTTAATTCAATTTTACAAAATTATGAAAATATAAAAAACATTAATCAATTTTGAAGTATCCGTTATACTAAATTAAGTAATATAAATTATGATGATTAAAGTTAGATATTCTTCAATATTAAAATTTTTCTTAATATTAATATAAAATGTAATTATATTTTACAATGTAAATTGAAATTTGTATGTATTCATATATTCTTTCTATTTTTGCTATATAATGTAAGTATCCTTGACAAAGTATTTATTATTTTGTTAGAAATATTTATAGAAAAAGAGACATATATACAAATTTTTTTTTAGATTAATATTAAGTTAGTCGTAAAAAGCATATCGATGAACTTAAATTCGAAAAAGGAAATATATTTGTTCCGAAGAAAGAATTACCATTAGTTGAGCCGGTAAATTAAATTGTGGAATCGAAAGAAGTATCCGAAGATTTTTTTTTTTGATATTTCTTTTCAAATGGAAGCTGCAGCCGATTTCTCCAAGTTATAGGTGGGGGTTTATTAAAGAATGGAACTAGCAGATTTGACGACTTAGGATGGTGACGGAGTTTCTGGGAACAAATATCCAAAGTGAAACGAAGAAGAAATCCTTTTAATGTTTTCGATGTGTTGAAGAAAAGTTCAGACTGAGCTTTTCATTGAACCCTCATTGAAGACTCGAAACGGTTTTTATATTGCAATTTTAATAATCATCATGAAAATTATGGTTCATTACAAATAAAAAAGAATTCATAGAAAAACAACTTGAAATTAGATTCGCGAAAATATTATGAAGGTTTACTGAAATCAATGAGAATGATTTTTTATTGATCAGATAATTCTCAATGATTGATAACTAAAAATATATTTTTTAATTCATTTTTAAGGGAATATTTTATAGCCATTAATATTTTACATGACGATAGATAAAGGAAAAATTCATAAATCTAGTTAAAAATGTTCTTTGTAAATCATTGAGAATACTGTTTCATAATTTTCGTAACCAATATTGTACAGAATCATGCGTATACCGGATGTGCATATGCATTTGAATGTGTATATATCTGCGATTGGCATAGAACGGCGGCGTACTTGAAGTTTACAGCAGGACTAATTTCGCCCCACCCCTACCGATACGGTATTAACAATGTATTGCCAAGTATATTTAGTTTTTAAGTTTAAGTTTTAATTTGTGCAATTTGTATTTATCCTCAAACGAAATCGTGCATGCAAAGAAATTTATTGTTAAAGTATTGCCAATTATTTTACTCTTTTAATATATTCATTATTTTATTCATATTTATTAACTCATTTGAACCTAAAGCACAATATGCTTATTGAAACTGATTAATTAATGTAATGCAACTATCCAAATATAGTTATTTCAAAATTAGTAACAGAAATAATCATTATTCAGTTTACTTTACAATTACATTTGTATAATCAAAACAGCAACATATTTACCAAATCACGTAAAATACATATCTGTAAGGTATTATAAGTTAAATTACGAATTGTGTATGATGGAATTATTTGTTATGGTTAAAATAAAAATAAGTATATTAAATTTTTTTATTTTTAGATATAATTTAATTCATTTTTTGTCCATACTATTATTTTGCTAGCTACGTAAATTAAATTAAAGTACTGGTATTAACATTAACATGATAAAATTACAAAAAAGAACATTAATAATTTTGTACATTAGTTATTTTCCCATTTTTTTAATTCATTCCATATAATTAATATTTTTCCAATTATAATATTTGATGTTCAGTATCAGATGTACAAGCTTAATAAATGAATGAATTTGATTGTAAATGAAAAAATGGGGAAATAAAGAAGACAAAAATTGTATAAATATAAGCTAGTATATGTAATATCAGTTTTATTATGTTTCAATTTTATTAGATATCGATAAATTTGTTTTTATTAAGCTCTACTGCATAAAAAGAAATATTAATTATTGTAATTGATAAAATAATATCGCTAGGCATGTAATATAAATAAAGAATAATACGAATACATATTGTATATTATCCATGTATTGAGAATGTTTACCAATACTATTTTTCATATAACTTAATTTATCACCAAATATATTTTAGGCAAACTGAATATTTCATCAAAATAAATTTATTTAGTCAAACCAGAAATTTAAAATTATAATTGGAGCAATAATTATATGGGCAAGCTTATGTGTGCATGACATCTTTGTTAGATCATTCGAATAAAACTTCATCATTTCACTTTACCACAATTTTAGTGAGATATTAGTCACATTCAAATAAGTAATAGAATGTTAGCATGTAAAATCATATGATAAGCAATATATAGAACGGCGCACACGATTATTTGCGCATAAAACAATCAAAGCAGATAAGTTGTAGGATTAATAAGGAAATTAAGGGAGGAACAGAGCGATGTAATAAATGGTGAGGAGGCATCGGGAGAAAACCTTTGGTGGAGATGCTTTGAAAGATGTGAGGGCGGAAAATTTATTACCAACTGTGAGCTCTCTAGTTGATTGTCGTCACTGCAAATTTCTCATCCTCTCGAGCTGCGGTTTTTCGGCGAGCAAACAATGCAGCCAACATCTGACATCCATACGCGCGATTCCTCACTCTTATGGCGAAACACACACACAAGCATCTGGATAATGCAAACGTTTTTTGAATAATTACCTCTGACGCTTTTAAAGAGCAAATTGAATTAGTGCTTTGGAGTCGTTACTTTAGTTTTTCGTCTTCGTGGTGTCTTATAATTACCTTGTTTGTCAAGTGATATGTATATATATATATGGCTATAATTATATTATGTCTATTATATATAATAAATTTAATTAAAAATATTCAACCTGCTATACAATTTAACAAAAATGAACATTATTTGAAAACATTCTTTTATAAAAGCTTTGTACGTTTCATAAACTTTTAACATGCTTGCTTTCATTATATTGGGGTTTCTTGTACCATTAGTATTGACTCAAACAATGATTTGTAATGTGAAATGTAATTTTGTTTAATCACGTTTGGATTCACTTCAAAAATGATTTTCTTTTCAAATAATGTAATCATTGTAGTTTCATAATTATTTAAAATTACAGTTTACTTAAATGAAAAGGCTAATCTTTTGCTAGGTCTAGCATATTGAGTTATATAAAATCAAATTATATAAAAACTATACATGTTGTTTATATCACTAGAGTTAACCAATTTTCCTCGTTAAGCAGTAAATCGCAGTTAAGCCATTTTAATTGTCGTTATTCGATTTATTTTTTCCACTCTTGACAAATTACTTATTATTAGAATTCTAGTTATGTTATTTAAATAAAGTAGTTACTTCCTTTAAATATTAATATAGTTACTAGTATTTAATATTCTCAAAACTCAATATGTAAAATTTCAAGCGTAGAGATATTTTTTTAAATTACTGAATTAAAAGTAAACTGCATGTTTGCCTTGAATGTACGGTTTGTTATCTGAGGTATTTCCAAGGCCGCATTTACATCGTTTTACCATTACACTTACTTTTTTACACTTCTATACTTTGCAGTCCACAAATTAAGCCACATCAGAGTATGAGGAGTATTCAATCAAAACAAGCCTTTTATCATTAAAGTAGATCATGTAATTTGCATGTTCACGTGCATTCTGTAAATATGGTTATAGACTGAAATGAACGGAATAGCTCTGTCTATTAATGAAACATTCCTCGTTAATACTGAAAATATTGTTATACCACATTATTACTATATAGAATGTCATGTTGCGTTGAATAGTATTGAAATAATGTGTGATAATGAACCGTGTTTGTTCTACTATTAATAATAGCATTGTGTAAAATGTTATATATTTGATCGCGATTTGTTAAAGAACAAAAATTCCAACGTCACATCAAACCCGTAAAAATAGTTCAAAGCTTAATTTTATCCTCGTTAATTTTATATAACAAATTTTTCTGAAGAAATATAAACGAGCAATCTACCTCGACTGTGAGCCAGGAGGTAAGTTTTTTTTTTTTGAATCAAGAATACCGTATAATTCTCCCGCATGGTTGAAACAATCCATATTATCGGGGAGGGGGGGGAGCTTTTGCCGGTGAATCTTCTTCCCATTCATTCTGCAAAATAAATTCAAGTAAGTTATTTCATTCGAAATCCCAATGCCAGTTTGTTTTATTCAGTGTGCTACGCGTCTCAAATGAACGATTCACATCAACATGGGGCGAGTCGAGCAGTAAAAGCGTTTCATTCATTTTCGTGTTCTCCAAAAAATAACGACCGCACTTCCTGGTTGTCCATCCCGTGTGTACTTTTCGATATTAGACTTTTGTCACCCAAACCCTCTTCCATCCTCCCACACAACCTCCATTTTCCACATATTCCACCTCTATCTACGTGTGGAAACTAATCCACAAATTTCAAATCGTTCTTTACATGCGATTAATGCCATCTATCCTGCTCTTCCCCCCGTCTCCCTCTCTCTCTCTCTCTCTCTCTCTCTCTCTCTCTCTCGTTGTCCCCTTGCACCTCTCTCACTCGTGCTGTCTATTTGTCTCTGCTCCAGTGTAATTCCTGCTGATTCCTGGGTATCTTCTTCTTGTCAGAAATGGCGGTCCCTGTGCGACGTCGCGGTCGAGCGACTTTACCGCCTGCTTCACAGGATCGTGTTTACGTATTTCGTCCTAAAAACCCAATGACAAATGGCGGCTATTCCCAGGAGGGCAACTACCCCTCGCACTGGCGCGCTCGAGTTTAATGTCGCGCGACGCGAACTTCCTTCTTGTCTCGTGTTTTTCCTCAACCCCGAGCTTTCTTGTGGATACACTTCTTCGCGCACTGGCAACCCTGATGTACGGTTCACCACCCCATAACGACGGTAATTAGGTTTCGAATATCGATTTGTTCAAGCGCTTTTGTTTGGCTCCGGACATCCTTCTTTTTCCCGTGCTGAACTCTCAAGCCAGTGTTTACCTTAGGGTTGCAAACGCTTATTGTACCTGGGAATTACAACCGGAGTATGTATTTGCTTGTGAAAAGTTCAAGTTTTACCTCCCCCCCAAGTTCATGAGGTGACATTCACTTGTTTTGTTAGGGTAGGATTAACACTTTGAATTTTCGGATTTCTATTCGTCCTGGGGGTCAACGATGTATTATATTACGATTGAATTTCCGACATTCTTTGACATAAGTTCCAGCTTGAAAGTACATTGAATAAGATATTGTTTTAATGCGATTACTTTAGTTCGACGTTAATTTATACAAAGTTGAGAGATCGAGTTTATTTTAAAATTGCAAAAATGTACCTCAAATAATTAAAAATAGAAAGGAAGCTTTATATCCAAGTCGAAGAAAAAATATAAATGTGCGGTTTCAAATTATTTTCTTGTTTTAGTCAACATGAACCTGTAAAATTAGGCACTCACGTTCATTACAAAGATATTATTCATTTTTAAATGCTTTCATCCACTTTAGATGCACCTGTTTGATTTTATAGAAAAATAGATGAATTTATGGCTCATCTTTTATGCATGCAATAATATTAAACAAGTTGGGAAAATATTAAAGTTAGCTAAGAAATTTTACTTTTTAGAATATTAATAAAGCATTTATTGATTTTTTTTTTATAATTTTAAAAAGTTTAGCTCTAAAGGATTTACAATGAAATTCAGTTTCATAATGCTGCCAATTATAGTTTTAATTAGTAAAAAAACCAATTCATTTAGTATTTATTAATATTTCAAATTATAGTTAAAAAAATTTGTATCAACCATTACTTTTTAATTTTTTAAGTTACAAATTTTAAATTAACACTGCTTTCATTTTTTTTTTATTATTTAAAAGTTTATTATCACAGAAAGTTACTAATGTATGCTTAAAAATATTTGTAAGAAAATTGTTAAAAATATTTAGAGAACTTTGTTTTCATATAAATTCATATTTAAATAATTTTTTGAAAATTTATACGCTAATAGTATATATTATTCAAACTTAGTGAATAAAGATTTTGTTTAATTCAGAATATATTTTACAAAAAATAGTTATGTACTTTACCTATCTTAAATAACTTTATTTAGATAAAGATGGAGTAAAATATTTTAAATTAAATATTTAAAAATGTTAAACTTAACTTTAAAAATATTAAACTTTTCCATAACTTTTTGTATTAGAAATTTCATATGAAATATGTATTTAGTTTTTTATGAATAAAAAACTAAATTATATTAAATACTTTTCTTTATTCTAATGTAACATCAACAAAAGTTATACAATTTGAATTATATTCATTTTAATTCGAAACCTATTACGTTAATTAAATACACACTAATGAAACACGTTTGTCAAAATATTTTATTACTATGAAGAATGGAATGGATGATTATATATTAATTTTAATAAATTCATATTCGTTTTATTTAAAAAAAAAAGTACAAATATTTAATAAAATAATATAATTTGGTAATAAATATTACTACTTTGTCCGAGTGGTTATATTTTCAGAATAAATATCGATTTTATTGTTGTTTTATAAAAATTACATAAATATTGTAACAAATTGGATCACAAAAAAATCAAAGATTTGCATAAAAATTAATAAACCTACATATTTTGCTAAATTTGTAAACAAGCACATACACAAATATGGTTTTTTAATTATTACTCTAAAGATTATTGAAAATTTTGTATTTCACTTTTTTGGTAATTAAAAGTGATACATTCGAGTTAAATTGTAATTTCTGCAAAACGATATTACGTGAGGTGCAAGTGAAGTGAAAGAATAGGATAAATGGATGGATCTCGGGTGAAAAAGTATTGTAATATTGAATAGACATGGAAAAGATGGCTAATAAATACAGGCACTTACAGCATCATATTTTATTTTATGTAGCGTGCACTAGGCAGAGATAATAAATGAGATTCAATTATACGCTTTTCAGACAGTCTTTACTCAGTTCCTCTTAAGAATTATATCTAGGCAAATAATTTGTGTAACTAACAAACTTGCAGAGGCATTGTTTTATCAAAATGTTTTCTTACGCTTACGTACAACCGAGAAAGATTATTTTCAAGAATATCGAGGATTTGCGATTTCAGCAATTCTAGTGCTTAATTCTCTATCTCCGAAATTGAGTATGGAAATTACAACTGCATTGTAATCATCGCCATAATTTTAATTTCATATCTCGTGAATGTACTGAATGCAAACCATGAAAGTTTTCATCCGAGTCGTTTAATTCTTGCTTGTATTTCTCGGGAAGTTGGCACGTAACGCGAGAATACGCTTCGATCATAAGTTTTCATCTTCAATACACAGACATATTCAATACAAACTTCAACAAAATTAAACGCACTTGTGTTACCTTACATTCATTTTTCAAGTGATTTTTGATTTCGCTTATAATTTTAATATTGTGTTGCAATTTATGATTAAAAATATATTTATATTCCACTTTTGTTCAAAAAGTTACTTTAAAAAAAAAAACAAAAATTTGCGTGCAAATGAAATTTTTATTTTGTTTGTATTTCAAATTTTTAGAATAAAAGTTTGATTTATTATTAGAAAATATAGCATATAATTCACGAAATTTTTATTTAAACATAAAAATGTTTGGATTTAAATTATTCACAAGTAAAATGGTTCCTTTTCGATTGTGCAGGTGTGGATTATAAAAAATAAAAATTATATAAAATTTAAAATTCGGTATAGATTCTTTTGAATGCTGAATAATTAAAGTATATATAAAACAGCCTTTACGAAATGTATTTACGAAATTAATTTATGTATCAATAAATTGTAAAACATATTTTTGGTGAATTTTTATTAAAATTTTTTTAAATGTATCCAAAAAGTGTAAGTATAAAAATAATTTATTTGATATTTATGAATATTGCAGCAATGAAAATAAATACATTAATGAGTATATTGAAATTATTTAAACTTTTAAAACATAAAATATCTTTTTTTAAATTATTTCTTAATGACAATGAAGTTATAAATAATTTAATTGCTTGTAATTTTACAAAATAATTAACTGTTTTTTATTGTTAAAAATACATTGTTACCATACGGAAAGTTAATTTTTCAAAATATTAGTTAAACATTATTATTATTTTTTAAAAAATTTATTTTAAATTTGAATAAATTTTGAAGAATTCCGAGTGATTATATTATTAATCAAATTCAAGTCAAAATTGACCAACTAGAATATTGTTGCATGATTATACGGTTATTTTTTCAAATAACTTAAAATACTCTATACAATTAAACTACGAAACCAATATAAAATTTATGTTACTAGATTATATAAAAATAAATAATTTATGATAATTTTTACTGTAGGATGATAATTAAAACATCAGATATAAAACGTAAAACAGTGACAGTGTTGATTTAAAATTATTTAAAATAATGTACATTTTTTACTCAACCAAGTAACATCATATTGTCGATTTAGCAGATTATCGTATTATTGCGAAGCAAATTTTTCTGTAATTTACGATCATACCTGATGAATAACGGAAGTGTTTTACCTGTTTAAGAGGTAATTATATCGACAAAGAATCGAAATTTTAAAACTTAAATAAATTCATATATTTTTTGCCTATTTCTTAACACGTTCTATCGAGAAAGTAATTAAAAAAAGTAGCTAATGGTATTTATCTGCAGTGTAAAATTAATTATTATAATTTATTTTTTAATATTTAAAATTTTTGAAAAATAGAATAATAAATTCACATATATCTAAACAGATACACACTTACTCATATTTTCAAATTAATTTTACGTATAAATTTCAAGAAACACAATGAAAAATAATTTAGAACAAATAGATTAAGTTTTTGGTGAAAATAAGTATCTAAGTACGTATAATAAGTCAGTTACCCTTATTTAGAATAATTATTATTTGTACATTTTTAAGATATGCGTTAATTTAGTTTGCTTCGTGAATCAATATTCGAACAAACTCTATTTCTCTCCGTCTTTCTTCTCGTCCTCTGCACAAATTAGGGAGTTATCTGAATTCTACTCCAAGATCTCGTGCATTCGATCCGATATAACCTAACGATAACTATAAAGTTTAACAATCAAGATTAACAAAAAGCTCGCTCTGGTTGTTCTACGGGTGTAGGATCGCGTGGCTCTTGACTGGGAACTGGCAGATTGCCAGGGACGTCAACAAGTGTTCCATTTGGGGGTGGATCCAGCCAGTTACCACAGACATCCTGCGAGTGGGTGGGTGCGGAATTGCGTAACTGACCGGTTTCCCTTCAATTCCCTTCCGCCTTTTTTATTCACTTAGTATGACAGTTCTCGTGCACTCGATGACTTCGTCTTTGAATATTCCGACTCATTCTAAGTAGTCGGCTACTACTTAAGTTCCTTCGCACACAAACTTTCTGGACTTGAATTGGTCTTGAAAGACGTCCAAGATCATCAGACTTCCACTTGATACATTTGCTGTGAAAGATAGAAATGGAATTATTGACTTTCTCCGAGTGATAGATTTAATGGAAGTTGTTGATCATCTTCATGGAACCATCTTTCGATTTCGATATCAGCATTGTTAGTTAATTGAAATGTTAAGGGTAGAATGCGTTTATTGGCTTAGTATTGTAAAATGCCTTTTCAGTAATGCGATACGCTGTTTACACATTATTGCGAAAGCGGTTACGATGACGCGGTTCTGATATCCAGATGCGATGTTTGGAAAGCGTATTTTCAATTTCGATCGGAAGGGTCTAAGGATCTTTATTCTGATATTCCCGAAAGACTCCACGCAAACTCTATCCAAAAAGAGCATTGAATACGGATACTAGTTTTTCCAGGGTATCGACGCCTTGAATATAATCTCGATATTTTCGTTCCCGTCAGTTGACTTGTTGCGAAAAGCACAAATATTCCCTGCGATATTGCACCTTGAATTATCAATACAAAAGGCACGCTAGATATGACAAAAAGGCTCTTTTAACTTAACCTTCCCATCGATATATCTGAACACTTCTGATAATATAATCTTCCAATAACGCTTATTCGACATTATTGATCTGTTTGTTATTTCAATTTAGTTCAAGAGAATATATTAAATAATTTAATTAACTAAAGATTCTCATGAATAACTTGTTTTTACATCAGATAACTAAGTTTAATTAATAAATTTAGAAAATGCTATTTCTATTAATCATATTATAATTTAATATTAAAATTAAATTAAATTTTTAATATTCATAAGGAAATACAATATTATTTACGTTTAATGATAAATATATATATATATATATATATTTGGTAATTCCATATATATCTTAAATCTTGTTGAAAATTATTGATTCTATTTTAAGATATTTTCCATACATTTTCTAAATTATTAATTTTTCAAAAAAGAATTTTCAGAAAAATATATTTAGAAATAACATGTAAAACTTACGAATAAAAATATTCAATTTTTCAGATAATAGCGTTCTATGTATGTGTTTTGGTACGAATGCACATATATTCTTCTTTATATATGTCACATCGAACGCACACAGGTGCATACATGTGTGTCTCATATCTTTGAAACAAATGGACCACATTTGTTGTGCGCACAGTTTTATTTACTTTTTTACATAATTTAGAATTCAAAAAACTTTCCTTATTGCTTAATCTTTTCTCTAACGAATTTTTGATTTTTAAAGAATTTTTACAAAATTTTTTAATTTATGTATGTCGTAATTATTAGATTTTTATGTAACCTAGAATTTAAATAAAATGCTTTTTTTTTCTTTTTTCCGCATAAATTCTTTAATTTATCTAGCTTCACTTATTAAATTGTTTTCATAAAGGATATAACTTTCGGCTTAGAAATTTAACTTGTACAGTCAAATGTATTTATAGGTGTTCATTAAAAATTCCAAAAATAATTTATTATCTTTTGTATATGTAATATACTTTAATACTAGTTTTTTTTAATTGTATTTGATAAAATGATATTTTTTTAAAAAGATTCTAGGATTTCAATTTTAATGATATTTTATAGAAATATTAGTATTTTGTTCTGATATGGATCAATATTATATTCAAGTAAAAATTATCTACAGTTTAATGATTCAAGTACATTTGGATTATTAATTAAGTAGCTTTAATAAGTTATCATTACAGTAATCATTTAATTTTGGTTTGTTTAAATTTTACATTCCATTCAAATAAATACACAAAATAAACGTATAAAGATTGGTTTTCGAAATTGGAAAAAAAAAATTCACAAGAAATTGACATGATATAACGTATAAACTGTAGTAATTAATTCTAATAGATAGGTACGTATATAAACAATTTTAATTATTCTTTGTTACATTAATAAATTTTTCCAAGCATTTAATGATTTTGTTACTTTCTTGTATTTTATCTCTAAAAGTAATTGGTATGCTCATGGTTATGTTACGATGCAGTTAATGGTTGTTTTATACTGTTTTAATAAAAAAAGAGGAAAAATGGGCGGCAGAAGTACAATCTACGAACAACGCTTATAAATTATGCCGAAATGTTGACTATTATAAAAAGTTCGTATAGGTAATGAGAAAAAATGAAGAAATCAAACTCAAAAAAACAAGGAGACCGGTCATTTATTATTCGAGTTACGCGGCACTCATACTTATTATCCCGATCTGATTTGTTGTTTTTCACAATGAAAAATTTCAAGGAATTTATTAAAAGTATATATTATATAAAACCAATAAAAAAACAATAATTACTTGATATAAAACTAATAATACGTTATAAATCTATTTTCACACAATCGCACATGTACGAAAAGAAATTTTTCAATATCTACCAACTTTTCGCTTACTTTCCAGGACAATATCTGATGTATAATTTCTTTCACGTGGTTACGATATCACTGCGAACATGTGTTTTGTCTCTATTTTTGATGTAGCTTCCTTCCTTGGAACATAGTGATCGTTATAAAATACGATAGAACGTTTTTCAGTCCGTGTTTTTCATCTCTCTGTTGATTTCGAGAATCTTTCAGTCTGTTCCCATAGGGTACTTTATCTTTCAAATATTCAGCAGTGGACTAGTATATTATTCTTTTAATTAATGACAAGTTAAAGGTCGAGGAAATGTAGAAATGAGAAAAGTCGCGTATTTCATATGGTTTTTGGCATTATCCAGAAAATCCAACATCGATACTTATGATAAGCGAATTGGTAGAAGTGATACATCGATTCGTAATAGAATAATGAAGGTCGCTATTAAATATTGTTTTTCATTTTTTTCCGGCCAATATTGATTTTAATTTTGATAAATGTATGATAATCCTGTGTAAATTTGAAGAAACTTTTACTTTACAATGGCTCAAGTTATGCTAATATATAAATATTGAATCTGGATGTTAATTATTTTTTGAAAGTTTAATATTGTTTACATGTATATATGTCAAAATATTTATAAAAGAGTAATTTTAATAACGATTATATTATAACAAGAATTCATAAATATTTTGACGTATAGAGAAGATGTTTATGAGTTATTCTTATATAATTATATATTGCAATAACCTAAAATTATAGAAAATAAAAATATATTACGCACATCAAAGCTGCCTAAAGTGATTATACCCTACATAAAGTTCATTAACTTTTTTTTTATTTAACTGTATAATATATAACGTAATACATTTGTGCTTATAATCTTTTGTTTGTAAATTATATTGTTAAGAAGTTTAAATATTTGCGGTGATCTAATGTTTACAAAATGAAGTTTTTTTTATACTTTTATGAGTCAGCTTTGCAATTAAGATAAAACAATTTTTTTAAATATTTCTGTTAAATCGTTTTTTGTATTCGAAAACATAGTTGATGCATTTATGGATATTATTTCGTACTTTTTTTCAAAAACAAACTTTTTATGTTGTACGTTGATTCTGTATATCATCGATAAAGCAGAAATCCAGCTATTTTTTAAAAATACCTCGATTTACAGAAGCAAAATAAAATGTTTTTGAATCAAAATCGTAATACAATGTCTTCGATATAAAAGCTAAAACAATTTTAAATAAATTGCCAACATATTTTTGTACTGATATTTCACCTATCATTTCGTCATATAATTTAAAACACGATATTTATAACTGGATTACATAATGGAATACATTATTTAAACCTTGTTTATATTTTACGAAACGCTGATTATCATTTTAATCTCTTAATAACATTTTAACGTTGCACAATCACATTCCACTTGTTTGCTATTACAATGAATTTCTTGGCGGTATACCATGTTCAATTTGTCGCTTAGTTCAAAAATTTATTTGTGGTAAAAAATATTATGTGCGGCTACTTTTGCAATATGTATGTAACTATATTGCACTGAATGTATGGAAATATAATAAAGGATCAAATAAAAAATCGTTCAATGTATTATGATACATTGATCTGCAGTGAAAATTGCTGATGTGATTTCATGCCAATCTATATGGACTTTTTGTAAAATACAAGCCTTTCAGTAGTTTTTGTACAAATTTCGTATATGCAATAACTGAACGAAAAAGAAAAACCAGTGACTACAGAAGGATCAGAGAAATAAATTGAGAAATCTGTATGTTAAATATAAAAAAATATATATATAATAAATAAAAATAGATTACATTCATGAAATATTTATAAAAATATTTTATATAATCTAATTATTCTCAAATTTTTTTCTTTTATCCGATAATATTTCTTTCATCTATTAAAAATGTATTGATAACTAATGGAATTATAGTATTATGTAATATATTAAAAATATTATTATATTCCTATAAAAAATTCATGCTTCTTTTTTTTAATTTTTTATGATAAAATATGTTTCTGATTTTAAATATTAAATCCATTAGGTAACATCGATTTTATGTTTTTTAGATAGATTACGCTCCATTATTTATGCTTAATATTAAGGCGTTTTGTAGAGGTCAATAGAAAAACATAACAGTCATCGACTATGGTTTATCAAATTATCATAAAAGTATATTGAAGGATTTTCAAATGAGCATCCATAATGTCATCGTTGATTATTGCTACTTTAAAGTAAATGTTCAGATCTCATTTCAAAATTCTTCCGGTAATGCCGTGAATCTAACTTTCAGCACTTTAAAAATACTTGGAAATTTTCTATACTTCTGATGATGTGTATTTCATTATATAGGCTAATGTAATTGAGAAAAACTATTTTCATTCTCCATTATTTACGTTAAAAATAAATTCTGTTCCATTTAGAATGGTAAATATAGATAATATATTAGAGCATATTTCATTTTCTGTTCAAGTGTAATTTTCCAACCACACTTTTCAAACTTCCACGTTTTCAAATATTTTAATTTTACAATATTATATGACCTTCCGAGCATTATAAGAAAAATAAACAAAGTAGCCAAGAAAGTTCCAGACTAGAATTTTTATCATAATTTCTGGGGATGAGAAGATTATATCATATATGCTTGCATTGTTTCAATTCCAGATGCAAAAAGATTTTTATCTCGAACACCTTCACCTTAATAGACAAATCTAAATTTAAATGATAATTCAAGCCCTCAATTCAAACATCGTCTTAAATTTTCCCATATGGTTAATTAATGTAGAATTTCTTGGCAGAGGGTCTTCTGCTTATCAACGCGTAGCAGCTACTTGAACAAAAAAGGATAAGCTTCATTCTAAACCGACCTCTACATTGGAGATCACATGCTATATTGGGGTTGATTTGAAGCTTTAAAATTTGGGAGTAAAAAAATCGACAAACCTCTAATTCAAAAAGGCTATGTAATCAGTTTTGACTATATCCTTTCAAATCTGTACGTGAACAAAAACATTCATTGTACCAATTCGATTTCAACCTCAAATCCATCTAGTCTCTTACTTTTCCAATCAATAGTTCAACAAACATATTCTACTTTCGAACTATATATATTGTTCGCAAAGCAACACCTACTCATCAATAATCTATGCTTCTTCTTTTAAATAAATTAATTTTTTTTATTGCTTAATAATTATTTTTCTATAAGAAAATTAATATATAAACTATGCACATCTATCCGATACACTTTATTTAATGTCTTCAAAATTTACTCCTGTAAAAAAAGTTATATTTACTTCTAATCATTATGATTTTTAAAGTTGTATATTCAAATTATCGAGATTAAATGGTATTTAAAAATCGTGGTTTAAATGTTTGATATTTCTCGTAAATAATTGGCTTATATGTCTCATGATATTGCATTTAATGTATGTTACTATAATTATTTTTTTGAAGACTTCAGTTTTATCAAGAAAATAGCTTATAGTTAAACTTGTGATTTCATGCAATTATTAAAATTTTTTTGACATACTTAAATTATTAATATTGATAAAAATAAGCTAAAATTTCTTTTTACAATTCGTATTTATAATAGATAAGGGATTCAAGAGTTAGAGTATATAAATCAATAATGTTAATGATTAGTTAGATACGGATGCAATCCGGAGCTTTAACAATATACAAGGAAGATATAAGGTGAATTAAATTATGCAGATTAACTTTGGTGTAGTATGTATTAAGAGTAGAAAATAAAAGAGCAATTTATAGATACATATATATATACATATATATAATTTTACTAAAAAAAATAGAAGGTAAAACATCTTTAAGAATATGAGAATCTCCTTTCTCATCTTCTTAAAGATAGTTTTAAATGGGACTTATTAGAAGTAAAGTATAACCAAATATCTTTCATGAATACATTTCGATGCATAAAAGTTTTTTATACATATTAATAATTATATATAGTATATAAAACGTTTAAATATTTTATAATGGTTACATTTAAAAATAGAATAATAGGGTAACCTTTGTATATTCATAATATAAATTATTTATGCTATATAATTGACTATTAAAATTGTACATTTATTACCTTACAAAACTAAACTTTTTTCGATACTATTAAATTTTATAAATTTTAAAAATTTATATTACGTAGAGAAAGGTTAAAATATTTCTACAAAGTCTTTACAAATTTATACGTTGACTATTTGGTTAGGAATTTAAAAATGAAGCGAACAACTGGTGTTCCGAAGCATTTGCACTATTCGAGCAGATTATCGTGTCTATCGCGTCAACGAGGTTGTTCGTAAAAATTTCAATCTGAATATGTAGACAAAATTTTTACACCTGATCATCATCTGCCGTTTATGCTTACTTATAGTCAACGAATGCTTAGAATACACCTGGATGACAAATATTTGAGTATGAGTTAAGTGATGGTAAATTATGGCTTGACGCTTTCTTAATTGACATTTATACAGAAGTGAAGATACCAAGTAATGGACTATGTAAACTTATTTTTTTACCCGAAATTACCTCTCATATTTTCATTATAGAAGATTAATCATCAAGTTTTTATTTAAGGAAAATCTTGTTTAGTTTGTCGAATATTGACTGCAATTTTGTACCTATTTGGAAAATGTTTAAGAAACCGTAATACTAGATAAACTCGATGCTCTCCTGAGGATTCCGGAATAGTGAATGAGTGGTAGAGAATTTTCTGTAAAATTTAGCAAGTGAAAAGAGTGCTTTTTACTCTCTCTCGAGCGATCATTCACATTGTAGGGAAACCATTTTCCATAGCATTTTCCTTCTTTCACTCAAGTTATTTGAGTGCACTAACAGTTTAAGTAACTAGCACTACTTATGAATAAAATAACTCTCAATTCAGTTTTAAAAAATCATTAATCATTTTCCATAGAACAATTATAATTATAATGATCATTGTTATAAAATTATGAGATAATATTAATTAATTATGTATAATTTATATACGTTCGTTTAATTATAGCATATATTTTACATACATATTTCATAATATTTAGATTTTTCAACGAACTGTTTACTAATTTAATCATGTCTGCATTTTGTTCAAAACAAATGACAGTGAAATATTAAAAAAATGTTGTCAACTTTCATTTTATCAATTCAAAGTTTATCATTTATTAATAATAAACATTTTTCAATATCTTGAAGGTATATTGAGATATATTGCAAACATATATTGATTTTTTGTATAGTAATACTTTTTACATTGACACAGTAAATATATGAATTATTTTATTTCTTATAAAAATAAAATTGTAGTAAATAAATTTTATCAATTAAATTCTTTTAATAAACGAAAATATTTATAATTATTACAATAAAAATAATGTAGTATTTAATATTTTAGTAGAATAAACATTTATTATATATATACCACTAATTACCCATGAATATATTTTATATAAATTATAAATATATATATTCAGATAATTTCTTCATTTTTCGATTTCTAGATATTTTATAATTTTATTTATCATAAAAACTTTTGAAAAATCATAAGCTATTATTTTTTATATACATTAATTGATAACGTTAAAATAAATAAAAGAGGTTTCTAAATATAGATTTTATTCTTTTAATTATCTTCAAATACTATTACCAAATAAAATTATGTTATATATAACTTTTATACTTTATTATACAAATGGTTACAATATTAAACACAAAAAATATGTAAGATAAGTTTAACAACTGTAAATTTAACAATTCTTTGCAATTTTAAATATTAATTTATAAAAAATTAGTCAAGTTATTTACTAAATTATAAAAATATATGTGTCCAATAATATTTCTTCAATTTAATATATTATATACTCAAAGAAGTCATTTGTAAAAATTAAAAATTACATTTATTACTTTTATACAGTTATATTTAAAATGATGTCATATAATTTTGTTGTTAGTATTTGTATGGTAATTTTAATATATAGGTTATATCAATAGTTTTGCCTACATTTATTATTTTTAAATTATTTAACTTAGTTTGA
Organism: Eupristina koningsbergeri; assembly: GCA_018907245.1. Lineage (NCBI taxonomy): Eukaryota > Metazoa > Arthropoda > Insecta > Hymenoptera > Agaonidae > Eupristina > Eupristina koningsbergeri. Next base: position 2,458,833 of record JACCHV010000005.1, on the reverse strand, counting down.
TTTTAAAGTTTCATATTATAACTAGTCAGAGCACATGATTTAATTAAAGCCATAACAAAAGTTTATACATTACTACATTGGTTAGAAGGTAGTTAATTTTGAATTTAAATAATTTTTATTTATTTCAATTTGATTCTTGCAAAAATATAAATTCGTCATTTAATATATATATAATTTACTAAAGATTTTTTAATTTTCTACATATTATTGATTAGTTTACAAATTCCTTCTTTATAATCAATGTTTTGTTTAATTTAATTGATTTAAATTCTATAATACTTATAAAATAAAAAGATAGCTGTAATCATTTTGATAATATGTTTATTATTTTTTAAAGTTTTATATTTTAATACAGCATGATTCCTTTATATCTCATTATTTGCAGCTAAATATTTTTATCAAATATTGAAATAGAGATTTTGATATTTTTTTCTATTATATGCAGTGGATTAATATAAATTTTATAAACTGATAAATATATTAATAGATTAAATAAATAAAATTCCGTAATATATTTCTATAAAATTTATAAAGGAAAAACAGTTTACGCAATATAATTCAGATATAATATACATGTCCTCAAAATCACAAATAAAGAATAAAGTTTCCTAGATTACTTTATGTTCTTTTAAAGCCATTTAAAAATTAATGTTTTAATGACTATTTTATATAATTTATATACATTTTCTGTTTTTTAAAATTTTTAATTGAATTTAATGTTTTCATTACTGACAGTGTAATTTACTGTTCATTTTTAAAAAAAATGTATCCAAATTTTCTTCAAATTTTAAATAATTCATTACATTATTCTCAGGTTGAATTTATAAATAAAATTCTGATTTTACGATATAATTATATTACTATATATCTATGTTTAGTTAAAAAATACTTAATAATTTATACTACAAATAAAACATGTAAATTTATGTAGATGTTAATACATACCTAATATACATGTATTCATTACATTTATGTATCAGTTACTTAATTATTAAATTTTTTTTCAAATCTATTTAAACTATGGAAATTTAAAGAAAGAAAAACAGAAAATAAAAATAGTACAAAGGTAGGATGAAAATGTAGTATTTTGAAAACTTTGTGGTTGCTGTTCTAGCACAAGAAAATTCCTAACACTGTTTCCAAATATGTGTACTATTTTATGAATGGAAAGGTACTATATGTTTGTGGTATGAAAGTATATATTTATAGTTTTAATAAACTTTTTATTATTTATATTATAATTTCAATTCACTTTGTTAATATTTTTTTATAATAATGAAAATTTCATTTCATAATTTATTTATTTTAAAACCATTTATTTGAAAAAAAAATTAAAAAAAGGTGGTTAGTTCATTGTATACAATTTTATGTACATTTCAAAACAGGTTCAAATCTAAGTAACCATAATAATTATAGTTTTCAAATATATGACAATTTTAAATGTTAAACTTTAACAACGGAAAAGCAATTAAAAAGGGTATTAACCGTACTTTGAAAACATTTTTCTATTAAAATACCAATCAATTTCTCTCTTATCCAAGATAGACTTTACGAAAAAATCAGAGAATTCGAGTTTTTTAATTAAAAAAGTTACTTTCATGACATTCCGAATAATTAATCACACATTTTTTTTATTGACTCCATGGTACTACCGCTCTATATGGATTGTAATGCATTTGCTAGATCTTCTATAAAATAATAGATAAATGTGTCTTATTATAAATCCAAATTATTATTTTTTTATATATTCCACGATGAATTTGAAATTCTTAAAGTATCATAGATAATTTATGCTTTAAATCCGTGATAACAATTACTGAAGTAGAAGTTTGATATGGATGACTTGCACATAAAAAAGCAAGAAAGTTAAAGATTGGTGATAGTTCAATAATATTATATTAATTATTTTAATGTTCTTGGAGTTTCATTTATATTAATTTAAACAATTTGAATAAACTGTGTTTTTGATATAAGATTGTTCAACGAGGGCTTTACTTCATATTTCCAAATTACAGTTGTTTCCTTTATAATCTACTGTACCAGTGTAAACAGAATGAAAAATGCATAGATACTATTTATAAACGATAGTATATACTAAGAATCGATACATATACATATTTATACATGTAGGGTTATAGCAAAGCAGTTTAATATAAATTTGCAAATAATTCTGGTGTTAATACTCGAGCTTACATCGTAAATATTTTACTTCTCTGATAATAGAAGAATATAATGAATAAAAAAATTCTAATTACAAAAGACATTTAGAATTTTCTTTATCCTTTTATTCTCAATACAAATTTCATATTTTTTTATTAATCAGAATGGGTCATTAAAATAAAATATAATTGAACAGCTTTTACAGCATTTTTTTATTTGGAAGTTGAATCATATAATTTATGTTTTCTAATATAATGTTTGCATTGTATATTTCCATTTATTAATAATTTAAATTGTTTTAGTTTCTGAACAATCTTAAGTATTTAGAGAATATTGAAAATGATGAAAGTTTCAAAATAATTGAAAGTTTGACATATAACGCGAAAAAATTATAAATACTTTAAAATATATTTCAATACGTTAAAAGTTTCATTTGAATTTGAAAGTAGTATATAATTAAAAAATTATAAAAAAATTTATTCTACAATAATAATCAATATTGATATTAATATATATCTTTTTATATTTTTATATTAGTTTCAATATTAATAAATTAAAGTAAAGTCATGTAATAATGTAAAATCGTACTTACTCTTATGTTATTTCTATGAAATACATTGCTAACAGTGACATACAAAATGTTTTTGTACAAGCATTCTGGTATACTTAAAGCGTATATATATATCTCTCGAAAAGTTTTTACTTTCTTACATTGTTAATAAAAATTTTTTGTTTTTTAAACCTATTATTCTTTTTTCTTTTTTGTCGGAATCATTTTTTTTTAATCCACAGTATAAAAAATGTGCTCACAAAGAGTATACCTTATAAATTTACATATAAATTCAAATTTATATTTATATTACATAAATATATTGAAAATTAATTGAAATAGTAAATTTAAATAATAAATTGCATTTAGAATTGAAAAACAATATTGCGATGTACAGACATTGTAAATATGATATAATAAATGATCGACAATGAATCGATTTCGATAAATTCAATATACAATAAATATGCGATATGTGATAAGTGATGATAGTATCCAAACTAATAATTTAACTGCAAATATTTGTTCAAATAATAGCAGTACTAACTAATTTTACACTCTCACTCATTTACTTTCTCATGCTTTATTTTACTCCCTAATTTCTAATACAAGGATTGTACAATACTGAATTCTCATTTTAAATGGAAATATAAAGTTTAAATTTTTAAGCTCTTAAAATATTTATAAAAATTATATATAATGGGGCTATTCTTAAATTGATGCTATATATATATATATATATATATATATATATATATATTTACATATACTAATACAAATTATAAAAACGGTATTAAAAAGTTTTGGTTTAAATCAAAGATGTAAATCTATATGTAAACATATTTATACGCATATGGAACAAGTGAGATTTAAAATGCAGACAAACCAACGATAGTTAAGTAATATACATATTATCTGAGTTCCTAAAGGTAAAGCACAGATTATCCAAATCCTCTTAAAGTAAAGTAATAACTACTCAATTCCTGTTTGTAAAGTTAAATATTTTAATCTATTTCCATTATTGTGTAACAATAAAAATATAACATTTTAGTTATATTGTTGTACATATTTTTATTTATATAATTTTATGTCTGAATAAAAATTAGATAAAACTATTCAATTAAAAAAAATTTATAATTTTTTTTGGTAAAAGTATATTTACTTTTATAAAATATATATATTTCGTAGATTGTACGTTGTAAGAAATTATACATCAAATATAACTTTATTTTGTACAAAAAATTTACTAAATAGCTTTTATATAAATGAAAAACAAAAATTTCTACCTGAAAGTTAACTTGAACATATAGAACTGAATTCATAAGTATTATGTTTGAGGATTTAAGTAGAGAAAAAATTGATCTGTTAAAAAATAAATAATATGCATTTTAATTATTTTTGTATAAATGATTGTAATTTATAAGTTAAATTGCGAAACAATCCTACTATAAAATGGGTTGGATAAGGAATATAAATTAGAATCATGTACGTTATTATATGTGCTAACTATATATTAATATCGTATTATTAGATATCCTTCGTATTTGCGAATAATCGGACTTTGTAATTAATGAAATTATATTGTAATATGTAAGTATTTATTAATTTCATTTATATACAATTCTGAAATAGTATATTTAAGTTACAATTATGAATAATATTTAAATAGGAATTTATGACCGTACATACTTATGCGTATATCATTATTTTAATTTCGTAGTATAGAATATGTATTTGTTATATCTATATTTCTATTTCTTGATTATATATGGATTTTAAATTAAATTTTAATTATTTATTATAGTATTGTTCATTACTATAATATATATTATTTTAGGTACTTAAATAAAATATGTAACAATATTTATTTATTTGCATTTACTATAGATACTTATTAAGTATTATAATTATTTTATATACAATTGTGAAAAATTAACTAAGAACAAAAAGAATTACCAAGTCCGAAATATTACGGATTTTTAAATTATTAAATAAGCTAATCCATTGTTTAAATACTAACAGATAAGTATATTTATGGAATATACTATTATTTTTCTATTATTTATGAGGTTCATATATTTTTTGAATAATGTAAAACAAATCAGGAATAATATATACACATACATATATAGTTACGTATAATCGAGGATAATTGTAAATTGTTTATAAAGAAAGGTTAGAGCATTAATAGAATTTATATAGTGAGGGATGGAGTTGAAAAAGACAAAGAAAACAGAAATAAATATGTTAAAAGATACGATGATAAAAATATGAAAAAAAAAATAAAAAATGAAATATAGTAAAAATAAAAAAACAAAGTCATATATTTCTTTGATAATAAGATAAGTGATAGATAATTGCTTATTGCATAAGTGAGTTCTCATATAAGCTTCACTGTAAGGTATTATATTCCATGGTCATTTTTTATTAATTAATTATTATGTGTTATAACTTATTATTATTAATATTATTATTATTAACTTACTTATTGTAATTTGTTTATTAATTTTTTTTTTGAAGAGAAATTGAAGTTTATATCACTAAAAAAAATCTCTATGAGTTACATTTTGATCTATTTTCTTAATAGTTTGATATATAATAGTTAAAAATATTATATTCATTAATCATCCATTTATAATTGTTTATCATAAAACCTGTAAAACCTATTATGTAAGTGTAGATAGATTGTACAATAATAATATTTACAGAAAATATAAGGATTATCTCATTATAAGAGTTTTTAATGTGTTTTTAATGACTTTTTTTTATTTTCTAAACTTATTTTTTAAAAAATATACTATGTAATAAGTTAAAAATTTAAAATAGTCAAATATTAATGTGAAATTCGTTAATTTAAATACATATGTTACTTATATATATATATATATATATTTAATAAATCTAATGGAAACAAATTATCAATTAATTAAAGTTATTTTTGTCAATATTTTAAAATAGCCAAAATAAAAAATTAATATTAAGAATTTTTTTTAGTACATGTTTAAAATTTTTAATAATTAGTAAATAAAAAATGTATAATTAAGATTTTTTTAACCCGAGAAATTATTTTAATAGTCTTTCTGTTCTGTAACTGCATAAAATAAATGGTATAAATTGTAACAAATAAATTCTGATATATTATTGAATTTATTTTATAGAATAATTAAAATTTTTATTTTCAAGCATTTTTTACAATTAATATTTATTTAAAAATGGAACAAATATTCTTGATAAAAGCTTTGAAAAATTTACACGAAACCTTTTGAAAAATAACAAACATGTAAATATACACAAAATGTCAGTTTTCTGATTGCAAAAAAAAAAAAAAAATTTACAGCTATATTTGGAATTAGCATACATAGTAATACTAGAATTGCAATATTTTTGGATGAAAAGCTAAAAATTTTTTTTATCATGATCATTCATGTTTCATTTATGGCTTATTAACTTCTACAAAGGCATTACTTTTGGGATTCATATGTATAATATTTTCATTTCTACTTTTTAAGCACAACTGATTGCTTATCTTTCTCGGGAAAAAAGGTGATAGATGTCATATTTCATAACGAAAAAGCACTTTAATGAGAGAGATAAAGACATAGAGGGAATGAAAATAGGGGGGCCGCAGTACAAGCAACACGATGTTGATTGAATGACTATCTCCCTCTTCCACCCCTTCCCGTTAAATAGTACGCTCGGGTTCAATTCTATGGATTATGGGGGAGAGATAGCAAAATCGGAATTAATCGGAGCACTAACGATCTGTCGATTGCTAACATCTCCAGCGAGCGACTTAAGCTTTCTTGTCTTAACACCATGCAACTTCAAAGACTAGCGATCGGGAGATTAAGTAGTGGGTATCAATGTGTGTAGTATGCTGAGCGCGACCAAGGGATCTTAAACGGAAAATAAGGCTGTGATTAATCTGCTCCGCGTGCTGTACCGATAGCTACTTACTTTTTTTGTATGAATAAAGACTGTATAGATTTTTAAAAGCATTCGTTGTAAATTCAACTTTCAACTTCGTCTTTCCTCAAGAGCTTATGATTATTTCGTAAAAACACATCTGCAATGTTTATTCTCATTTGATTTTTTTTGATGTAATAAACAATTAGTGTTATAACATGTAAGTTGAAATATTTTAGTTTCTTTAAGTAATTTGATTTCGAAAAATAAATTTTATAAAAAAACTTTCTTTAAAAGAAATTATAAATTAATTTCTAGAATAATAATAAATGCTGCGAAAATTACATACATCTTTTATGCAGAAAAACTTAACTTAATCAATGTTAAATTCTTTTTCTTTGAATTATTCAGATATTTTTGAAAGTTTAATATGTGTAAGTTGCTAAGTATATTAAAAATTATTTCAAAAGTAATATGCAACATTAAGTAGAATTGAAAGATTAGTTTTGTTTCAAGAAATTTAATTATTTCTTTAAACTCAATCTTTACAAAATTTAAAAGTGATATCAAACAATTGGCAAATGGTGAATATATTAGATTATGAAATAATACCGCCATAAAATACATAGACTTATGAAACTTTTCATTAAAGTATAATTTATGACTATATAAAAGAAATTTGGGATCAACACTATGGTCGTTTTGTCTATAAATTTTCTCTTAAAATACTTACTAAAATTTATTTTGTTTTTATATTGTAACTTTGCTATATATTATATATGTGCTATATATTGAAAAAACTATCGAACAGCATGTGAGTAAGTTTTCGTCTTTCAGCATTCTACGACTCATGAAATCCTCCGATTCATCAAAATTTCTGCATAAGATCCCATAAACATGGAACACATATGCTTTCATGGTCAAAACTCACGTTCACAGCTATATCTCTTTTACATTTTTTTATTTTCTGATAATAAAAGCAAATTTGATATAAAAAAGCATTATAAATTATCAGAATAACAAAACATTTAAAATAATAATTGTAAACAGGTAAATTTTTATAGTAAAAATAGTTCGGTAATAAATAATCATTTCTAGCAAATTCTAAAAACATTGTTACTTTTTTATCTATCAATAATTCAAGTGCGTAAACTGCTATGAAATAATTATAACAATTAAAGTATCCTGGAAATTCGAGATTTTATAACTAATGTTTTTTAATCTACAAGAAAAACGTAATTTCTCATGAAACTAATCCATGCTTAACTTTCATTATATAGGTAATTTTAGTATAATAAAGATTTATCATCTTTTAAGACACTACTTTGTTTTTTATTGTTAATTATGTTGTGTTTGTAATGAGATCATATAAAATTACAAAGTGTATACTGCATTAAAATGTAATATTGGAGATTTATTTGATTTTTTAAACATATACTTTATGTTTTAACAAATAAATTTATTAAAATGTTTATAATAAATATATATATATATATCATTATATACATACATATCACCAAAAAATTTTCTATATCCTGTAATTGTAGAAAATATGTTCAACTTCAACGAACTTAATTTTCTTTAATCATATTAATTCATAAACAAAATAAAACATGAAATTTTTAACTGATAAATATATCTTACTTTAATTATATGATAAATCAACACTAATGACTTTGGATTCTTATTGTATGAATAATGCTATGCATTCATTGTATATTTTTGAATCATATCGCAATTCATAAGTTGGGTAAAATATATCAAAGAAATTTGGGTTATTCTATAAGTCATCTAAATTCGATGTATAATTCAAATAAATTTATCAAAGAAATTGTAACAATAATCCTTAATATTACTTAGATCAAAATTAAATAAAAGTTTTTGTACAAAATTCAAAAACTGAATTCACACATGTAATTTAATTGTCATATTTTATTGAATAACACTTATAGTATAAAAATGTAACAGATGATTGCTGAAAAATATTCAATTAAATACTTCAAGTATCCATCATTCTATTGAACTTTTCGGTACGTTTTAAATAAATTGTAAAATATTTTAATCAAGCTACCTGTACAAATATTTATTAATACTTTTCGTATATTTTTATGTACATTCAAACAACTATAATGAGAGTTTTATATTATATCTATTGTACAAATTTAAAAAAAAAATCCATTTTTAGTAATATTCCTAAAAGTACTGTAAGCTCTAATAGAAACCTTTATACTGGTGAAACTATACAATATGGAGTATGTATTTACATGAATATAAAATATGTATTATTGATGAAACTAAATTTGTCTACTTTCATAAAATAGTTGTTTAAAATTTAGTATTAAATAATTATATTTAAAATTTAAAAACTTTATGCAGAGCATGCAATAAATTAATTTGTAAATTAAAATAAAATTTATTCCATGTAAAATAAATAATTTTATAAAAATATGGTTAACAAATTTTTTATTTTTTATAAATTTATTGATCAAACCAATACTTTTTCATATTTAAAGAAATATTTTATTTTTAGGGTTACACTAGAGTAGCATAGCATACAGTATATTTTATAAATATTTAAAAATTCTTACAATGCATTTTTGTAAATGTTTATTTATCATTTTAAGGAAACATTAAGTATAGATTTTGTTCATTCATTGCTTCCAATTACTTTCAATTACTTTCAATCACTCTCAATCACTGTCAGTATACTTAATCTGCTTTATCAAAGAGCGACGAATAACTTGAAATATTAATGTTTTGAATATTCTGCGAAAAGCTAATTCTGAAGGATGTTAGAAAATTAGTTATTAATAGCAAACTATAGTATTTATAGTTTAAATCGAAACCAACAAACAATTTTTTTGAAAATACTTTTTGGATAAAATTACTCTGACTAGTGCTGTAGTATTTACTACTCACGTAAATCATAAGTATTAAACTTCAAATAAAGAAAGACAAAGAAGTGTTTGCACTTTGTCCGTCTTGATTCTCAGGAAAGAAATCATTTGAAAAAGGAGTTATTGTAAATGTATCAGCTGTAACAAACTAAAAAATAAACAAGCCTTATAAATCCATTTTCATAGTTGCCCTTATGATTTTTACAGCTGGAGCAATCGTTCGTCGACGAGAATGAGATTTGAGGCGGCGAGAGGATATCTGGACCAACGGAGCTTCCCGGGGAAGGGAAGCAAAATCGAGTGATAGTACCCGTTTTCGGCGCGCCACATCATGGAGGTAGTAGGCAACACAACGCAACTGGGGAATGCCTCCTTTGTGCAGGATTCTTCACTAGATGACCTCGCCGCTATCCTCACGGCCTTAGTCCTGGGGATCTTGATTCTCAGTACTATTATCGGTAAGTCTGAGCTTTTCCCCGGCACTTTATCCTTTTAAGATTCGGGTCGGCCTTCTCACCGCACCCGGTATCTACTCGATTTTGCTTACAGTTGAGTTTCTTCGGGATTTACCAAATTATTCCCGCTGCCTTACTGCATCCAGATTATTTGCTAGTTCAAATAATTTCCGAGCTTTTTTTCAAGTGGTTTGTTAAATTTTATTCCGAGAGACTTTAAGATAATTGTTAAAATGTTGGATGTAGAAAACCCCTGGGGTTACGGGATTCTAGAAATTTACTGAAATTCAATGTATGCAAGGCATATAAAATTTCTCATCGCTGATGTTACTTTATATTTATTTTACTATATTTATAACTTTTATTAAGTTTAACATTTTTTCTAATATATGATGAAGGTGTATAATTGAAAATTTTACAATCGTAACTACTTGTTATATTTTTTATATTTAAGACAAATGAAATAAAATAAGTATATTTTTTTTATTATTTCTGTTATGAGTTCTCTGATAAAATTTTTATTTGAGAAAATCAAATTAAATTAAAAAATAAATAATAATAAAGAATTACAAGATTTGGAAAATACATTGAAGAAGGTTTAATTTAACAATTGAAACAAGTTATTTTAATGATTGATTTAAAATTGCATCTCACTAAATGTGTGATAACTATAATAATAAAATATATTATTTTTTTAAAATTTTTTTGTTTCTTGATTAAATTGCATATTTTTAATAAAGAACATCAAGAACAATTTTTATATACTTCACTTTAATAAATTTTAATGTTAAAATATTTATATTAAATGAAAATTTAAACTAAAATTTAAAAAAATTAAATTATTTATAAATAATAAATTCTATAAAGAAATAGATTTTATAAAGAATATTGTTATACAGATATGGAATTTTTTCAAACATTTTTTTGCATAAGAACATTTATACAATAAAAAAAAATATCTTAAATGTATTTATATTTATATTTAAATTATTTTTATATTTTATAAAAAAATTCAGTTTATATTTATACAGAATTTAATATTTATTTTGAGACATAAATTGCTAACATCTTTTTATTATTCCTGGTTAGCATTGTATAAGTAACAATTTATAAATTAATTATAAACTATAAGATTATATTCCATCTACTTTATGTACCTGAATATATATTTAATTTAATTTTAGAATGTCCATCTAAAAATTCTATATATTTTTCTTTCATTGAAACTACTAATCAATTTAAAATATTCTAAAATAATTTATAAAATTCTTTATATTGTACATTATTAAAATTTTACATCTTATATATCACGTTATACATTCACGAAATAATGAGTAAATTTATTTTTGGATATATCGTTTAATTTTGATTGATTTCAGATAAATGTTACTAATCAGAAAATTAATCATAAATTCATTATGAATACTAGATAGCAACTTAAGTCAGTCAATATTATTCCTTTTTTCTGATTTTAATTTGAAAACGTATCCATTAAACCATATTTGAACTATAGTTTCAATAGGAAATTATACGTTGATAATTAAATCGTCAAAGAATTTACAAAAAAATTAATATAATATAAATTTAGAAATTTGTTAATTTATACTGAATGACAATTTTATTAAAATCTTTATAAAAATTCTTACTTTGAATCGCAAAGCAACCGGATAATTAAATTTTAAAAAAGATAATCCAAAGTTCAAGTAAATCAGGTAGTAAAAGAAATTTACCAGAAAAAGGTCTCCCCGATAAACTTTGTATTGAACTTCATTTTGTATTAATGTTTTTTTTTTTTAAACGTTTTAAATTAAAATCGAATAAATATCAAATTTATTGTAAATTTTAATTAAAATATTAAATTAGGCATCCATACGAATATGTTGCATATAATGGATTGATAGAAATATGTAAATATATTTAAATTAAAATGAAAATTGTGGACATATGATGAATTAAATAATATAATTAAAGATATAATCTTTCGATGAATATGGGAATGAATTCATGAAAAATAAATTCTATCATCATAAAAAAAATTCAGCATGTTATTGAAAGAACAACAAAAAAAAAAAAACAAAATTAAACAATCTAGATTACTATCTGGCTAAAGTAGAAGATACTAAGAATCGTGTATTAATTGTATTAATTATTTGACAAGTTGAGTTTATAACTCATTTATTTTACTTATAATACGAAAAATACTTAAATCTCGAATATCTAAAGGTTGTGAGAAATCTTGTGAAATATTATTACACAACGTTGAAAAATTAATCAATAAAAACTTGAAATGCTCCTTTAAAACTTTAGGTGCTATTTCTGAGCACCAACGACTGATGAGAGATAAACTATTTTATAATATCCTGTTATTAAAAATTATCTCGTAAAATATTATTACTCCAAGGATAATTAAGCGGGACACGATGATGCAAAATCGAAAATTTCTACTCGAAATAAAGGAAATTCTAAGTTTATTAAAACTGACTAATCCGCATTGGTATACATTAAGATTACGTGTACTTAATTAGACCGAGAGTTCTGTAAGTTAAAGCAACTTTCATTAGATCAGCCATAACTTTATGAGCATGTAAAATTATAATTCAAGTTTATTTCATTGTACGTCAAGAATCAATTTTCAATAATGACCGAGAGCTTTTATAACTTTGAATAACGAATGAGTTACACGTGCATGATCGCACTTAATATTTATATGGAGACAAACGTCGCATTCGACAATGACAAGTGCTTTTTATATTTAAAGTTTTAGTTTTCACTCGTAAACTCTCCTTTCGATTTCTTTGAATCTTCTCGTCGATCACAGTATTTATTTAAATAAATACGTATATTTGTATGGGCAGGCTACTTTATCCATTTTTTCGTTTGATCCTGCTGTCTTGCAGAGTTTGTGCACATACGCAGAAGTAGAAGCAAGTCTCGAAGATCGTTTATCCTTAAAGCCGAGAGGACGAGTGGTTATCCTGATGAATAGTCCTTGGAGTAATGCATAAAATTCTTTGTTCCTTTCGCTGTTTTACCTCTACTTTAGTATCATCAGTAGTTGAGAGAAATGTGTCTAAGCTACATCGTTCCTTTTGTGACGGTCGGTTTATTGGCTGGCGGTGTCAAAAAGTTTCAAGAATAGAAAATGCAAGCCTTGTATTTTCTATGTCTATATCTCTATGTCTTTTTCTGTTCATCTGTGTATAAATATATGTACACATATAAATATATTCTGACTGTATCAAGCTCACTTGTTGCATTTCATAGGGAAATTCGTTTCTCTAGCGCTTATTTTATTGTGTTTCGTGATCCACAAAAACTTTTTCTCATCTCACAATAATTTTTTCTCAGATATTAAATAAAAACGTAATTTTCATCATTTATTCTTTGTTGCATGGGATTTATATTTATTAGATTTATCACTTTAAGAGTATACGATATTTCAATCTTAAATACAAAGTTATATGTAATTTCATCTATCAATTGAAAAAAAAAATTTCTTTCATTTTTAAAATATTCATCATTGTAGGAATTATTTGATATTGATGACAAGTTTATTGTGTATTTTTGATAGATTGAAGTACGACATTATGACAATATACAATTGTATTAATGTACGTTGTTGGAAAAATCATAAACTCTATTAAATAAATATTATTCTTTGATGGTCCAAAAATAACTTTGGAGTAAATAACCTGTTTTATTTTGGAGTTATGTTTCAAATTACAATGGCTAGAAAGCAATGAAAAATATATTTTCATTTAGAAAATGTATTTACTCAAGAGACAAACAATATCTAAAAGAGGAAAGCACTAATAGTCGATCACTTTCGTGAATTGTTTCCATTATTACGTTTAATTATAGTAGAAATTATCGTAGAATAAATAAAATACGTACAGTTAAAAATGTATATATTCATAGAAAAATATGATCTTATATAATACTACTGATGACAAATTTGCAAAGCAAATCTTAAGAGTATGCATTTGTCAATAAATTGAATAATAAATATTTAAACTGAATAATAATTTGAATATGAAAATTACAGAAAATGCAAGACTTCATTTTTTACAGTTCAACACTTTATGTAATTATTACAGAGGAGGCAAAGGTGAAGGTCAATATTTGAGAATGAACAATTTTTACTACTCCATGATAAATAAGTAATTGTTGAAAAAAATTATATTTTTTGAATATATGTAGATGAAGGAGATTTTCGATCATTTGTTAAATTAACAATATTTATTAGAAAGTTGTTTTAATAATCGTCATAAGGTAAAATTAAAATATCGTTTAAAAAGTTATTTTATAATTTAGAAAATATGTCAAGTCAAATTTAGTTTATCGTCTCGATTGACGATGATTGTACGAAAACAGTAAAATGCAAGTTTGAAGTTTGAATTTGGCATCGGGAAGAATTATTAATAAAGATCAGCAATAATTGAATACTTTTCCGGAGGATATATTTGAAAGGAAGAATGAAATGAAGCCTAAGATATATACAGTCGATTAGTTTCTCAAATAATGAAAGCTTATTCGTTTTAATCCGGTTACAATGCTTACGTCAATCACTCCTTTCAGAGTCACACGTACTCTGCACACGTTGCACGGATTTATTAAAAAAGAGTCTGAAGCTGTCACCTGTTTTGTACAACGACGACTTTCTCCAGCGGTTTATTGACGGAAAATATCGAGCGATCAATCTCGAAGCTCACGCGATACCTTTTCCTCGAAACCGTCACCTCTCGTCAAGGAGCAACGACGTCAAGGCCTCCGTATAATCGCTTACACTGGGACAAGAATTGTATGTGCGCAGTTGATCAAATGCATTTCCATAGGGTCGAGGTAAGAGGTAATCCAGGAGCGGATAGATAGATGGATCGAGGGGGGGGGAAAGATCTTCCGGCAATGCACTTTGCGACCCGGAGACACGCTCTAATGAGAACGCGTCGCTCTGAATGGAGTAGGGTGTCATTGTATTAAATGAGATTATCATAAAAACTGTCGCGACAACTTCCAGCTAAAAGACGATTAAAAGACCAGTAAAAGTCCTAGATGAGACGCTGCTGCAGCTTCTACGAGATGCAATCAATGCTCCGAGGAACAAGAACTTTCAAACGAGTTTCCTGTCTCGGAGATTGCGATGTGCCTCCGCGAATGGTCCAATTAAGTTACTTGGCGTGGCTTGGACGTACATAACTTTTTACCCAATGAATACTCAAGTATCGTTTTTGTTGTGAGAACTACCGGACCTTTTACTTTCCATCGTAACGGACTATTTAGTTTTCTCGAGCACGCATTTTGTGTTACTTCGGATTACTTATAAATACTGGCTAACTACCTAATCCAGTTAGAATTTTCGAATATAAATTTGTTTATTCCCGGCAATAAATTCAAATTTAATAAACCGATTACAGTATCGATGAATGCAAGTTTACGGAAACAACATTTTTATATTAAAAATTATTGTATATGCATTATTGCATTCTAATCCAATTTCGCAAACACGGATCTATTTATTATTGATAATTAAATTTACATATATCGATCATATTACGATTACGAATATAGATATAACATTCAACCTGAAATCGCATTTTAATAGCTTACAATTTCAATCACATTTAAATAAAAAAAAATCAATATTTTTATAAAATAAAATGAGAATCATTCATCGAAAAATTAAATAAATATTTTTATTTTTAATATTGCTCATAACACATTAAATGCGAGAAGGCATACTATCAAGATTATTTCTTTTTAATATGGTTTATATTTTGCTGGACAATTGGAAAGATAAATTATCGCACTTGAGCAATTCGAATAAATATATATTATATTACTTTCACTATTTTCCACTATTCTTTAAGAAAATAATGGAGTTTGATATATTACAGCAATTGTGTTAATTACATTAGAAAATAAAATTATAGTAAGTGAAACGTCCTAATTAAACTAAAAGATCTGAAATTTCTCCGATGAATTAAAACTAATTTCTTGATTCAAGCGATCACGAATGATGTATAAAAAGGTTGAACCTTAATGTATATGTCCCAAACGAGAAAAATCTTCTATCACCCTTGAAAGCTTCATGTCGTTACATTCGCAATTCACTTAAATTATACTCTAGAATTAGATAAAATACTGAAGCATTTTATTTTCCTCTGTTGTATCTTTCTTCTAAAGTACATTTTATCGGATTTCATTGACAGGTTGATATGAAATTTCACACATGCAAGAAAAAAACTACATTGACCTTGTACATCAATTTATTCATTTATTTCCAAAAGCGAATTAAAATGATAATATATTCATTATTGGGCAGTTATAATAATTACAATAAATGTAAAGTAAGTAAAAAAGGTAAAAAATTAAAACAGACTCGAGGAAAATTAGAGAGTATATAAAAATAGAATTAAAAATCAAATAAAGAAATTAGAAAAAAGGAAGTGTGATGTGATAAAAAACGTCTATAATTGAAAAGTAAAAATAAAGTAAGAGAGAGATTTTAAGAATCAAACAATATATGATATAAAACTTGAAAGGGCTATTTCTGGGAAAAACAATAATTTATTAATAACGGTAATAATATATTTTTTTTAAATTATTAGTTTTTCTTTTAAATAGACTTGGTAAATTTTTTTTGAAAATATAAAGTATATAGAACTCTATACATTCTTAGTGTTTTATTAAATTTCTTAATAAACTTAATTTCTTAATGAAAAATATCGGAGTTATTTATAGATCAATAAGTTAAAATATACTATAATACAACGATTAATTGCAAGCTCGAAATTGGAATATAAATTTCATAAAAAACATTTTTATATAAATTAATAATTTATTTATATTTATGTATAATTTAAATAAAATGTATAATAATTAAATATATGAATTGTACAAAAATTCCACTAAATTTTTGGCAATGTACTCACTATTTATCATTACTGAAAATTAAATTTTTTTTAGAATTTATGTATATTCAACTGCATAAATTACTGTTTGAAATTCAAAATCAGTACTTAAGTAAAAAATATTAGTTAATGAATCAAACATATAAATTTTTCCTTTAATTCTAAAATGTTTAATTTCTAAACAATTATGGTACTTTTATCTTAAAACTATTCCTGAAAAAACTGTAAATTAACGTAACCATATATAAAATAAATATTATTTATATTTGATATATTCCTTTAGTTACTAAAATTTTCATTTTGCACATAAGTTTAACCATTATAAGCTGTTATAATTATAGAATGTAGTGAAAAAATAATTTCGTAAAAAACTAATAATTTAAGAATGATGTAGCAAAAAAAAAACAATTAATCTTGTTTCTTTAAAATTCTTAAACTGATACTATTTACTTATAAAATTCAAAAATGTGTGGACAATGTAAAAATATATATACTTAAATAGATTAAAAGAAAGATTTAAGAACGTAATCAAATTGAATTTAATGATAATTATTTTGTGCTCATTTATTATTAATGTAAATTAAAATTACCATTTTAATTTACGTTTATAAAAATTTACAAAATCTTTTAGTTTGCTTTAATACGTTTCTGGAAAATAAAAAATAAAATTTCTCCTAGTACAACTCTGATTTATTACATTCATAAATAAATAATTTTAACGCTCTTTTGTACAAGTATAATAAAAAAGACATTTTAATATTTAGTACTTTCCTAAGAATGACTGAAAGAATATTCTAGAGTAAAACTCCGAAACAAAAAGTTGATAAAAACGTATTTATAGGAATCTGAAAAATATTTCTTGCATTATGGTTAATGTACATTATGTTGATCATTAGTATTGACAATGTTTAAGTAATTTAATCGTCATTCAAAAAATTGACGATAGGAAAAAAAGTAATTTTTATCAAATCTCCGTAATGCCCAAACAGAGCTGGAGAATATTGTGGATTCCTCTCTCACAATATTTGTCCATTTAAATTTATAAACACAGTCTGGAAATAGTAACGAGTTGTGTAAATAAAAATGTTTTTGTTTTTGTGCAGGAAACGTGTTCGTGATAGCGGCGATCGTGATGGAGCGTAATCTGCAGTCAGTGGCAAATTATCTGATAGTGAGCCTGGCAGTGGCGGACCTTATGGTTGCGTGTCTTGTCATGCCTTTAGGAGCCGTTTATGAGGTGTGTGCATACACGTAATACCTGCCCATAATTTCTCTAAATCAGGTGTCCATTTTTCGTTCAAGTAACGATTGTAAATTAGGTATAGTGAACCCGACTATAATGACGTTAATGCCACTCAATGAGATAAAAGCGATAGATACTCGCCGAGAAATTCATAACTATAAATTTTGTGCATGGAAATAAGAAATGAATTTTGAAATGATATGAGTGTTTGGATGAAATTAGCATTTCTGGTACGTTTGTGTTATACATTATATTTTGAAATTTAAAATCTCACTGCTTATTTAAAATTTTAAATTCTGGCACACGCATTTTAATAAGATACAGGGTTGAAAGTAAAAAAATTATGCAAAACTAAAATTTATAAATTTGCGGAGACTATAAATTATTATAATGTGGAAGCGGAAATAATTAAATCGTGAAAATCGAACATTTTTTTTTTTAAAGATAAAGTGTCTCCTGTACGTGACACTTTGAAAGGCAGAGTCAGAACAATCGAGTACATAATAGATATTCACCCGAAAGATAGTGGAAGTATCGACTCGGATTCTTCTATAAACCATGTCAATTTGAGGGTGACACGAATTATAACCCCTAAGTGATCTTGGTTCGTTCTTAAGGAATGGACAGATCGGAAATAAGTTTACTACTATGGTAATTGTTTGAACACGCGGGATTACACTTTCACTTTCAGAGCCGTATGCGACCAAAATTTATTTCACCTAATATATATATTCACATGAACAATTATGCAGAGTTTATATAAGAGCTTTTTGAAAATGAGTATCTATATTGCACTTTGTGTTATACGTTAAACGGTCTTCAGTTTTGTAAACATAGTGCGTTTGCGTGTAGAATGAAAGTTAAAGTTACGTTATGCGCGCTATTTGAAATTTACATTTGAACTCAAGGCTTAAAGTAGTTTAATCAGTATAATTTTTAAGATTTGCGAGAAAGAACGTTTTTGTGTTATTTTAAATTTCATGTTTGATATTATTCTTGATAATTCTTGAATGAGAAAGATTGAATTTTCTATGTAAGTAACAAATTTAATTATAAATTTTTTTAAATTGAAAACTGTGATTAGATTTAACAATTAAATTTTATTTAATTAATAATTAAACGTTACAATGTTCCTTTTCGAATTAATTAATTTAATATTTATATTAAAAGCTGAATAAAAAATTAACATTATTCGATTATTTTGAATTTAATAATTTAAGATATTTTTTTATATTAAAAAATATTCAATACATAGAGATTCTTAATGTGCAAATTTTAATTTATGTAAAATTTTATAAAAATTATTATTTTATTAATAAATCCATTTATTATACTATATATAAAAACAGTGGGTTAGATAAAAAAAATAGGGTAGAATGAATTGTTTAAATTATTATGCGATTAAAGTTTGTCGTTACTTGTCGTTCTTTTTTGTCTCATTCATTATAACCGATATCAATTTTTGACACATAAAATAAGTTAAACTCTATTTTATGTTCATTACACCAATCTAGCAGTATTTTTAAATGAAGTATAAAACTTCCTGCTGACATGGTGTTGTACTATAATGTATATTGCTTTAGAGTAGATACGTATAACGAAGACTTTTTTTATTGGATACAGTCGTTTCTAAAGGTATTTCTCAATGTTTTACTTGTTCTTTACTCATACTTTTTATGTACTTCAGTTTTTGTCATTAAAAGCATAATTAAAAAGTTTGACATTAACGAAAAAAAATGAAACAAGAATAGAGAAATTGAAATGTATTTTAATATTTAAAAATATCTATAGCTTTAAAAAATAAAATAACTTCATGTTCAATTTAGTTATTTTTTCATTGCATACATTTTTTCTTGTAAAAAATGAGCTATATTTACATATGTATACAGCACGTATACTTTCAAATATATTATATAAATATTTTATACCGGACAAAATAAATATGCAAAATGTCTCATATTGCAACATTAAAAATTTATAAATATATATAGGAATATATTAAAGAATTTAAATTTAAATTAAAACAATTATATTGTTATGACAATTGTAAATTTGATATGGTATGGTTGTTTATTTAAAATTTTTTCGTATTTTTCTTGTTTAAAAAGTCTACGAATACTATTTTATATCGTTTAAATATTAAAACACTACATTACTAATTAAAATTAATTTTCTAGTTGTATACCTTAGTATTATTATTATAATTATGATGTAGTACATACATATGTATATTTACGCGTACACATTTTCTTTATGTATCCATTGACTACAAAAAAAGATGATCAAATTTAAATTTTCAAATAAAAAATTTCATACGAGTGTACACGAAATAAATTTCTGTATATATTTTGAAAATTAAAATTTATGATTTTTTAAAAATACATTATATAATTTTTAACTTGCAAATATTGCTAATACGAAGCTTTCACTATGTGAAATCATAAATATTTCATAAATATTAACTGATAAATATCTAAGAGAAAATCAATCGAACCCAACTTTTATGAAATTCGAATAAAAAATTTGATATTTATAAGTGCACTTATACTCCAGTTAGCAAGTGAATAGCAATTTAAGCAGTTGAAGCCAACACATATTAAGTAAATCTACCTTTTTAATTTGTTAAAAATACCACGGATAGATTATGCCCTCGAATAATTCCTCATCGAATCTCTGGCCTAAGCCCAAAAGGCAGGAGATATATTTACCATGATGCAGCATCGCGAAAATCCTCGAGACAGGTAATATTGCAAGTTATATTTCACATTAATCGATCGTGGATGGGTTGCACTACGGGAGCCGAAAGGACCGAAGCCACCGTTCGGTTTACATTTGAGGGTCTCTGTTGGCTATTAAGGTAATAATTCATGACGTTTATTCTTTTTCACGATGCTGCCCAGGGGTAATTATTGCTCGACGTTATTCACAATTTTTGCTTACGAGAACAGCTCAATAATGGACCAGGAATTTTTTCTGGGAAATGTATAATTGAACCCTATGACCTCGATGCTGTAACGCTGTTAAACTTATTGAGTATTATCGTTTGAGATATTTGACGTAATAGCTCCAACATTATATACACATCAGACACACGCACACACGCACACGCGCGCACGATTTTATTTTTCAAATAAATATTCCGTTTTAATTAAAATTTCATAAAGCACATACTCTTTACGATTTATTCGTCCGCATTCACAAGTTACTTTAAATAATTTCATTAACAACCTATTGATAATATTGATGTTTTAGACTTAATATTATACATGTAAAGGTCTTAGCGCGAATTAGCTAACATATAATAGATACACTCAATAATAATGGTACCTGTATAAAATAATAATCATGGATTAACAAATTGTATAATAAACATTTATAAATAGTAAATTTAGGTAAATGCATTATGTAATTGCTTTTCGCTTGTACAATAAAGCATTTCGAATTTTTCTTTACCTTTTATTCACAATTTTGTGAATTATTTGAAGTTCAATACTTATTTGTCTTTCTATTTACAAAAATAATAAAAAATTTAGGCAATAAAATCGATTTAGTATTATATCCATTTATAAACGAGACCACAAAAATTTCCTCTATATACTTGGCTTAAAGATGGCAATTTTACTTTAAAATATTTTCTGATAATGGCTTTATAATAAACTCCATAATGTAAGAAAAATTTTTTGGAAAACCGTAAAATATGATATATAAGAAGCAAGGTAAAAAATGGAAAAACAATATTCGATCATCACAAGTGTGTCAAAAAATGCTGTTACTCATCATCTCTAGGTACAAAAACTCATAAAAAATAAAAAATAAAAGATAAATGAAAATCTCCTTCTCACCAGTATTAACGCATTAACACAAAATAAAAAAGCTCCGAAGAGATAGATAAAGCTAATAATAGAAAAAAACGCAAAAACGATTCCACTGAAAAGAGGGAAGAATCCATGCATAAGAGCCGAGATTTAAGTTATGCAATTGGCTTTTTCCTTCATTCCTTGACGAGGAAGCAGAAGCCGTAAAACGAGCGTTAAAGCGAGCTTCATATCGCGAGTTTCGTACGAGGCAGCCACTGGCCTGATCCAATGCATTTAATGCACTTGCACTCAAAAGCCTGCAAGACCCGCAAGACCCGATGCATATGCACTTTGAGTTGGAGATGTCACCGTCAGCACTTGGTGCAGTTACCCTACATGTGAGCGCCACAGTGCCCCCCCCCCCTCCACCAAGATAGAGTCGAGCGCGATTGCATTACCACTCACTCAGCAGATGCGTGAAGTTCCATGTGCATCCGTCGAGAGATATTTAACGGAGACAAGTGCAGCATCCATCCCTGGACCACTCTGGCTAATCTTTACCGCGCGCTCGCTTTATAATTCATACGTAGCGCTGAATGGATAATTCTCCTTTACCTCTGAATGCGATAAAATTTCGGTGATAAAATTCGCGACTTTATTAAATTTACTAAGTTGATGCCCCTTGTAATGCAGTTATTCAAATAACTAATTGATAATTGATGCATGACAGTTGTTGTGACATTTCGGTATAATTCGGAATATTTTAAGCAACAACAACGCATATTCTAGAATTTTCATTTTATTTATATTTATAAAATTTATTACTATTTATACCAATGACAATGATTTTTGTTGTCTACGAATAGTATTAATTATTTAAGATGATAATATATTTGTTTTCATAGAAATTTAAATAACTAGTTTCTATTTTTTACAACTACAATTTTTTTTATAATTTTTTTACGTTTTTCTTTTATAACGTCTATGATTACTTTTTTAAGTGCAAAAAAATTGATTAACTGCTACTAGAAACTGAGATTTATGATATAATTATAATTAATAATTTTGTTTTTTTTAATCATATTGTCATTATTAATAGATATAAAAATTTCAATTGAATGATAAGGTAATTATTTCATCTACATCACAAAGCTCAATAGTTTGAGCTATAATTTTTTGGTTAATTTAAGTAATTTCCCCTTGTATGGTGTAAAAGAACTATCAATAATTAATCGAGAAATATTAATTTAATAAAAAATTCAATACATTTCATATAAATTAAAGTTCTCAACACTCAGCTTTTATTATAAATGCAGTTAATTATTTTTAATTATCGCAATTTAGTATATAAATTGAACAAAATTTATATTTTCAATATCTGCACTTACCAGTAATGAATCGGGATTGTTGTATTTAAATAAAAAATCTTTCTTTCTGACAGTGTTCATATATAAAACCTAGTTCTACTATTTTCCACCTTTTTTCAAAATTAATGTTCTCAAGGGACTCCTTTATATAAAATAGTATTCTAGATCAAATATCCAATGCAACTAAAAGTTTTTTGTTTTTCGTGTATTTGCTACAATTTGTTTAAAAAAACAATAATGTTATTCCATTTGTACAACAATAAGATAAAGTAATGATTTTTTTATTTATAGTTAATTTCACTTTTTATTTTATTCCGTTTATTTTTATTCTTACAAAATATAAATAATTAAAATTGTTGCATATTGAATAAAAATTATTTTATATTCGTCAACTATATTTAATTTTCATCATTTATAATTTTTCATAGTTATAAAAATTAATTCTAAATTATAATTGTATAAATTTATAATAATATTATACTTATAATTATAAATTGATTAACATGTTGTAAATTTATAATTAAAATTAGATTGGTGTACTTAATTCTATTAGTGGTTTGATGCATGATTAAATGATTCAATTACGCTAAAAATAACATTTTCAGTAGAAATTGATAATCGTACTAAAACATCGTTTAACTGCGTAACTTAATTATTAAACAAATTTTTCATCTTATTCATTAAATTATAAATATAAGCTTTAATAATATATTAATATTATTTGCATATCATTATAAAACAAGTATACTCTTTAATAAACATAAAAAACATCAATATACTAATGGCTGATCATAATTGATTTATTCTACTTCAGTATTCTTTCATATAATTTTATAATTTTATGTTATTACTATTATTAGTAGTAGTGTTATTACTATTGATAAAAATTATGTATTTATTTCTTAAAAACGAGAATGTATGTGGTACACACATTATATTAATATTTTATGATAATTACTAATATATTATTAATATTGAATGATTGTTTTGAAAATTTAGCAGGGCATATATATATTTGAAATTTAAATAATTAATATCACCAAATAAAATAAAACGATATTATCTATTAAAAATTAGAAAATATTGGTATCATAGTTCCGAATTTGATTACTCTTTAAGCACATGTCTTATAAAAAATTGATCAATTTCCAAGTTTTTATGGGTAATGTAAAGCGTCACCAGTTTTTAGTTTAAAAAACTTTTGGAAGTCACTGCTTTTTATTATATATACGTAAAAGTATGAAATTCTACTGCTAAAAAGTAAATGAGCTTATTAAAAAATAATGGAGTATTTTTTGGTGGAGAAAAAATATATTTTCTTACATCAGGAGGAGAAAATTTTTAATTTAATGCATGGAAACTTATAAGAAAATTTCATAATTAAAAAATATTCGTATAAAAAATATGAAAAAATCATAAAATTAGAGAGTTATATACAAATAACTGAGTTTTAGTTCGAAAGATTGTTTCATTGAGAGAGGAAGGATGGAGAGTTTGATTATGCAATGAGACACCTTTGTTATGTCTTGTGCATATGACTCAAATTAAACCGAGTCAAAAGAATTATTTCAAAGCGGTAATTGATTCATCGCTATTCCATATCGGATGTGCTTGTACGTGGCATAGTGTACGCCAGTTCTCGAGATATTGAATAACCGATGGTTTGTTTGTGCGTTTGCTAGTGACGCGCGACGTCGAGCGTCAGCTGTTCGACTTTTCGTGGGAGGGGAGGCCTTTCACCAACATCACCAATATCACCAACATCACCAACATCAACCCAACCGACGACTTGTGTTGTGTTCCGATCTCAAAGAAGCACTGGACGAGCCTTTTCTCATATTTCATATATTAATATATAAATAAATAGCGACCCATGACTTGTAGTGAAATTTTATTTTGTTTGCAGAGCTTTAATAATTAGCAGAATTGTTTTAATTGGTTTAATGTCATGACAACAATCAGAAGACATTACAATTTTCCATTTCTAATTCTATTATTGACAATGTTCTTTATTTCTTTATAGTATTTATCAATGCTCTTCTACAATTTTAGGTTACTTTATGTATTAACACTTTTATTCCTTGCATTGGAATTCCCTTTCGCATTTTTTATCTGTAATATTTATTTAATGAACAATATTATTAAAGTATCTTCTTTCTTATGATAGAAATGTTAAAGTTAAAGTTAATTTATACAGTTTAATTTTTATTTTAAAGAATACAAATATAAATTTTTAGAAATAAAGTCGTGAATTATTTAAGATTTTTAATTTAGATGTAAGTTATTGCTTCTGAATTTAATAATTAATTGGTAAACTACTGCTTAATATATAAATTCAAGGGTATTTCACAACTTTGTGTCATTCTCATTCCAAGATTACACCATTACTGAATTATTTTTCTCCGTACAAATGTATATTTGAAGAGAAAATGGTGATTTGCAAACTCATCAAACTTTATCAACGTGTTCACATCACTCCTCGTTATTCATATTTAAACATGCGAAAATGGAAGATGAGATATATATTTGATCTCTTCAACCTGCAATTTAATTATTATCTTTTTTCTTCATCGAGCATTGTCTCATCAGAACTAAGTTTTACCAACTGATGTCTTTCCAAACTTAGATATACAGATCACTATTTCGTTTTTTAAATAAAATTTTAATGTATGCAATATGAAACATGTTAGGTAGAAATTTTGTGCTTAATATTCATAAATGCGTTAAGAAACATCATAAATTGAATTTTTATATTAATACAAGGAACAATTTTATATATTATTTACTTTACTGTGTACAATAAATACTAAAATATTTTTTATACACTACGCTATGTTAAAACAGTGTAATAATTTAATATTACAACATAGCATGTAAGTATTAAGAATATATTTATTCTTGAAGTGATTATTTGGATTTTTAATTTCACTTTTTCATAGAAAGCTTGAATTTAATTAGTTTTTAAATATTTTATATAGTCACTCTTATTTTTCTTCCCAATAATGAGTGAAATATTTTTTAAATATAACCGGTGAAATGTATTCTAATTTATAGTAATACGAATTATAATATTTAATAAGAATCTATATTATTTTAAAAATTAGATTTATGCATATAAATACGATACCAATAGCTTTCATATCTAACTTTAATAATAATAAAGGTAATAAATAACTTGAGCTTGAAGAAAGGGTAAAAAAGGGTATTTCTTGGTGAGTTAATGTATATAAAAAACGTTTAATATAGCCTATTAAATTATAATTATTTATTTAGTACATGATATATAACTTGAAAATCTAACTTTTAATAAAGAGAAAAAGGTTTTATAATCTAATTTTCCTGACACATTTAATCAGATTTTTTATATAGAGTTAGTTTGCGTGAATTTGTCTAAAAGATATAGAACCTATAAGGTATAGGTATAGAACATGCGTAATTATATGTACATTAATTCTTCAGTTGAATACTTAAATATAAAAGCCGTCGAAATTTGAGTCCATCGAAATTCGTCAACACTGTCCATCTCGTGGTTCTTGCAAATTATACAAATTAGTGTAATCAATTGGGCGCCAATTTTTCCGCCTTCTAAGGTTAAAGCTAAAGGAGAATCGTTCGTCGAACTAAAAGAATCAATGCTTTCACGATAATTATATTCTCTTACAACAATACCGAATTCATTTAATTGTAATGTATGGGATATTTCGGCTTAACGTTAATAAATTCTTGGACAAGGGCTAAACTTCGGTATTGTTTTGGTTATATTTTGTTATACACGTTTATATACGAAATATTAAACGTATTGTGGAAATGGTCGGATTACAGAAATATTTCATTTTCTTTTCCTTTAGCAGTTCTGTAATACTTCTAATATATTAAAAATTAATTTTGTTTTCATATAAGAGTATTCAATAAAGACAATTTCTATTAACTGACTTGAGCTCCCCTTCGATATCATAATACGAAGCCTATTTTTAGATTAATGTAGAAGATAAAAACGTGCATTTTTTCTTTCATTTCTTCACTAATAAATACGTTGATATGAAGGTATGTATAAAATAGTCTTCTCATGCATAGATATATTTTCAAGTGCATGTGATTTTAGTCATACTGCTTACCTTCTAGTTCTTTTTTCCCAATGTGTTAACAAAAATAAAATGTAGTAGAAACGTGAACATTATGACTTTTAATGGGCAATATGGCTATATACGTATGCAAATGAATGGTTTTATGTTTAATATTGTAGTTAGAATGTAAATATCTTTGAAAATTTATAAAAATTTGATACGAAAAACGTGAAAAAAATGCTCAAATCTAGTATGTACTTATACTTATTTCTAAAGAGAAAAAATTAGTTTAATAGTATAATAGTAAGAATCTTTAATGCTCACAGGTAGCATGTTCACACAAAGTTATATAGTTATGATTATGGATATTACAGTCATTTTTAACAACTTTCATATGCTTTTAAGCAAGCAAGATTTTTTGTAAAAATCATTCGTTAAAAGTTTTCATTCATGAAATTTTTAGATTTAATATGAATTTTTAAGAAAACTTTTTAAAATTATTAACTGTAGAAGCTAAAATCTCTCATATTCGCTTATTATAATAAAGTATACACATTTTTATGAAAATTTTGGAACAGATGTTGGAAAATAAAAAAAATTATATTCGAATATAATTTCTAAATTTATTTATATGATAAATCCTTCATATTTTCTAATTGTTCAATATTTTTTCAATCTTTTAATTCAAATTATTATTAAAATAATTGGTAAAAATACTTATATGAGTTGAAAGAAGAGCAGAATTAAAGTAGAATTAAATTAGAATTAAACTGTTTCAAGTGACTGTCAAAATGCCTTAACATTTTTCTAGAATAATGTAGCACACAGAAAATTAATAATATTTATTTTGCGCTTTATAAAAAAAATTTTCCTTTCTCTGGAAGTATTAATGATGTACTGTTGTGAGATAGTCAGTAGAAAAGTCATTGAAAATGTCAACGGAAAGGTCAGAAAAAGGAGGAACGCTAAATCTACTAGAAAATCTTTCCGAGATGTGATTTCAATTTTGTTTTTTAACTCTGCTTTTTTTCTTTTCTATTCATCCATGAGCTACCAGAGAGATAACGATAGAAATTTTCAATTGGTTAGGATTTTCTTGATAAGTAAATCAAAAAGCATACTGTATTACTTACTCTTTTTTTCTATTAACCAATCTTGGAAACATTGATGTTTTATTGGAGACGAGTTTTAATAACAATTCTTTACTTTAATTATATGAATATAAAATGAAAAAAATAATCAACTAGAATTTTATTTCATAATAAATAAAAGTTTTGTGAGAATAAAAAATAATCAAAATTTCCATTTTAAAAATATATTATAGTGAGTCAACATTATTTAACGAATGCAGTTGATTCGTGGGAAATCGCATGAAATCAAAGTGATCAAAGTAAGCTTACATCCTTTCTATTCGATTTGTAAAAAATCTATGGAATAAATCATATTTACATAGGAGTTAAGTTATTTCTTTAGTAATCGTGAATAAAAATTCGACAGTCGTTTACAAAAAGGAAATTTGGTTGTCACGTCATGCCAGATTTGCCTGGAAGCATGGTACCGGAAATAGGTCGGATCTTTTTCCAAAGAACAAAAAGAAGAAGAAAGAAAAACTGCCCAGACGAAGTGGTAAGAGAGAAACGAGGCCATGGCTGGAATGGATTCAATTTTATTCGATAGCCTGAAGTATAAAATGAAATCGTGCATTATTTATAGTGTTGACGTTTAATGTGATAGTACACATACATAGAGTAAATGCGGAAAAGAAAGGAGGAGAAGAAAAGACAAACAATGTTGAATAGCGTAGAAAAAAAGAACAAGCATACCAAGTATGTAGAAATACGATATGCTTATCTGATTTTCACAGAATCCCAAGGGACCTAGTAAGACGCTTCTTCTTCTCCACTTTTTTGATCCTACTTTCTCTTACTTGTCTTCTCTCCCAGTCTATTTTATTTTCATTCGGACCCGCATCCAAAAACGAGTGTCCTTTTTCTTCTAGCATATACTCAGCATTAATTTTTTGCGTATTTTCTTAGAAAAGGTAGACGAATTGACTCGCAGCTCGTAAGATTTTCTCAATATTATATCTGAGCCGACCCCTTGTTTCCGTAGCCTACGTATATGTATATATTAAAATATGAATATATTGATCAGGGCTGTCCATTCTCTTTGGAGTATTTATCGTTGTGAGCAGTGCTGGTCTTTTTTATTTTCTTTCTAGAGTTTCTGAACTTATCGTAACCGAAAAACGAAAGGCAGATAAAATATCGCCATTGGATGGATAAATTTTGTATTGGATTGATTGTAATTTCTATATAAATGAAGCTTAAATCATTTAATAGTGTATAAATATCATTAAAGTCAAAACGGCGAATAGATTTAATAGACTTTGAATTATATTTGAATCACATTACTTTTGCTATAATTATGATATCCAATTTTGTTTGGCACACATAAATAGTAAATCACATTTTACTTATCAAATTATAATTTTAAATAAAATGTTATTGTAAATTTTATATTTAAAAAATTCTCATTTCAATTATTAATAGAATATTTAGAGAGAGACTTTCGTGTTTTTATGCATGTATATTTATCAAAAATATTTATCTTGCAATCATTTATATTCACGATTAAATGAAAAGAAAAATATAGACTTTCCAAAGTTGCAAAAAAATATTTATTTATACATAAATATTTTTTATAATAAAAATAACATGTTCCTATAAATGAATTTTTAATTAATTATTATTCATCAATAGGACATAATTTTTCAATAACGATTTTATTTATTTTCAGAATATATAGAAAATTGTTTATACTAGGAATTAAACATAGCTAGCTGTTCATATCAATAACGTATGTATGTAGAAATACATAGATATAATATAATAAAAAAACACTAAACTTATCAACAATTTAAAATAAAAATTTGAAATTTACTTTTTCAATTGTCAAAGTCATATACATTTGAATTTTCTTTTTGAATAGAATTTATTGATTCACCTATATAAATTATCTTTATATATATTTAATTAATAAAGTTTAAAAATATTAAAAAGTTTGCACTAAAACTCTCTATCCTTTCTGTTATTTGCATTCGTACTTGATTTTGTTTTATAATTAACTAAAAAAAAAAAAATTGATTATATAAATAACTCGAACAAATAACATGATAAAACATAGTATATAAATAAATATAAATTGTCCTTCTGTGATGTGTTTTAATAAATCAGTAGAATAAAACATTTATCGATTGCTAATCGCTTTCAAATGCATAATAATATAATTAAAGCCATCAAATATCGTAGTAGAGCAATTGCACTATATGTTATTTACGTGTACAAGTTTTGAATATTAATGTCAGCTGATTAGTAAATTCGAAGCTTTAATTTCCAAATAGTAAGATATATAAATTGTTAATAATATCAGATGTAACTACATCAAATATAACGATTGTATTATTATTAAAGCCTTAACGCGTTAAGCGTTCAATATAATTCATATAAATAATTTCGCCTAACCATTGTTTAAATTGTTTATTTATAAAGTTTTGTAAATATTTTGTGCTCGTAAACTTGTGTAAAGATAAAACACTCATTTGAAATATTTAGATAATGTTAAAAAGTTGGTATGAAAATTCTAAAAATTATTTAAGAAATAATAGTTTAAATTCGGTTTAAAAATTGAAGCCAATAATTTTTTAAGTAACAGTTTAAGTAACTGGAAATTAGTAATAGAATGAATGCAAATACATTTTATGAAGTAACTCGTAATATAGTCAGTCAGTACGTTAATGAATTTAGTAAAATATTCAAATTAGCTTTGATAGGATTAAATTGTGAATGATGATTTTAATCTCATCAATGCTTATACGTGGCGCATACAAGTAATTAGAATATCCTCGACCGCTAAGTGGTTACGCGCTCCAAAATTCCCTAAGCACTTTGGTATACTGTTGGTGCCTATGTTGCTGCTGTTGCTGTTGCTGTTGCTGTTGTTATTTCTGTTGTTGCTGCCATCATTTAGCTGATACTACTGCCGAGGAAAATACACACATTCATTTTCTCTCTTACACCTTCTGTATCGCCAAAGCTCGGTGTACTCGAGTGTGAAACAATTTTGCGAGCGTCGGCTCTCATCAGGATGTGAAAATACGATCATTGTTAACGACGAACGTCGTCCAAACAAGGACGACGCCACTCTTCCCTATTACTTTTCTCTCTCTCTCTCTCTCTTCCGCTCCCCTGCTCGACAGATTGCTATGAAAGACAAAAGGAGCGAAGTACTTAACTCGTGTGCCACTTTTCTGTGGTAGAATTACTTTCTTTTTTTGCAGCTTGAAGTTCTCCAAATATTAAAGATTTTTTTGTATTTTTTCGAAATTATGAGCATCCTAAATTATTTTTTTACAATACAAAATTTCTTTTTATTTTACGTTTTTGACAACTATTTATAAAATTTAAATTCATATTCACCTTTTAATTATTTTCTTATGGATTATTTGCACAATAAAATATTTTAAAATCTTTAATTACTTAGAAAATTTTTTATAAAAAAAAGAATAAATTTTATACGCAAAATAATTTTGTATATTGATCTTAAAACACAAATGCTCTCATTGTTTTGTGCTTGATTTGTTAATTTAATTCTTTTCATTATGTCAAATAATTACTCTGTCCATTAAAAGCAAAAATCGATATTGGGAATGTTAATTTTTTTATATAATATAGTACATTTTTTTAAATCGTATTTTGAATAGTTTTTTAAAAAAATAATAATGTGTTCAAAATAATATTTATTCATTTTTTAGAATAATTATAGGAAATGAAATCATTTCTTATTGATAAACAAAGTATATTTTAAAATAAACTGCCTTCCATGTTTTATGCAGCTTTTGAAAAAATATATGTTTAGTGAAATAATGAGGCGTTGAAAAAATTTAAGCTTAAAGGATAATTAAAGAAAATGTTGAATTTTTCCACTATATTTTTACAAAAAAATGAAAATTTGAAGTATTTCTGAATGAATGTATGCACTACCGCTTATTTAAACATTATAAATTTAGTGTTAAAAAAAAAAAAATATTTCAATAATAAGTATTTTTATTATTAAATTATTGTATCTTTGAATTAAATTTTAATATATTTTTTTCCTTAATTTTTAATATACTGTAATATAACTTATAATTAATATCAATTATCACAAAGGATATAAAGAGTTTTAAAACTAAATAATTAAGTAGAAAACCAATTACAAAATACAAGAAGAAAAATTTATCTTTTGAAACTTCACAAGTCATTGTACTTCGGATTATAAAGTTAAGCTATATTCAGAAATAGAAGTAAAAAACTATCAAAGACAGGTTAAAATGAAATGCTGTTCAGTAGCCTGACAATAGAAATTATCCATAAGTCATCAGTTCGAGAATAGAAAATTAGACGATAGTTTTATGTCTAATAGAAGAGGATAAAAAATTTAAAAATAAAAAAGATTAGAGGCTGAACTAACAAAGATGAAATTGAGGAAAGGAAGTTAGTAGTGAAGGAGAAAAGCAAGGGAGTAAAGGAGGAAAAGCAAAAAAGATAACAATGGTATTGAGAAGTAAACAAGGAAGGATGATGGTAGAAAAACAGCTTGTAGGAGTTAAAAAAAAAGAAAGTTCATTGATAAAAAAATAAAAGGGTGTAGAAGTTGGATGAAAAGACATTGTCAGAGAATTTTTCCCTCAGACTGTCGCCAGAGAAAGGCATTAAAGAGTGACTTGCAGCTGCCTGCGTGAAAAATCGAAGCGGTGCTTTCGCGAAATTTTGCTACTTTCTCAAATTCGTACTACACTTGATAATTGGAGGATATCAAGATGGAGGAAAAGGAGCTACATATCACGTTTGACTTGTATCTGCGTATAGATGAAGGAGGAAAGGCAGTAATGGAGGCAACAAAAAGAAAAAGAGGCTAGCTGTTGCATCCTCATAAAGACGTCACCCTGCTCCTTTGGTCACAAGAAGCTGGGTGTCTCTCTCTTTTACGAGCTCGTAACTCCTGGTGCATTATTTGCGTGGAAAAGGGCTGGCTTCGAATGCGGGAGAAGAGCTTTATTCATCCTTTTCTAGCGCGAAATACTGAATAATACAATGAAAAATCGAGAATGCGAGAGTGCGTTCACGGGATGTTGAAATTAACTTTTCATAACCACGCAACCAAACTCCTTCTCCCTCCTTTGTTCTTCGTTATATTCTTTTCATACTTTTTTTTCTTGAATATAGGAAAAAATGAAATGAAAGGAAGGAAAAAATAAATTATCTACTGTTGAGAGTGCGTAATTTGATGAGGAGTTGAATCTTTAAGTAGAAGCCAGATCTGTTCATTTTACCATCTTCGTTTCTTCTACACACTCTTCTCATCTTCTTATAATTATATGTAAATAAAATGACAGCCGAACTAAATAAAATTGCATTATATTCCAGTAGTAGTGACGTTGATATGTTTTTACTGTGAAATACTTAAAAATAATTTTAATTTAATTTTTGTTTGCACGCAATTTTATTGAAAAATAACAGTTTAATCAAGTAATTAATAATTATTTCAAATTCCAAAACAATAAATATATTTTCTACAATAAAAATAAGAATCAACAGTTTACATGAAAAATTAAAACACACATTTAAATAATATGAATTCTATTATAATATGAATTCAAATTTTTTTTAAATTCAAAAAACCTCATATGTAATAAAGGAACTAATTTAATTAAAATTAATACATTTTATCTATTTCAAGTAATTTTAGTACATTTGAAAAAGTTAATAATATAGTTAATAATAATTTAGAATTTTTTTAAGTTCATGTTAATTAAATGTCATAAGTTTCATTTTGTTCTTGATAATTTTTTTTTCTTTCAAAATATAGAAAGTTCAATATAATCTGCTAGTTACTTTTTCTTTTGAGATTATAGTATTTTCACATAAATGCAAATTATAATCCGCGGTTCTAATTAATATAAAAAAAAAAATTAATTTTCATGCATTATGTAAAGCATTATTTAATAATGATTGCGTATGTAATATTTTTTATATAATAATTTATTTTTTCTTTCATCTATTACGATAAATATGCTATTCAATACGATCCATTTATCAACAAATATTATTATTTTCTATAATATTTTAGAAATTTTGTATTCCTATAATTTGTTTACCATCCTTCTGAATGCGGTGTATTGATTAAAAAAGATGATTAAAATATATAGCTTTTGGGTTTCATTAAAGATAGCACCAAAAAGAGTGTTAATATTTTATCAGGAATATATGTCCAAATACATGGAGAAGGCTCTCTTGTTTAAAGAAATATATCATACGAGCTTTGAAGCTGGTAATATGAATAATGGTGTAGATAACTGAAAATAGTTAGATATCGTTCTTTAGAACTTCAAATTAGTGTGACACAGCTGGTGTCGATTACTGTGGTATTGGTATGTTTCATATCGACGAATACCTGAACCGCAGACTGAGAAACGTGATCGTGATTTTGAGTGAGTCGATTTTTAGCCAATAATCTTGTTCTATTTCAATATTTGATTTATTGTGCCGAATTTACGTGAGCTAAGTGCAAATTCTTTTATGATTTATATATTTGTTAAGGACAGCGGACAGTCGAAATGATTATTCGGTCTGTAGCATGACAGAATCAAGTGACTTTTTTGAGTTTTATTGGCAACTAAACGGTAATCCAAATAAAATTATTTGAAGTATTAAATAGGAGCTTCTTTATAAGAGCAGTAGGTCTATGCTTGTAATAAACCCATGGGGACGATTATTTTTTCTATACTGCTTTACACCGCTCATACGTTATTTTGAAAATGTAGAACATGAAAAAATGAAAACTCGGTTGATTTCTCCTTCGATCTTTCACGCGTAACTATGCGTTCCATCCACCAGAATAAAAAACTGATAAAAACGTGAGTTGACTGCTGCAAAAAGGCCTCTTGGTATTACTTTTTATTTTATGTATTGGATAGAACGTAACTGAATAAAACATTTGAGTGCTTTGTTTTGAACCGACGTATTAAAATTTATTTGAAGAAATATGATGTTAATTTATTAGTATCTTAAGAATAATATTTATGAAATCATCATCAACTATCAAATTATTATTTAAAAATATTTCCTTATAAAAACTTTATACAATAAATTATTCATGAATGTTTTTTTTGAAAATGTTACATATATAATTATTTTACGAACTGATATATAAAAGTTATATTAATTTGTATTGAATATTTCAAGAAGGCTGAAATTGTTCTTTATCTGTGTACTACGTCGTATCGCACAAAATAATTGAATCCCATAATTTCATTGGTCTATTTTAGTAACGACATAAAATAGTTGCTAACCCATACATTGGAGACTGTATCCGTGTCGAGCACTACAGAGGAAATTCTATAGGCAAATAATTTCATCTTCTAGAAGATGTGATTTTCAACATCGACCTCCCATTAGCCAGAATAATTCCATGTCCTCAATTTATCAGATAATGGAGCCTCCAACAGGTTTTTCTAATGCAGTATAGCATAGCATATTCAAGCCCCACTACAAATTTATGTTATATGGTTGTATATATTTTGAAAGATGGCGAATAATTTTCATGTCAACGTAATATAAAAAGTGAAAAACCCAAAATAATATGAATGATATATTTGTAACCTGTAAGCAAAATAAGAAAAGGAATAAGGAAAAAATCAGCTGCAGATCAAAGTGAATGAAACGAGATCTGGATATATGCCTACTTGAAAGTCCATTCATGGTATTGGACTCCCCATTTCTCTTATCTCTGTCCATCTCATCTCCTCTTGTTGCACTTCTTTTTCGACTACTGAGGGTACGGTACCCCTTAAGCGATCTTACCCCTCTTCTTCTTTGTGAACTCACCTCGCAGTTCGGTGGCTTCTTACGGCGTATTTAGCACCATTGAATCCTCGAGGTGCAAGGCGTATCTATGGTTGAATGTCCGGTTCGGTTGAAGAGTAGACAGAATGAGAACACTCTCGCAGATTTCTTGAAAATGGAAAATTTATAGGTAGTTTTGTCTGGTCTCCTCGGATGCCATAAATTTTTCCTTTCAATTTTATTTTGTCCTAATCTATGTACCACGTTCATCTAATATAGACATCGAGGTGAGCACAATGGACTGGAAGATGAGTACTCGATATGTGTACGATATGTACTCATGTAAACATTGTATTATATTCATATTGTCAAATAATAACGACTGGGTTTCACATCATATTTCAAGTATTACAAAATTTGGCAGTTAGTATTAATTTTATTTATAAATTGTTATTTATACACGTCAATTGAATAAATTGAAATTTGTAGCTACTATAATTTATGAAATATATTGTAATATATGGACTAATGGTAAATTAAAATTTTTCAAAACTAATATTAAAAGATATTATTATTATATTATAATTCTGATAGAATTACGATTATGTTATTTTCCAATTTTTTTTTTAATATAAAGTTTTTAGACTAAATTATATATCGGTATACAACATTCATTAATGATTTTGCAGAAATTGTGTTTGTCTATAAATGAATACCTATATACGTATTTATATTTATATAATTAGTGTAAAGAACTATTTATATATTTTTTTAAATAATTGAACTTGTATATGCGCGCGCGCGTAAATTTGGGCGTGTAAGTTATTGATTTTTGGAAAATCATATGATATCGATTTTCAAACTGAGTTATTATTTTCTTCATTTATTGAATGTTTTCTTGTAAACGAACATTTATTTTATTTAAAGAATACCTGATTATTGCTGTAAATTTATTTCAAAATTATTTTTCATGAATCCAAATGAATACTTTCCGTTTATCTCTCTCTCTCTCTCTCTCTCTCTCTTTCTCTTTCTCTCAACTTCTTTATGCATTTCTCTGTCTTTGTCTCTTTTCCTGTTATGTTCGGGGACCTTTTTAAGGATTTACTCATGCACTAAATTTTTCTGTTCGAATACAAATGGTTGCTTTTTTAAGCCAATGAATCGGGTTTTCTGTCAAGGTTAAAAGAGAAAAAATGCATATGTAGGTTGTAAAGTCATAGTTAATGAGAAGAAAAAATGGTATTGTTGATCTTATTGAGTATTCTGGAGTTGATGCAAAGTGTATCTAAGAGATAAAAATTATATTCGTAACAGGCTGATATAAATTATAAATTTATTAGTTTAAATTAAATTGACTTATCTAAATTAAATTATTTTTTTTTTATTTATTACCAATGAATGTATAAACTTATTAGTAGTTACTATAAAAACACTTTCAAATTTGATATAATTAAATACATAAGTTAATGTAAGTTAAACGTATTGATAAGTAAGGGTTTGTAATATAAATACATTTTCATTATATAAATATATATTTTATTTAAGCGAGAAATATCACTGTTCAAAAATCAATTTGGCTATAAATTTTATTTATCTAAAAATTTAAAGAGAGATCAAGTTCTTTTAGTATTGTAATTAATTAGATATTAGAGTACTTATAATTTTTTTCGTCATTTTTCCAATAATACTGAGTATCTTTTATTATATACACACTCATATATAGACGAATATATTTGGGGCAAATATAATATTTAATTATAGTATTTAGTTAGAATTTTTTAAATTTTCTGTAATATTTTTTATTTGCGGATATTAAATAATTCTGTTTAATTCATATTTAATTGTTATAAAAAAGTTCTAAAAAATATGTAATATACTTTAAATATTCGAAAATATTTACATAAAATATGTCATTAGAAAAATATGAATTTTTTTTTTAATTTACTATTTCATTGTTCATATAATTTATTACGATTAAAATAAAAGTAAATAAAAAAAGAGTTGACATAAATAAAATATAAGTATAGATACATTGAAGTAGATTATAAAAAGCATTTAATTATATACCAATAAAGTAAAAATAAATAGACGCATTTGAGAACATCTTTATTTATAAACTCAATTAAGTTATTTATTAAAAAAATTTCAAGATTTTTAGAAGTTTTTACGTGTATAATAATATATAGTCCAGTTTATTTAAGCATAATTATATTTAAGCAGCGGTTGAAAGTAGTAAGAAAAATCTAATTCATTCTCGGTAAAATGGTACCAGTTAAAAGTAAATTAGAACAATTATATTGGAATTGAAATGTATTCATTTGACGTGTAATTTAATTGAATACTACTACATCAACTACTACGTTCGAGACCAAATCTCCGCGGTTCGTTGAATCTTGGTGCTCACGTGTTAAGTTATAAATCGACTAGACTTCGCGGCTCCATTTCATAGCTCAGCTTTCCTTGCATCTATGCCCAAAATAACTGATTCTCCAACTTTATTATTATATGACTCTTGAAACCGAGAAAATGAATCAGTCGATTATTTTATTATAGAGACAAATCTTTTAATAATTTTCAATGGGGCTTCAGTTTAGAAATATGGGGCAATGAAAATGTTTAGTAAAGAAAGACGTAAGCTATGAATGAATATCTTGTCGAAGAAATTTTGAAGGTTTAATAAATTATTATAATCTTATATAAAAGTATTAGTTGACAATCAATTAATTATCTTTCTAACTACTTCCTTTCTATTCGAATTAGGTATGATATACGATACAACAAAAACTTGTAATTTCGCTTATTAGGGCATTCATTGTTTGTAAAATAGTCAATGTACTTTTTTTTTACTAATTATCTACACTATAAATAATTCCCATATTTGTTCACTATTTCAGACATATCCGGATTATTCTTAAAACATTTCAGTTTATGTATATACAATATTATATTTTATCATATTTCTACCTGAAATTTATAACTAGCAATTTTAATGTTTTGTGTACTATATTCGATTAATAATATAAACTTATATTCTATAAAACAAACGAATAAAGATAATTATTCTATCGTATTTTTCATACAATTTAGCAAAGAAATTGATTATTGTTCATATAGAAAGACATTAATAAATGATAATTAAAATTTTTAAAACAAATACTATATGCTGGATTAAAAAATATATAAGGTACTTAAATAATATTTTTTACAATTAGTTTAAGAGAAGGATATTATATTTTGTTAAAATCAAAAAATTATAATAATTTCTTAAATAATTTTTATAACAGTAATCCTTTTCAGTTTAAAAATATATTT
This sequence comes from Eupristina koningsbergeri, assembly GCA_018907245.1. NCBI lineage: Eukaryota > Metazoa > Arthropoda > Insecta > Hymenoptera > Agaonidae > Eupristina > Eupristina koningsbergeri. The sequence goes on along the minus strand of JACCHV010000005.1, from coordinate 2,419,283 downwards.
CAAGTTAATAGTTTTTTTATTTTAACATCATTTTATTTTTAGTTGTTTTTTGCTTTACATTGGAATACTTTATATAACACTTATCTGCAATTTTAAATACATTTACTACATTTTCTAATAAAATATAAATAGTAATAAATATATAATTTTAATATAGTTGAAAATATTATTCATATCACTTTAATATGTCTCATAAATTTTTATTATGATGCTGGTTTTTATCTGGATATATGTTATTAACTATTTGAATTAAAATTTACATTAAATGTAATCTCAAGTACGGTTAAGTGTGTATTGAGAAACATAAATTTTAAAAGTTTAAATAGAATGCTCCATTTTTATTTAGAGATAGTTAAACTTTAAACTTCTAAATAATCCATTACAATGTAAATTACTTCAAGCAAAACTATCAATTTTCAACATGATTAGTAACTTTTAATTACTTAAGAAAAATATTTGAAGCAGATGTATAAAAAATTTTAAATTGCATACTTGGAAAATAATTTTTCTTCTTACTCTCAAAACCTTTGAGTATGTACGTATATATATGTGTGTATATATTATAAATATAAAAGCATACATACTTTGCTGTAAATTTACTTTTCCCCTTCTATATAATAGAATCATTGGACTGTATTAATGTTGAAAAAGAAATTTCAATTTAATTTTCTAAATTTAATAAATTTTTATTTTTAGAATAATTAGTAAATCATGTCAAAGTTCTTGTTGCCTTGATTGTGTAATATATAAAAAGAAGTTTTATTAAAGATAATAAGTTTTTTAATGTTTACAATATTGTTTTCATTTAAATACAAATTTAGTTATGTAAACTTACTTACGAATTATTTATACTAGAAATTTCATTTTTAATTTAAATGGTAATTTATTCTAATCCAAAGAATTCAATTTTTGCAAATTTCAATGATAATAATTTTATATTTTATTCCGTAATATAAATACGATATGAAAAGTTATATTTATTTAAAAGGTAATTAATTTTTTAATTCATTATAGTTCTTTATACTTAATTAAAATACTTTAATTTCATTGTCAAACACAGAATTTTTTTTTAGATATTCACTTATATTTATTTATAATATTAAAAAACGGGATAAATCAATTAAGTAAGTGTATAATGTAAATAAACTTAAGAAATATAGTATTAATATCTTCAAATCTTTAAATTAAAATTTAAATAAAAATATAAAGTAATGAATAATATACAATATTTTTACATACATTATAATAATCAATGAATTCAATAGAAAAGTTGAAATTTACATACAACGGATGATGAAGGTATACATGGTTCATCTACGAAGTGTCGAGTTTTTTTTTCATTTTGCGATTATTGGCCGTAGAAATTTGGGAGGGGTCTAAAAATGTTAACAAACTCTTTTCTCATTTGTCTCTTTTTTTTGTTTTTTCGATAATTAGATGCGGTAGGATTTTACTGCGCGCGAAGGTTGTTTTTCAAATTTTTAACACGGCGTGTTGAAGTGATTAGTGGAAAACCACTACACGAGAATGTTTTGTTTCAAGATTAAAAAAAAAAAATTCTTATCTTTTTTTTGAAAGATGATTTATTTGTGGACTTATAAACAGTGTGAAATAAAAATTTGAAATTTTTCAAAATAATTTCCTCCTGCATCAACATATTTTTGAAGGCATATTTTCCAAATTTCAAATGTATCTTCAAACTCTTCAGTTTTGATGTTTTTCAAAAATTTTCACATTTATAAATATTTTCGCACTACATTATACACTGTACATCGAGTTAAATTCAGTTTTTCCTGAATTACTTTATCTGTTAAACGATAGTCGAAATTTAAAATTTCTAACACGCGCCGGGTGTTCCTAGCCATTCTTAAGCCCAGATCGAGGCTCATCGATGATTCTTTCTCGGCCCTCTTTAAAAGCCATTTTTCACTTTGCGATTATGATATACAATTATGTCCAACCGCTCCTTGCAACATTTTATACGTTTCCACACTGTTTTTTTTTAATTGCAAACAAAACATTATCGTGTAACGCAGTTCGAGTAGTCGCTCCATCGCAAATGTCAAAAAATTGAAAAACATCCTTCGCGCGAATTGAATCTTGCCGCTTTAAATTACCGAAAAAACAAAAAAAAAGGGACAAATGAGTAAAGCGTTCAATTTTTTGAGATCCCTCGCAAATTTTTACGACCAATAGTTGCAAAATGAAAAAAAAACTCGATACTTCGTGGATGAACCATGTATATGTTATGTATTAAAATTTTAACGTAATTTTATTTTGATACAAATATAAATCACATTAATTATATGTATAAAAATTTCGTGTCATAAGCTTAAATATAATCGATATTATTAGGATTACATGCATTTTTTAAATTGATTTCATTTTATCTGAATGTGTATTATTTAGTTTATTTTTTTAAAGAGCATTTACCTTCCTTACACAACGATGTACCATATATAGTAGGAAACTCTTCATGTGTTAAAGTTTCAGATTCAGAGTTTCCAATTGACTTCCTGAAACTCGTTGAGAAATTACCACTGTTCTATCTTTCTCTCTGTCTCATGGTCTATCTTCCTTTTTCACATCTTTTATTCACTTTGGCCTAAGGAGAAAGATAGAAAAGAGTGAACAGGCAATGCTCATACTAGAACATCGTTCCCTTGGGAGAGAAACTCGATCGTGCGTTGCTGCGAATCAACTTTTCAACTTAACTTTTCCACTCATTGGTTTTGCTTTCTTGGCTCTTAAAATGTTGCTGAAACTTGGTTTATCGCGTCACGATAGATTGTTGATTATCTAATGTGGTTTGCGAAGAAAATACAATTTACTAATTCTTACTACTTTTCCTATGATTCGAAGAGTTTTTCGATAAGCAAATAAATATGCCTTTTTCAGAATAAGCAATAGATTAAAAAAATAGTAATTAAATTAATATAATTAATTGATTTTTTACACAATAATTCATAATTACAAATTTTATGGTTATATTGTAGAAAATAACAGTATTTGAATACTTATACAAATGAAATACACACATATATATATATATATATATATAAATTACGACACATATAAAACAAATGATTTCTAATTTTCTTCATCTTTATTTTATACTACTATTTTCGTTTGGTTAATTTGAATTCTAATGACAGCAGAGAATTATAGAAGATTAAATGCAAAGTAAAAGATATTGCTAAATCTAGTCCTTTACTATTTTGTAGTTTATCAAAATATTAAACTTACTTAACCTTTTAGGTAACCTCTCTACATAGAAATCAAACTGTGTAGATTGTATACGTACTATTATGATCAAACAGGCACAACTTCCAACGTTCTAGCACTACCCTAATTATTTTAATCCATTTTATCACTCTTTCTATTGGCCAAAGCTTCTTAAGTATCTTATCTAAAATCCAAATTATAGTCGCAGCTAAACGAGAGATTACTTAGACTGTAGTTTCTATATATGTTCCATTACATCTACATGTTTTTACTTTATTCTAATCAAAGTAAAGGATAGATGTACAATGGTTAGTTCTATAAACTTATTGTACAGCTTATATTTATTCCTTTTCTTGTTTTAAGATATTACTTTAGTGTTGAGCTTAACATAAGATGCCCGGCGTTTATCATATTTCAACTTATAGATAAATTTCGCATCGTGCTTTATCTTTCGCTATTTCATCTATGTCAAAGTAAATACCTTTTTTAAATTTTTAACTTTATTGATATGCTCCATTATAGTAAAAAAATATACACAATTTTTTAACAGATTAATATTTAAAATATTAGAATGAGGTTCAAATTTTATAATAATAAATAAATTAATATTCATATTTTAAGTCATTTTTATTTTTTTATTTATTATTATAAGACTACATTTATGCACAGTAAATTATACGTCATGTCAAATTAATTTTCAATACATAGAAATTACAGTAGCATCAAATTTACTATTTGATTTATAAATAATTTCATTGATAAATTATTCACAGGCGGATAATCAGAAATTCGGATTGAAAATACATGATGTTGGATTTATCAATAAATTTATAACTTTCTTGCCTTTTTGACATAGTTTTATTTCAATCATAATAGTAATTTGTATATCCACAAGAATTTTCATTATTTAAGATTTTAAAATACCTTTTATATTCTTTTATAAGCAGAATTATTTCTCATAAGGAAAATTGAGAAACTTTTTCATTTCAAAGATACATAATTATGTATTTCAAATCATGATTGTTTTATGGCACAGATGCTTCATTATTTATGAAATTGATGCTCTATTACCCGAGTTAAATATACCTTTTTAGTATAGTTCCAAAGCCCCTTGAATTTATACTTTATTTTTCATAATATATAAAACTAGTTCATACAAAACCTAGTTGAATCCTACAAAAGTAAAAGTTTTGTAAATCGAGATTTTCAAATAATTTATAAATTGTAATGTAATACAAAATATAGAAGAATATAGACTATATTAATTTTCCAATTGTTAATAATAAGTTTTTAATTATATATTTTAATATTGTTGAAATACATGGGGCAATAGAAATCTTTCTATTTATGTATAGCATTTACCTCCGTGTTAATTATAGATTCAATATTTAATTATATATACCTTTATTTTTTTTATTATATAAGCATTAGAGGAGAATTAATCAAAAAAGAATTCTTTTACTACACATTTGTAGAAAAGATTTGATTTCGATGAGTGCAGTATTGAACGAGCTTATTAAAGACATAAATGATCCTCTTATATCATTACAGCTGAATTACATGTTATTGAGCGCTTTTAAAACTTACTCTTCTAGAATTCATCCATTACCCTGTATAATTTATACTGAAAGGGTCCGTTTATAACCATCATTCACTCATATTTGGAATCCTTTTAAGATAAATTTTTCGTTCATTCTTGAAGTACCTATTTCTCAAAGATCACCACATCCTTTCTTAACTATGAGAGTTCCCTTTAAAGCAACTAGATTCTTTCAAATTTTATTCCCTTCCTGAATATTAAAGGTACTCAATCTCTTCAAGAAAAAAATATTAAAATATAAAAATTTTTCTTTAACTTTAAATATGAAGAGATTATGGTGATTTATGCATTATTTCCGATCAGACAAATTACATAATTCTTTTGTGAAATGATGAGCTTCAATAATACACCAAAAAAACTAAACTAATGTACATCTATAAATTATTGATTGTTACAAAATCTCAGCAAAGTGTATGCATGTATTATGGTAGCTAAGCATAAAAACCTAAAAATGACTTTGATAAATTGATTCTTCCTTTATTTTTTGCTCTGTATAACCTTTTATTTCATATATATAGTGAATATGAATTATAGTGAGTTGTATATAGTAAAAATTGAACAGTTTTATTTAATTCTAACAGATAACTTCTTAAATGGGCTTACTCATACTCATGGAAAAATAAATGACGTTAAATTTGTCTTAGAGACTGACTGAATATCGACCGGAATCATTTAGATAGCTACTGTAAATGCCTAATCATTTGTGGATACGTAAAGTCAGCATCTATTGACGGATACACGATTATGGACTATCAAACCCATCTATTCTTCATCATGACTATAATATAGATTTGTCGACACGGTTATTATATCAGCAATTTAATCTCTACAACGGCGATCGCTCGGAAATGTTGCTCGAATGATCCTTCTCACAAAACTTCGTAAATTTTAAAAGCATCTGAGAAATAGCAACTGTATATCATATTTTATATACTATTGCTTTTTTTGTCTTTCTGTTTATTGTATTGACATTTTTTATTTAGTAATTTCCGTCCCGTTCTTTTACAGCAATCGCTTATAATGACATCAATGATTTGTAACTCTCAAAATTTATTGTAGACATTCGAAGAGAGGGAATTAACGATTTCAAAGTTAGTTTACTATTAATTATCATATTACTCTTATGTCTTTCAATGTATATTCAGTATGAAGGTATAATTATAAAATTATTTTTTTCTATTTCTAAAAAAATTTTTAGAAAAAACTAGAAAAACATTTTCTAAATTTTTAATTTTATAAACATAATTGATTAGTTTTATATTTTTTAATCCATTGCATTTTACATTTTTTACACTTTATTGAAAAATAATAAATTCTTATAAAAATAATCTATTCATGGATTTACCATTTTTTGTACATCATTTAATGATCTATTAATTATACAAAAAAAAAAAAATTTAAAGCGCGTTATTTTCTAAATTATATTGTTTTTGTTCATTATGAACGATTTAAAAACTTTTAGATTTGAGATTTACAAGAAAAGCTTATATAACAAAAATAGCCGCTTTAATTAAAGCACATATTTTTAAGTTTAATTACATCTAATAATTTTACCTTTAAGTATAGAAAAAAAAAATTGATGTACACGTCTCGATACATTCTAATGCTTTGCACTGCTCGCCTCTAGTTACTCACACCAATTCGTGCTCTCGAGTATTCTCACGTGCCCATTTATGCCATCTATTTTTTTTTTTGTTCTTTCCATTCTTCTTGCTTGAAGATCATCGGTACACTCTCTTATATACCTCCTTATATTTACGAGGTGAGCGCGTCTTGCCTCTATAAAAGCGCAAAAGACAAAAGTAAGGAGAGGCAGATTCTATGGGGTTTGACTCCTTTTTCGTTGGGAAACCGGAGCAATATCATCAGGTACGAACAGCGTGAGACTGTTTTTAACTCAGGAAGAAATAAGAAAATAAGAAAATAAGAAAATAAGAAAAGGGTAGGGGAAGAAATGGCCGAGCAGCTGTTAAGGATGTTTCCCCGTCACCATTTCTTATATAGGCATTTAGGTGGAATTCTGGGACGTCAAAAACAAGATTATCGACAAATATTGCCAAAGAAATTGTGGGGAGTTTGTGTCTGCATGGTCAGAAGTGAAGATTTGAAGGCTGACGTCAGTGGGAGCATATGAAGTAGCGATGCTTGCCCTCTCGCTCGTGCATATGTGTTTCTTTTCGTGACCCCTATTCTTCTAATACGCATTTTCTTTCTCTTGGCCACTCGTTGATCCTCGATCTCTATCCATCTCTCTTGAGGTTTCACGATAACAATAATAAATAGATCGCTCATTTTGAAAAGGAAACAAACTCGCTCTACGGAACTCATAATCTTCTTTTATAAATTATTTTTTTATTGTTAGAAACAAAATAAGATTAATTAAAAAGTATTAATATCATTGTTCTTTAGGCTTATAGATTATACGTACACGTACATATATGTAAATATGAATTTACCGATTAATAAATTTAATTAATGGAAATAGTAATTGAAAATTATTTTTTTTTTGAAACTATCAATATTTTAACAAATGTAACTTTTCATCATACTACCAAGTTTCAAGTATTCAACTTGAAATTTTTTTGTGTAACAAGAAAAACCATATTAAATTAAGAAATCGTACGTGTAATAATATATTATTGTCATTGTTACTGGTAATTTATCTATGAGAAATACCAAAATTGATTGCCTAAGGGAAAACTATATATAGTAATAACTATTATGAATGGTATTGTTTTAATTTACAATATATCATAATATAGTATTCTTCATTAGTGAAAATTTATGCAATTGAAAGTATATGAATATTGATTATTATACATTGCATAAAATAGATAATAGAATCATAAAGCTCTCCAATATTATCAAACAAAATTTATTAATTAAATGTATAATTTTATATTGTTTATTATTAATAAAAATGTATGTATATATTTATTTTTATGTTTATTGTTATTTCTATTTCGACGTTTTTATAACAAATATGTAGGTTTAGTTTTAGAATTTAAGGAATTTCGAATATACAACTGAAATTACAATACAAATAATAGTTCATAAAATATTTTAATGTTTTGATCTGAATGTAAATTAAAAAAAAATATTGTAAATATTATTGTCGATTAAAAATGTTATTTATTAAAATTCGTTTTTCAATTACTACGTTTCTAATACATTAAATCTTATAGCTATCTATGGAATGATTCAAAACGAACCATTATAATATTATGAAATTTATATATCAAAAGATTCGTATAATATTATCTGTTTTACGCATCAGAAAATTATTATAGGCTCTTATTTACGATACTATTAAATTAAATTATTAATTAATTTAGTACCGCCTCATAAGTCAATAAATTATTACTTAATGAGTAAAGAGTGAATAATTAAAGATTTATTATGAATTATTTATTTAATTCAATTCTATTTGAATGTGAAAAGATTCGCATAAAGATCCAACCTACTTTTGACGGTATTATTGTTTTTGTTAACTCCATTCTCTGATTATTAATAGTTATAGTTTATATATCATAATTTGACTTAAATAATAAAATAATTACGTAAAAAAAAGAAAATTTTTGAATTCACAAGAATTGATTACATTAGTACAGATTAATTAATATTTTTATACAAATCTTGTGGTACAATTTATTAATTGTCTTGGTTTCCGCCTTGGTATTTTTGAATTACTAGAGGTCGAATTTAGATGTGAGGCATTCTTGAAAGTTGAACGTCACCTCAAGTCCAGAAATGACAATTGCATCTCAATGAAAACAGCAGGAGGCAAAGATTTCCTATCAAGATTTGCTGATTTCTGCATCACGAATGAACCTGCTCATCTACAAACTGATTGTCGAAGGCGATTCGCCTTAAAAAATTGTTTCTGAATGCCGGAGTTCTGTTTTTCCTTCTGAACGCCTCGGCAAGAAGTGAATATTATCAAAATTTATTCGAATGAAATAACCATGTCAAAAGGAACGACTCACATCCTATGTATGTGTAGAGAGATGCTAGCAACGCACTATAAAATCCAATATTGCGAAATGCCTGTCACGAAGTCACCATGCAAATGTTGCGTTATTTGAAATCCTTCGACTAGAAGCTCCAGGGAGAATTTAATTGATTATAATTTCCTGATTTTCGGATTTTACCCTGGAATGAAATCCAATGACTATTTGAAATTGTAAATCGATGATGGTGTATTTCTCTTCTCATTCTACTTTTTTTTTTTATAATTGACCGTGAATTTTTCGTTACTCAGGACTTGCATTATTATTATAATATACATTTGAGAATTAGTAGTTATAGTTCATATATGATCAGTTGAAAACAAAATATGATTACAAAATTTCTTTTTATTCATCAAATTATAATATTCGTATGGGTGAATATTAGGGCCCGAATAAATATTCTGCACTCAAAATTTAAAATAACGATTTGCATTTATAATGTTTTATTATCTAAGGGATATTATATGAAGGTTATATAATGCACTGCTACTTACTACAATGCATTGCTACTTATCACAACATTAACATTTTATATTATTTTTAATTAATATTTTTAATTTTATTTTAATTGCGGTTACAATATAATATTAGTATTATTGCAATTGTAAATACTTTTAAGAACAAAGTATAATTTAATTTAAATTAATATTAAGTTCATAGAGTCAGAAACTATGAGTCCAATTTCCTTTATCTACACTCGTTACTATTTTTAATAAATTATTAAGAATGACATGATCATTATAGTTGAAATACCGTAATAAAATAAAAATTATAGTATGAATTTCCCAAGTTTATCGATTCTATAAATAAATAATAAACTGAACTTATGTTTATGTGCCCATAGATTGATATACTTCCTCACTTTTATCGCAGGTGCAAAGTTTGCTCGTCATTGAATCTGTGTAAATATGCTCGCTTAATTTACATTCAGAGTTTCGTATACTTTTATTCAGTCTCATAACTATGTATATATTGTTTACATTTCCATCAGCACATCAAATAATGGTTAAACAATAGTCGTAACCACCGCTGGTCATATAACGAGTACGGTTTTTTAGTGACTTTTGGCATTCACACTCAATTCATCACATATACATCTGAGTCTATGGTGTTAAAATACCATGCAATGTTAAATGGTCTTACTCTAATGACATCATTTTACTATATACACACAACTAAATGCACCCCTACACGAAAGTGTATACGTAAATATTTATGTTATATATTGCCGTTAGGGGCACAAGTTGCATACGCGATACGTCGGCACATAGCGTTTGTGTGTTCCACAAGACTGATCGGACTAGATGTGAAAATCAAATGGGGGAGAGGAGGCATTAACGATTATTTTGACGCTAATCAATGAACAGCCATTGCGTAAAATAGCATTTCAGAACGGCTCGCTTATTATTAGAGGAAACGATCGGTGAACGTGATGTATTTGCTCAAATTGCTGCCGATATGAGCTGGTACTATATTAGGCGAACGATTTAATATGCTCGAAAACTTATTGGATGGCTTCCAAAACGTGTAAGTTATCTCGAATAATGGCTGAAACTTCTATTAATACTGACTAAAAAGGATGTTTTATAGTCGTAAGATGGTGAGGCATTGATACAACATCAGCCTTTACTGTAACCCACGTGTAACATATTACGTGTTACGTCTCCACTGTAAAAAAAGTTATTTCTTGCATAAAATATTTTAGTTATTCTTCAAACATTTTTATGCACCTTTTAAGGATTATCTACTCGCGTAATTACTTTAAAACCAACATTTCATTTCAATATTATCCATTTTCTGTTATATGTTGGTAAGCTTGAGAACAGTGATCCCCTTGGCAGCTTAACTCTAGATCTATTGTACCATCTCCATTTCCTGTAGTATTTCATAATTAAAATTCTAATCATTTTGTTATTACGAATTTTTATAATAGCTTACAATTTTAATTAAGAATGATGTAAATATAATAGTTAATTACTATTATATTATTTTTCTTATACCATTTGAAATATAAATATTTATACTAAATTTATTATAAATTAAATAATCTTCAAAATGTTACATCACAGTTTTAAACGATTATTTTTATTCTGATTCTATTATCATTATTGATTACTAACTTTCGGAAAAATTTTACATCTGTCTATATTTAAAGAGAAATTAATATTTTTTTAATTATTTGAAGAAAAATTTATTTATCTGTTTGAAAGTATTAGAAGATTTAATGATCATAAACAATAATAGTTGAAACTGCTATGAAAATTTTAAATATTTTACTAGTTCTTACTTTGATTATAACAGACTATTAAAAGACTGATCAATTTGCAAACAAGTATTCATTATTCATATTTTACTATGCGAACCACACACAATTGAATAAAGTGCGTGTCAAATACTGAATTTGCATTTGAAAGGATAGCTTACGGTAGGTATGAAATTCGGCATGAGCTTCCAATAATTATGCAGTAACCGTTCTATATTATTTAACCTACGTTGCCTAGATCAAATTTAAACAGGAAAATTAATCTTATAAAAACTTATAAAATACTTATTATATAGAAAAACACTTATTATAGGGAGGAGTATTATAGTAATAATTAATATTTTGGTAAAAATGTTAACAATGTAAATTATGATATTTTAATGTATTTAAAATTATTCAATACAGTTCGGAAAATATTGAATGAGTAAATAAAAAATATGTACTCAAATTATTGAATGAAATATCAAGACAATAAATGGTTGTCTCCGCATTGATTGCGGACAACTAAACTGAAAGTTTTCATTTATTGTTTAAATTTTTGTGAAATTATATTTAGTAAATAAGTAAAAATTTATAAATGTATGTTATAATTGCAAAATATGCAGTATCGACATAACAAGAAAAATAGTTGGAAAGTTATTTATAAGCATAAATATTCATAAATAGTTGATTGCAATTGAGTATATAAACTAACAACTAAAAGTTCTAATTATCTGTCAAATTAATTAATCGTTTTTTGTATAGAAGATTTCATTGCATTTTGGTTGGAAGAAATGTTAACAAAACTGAGTGCACGTATAATCGGATAATTATTTTATATTATAATAGTTACAACTGTAATTGTGTTATACATTTTCTGTGAAGCTACAATTCTCTGGTGTTTTAACTATTTAATTTGTAACGATAAACCATTGTCAAGTATAACATTAATTCATGGTATCAATACCAGCATTTATTGTTCAAGCTATAAATTATGAACAAATGTTTATTCCTCGTAAATAATTTTTGCTAAGATTTAAAAAATCTTTAATATATAAAATTTATGTATAAGTTAATGGCGTATGAGGGCATTATTATTATTTAACTCTAAGCTTGTGGCATAAAATTTAGAGAGAAAAGATGGGTATCTGAGAGAGTTAATGGCTGCTGAAAGTATAAGAGCACCTCTTATATTTGTACGTTTCTGTTTACTGCAGATAAACTCCGGATGGTCCCTGGGGCCGGTGCTTTGTGACATGTGGACCAGCAGTGACGTCCTCTGCTGCACAGCCTCGATATTACATTTGGTGGCTATCGCGGTTGACAGATATTGGGCTGTCACCGATCTAAATTATATACAGGTCATTTAATACCATCCCGCTGCCTAAACCTATTTTGTATGTCCTTGGCTTTTTATTCTCCTTGGTTGCAAACTTTATTTTCACGCGGCTTCTCGTTCCAAGAGCCCAGCCGTTTTCAGCTTTTACCGAATATTGCACGAGTTATTTATGCCTACAATTTTATGGAATAAAGTGTAATTGTTTGTTTTTTGGTACACGCTACGGTTGCTTGAGCTATAATTTTTTTATTCTCATAAAGAGTTCATGAAAAAGCATTTAAACGTTTAAAAGCATAATCGAGTATATTAATATTATACTGTATATTAAAAATGTTGATAAATACGATTTTTAAAGTTATTTCCCAAAGTTATGTACGGATAAAAAAATAAAATTTCTAGATATAATTTCCATTGCTTTCTACGATATAAAGGAACTGCTTTTATACGTTTAAGAGATAATCAAATATGAAATGTTACTTTCACTCAAAAACTTATGTCGAAAAAATAATTTACCTTTTACTGTTTGTATAATTCAATACAATAAGTGTAAGTAAGCTTTATTATTTTTAATGGTTCTTCGCTAATACTAAAAGACCAAATTACGATTCACATAACCTTTTTTTCTCCATATAATTTTATTTATTGATTTTTTTGTTTTTTGTTGATTAAATATATAAAATACATATTGATTTAGTGACAGCAGTGCATGCTTTGCTCATTTCTTAAAGAATGTCCATTGATTCGATATTAGAGTTGTAATTGTACGAATCATTGACTGGAAAAAGTAAATCAGCAAGTAATTATAAAATAATAATCCAAAATTAATAATCCTACAAATTGCGAAGGTGAAATATGTCTTTCTCGTCACTTGACAGATCGAAAGCTCTCTCGGCTATAAAATCACGCAGTGTAACAGGTGCAAGCTCGGTTTGCAATAAAAGAAACACGAAAATGTTACGACGAGCTTCGCCTCTCGTCCGAGTAAAAAACAGTACCGTTCACTACCTCGTATAATGCATCCATTTCTCCGGAGACTAATCCAACTTTTATGACCCGTCCAGACGAAATAAGGACGCGAAACCGAAATTTCATCGGTGTTATATTCTTTTGAATATCACAAAGTTGGCAGATTTGAAGAGAGAAAAAACGAGGGAAAAAAAACGAAAGAAGTATAATCCAACCAGTTCCTCGAGGGTGGGAAAGAGTTCGAGAAACATTTTACGTTTTCCACGCATGTTCCAATGTTTTGTATGCATGTTAGAACAGATGTCGGAGAAAGTGAAATGAACATGGTTCGATTTATTTGTTTCAAATCGACATTGAGAACCCCTATCAAATAAATGGTGACGAGCTGTCAACACGAGGTGGTTCTTATACAGTTTTTACAGTAAAGTTTTTACGAGTACGAGAACAAACAAACTTTTTAAATGTGAAATACTGAGAAAATAAAAGGGTATAATTTTGATAGTTAGTTATGTGCACCTTAATCTTATGCTATAAATTTAATTATGCTTAAGTTATTTGAAACTTTTATTGCAATTTTTTTGTCTAAATAAATTTTTGTTATACCGATACCCATTAATTTTCAATTATTATTTTTATAAATACTCTAATTATAAATATAACAGAAACATTATTGAAGTATAAAACTCATTCAGAATATTCTACTTAATATTATATTATATATCTATAAATATCTAAAATATTATTTAATTCATTCATTATTATTCAACGCGATCATTGTTTCAAAGTTAAAAATAAACTGTAATTATTTACATTTTTAATTAAATATGGTTTTTATTTTAATTGTTTAAGATTATAATCTGATTAAGAGATTATCATGGTTTTAAAAAAGTATTTAAATATCAACAAAGAAATGATAGAAGTAAGGGATTTAAAGGATTTCGAGGATTTTCATCATTTAATTTAACGTTTAGAACTTGTCGATGTAAACTAAAACTATGACTTATAACAATTAAATTTAATTGTATAATATTAATGAACATAGTAGGATTCTCCAACAAAATAATTTAATTTTAATGCATAACAACTTGTATCATTAAAAGTTTAAAGTATTAAAAAGAATTTATTTACAACATAATATCATTTTATTTTTTGACATGTTCTAAAATTAATGAATTAAATTAAATTTTACGAATTAGTCACAATGATAATAATTATGCAGTAAATTCGTTTAATTCTAAATTTTATATAGCTTCGAAGTCTTTAATTTTTTTTTTTTCTAATTAGAGTAATATCAGAGAAGCAACTTACGTGATCCAGCTCCTTGTTTCAAATAGTAAGCACTTCAAAAATTTCTCCCAGCGAGTTCACTTACGAATTCGCAGAATTTTCAAGCCCCGAAGATAGTGTTCTTCTATTTTCACACCTCCCCTTCCTAAATTTCCATCTTTCTTATATCAAGTCTGTTGGCAATATAAGCAATGTCGAGACGCTCAATAAAGGACCTATTGGAATTACATCCGTGGAATAGCGTGGAAACGTTCAGAATGTGCCCTTTAATTGCTGAGTTGGAGAACACTGGCTTTTAATCAATTCTATCGGCTCTTTCGTTGCAGCCTGCGAAATTATTGCGAAAAATGAGGAAGGAGCTGAAGAAAAGATAATGGTTGGAAACTCATAAGAGATATAAGAGTAAATTAATTTTCCCACGCGAAACTAACGGATTTTTTTAGTTGTTATATTGAGAATGGTCTTAATGATCATCTAGAATCGAGAAGACGTAAAAAAATTATTGTGACTTTAAAAAGTCTTCGGAGGATTTTTATAAGATATCCGTTTCACATTTAACTTTCGTAATGTATCCTTAAATACTAAATTTATATAATCAATTTATTTCCGCGTTCAATCATTACATTTTTTATTTCCAAAACTTCAAAATGTTATTTATTTAAATATTTTTTATACATCTTTCATTTGAAGGTATTTTTTATACAAATTTTAATCTTGAAAGAAATATGTATCGATCAACACCGTATTTTATTAAAAGTATAGAAATTTTTTTGCCCTAATGAAATATTCATTGATGCTCGAAAAATATTTGATGATCATAGTGTAATCCAAGTATCTATATATACGTCACCTTCTAAAATTATATGAAATGAAGCAGTCCTTAAGATATTTACTTTCAAGGAGGGTGGCAAAAGCAATTCGCTTTATTATTAGATTCCTGTTTTGAAATAGTTTTTTTTCAAACGTTGTTAGCAAAGCAAAATATATTGGAACTTGGCAAAGGCAGAAGGCGTCAATGAATTACCGTGGAAATCACTCGACAATTTGTGCTATAAATTCAAAATTGAGTGCTAACTCCAACAGAAAATAAAAGAGAGGCGTATACATATTCATCTCGGAGGAGTCCATGCACACGCGCATGCACGCACGCACGCACACACACACACACACACACATATTTATTGGATAAAAAAATTTCTTATATCGAAGGGAGAGAAGGCGTGGTGGAGAAAAGGAAGGGAATAGGATGTGTGGATATAGAGAAAGAGGAGGAATCGAGTGGCTCTCAATATCTTTCGCACTTGTCTGCGACGAAAGACAGGGGGAGCGCCTACGTGTCGCATATATCGATAACACACCCTGGCAACATAAGCAGCGTCCCATTCTGCTACCCTATGCATGCACATATTGATATACACACACGAGTATACCTACACACCAAAGACCATTAGACGTTATTACCGAATTTCATTACTACCACTATAACAATACATGTGTATTTATCTGGAATACTTGGAATAGTTAGGGCAATACTTAACTTTTGTCTTGGCACAATGAAAAATAGCTCGGTATTTGTTACTACTTTTTATAACCGTAAAATATTCTTTGTTGTAGTTGTTACTTTACAATTCCTACACACTTTTCAGTATGTAATCATTGAAACGAATTTTATGTATCTAAGAGAAATGCATGCATTTTCATCGTCATCCCCATTCAATACATGTTTGATTCTGCATTTCAAACGTATATAGATTAGAATTCATAGCGGCAGTGTTCAAATAATTTAATTTTGATTTAAGTATTTTTTCTTTTAAATAGAATCTGCAATATTTACGTTGAAATTAATTGTGATTAAATGGAAATGTTACGGTACTAATTTATGAATTTATTTATTATTCGCAATAGAACTGAGATAATTTGAATATCGTTTCTTGTACTTGAAAGTTAAATATTATTTTGAAAATAGTGCTTTTGTGTACCGTTATATTAAATACGCAGTAAATTGTAAAGTGCAAGCAGATGTCAAAAAAGTTTTGCATTTTTTAACTGAAATTTCAAATTAAAGTTGAATTTAAATTTATTGCATTGTAAAATTATAATTAAATAAATCTTACATGTACTATGTAAAACTTGTTTTTAAGAAAGTACTTCATTTTCAAATGTAATATCATTCGGTTTACTTTCAAATATATGGTAAATAATGTTAGATCATGAAGAAAATTTATGGTTATTCTTATTTTATTATTCTTATTATTTATAAAAAATCAGTAATGTCTGAGGTTTATTCGATACTCCGAACGAAAATAAAATGCTACCAATTTTAGGAGTATAAAAAACTTTTAGCTCGGAAATGAAATTCGTAACATTGACCGAAGACAATTTTGAATATAACTTACCAATAAATACGGAGGCATTGTTTCTCCATACACAAGAATAAAATTTCTAAGTGTAAGTAACAGCATGGATTTGCATTATTCCTCAGATTTTCCCTTTTCTTACAAAGTCAATTTTTATTTTAAACTTAAAATCTTGATGCACTCTAAAAGCAAAAGTTATGCTCCATAAGTTCCTTTTTCGAGTACAATTTGCATAATACAATATAGTGTATATTGGTGGATTTGTGTAATAAAACGTGCAGCTGCATGCAGCATTACGAGTGCAATACATGGAGACGACGCTCCAAAGGGATGATAAAGAGGGGAGGAAGCGGAGCCAACTCGTGAACCAGAATGACTTTTGTTCGCAGGCACGCAACCCTAGGAGAATAGGCTGCCTAGTGGTGACCGTGTGGGTGGTATCACTGGGTATATCGCTGGCGCCTCAACTCGGCTGGAAGGATCCTGGCTACTTGGATCGCATCGCCAAAGGAAAGTGCCTGGTGTCGCAGGATCCCGCGTATCAGGTAAGCGTCCTCGTCACTATAAAATGAATGGAGACAAAAAGCAGGGAGGAGGAAGGAATAAAATTTATTTGCGGGGAACTACAAGGACCAACGGGGATGCAGAAAAGGGCGTCTCTACGGGTGTAAAAGAAGTGGAAGAAGAAAGGGGGGAGGGTATAAAAGCGGCGTCGATCTCCTTTTTTATCGGTGAACAGAGACAATGGGGGATCGCCTGGATCCTTTACTGCTGCCTTTTCCGTTTTAGGTATATACGTAAAAGAAGACGCTCGTTCGAATGAGAGTCTTTCTTTCTCCTTTCTCTCTCGCCTTCGACTCGGTTGAGCGGAAGGTAAATATATATTCTGGCTTCCTCGGTCGATCACCTTCTCTCGTCTCGTCCTTCGATCGCTCAGTCACTCGGTGATCACCGATCGGACACTTTTATCCATCAGCGATGGAAGTGCGCCTCGGAGATTTTCGCAAAGTGGGAAATCATTTTATTGACTGAAAATTTAGCACGATGAGTTGGTCGCTTTTTCTTTTTGATTATGCCAAGGGAGGCGAGAGCTGTGGACAAAGTGCATCGATCAGTTTCGCAGTACGACCGGGAAATCTGTGATCAGTCGGGATAGATCTCTCGTATACATACAGAGGGAGTACTGAGAAACGAAAAACTTGCTCGATTGAACCTCGAGAAATTCGACTGGAGCCTTGTTCTACTTTTGTCTTATTGGGTTCTGCAAAATCGGGGAAAAAGAGCAGTTTGCAAGTACTTTGTTGAGTTTTTTATTTATGTTTTATGGAACGATTTCGACCTTCGTATCGCTTTCGAAAACTTTTGGCTATTATAAAGAAACTTTCTTATAATATTGATTATTGTGGGTTCCATCGAATTGTCATAAGTTTCCATCGCGAAGGCTTGGCTATAATATATAGTATCATCTGCATAATAATTGCATGAAAAATATGACAACTTTCATAACAATTACCCTACTCATACTTATAATTTTCAATATTCACTTAAGCTCGTGCATTGTGTATACTTTTGGCATTCACAAAATATTAATAAAGTTTGTCCATTGAAATTTCTATTAACCGAAAACAATAATCTTCGATGAAAAAATAAAACTTTTTCCCAACTTCTGAAACTTTGTTGCAAAAAAAAAAAAAAAAAAAAAAAAAAAAACAAAAATACAAGAACAAAGAAAGCGTTACAGTTTATTTCAAAAATAGAATTTATACTTGGATATAAAAATAATGAAATCTTGTTCGTCAATCACTAGGATCATTCTGTATATATTACTGCTGTCGCGCGGATAAAAGACGTTCCAGAAATGAGCTCGAACGTCTTATTTAATCTAGATACGTAGGGGCTGCATTTGTATGAGCACTACCACAGGGAGAGGACGTCGTGTAACCGATGATAGAGT
Source organism: Eupristina koningsbergeri (assembly GCA_018907245.1). Taxonomy (NCBI): domain Eukaryota; kingdom Metazoa; phylum Arthropoda; class Insecta; order Hymenoptera; family Agaonidae; genus Eupristina; species Eupristina koningsbergeri. Next base: position 2,400,303 of record JACCHV010000005.1, on the reverse strand, counting down.
TCGTCTATCTCCTTTGTATTTCGTCAGGGCCTATCCACTTGCTGCAAAGTTCTCTAAGTGCAAATAAGGTTATTTCCCAGACAAACCTACTGATTCGTGAGAGCGTATCACTCGCCTGCTCTAGATGTACTTTCGCGCGAATCCAGATAAATAGCCGATAGAACCAGGCTCTCTTTTAATGGATTACTTCTATATCAAAATGAAAATGTATTCTGGGTGCATATATATATATATATATATACACATATATATCGGCATGAATAAATGTATGTATGAAGAAACAGAGAAAGATTGCTGCCCTTGTCATTGAAAGGATAAACTGAATACTGAATGAAGTAAAAACCTTGATGCATGTTTAATTATTAGCAATTTTATCGTCTGTTCTGAAGTCTTACTTTTTGTTATTGAAGTTCTATTATTGTACATTTCGCCTTCATTTATTGAAACTTTTAAACCTGTACCTTATTCACGACTACAAATCAATATTTTTAATTACCAATTTTTAATTTTGTATCAACTAATATATATAACTAATTTAGATATTGATAGGAAACACATATCGATACGTTGATATGAAATCTTAAAATACAGTCTTGTCTAAATATATTTTTCTGCTGCTCTACTTGCATTTTCGTTTATAATTAAGAAATTCTTTTGCGTTCTACTTGGATATGTAGACAAATTTTTATCAATTCATTATTTTATTTCATTATAATAAATAATTACGTACACATATCGATTGCAGACATTATATTACACACACACACACACACACACACACACACAGAGTTATATATAATTCGTTTATTTTTTTCGAAAATTTCAAAGTAATGTCATAATTTTCATAATATACTTCTCAAATGTATCTTAATTTTCATTTTAATGTCTAAAATATATACACAAGTACTAAATAATAGACTTTTGTTTGAATTGTCTCGAAGGTATTGTCAAATTTTATATAATTACAAATCCGCATTAAAATTTGCGTAAGAATAGATAAGCTAATTAAGTATGCCTGGAAGTTGGTGTAAGCATGCTTCCACGTATGCGAATGTGCGCCCATACGAGTAAAAGGCGGACCACTTTGAGTATGAAGACGTTGAAAGACAGGAAGCTGCAGTCGAGTGGATTTATCAAAGTAGAAATTGATAATATGGCATTGAAGAAACAGGTTTCTGGACAAGGGAAAAGAATGAGAGATGCAAAAGGAGCTTTTTGTTTGATGTTGTACCAGATCGAGTTTGGCAGAGAGAATCACAAGTCTTCGTCTTCTGTACAGCTCGACGAGAGTTTCCTTCGCACTCTGACTTCCTCGATGAGTTCATTGTTACAGCCAAACGTATTGTGCTTGTACTTTCCATAATAGTATAACAAACTTTACATTTCCTTGGGAACGTATAAGTAGTTTCGGGAATTTCTATAAAACCCAAGACTGCATCTACTTCTTCATATTTCTGTATTAGTTAGCTTCTCAACTTACAAGCCTTTTACGCGAAGGATTCATCGTCTTTTAATAAAGGATTCCATCGAACCATTCAAAAAATTTCAAGATTAATTATGTACGTAATTAATCTTGAAATTCCTTTGGTTAGATTATATAATATAATCTAATCAAATTATTTATATAAAATAATAAAATTTATATAAAAGCTAATATTATATTATATTAAATAATAATAAAACTTTAGTGAATTTGAATGAAAATAGAACAGTATAACGTTTCGTAATAATATTAAATTCATGAGCATTAACGGGAATGTATTATTATTGTGGCAATAATATAATTAATTTCAATAATTTTATAAATTTATTGAAATAATAGTTAATGTAATGTAAATAAATAATGCTTTTTAAACAAAGATTTCCAAACTGAGATAAAAATTCAATTTATTTTTTTTTTTATACAATCTTAATAAATATATGATAAGAATAATATATTGAGAGTACATGACAAAATATTATAAAATAAATATCAATCAGAATAATCATATTTTCTACTTTATTAAAAATTCAATGTTAAAAACTATAAAACCTTAGAAGCTAATACATATAAAATATGTGAAACTTGTGCAAGCAGTCACATATTTCTCGATTTCGATTAAAATAAAAAACTCTATAGAATAGTTAAACAGATTTTTAATTTTCTTTTATTTGTACAGATTAAATTAATTGTGTGCTAATGATGTTTTTAACGCCTAGAAATACCAACGTAATACCAAATGAAAATAATGATTTAATTGATTCAGATATTTGCGACATGCGCTACGTTTTACCTGCCCCTCTTGGTCATTCTCTTCCTGTACTGGAGGATATTCCAGGCTGCCAGAAGACGAATTCGGAAACGACCTGGAACGGCTATTCAACCCCCGCGTGAACGTCGAGGAATCCTGAGGCTCAAGAGAAGGTTAAAATTTGTATTTTATTACCTATACTCCTGGACCCTAATCACATAACTATCATGTCTTCGACAAGTGAAAAGTTTGAACATGACCAAGGTATGTTCACTTTATTGTGCGCTGCGAAGTTACAAAAGTAGTAACGCCCATACGAAGTCAAATTCGAAGTGGAATTAGTGAGTAGGAGTAGTAATGGTCGGTTTTCCTGAGAGAGCCTAGTAGTCGTCGTAAGTAGTAAAGTTGTTGTCCGCACAGACGACTATTCAGACTTTCTGCCAATTCAATTAGATTAGCCCTTTCGTCTTGTAACGGAAAATTTGTTAATCATTTCATTAACCTTGCCTTTAATTAGCTCATATAATTACACTAATTTAATTAACTTATTGTTTTTGTTCACTTAATCTCAAAGTTTCATTATTAAATAAGTTCTTTTTACTATAAAAATAAAATTATTTTGTACACTATAGAATATTAATTTGACTATTTGCTTACAATAATTGGATACTTCAACTTTATTTATAGATTATTAATTTATATTCATTCCATATATTATATTCATATTTCTAAATTATTTTCAGATGGTTTCATTGATTAAATTCCTTTATGTTTACTATGCGCAATATAAATTCCCAAATATGTATCTAAAGAAATCATAATTTTCTATCTTTTGATCAAATTCATATTGAATTGTTTGAAGCTCTTATATTTTAATTCATAATTTTTCAGATTTAATATTCCTTTACTTCGTACTTGTTAATATAATAACAATTAATAATTGTTTTTTTCATAATTTACGAAATATTATATTTGAATAATATTATTAAAATATTATCGTATAATATTGTTATTATTTAGAAATACCAACACAATATGTTGGGATAAATTATCAGTGCATAAATTTAACAATATAATATTTATAATTAAGTTACATATAGATACCTTTGAATAAAATAGGTAAAATAAATTTTAATATAAAATATGTTTCATCATTAAAATGAAATAAAATCATAGGTAAAAGGTCTTTTTTGAAATATAAATAATAAATAAACAAAAATTTATTCTGTAGTTATTTGCATTTAGAATACCTGCAGAAATATTCAAGCTATAAAAAAGAACACAATAAATTGTGGTAAATGGGGAAGTCTAAAAGCAGAACTCTCTTGGAATAGCAAGATTTTTTTCTCAAAAGATGCATCATCTTATGTGGCTTATAATTTCATGAATTGAAAATCTTTTTAGAAAAATCCAACCGGAATTTTAAAACGTATATTCATTTATATATAAATATAATTCGAATGGATTTTCCATCACTTGACGATTTCTATAGAATTTATCAAATATTTTATCATTTTAAAAGACTATTTAAATCATGAATATCATAACAATGAAAAGTATGTATAACAGATTTAAAAAAAGTATTGAATATGTAGGATGGGTAATAATGATTTGTAAATAAATGAAAATTTTGTAAATAAATTTAAAGTGAAATATACATTTCATTTAGTAAAATATAAATATGAAGTATATTCAAAGAATCAAAAAACAAGCGTTTAAATGTTTACATTTCTAAATTGTATTATTTTTAATATTACCTATTCATTTATTAATAATCAGATTGTGTTACCCTGGAATATAAAATATGTTAATTGACCGTAATAGTGGAAAATTATAAATGAAGTAATAATGTAATGATTATTCATATTATTCGTATTGTTGTTATTGATGACAATAAAAAATTATTGGTATTAAATCAATTCATCATAAGAATAACAACAACAATAATAAATACGTTTCGTATGTAAGGATATGCAATGCTTGGGTAATGCTTGCAATATGTAATATTTGGTTAATAATTTAGTTAATAATTAGCTAAGATTTTCTGCTCACGTTCGACGATGTTGTAAACAGTGCAAGAGAAGAGCCGACCGCCTTTACGATAACCCGTTCGACTCCCGACTACTCCTCCGCTTCGCCCGAGAAACTTTCCTCCTATAACGGAGCGAACACGGTGACTTCGGTCGGGGCAGCATCTCTGACGACGACCCTCACGACCTCCGCCACGGCCAGTAGCTCCGCAACCTCGACGATGACCATGCTCACGCCTACCCTCAAGGCCGCACCCTCCACGAGGAAGACCCGGGAGACCATCGAAGCCAAGCGGGAGCGCAAAGCCGCCAAGACCCTGGCCATCATCACCGGTGCCTTCGTCGCCTGCTGGCTGCCCTTCTTCCTCGTGGCCCTCCTCCAGGCCGTTTGCAAGCCCTGCGAGCCGCCAAACCTGGTCGCCAGCGTCTTCCTCTGGCTGGGCTACTTCAACAGCACCCTCAACCCCGTGATCTACACGATATTCTCCCCGGAATTCAGACAGGCGTTCAAGAGGATACTGGGCGTGGGTCCACCCAGGCCTGTGCGCTGACCCGGAGCCTCCTCTCGAATGTAAGATTTCTGCATCCATTTTCCTTGCTCGCCGCCCTGCAATTCCTTCTGCACGTGCGCTTCCCAACCAATCCCTGTTTGCGCTCTGCTTGACTCGCCTCACCCTCGGGAATACTAAAAGGGACGACTATCTGTTCTCACAATCGGAGCCGAGGACGCTTTGCGTCTTTCCTCGGGATTCCTCGCGTACTTCACCCGGTAGACGACAACTTTCTTACTTGTTAGTTGCCACGTATTTTGAGGATGCTTAATTCGGGCTTTAGTGTCGGGAATTATAAATTTTGATGAGGACCAAGGCTTTTGTTATGCTCGATGAGGGAACAGCTATTTCTCGCTGGAATGATTGTAAATGAATCTGATAGTATATTTTTGCACGACTTAGCAGAACGTGCTTCATAAAAAATGATTCAATAATCACTCAATAGAATGGAAATTTACGTTTACTTCATATATGTGTATAACAAGTGGAGTTTCAATTTCGACGTTTCAGCAATAATTTCAGAAAAAATCTGCCGACATAAAATTGTTAATTAAATTAACAAAATTAAAAGCAAATATTTTTTTAAAGCACAATTCTATATATTCAATTATTGAAGAGCATTTGAGTTCATTTTTTAAAATATTTCTTAATATTCGGTAATTTTTATTTACATTTCATTGATGAAAATTTGTTTAATTCGTCAAAGATTGTACGATTTTAATACAAGAAATGAAATTTGAAAATTTTTTATCAAAAATTAATTGAAACAATTTTTTATCAAAAATATAATAAATTATTTATCAATACCCTTATAATTTATTAACCCGAAAGAAATTATCAATAACAATTTTGAATTACTTTTATCGGATTGGTGTAAAATATTGTTACATAATTATCTTGTCAATATTTTATTTTTATTATTTTTTCTAAAATAAATATAATAAATATGCATTACTGCAGATGTAAATTCAATTTTTATCATATAATATAATATTCAAAGCTAAAAGTAATTTAAAAATCCATTCACTATTCTCAATTGTTGGTATACCACATCGTAATAAGCTAAAAAATACTGCAATTAAGTTATTGATTGCATGAAAGCTGAATCCCCACTACTTCTTTAAATAATTATTCGACATAATTTATTAGAATAATTTACAATCATTGGCTAGAATGTAGTATAGGGAGACATTATCGACCCATTATCAATTTTTGACCGGTCATACCACCCAATATTTCGGGAAAGTGAAAGGTCGACAAGGGTAATCAAGAATTTTAATGGTACGTCGCATATTTGCGTGTCGTAGCAAAAGCTTACACATCCAACGATTTCTAGGCTTTAGTTGGAGCACAATGGAATTTTCATGAGATGCGCGTGTGTGATAAGCCACTAGTGTGCGTGGATTGATGGTCTCATTACCCGAGTCACGCGGCACCCTACCACCACCCTCTCTGCAAATTAAAATTCATCAAACGGCAAAGCTAATGAACGATGCTTGCTCAATTAGCAGAGCCAAGCACAATTCTGTCTGAGCCTACGCACACCAACGATGAAAAAGAGCCCCAGGTGTCCACATGATTATGCATTAGCGAAAGCGCGAAAACCATATGTTTTAATTAAGCTTCCCTCATCCAGAACGCGGGAAAATTAAAATTATCACTTGGACGGTGGTGTATTGAGGACACGCTCCTGGTCTTTGAGCAACGTCACGATATTCCTCGCGTTAAGGATGTTTTTCGGCGAACCGAAATTGCATTGGAACGAAATACGAAATTTGGTTATCTAATTTTTATAGACCAAGGCTTTCTTAAAATTCGGAAAAGTTTTAAATGGTATTAAGTAATCTTAACAAAGTTTCTGCTTTCCAATTGAATATTTTGCTATTCTCATCAACATTTTTTGAAAATTAAACTTCAATTCAAACATTTAAAAGTTAATAAAAACAATTTAAAACGGTTTTAAATATTTTTTTTTCAAAACTATGAGCTTTGCTTCTTTAACAAGTATTGTAATTAGAAAAGGAATAAATTTTATCGCATATCATTTATTTTTTGTGATATAATTTTTTTATTTTTAACTTGCTACAACTTTATTATCAGTGTGCAACTTTATATAAAGTTCTATGAAGACGAGTTAAAAGATGGTAAGCAAAAAACTTAACTTCATACGTAAAATACTTACTTTAAAGATAACATTAGTTAAATAATTATAAATTGACATTAAATTCTAGGATAAAAATATATATTTATGCTTTTATTTTTTAAAAAAATTTTTAAGATATAAATAAATACAATTTTAAAATAAAATCCCTCATTTAATATAGACTGATATAAAATCTAAATTATAAAAACTGAGTACAATTAATTTATTCTAAAATAAAATAAAAATTCTTTTTTAATCAGAACCTAATATACACGAGAATATTATTTAAATATAAAGGAAAATTCTAATATTACAATCACTTAGTACTAGATAGACTAGATAGCACATTTGCAAAAAATCGGATGTATAGAAAATTCAATTTAAATAATCCTCGTATTCATATAAGTATATAAATTATGTAAAAAAACGTTTTGATCGTTTGTAATATTAGATTCAATTGAATTTTCAAACTATATACGTTAACAAATACTGTAAAAAGCTTTCAGTTTTTTTAACATTGATATAGATTACCTTAATAGCTTAATTTCTTATAAAAACTTGTCTTACTTGAATTCTTTACTTGTATCAACGGGACAAGCTATTTTTTCTAAAAATTATACAGATATTAATTAATATATAACTCAATGTGACACTAATATTCGCTAACTGACAATATCATTTGTTAGTAATAGTGTCGACGTATTATATTGATTTTCATAATATAATCAATCAATATTATCTCTAGTTTTCTTATAGAAATGAATTACATTAATCATTTTTATTTAATTTTCAGATAATTATACAGATATATACATGTATTCAGAACCTTATATATCTCAAAGATTTATATTTCTCGAGATACATTGAATTGAAAGTTAATATTCAAATATTAAATCTTATACAATGCAGTTATTCATTTTAATGCATGGTAGTTTTATAAGTTATAAAATACTAAATTTAAAAAAAAATATGTTTAAGTGAGAAAATTACATTCATAATATACATACCCATTATATTAAACTCATTATAATTCATACACAATTTGTAAAGGTACTAATATTTTTTCACATTTTTAATTCATGTATGTTTTTAATGCACAGAAAAATAAAAAAACCTTTTTATTAAGATAAATATATCATCGTATAACATAAATATATTTCATAATGGTTAAATATTTAATTCAAATTATACCATTATTTTTTCATTTCAACATTTTTAAGATTAAAAAATAATTTAGTGAAATTTAATGCATTTTATTACATCATCTTTTCTTTTCTTTCAGTCCTATAGAAAATTATTATGCACATATATTAAATAAGAAATATATTTTGGCGGAAAATGACATACAATTGACCTTTAGATATATGGTTCTTCAATTAACTACATAATCATTTCAATATGCTTAAAATATATTTATTTAAATGTAAAATATTATTTAACACTTGAATAGAATTTTGATAAATTTGAAGTTACTCTCAGATACATAAAATCGCCGTGTATGTTGAATTAAACTGCATCAAATTTAATGTTTAAATTATACTTTTATATCTAAAGATAGAGAAGTGTGATAATAGTTCAATTTTTTTTAAGGTCCTGAAGAAATATGTTGTGAATAATTGAAGAATCGAGAATGTACAGTGAAGCTGAATAAACTGGTGTTCGCAAGTGCACGAGGCATTATCTGTCTGGGGAACATTTTAAAAATAGTGTTTGACTCACGCAGACTAGCTTATAACTTAAGGACTGTATAAAACATAAAACTTTAAGATCAGAAAAGTTTGAAAAAACGACGTAATTAATGCGTTAAAAAGCCTAGATAACTTCTTCGTGCGCCTGTGTGAATATGTGATGAGTGCTATTACATGGCACGATCGTATCAACTATTTTTCACACGCATTATCTTGTGATTATATAACAACCAGGCGCTTAATCCTTACACCGGTTTTTTAACTTTTCTTTTCTTTTTTAATGACCGTATTGTTAATATACTTTATACTTTAACTTCGATGTGAACAAAGGAGAGAAATGAGAAATATAAGAAAGAAGGCGTCCACCCGCTATTTGAGCCCTAGAAGTGGTTGGAGGACTTTACTTTGAAAAAATGAGAAAAAAAACCCTCAAATTAAATGTATAAAATGAGTTAAATATTTACTGTATAAGTTATGAGGAAAATTTCCATACGTAAATATTACATAAGTAAATATCTTATCCGTCTTTTTTGTAAAATAAAATATGTATATCGCACCATTAAGAATTGCAGCAGAGTCCTAAATAATGTAAGTAGAAATAATGAATTATATTATTATAAATAATAAATAAACCAATATGAATATAAATAATAAATGAAATAATATTAATATAAATAATAAATTAAATTTCTGAAATAAATTTTTTTTAATTATTTCCGGCAAAATTGGAAAATTAAATATTTTAATGTAACTGTAAGCTCTCTTAATTTATGTAATATAGATTTTAATCTATTTTATGTTATGTGATATTAAAATATACGATTAAAAAAGTATGTTATGTTGCATTTACGAAGGTTTACATACGCTCAGAGATTTCTATCGTTTTACAATTAATTAGTATACGCTTTCTTTTAAAATAAAAAGGTAAAGACTAATTCTTTACACGGAACAGTGTGATCTGAAATAAAAATATTAATTTCAAAAATTTTAAATTATATTGAAAATACCATTGATGTATATATATTTAATATTAAAACTTTAAAGCATTAAAGCGATACAGTGATAATACACACATTCGGAATATACGGGAGTACGGATTTGAGTCGATATTATAAGCAGCGCCTGTCTTCCGCCGTTAACAAGCAAAAAAGTAATTAAAAAAACATAAGAAACATTTGAAATATAGACAAAAATAGTAGCTTTTAGTTTTTTACGCATCGTAACATATAGTTGGATGGCGATGGTCAAACGAAAATGGAGAAAATAAAAAGAAGTATAATGTCGTCTTAAAATACATACATTAAAATACATTCATCGCGTTATAGATATCGCTAGTATAAGACGCGAGAAATGTCAGTACTAAAGATATATGATATTATCGAAGTGCAACGACAGCTTTGATTAAGACTTAGTCAGAATAATAAATTTTATCGTTCATCTTGCATACCTAAATATAAATATATATTTGTAATAAAGTATCTTGTATACATACATAAATACACAATTTGTTATGTTTCAAAATTTATTTAAAAGTCATCTAATTAGGTGAAATATTATTGTTAACAAAGTTAAATTTGAGTATAATTATTTATCTTCATATGCGAATTGATGAAACTTTATCAGAAAAAAACTCAGGTTATTTCATATATACAATGCATGGACACATAAAAGCATCGAATTTATGTAAACTTATAATCTCGAATTAATTTTACTTGTAAATATTAACTAATACGATTTTTACTTTTAATGTATTTAAGTTTATAAAAGCGAATTCAAGGTGGATAATTTAAACATCAAATAAATTATTGTAAAATGATGTAATTTATATTTAATCATTAATATACACAATATTTTTGTGTACCTATGCTTGAAATCTTTAGGTTTTCTATAAAAAATAAAAGGAATATTTAAACATATGTATACACTTGCATACGCTTCAAATATAGTGCATTATACCAGCGAAAGTTTGTAAAAAATCAATTTATCAATGTTGTGAGTAAATCAAATATTTGGAAATGCGTTTACCATTTAAGTAAATTTCAATAAATTCTAATATACTAGTTTAATTATTACGCTTATGGAAGCACCTGGAATTTGATTTTATCGAATACTAACTCGTGCGATGATAATGTTAAATAATAAAAAACAAAAAAACATATATATATGTATGTATATATACATATACATATATATTTTGATGTCTACCTGATATCATACGTACGATATTTGCTACCTAATTATATGTATAAGCGAAAAGTGTAAGAAAATATTGTAAAGATAAATCGTTGAGTTTCAAAGAATAAAATATATCAGGCAAAAACTATAAACTAATATTTTATAATTTTAACCTTTTAAAATATTCTTTATTGCTGAATTCACATTTATTAAAGTTTTTATTTTATTTTATAGATGAAGCTCAAATTTTGACAAAATAATTTGTCATTTTCTTAAAGATACCAAAAATTTCTTTTCATTAATTTATATTTTTTATAAATTACGTAGAAGCTTTCTACGTTAAATACTTAATTTATGTACGCGAAATTTTCTTTTATACATTTTTAGTTGGTAATTTGGTTAAATTATGTATTATTTTCACAAACTTATGCATAGTATGCATGAGATGAGTAAATAATAAATAACAATATAGCAGTAATGAAAATTAAGATATTGGAGGCACGTGAAATAAAGCATATTTTGGTAAGTACCAATTTTCGTGAGTAACAATTTTAAATCATTTTTTCATATAATATTTTTTTATCAAATTGAGTTTTTAAAATAAAATTAATGAAAATTTATGACTGACAAGTTAGGTATAATAATTATTTTCTTACTTAATAGGTAAATATGAAATAATTCAAAATAACTAAAGCATGCTTTACATTGCATTAAAAAATATTCTATAATAAATCAGTAAAGTGATTATGGAATATTTTGTTGTTTTTTTGTTGAAAGAAATTTAAATGCATTTTCATTGGATTTAAATGGAATATCGAGATAACGTCGCGATGCAATACTGATCGCTTCTTTCAATCTGGATCCTCCCGTTAGCGAGTATTGCGAATCACTAATCGGTGGAAGTGGATCAGTTTAGTCGCCGTTGGAAGGGCGGATAGGATTGTTGTCGCATAAGAGATGAAATGGTGATGGTATGAGAAGGAAATGGAAGCGACTTGAATTTCCTGGCAGTGGCCGAGGTACGGAGTCTCGGATTTGCTTCACTTTGTTCTACAAACTTTACTTTCTTGCACTGACCTTTTAAATGTATTTTCCGCTGAAGTTAATACCAACGAAATGATCGGATTCGTCTTTGTCATATTGTTCTTTTTATAGTTTTTAAATGGGCTATAAATAGTTAATATAATTTTAGTAACAATTCATCAGTAATTAATTTTGAAAACGTTTTAATTTTATTTTATTATCAGAGTAAATATAAAATTAAAAGTAAAAATTACATTCAACTTTTAGTACATTTTATTTTTAATTTCTTTAAACAAATCCTTCTAATAAATGTATCCAATTTCATTTTAATACAGAAGATAATAATTTCATCACTTCGACATCTACGATAATTGGAAATTTTTTGAAGAAATAAATGCATTTTCAAAATTTAAAATTCGAGCACAGATTTTAAAAAATAATTCATACAGAATTTTAAATAAATTATAAATATAATTGAGCTAAAGAAAAAATTTAACACAAAGATTCGTCAAACACATTGTCAAACGTAGTAAAAACAAATTCATGAATATCGTTTGCAGTATAATCAACTTAAAAATATTTTAGTTTTGATAATTATAAAAATAATCAAAATAATTAAATTTAGCCTCACATAGATTTTCTGAAGGGTGATCAAAATGAAAATACTAAAAATTATTTCATAATTATTCTATTAATAATACAGTATCGTCTGCTAATGAGCTCTAAAGTTAATTATATAACAATTTATTTTTCGATAAATAGTTATTTTCCTTGGTTTTTAGGGAATCTATGTGTAATTACTGAAAACATTTCTCAGTAGAATTTTCAAAACGGTAACAAAACAAAAAATGATAACAACAAAAAAGAAGTAACGATAAAATAAGGTATATATTACGTAATTTTATTACTTCATTTGATCCATTAATGTATAAAGAATTATCAACACAAATTTTTATTAAAATTTATAATTTTTTAAAATTAAATGTATATTCTAGATAAATTTATAATTAGGTAAAATATGCAGGATTTATTAAGAATCGTTTACATATAAAATTTTTAATGTTTGTAAAAATCTCGAGAAACATTTTTCGCTGATGATATCGTTTATCTGTTGAAAAAATCTATAAAGATATTTTCACTCACGACATCGACGTGGATATAAAAGAGCTGATTCCTTTTACAAAGAATCACTTCCGGATAACTTAAGGAATAAAAAAATGGAAGAAAGACAAAATGTGAAGCGAAAAGAGAGATTGTTTAAAAAAGGAAAATAGAGACGAAGAGGGGGGGGAGATTAATGCCCCATTAGTAAATGAAAGGGAGAAGCCTTTGTTCAGCAGCGAATTAGCGCGTCTTAGCCAATTTAGAGTCTCGGGCACGTCCCTTCTCTCTTGTGCCCTTCAAAGGGAAATAAAATGATCCTCTTGGCTGTTCGCTGGGAATAAAGGTTCGCGTCGTTTGTACCAAAATGGTTTCCCAGGAATTGTGATTTATCGGGATGGCCTACCTGCACCCCTTCCGCGTTCTTCCTATTTCACATCAATTTGCCCACGTTGGCTCTTCGTCTTGGAGACACTTGATCTTCGTTCATCGCACTGTACTACTTGTCCCACTCTGCATGAGACAATGACTTGCACTGTCAGGTGACTCTCAAGACGGGGGTGGGGGGCAAAGGGTGGATGTGAGCCAATTGACGCTTACGTAAAAAGGAAAAAATTGCAACTTCATTTACTTGCACAATCAGTTTGAAGATTCTTTCAATAATAACATTGTTTATTGTCATTTATTTTTTGATCCTTTATCTTTCAATCATCTTTTGGGACATTCATTTTTCAAAATTATGACTCTAACTTATGAGATTGACTTTAAAAATGAATATTTTAATTTAGATCATTAATACAAGTTTTAATATACAACTCAGTACAACTAGAACTATTTTTTAAATGAATTCTTTCTTGTAATTATATTAATTATGCATTGGAGAGTTTTTAGTAATGTTTCAATTCTTATATAATAAATAAAAAAAACATTAATTGCGATAAAAATGTTTTTAATAAAGGTAAAGCAACACTTGAATTCATAATTTAAAATTATGAACAAAAAATTATAACGAAATAATATAAAAATATTGTGCTTCGTTGTACATTTTGCTAAGTATTAAGGATAGTTTTTACGCAACACACGCGTATGTCTAAAACATAATAGTCTAGAAAACGGGCGAATTATAACAATTTTCCCCGCATCAGATTAAAATAATATTTACATTAGTACCTAATTATTAGGCTATTATTATAATAAGCGACATTCTTCTCCGAGTTCCCCTCCTAATTGAAAGTAAATTCTTTCCCATGAAAAAACTGTTTGTGCTCCGTATTTTCTTATTCGCTGTTTTTCTATTCTGACAAGATGGCCATTTGCCACAAGAAATTTTCCAATAAACATTGATGTAAGCTGCACTCAATTTGAAGCATAAAGTATTTTGAATATATATTACGAAGAGATAAATGTGCATGAATACGTAAAAGGAGGTATAGACGTAGAGGCGAGCACTAACCGCGTGTCATAATGTCTTAGTTCACCCTCGGGTATTCCAAAAAGGAGGAGAGTGTAAAAAAGGAGAAAAGGTCGTTCCCTCAACCCCTCTCACTTCTCCAAATAAATTGCTTGGTTTATTCTGTTCACGATATCGGGGTCATAAAGATTCCGGCGTCTGAGACAGCGAAAGCAAGCATCTAGTGCTTATTACTAAAGCAGTGCGCAAGCCTTGGTACCGAGAAAAATCCGTTCTCGATTATAACAACTGAATTTTCATAAAAGAGGACGCTTGTAGAATTTCTTTATTTACCGTTTTTCCTATTACATTTCTTGCTTTTCCTTTCTTCATTTCCATTGTCGAATATTAAATGTCCAGACAAATTATATTTACGCAAAGAGAAATGTGTATTACGAGGAATATTCATTTCGCCAAAATAATGAACATACTCTTACATGTATTTAGGGAAAACAAATTAATATTTTAAATTTTATTGTTACGACAAAAATTAATAAAATAAAATAAGTATAATTATACGAGAATTTTAATTTTATCCCAGAGTAGTAATATATGAAAGTAATGAGTTACCTTTGGAAAAATTAATGAAAAAAATTTATACATTTTAATCTTATAATTTGATAATATCACATATTTATCAATAGAGAATTTTTTTTTAATAAACTATATTCTTAAATAGATGAATACTCCATATTAGTATTTTACTCCATATTAATATATAGACTATATATTATTCACCTAAGATAAAAGATAGTAAATCGATATATTTTCTTTGATTCATGTAATTGACCATAAAATTTTGTATTCAATACACTTAGCATTATAATTCCTCTTTTTTTCTTAATTATATATAATACTATGCCTAAATTTTAACAATATCAAATATATATATGTATAGTTAACATATAAAATATAATTTTTTATGTATTTAAATTTAGTTCCAATTAGCAGAATTTAAATAAAATTTTTTAAAATTCTTTTTCCTTTTCTTTATCTCAGTCTAAAGTAATAATTTCAATCGTAATCGTAAAATTCATCACGATTTAAAAAAATCTCTCGAAATGAAGTCTTAATTCAATTTCGTAAACTTACACTTATTTAATACAAGTAGTCTTTTGTTAATAAATCTCTCTAAATTCCTTTAAAAACTAGAATGAAAATTATATAAAAAATTAATTTTGAAAAAACTTTTTTAATTAGAAAAACTTTTAACAAATAACTTTTAAGTTCCTTTGAATAGTTCTTTTGTATTTGTATAATCCTGCCGTATTCTTGATTTCGTTTTACATTATCTTATACCTGCATAAAACGTTGTGTAGTGTTTTTCAGACACTTTCGTTCGAAAACGTTAAAAAATTTGTAATGTAAAGTACAATTACAATGCCAGAAATTCAAAGATTAATCATAAATTTTCGGAAATAAACTTTAATATAATTTCATCATTATTCAATATAATTATAGAATATATTATTAATATTATATTATTAAATTATCGATTACCTTTAAAATTGTATTGCATATATATATATATATATTCGATTTTACAGAAAAAAAAACTAATAATTATAAAATTGCAATAAATTTTATTGGACAACATTATTTTTTTTATTATATATCATATAATACTAAGATATTTTTTTAATACTTTATTCTTTAATACTTTATTAAATACTTTAATAAAATATAAATAAACTTATTACTTGATATATTAATAAATATATTAATAAATAATTATTAGTATATCATATTAAATTATGTAAATAAAAGAATTTAAGTAATTGTAAAATATTTTTTTAAAAAAAATGCAAAGATTAATTGAATTTTATTTATGTATAATTATTTTTTAATATTTATAATGATAAAAACTATAATGTAAATAGAAAAAATATATGTATTATCCGTATTTTTATTTATTGAATATAACGCCGTACTCTATTACAATTAAAAATTAATTCTTTCGCAAAATATATGAGTAACTAGATAATTATAAGAATACTGAAATAAAAAAGTTATGAAACTCATATTTACTTCCATAATAATATGTACAGTGTCAATGCTTCTATGTGGAAAATTTTTAGAAATATAAAAATTATGAATACATTTGTTTTCTAAATATGAATATTTTAATTTTAATATCACGTAATACAATATATATATATTTAGTATTGTTAATACATTTTCATTATTATATCAAAGCTTTGGCTCGTATGTATTGTAAATCGTTGAAATTCGTGTACAGAATTTAAATAGACACTAATAAATAATACTAAGTATAGCAGTAATTTATACTTTCGTTAAGTAAAATAAGATTATATGAATCCTCTATCTAAAATAAAAAATATCTGCCATTTTATTTCAGTAAGCATAATTTATTTTTATAAAAATAGAACAATAATGTTATACTTAAATTTCATATATTCACTCATTCTTTTCATGTATCCAGCACTCACAGTAATTATTATTAAATACATTTAATTATATTAAAAAATTTTTAAAATATTTAATTATCGATTTCCAACTACAATGGTAAATTCTTACCGAACTAAATTAATTATTGTATTTGTGATAAATTTCATGCATACTTTATGTATTTAACTAAAATATAATTTTAGATTAGATGTAATAATTAAATTTTTAATAAAAAATTATGTATATATAAAAACTTTATTTCTCATTATTTTATTTTATATAGTGTTAATCTGAAATTAACATTGATATTGGTAGAATACATTTTTTATCGATTAATTAGATCATGCAAAACTTATTACATTAATGAATAAAATAATTTTGTTAAAATCTTTAAAAATATTTATAAAGTGCTTCATTAACGAAAAAATAAATAAAAAATAGATATAATACTTCACATGCATTATTTAATAAATTAATCGAAGTATGTAATTTAAAAAATGCTTCTACACTTTAGCTTTTTAAAATTTTCAAAAAAATTTTTGAATTTTTTTATGAAGGCAAAATATGAAAAAGCTTTATTTAAAAGCCATCTATCAAATGTTAAAAAGAATGTAGCTTTAGTTTTTTTGGAAGTTACTTTAGTCTCCTTGAGTAACTTTGCTTGTCCACCCTTTATGTACTAATTCTTCATATATTATCTTGAAAATCTTTAAAATTGCTTAGATAATATAATATGATGTCATAATAAACTATAATTTTTAGTGAGAAATGAAAGGGAGCTAATAAAGTATCCTAAATATATGATAATATTATTATTTTTAATTCTTGTCGTTGTGATCCAATTTTTTTACAAAAGGACATCTATATATTTAGAACGGACACTTTTTGCATTTTAATAAAAATAATTCTATTTTTTTTTTTAATAAAAAATGTTATTAAACAATTACAATATGTAAGTATGTGAGTATCTCAAAAGATACTCTAGATATTCTAATTGGATAGCTTTTGTATTATATTGTCTATATACATTTTTCTATTAAATTAATTTTTTGTTGTTAAATTTAATATTCTTAAGGAGGAGATGTTAACAATTTTATAATTTATTAGATCAATAAAAATCTAATTCCTTTTTTTATTTGAGTTCATTACAACACACTTATTATCCCCTCAATTTCCTTCGTTGTAAGTAATTTACTAGGGGATAGAAGTTGAATGACCTTGACATCTTTTCATAGACATGCGATAAATTTGTCGGATAATATAGTAGAGCTCATAAGAATACATAAGAGAAAGAAGAGAAATGTTCTAAATGCAGGATACCATAAAAGGAATACGACTTTACATTTTATTGATGCGACATCTACGATCGTACAAGAGTCAAGACGAGAAGGTTAAATATATACAAAGAAACCTAAAGAATTGTTTTACTCTCTTTTAAGCGCCATAGTGTGGGTTTCAGTTGTTTTCATATTTCTTCTCTGTGATCTTCCTTTTTCATGATATCCACTACTTATTCACTCTAATATCTCAATGGTTTCCTAAAAAATGTATTAGATATCTCAATTCCGTGCTTACATTATCTATATCTAAATCCTAAAGTGAAAATTGAGCTAGACAGGGTTTAATTTTTTTGACTTCTAGAAAATTCTTTTCATGTCAGCTATATATTCAAGATAAACTCAGTGTATTCTCACGATTTACCCTTGAGTTTTTCTTTTTTTTTGGTACTATTCGGTTGGAAAAAAGATAGCTGCAAAAGCTACTTGGGAGGCTGAACGTGTTGAAGGTGTCGAAGAAGAAGAGAAAAACCATTTCATTCATTAGATGTGGTTCAAAGAGTTTTTCCAACGGTAAAAAAAAGATCTTTTGCACCAATCATTCTTATTCCTAACTTTGCTCGCGGGTTCCTAAAATATTCACTAAGGGTAAATTGTGAGAAAAAAATTTTTAAATTCAGTGAATGTATCTAGCTGCTTTAGACATAGTCAATTAAGGAACTTCCGATCAGTGCTTACTTTTGATTATTATTCATTTGATGTAGATACGTAATTATACAGTTTCCTTTTAAAATTGGTAGAATCTAATGAACCAATAAACTGCAGTTAATTTTGGAAGCGCTAACGTAAATTTTAAAGATTTTTATTTTAAAATTTTTGTTTATTGGATAAATTAATTTAATCTTATCACTTTTATTTTTATTTTTATCCCCTATCTATAAATGTATGATTCATAAAGAAATTTATAAGCATTGTCTATAAATTCTATTAAAGGCTGATGATTTTGTAAATCAATATCGATACCTAAAAAATTATTCAAATTTTCACCAGTGAATATACAATTTAAGGAATAAGTTAATTATAAATAAGTAAAATTAGTAACAAATTAGTAGTATAATGAAGTTGAACGTACTGAATCAAAATTCTTTTGAATTTCAATGAAACCTTGATCCTGAATCTCTGTTAGATGATATGATTATTACAATAATTAGTTCTTATAGTAATAATAGATTAATATTAAAGTAATAAAGTAATAAGAAGTATATGACAATGTGTCAAAAATTATAAATAAATAAAATTATGAATATCTCTTATATTATATACATATCATCTTATATTATTATATGTAATTAGTAAATTATAAGGGATCATAAGATAAACCATTTTAAGTATATCTAATTTTTCTCAAAATATATAAATAGAGAAAAATTTATAACTAAAATTTATTTCGAATAAAAAGACGTATTTCATAGAAATATACAAATTTTTTATATATATCAATATAAATATATTTAATATGAATATAGTAATAATAATTTATAAAACAAAATTGCAGATAGAAATTAATATCACGATAATAATAAAAGTATTATAGTAATATTAAACGTTGCACATTTAACTTTCGATTTATTAGAGCGACATGTTTCAAATATGAATGCACAAATAAAGCAATTTAAATACATGCATTAATGTTTTGACAAACAAACTACATAATTATGTATTAAATTTTATATGAATAAATATAAGCTATTAATGAAAGGAAATTGTCAAATAACAAAGCATCTAATTATTCAGTAATAAATAAAATATTCATACAGAGAATAATATGATATAAGTCATTTTAAAGAGACTTGTAGAAAAGATGAAAAGTATCTTTTTTATTGAAATAATTTACATAAATAATAAATCCAAATTTGAAGAATATAATTTTATGATAATAAATAATTTCGTATGAATAAGTTTTCTATAAAATAAGGCTTGATAGTGAATAAAAACTTAACTAATTAAATTAATACTTATTACTATAGGATTGATAAAATTTATTAAAGATACATCTTAATAAATTGAGAAACTTTATCATTAAATATTTAATAGTGTTGATCGTAGAATTCAGGATGGGTAGGTGATGGAGGTAATAAAAATTTACACTCTTCTGGTCCTAGCAAGTTCACACTTTATTGAAATATCTTATCGCACTTGTACAAAGCTCGAATAAGAATAATCATTTTTCGGTAATTACAATTAACGCTTATAGACCGCATGCTCCTCCCTACGCCTCTCGATTTTCTTTTTTTTCCTAGAACAAGGACGGTTACGTTTATCGCGCTAACCGCGCAAGTTCTGGAATTTTCGATATTTCGTTTTTCTTTTTACACATTCACACACGTATTTCCCTATGCCGAAGCCCTAGCATAAAAAACTTCTCCTTGTCCGCAGAAGAAAAAGTCTTCATAAATCTAGCTAATTCCACATTCTCGAAAATTCTATATAATTTTTCCAAAACGCGATGGGTTGTTTTGACCTTCGAATAATAGAGTTCGTGCGACAGAGGGAGAGAGAGCAAGAGAGAGAGCGACAGAGAGAGAGCGTTTAGAAGCTACACATAGGTAGAGTGGGAGAGAGAGAGAAATTAAGCAACAGTCATGCTCAGAGGAGAAAACACATAGAAGCTCATACAGCCCCGTCGGGACCGAACACACATACATGCACACGTTTCTCGCACGCTTTCATTCACACAAACCCTTTCCGAACTATGTATGCGTTCCTACAAGCCCTTTGCTCAACCTGACCAAACGCCGAAATCCTTGCGCATTCAATAGGCCGTGAACATGTCCCAAAAACTTCTGGCGTCCCCGCGGAATCCTGGACGCACACCTTCTGAGAGTTATTATCCCAATCCTTTCCTAACAAAGAGTGTAATCTATATTACTTAATAATTGTAAAAAAAATTATAGTTAATAATCATTAATCATAAATTAAAATTTATATAAATATACAAAAATTTATTTAAATTTGCGAATTAAAGAACTCAATTTCTTTACACTAATAATATACCAATGGTTAAATATAAGTAATGTATTAAAAATAATTAATATTAAAAATGGATTAATGTGGAATAAATTGATATTGAAGCATATAAAAGATTCTTATCTCTTTTGTAAAGTACATAAAAGTAATTATTAAATTTATATAAAAAATTGAAAATTTATCGACTACATAACATAATGACTTAAAAAATATGAAACTAAAATATGATCAGAATTAAAAAAAAAAATTAAAGTATATATAATTATATACTTATTATATACAATTTCTTAGTGAAAAAAATATATTGAGAGTATATTTATATAATAATGTTCCATTATTAATTTTAATCAACACATAATTTGAACAGGATTATTGTAATTACGACAATTGTTGATACGAATTAAGGTACGTCATCCTCGTAGTTAATTGAGAAGGATTTAAACCGAATCCGGAGAAGATTAGACCTATCGTCGAGTAACCGGTGCCAGTAAACATCAAGACATTTAGAATGTTCTTTGGAATAGCATCGTGGTACAGGAAGTTTATGCCCAAGATAGCAAAAACATTGCAGTTATTAATAAAAAAACATATAGGATATATATGATCATTTAAACAATGACGACGGTTTCATTATATTAAAATGCTTATATCATCTGCATTAGTGTTGGTCTGTGTACAATAAACGATACGTAGTACAAACGAATGTTTTATAGAGGTTCAGGGATACTAGCAGTACTCATCCAGAAAATTGATGGCTAAGAGAGAGAGTTCGCGATTTCGAGAGTAGCATTGTATCGTCTGCTGAATGTAATTGCACTGTTAGAGAACGTAGATGCTCAGTGATTATATAGTTAACAAAGAAATCTCGATCGTGTATCGCAAAATATAATTACCAGTTCATTATTAATTATAGTCGTTTAAAGTAACTACAAGAATTATGGTACCCACCTGTTAAATTAGTTCGACGAATTATGGAATTGCATAGGCACAGATGTGCCGCTATATAGCATTAAGGCATACCCAATATGTTCCAGATGAACTATTATGAATATAGGAAAATAAGAAAATGGAATAGAATTGAGAATCTTATCGTCAGCGGTAATGAAATCAGACCGTTGGTACCAAAATTTATGTAACAAAGTTTCAATCAATCCGCATTACACGACTACGTTGGAGCTAGTCAAAGAAAATCTATACCGAGTCAATGAGATCATTGACAACAGCCTCTAGGAGGATGTTGATAGTTCCAAATTAAGATAGTTAAAAAGTACTGATGAATTGATATAATGAAGTACCTCCGTTGGAACAAACACCAATCGATGATTATAGCCATAATTTACGATGTACCATCAGAGCAAAGAGTCTGTGCAGGATCAATGGTTGATGCAAAATTTTCAGACCTTTGGAAATAATAGTAGATAATATAATTTGAAGTAAGTATGAGATAAGAACCGTTAACTAAATCTTAGAGTAGGGTACCGAAAATTAAGAAGGAAGCATCTCTGCGTCTAATTGAGAACAAGTGATTGTAAATAGACATACGATTGCACACTGGTATGAAACCCCGAGGCGATTTGTGATACTAACTCAAGTCATGATCGCGCAGTCTAAAAAAGACATTCCTTCAACGGTATATATACTAGGACTTGAAGACCGATTGTGCTAAGTTAATAAGAGTCACGTATGTGTATTTCAACGAAAAATCTCTCTGATAGTTCGGAATCTTCTCCGGTATTTTGAATACTGCAAGGCCGAACAGAATATATCGATAAAATTTGAATCAGAAAAAGAACGAGCAGAGATATCCATTTAATTGTTTGTAACAGCGGAGAGTTGCTCTGGAAATATCTATTCCGACTGCCTAGTTGGAATAATTATTTCATTATTTACTTGAGACAAATTGTCGAACTCGCCAACTCGATGAAGACTCGAACTGAGAAAATAAAAGGCCGACGATCGAGAGCCTGGCAATAGAGGTAAAAAAGATTTATCAACCGATTAAATCAATGGATGTCTTTTCAACAAGCCGATGACTTCGTGTACGTATACGTGACTGGGACAAAGCTTAATTTTGGGTATTTCTTTTGGTTCATCACTTATCGCGAGTCCAACATTATATTACATTATATTGTATTATAGCGTATATAGTAAGACTAGAACTAATATAACAGTATTGTTATTCACAATTTTGATGTAGAGATATAAAATACAGATATCTTTAATCGCAAGCAGTTTAATTGAGCAGTTTTACAAAGTCACTGACTTCACAAAAATTTACCATCATTACGCAACTGGGCCTCCGCCTCTCTCCTTACATTTTGATTTTCTATTGTTTTTTCGCGCAAAAAGATCGGTCGTAATTATCGTCATCGAAGTTCTAAATTATTGATTTTCCCGCCCACACACACACACACACACCACCCTAATTCGAGTCCTGGCATAAAAAAACTCCCGGCTTACCTCGGGAGAAAAATCCATTACATTCTAGCTAAATTTTTCGCGATTTTATATAATTTTGATTACTTATTTATAGTCGGGGCTGTCTTCTTTGGAGAGTTATAGAGCTAGAATGAGAAGGAGCCAGTGACAGAAAGCGTGGGAGAGAAAGCGATAGAGAGAGAGAGAGAGAGAGAGAGAGAGAGAGAGAGAGAGAGAGCAACAGCGAAAGAATCGGCCGTATTCATGCATGAGAAAAAGAGATCGAAGGCGAAGGCAGCCGGTCGCATCCACGCATACATTCCTTTCACGTAATGCATTCACTACCCCTTTCACACATTTTTATCTAATGCGCGTCCTTTGAACCTCTGCTCTTTACCTTGGCTAAGCACACAGCAATCAAATTGCTCATTTTGATAGCCCTCGGTACCATCGCCGGGGGCGTCCCCGCTAAGCGAAATCCTGGACGCACATCTTCGGGGATGACTCCCAATCCGTCCGTAACAAGTATCGATTACAGTAACAACTATTATTAGCATTTCGACTACTATTACTACAAAAACAATAATAAAATTAATTATATATATTAAATCATCAAACTGAAATTAAATTCAAATTTTTTGTAAATAAATATTAAAAGTAAATAAAGAAAAACATAAAAATAAAAATTATTTAGTAATTTATAAAGTAAAATACATATTAATTTTTAGTTAAATATTTTGTGATATGTATTTTATTTTTAATGCAAATATAATGATTCAAAATAAATGTTCAATTTTTTTTCAGTTTTCATTTACCATAATTAATATTTAAAATATACTATGCTCATATTGATATAATAAGTTTTTGTTTAGAATATTAAATACTGATTAATTAATTGAGTAAATCTCCATAAACAAATTCTTTTGCACAATCCATCGTAAAATTGATTAAAAAGATAAATAATTGAACAAATTCCAGTCTCGAGTATCGCTTTTCGTTTAGCAATTCTTCAGTATTTTAAATAGACTACTATAAAATTTGGTATCATTTTCTAATTGTTTTATAAAAAATTTAAAATTTTTTCTCTATTTTCTCAATAATAAATATGTTGTTATTAAAGAAGCTTATATCCATAAATTAAAGTTTTAGCCATCTATAGTACAAAATTATGTGTACCAGTGGTTGGTATCAGAACATTTGTCATAGTGTAGCTCCTTATGGAATTTTATAGAATAATGCATACTAATTATAAAATAGTAATTAATTTAATATATGTATATATATATATATATATATATATATATATTTCACAAATGTTCACATATAAACTTTTAATGTATGGACTATTAAGTGAATTTTAGTCTTGTCACATTGTTTGAAAGTGATAATAATTCAAAAGTTTATGTCACCATTAGTAAATTCAGTAAAAATGCTACACTTTTAACACATAGCTACTTGAGAAATTCTACTCATAACTTACTCATAAAGAATTAATAAAATGATAAGCAAATGTCTTTTATTTACACGCGATATTTATCTTGTAGATAATATAATTTTTTTTTGAACGCACTTAAGTTCTCAATCTCACTTAACTTAGGTTGGAAGAGATTCATTAGTCCTAACTAAGTTGGCATTCGATATCAATAGTGTTTTGTAATATAATTTATTTTTTATTAATAATTTCATTTTTTATAATGTACGATAAAAAATGAAGTAATTAAAAAAATTATATTATTTATAAAATAAATGGTACTGTATAAGTTTATATAGCTTTATCAATACTTTTCCGAGATAAAGTACCTTTAACTTTTTCAAAAAGCCTATTAGTAGAAATTCTAATTTGGCGAACAATTTTAATACTCAAAGGTAAATTAGCCGAAAAGCTTAAACGTATAACTGTAACTTGTAATTCTGATGTAATATGCTCTCTTGAGGTTTGCTTTAGGACATAAGATTTTATGTAAAAAAAAATTATAACACCAATTACTCTTTACAATCCATAATATTAGATTTTAATGAAGAAATAAAATCAAATTGTTTTGAAATTTTCATCTACTGCCCTTGTATATCTAATTATTAATTTAATAATTACAATTGTTACTAATAATTTGTACAAAAATATAAAGTCTTTAGGCGATAAAGTAGAACTTTAATATTATAAAATAAGCATATTATGGTGTTTATTCTAATTACACTTCTAAGAAGATTCTATTTAAAAAATGTAAAATCCTTATTTAATGATATCGTATTTTATTGTGCAATAAAATAAATTAAAGCTTTAATACTACCATAGTTAGTTTAGTTGAAACACTTACACAGTTTATAAAACCATTATAATAGTGTTACTTAGTTTTATTGTTCTTTAAACAATTTATTAATTTAAAAAATTATTATTTTATTTTTTTACTAAATTAATTAAAAAATAAGAAATTAAAATAAATTATAAATTCAAGATAGTTTTTTAGCTAACCTTTTTAAATATTAAGATAACTATTAAAATAAACAAGAAAAGATTTGATCAAGATCTAGACGTTAAATTTAACAATTACATTAAATAAAGTAGGATTTAAGGATATAATCAAAGTCTACATAAGTATTGGCGTATCGTTCCTACATCTTATGAAAAGCTATTTCATACTTGTAAATGCTGTATACCATATTCCAAAGTAATACATATTTTGAGGTTACCTGAATCTCTGTCAATAATAGTTTGGAATAACCAACCGAAATCTCAAATTATGCATAAGCTTGACTCGACGATTTTCCTCTACATCAATGATCAATATCGTACTTTTCAAAATACTACTTGTATAAAATATTAACATAAAGTTCAATTCTTACAATATTCTGGAAAAGGAGAAGAGCTGATTGTAGTTTCTATTAATTTGAACTTATTGGAAAACTTTTGTAGAACTTTTCGAACAACTTTTTTAGTTTTATTTAACCATTTTTCGCATAATACTATTACAAGATATAAAATTGCATTAGAAAGATATAAATTTAATGTGATAATACAATTTTGAATACATAAAAACTTGAATAAAATATAATGTAGTTAATGAGATAATTTTAATAAGTTTTTATAAATTTAATATTTCTTATTGAAAAAATGTAGAAAATGGAAAATCTTTGCACATTATGTTATTTTTTTTATGTATTAATTAAGAAAATAATCTATTCATTAGCTCATATTTAAAAATGTAAATACCGTAAGCGTAATAAAAGTTTAAAAATCATCCAGAAGTTCTTGAATACAATGTACGAAGCTATGTGGGAGTAACTTTGAAGTGGGAAAAATTTTAACTTCATGCAACAAAAACGAAATACACTTTTTTACTAAAAACGTAATAGTTTTTTCAAGACATACATAATCTTTTATTATTTAATTATTAATGAAAGTTTATTATCTTTAAGGAAATTAATATAGTATCGGTGTATTTATGATTAAACTTTTTAAAGAGAAGTACAAAATAATACAGAAATACGTATACGTAGTTTTTCATTTGAAGTTGTGTTACAGTTTTGTACATTTACCGCACAAAATTCCAGTACTTATAATGCTTAACAATACAGTTTCTGTCTCATATTTAACAAGAATTTATTGATATATATATTTCAGTTTATAAGATAATTGTACAAATGACATTGTTTTAAAATTTATAACAATTTTTACGGTGTATTTTTAGTTACCAGACGTTATATTATATTTATTAATACCAATGTAATATATATAGCTTATGATTAAATATTTGTAGTTGAATGTTGAAATATATTTCTAAAAACTTTTGGTTTATAAATATTTTTCTCGAATAAATAATATTGCAGTAAACTATCTTTGTATATGTATTTTTCAAGTATTCCATACACCTAAAAATTGATAGTTATTGAGAAGAAATGGAAAATTGTGTTAAAATTTACAGGAATAAGATACACTAATTTTCCGCTTCGTAATATGGTTATTCGTAGACAAATATAAAGGTCTGAAATATATTGGAATGAATAAAAATCTTTCTGACCTAGAATCTTTATTGGTGCATAAATATCTGATAATCATTGGAACCAGCAAATCTGCAGATTTACCACTTATATTGCTAACATTCCTTTTTTGGTGGCGATAAGTTCGAACTGTAAAAGCAAAAAAAGTTGTTGGAGGTAAACCGAAAGAAGGAAAGCGCACTCAGTGGACCATTGCAGTTCCGAGCCAAAAAGAGCCGGAAGGTCTCACGAGTAGCGTTTTCTGTAACTCGATTACCCATTGAGAGCTCAGCAGTTGTAAAGCGTAAATTTATTATAACTTCTGCTCTGACTCTTCCCCTCAATATTAGGGAAAATGCACAAAGAAATGAGAGACACGGAAAAAGGAGAAAAAGTGGCTCAGACGCAGTAAAGGTAAAGGAGGACTAACAGATCTTATTGACAGTATCTAGCGGGATGCTGCGACGGCCCGCGGCCACTGTTGCTACCGGCTTTTTTGCTTGCACCCGCAGATACGAGTCGGATGGAGAGAGAGAGAGAGATAGTGGCACACACAGAGAGGGACAGAGAGAGTCGTAGGTTTATCTCACAAGAGCTCAAAGCCTCCCTGGTTCTAGCTGCCCCTTGCTTTCCCCTTGCTCACCCCTCAAACGACTTTTTTCACAAAAACTCCCTGCAGTCGTCAGGTATTTTTATACGACTTTCTTAAAGCTGCATCGAAGCCCAGGAGCTTTATCGAATTCTAATAAATAAACATTGGAATAATAACTTGTCGAAATCGAGTTAATACTTGAAAAATAAATTGCCGATAAGTATTTTTTTCACTCAATAAATAACTCAAGCAAACTGACGAGGTTGTAAGCTTAAAAGGCATTGAGTGTAAAAAAGTTCAAGAACCAAAATTCAAGCTCCAACGCGAATTTCGAGTTTTCGATGTTCTCCGGAGAATTCTACATTCTTGAAAGCCTTACCGAGATTTCAAGTATATTAGTTTCAGACAAATACGTTGAAATGTGAAGATTTATTAGACTGGCTTAGCTACATTAGGTTTTTTCTCAAAAATTTCAATTGATCCCATAAAACCTGTGTTACATATATAATTTTATCTTATACGTAAATAGTTTAAAATTGATTTTCACTTATATTTTGTATTAATAACAACAATATCTATTATATTTATAATATTATAATCTTTAGCAAGTAAATTTCTTTACATTACTTGATCCATATGGATGAACTTCATATTATAAAATGTATCATTGAATTTATATTTATATTACATATTTACTATAATTTTCCTACAGTAATTTAAAATCTATGTAGAAAATCTTTATCACAATAATTTATTTTCATATCTACTGTAATATTACGCTAAATCTACTTGATTCATATTAAATATTAAATACACCAGTTTAAATTTTATAATTTCGCTTTGAGGCATTAAAAGAAGTTATTGAGGTCGTGTATAAAAAATCAATTTGACTTTAATCAAATGAAATCACTATTTGTAAGTTCATAATTTTATCCCCTTCTTTAATTTTTTTACATATTCATTAACATTGGTAATTCAATATTTCATGTTTTATATTACAAGTTTTTCGTGGACCTCATATTATTGTTTAAAACAAATAAAATATTTAATTTAAGATTTTTTATAAAGAATTATTTCAATAAGTTATTTTATCTTATTTGTATATTATAATCACTATGTCAAATCAAGAGTGATATTGCGTCAATCATTTTTTATTAGAGTTTTAAAATAGGAGAAGACTACTATTAATCATGCATCAATTTTGTACTCCTCAATTTTATCTTCTGTAAAATTGGATCATAAACAAGAAAATCAATCGAAATTAAGGGCATATCGGTAGGCGAACATGGACTCGTAGATATTTGATATGGCGGTGTAAATTCGTATTACTTTGAATTAAAAAGAATGACACGAAACTAATAGTCACTATCCTTGTAAAATGATACGATAGAAATGAAACGTGACCACATAGGTTATTGTTGTGATTGACGACAAGAAGAGTTATTGAAAGTAATTTTTAGAGGACATGTCGAACGAATAATCAAAATGTTATGAAAAGAAGCAATTTAGAAATGTCACGTTTTATCATCAATACATTAACCGAAAATCATTTTTGTTATATAATTATCGCATATATTACTAATATTCTATCATGATTTTCGTATACGAAATAGATAAGAAAATCGTTTATATTTATCGTAAACATTGTTACAACTACTGAACAATTGTTCTGTTTTGAGTAATTTTTCGAATGTTATCATCACTAAATTAATTATATTATATTTTTAAATAAGCTATAATTCAGCGGATGGAATCTAAGGTATTTTAGTACAAAAATAACATAATTTTTAATATTAAATATGAAATAAAAGAGTGATAGAAGAAATATACAAGTGATTGGGCTTTTCCCTTACGAATGAAAATTAATGTTCGTTTACGAAATATTCTACTCTTTTTAGTTTATTATTAATGCTCTTTCAGTCTTTTTCTCTCTCACTATTTCTTTCTTTCTATTTTTTTCTATATTTTGTCATGATGAATTTTGTTTACATAAAAGCCTGCTAAATATAGCTAAAATATTTGAGTTTGATTTCGTGGACAAATCGAATCTTTCCTGGGGGGTAACTAGTATGTTAGAACAATGTGTGAGACCAGTCGATTAAATTTTTATGAGATTACATATAAGTAAAAATTTCAGTGTTGTGCAAAGAGCATCACCTAATAAAAAATAATGACAAATGTAGAATTAAGTTGGAAGAAATAAGAAAGCGAAAGAAATAATAAAAATTAATGTAACACATACAGTAAATACCGATCAAACTGTAGAATCGATGCAACATTTTTAAAACAAGGAGATTTCATATTTTTTTTATTTCACATCATATTATTTATAAATAGAAAATGTTACTCTTGTGTAACACTGGTGATCCCTGTGTTTTCCAATAATAATAATAATTATCTATAAGGTAAAAAAAATATTGAGTATCCGACATCGAGAAGATTAGGTTTCTATCAAATGTATATAATGTGTCCGCAAAATATTGATGTTTTTTTTGGAAGTCGCCATTTGTCGTAGTCATTTCTGGGGGCTCCGGAAACTCACAAACACTAATTAAAAAAAAAAAAATTTGCACCATTATATAGCTTGTCGCTTCTAATAATTGAAAAATAAGATAAATAAAAAAAGCCCCGCGCAGATTTTCCAACCGTCCCGAAATCTCTCTCTCAAAAGAACATCAATACTACTTAGACAGAGCATGTATACACAGAATTCCCAGATGTAGTAGAGAAATAAATTATGAAATTTGTTTAATAGATATTCCTTTTAATGAATCAATCGTCGCAAGATATCTAGATTTTATTTGTATGATAGAAAATAAATTATGTTGCAAAAAAAATCCATTAATTGAAATTTTTTATACAATTAAATTTCTACAGATTCATCAACAAGTTTATGGTATAGTTTTTATCTGATATAAATACAATGAATAAAGGAATAATTAACATACAATTATAATTCTTATCTTTCACCTGATGCTCGCGTTTGGTTTGAAACGATTGTCTTTCTCGACTAATGTACAATCGAATCTCGATAGTTCTATTAATTGTCATACATAACAATACACATTTCAATCTGTCAGTTTTTAGATCTACCAGTTCTACATAGAAATATTTTTCTTTTAAATAAGTACAATTTAAATTATTCAACCTCTACCATTGGTTTTTCATATATGACATCTTAAATCATGATTTATCTTATTTTTAAATATTGACCATTTTTATCCTTTTAAGATTCTTCTATTTCAGTATTTGAAGGTCAGTAGAAATTTATAAAAATTATTGATAAAAATAAAAATAGATTTAAAAATTTAAATTTCTGAAAATTTTCTTAAAATATCTAGCTAAAATTGAAATGAATAAAACCGTTCAAATAGAATTTGTTTAAATTATTTTTAAATCATACGAATCTTATGCTAATTTAATCACGAAGTAATTAATACAAATCTATATTTCTATTTAAGTAAAATATCAAAATTGAATGAATTATAATTTTCAATATAATATTAGGTTATTTGATATTATAAAAAACTTTTTAACTAAAATAATTAATGTATAAATAAATTATACGTCGTTGAAGGATTTTTGGTTTTAGCAAATGTCGAATGAAAGATCAGAATGATTGATAATATTGGTTTGGGATATTTGTGTTGAGTAATTTTTGTTATTTGTATCTTACAATGAAAGGGTGTGAGATTGTTGTTGTGACAAGTGGAATTACATCGTCATAAATCTAAACTAAAAGTCTTAGGCCTTCTTTAGATTTTTAACATTATGCTTTTGTATTATTTATTTCTTCCTGTCTTTTTTTTCTTTCTGATATGTTTTTTTCTGTTTTCTTCTTATGCAATTTTTCTGAAAAGTACTTTTAGGTGATCTATCTATCGTGATTTTTTTCTTTTCTTGTTCCTTGAGTATTTATGATAGTTCTTATATTCTTTACCAACATAACGACGAATGTTTACGGCGACAGTATTGCCCCTGACTCTTCATTTTAAAGAGATGCTCTCGCTTACTAGAGAAAATTTACATAAGTTGTTCATTTCAAAATTGGACAGACTTTATATAACCGAAGATTAATATTTAGAATACAGTATTTACGAAATATTTATCTTTAAAAAATATAGATTTAATGAAACATTAATTTTCAGTAGAAAGTGTTGAAGTGGTAGGGAGTTAAAGTAACGAACTGTATTTTAAACAAATAATTAAAATGGATCTCTAATTCTTTAGCTTCAGGTAAAGTAAAGTAACAGGATTAACTTTATACTAGGTTAGATTATTCATATTAAAAGTTACATAAATCAAATGTAACAAAGCTTTACAGTATAACTAAATAAACAAGTTACATTGCATATATATATAACGACTATCTGTGTATTCTCCAAGGACTTGCTAGTCTACTTCGTGTATCAATTGAAATAAACAATTTTGTTCTAAGTTATCAGCAAAGAAAAAATTATTTTAATTTATATATTGTAAAAAATTATAAAAATAATTAAAATAAAAAGAACTTAGAAACAATATGATATTAATTTATATATTAGATTTATACGAATAATAGCCTAAAAATAGAAAATTAATTACATATGTAATTTATGAAAGCAATTGGTTTGCTATATTATTATTTTTAAAAAAATAGTAATAAATTAATCATGATTACAAAATAAATTTTACGTGTTTATTATATATTACACTTTTTATATTTCATGTATTAGCTGGACCTTTTTCATTTTTTAATTAATGTTAAGTATAAATATATTATTTTACAATATATATTTTATTTCGAATTTAATTATTAATTTAATAATAATTACATTTTTATTGACGCTGAAGTAATAGATTCATATATTATTTTAATTTTTTTCTGTTTTCACGAAGATTTTTATTGTTAGTAATTTAATTTTATAAAAAATACAATGATTTAAAATCTTTTCTTTCATCTTTTATATTGAAATTCTCTCTAGGGTTTGCATTGATCCAATTCTTTTCAAATGACAACTTCTATATTTATATTTTCATTTAATTTAAATATCTTATAGTTTATTAATTTTCATTTAAATATCTTCAAATAATAAATTTTATCAATAATTTATAATTCAATGTAGTTGTCTTTTATGAAACATTATTTTTACTTATTGTTACTACTGTAACTTTTTTATATCGTCATATATTTACTTAATTATATTAAATTTAAAAATATTCTTATACAATGATTAATAAAATTACATATTTATTGGTAATCAATAAAAAACAAATTTATTATAGTTAAAATTGTAAGTAATCAAATATATTTATAATTCATAACTCGTTGAAAGCACCATCTATTTGCTCGAGATTATCGAATTCGACTTACACATTATCTTATTCAAATTTCTTAAAGAGAAAAAACATTTCAATTTTCGATAATTTTAGCAAACTATAATTATAATTTTATTTATTTTACAATTTTTCTTTTTATTGATTATGACGCTCTAGCGTGCCATGCATTTTTTTCTTTTTTCCTATTTTAAGTTTCACAAAATACTTAATTCATTGGTTTAAGAAAACAACTGTCTGTATTCTGATAGACAAAACTAATACACGGTATCTAAAATCACTCATATTTTTTTGTGATTAACCATTAAATTTAGTCTTTCAGTTACATTTTAGTCCTTCAATGTGACTCTTCCCATTTATGTCCTTAGCTCTCTCTATCTACTTGTAGGCTTTTTTAGGCGAAATCGACTTCTGCATCAGTTGTTTCTATTATTTGATATTCAACCAGGTCGGTTTGGTATAGTCTATCTGAATTTCCATATGAAAAACTCGAAAAATGAACTTACACCAAAATCTTTTCTTTAAACATTGTCCGATCTTCTGATTACTGGCATTTTTATCGGTTAGTGGGGTGAAAACATACCTGTATATAACCGAGAAAGAAAAAGATAGATGAAGTAAGTAGAAACATTCAGTGAGAATCATGTAATATAATTTAAAGTTACAAAAGAAGCATAAAGAAGCAATCATGCAATGTGCACAAAAACAAATGTTTGTTTGCAAGAATACATTCAATAAAAGAAAGAAAATATAATTCATTTTAAGAATCGATACCACTTGAAAAATATGATTTTCAAAAATCAATAACTCACATACGTATGTGCATGTTTTTTCATGAGCGCTCGCCTACACACGCACGCACGCACGTACGCACACATACACACACACAATTTCACTCATATATACACTGTTACAAGTAGTTATCTAAACTCACATACAAACATTACAATATACATGAATTTACGTAGAACCTTTATACATATGGTTCTGTATTCAAAAGTAGTATTTAATTAAAGTTATTGGTATGACTTTTGAATATTTTTTGATATTCTACATTGATTAATTATTGTCATTATTTAAAATACTCTTTATATAAAATTATTTGTCTTAAAAAAGTTTTCTAAAGCTACTGAATATTAATGAATATTAATATCATCAATTTTATCTGAAAAATTTTTATTAATGTGTAAAAAATTAAAAAATTTGTCTTTAATTGGTATTCATGTCAGATTCACATAAATTTTTTAAACGAGATTCAATATATTTTTTTTTCCAAAATATTTTTCAAAATATTTATTTATATATTTTAGTATTTCTTAATATTATTTACTATAACCGAATATGATTTGAAATATACCTAGATATAATAATATTTTAATTTATGAATCTGCACAATTTATAAATTTTTTATTCTCGAAGTTTTTCCTTATATTTCTTAATATATAATTATTATAATATTTCAATAAAAATGAAATTAGTACAAATACATTTTTTATTTATATATACATATTTTTTACCATATATAATTATATTATGTATGTATCGAAAAGTTACATATATATACAAAGTATAAGTAATCTAATGCAATTTATTGTATTAGTTTATAACTCAAACTATTATTTTATATAATTGCTATTATTATATCTATATTAATTAATATATATATATATATATATATATGTAACGGTAAAACTTCATTTTTGATCTGTTCCTTTAAAAATATACTATAATGAAAGTTCATATTGATCAATAAGATTAAAGAAATCTGTACAGCCACTTTCTATTTTGGTCAATTTGCTTCAAAAGATCCTTACGGCTGTGTTAGTTTTCTAAGAAAATACAATAATGTATTTTAGACAACTTTTCTATGCGGTTGATTCCATATGAAATATTATTTAAAATAAAATCAATTGTACTTTTATAAGTAATACACATTTTTTGTCGTATCTTTAATATGATTACTAGATAAATAATTTATAATTTAAAGATAGGCAGTAATAATGATATTTTCCTAAACATTCGATGAACTGTGTGTCTTTTTATGTATTTAAATGCGAGATCAGAGCAAAAGTTATGTAAAAATTATTCTGTACAATGACATACAATAATATGCAGTCAAATAATATTTACGATTATGAAAGATAAAACTTATGAAAGATAAAGAAAGTATGGAAGAAACTGAAAAGAGATAGCAAGCTAAACTCCGAAGAAGAATAAAGTCTGAAGGAAAGAGAGATCAATAGCGGTATACTGTAATAACGGAAAATCGTTTTCAATCAAAACCCGAACAATGTGCAATCGAACTTGGAATTGGCTTGATTCCCTCTTTCCTTTTCTTGAGCTCAGGCAGAGAAGTACTAGTATGCAGCCTGTCTTTCCATCTTTTTTCCTTTATTTCTATCACATTTCTGCGGTTTGTGCCAATATCTCAACGAGAGAAGATCGATCGATCTTTTTCCCTAGGCCTTTACGCTCTTTAGTTACAGCAAGTGTTTAAACAATTAGAATTTTAATGAAAATTGCAGCTTAATTTAATCGTTCAAATCCTTCAGTCATTGATAACTTGACTTCCCCATTATAATAAGGATTACTTGCTAATTACATGCTTAGTAATCTTATGCACATTTTCGAATTTATAATTTACATACCCACACGTATGTATTGCATATATGCACATATACGTATTACTAAGCAAAAGAGAAGAGTTTGATGTTTGTGTCAATTTTAGTTGAAGGAGACTTTTTGATTATAAATCTTATATTTGACTTTTTGCAAGGATACTTAATGAGATTATTTAATTAAATATGTGAATTTCCAGTCACTAATTGAAATGACAGAACAAAATATTAGCATTTACATGAAATTATATTAATTAATTCAGTAAATATGTCTGTATTAAGTGCCAAGTCGAATCCATTTAAAACTAGTTTATTTACTTAAGTTTGATAATGATTTTTTTCTGATTTCAAAGAGATAAAATATCTTGGAAATTGACCAGTTTCAATCACACTTGACAGTACCTGAACGAAGAACTGATTTCCGTTTGACACGGTTTCAGAGCTAGTGGTTTGATTTCAAAGCTGAGAGTTTTACAGTTGACCAGATGTCAACAGGACATTTTATACATGATACTGAAGAGTAATTAAAGATTTTTAAAGCGTCGTCCTATAAATTAAGCCACAAAGAATTGAGTTAAGTTAAAGTTTGAAGTTAACTGTGAAGTCTATTTTATAATAGGTATAAGTCTAGTAGAACTTTAATAATATAATAGATACTAATTCTATGAATTTCTGGAATTACGGCAACCTAAGCTATGTACATTGATGGTATCTTCAAAATGTAAATAACATATGCTAATGTGAAATAACATGTTAATATTTCGTACAATAACATTAGCGTATAATTCAAAATTCTCATATAGATACCATTCAAAAGTTAAGATAATGTAAAAAAGGAATTCTTTCAATGTTCTCATTATTAGATAGATCTTTTCATTATCAATATATTTACAAATTTACAAAAAATTAGTAAGTTATTAATAATATTAAGAACATGCATTTTTTTAATTAAAGATTTTGTAAGTATTAATTGAAAAAATGCCACAGCTCTTATTAATAATAAATACAGAGAATAATAAATATTAAACTTTCAGTTATAAACATTTTTTTAATTTCTATTTTTCCATTAGATTACAGTAAAATAAATATCTTGTGTATCGTCTAAAAATTTTACTATAATTTATATGAATTATAAATATTTTCAATATCAATAAGTGAAACAAATATTTATACAAAATGAGCTTCCTTCTATTTGCCTTTTTTCAGAATAGTCGATGAAATTCAATTTTATGTACTTAAATGCATTTGAACTAGATATTTGCACAAATGTATGCATTTATTAAAAAGCAAATAAAACTTATAAGTAAACAAGAATTATTTGCAAATAAATAAGAAATCTAAAGGAATGTTCGAAATGTGTTCTGCTTGCACGAAGATTACTTGCTATGTCTACACTGAATAGTTATGAAAGACGATTATAAGAAAATAATTTACTCTTTACCGACAATGATGGCATGTCTTACTCGGTAATATAAAGAAAAAAAACCGAAGTAAGATCACAAAATTGAATAAAAAAAGGTATAAAGTAAATAAGTAATAAATAAATACGCAAATATAAATTACGAATATTTGAAAAAAGAATTCATACAAATATTAACATATATTTTTAAGAGATACATTTTCATGAAAAATTAGGAAAAGATATCAACTTAGTTTCTATATTATTTATTGTAATTACAAAAATTATAATAATACATTTTAAATTAATTTTGAGGATTTAAATTTAATCCTACATGTATTTATGATTGGGTACTTAAATTAAGAATTTATATTTACTTCTATTTTTTCTTTGAAGTAGCTAATGAAAATCAAATTTTAATCATTTTTTTAAGTCGCTACAGGATTTATAGAATTTCACAAAGTTTATAATATGAGTCAAGATATTTATTAAAGTTGTTGAAAAAAAAAATAATTTCTGCCACTGTTATGAAAATCGAGTACAAGACTAATATATATATTTGCGAGTGTAGAAATCGCATATTGAATATCAATGAATTCAAATTATATTACAAATCAGATTTTTCAATGCATTATTTTTTTAAACTTATTTTAAATTAAGAGAGCATATTTCATATCTTTTCATGTATAAAATATTTTCAATAATTTAATAATCTTATGCTGGATATCTAGTTTATGAATTTTATTTAAATTAAAAATTTACTTATAATAATTTGAAGAAACTAAAACATTTATTAATATGTAATAATATTTTTTTTATTATTTATACAAGTTGTAATATACGAGAAAAATATAAATATTTAAAAGAAGTTTCAACTAAATGTTATTGCTTAAATTTTAATAAATGTATAACAGTAATAATTATTAAATATTATGTTGCACAGCTGCATATACACACATTATTTTCAAATGTTTTTTTGTAGAATTAATTTATATATTATATATATATATATATATATATATATATATATTACAATTCTTAATGAATAGATTATATACTAAATTTGAAATACATATTTTTACAAAAATTTTTGAATATAAAGGTAATTTATTTGAACATTAACAACCATATGGTTTACAACTCTTAATAGTACAATATTTCGTAAAAAGATCTCCATTAGAGAACATAAAATAATGTAAATTCTAATAAGAACAATAACTCACCCGTAGAAAAAATTAAAATAACCCACTAAAATTCGGTGGGCATCAAGGGAAATATTGTATAAAGTAAAAACACATTTAGTTTAGCGCAGAAGTGTTTGAATTGATGCTGCACGCATTTTCTAACACATTCATAATAAACATTGTTAATATTACTTTACGAATTTTGATGCTATTTGTCGGAACTACCTTTGCACTTAAAGAATCATATTTCCACAAGAATAATGAATTTTTATTTAAGGATATATATATAAATTTATTTGAAATAATTCTTAAATGTATAGTTTTTACGTGATCAATTTGAAAAAAAAAATATTTAGATTACATTTTTATGCATGTAAATAAATGAATAAAAAAGCATGCAATAAATTTGAAAAATACATTATCTATTTATTTATTTATTTATTATACATCATGTTACAATGAAATTCTACACTTTAGTCGAATTTACTAAAAGTATAACAATAGAATTTTACTTTAATTCTATTTGGTTATTCAATTTTATTTTTACAAGAAATACTATGAAAATATCCTTTCCCAGATTTAAGCAATACAGTCAATGAGAATACATACTAAAGGAATACTAGGAGAGGTATAAATGGGTATATACATATGGGAGAACTAGATAGGAATAGCAGTTTGCATAAAAAGTGTTATTCCCTCCGATGTGTACTTATATAGCGTAGTTATACGTTATCTAATTTACATTAATTACCATTTATAGCTTATAGAAGCTCTACCCATCTCTTTTCCTTTACTCTAACTATCTATCTCACTTCCTAGCTTCATTGTCGTTTCAGCAATAAAATACTATTTTGCATAATACTCTAATATACAGATACAAAAATAATCCCCCATCACTTATTTCTTTAACGGCAAGTAATTAGAAATTGGCTGATTTACTTTAACACGTAAATATTCACGAATATATATGTATTAAAGGCTATTGAAAAATAATAAATTCAAAATGTACTATAAAAAAAATATCCAATAATATAACAAAATGGCAATAATTTATAATAAAAATTGACTGTTAAAAATGAACTTTTATCAATAAGCTTTTCATATTTTAAAAAATAAATGTATTTGCTATAACAAATAATTCTTTAATTATCCTTCTTCATATTATACATCAAAAATATTCATAAATAATATAAATAAGTAAATAAAGAAATAACATATAAAGTTGTATTAATAACAAATATATAGTTTAAAATTCTTCTTTATCGATGTGAAACTTTTAAAATGAAATATAAAACTCTATTTTACATATTTTAATTTATTTTTTTATATAACAAAATACCTCTTCGAAATGACACTGAACATTAGAAGTGCACATTTCTAACAATAATTTAATCCATAGATTTAACATATTTTCAAGAAAGTTTGTTTTATACAGTAGATCTTATCTTGATTCAGTATAATTTAATGAAGATTCTCAACTAAACATTGATAAATTTCATTCAAATAGAGAAAGTAGAAATGATATACAATTATAGGTAAACAGATCAGTTTGTAATGAAAAGCGAGTAGGCAAATTTCGTTATCGTCAGCCATGTACTGCAGAAACGCCTGTGAGTGTCCTAATGGCGTAGGCGTCAGCTGATATTAATAATGGGCTAGAAGCTCAAGATCGTGCATATACTCAGATTATACTGTAGTATCTATCTTTTCAAAGAAAGATTTAAGTTCAACACAAATGAGGTGAATAGTTTCCACCTGACTTTTATCATTAGTATTCAAATAATTAATATAAATAGTATGGATTACACGTACTGTTTCAATTATAAAATTGTAATAATTACGTCAACTTTCAAACCAACGTAAAGAATAATATGATGCTTAGATTTAAATAGTAGATAAACATTAAAATAGCTGCAACAAATTAAGAAATTATGCATGCTTTTACAGGTATATTGATTATGGTGGAAAAGTAAGTATAATGAAAAAATAATTATTCAGAAAGGATAGCTGGAAAATATTACTTAATATTATGAAAAAAAATGCTTCACGATAATTGTAAGTAATGCTCATACATAAATTTACCATTAAATTTGTTAAAACAACACAAGCATGAAAAGAGTTGTAAATCACTGTGTATTTACTTATACAACTAGATGCATATAGATCCCATAATTGAGAGGTTTAAATGTAAAATTTTAAAAAATTTTAAATTTATTTATGAAAATAAGCAAACAACATGTTGGTATCATTCAAATAATGATTGTAATATATTTGGTATAGTTACATAATAATTGTATAATAATTTTTTTAAAAAAAGGTGGAATCATGGTGTATATTAATTCGAGGATAAATATTATTTTCCAATAATTATTTATAAGCTATGTAAAAACATAATTTATTAATTTTTTATATGTTATCACATTAAAAATTTGTAAAATTCAATTATTGAATAATATTTAGGATTTTTAAATTTCATCAGAAATCTATGATTGTTTTTTTAACTAAGTATTTAGCAAGATATTGTTCCATTTTGTGCGACATTAATTAATTAAGTTATCTACCAATGGAATACACTTCAAAATATACTGATATATACATCATACTGTCAATATTTCTTTAATATGTGAATATATTGAAAATATCCAGATATAAATTTTATTAAATTATAGCTATAAAATTCTTATATATAAAACTCTATAAATTTTACTGCAATTGATTAAATTTTTTTCAAAATGAAGAAGTATTTTGATTACATTATTACTGGTAATATATTTATTCATCTAATTAGAAGTCTTAAAAGTAATGAAAGTAGTTTCAAAAAATTCTGATTAAACTGAGTTCAATTATCATATTGATTCATAAACACAGTAATTTATATATTTGAATATATATTTGACACGTTTGTAGATATTAATTCTTAATTTTGAATAAATATTTGGAGGTTTTTTATCTCTAAAATGATACATTGTACATATAAATACGTAAAATTTATCGTTAACCTAGCTTTTATTCTGGAATCCATTTTTCGTATTTTAGATAAACTATTTTGAAATACAGTAATATTTATTCTTATGTTTATCATACCTCTAGATATATTTAAAGTTTAAAATTAGAGTATTCTATTAATACTTCACAACAAATATTACTTATGTAAATAATAATATTAACCAATAATAACAAGAACGAATATGTTTGTTATTTCATTATTAAAATAATTGAGTCTTAGTTAAATTAAAAAAATATTATTTTATAATTAAATAGTAAAAAAATTCAATATTTCGTTTACTATTCGAACATTCAGAATAACTTCAATGTTGACTAATTTTATTGTTAATTTTTTTTATATTTTTATGTAGGATATATTGATATTATTAATAAAGTATAAGCATTATTCTTAAAAAATAAAATTATAAAAATTTTTAGAAAAATATAAATTTGTTTGCTCTAATTTTTTTGTTCATAATAAAACTAAAAAATATATTAAAAATATTGTATTAAATAATATTTTTATAATGCTTTATATTAAAGAATAAATGGGCTTTCATCAACTAATAAGTATTATTTATTTTTTAAAATAGGTTTATATATATTTTAATTTAATACCGTATTTAATAAAGATAAAATTGAAGTATTATGTAGTGTTTCATTGTCAATATTTAATGTTAGTTACTGAAAGATACTTAAAAAATATATAAAAAAATTTTTTTTTTTATAATGGAAAACTGTATACAAATAAATATCTAAGCTTTTTAACTTTTTATTTTATAGTTTTTTTACACCCTTGAAATATGTGCATATTTTAAATCTTTAAAAACTCGGCTTTTTTCACAGTCCTAAGCCCTTCTATCCTAAATTGAATTTACTAAAGTTGTTTGGGTTTTAACTTCATAAAATCAAATATTGAAAAAATTTAATATTTGAAATGAAATATTGCGTTAACTTAATATTGCTTTAAATTGATTAAGAGCTTTCTCGGAGATTGAATTAATCTTATTACTATAATCGAGATTCAGTAAACCAAAATATTATGTAATGATAATCAATATAAATGAATGTAGGAATTATTTTTCGAAATAATATTTTTGAAATTAGCCTACTTTTATTTTATTAGTAATAAAAAAAGTATCATTTTCAAGAAAAAGCGAATTGCCTTTCATGTGTCAACTTTGTTGAAAATATAAAATGTTACAAGTCTTAATATAGATAAGCTATAATCCGGATTTATTAGTTTCCTCAGTGCGAATTTACTTAAAACAGAAAAAACTTCATCAGAGAATGTATATCCGGAATGTATAATAACCAGCGTAGAATTTTCCTCTCCTGTGAAAGCGAGATTAACGATGGAAATTTCGCTTCCGATTCTCACAGCTACGCAATAAAAGAGAACAAGCCCTTTTATTAAGAATCACCCAGCAATAATTCTCACATATCTTCCAAATTGATACGAGAAAACAAGCAAAAAGCCATCGCGAACTCTCTCTCTCTCCTGCTAAAAATTTATTGCCTAGGACGCAATTTCTCTACTCGCTACAGAAACATCCATACACAATAGAATCAGCTCGTATAAAAAATTTGAAGAGCGCGTAAATCAGGCACTACATCCCTGGCTAAATCCAAACTTTGCAATATACCCGTGCCCATGTGGTAAAAGTTTAACCGGTCTTTTCTACTTGAGAAAATTTTCTCACTTACTCCCATTGATAAAATCAATTGAATACGGAATCACAGCGAAGAGATTATCGAAGGAAATTTTCGACTTTGACAGGAAGTCTCGATTAAAAGCTCTGAAGTGTGGCGAGTTTGTGCCGATTCATAATTATAGATAATGCCTTTTCATACCACTTTCAAATGTAATAAAATATGCCTCTCTTGAATTGTCCGTTAACAAACCTGGACACATCTATTTTCGTGGTTACATCCCCTAAGATGAAATGAGAAATGGAATAAGAATATTGTCAA
This sequence comes from Eupristina koningsbergeri, assembly GCA_018907245.1. Classification (NCBI taxonomy): domain Eukaryota; kingdom Metazoa; phylum Arthropoda; class Insecta; order Hymenoptera; family Agaonidae; genus Eupristina; species Eupristina koningsbergeri. The sequence continues at coordinate 2,356,737 of JACCHV010000005.1, read as the reverse complement.
GAAGGAGCTGAATCTAGAATTAAGAGTTTTAGAATGAAGTAACGACGAATGTTGGAAAAGCGACAACTTAATTTGAATTTTTAATTACGCATTTTCTTTGCAGATTTTTACACTTTTCTTCATTTTCTTGCTCCTTTATATTATTTTCATCTCCGACTTAGGCTGTCCTTTAACTGGCACAAGTGTATTGCTTTTTATTTAAGTGTTTGAGAAATTCAAATATTGCTGTAATGAGTTCGAATCAACTGATCAGACAATCTCAAATACTTTTAAAAACAATTTTTTATCTTCGAATGAATATTAAATTCTGTGCACGCTCTAAATTCCTACTAATAAATTGTAATAATAGTACAGAGTAAGTATGCAAGTAAAGAGTTTTATAAGAACATTCGGATATCATTCCGAATGTTCTTATAAAATCATTTTTATCGAAATATTTAAAGAATGAATAATAAATCAGTGAATTCATAATTTTAAAATAACTTTATTTTATTTATAATAAAAATTTGAAAAATTTAAAATTGATACCTATTATTAATACATTTTAATATCTATAAGATATATTTAGAACTTCATTTCTAATTCTACAATACGACAACAGAGTCTCTGTGGATATATGTTCTTTCAATTATATTTATTAGATAAGATAAAGTACATATTTTTTTACGAATTATATATAATTTTGAAAGAATAATATAAACAAGAATAAGAATAAAAAAATAAGGCATAAATACATGATATAGACATTTTAATAAAATGCATAAAGAATTTTTTCCAAACTTACAGCACTTTTACTTGGATAAAACTTTCATAAACAAATGTTTTTGTAAAAGCAGAGTTTCTTTAAAAGTTAATTTTTGTATTGGAAATATATTTTCCAAGGTTCTATTTACGAAGCATAAGTTGCGTAACTTTTCTTGTTTTAAATGTGACTTAAATGTAAATCGAAGTATTTCGGTAAATTCGCTTATAAAATTTTTATTTATATAAGATTAGTGAAAGATTTTATACTTAACTATGTAGAATAGATTAAAAATGTTATCACAGATCTAAATCTAATTAAAAATTTATATGTATGGTACTTTATACTTCTAAATTTAAACTTTTAATTCTAGCATTCAATTATAATACAAAAATGACAAAGAATGTACGTGATTCATAATATTAATCTACGGTAAATGTTACTCCTTTTTATCTTTTTAATTAAAATTTTTAATTTTTAATTAATTAAAAATAATTATTTAATAATAAAATTTTTAAAGTTTTAAACATAGAATAATATAACTTTTTTAAAATATTTTCCAATATAAGAACAAAGTAATATAATGTTATTTGAAGTTAATGTGTACAATGTTTAATATGTTTCATTTTATTAATTTACAATATAATTAAATATGCATTTTTATTAGCCTTACTAATTATTTTCTAATTTCGATAATAAATATCTCTGCTAATCTTGAGCTTTAAATTTCAATAAGCAGAAAAAATTTTCTTAATTAAATTCATAGTTTAAAAATCTTATTGAGAAAATGGTGTTAAATTTTATATTATTATGTATTTATGTTAATAAACAATTTGTAATACAAGATACATATGAGTATTATGTAGAATCAATATTTTTAAGTCATTCTGTAATATCATATGACAATAATGAATTCGATTGAAAATTTCTAAAATACATGGTTTGTGCGCGAAGTATCGAGTTTTTTTTTTTATTTTGTGACTACTCGTTGTAGTAACTTGCGAGGGGTTTTAAAATGCAGAGAAAGCCTTTTTCCATTTGTTTCTTTTTTTTTTTTTTTTTATTTTTTCGTTAATTTGAAGAGGCAGGATTTTACTTCGCACAAAGAGTGTTTTGCGATTTTTTGACACGACGCAGTGACGCAATTAGTGGAAAAACGCTACGCGGAAATTTTTCGTTTAAAGATTCTAAAAGAAAAAGAAAACACTCACTAACCTTTTTTAATGCAATATTATTTATTATTGAACATATAAACAGTTTGACATAAAAATTTTAAATTGTTCAAAATAATTTCCTCCTGCATCAACTCATTTAGGAAGACGAGTTTTCAAGCTCTCAAAAGTAGTCTGAATCTCTTCAGCTTTGATATTTATGCAAACTTTTCGTATTTCTAAATGTTTGTGCACTATAGATTGCGTTAAATTCAGTTTTTCCGCGATTATTTAATCGTTAATCAACGGTCTGAATTTTACATTTATAACACGCGGCGAGTGTTTATAGCGATTCGAAAGTTTTTTGGATGTTCAGATCGAGACTCATCGATGATCTTTTTCTGATTCTCATTAAAAGCTCTGTGCTATTTTCTACATTGCAATTTTGACATATAATTATCTTGGTAAGCCTCTTTTAACATTTTAAAAGTTTTCGCACTGTTTTTTTTAAGTTACCAACAAAATTTTGTCGTGTAGCGTTTTTCCACTTATCGCTTTAGCGTACCGTGTGAAAAAATAAAAAAATACCCTTCATGCGAAGTAAAATCCTGCCTCTTCGAATTATCGAAAAAATAAAAAACAAAGGGACAAATGAAAAAATTCTTTCTCTGCATTTTAAGACCACTCCCAAGTCGCTTCTACCAATAGTCGCAAAATAAAAAAAACTCATTACTTCAGGGACAGACCATGTATATGTATTTTCTATAAACTATCAATATTTATTCAAACATAGTGTTTTTAATTTATGTTATATAGAAAAAATCATTTTATAAAAATATTTTAAGATTTTTTATTCAAAATATTCTAAATATAATGATGTTAATTAATTTGAGAACATGCATTTCAACATTGAATTTAAATAGTTTTTGAATAGTAATAGAAGTTTATCTAAACATTAATGTATATACTTTATTTTTATTTAAATTTTCAGATATTTTACATCAATAGAATATATGTATGAATAACATTTACTAGTTCGATGCTTGAATTTTTAAATTCATTAATAACAATCTCAAATTATAAATATATCTTTAATTTAATGAAGTTTTTTCAATCAATAAATTCTCATACTAAAAATAAACTAAATTGCTAGATCGTCACCATAGATCCTTAAAAACAGTAATTGAAATTAATGTAATTAATTTTATATCATTACCACGTCATATTTGTGAACTTTTTTTACGTTTTTGTGAACTTATTGTTATGTTAACTTGTATTTGATATTGGAAATAGGCTCTGACAAAAAGTCTTTATAACCAATGTTACGAAAAAATTCGCCTACGATAAAAATCAATAATTAATCAATGATTAATCAATGGTTATTACTATGTAGATTACCCTATCAAAATATAGAAAATAAATCGATAGATTATTTATTTCATCGAAAGTTTTTAAAATTATTTTTCTACATTAATTATCTTGCTAATTGAAAATCTTGTACATTATTAAAAAATTGCTGGATATTTTATTGAATTTCTATATTAAAAACAAATTAGAAATATTAAATATAAATAGATGTGTCAAAATAAAAAAATGTAAAAAAATTAATATTTCAAGTTATGTTTATATTTAATTTCCATATATTAATACAAGTACTGCTATAGTTTTTTATTTTACACAGTTACGATTATCTGACAAGTATTACATTTATAAACGTAATTCTACTAACTAATATAATGGTATATTATAATTAATTAATTTAAAGATGAACTTAATATATAAATATAAAAGAATTAAATTAAATATGATAAAACTTATATACACTGCAGCAGCGTCACTCAGTGTTACATTTAGAAACATTGAATTAAACTTGACAAAGTATTCGGCGCCTCAGTCGAGTCGGTAAGTCACGACATGTTTTTATCGACTTTCAACGGAGTTCCTCTTTACCAGCTTATCTTTAGAGATACAGAAATTTGAATTTATGAATTTCCATATTATAAGTTTTAAAATTTGTGGAAAATCTACATTACATATATTTTCCATTTTACCAGATAATTTTTTTTCACTTTTACTCTGAAGAATTATTAACTTTTATTTTTCTTTAATTATTTTTAATAATTCTTATATTATTTGTCATATTTGTTATTATAAATTTCAGTTTATTTTTTGTTATAGATTTGTTTAACCTTTTATTAATTCAACTATATTGTATTTAATGTTCCTATGCCAAACATAATTAATTTGAATTTTTAATTTGTTTGAAACCCTGTCCTTGAATAGCATGAAATATATCAAATATTCATTAAATTAAATAATATTAAGTATGAAAATAAAAAATCATTTAATAAAATTAAATTACCTTTAATATTAACTCATACCATTCTAAAGAATAATTTAATTTATATTAAAAATGTGAAAATATCTCGTCTTATTAATGGAAAAATGAGTAATATTAATTTTATGAAAAATCATGAATTAAATTAATGGATTAGATAATGAGATTATGAATGTCTTGCACAGTAATTAGTGAAAGTCGTTATATTGTCACATGTTAAACTTTTTTGGTATATTGGAATGATCCCTCGAACATTTGAAGTATCAATAAATTTGAAATGGCTTTACTCAAGTTTAATATATAATAATGAAAAAGGGAAAATTTTTCTAAAACGTAAAGCTTTTGAACTTTGAATAATCTGCCTCATAATTATTCGTCAGTTTACCTTTCCACCTCTTCTTATTCTATGCTTATTCTTTCTTATCGGATCATGCACTTCCTACTTCCTTACTTACGGGTGGATAACCACGAGCATCAAGTATTCTAAGTAATTATAAAAGTTTGCGACGGTAGATCATCAAAAACGTTCTTAAAACTTGACGCCACCAAGGGTTCAACTCATTAGTACTTGACGATGTGGCACGTACCAATCAGCTGGAGAACACTTGAATTCTCTTAAAATAGTTCAAAGATGATGAAATATTAACGACCAGGCATTTTTTTTGGAATTGCGTAGCATACACGTGTACTTATGCGTGTAAAAGAAAGCATAGGCGTGGGATGGAGAAAGTACGGGTGCCGACAGCGACCATGACCTGTATCATCATAAGCCGAAGGGTTTCACCTGAAATGCTTACGCACGCGCGCTAACTGAATTTAAATGTGAAAATAATCGCACGTGTGGGTTGGTACACATCGTTACTTATTTTTATATATTATGAAACTATTGTATGGTTAGTTTTCTTTGCGGAGTATTTTTTTCATTTTGTAAAATAGGTCACCATTGAAGGGATATATAGTTTATTAAAGTTACCTGTTTAATGATTTTGACGTCAATTTATGACTTGATCGCGAAGAAGACCATCGCAGCCGTTCTTAAGCTTTCATTTTTATAATCCTGGAAAAATTAAATACAAAGGTCGGACCGCAGTTGCGTCAAACTACTTAAAATATTAAAAATGTAAAAAGTTGAATTTTTAATATTCATTTGGTTAAAGTTTTAAATGGTGAAAAACTTTGGTGAATTTTTTTCGATGTATAGTTATAAAGTGCTTGGATGATTTAAACATTTGGATTGGGAAACTCATTCATAACAAATTTAACCTTAACTTAATAAAAACTCTGAAATAGATTAGAAAATTAACGGCTCGTCGTAATCTCAATATAACTAAACTATCTTGGAGGACTTAAAAAACTTACTTTTATTATTTATTTCTGAAAATCGCTATAAATAAAAATTGAAAATCTTTTTAATTTTTTTAAACTCAATTTTAACTTCATTAAGCAGTAAATATATCTTTTGAAACGACTCGCACCAATTAAAGCGTGAAACTTTTAATAACAAGCAAATGAGTATTTTAATTGATTTCATTTTTTATGCTATTTATTTTTTTTTGGTTTAAATTATGGTCCATAATCCTTAGATAATATTCAGATAATAGAAAATTTATGTAGGTATTCATATTTCATAAATAATAATTAATTTTGAGACAACAATATTAAAATATAAAATCTCTTAAACTTTTTAATGCATAAACATTTAAAACAGTTATTTCAAAATCATTGCTAATGTAATGGTACATCCATTTTTTGAATGATTCTTTTATATTGTATATCCAAATTATATAAAGTTAATCATTTAAACAATATAAAATTATATATTATTCATTTGATTAAAATACAGAATGTTTAAAAAATATACGTTGTCTATCTAAACACTTACAAATTGCGGTAGAATATAATTAGTCTAGTTTTATTCGAAACAACATACGTACGCACTTGTAAAGAAACGCTAATTAAAGTTACCTAATATTTACAAACTAATAGGCAGCATTAACTTCAAAGTGCTGATATAAGCTAAGTATCAATTAAATAAATCGATTAAATTATAAATTATACTTCATTGATTCATGAAATTTAAATTTTTTACAAACAATTAATGATTAATGGACAGTAATAATGATCCATTCATTCTTCATCTATGCATACTCTTAATTTTGAAGTTTACAAGTTCAGCTCTCAACAGACCTCCGCATACGTTGAGAAAAATTATCTAAACATACAAACTCCGCACTCGGACTAATAGACGTGGTAACAATGAAATATGAAACTCTGACCATTTTTTGTGCATAAATTTCAAGGGCTAGAAAAGAATGTGCTGGACATAGGATTTATTATGGAGAGATGTGGAAGAGAAGGAAATAGAAAAAAAGTCAGGTCGAGGACGTTGTATATGCGCAATGAAGAGCCCCTCTAAAAATTTGTGATTTTCGGAGTTAATGGCGCTTCATCACGGTCTTTTACATGCTTCGGTGTCTTTCGCGAACGCTCAGGAGAACGAGGGTTCGACGTAACAGGTGTTTGTATGATTGAGACGATAGTTACAGATGCCAAGTTACCCAGCGAACTATGCGAGTTGAAGAGCTGCGGGGGTGGAAAACGCGGGGCCGGGGGAGGGAGGCGGGCGAGTTCCTCCCTTCCACCGTCCGTCACCCTCTGCCTATTATATACTACATCTATCAAGATATCTTGGGCCGAATTGAACCTCAAGTCGAAGCGTGTACAGAATACTGGCATCGAATTTATGTACGTAATATTCCCTTGATGGATCATCTTACTATCTATTACTGGCTATTAGGCTACGTCATGGTAAATGCTCCGTGAGATTTTACTTAGCAATGACGTCTTTGTTTATCAGGATTTGTGAGCTTTGGTCCATAAATAAATTTTATTGTCAGATTAAAATAATGAGATTCATTTCGAAAATATTTTTTCGGTGCCATTATTATCTTATCATTGATTCAGTTATATACATAATACTAATTACGACTTTTTTTTGTTTAGTTTCAAACATACGTACATTTAATTCTATTTTCAATTTTATTTTCTTCGAATTTAAATTTGAGAGATGTTCATAATTAACATATGCTCCTAATATTTTCAATCAATATCTTAACTATAATTCTATTGATTAATGATGAACTTAATGATTTTTTTTTTTTCTTTTAAATAGATATTTTTTCAATATTATATTATTTTATTATACTTAAGAGAAACACTTTATTTTAATGATAGTACTTTTTTCATTGTTATAAAACGGTTGAAACTTTAATAACTTTAAAATTAAGTCAGATTGTGTTTATGACTAGCGCATTCAGCACGAACATGTGGGAAAAACTATGTTATAGTACGAAAATTTTATATAGTGTTGTAGCTAATGATATATTTGTTACAGTTACTTCTACAAAGTACAATAAAAAAAAGAGTTAAAAAACCATTGTTAAACGAGAAGTCTATATAGGCATTAGTGGTCCCAATTTAAATTTAAAATAAAATTGTAATATTTGTTGTTCGAATTTTTCACAGAAATTTAAAATATTAGTTAATCATATATGTTCCAATATAAGCCCTTCAAGATTTTCTTCTATTGATAGATTAATAATTTTTGTATGTATCTATAAATATCTTAAACATATTGTATTGAGTGCAAGCTTAAAAAAAGTTACAAAATCAAATGTATAGTAAAGTACATTTATGTTTTAACTGCGCATTAAATAATAGTGACAATAAAATATACAATATTATTAGGTTATCCATAATGATTCTATTATGCAATGTCCATTAATTTATAAGAATAATGATCTTCTAATTTATTATTGAGATTCAAATAAATAAGAGTACGAATATTAAAGCAATATATTGAAAATTATAAATTATGATATTAAAATGAGTGCTAAATTGATTTAAGTGCAAAATTTTATAAAAAGATACTAGCAATTTAATAAGTAGAACAATTCTATTTTTATACTTGTTTTATGGCTTCAATGGAAAAAGTAATAAAAAAAATTAAAGATAATAATAAAAGATAATATCAATTAATTTTTTAATAAAAATCACTGTGAAAAATGAATAAATAAATTAAAATTGAAAATTTTAAGTTTTTTTGAGTATTTTGTTCAAGTATTACATAAAATGTATATTAGTTAGGGCCATATTACAGCAAAGAAATATTTACAAATTACAATTATAGTAAGAATTCTGAAATAGAAGAAAATCAATTTAGGTAATGTCAATTCTATTTAGATATTGATTGACGTTTTAATTATAAATAATAATAACTAATTACAAATAGTAGATTTTTGTTTAAATTTTGGTCATGCAATTTTTTCTAACATTTTGTATTAAATAATTTGGGTAAATCAATCAAATCTTTAAGAAGTATATACAACATAAAGAATAAATTGTTACAAAAACATGGACATGTTCAAAACACAATTATAATAAGATTTACAGATAAGTATCAACAGCAGATGGCTTATTTTCCAAGTATATTAAACATTTTAAGTTTGACAAGACAATAATATTAAATTGTAACGCTAATTTACTTATATACAAAAGTTATTATTAAATTGTAATAATATTATTAAAGATTTTTTTTATATTTATTTCATTAATAATTCAATCTTACAAATTATGATGAATTACATAAAATTTAAAATTTTTTTACAAATTCTTATTAACAGTTTTTCTTACTGTAAGACTGAAAATTTTGAGATCTAATTATACATATGCAACGTACAGTATACCGACCCAATCTTTATCTGGGCTACAATTACAAATGGCCGATTTTAATTTTTTAATATGTCACATTCATTTCTAAAAATAATTTTGATGAATTAGAGTACACTACTTGATACACATGACGTTTTTTCTGTCTTATTGAATATGTTATAATAATTGATGTGTCTATGAACTCTGTCTTCATCTATTCCTATTTTGTTTTACGAGTACTAAATTCTTCCTGCGGAAATAAAGGAAATTTTTTAAAAACAAAAATTTCAAGTTATTTTATATTCTAAACTGAAATTTATAGTATATTTAATTAAATTCTTTAAAGTATTGTTTCATTTCATACATATTTTTAATAACAAATAAGAAGGTACGTAGTATAAAAAATTACTACATACTAATTTATTTAAAAATTATGTTTAAGTTTATGTCTTATGAAAAATTACATGAATATACCTTTTATATTATATTTTTATATTTATTGATCATAAAAATCATATTCATGTCGAATATTTAAAAAAATAATCTTAATTTTCATATAATGTTAAATACATTTTTTCCCTTAATATACATTTTTAAGTTTAAGAAAAATCAGGGGAAATATATATTATTCATATATTTAGTTTTAATCCATATTTACATTTTTATGTACCAATGCAGATTATATATTATTAATCTTGAAAATTTTGTAACGTCTAATAATTACCCGCAGCATTTTTGGCACTTACTTTAGCCACATGAATTAAATGAACCAATAGTTTATTGCATCTTCACGATATTTACATTTACATTAACAACACTAATATATTTATTACTAGGGATATTAGCAAATCTAGATAATGTTGCGATTCATTAATAAGCTGGAGAAAGCTTTCATACATCAAAGTCAATGTCTCGTAAAATCAGCGTAAGTAGTTATGTCCGCGTATATACGGACTCAACTACTCATATTCATGTTCGCTAAAAAGAAAAGAGTTATATGTAATTTGAATGCCTACATGTTATCTTTTCTTTCAAAGTTAACATAGAATTATAGTTGCTTAAGAGAATGAGACTTATTCTGGCCTAAATATTTTTAGCAATATTTATGAATAAAAAAATTTCAAAAACCAATAAAGTCAAATTTTAATATAAAGTAAATAGTTTCCTTCTTTATTTATTTTCAAAAGTGATAAATTTAATATTCTTGTTTACAAATATTATATTTCATAAAAATATATATTTATGCACAGTAATGATGAGAAAAAAAAATTTAAATCCCCTGTAAGAAATTAAATATATTTTTAAGTAATTAACAATAAAAATTGAAAAAGTAGAATTTATTTAATTAGTTTTAATAAAACAAACAATAAAAAATTTGTTTTATTTTTTGTGCAATTAAATTGTTGTCTTATAACCTATAACTGTCATGAAATATGTCATTAATAAGACACAGGGATTAATATAATTTCAATACTTTTATAATTTATTAAGTTGAAGGAAGTAGTCCGTTTTCTGATTGAATTATTAGGTTATAAAAACAAACATATAAGTTTGTCTCGTAAAAGTTTTATATTTCTGCTGAAATAATTAAGTAAAAAGAAATTCTATGTCATATATATTTCAGTTTTGAATATAAATCAGGATTAATTTTTTGTATATAAGTTCAATCTTAAATTCATCTTTTAGACTCATCTCTAAGATCATTTAGGTTAATAGTACATTGTCTACTTGAAGGAGAAATTGAAATATCATTTGAGTACTAATTCCATAATATTTCAATCACTTTTACGTATTAACCTAAGGACGCTTTTATTTTAGAGGACATTCCATCATCACTATTCCAATCAAACATTCCAATATATTTATGTTCAAATACAATATATTCTGAAATCTTACACATAAATAGTAAATATTAGTAAATATTATTAGATTCTTGTATACTCATTTTGATTTTCTTAAATACACATAGCTTTTTTTCATTCACATTAATTTTTATATTCAATCCTTTTTTCCCTGTAGATTTATTAATAAATAATAGTTCTCTTTAGTTCAAAATGTAGGTCTATTTTGTTAAATTACTATAAATATTTTATTTAAAGTAATTCATAAAAAAATATTGATGAATATTTTTTGCTTAAATATACAATATTACTGTGCTTAACAAAATATTAATACATTTGAGTATTGTTAATGGCGTGGAAAAAATCTACTAAAATTAATTATTACTAAAATTTAATTACTTATAACCTACTGTTAAAAATATAATCCAAAATACTTCATGAATAACTACAATAACATTAAAATTTTTTAAAGAAGTGTACAATTCTTTTAATTTATATTAAAATAATAATTACGTGAATAATTAATTTCTATACGCTTATATATATAAAAATAGCTATCGAATAGGAAATGAATGGAATTGATTTTTATTTAATTATAATATAATAAACTTGATAAATTACTTATGGAATATTTACAGTAATTAATATTTATAATTGCTTTGATTATAGAATAATGAAATATGACTTTATGTATAAAATATATTCTACATAATAAGGTCAAAAAAAGCAAAAATGAAAATGGTGAATTTTATTTTTGTATTTTGTTATCACTATCGCTACGAGGCAAATGTTGACAGGGCAAGCGAACAATTGTGTTTTATCCTCCACATTTTACAATTTTATAAAATAAACCACAAATAGAAATTATCATTCTTGATTTTGCTACACTGGTGTTCTTTTTCCCATGGCTTCAATAATATAATGTTCACTATAATGCTGTATTTTTTTAAATAATTCACTCATATATGTAATCGACTCTTTTTCTCCCTTTTTTTCTTTATTTGTTCCTTCATCTGTTATTTTGTGTTATCTATTAGAAATTTTTCTTTTCATGCATCATAATTATTATAAAAATTGGTAGTAGTTACTTTAAAATTATCTCAAGACGTTATACAAATTTAAAATCAAAAATAGATTAATTATAAGTATTTTTTAAATTTATTAATAATAAATGAATATAATTAGGAATTCAATCATTTTCCTTTCATATTAAATGTTACTTGTTTTATTGGAATTAAATTATTACTTATTTTATTGGAAATAAATATGTTATGAATAAGTAAATTTTTAAATTTAGACTAAATTCAATTTTGAGGAAAAAAGAATTTAAGATTTCAAAGTATGTATAAGCGTTAAGTAAAATAGAATCAAGAAGTCTGAAGTTAAATTCATGGCTTGATTTATGGTATTCTTACCGAGTAAAAGCCAATATATTCTGTCAAAGATAGGTATGTACTAACAAATTATCGATATTTGGAGATAAAATTCATTATTTTTCATTTAAAAAAAAAATGATTAAAATAGAAAAATTAGGTTAGTAATACATTAAAATACGTTACAATTAAATGATTAAAATTAATTTTGAAGCATTTTTTACTTCTTTGAGTTTTAATATTAATATAATATATAATGTATCATAATTGACGTATCTTGAAGATGTATCATAACTTGACTTTTATCTTATTAGAACTTATGAGCAGAAATTTTAGAGAATAACTTTTCCAATCTTCATGCTTTTACTATTTTATCGAGAACTTCCTACTTTTAAAGTAATGCAGAATAACTTCGCCATATATCGTTTTACAATACTAAATTAAGAAAGCAAAAAATAATGCTCTTAATGAAGTTTATTTATATAAATTTCAAGTTCATTCTTTCTGTCTACCCATTTATTTGGTTCACCAAAGGAGATTATACTTTTTATTATTATATATAAGATAATCCGTATCACCTGGAAATAAATGAAAATATTGATAACTGCGTAAAAATTAAAATTTTTCTACCAATTAAATAATATAAAAGAGTATAATTTGTATTTTGTTTTTTAATTCTTAAGAATCTGTTTTTACTGATCGGTTTGAGGATAAAATAAACGAGATATATTACGATAATCCACTTAAATAGGTATGGACTAATTCAGTAATATTGTATTTTCATAAAAAACTCATTAATATTACTTTTGTATATTACAAAACTCTATGAAATGTAAATTGTTATTTCTTTTGTCTTTTTTTTATTTCAATGTTTGTTTTTATAATATTAATTTTGTTTATTTAAAATACATTATAATTATTACACTTGTAAAAATATCTTCATCTTTTTTTTGTTCTTATAATGATTTTTGTAAAATAGTTCCTTTCTTTTTAAATACATTGTAATAAATATATATAGAATTTTGTTTATAATTATCTGAGATTACTAAATTTATGACTTATGTAACGATTATAAAAATTAAAATACATAAGAAAAATCTTTTGTTCTTGCACATTTATTTTGTATTAAGCGGCTACTTTTAAAGCGTTAAATAATTATCAGATGTAATGAATAAATATTCATTATTAATATAATTTTCTTGTTGTAATATGCACTACATTAAAAATTGAAAAATGAATATAGTTAATAATAATTATTTTGTAAATATATATATTATTGTAATTATTAAGTTTTATAATAAATAAATTGTGAAGCTTACGAAAAAATTGTATTGATGTTAATTGTAGTGTAGAGGTGATAATTTTTAAAATAAGTTTTCTTTGTTGACCAACTGGCAATATGAACCGGCTCCATGTTACTTATATGTCGAAGGATGTCTGGATGATATAGGAGGCGCAGATATTCATGAATTAGACAGCGACAACGATAGGCGGGAAAATGTATTGTTTATACATATATGCAATTAATGCATATATAAGGTAGTGTAAATAATCAAAAATTCAAACTGTGCGCCGTGAGATGGCCGATAATTACAGTTTATATAATTATCGTCAGAGAATTAATTTTCTTATTTTTCGGTTTTGCTTTAGTATTGTTATTGATTAACCAGTCACAATAAAGGATTTTAAGAACAAAAAGGAAGACGAACTGTCTATATGAAATAACCAATTATGAATTTTCAATTTGTCGTAAAGTTATACAAGAAAGTTTATAATTGGTAAATAAATATAAAAATGATATGGAGAAGTGGGATTTATATAATAACGAAAATTCTGTTATAATTAATAGATTATCTATCGTACTATAAAGATCTATATTTTTATCTAGTTAATTATTTATAGTATTATAAAGATATAATTTACTAATTGTTAATTGATATATATAGAGTGTAGTTATATTATTATAATTAAAGAAAGTAGTGTTGGTGTATATATATTTTGTTAATATCAGAATATATATATATATACATATATATATATATAGGAGGCGAATATATATATATATATATATTGAAGTATAGTTTTGGGAAATTTATTTATAATAACTATAAATAAATTTCAAAATCTGTTGTCTGCAATTGATAAATATAGATTCGATACTATTAAAGATAATTTTTGTCAAATAATAAATAACTTAATTCAAAGAAGAAATAAGTACAATAATAAGGATTTATATAAAATATATATATTGGAAGCAATTTATAAAAGAGAAAGAATTATTAAAATACATAATATAAATTATATATATATAAATCATCGAATAAATAGGTAATAATTTATATTATATTTATATTCATTTGTATTATATTATATTAAAAATTGTACTGTATAAATTAAAATTTAATTGAATTGGTTGTAAATGGTATGATTATTAGTATTTAATTATATTCTATAATGTTTTAAATTATTTATTTGGAGTATAAAAATTTATTGAAGTGGCCTTTGAGATATTATTATATAACGTAATTCCCCCTGGTTTATAGACAGTGAAAATTAAAATAGTGTATGGTTTGTGGTGGTGAAATTTTATTTAAATATTTAATTTCATCTTTACAAAGTATGGTTCTATGTATTTACGTGCACCTTACATATTAAAATTTATTATTTAATTATATCGCTCTGACGAAACAGAACTAATTTATAAGAAATGCTGATATGAAATGTTATACGAAACTATTCCTGTAAATCTTCTGGATCGACATAAAGTAAAAGTCTAAAACAAAAAGATATGTTTGTACATATGTAGGAAGGTATATAGATCTAAAATTTCAAAAGTTGAGAATCATCTGAGGTGAAAGTAAAAGTTCAAAATACAAATATAAGTTAATAATAAATTAACCAAATCAGTACAATGCAAACACTTTTATTGGTTTCATAAAAAAAAGATAATTTTTTTTGGAGAACTACGACTTGTTGTAAAAATAGGAGTAAGCGGTAAATGCAATTATATTTTTGTATTTATTTGAAATAGCAGTTTATGTTCATAGATTTGAATGACAAATTTTCCACTGTATGGAGTTTATAACTCTACTGGAGGAAAAGCAGGATCAACACTACGATTTCCCGAATGAAAACCGAGTTTTATTTGCAACGTTATCAGAATAGATATAAAAAAGGTTGACTTATGCTTTATTTACTATAAATGTACGACCAATAAAAACAATCTAATTAAGAGTATAATGAATTAAAATTTAAATTTTGCGATTGTAAATATCACTAAAGCTCAATTATATATGATCCAAAGGACAAGACAAAGACAAAAACTTGAAATTAAGAGAGAGTGTGACTACGCTTATGAAATGTAAGCAATGATATGTAAAATGTAAGAAGTACTGTAATAATAACAGATAGTGCGCCGATAAGAATGCAGACGTCGAATAATATATAAACACACACACATACACAAACATACATGTGGTCATCATTAAAATAATTGAGTCCAGTAATTTCACGACATTTTTTAAAGTAACTGAGCATGTATCACGTTTTTAATTATGTACAACATAATAGAACAATAGCTCTCTCATAATCTTACATAAATATATAAATTATAATATAAGAAAATATGCTCGAATTATTATCATTAATATAAAATATTTTTTTATTGTTTTTTATAAGTGAATAATAATGCTCAACAATCAGAAACGTAGCTCTGAGATCCACTAAAACATTACGAGAATAATTTTTCCATTGACATTGACCGAACTGCTTATCTAATTATCTTATTCAAACTGTTCCTACAAAATTAGTTAAATCAAAAAATCGTCTCACCTTCATTTTTACCGAGGAAAAATACAGACTACTTAAAAATATAATTGTTTAAATTAATTCATAAATAAATAATCTTAGAATTCTAATTATAAATTGCTATTTGAGAGAGACAGAGGGATAAAAAAAGGTAGAAATATATGATTATTATATATTAAGACATCATATCAAGATATGAGAATATATTTTTAATTTTACTACTAAACCGATATCCATTTTGTTAACGATAAACTTGTATTTACAGTTTATTTGTCACTATTTCAATCAACCAATTTTTTTACTGAAACTATAAAAAAATATTCTTTTTCGTTTTTGAATAATTGCAGAGTATAAAACATAAAAACGGAGGAATAAAATTTCAAAATACAAGCTCCTAAACTTATTGAATTTCGGAAACAATATTCATCAAATTAAAGAAAAAATAAAGACATTCTTTTAATTGCTTCTGCTTAAATTCATTATTTTAATTATATCTGTAATACGCATTTTTTTCATATTTTTTGTTTTATATATAAATGTATGAGTTTAGTAGAATATAGCAACAATAATATTTCAGGATTTTGAACTCTATTGAAGGGGATCGAAGAGGTAACCTTGAGGTTGTTATTGAGACAATTTAGTTTCAACCTATAGATCCCTTGTCGGAACCAAACATGTCGCCAAGAACGACATCGAAAATTGCCTCCCTTTCAATTTTGTTGAAGCAAGAGCAAAAAAATGTAAGCTTCACATGGATTACAGATTAATATAAAAACTTTGCAAAAATATTAAAAATAGTAATATTTTGATACTGCAATATAGTATATTAATTATAAAGATAAAATTTACGTCCATTTATTATTAAAAATATTTGTACAAATATTAAATAATATAAATGATGAAGTGGTTAACATCAATTCAAAAACTCGCATTATTAACAATTTTGAAATTATTATTATTATATATTTTTAAAAATTTCAATTAAAATAGAAAATATTATTCAATCGTATAAATTTATATAGATATTTACTTAGATTTATATAGATTTTAAATAAATGAACTATAAAAATAGAGATGATGTAAAATTTGTGAAAAAATACATTAGATTGTAATTTCCTACGTAGTGATAATAATTAAGATTTATTAATTTTCAAATCAGATATTAT
Source organism: Eupristina koningsbergeri (assembly GCA_018907245.1). Taxonomy (NCBI): domain Eukaryota; kingdom Metazoa; phylum Arthropoda; class Insecta; order Hymenoptera; family Agaonidae; genus Eupristina; species Eupristina koningsbergeri. The sequence goes on along the minus strand of JACCHV010000005.1, from coordinate 2,339,609 downwards.
ATCATTTTGTATTAAGTTTAAAAAAAATTTATCGTATAAAAATAATAAATTTTATATGCTATTAAAAATAAGTATTATGATAAGGAACTATACTTGAAATAATTATATGCACGTTCATAGTGTATTTTAGGATTACGTCCAGTAAACATGATAAATATTTGCGCATATGAGGATTTGTATTAATTTATTTTAGTATTTTTTTTCAATATTTTATTATAAAAAAATCCAAAAATATTCCTTTAATTATAATAATTCTTTTAATATTAAAATAAATTATTAATACGTTTTAAATTTAGTTTAGTTCATAAATATTTTATATTGCTACTTGAAAAAGTTATAATTTAAAAATTGCTGAAGCAGTAAAAAATGATTGTTTGAGAAAAATCGATTCAATTTTTTGAATAATCATTAATGTTTCAATTCTAAATCATGTATATCATTACGAATATTACATTTATTATAACTAAATTTTATGATTGATTAAAGATTCGTTTAAAAAAATTTTTTTGCAAGAATTGCATTATCGATATTTTTTTAGTAAAGTAACTGTGTTCATATAAAAAAATATGAAAAAAATTTTCTTTTTTAATGTAATTTAAAATATTACTTTATAGTTTTTTTTAAACACTTCTTATAAATTAAAAATGATATTAAAATTTCAAGCAATATCCGGATAAAATACCGTTCATATTGTAGTCTCTAGCTTTAGTAAATATTAATACATTGTATATTTTTAATAAATAAAATACAAAAAGAAAAAGTTGAGAGAAAAATTTTTTAATTTATGTATAACTGTCTTTTCATTCTTATATCAATAAATTTATTATTGTATTGCTATAAATTTTATAATTAAGAGTAACATCAAAATTTTGCAATTTACGTTAATGAATTTTCTTGTAAATCAATTTTGTAAGATAACGAGAAGAATTTTATCCTACGGACTTCTGAAAACATGGTTCGTGTAATCTGTGTAAATCTATTGATAAGCTCAATCTCTAATGGAAATGAGATTTTGCGCTTAATACTTTGTAATAGACTATTGAAAATACGAATGGAAAAGGATAAACTTCGTAAGATGGAACGTGACAAAGATCGAACGGATGAAGGATTTTGATGATCTTCAAGATACAGCACACAACAAAAATTAATAAACTTGTCCTTGCAGGACTATCATAGTGAAGGACGTATATACATGTTTGAGACTCACATGGTCTAGAGGTTCCTTCAGTTTCAAGTGAGTTTTAGTAAGTTTGGAGCCTGGACATGAAATGAAGGATGTACTTCAGTAACAAGCTAGTTCCACCAGTAGGACATCGAGACGCTTCCATTAAATTCACTAAGAATTACAGTAGTAGATCCTGAGGACAAATGCAATCTTCATATCTTTTTTAATATTATAATTTATTGGAAATAATAAATAGCATGTTTTTGTACTAAAATTTCTCTTCTACGATTTATAATTATGCTAATAATTTAATTGAAATGATTATACGAAAAATATTGATAAAATATAATACGAATTATGAATCTTTAATGTTAGTGATTGCGCAAATTCTTCTTCGTTTCAATTATTAGAATTATATGTGTATTTTAAATAAAAAATAAACTCAAATTAGGATTTAAAAAAATTTACAACCGAATGTTTAAAAATATATTAAAAGATACATGAATATCTAAACGTATTTTAAATAAATGTTTAACATCAGTATACTTACAAATACAGGATACAGGACAAATTAAATAGTCAATATTCAAAAATTAATAAATTAATTATAAAACGAATAAATACTAAAATATATAATATATGAAAAAACCATTAATGATTTTTTGAATGTTACATATATATGTATATATGTATATCGCGAACCGAATATCAAAATCTCAATTCAGTAGAATATATGTAAATTTATAGTTTCATGTGTGTACTATTATAAATATTGTAAATCTACATAACTTTGTATTGAAGAAAACATCATATCAACTATTGTCAGCTAACATAATGGCAAACTACGAGTGAAACAGTGGCGAGACTCTTAGATGACAAAGGCACGGGAGAAACATCGGTTTTCAGCTTAAAGAAGAGAATAACAAGGAAGCTCGATAGAAAGTTAGTAAAAAAAATGTAGAAGAAAGAAAGAGGTTCTTTCACTTTTTTTATTTTTTTTTCGCTCTTCGGGGGTATTTCTCAACTTTTTGATTGTCCCTGTAAGAGAGAAACTTTTACACAGGCTTAGATAATCCAATTATTGTAAAAATTGTGCAATAGCTTCTACTATCTTGAAGATTAAAAAATAATATTATTTAATCTTAATTTATTGCATTGATGTCTTTACTTTGGTTCTTAAACAACAACCGAACTGGACCCAATTTCAAATATCCGCTATCAAACCTTGTTTAGTCGTAAATTATCTATTTTTTATAATATACTATATAATTGTTTCATAAAACCAATTTATTAATGTTTTTAATTCATTGAAAAATATAAAATTAATTTTATAGATTAAATGTAAATTTGTTTTATTGTGTAATAAAAAAAGTTACACAACAAAAATTTAATTAAGATTTATGACTAATACTTGTGTAGCCTTAAAGTGCTAAAACTCGATACAGAATTTAGATTTACGGATAATTGACATAAATAAGGTCACTGCTCTCAACATCATTTTAATTTATTTTATGTTAAAGTATTGATTAGTTAATGTATAATAACGAAAATGGATTGCAAGAGAGATCATAAAATAGAGGAATTTGAGTTAAAATTTTAATGCTTCATTTGGTTCATACTATATAATTAGTATTCCCAACAAATGTTTACAATTTTGAATAAAAAATTTTCATTTATATATTTCATGGAAGAGTATTTATTATATTCATTATTATTTAATATTTATGAAAAATAGTTTATATATATATATATATATATATATAATTGAATAAAGTAATCTGAAAATAAATAAATAACTAAATTTATTATCATAATCACCGAATTAAGAATTAAAATGTATTACCTATGTTTATTAAAAATTCAAAGCAATAAAATAAGTATAAAGTAATATTCAAGATTTAATTTACAAAAAAAGTATTAGTAATTTTAAAAAATAATTTTATAATTTTTAATTATGAAAAAATTGGATTACCAAGTGAAATAATTAATAAATAACTTGTAATTAGGTTAAGTTAATTATTAATACTATAAAGTTCATAAATTTATTGAAAAAATTTGAGACACATTAATAATCATACCTGTATTTACAAATATATATTTATTATCATTGGATGTACCACTGAAAAAAAGAAAAAAAGGAAAAGAAACATTAAAATTAAGATTCAAGTGCAGAAATATCAACAAAGAAAAAATGTAATAACCAATTGTTAGTTAATAATGTTTTATAACTTCGTTTTTTCAACACCCATATTCTTCAATCATCTTCAAATACGATATCTACGTATCTTATGTATTTTAATAATAATAATATAATCAGATTAATTATCTTTTCCAATACAATAAATTATAAAGAATTATAAAATACTATACAAGATTTTTAAGAATATCCAATATATTTTTTACAGTATCATATGCCTTACAGGAAGCCTAAGTCAAGAATTAAATATAATTTTTGCTTTCCTCTATCTATGATTATTATACGAAGTTTTTTATTATTTGAGAAAACTCGAACTTTTAATATAAAAAAGACTTATAATTTCTATTAGTTACATATTGTAAATAATATTGCATCTATAAAAATGTAATACAAATAGTCGTTTTAATATCTATCTAAATCATTAAAAGTAATAAACATTTTAATAGTATTTTTCAAAATTATAAATTCATTGAGTTTCGCAATGACAATTTTTTTTATTTTTTCTTACTTTAATATTATCATTATATTATTTTATTGACCTTAATTTTACAATAATTATTTTAAAGGATTCAGTACCAAAATTTGGTTTTTGTAATGAGATAATATTTGATATTCGATAGAGAACTTTAATTAAAATAAATTTAAATATTTTTTGTATAAAAAAAAAATTCAAATTAATAAAAAGCTATCAATAGTTATATTATTATATATTTTATTATTAATAAAATATGAAATTGACTTTACAAAGAAAGTTAATTATTATACTGATAATAGTTTGGCTAATTTAGAATTTAATAGAATATAATGTATGTAATTAATTGTGCAAAAATAATTTGTGTAATACAATATTATATTGAAATAAATTTCAAAAACTTATTCAGTTAATATTTTATTATTTATTTAAATTAATATAAATAAAATATTAAAAATTTTATAATATAAATTAAAATATAATGTAAATACTCGCCTGTATTGTTAATAATAGGGCCTGATTTATCAATTTAGCATTTTTATGATCTGTATTTTATAAAGTACAAATAACATTATTTCATATTGGCTAATATATTTAATATTTTACTGCACTTTTTTACTGGACTGGGCATTAACCCCATCGAATACATTATGGTACCAAAAAGAAATATCCAGTCAAGCGAAGACTCGCCTGTATTTATTTTGTAATCAGTATTGTAAAATCTTTATAGTTTTACCTAACGAGCAGGTGGACGAAAATTGTCATATTATTATAGAACAGACTTGTTTAGAGGTACTTTATTAAAAATAAATTGTTTCGTTACCATTATTTTAAGCTTTAATCTTTTTCCACCTCCTACATACTATACTAATTAATCGGATTCAATGAATTGAATAGATACTACTTGAAAAAAATTAATTATCTATACATATATTTGTACAGGTTTTTTATAATTTTATTTTTAAGTAATTTATTAATGAGGTTAAGAGTCTTATTATATATTTTGATTAAGTATAGTAAAAAATAAAATATTGTTAAATTATAGCGTTTATAAAAATTTATTTACATTTTATTAAATCATCTGTATTCAGTTTTTCAATCAACATGCTTTACTAAATTAGATATACGGCTTCATTTATATATAAATTAGTATATTAAATTCATTATAAAATAATACATAAGCGTATTTTTTTTTGAATATGGAATTATGAAATAATGAGTTTTCTATAATTTAAGTAAACTAAATTAGTAACGAGTTTAGTCTATTCGTATATATTTATCTTTTCTCTTGTTTTTAAAATTAAATTTAGTAACGATGAAATAAGGAACCATAATATAAATGTTTTTATCTATTTAGCACTTATTTTTACGAAAAATAATTTTTTAATCTTGTTTAAAAATATATTTAAATTTATTTTAAAATGAATGATTTCTTAGTAGAAGATTAAAATGTTTTTAAAATACAAAAATAACAATTTGTAGGTAATAAAATGATTTGATAAATAAAATACCCAAGAGATTCATTTTAAATTGAATTTTCATAAAAGGAATTAGACGGCGCAAACTTGTACCATTTTAATTTAATTTGTTGTTCAATAAAATTATTTTCTATCTGTAATGCTATCTTGAAATAATTATAAGTGTTTATCCCTTAAGAAATGCGCTCAAATATTTGTAAATTCTAATTCATATGTATTAAACAAATAATTGGTATACTTAGAAAGGGTCATGAAACCATAATTTTCAGGATCTCGTAAAGTTGTCCCTTTATGTCGTTTGCATAACGTTTTTATGCTTGAATGCAATGCCGAGAATTTCGTAAATTATTCATAAATACATAAAATAAATTTTACAATATTTGTGAAAAAGCAATATATTTCATATAAATATAAGAGATAAATAAAAATGATTTAAATTCGAAAATTTGGCATGCTTTTATGACGGAATAGTTTGTAGATAAATTTTTTGGTATCTTTATTTGTAAAATTTCATTTTCATTTCAAATGTGTTCCATGTTCATATAAATTTTATGAAATGGAATTAAATGTACTAGAAAATTATCAACACCAATGATAATTTAATTATAGTTATAAGATCCAATCGATTTTTATTCATCGTCCTATTGTCAATTCATCTCTCAATAAGAATCTTGGAAAAGAGTTTACGGTTAGACAAGTCTTTTCTGAGAATATCTGAGTAGATTATAGTGAATCGATTAAATGGTGCTGTTTCAAGGCATTTTACTGGGTCTTGCTCGTTTCAAAAAGTCAGATAATGTAGTTAGGAATGTGGCGTAGTTACTTTTCTGGATGATCAAGTCAAGTTAACGTAGATTAGCTCGACGTGTAGTTTCGAAATGGACGATGCGATGGATAGAGAATCAATGAGAGAGAGAGAGAGAGAGAGAGAAAGTGAGAGAGATAATCAAGGAGGGTGGAGGGAATAGTCTAGTTAGTCGTTATTCCAGTATAGTGTCACGTGATATTAGTTTAGAAAGAGACATTAGTTGAACGCGGATTTAATTTTGTCTGCTTGCTTGTGGCTAACCAGCGACCAATGAAGAACAATTTCCTCTGACTCTGTAATAATTAATCCTTGACATTTACTCATACATATCTCGTGCACTCGGATCGGGTCTTGGTTTCACGGTGAAAACTCCTTTCGAACCTTTGTGAATAGTAAATTGTACATCTTAATGACTTTGCAGCTCTCAGCACATTTCGATGATGAAGGTGAACTTTGGGAAATCTGTTCATTCGCGTGATTCCTGGATTATCCTTTATCGTATTCTCGCAACGCTTCTTATTTCCTTCATTATCTCCATTTATGGTAAATTTATACAAATTTTAAATTTTCTCAAATTTTATCTTTCATACGCATGGCTAGAGAACATTTTTTAAGAGATAATTTCATAATACAGTCATAAAACCTTTAATGACTATATATTTTAAATTTGTTTCTTTTTCTTGAATTACTTATTATAATTACTAACTATACTGAAGCAGAAAAACATAATTTTGTATTTTTATTGTTAAATGTAATTTAAATAGCTAATTATTTCTTCGAATAAATATTATTTTAACACAAAATATTTATAACATTACTATTGTTATAATATTGTATAACAAATCACAAATAAATCTATTGCTATTTTTTAGTATGGTTACTTCACACAAGATATTAACCTGAATTGCTTCAATTTATTAATTTAAACAGATTTTTAGATGAAGGGATACAAAAAATTATCTAAATAAATTTTTATTCGAGGGAAAAATTTTTTATATAATAAATAAATAATTATAATAAAATGATATATTTAATTTTATTTAATAATGTTATACGTATACACATATAAATACGCAGTATGCACAGAGCCAGATACATACACATATATATATACATCAATATGATTACATATGATTAATATGGAAATGTTAAAGATACAAATTAATTAAAAAATAATATTTCAATTTATAAGTTATATAATCATTAAATGTATTTATAAAATAATAAATTTATAAGTCAGTGTGATATGTATTAAAAATTTTTTTTTTAAAGAAATATTTTAGATTTATATTTGAGAATATTGTTAGCAACTTTATTTAAAATGATTATTCATCATTATTATTGCGTAAATGAATAATAGAAAATGTCGATTATATTAGAAAATGTAAAAAGTAATTAAAGATTAAATTAAAAAGTGTAAAATCACTCTCATGTTCAGTGGAATAGCAAAATGCTTAAAGAAATGTCTTCATAATGAAGAGAAACGCTGCACAATCTAGTGCACGTAATTATCACTACAAATGTCGTTAAGCGACAGTCATCGTCAATTATATACATGAGAAAATAAGTTAAAGAGATTTAAAGAAAAATGTGTGGTATATGCTCTATCTCCAGTAAAATCATTTTCTTCAACTGAATTCATTACTCATGCATTATTCACTTAAATACGAGCTTTGGTCTCATGCTGCACGCGATACTTTGAATACGTTTCGCGACTCACCAAGGGCGGTTCACGCGTTCATGTATAGAAATTCCTGCGTTAATATTTATTTTCATTGCGGTTTATTTTCTGAAGCATAATAAAATCTGAAACCCTTGGAAGGTCTTTAATTCAAGAGCGTCATTCTGGTTTTGGCCTCGACTGATTCATTTAAGTGCGTGTTGGAAATTTCATTATGATCGCAGGACGGCGCCGGAAACCGTATTTGAATGGTTCTAGGCATCATCGTAAAATATGAGAGAAAGAGACAGAAAGAGAGAGAGAGAGAGAGAGAGTCATGAGAAATAGGGAAATAGAGAAAATAATAAAGTCAGCGAGCAGAGTGAACTAAAAGATGTTGTGGGAAAACGATAAGCTAAGAGATTTCGTCGAAGCCCGAAATTTTAGAAACAGGAAATGAGAAGCCTTTCATTGTATGCACAGAATATTATGTTATTGCCATGTTTTCGGCAAAAATTTGGAAGGCTTCAATACAAAAAGAAAAATAGTTTAATTAACAAGTCGGTAGAAGATTATTGCACTGTATTTTTTCAACAATATTTCTGATCCATCGATTATTTTATCCTTCTTTTAAAACGTCACTCTCTTTTGTAATCGATGTATTTAGTCTTTCTTTGTGCTTTAAATTAATTTCATGCCTTACTTCATATCTTGCTCTCTCTCTCTCTCTCTCTCTCTCTCTCTTTCTTTCTTTATCTGTCGTCAACTAATTACGAAAAATATAGTTGACGTGAATCGAAAGGTTTGAGCATAAACAACGGGAATCGGTGAGCAGGAGAATAGTGAGTAATTATTAATGAATAATAATAAAAAATTAACTGTTTTTCAGGATATAGAAAGAAAGCATCTCGATAATAATGATAAAATGAGAAGAGATGATAAAGGCCATGAAAATATTGGTAATTAAACATGTGCTTTTCTTTCATATATAAATTGAGTTTGTTTTGAACAATTTTTTCACAAGCTTACGATACAAATGTTAACAAAAGAATTTTCATTTATTTAGTTTTAAATATTTATTTTAATTTTTATGAGTTCGTTATTTTTTAGAAGAAAATTTATTTAAAAAAATTTAGTATTAACAAAAAAACAAATGATTATTTCCAACTAATCTTTCTAATAAGAAATTATAGAATATTGCATATCAATATTTTATTATTACTTTATTGCTTTATATAAAATATAAAATGATGAATTCTATAAATCTATAAATTTTCAAAAAATGATTGAAACGAATTTATAATGATAATAAAAAATGAAAACTGAATTTTATAATACAGTTATAAGAGATATACTTTGTAAAATATACGCTTACAATGCTAATATTAAAAAATATAATTAATATTGTAATTGATAACATATTAAATATCTTAAAGTAGTTATTTTGTGTATGTTAATAAGTATTTATAGTTAATACATTTTTTAATATTAAAAATGTTTATCTTTAAAATTAAAATTGTATTTAATTTTCTATATTGTTTATTGTAAATTAAAATAAACTTTTATATGAATTTTAGATCATAAAATTAAATAATCTATTTGATTAAAACCAAATTTTATAACATTGATACCTTAATTTTGTACTGACTTAAATATTATTGAAAAATATCTATTTATTAATTATGCGAATATAATCTAAATATAATTTTTAGTACTACATATTTTTAATATAATTTACTTAAAAAATATATATTCATGGTCATAAAACCATATATGAAATAAAAACAATAAGATTAGGATTGATTAAAAAAATCAAACTTTTACATTCAAAAAAATTCTCAACTTTATCGTAGTTCTTAACTAATACATTCTACCCTTAAGATGAGCTTTTCAAATCAGATATTTTATGGTTGGTCATGGAAAATCATTGTATAAAAAATAAGATTCCAATTCTTTTTTATCCTCCTTTTTTTCGTACATTTTTTGAATAAGTAGAGGTGTGCTGAATACTTGAATAATAATAATCAAATTAATTGCATGAGTTTTATAATTGTTTAATGTTGATATTACGTTTACTACGGCTTATTCGAATTAAACAAACAGGGATTCTTTATATGTCGTAGAATACACTAAAATATGCTTTATTTATATTTAAAGTAAATACAAAATTTAAAAAAAAAAAAATTAAAAATGAAAAACCAAATAATTATATAATTAAATATATATATGTATAAAATGAAAAAAATATATAAAATAATACAGAATAAGCTAATCAAAAATTGATTTAAACGCCATGATTATTTTACAATATAACTCTTATTTTAAGAAGCTTATTAATCATTTATATAAATATATATATATTAAAACATTATCCTAAATATTTAAATTTAAATATTGTTAAATATAATATTTAATGTATCATATTTTCATAATATATTTGTGATTCTTTAATTTTCAAAAACAGTTGATTTTTAATGATATGTGCAATTGAATTTAAAATTTTTAATTATGTGTATATTTATAAGTAGTAGATTTTTGTGGATCTGATTATTTTTAAGTTTATAGAAATCTGATTATTGACTTACTTAAGCCTACATATATGTATATATGGTTAACATTTAGTTTAAGAACAAACGATTTCTGATGTCTTGTAGCTTTTAAGGTTCGAAGATAGAGATAAGTCGTCACTTTTGCTCTCCATCGGGTACTTGCACATCAACTCGATTATCAATGACTACATAAGAATTGTCGAGTTAGCTTTTACGAAAGATTGAAATTTAACTTATACAATTTTTTTTATCAAAAATGAATTCTGAAGACAATGTCATTTAGCTATTTTTATCTTTTATTTCCAATCGTTACATTGATTGGTTTCAGATTTAAGATAGATATAAACATTCTCATTCAATGCAAAATTTATTAATTAAATAATTTAATTTAATTTAAAAGATTAAGATTACATTATTAATCAAAACTAAACTAGTCAAATATTTAAATTTATTGAATTTCATTTAAAAAAAGAATATTTAATAAAGTCAAAATTTCAGGAATAAATATTCACCCAAAAAAATATTTGATGTAATAAATTTTGTTAAAATCATAGAAAATACTGTAGTAAAGTTTAAAAAATGTAAACTCTTATTTAATAATTAAATAATCTTTATTTACATTCTGGTCTGAAATAATTATTAAGAAGTTATTTTCGTATATGTTACTTTAATGTACATATTTATTTATGTATAAATATTTTCCTAAATAAATATATTGTGTATTTTTATCTAATCCTATCTTTATCCGCACAAATGAATTTCCATATATTCGGGTTTCTATCTAATTGGAATTCATCTATTCTCTCCATCAAATTTGTAATGCAACCTCGAAATTGAATTTTAATTTATTGAATGTCCCTGAATTTTTACATTAATCGTATTTATGTAGAGACTAGCGACTGACTATTAAATGGTACCTTAATTCAATAGTTTAAGAAGATATTTATAAAATATACTAGAAATTTTACATTTAAATTCATTATTTTTTTCCTAATTTACTGTGGATAGTAGATTGCGCACTAAAACATGAATATTTTAGATTTACAAATGGTTCTTGAAAATATTATTAACATTTCTTGTATACACATCATCGCCATCTTTTTAGATGAATAAATCATAAATATACCTTTTATATTAAAGAAGTTATTAAATTCTCAAATATAAAATGTGTTTTTGCTTATAAATGTTAAGCATACAGTTATATTGATTGTCTCACCAAAATAATTTTATTTTGTATGTTCATTTATAAACGAAATTCTAATTCTTAAAAAAATATATATTATTTAAACTTAAATATTAGTCAAATATTTTTGACGTTGTTATATTTAATATTATTAAATATTTATAATTTTTAATTTAATTTTTAATACTATTAGCATAAATTATGAATTTATGCCTTTGAATAATGTTATATTCAACTTTCCAAATTGTTCTAAGGTATAAAATATTTAATTATATGTAAATTATAAAGAAATTGATAAAATGGTTAAAAAAAAATATGCATTGGAAATATATTAATGTTAAGTAGAGATATATGAAGAAATAAAAACATAATAATGTACATTATAGAAATATTTAATAATCAATTCGATTTGACGAAGAGAACTACTAATATTAAAAATTTCTTTTACATCTTTCACATCATATACAAATTATCACAATTACAAAATAATCCTGTGTAAATTAAATCTTATGATAACCATTATCTACGTGCTGCTTAAATAAATTTTGTTATAAATTTCTTTCATTATTTTAATTTATATATCACTGAAAGCCGAGTTATTTTCTTGATAACAAATGGTGTTACATGACACTCAAGTAAATCTCAAGTGCAATAATGTAGACATTTATAAAACTAATTGTTGTGAACGCATAAACAATTAATTTTTTAAATAATCAACAATTTTTCAATGTTCTTGTGATGATTGGTTCAATTTTTCGAATAAAATAAATTATTATCTGACTATGTATAAAAGTAGATTAAATAAAACTAAAAAATTAAAGATTTTTCCTATAAAGTATTTTGCTATTGATTTTACACGTCACATTGATAATAAGCTTTTGTAAATAAGAGTGCACTGCAAATAAAAGTTATTTTATAAAATTTTTCTTACTGGAAAAATCTCCGATCCTTGTGAATCGATATGAAATTATAACTCATAAAGGACTTGGATGTCTTATAATTTTTTTAACATCGGTATAAATGATGAAATATCTTCAGCCGCGAAAAAAACTTTCGCTGGAACAATTTTAACTGAGGGTCTGGCGCAAAAAAGGAGGCGTAAAAGCAGGGGAAAAAGATATATTATGCGCCGAAAGGTAATGTAGAGATGCTGTAAAGCGGGTTGGACTCGACCCCATAAGGGATACCCGTAAACTGGAGGATGGTTCGAACGACCGTCTGCACAAGAGTGCAAAGTGAAGAAGCCCAAGTAAAGACCTTTTTTCCTATTCTCTAAAAAGTTATGACCCGCGAGGTTTCCTGTATAAGCACGTATATTCTGAATAATTTACGCTATCGCGTAGGAGTGCAAAGGATGAGAGCAAATATAAACGTGGATTTGATAGATAATTCGCGGAGAGATTTTGTTGATTCGCGAGCGCTTTTTTCTTTCCTCTGCTACCTGCTAATTCGGCTTTACAAATATTTTTAAACAATACAATTATTACGCTCGTCTTCTATTTATTGCTATTTGAATTCTTTTTCACACCCATTCATAACGATTTTCATGTTACGCACATTTTCCAAGATAGAATACTCATATTTTTCTTGAAGGTCATAGTTGATAGTTTCAAATTCATAATTTTTTCATATGAACTAAATTGGAAAGAGGAGAAAAGGGGAAAAGTAAAAAGCTAATTAAAATAATTAACTGCACATAAATTTTTAAGGGAGCGAACCTCTAAAACTAATGCTTTTGCCAGTTACAAGTAATTTAACTGAAATCTATTTTTTAGTTCAATTTAAATTCAAAGAGTTGTAAAAAACTATAAAGAGATGTCTAGATGAGTAGGTACATAAATAATCTGATGATGATTGAAAACAAAGAATATCTTAAGAGGAAAGGATAGATTGAAAGGATACAATGAAATAGAACTATTAACAGTGAAATAAAAGGAACAAGGGAAAAAGAAGATTATAAATTGAATAGATAAAGAAAGAAGAATGTCAAAAAGAAATAGGGATCAAATAAAAAAAAATAAAAGTGTAAAGTAAAAAAGAATCGGAGAGATAAGTTTGAATTCATGAAAATCTAAAAAGGAAAAATCGACTTCACTTTTGTTTTGGAGAAAAGATAGAGCTGTATCGATGACATGATAAAAAGTTGGAAAATAGTTTGTTAATAGAAAAGATTAGCGAGAAAATATTATAGTATACGATCATGAAAAATGGAAAATAAATTCTACCTCTAGTTTACAACTTAAATATTCGCTCGACTTTCTCTGACAACTCATTTTTCGAGCTGTATATTAAACTGTCTTAGATCACTTTTGTAATAACACGTAGAAAATGTTAAACACAAAATAAGATCAACATTTAACAATCTTCTTATTTTTATTTTCATGTGTAAGATTTTGATAGTTGATCCTCTATCTAGTTCTTATATTTTGAAGAGCTACTTATCTCTCACACAGTACTTATTATTTTATTTCTGTCGTTACAACCTAGAAAAAATCTCACTACATGTTCTTGACGGTTCTTTAAATTTTGAGATGAAACAAAAGACATCTCTTCGCAATTAAGAGATCTTTTGTTTCATTTTTACAGTAATTTTGAGTATAATTCTAGAGATGTCTTTATCTGTTATATAACTGATACAATTTCATTAATGACAATGTAGTTTATTATTTAGCTTATTAATTTTCCTTGAAAAGTTATTAAATTTTTAAATACTGTAATCTCATTTTTCATGAAATTATTTTTTTATGAATTAAATATATACTTTCTTTATATTGCTTTATTTATTATGCTTTATATTTATTTGATATTTTTTTTAAAGGATTAAATTACTATATTGTGTCACTTTTCTATATATCTAAAAATTCAATATTTATTTAAAAAAAAATTTAGATAGTAATTAGTAAAATTATGTTTTCATTTTCAATCATACACTGATTACTTAAAAAAAAAATTATAAAATATTTTTATAATTTAACAGCATTGATATTTTTATGATTTTAATGTATTAAAATTTCCACAGATAAATTTTATAACATTAATTATTTAATATTTCGTGAAATACTGATAGCTTTTTTGAGCATAAGAATCTCAGTTTTCAATGATTCATTGTATGTACAATTTGAAATGCATGATCATATTTACTATGAGTTCTATGAAAGTTTAAGAGCACTATCACTATTGGATTTCATTTTTCAATTGAAGGTTCTTCATATATTCATTGGAAATAGTAAAAATTTTCAGATACTTTCAATCAAGAATTATGAATATATGTATTTCCTCCAAACAAAAAAACAGTACATAAATAAATGAATACAGAGAAAAATAAAAAAAATAGGCGTGCAAAAAATGTAATATGGAAAATATCCAATATGAAAAAACACAATATGCAAAAGATACCATATGGTCATCAGTAATTACGAATTTAAAATTTAAAAAAGAAGGAAATTTAAAAAAATTTTTTTTTCCAATATATAACTAATATATATATATATATATATATATTTCACTTCCTTGACATAAATATGGGTGATCTCACTAACAATATTTAAATATTAATATTAGTTACTACTAATATTATTTATTACTACTGCTCATATGAGTTTATATGAGAAATAGGTGAACGATATCTTTATTATATTTGTCAGAAATGTGAAAAATCTTCTTTACAAATAATTCATTCTTTCATTTACTTAAACACAAAGTATTATACAAATTACTTTTATATTTTTAATAGAAAAATAAGTTTTTCATTTTTTTCTTAACCAATTTAGTAATTTATGTGTAAAATAATCAAAATATAAAAAGTTATGAAAATATGAATTGCGACTTTACATTATTGTACATTATTATTAAAGTACTGACATATTTTTATGTGACATTTAGATTTATAGACTAACGTCAAACAAAACTTGTGTCACGAAGAATTATTTTTTAGGGTACAGAATTCAGTTCCTCAGCCCAGTGGTTCCGGTCTTCCCTCACCCGTTTTCTCAGTCTCATTTATTCGGTTGATAAATCGGCACTCAAGGATGTTTTAAACCGGAAATCGTAAGTACCACTCGCCAACACAAATTTTTCGTGACCTCACCGTCAAGAAGTCCTGAAAGGGTTTCAGGTGAGTGGACTCGCGTGTTGGTACTCAAGGGTTCCGGAACTAACTCTTGACGACGGCTGTACGACATTGGGCAAATGTTTGCATACAAGGTTTTGCATGCAACGAGCAAACGAGCTCCTCGAATCCTTTCGACTCTTTCTTCTTATGTTCTTATGTTCATTTCTACTCCTTTGCAATATTTAATGTGGATTATTTGAAAGAGTGTTATTTTTATCGCGATTAACTGGACGCTTGGAAAAGAATTCCAATATCACGACTTCTTTATCTGAAAAATAATTGAATCGATATTTACCCAAGCAATTATATTTTTAACAAATTATATTTTTCTTTTCGTTTTGGTTGTAGGATATAAATATAAAAATAAATTTATTTATTCCGTTGAGTTTCTATTCCTTATCTCTTCACATCCATCATGCTATTGTTGAGCAACATTAGTTTGTTTTATATATGATACAACTGGGAAAATAAGCGTCTAATACCCAGTAATAGTTTCAGTCAAATCCGATAATATCACAGAAAATTAATAAACATGTACATTCCATGCATATTCTTATATATACATAATTTAAATATGTTCCTTTTTGTTTTAAATAAACATAATAAAAAGATACGTAAGTAAAAATGTAGAACCTGGAATTATACCGGAAATTTATTCCTCCGGGAAAGGTAAATAAAATTCTTGTCTATACGAATTGTATGAAAAACATAAAAATTCAAATAAAAAGAATCCTTTCGATGTCAAAAATATCAAACAATTCAGTTTACAGTTTTCATTATTCGGAAATTTATTGAGAAAACTTAATATAAGTACATATTATAAACTAATATAAATTATAGTGATTCGAATTACTTGAAAGAAAAACATACGGGTACGTTAATACACATTTTAAATAACAATTTAGATATTATTATTAAAAAACAACTCTCATATATCTCATTATTTATTTTACAAAATAAAATTTTTGAATAAAAAATTTATATTAATGCTAAATTAAAAAAAAATTTTAAATATGTTGTAACTACATGTTAATGTTATATATTTCTTCATTTTAAATATAAAAATCAATAACATATTGTCAATACTTGTTGATTGTATTCAAATTGAGCATAAAATATGAAGAAAGATATACAAAAATATTTTCTACAATTTTCAATAAAAATAATCTAGATAAAAAAAAGAAGAAAGGTAGTATTTGAAAATATAGTTGTAATTTATAGTTTTTTATTTTAAACGTGTATATATGTATATATTTATTATGTATACATTATATCATATTATATTGTATATGTTATATACTTAATATATTTGATCATAATTAATATTAAAATTATAATAAATATCTGTTTCCATATGTATGTATATATATATATATATAGATTACAGTGAAAAAAATACATGAACGAATGACGAAAGATAATTTACTTTTCAATATTATATTATTAAATAATTTTAATTATAAACAGAATGCGCTTATATCAATTGGAATAGATTAAACTAGTTTTTTCTTAACTTTCACAAAAAAGCGAATTGCTCCAACTACCCATACTGTTTGTGAATCACATTTCCATTGTTTTTGCATAACGATGTCGATTACCTACTTTTGAACCGATTGCAATTTCAATTTATTTTAAAGGTTATATTTTCTACATACAATCTTTTATTTCATATTCCACTTTCTATGAAAATTGAAAATCTAGGGATGAAAAATAGAATGGAGAGAGCATATACACACAAAGGAAACTCACTTGTAGTTTTCGCGATTACCCCTCTAGGTCTGGTTTTCATACCTTTGATACATCCATTTTCATATTCACCTTTAGCCCTGAATCGTGTCTCTATGGCTATCCGGAGGACTTTCGAGGTGAGATTCACATTTACAGTAAATAATTGTCTCCTGATACATCCCAATTACTACCAGCTCACCCTTGCAGGATAACCTAACCTTCCTGAATGTGAGAACTTTGACCACGGACTAGTGTCCAATCCCTAATTTAAAGTTTTCCAATGTTATCAGTGAGTGAGAAATAAGAAATTTTCATACATATGAATAAAATACAGTTTATAAGTAAGCGTAAAAAAATCATGCACTATATTCATAAACAATAATTTGTTTACAATAAAACATTTAACACCAGAAGATTAACTATTTCACTTACTTCAATAATCGACAGCATTATAATGTTCAAAATCAATATTTCACATATTCATATGTACTCATGTTGGCACAAACAAATTTATTCACATCTTCATACGTACTGGCATTCATCTCTGACACAAATACAATTGTACATACATATATGATTATGCATACATACACAAGCTTTTGTAGAGAAACATAACTTTATACGCTCACTCATGTATCCTGAAAAAAATTATTTTTGCATATAATGTATTGTTAAAAAAAAATAATAATTTCATGAATAAACTCTCAAAATAATTTTCCTGTACATAAAAATGGTTCTGATTTTTTGGAATTCATCGGTCGATCTATTTGAAAAACTTTTATAACTATAAAATGTAGAATAGTTACCCGAAAATGTGACTCACATGATTGTTTATCCCCTATTAAATTGTGAAGACATTTTAATAATAACGTAAATTAAAAGTCCATAAATCGAAATACTCTATTCTTTTAACGGTTTCGGTTTTTTATATTTATGATTTTCTCTTTCCAATAAGTTTAAAATACTGTCCATTTAATATTATATTTATCGGTATTGAATACGTCATTAAACACTGCAAGTAATGATATTTAAAACAGTCGGATATTTATGAAGCTGACCGCAGCATCACTAAGGTTGTATTGTTTGCCTCCATTAACCGAGCGTAATGAAACAAAAGACGATGTTTATAATTCTAATTTCAATCGGCACACTCGAACCACAAAATGAGTTTAATGGTCAGTTTGTCATGTGGGGTTGTAGTTTGTAATTCTCCGGACAATATTCCGAATTATTGTAAGACAAGCACATGAACTAGGAGTCGATGTCGACCATAACAATGGTAGTTTACGTGCATCTGCCAGGATAGGAGTTTGCGATACCGCTTGTTGCTCATCTAACATTTATACATAAAGATGCCGAGTGCGAAATGTGGACTCGCACCACCGGCTCAACAACCCTCCGGTTGGCGAAACATGTACAGTCTGTATTAAACAACGATTCGCGCCTTACCCCGACCACCAGGTGCAACGGAGAACAATATCTCTGGGAGCTTGTGCACGGGCGATCTCGATGCTTTCGCGAAATTGTATTCGGTATGTTTACGATTTTATGAGTCAGTCCAGATGGATATAGTCAAACCTTTACTGATAAACCAAGGGATTCGATTCGATAGTGGAATCGCTTTTACAAGAAATTAATATTTAAAACTTTTTTTTTCTTTCATTCTGGACCTTCTTTATTCTCCTGACACATCTATAATTTATATTTTTAAATTAGATTTCCTTCCATTAGTAATTGTAAAATTTAGGGTCTTGTATACCTGGGCTAAGCATTGATTTAAAAATCTCATTTTGTTAAGTGGAAGTGTACTACACCCAATAATTTATAGGCATATATTATTCCTCGAAATATATTTATTTAAATTTTATCAAGTATCAATATTTCATGAAATTCATTTTTTACGAATAAAACAAGCTGCATGATTTATCATCAGTTATTTCATACGATAGATAAGGTTCATCAAATTTAACTTATGTCTCACAAATCTAGAATTCATTGCATAAAATTATAATGCAAATTTATTTCTAAATAGTAATCATTATGAAAATTGCAGTTAGCATACTAATGTTTCATAATATATTATAATATAATAATAGTTAATATTTTATTAACAAATGTAGACTATATTAATTTAACAATTGATGTCTGTTTGTACTCATAAATAAATGCATTTATTATTGCTGACGCTACAAGTGTACAAGTATTGGGTGATTCAGAATTTATGAAATTCTATTGAACTTTAATAATAATGACCATCATTTAAAATGCTAATACATATAGTTTGAGTTTACATAAACTGTTTATGTTACAAAATTTTTCTTTTATTGTATATTTTATGGAAACATTTTCAATCAAAATAAAAAGGTCAAAATAGTATTCATTGGTTCAATAATGTTATATTGATATATTTTTTTCTTTATATTGTTAAGTAAAATTTTTATATCTGAAATTATAAAATAAATAATCATATGATGATTTACATACACACATTGACATGCATATGTATATATATATATAAATATATTAAAATGCATGTTTCTTTATTTAGTTAAGTTTATATACAGGTAAATCAGTTATTCAAATAATAGCGACATAAGACATTACAAATTCAAATTGGTCTTTAGTGAGATATCCTATATATAAAGTTAGCTTGAAGCTAATATACAACGTAATACTCACATACTATTGGTTTAGAAGATTAAGAAAATTTATTAAAAAATTATTCTAAAATTATAAATTAATAAGTTATTCATTTATGTTTAAAAATATAATTAAAAAATTGATTTGAATCACGCGTAATAAAATATTAAAAATTTAAATATAAATATTTTGAAACTGAATAAATTTTTTATTTTATTCAATCTCACGACTAATAATATTGACTGTATACCTCGCTAAATAAACTTTGTATCTGAGTTTACATTAAAATTACAAACAAATAATTTAAATAATCATGATTTGGCATCAAATTATATATTAAGTAGAACGAATATTTCGAACATTGGAGAAAGAGAAATTAGACGCAAAGAGAAAAAGAAAAAGAAAAATATTTTAATATTCAACTGATTGATTTTCGTTCCTCAACTATTGGTTGACCTGCATCCATTTATCTTAATCAAAAACTTTACAATAAATCTATAATAACGATTGATTGGTAAACCAAAAAGTAATGGCATAGATCCTTCCTTTTTTATCGTTCAAATTTATGCATTTAGATTTGTTGACAAAAGTTTTTGGACGTTTATTAGTTCATTGCACGCTATTTCAAAATTCATTTCGACACTTTATTCAATTGTTTTATGGATATTTAAATTGGTAAGTTATTCTCGTTATTTCATGAATTGATTCGCATGAATATGGAACACACTAATCTCAAGTTTTGAACGGTCATTGTACTTTTACCTTTCTTTGACGCAGTTTATGGTTGGTGTCGAGTATCTACAAAGTAAAGTACTCGGGGGTGTACGTGACATGTCCGAAGCTGTGGGTTCTACGTTCCCATTGAGGGTGTGTATGAGGCCAGTAGTTGGGGTGTCGATTCCTTTGATGACGATATTTGTACAAGTATGGATGTGAGTGTAAATAGACATATGTATAAGACCCTAAAAATACTTATTGTTTTTATTTCATTCTGTCATTTTTCCCAAATAAAATTATTAATGAAAATGTATATAATAATTAATTTTATTATGATTGAGCTTTTTAGTCGACTTGTTTTGTTTTCACTTATTTAGATTAATTTCAGATGTTATAACATGATTAGGCTCCTTTGCTTTTTTAATAATTATAAGTAATTATAATCAATCGACCGAATAAATTTCATTTTTAACTCTTTATTTTCTTTATATATTTTACTTATTACTCATACTTCATTTAATATTAAATACCTATTTTTAAACGTTATTTACATTTGATTGCAACGAAATTACAGTAATAATGAGATATTCTTCAATTTAATCAACCGATTCTATTTGATTATCATATGAAAAATCAGGAAATGGAAAAATAGACAGAAAAAGACAAACAAACAGTGTCCCATACATCTACGTGATATTTTCATTATTTTTGCTTACGCTTTTTCTCAGCATAATAATTCTATGACTAGAATCGTCACATAAAAAAGTTTTATGTTAAATTTTTTATTCACACTAAAAATTCCGAGCTTATGGTAAACATTGCGTGTGGAAGCTTAGCCGCCATTAAAAATCAAGGTAAATAAAATAAAATAAAGTAAAAGAGATGAGAGAAAAAATAATGAGATGTAACACGTGCAAATTCGCATACGATAGAGACACCACAAACTCACCACACGAATGCACTTTGGTGAAATCAGAAACGGGTGAAACAAGCCCTTTGATGAGACAACCGACCGCCAAATTAGCAAAATCAAACGCGAGTAATTCGCAACTCAAATAATGAACAAGTTTTCGATCGAAGACCTTTATACCTGTCCGATTCATTAATTCGTGAACTACATTAATATAAATGATATTTGAACGGTATTAGCAACAGAAAATATCCAATTTGCGGCTGCAATTCTGAATTCTATCAAGTTTAGGCGTTATTATAAGGTTGAGGTTTTTAAAGACGTCCATGTTATTCCATAATGACGTAATTTAATATTATTCCGCAGTAGAAACATCGCCTCGTTTAATACAATGACAGTTACATCGATGCCCATTTACTTTATTTAATTTTATTAATGATCATTAATTTATGTTGTTCGGTCTTAATTAGTTATGGGTGAATAAACTCTACATTGTTAAAAATCAGCAATTAATCCAGTAATTGAAATTTGGTTTTCCAATCATGTCATTCGACGTATAATTCCAGTAATTTACTTCTTCCATACTTTGACTGCACTAATTTGACTATTTATTTATTTAATTAGATGCAAAATAGGTATCTTAAAATATTATCTTCCACAGTCTTAAATGTGCAGTAACTACGTTTTTGTATAGTACATGATATCTAATCAGTCAGAAATGCTAAAATTAATATGTTCGATTAACATATTGATATATAATTATAAACTAATATTTAAATAAGTATCAAAATATGAGTGATAATTTTAATAAGTTATTTTTTACATTTCTCATTTTATTGCTTCTTACAAATTTTTATTTTTACAATTTTTCATACTAATTTTGATTTTACGGTTGCTTACACTTTAAACTTTAATTCCATTATTGGTGTGATCTTGTTATTTGTTAAAAGACAAGTGGTTTTATAAAGAAAACCCTTTTCTGCTTTTAAAAATTTAATTTTTTTCTCTATTGAAGCAATCATTTCAACTCTTGACCTAACTCCGATTGCAATCCTATTCAAGCCAAGATGACCGCAAGATCCTTCCTTTACAATTCAATACTTTAAAATTGAATTTTCCAATTAACTAATTTTTTTTAATTTTTCTATATAATTCGGAATAAAAAAACATTTATTTGAAGTAAAGATTTTCTAATTATCAGCGATTTTTAATACATCAAGTTTCTTATAATTTGAGTGGTATAGTTTATTTATTAACAATAAAAATATTTCTTTGAATTACTTTAATTTTCTATATTGTTCTTATTTTTTTGGGGGTTATTTCTGTCTTTCCGTTTAGTTATTGAGTCGTATTTAAATTTTATATTCCGTTTGAAGTCTATTAAGTTCAGGTTTAAGATTTCTATTCGTTTTACTATTTTTCACATTAGATTTTGTATTTTTAGTATGTCTTTTGTTATCATTTCTATTATTAAATTTGTTTCCGGAAGAATAATATTATTGAATGGGCCACTATATTTCAATTGAATTTTAATTTCATTTCTATTGTATTTATTTGTAATCATGGTATTGTTATGTGAATGAATTTAGTGAAAGCGTACTATTCTTTCTAAACCAGCCTATATAAACAAATTCATATCTTTTTAACGTTTATCCCATTATAAATTCAGGTGATTTTTATATTTTAATATTTTTTTTGTATTTTGTACAAGAGTGTAAAGTTTATTTAATTTATCATTTGTTCATTTTATCATGAATTATTTATCATTTTTATTAAATTATTTTGTTTCTGTTTTTTTATTTTCATTTGAATTAAAGTTGCTTTCTATTGTTAATAAATTTCATTTATCAATTTCTCTAAATATGAATTAAATATAAAAATTTCTTAGATATTTATGTTTCTCTCTTAGTTTTAAGTTCGTAATTTTTATATTTTCATAATTATAAATGTTTATATCTTCTTAAGAAATTATTGCTTATTTCATATTTTTTACTGACATAACTTATAATTTATTATTATTATTCAATTGAATAATATATTATACCATGTAGATTAATATGCGTTTCATGTTTTTATATTCTCCGTTAAGAAGTCCAAATAACTCTCAGTTATATCTAAAAATACGCATCGTGTACTATGATTATTAGTTACTATATTTTTCATGGCGATTTGTATTGTTTTGTATTAATTATTGTATTTGTTAAGTTATATAATATTTTAAATTGTTATTTTAGTATATTGTTTGTGGAATATACATTTACTATTTCTTCTTTATCGTCATAATATTTTCGCACATCCCACACATTTATTCCCTGTGTACCGTATTCGTGAAGTTAAGTATCTCGAAGGCATACATGACACATTTTAATATATTGTAGATAGTTGGTTGTGAATCAATTTTTAAGATAATATTTAAAGGTAAATTATTTTCTAATGATAAGTAGAAAAACCTGGAAAAGTACATGAAAAATTTTATTTTAATTTATTTTATAAATGTATATAAAATATAATATGTATATAATATAAAACGTATAAAATAAATATATAAAATACCAATTTCATTTGTATAGCAATCCATCTATTGTATTTTTCTATATTGAGTTTAATAAGTATGGTTATGGAAATTTTAACAATATGTAAATATTTTAGCGTATTAAAAACATTGATTAATAAATATTACTTACGTAATACTAGTCTATATTTGCATGTTTAATACATTTAGAGAATATCTAAATGTATTAAATATGAATCAATCGCTAAAATTATAAAATTTAAATTCTCACAGTATATTCAAACCAACGCATTTGTAATTAACGTTAGCATAAATTTATTGACGTTTACGAATCGAATATAACAATCAAGTAAAATTAAATTCAAAAGTACAAAGTAAAGATGTAACATAAATATTGATTTTTATTAAACGATTTTATTAAACATATTTAATTTTATTAACATGCTACATCTGTATGGAGGATACACGTATGTTTTATAATGAAACTATATAAAATTGTAACAATGAAACTTGCATTTATTATCCGAATCAAACATTATAATTAGTAATGTTAAAGACAATGAGGATTCTCTTCAAACAAATATACCTTTGAAACAGGTTGTGCGGTAACCTAATGATAAACGATAATTAAGCAGCACCTACCGTTAAATAATATAATATAATGTAACTCGTACACCACTATAATACTAAACTAATGATTAATTAACAAAATACATCCATTCAATAATAATATGATATTTAAAATATTAAGTATAAATTCCAAAGAATTATATTTAAATTAATTTTACGGTAAATTATAGAAATAAATAGTTTATCTAAAAATTTTAATTAATTTAATGTATATACAATAAGATAAAATTTAAATATGAACAAAATATTTTTTGTAAAAATATAAATAAAAGCTTTACAAATATACTTATAGATTATCCTTCTATAAAAAATTTTAAACAACGTTTTTGAAAAATAAATAATAAGAAATTGATTGATTTTAATAGGAATGTAGGTCTAATTTTTAGAAGTAAAATTTTAATTAACTTTCATAAATTTAGTACAATATTTTTCCTACAAATATCATAGTGTTTCTTATTTATCGATATACAAATCAACCCAATTGTTATTAACTCCCTTTTGGCCACAATCGAGGATAGGTGAATTGGATGGCAATACCCAGAAAAGAGCCTGGCACTATGTGTCCGAAATAATGAGGCAAATTTTACTAAATTCGGAAAACCGTCGTATTTTCTGAGAAAAGCGTCGCATCACGTCTAGCGTCTGCTCTATATCGTTCACATAGACGCTAGTGAACGAAAATTTAAGGGTTGGAACACGCAACAGCGAACGAAAGCGAAAAGATTTTCCGGTTGAAGCATATGCAGTAATTTTTAGATACAGCAGTCAACTGAAAAATTTTATAAAAAATCTAAATAACAAGTTTTTAAAGCATGTGTGCCTTATTTTTTCGCTATGTTTTAACTTAATGGGAACTTATCAACCTTTTATAGTGACTTAGTAACGTTGGCAGTAAATCATGAAGAATTTATTTTCCGCTGAAGCTGATGCCGTCGTTCCCGGAAAAATTGTAAACTAAAATAAAAATTTTTCATTTTTAAAAATCAGATCATTTGAATTATATTATACTTTTCAATTTTCTACGAATATGAATATTTAAAATTATTTATTGCAGTTTTAGAAGGTTTATAGGTAAAAAATTACAATAATTTAATATGTTTCCAGAAAAAAATGTTTTTTCAAATTTGTTCACTTCGTAAAAATTAATATTATATAAAAATTTCATTACATACTTAAAATCATAATTTATAATAATGTTAGATACTTAAAATCACTGTGATTAGATTTGAGAACAAAAAAGCTTTTAGATAAAACAATACCCTTTACGCTTCCTTTTTCTTTTAATATAATGAGGTGCATCATAATATTAGTTTTACATTACATACAACAAATTACTGGTTATTAAGTTTTAAGTAAAATTGAAATATTCAATATTATATTTGAATAGAAAATTTTAAGTTCTAGTGATTTTTAATCACATATACTATCAATATTTCAATTACGAATAAGTTTATTAACTAAAAGTATACAATTATTTTTTTTCTTATCAAATAAAATTTTTAAATCAATTTGTAAGAAGCTCAACATGACAAAAAATTCTCAGTTAACTTAAACATTAATAAGTTTTATCAAATTAAACGCAAGACTTTGAGAATAATTATAATGAAGAAAAATAAATGTACTTTGGATTTTTAAAAACTTTTATTAGCTTGGAATATTTAGGTAACTTTTGAAATAAAATTAAGTAAGTTAAAACATGACAGAGTATAAATTACATTTTTAAAAACAATTTTAATATTTGAAACTCAAATTTAATATTTACAATCAATTATTGTTACCGAAGTTTTACTCAATTTATAAACATATCAAGAAGTAATTTAATTTTTAAAAAGTAGAATTACCGAATAAAAATTTTATTTTGATATTATAGGGCCAATGCTGTTTTAAATAGAAAATTTTGTTTTACATGTTTTTTATTAATCATAAAGATAATATAAAAAAAAATTAATTCTGAAAGTGAAAAAATTTTTTATCTAAAAAAATAAATTTTATTATACAATATTGATATAATACATTCGTACATATTGCTAGAAATTGTCGTTTATATAAATTATAAAATAAATATATGTAATATGAAGGTTAAATAGTCTAAGTAAATAATCTTAAAATGCATTCATGTGTACGTGGAATTTTAAATATTAACTGTCATAAAATAATGTCAAGTTCCATGATAATACTATAAGATGTTTGAAGATTCTAAGGTTGGACGAAATTCGTCTTAAAATATAGGAAATTACGGTTCCTATAAGGAAACGTGAAACATAGAATATCCGTATTGTTTATGACTATTCATATGCATATTTATTTATATTAAAATGTTTTTGTTCATATATAAATCTATTAAATTTTATACTTTTTTAATTGAGTCTATATACAATATGTATTGTTTTAATTACTTTTAAGAAGTTTAAAGTATTGAACGTTTAAATTTGTGACACAAATGCTTTTAATGAGTGCAGGTGATTTTGTGACAAATTTACGCATATTTTATAACACGTTGATTGATTATTTTAATTGGAAATATCACATTCAATTCAACTCATAACGAATAAACTAATTTAAGCATGTTATTCTTTTAAGATACGTAGTTTGATGAATGTTGGGTGAAATAAATTAAATGCAAACAAAGTGCTTGAACCGTAAGAATCAAATATGCATTATTCCACAGCGTTTGATATGCATACTTATATATCGGATTCTATAAACTAATACGTGGGCAGAATCTATAAATTTCAAGTTTAAAGTTTAAAACACCGATACTCGAATACATTAAGGCTAACACCTGTAAAGGCGCGAACCAAGTTAGCATTTCATTATTCAAATGTTTTTCGCAAAACAGAAACTATTGGCTGTTCAGACAAACTTCATGTGGTAAACACAAAAAATGATGAGACCAGCCCCTGTTATCCACTTTTAAAGAGAATCTAGGAGTGGACAAAGTCTAAGCGGTGGCTTGAACACGATTGACGCGCGCCACCCCCACGTTCACTCACGCGCACGTCCACGTCCAGGGCGTCCGCGTATGCTCCCGACGACGTTGCAGCCGGCGTCGTGTGCCGCTGGACGCGCTTGCGCGAGCGGCGCCAACACACTCCGTCGGCTCTCTCAGTTCACCGCGACGCACCGTGAAACTCGCGCGCGACGGCGCCTCTCCGCGAGGAGCACCCGTGACCACGACTTCGGGTTCCGCTTCCTGGAGTTCCGAGGGCCACGTGAGAACGCCGGCCGAGGAGCGCGTTGATGCTAGCCTCAGGCGCGGTCGAGCCTCGTGCTCAACCAAGAGGAAGTTGCCTCGGATCTGAGCGAGGATGGACCTCATCCTCTGGAGGAGTCTCTGGGAACACCGTCCTCGTTGCTTTAGAGGTGTGTGGCTCGATTTTTCAATTATTTAACCGTAGGTGACCCGATCTCCCAGCACCTTTTCATCCCCCGCGGTGCATTTAATTCTCGTTTCCGTTTCAGCCCCGCCAACTCATTTTACGCCAGCCTTTTGTTTTACTACACAATGAAAATCCGTCGAACGGATAAACGAATGGTAAATGTTTTTTCCAATTAAAACGACACGGTATGGATTATTAAGTAAATTGATGCTTTCGGGAAATCAATTATAGATGAATGCATTAAAGCTGCTGGACGGACCACCCCGCAATTAATCCTATTTGCATATTTTATTTCTTTAACATCCTTAAGTTAAGCATGTTGCAAATGCTTAAAAGCTTTTGGAATGTCCTCAGTTCGCTGAAATAATACATCCTATTAACATGCACTTGATATCTATAAGAGAATCCCCTTGTAGTTCAAGTGCTGTTGTAGTTAGCCTCTCGACTACTTTTCGCCCATTTGTATAAAATTTCATTTTCTGGTAAGAATGCTTATAACAAAAAAGAGAAAGAAAGCAATAGTGGAGAAAGTCGCAAGAGGTACCGTAGCACGCGGTTCTACGCGCTGATGGGTGTAGACGTATGGACACGTATGGACTTGGAGGGTGAGGCATTATTGCTCTCCCCCAATCCCTTGTAAGAGTAGCCAATGGAGAAACAAAGATAAAGAGCGAGAGAGATAGAGAGAGAAAGAGAGAGAGAGAGAGAGAGATGGTTCGCGCGCCAAGCGTTTGTTTCAATCGAGCAGAGAATGCGCTTTCTCCGCCAGCAATAATGAAATTTATCTCCTAGATCCTAAGGGAGGAGAGAGAGGGAGCGCTAGTTCCGAAGTAGGAGGAGCGCAGTGGTTCATTATTGCGGGTAACCCCGCCGATGATCAGGGGTATGTAGTGCCGGAGGGTAGCAAAGGAAGGAAGTCCTCGCCGAAAGTGCTACCCTCGTATCTGTCTTGTTTGTTTCGGGGGTGGCAAACCGATGCACATAAGTCGCACGCCGCGCACAATGACGTCAATGCCCTCGACAATGGCGGTGGATCCGCGCAGAAAAATTGCGCGTGTTTCCGTCTCTCTTCCTCCTCTGATGCCCCTTCATCCTCTCCCACTCGAGCTTCAGCATCAGCGAAATAGAATGACGAACGACTTCCCTCCTCCCACTTGCGCACGTGCAGTGTGCAAACCTGGAGTATATTTATATATCTACTGGGACTTCTTTTGCTATTAGCACTTTTTTCTTTCCGCACTTTCTATCTACGGGACTTTTTTGCTTAATGCAGTTTACTTTAGAACTTCTTTGATACCAGTAATTATACGTGGAAATTTTCATTTCAATGAGAAAGTTATTTATTTTTTGGGATACTGTTGGACGATGCATTTTGAAAGTAAAAGTTACAAGTCATGCATGACGTAGAAAGTAATGACCTGTAATTATCCCGCTTGTAATTTAATGATTGGCCTATATTTTTTACGAATGAAAAATGCAAACATCATTGGATTTCTCGAAACCTATAGAAATTCAACATTTTACTATTACATCACTTTTGGTAGATTAAAATGACTTTGTAAATTTTAAGAATTAGATATTACTATAAAAACTTTAGGTAAAAATTTTATGCGATTTTTTTCAAAGATTAATAAAAATTTTTTTAATCTTAAAAAAGTATGTAAGTCAACAAGAAGAATAAAATACTATAGAATTATGTCAGGATACATTCTTGTGTCGAGTAATTTAATGACATGAAAAATTATGTATGAAATATCTATTTCATTTATTATAATATATTATTATATTATTAGCCATAATTATACAAATATTATAATTTTTTAATACTTATTTATCTGCTCAAAAACGATAATAATAATATCTGCTCAAAGCTATACTACTTATCCTTGATTTGAAGAAGTATAAACATTATATAAATATTAATCTGTGCACATGTGGATGCGTGTGTGATTGAGTGTGTACCTGTGTGAAATAATTAACACTCAACATTTACAAATATTAAATAGTTTTTCAATTTAAAATTGATTTTGTTGGTATTATTAAATAAAATATCACCGCAATAAAATAAAAATTCCTCAATGCATAATAATGTTGACTTGGTAAGAAATGATAAGTAGTATAACCGAAATCGAGTCAGACCAATATTGATGTTCACATAAATTAAATGCCTATGATTTTTATACAACTTTTAAATGAAATTTGTCGTTTTAAATGACAAAAATCTATATTATCTTTAAGCCAGAGATACCTGGATGAGTAGAAATATCTGTACGTACATACTTTCAGGATACCCAGCCAACCATACACGTACATTGTTTAAGAAACTTCTTTCACTGGTATAATTGAAATAAATTTCATTCACATACCTACTAAAAATGTATGAGATACAGTTTTTATTCTGTGAAACCTTATCAATTCAGAATTAATATTTTTACAAAAGAATATTTTTTAAAACTTAATTTTTGAAAAACATAAAATGAAAAACTTATGTGAATGTACATTTAGAATCACAATTGAGAAATTCAACATTCCACTTATAAAAACATTTGTCTATTTTGTAAAAAATATTATCTGAGCGTTTTGAAACGATATTTTCCTTGGGAATATTTATGTATATATTTTAAAAACAAAAACCAGATGCCCTTCTTCTTTTTAAATTATGTCCTTGCTATTAATTATGCAAGGTTTTATATAATTAAAAGGGTTTTCATAATATTTTCCATGGATTTCCAAATGAACATTACTTGAATTTTTCTGAAAATGAATAAGATTTTTTCGAAATCGTAATGAAAATTCTTTACAAGAGAAAAAAACAGCTTAAAAATCCTTTTGATAATGATAATCGTGCTGGAACAACATTTAATTTTTAAAAAAATTACCACATTACAGCGTTTTAATAAATTTAAATTAAATTTGTAAATGTCTCCGAGGAAAATAAAAGCAAGTCAATAAATGTTTATGTGAAATAGATAATGTTTCTTCGAGTTGGAGAGGATAGATCTCACGGAGGAAGTAAAACTGCACATCACCTGGGTTTTCCGTAAATAACAAACGAGTTCATCGTAAAGCGACCTTACATTCACAGCACGGAGTCAAACTTAATTACAATTTTCAATTCGTCCGGCGGTGGTCGGGGATCATCGGGGGACTGAGCTCATCCTCTTCCTCGTCGGTCCGGCCCCCGACCCCTCGGAGGTCACATGCCTGCCCTCTGCCGCGATCGGCGATTTAAGTTGGGCAGCAAGTGTGCCGCTCAGCCACCCACACACGCGAAACCATGCGTATCGATTTCGCGTAAACCGAGACGAGAATGACGTGGATAGCCAAGCCATCCCGAGCGACCGCTGTAACGATGGCGAACTTGCACGGGCACTTTGACATTGATCGGGAAGGGCCGATCGACGTTTATCGCGACCGCGATGCCCGGGCTCTCTATCTCCCGTGTCATTTTTGCAAATGAGCCCTCCCCCCTCCCCCCGATTATGAATAAACCTCTCCTCGGCTTTTATGTGGGAAACATGACTTTTTTTTACCAACTGCTCGAGTTTTTATGCTTTTTAAGTTTATCAGCTTATGTAAATCAGGTGGGGGTCGACTGACCATCGATGCATACATTAATTGTGAACACTTATTCAAATATGAAATTAAGTGCCGCAGTTACTCATTGGTCTTTTTAACAGGCAAGGAAATTAGTAATTGCCAAGAAAAAAATATAAAAAAATAAATCATGCGTAATATCAAACTTTAGATGTAAAATCTTTCAAAGTTCAACATTTATTTTATACGGATAATATCTTAATAATAACTTGATTAACTAAATAGCAAAACTTCTATTTATTCCTTGGGTGCTTAAAATTATTCCCTGTGGAAGATCAAAATTGTTAAAATCATCTTGAACAGTTACAAAAGAAATTATTTATGTTAAATTATTCAAAATTTTATATTTAATTAAAACAAAATATAAAAAATTTTAAAGCGACGTATTTTTTTTATTTTTTAATATTAGATAAAATATCATAGCACTCATGTAATGAAATGTTTGAATTTATATTCTTTACCTTTACAAATAATGCATTATTTAAAATATTATGAATATCTAATTTTGTTTATGAGTATGTATATATATATGTATATGTATATGTATATATATATGTCTATATATACTCAATCTACAGACTTTTATATAATATATTTTATTAAAGCTTTCAGAATTTTTTTATACAATAAAATCCCATATAAATCTCAGAAAAACTTGGGAAAAACTATTTATTTTATCATAAATTTTTTAATCCAGTGAAAAAGTTAAAAATTTAAAACGACTTTTCAAGTAATGATTTATTGCGTAATTTAGAAGTAATAATTATTGAAACGTGTCAGTCAATTGTAAACATCTTAATTTATCTCTCACTTCATGGTAATAAATTTTATTTAACTACTACTATTTCAATATTATTAGGAAAAACTTAATTTCTTGATTAAGTGAATGATGGTTCAATAACAGCAATATAACTAGAACAATTTATCTTTAAAACTTTAAAGAGGTATTTTTATCTATTGACCCAGTCTTTTAGTTCATAAATTCACTAACAATTAACGTTAAGTATTTTTAAAAAAAAAATATTTAAGTACAATTACTTCCCATAATTCTATTGATATCTTAATAGATATATATAAAATACATTACTTTCTAGCTGTGTCCAGGACATTTTAATATAGATTTATTGCATTCCATTTAGCAATTTTGATAATCATTAGAAATCATTATCTAATAATTTTATCTTAATTTTCTACTTTGAGTCTAAAATATCTTATACTTGACACATGGTTAAAATTGAATTTGGTAATATTCAAGAAATTAGAAAGTTATGTTTACTTAATAGATATATAATATTTTTATTTTATTGTAAATTTTGTTATTATAAGAATGTATTATTTGTATATACTAATTAATTTCGATTTTTTAATGTAGTAGGTAGGTAAATCTTTAATAAATCATGACAAGAAAAGTACATACTTTTAATATATTTTAATTTTTTATAATAATTAATGTTACTAAAGATATATCTTAAATAAACTATTCTATTAATGTGAAATAGTAATGTTCGAGAAAAGAAAGAAATAAAATAGAAGTGAAAGTTTTTTTAATGTTTTTTTAGGCAGTGAATGATCAAAATAAATATGGTACTGTATATGAATGTAAAAGAAAGTTTTAAAAACGGTCATAGTATTTTATAGAAAGTATAATGCAATAGTTTTTTATTCTACGTAACATTTAAATTTAAATATTTCGTAAAATTTTATGTTTATTTTTTACAGAGTATTAGTACATTTATTGAAATTATTATAAAATGTAGATAAATATTTATGTAATAGTAAAATATTTTTTAAAAGTAATTGGTTGTATTAAAAACATTTATCAATGCTTTTGTAAGTAAACTAGATCATAATATTCTCACATGTATATATATGTAAGTTTTATCATCTTGTATTGGTATATATTCGAATGGTTATTTGTTTATATATGGAATTTTATAAATAAACTTTTAAGCAATTGGTTTACGAATAGTTTTATTTTTTTATAATTATTTAACTGGTATTAAAAGTGATAAAGAAGATTGAATATGAATAACGTTTAAAACTCGTAAACATAATGAACGATTTTATTCATAAAAAATGATTTTCCGTGAATATACCAAATGAGAAAAAATAAAGTAGTAATTAGATGGCCCGACAATGGAAAACACGAAGGCTAGATAGAAGAATAGCACAGTTAGTATACAAGTGCTTGGCTTCAGTCTGTTGAGGCTGTTATTGTCAGAGCTTCTGTTTATAGCCAACTTTCCCTGTCTTCTATATTATTTAATACGAAATATTAAGTCGGTAGGGTAATATTCTTGAAATAGTTTATAATAGATAAAGTTTTTTATTTATTTTATTACTTAATACTCTTCCAGTCATAAAAAAAATATAATAAACTTCTAAATTTATGGTTTTAATAGTTTCTTTACAATATATTTGTTTATATTTACCATTATACCAATTGAATTTGAATATTTCATTTGTATTTTTCGCTGAATTATTATTTAATCAGTATATTTTCAAAAACATTTTTAAATTGAGAGTAGAATAAGCTTCTTTAGCACATTAATTGTATATTTTCTACTGTCCTCTCACAATTATGTTTAACAATATGTAGAGAAACTAAGTATTTAGTTCTCTTTATTTGTTAATATTTTTTTATATTGAAATGCAAAACATTTTAAGCATATGTAAGAGAATAATATTCGAAGTCAGTTAAACCACTGGACATTGGATTCAAATTAACAAAGCAAAAAAATATCGCTTTTGCCATCCCTTTTTTAAGAAAAAAAAAAATGAAATTACAAAATTTCTTTTATATTATTTAACATAACGAAAGAAACGAATACCTATGGTTTATTATATTCGTTTACGCATTAATTCAGTAACTGAGCACTGTTGAACTTAAGTACTACTTAATGCATATAAATGTTACAAAGTGTGCTTCTGTTATTAGAAAAAAACAATAACAAAATAATCCATAGCAAAAATAGAAGATTAAAAAACAGGTAAATGTAATTTTTGTATAGTTTTTTAGAGTGTTTGTAATTATGTGTTAGAACTACATGGGTAAACATTTCGGGTGTGCCCAGACAAACTGTAAATCATCAGTTCGTGCGTTTTACGAGTAGCCATGCAAGTTCCATATATCATGTGCTTGTAGACATTTGTATATATATCCATATAGATACACATCCATATTCACAAATACGCGCGCGCACACACACACAGACACACACATACATATGCACAAATACCTAAAAACGCATACTTACACAAACAATATCTTCGTGCGAGCACAATCTCACACACACACGCAATACGTGCCTAGCATTAAACGCTTTCGTTTCACGTGCAATCGCGTTGACGTCTTCAAAAATTTCTATGGAGATTCATCTTCTGAGAAAAATACACGAGGGAATTACAAATAAATGGATTCTTTATTTTAAATAACAAGAAAGAAAGAAAGGAAAATTAAGAAAAATATTCGCTGGTCAAGATGAGATGAGATAACAAAATAGAACGAGTAGCGTCTTGTGCATTTTCAAATAGTCGTGTAATGTGCTACTGTAATATTCTTCCAGCACATTTTTTATATATGTAATTATGAATTTTAGTAAACATTAATTGTATTAAAAACAAAGAATGAGTATTACAATGTTATCCTCAGTTTATATTTAATGAAACCTGGCCTTTATTGTAAGAAAATATTTGTATGAAAATTATTATAATTGGTTTTGATAAATAAATTAAAAAAAAGAATCTTAAATTTATAAATATAGAATTTATACATGAAGAATTTTTGTTTCAGATAATAATAGAAGGAATATGATAAATATTATTATTGCAATAATGTTAGATAATTATTATTTTTATAATATATGAACTATATATCTTAAAATAAACTAAAATTTATAATTCTTTATAGTCATAAACGTTATATGTTCAATTATTCAAAATTTTTAAAAATGTAATCGAGTTTTTAATTAGAAGCATTACTCTTTCTATAATAATTTAAGCATAATTTTTTTTTTTAAATGTGTATAAAAAGTTGGTGATTTAAAAATGGTTTCAATTGTCTATTTTCTTCCTCAGAAACATTCAATTTACGTTATGACACGATAATTGCTTGGTTGAAAACTCGAAAAATATTTGTGAAAAATGTCTTATTTTCAAGATGTAATATTACACATAACAGAATCATCAAAAAATTTTTATCGTACAGCTTATAAAAAATTTTCCTTCTTCAATTTAAAGCAAATTTTAATACTTGAGAGGTCGTAGATTATTCTTGTTAGGTATGTACTAGCGGATACATGGATAAGCTTATAATTATAGTCAACCAACTATGTAGAAGTATTTTGCTTTAATATTTGCGCATGTATATGAACTTCATATGTATTTAAACTTCACGCTTTAAATTTCTAAAAAAAATTATTGATTATCTATAGCAATATACATCGGTCGTAATTCTAAGAAAATTTCAGTGCGTATGACAGAAAGTGCTTGTTTTATAAGGTTACCCGAAGTACTGTACTTTTTTATTTTCAAATATTTTTTTTTCTTTTTAGTTTTTTGATCGACCTTCGCATGGCTATCCTGAAACATGCGAATTTGACAGAGTGATATTCCAATAATAGAAGCTCTTTCAATTCGACTGATAAAGAGTTTTTCGTGTGAAGTGAAATGCAATGTGCGCGGACAAATTAAATGAGATTTTACTTTACGAGATATATGGGTATACGATTTAACAATCGAGTTTAACGAAACGCGAAATGTGAAGTTTAGCTCACAGAGAGACAAAATAGTAGTTTTACATCTGCTTCAATATTTTCATCGTCATATACTTCCGTTTTTAACGCCGTACAAGAATATCTTATCTCTGTAATTCATACTCTTATGTATTATTATCATAAGCTTTAAGATTTTGTAACTTTATTCATTTATCAACTACTTTTTTTAAAATATAATGGTTTTTTTATAAAATAATATTTACTCTGTTTATTCTTTAATAATTTATTTGCATGAATTAAAAGTTTATGTAAATACTGTAAGTTTTGAATATATATGCAAATGATAGAATCAATAATTAAAATGAAATTAAAATACTTAAACTTCATCGTAATTAAAAAATTTCTTGATTTATGTAAATTAATCACCTTTTAAATACACAAATTTTATTTTATACTTATAAATATAATTTTATTTTATCGAATATGATACATTTTAATTATCTTCTATAACTAAATACTTCGATCAAAATAATCTAATTGTCTGTAAATATACCTTTTAATTATATAATTCATTACATATTTGCATATTCATGAATTAAATAATAATGAATTTTCAAGATTCTGAAATTATTATTTATGATTGAAAACATTATAAATATTATTATTAATATCAAGAACAATAACAATAGCAATAAATAATAATAATATTAATTATATTGATTTTTTTACATTTTTACATTTGCTAATACATATTATATAAATTGTAAATATGTGTACATAAAATAAAATAATGCATTGTCAGATTAAGATTTCTGATAAGTAAGAAATTATAATATTAAAATTCAGAAAAATGTAAAGTTTTTATTACAGCAATTCAATTGGAAAATAATAAAAATACATGAATAATTAAAATATATAGTAAGAAAATCCTCTTTTGTCTTTATTACATGTTTTATACTAATCATATCTGAAAATTTTAATTCGTGAATATCCAAATAAAATATCCAACTTTTAATAAATAAATATAAAATTTGAAATCTATTAAGTATATGTTTTATAAATATTTTGTGTATATTATTTACATTTATATTTATTATTTTTTAAAATAAATTTAAAATATGTACATATCATAATAACAGAATGCACAAATAATGTTTATTCGCATATAAATATATTGAAAAAAATATACTAAAATATATACTAAAATATATCTACAGATGACACTTAATTTTTTCCACTCATCAAATGAAAAAGAAATCCAAAAAAACTAATATCAATTCGAAAAAAAATCATAACCACTTTTCACACTGTCAAAATCAAATTATTATCTGGAAAGCGCGCTTCAGAAAATCTAACAGCGACGTTGAGCTCAATAGGCGATAAAATTTCAATCGAGGATATAGCGTACAAGCATAGGCACGTCCGGTGAGATTTTCAATATGATGACGACCGTATCATTTCCAATACTTGAAAAGTTTACAATTGTTATGCATACCTGCATAAAACAGGATGATCGCCTCATGTGAAAGATTTAGTTGCTTGTTTGAAATTAAAATATACTGGAAGATAAATAGCTGTGTTTATTCATATTAATCTCGTCATTAACCGTATAAGAATGCGCTATTAAAGGGCAGAACTCTGATTAATGAGACTATGAAAGTCGAGTTTTTTTTAGATTATATGTTAGAAAATATTATTAGGTAGATGGCGAAGGAAAATGGAGCAAATAAAGTAAAAGGAGAAAGAAGGCATAAAATCGATTGTAATGGAAGAACATGCGATAAGTATAGGGATGACGAGAAAGTAGTAGCACAGCAGATAAAAAGAGAGAAAAAAGGTAATACGGGTGGACGGCAACATCAAAGCCACAACATCGACCCGAAGAGTGGAGGTTGACTACAGAAACTCACCAAGTGGGTGTAAGAGATGCAACAGGCCTTTGAACGTGGAACCGACCGAAACGTACCAATTCAACAACTTGTCGAAAGTTTGTGAGTTTAGACCGTAGGAATGAATAGGAAAAAGAAGTGGAAGATGATTAGACTACAATGTATCTCGTGTCCCCCGAGTGTTAAGATCATGAAAAGCCTATTTCTATGCTCCCTCGTAAAACTTTAACTTATTCCAGTTTGACAGACGCATCGATTTTGTTTCCCTTACCTTTATACATATATCTCATTTCTTCTCACACCATTTTCATTCCACGCCTTCCCTTGTGTTTTTCCCTTTTCTTTTACTTGTTATTCTCGCGATCATCTTATTATTTCGCTTTTCAGTTTCATTTAATAGAATTTCTTCTCATTTTCTTTTGTTTATTTTTTTAACGAGATTCCATAACTTTGTATTATCTAAGAGGCTTGTGTAGAGAATGTAAATAAAATAAATTGCTAGTGTTAAATTTTATGTGAATTGTGTTTACTCTGAAAACTAGGTACTTGTAATGAATGTCATTATATTAAAAATAGTACACAATATTGTATGGAGTATTAATAAAATATGCATAAACTGCACCATATTTAAATATCTTTATTATATGTAATTATTAAATGTTAACATATTTGAATTTTTAATGATATTATTATACTGTACTTTTAGAACATACTGTTTATTTGCTATTTATATAATAGTTGCATTGAATTTAATAAAATAATTATTGACATTTGTTGAAAATTTAATATATAAAATCTTTATAATTATTTAAATTATATGTCTGGTTAATAATTTTATAATTTAATACGAGTAATATTTATCAATACTTTATGCATGCTAAATTTCATGCATAATATACTTGATGTGTAATTTTGATATCTCTCAACTATTTAAACGTAATTATTACTATTCATTGCTTTAAAAACGTAAACTATTTGATTTATACT
Organism: Eupristina koningsbergeri; assembly: GCA_018907245.1. Classification (NCBI taxonomy): domain Eukaryota; kingdom Metazoa; phylum Arthropoda; class Insecta; order Hymenoptera; family Agaonidae; genus Eupristina; species Eupristina koningsbergeri. The sequence goes on along the minus strand of JACCHV010000005.1, from coordinate 2,300,281 downwards.
TAATTGTATGTATATTTATTTCATCATTAAATGCTTTGCTCTTACATACGTGTGACAACTTTCGTTTTTTATCTGTTCCGGATAAACTATTTAGAGTGCGGGTTACAGCGGCTATTTGGCGACTCCAATTAGGAATGCGACATGTATCGGGGAATCTCTATTGATTCTAAGAAGGGAGGATTGAAGTTTGAGAGTCTGAATCGAAGTTCAGGCAAACAATCTTCTGCACTCGGGCGATTAACTGCCTCCAAGGCTTTATCCGATGATCGCTTTTGTGTACTACTCTCGAGTTAAAAGTTGTAACCACGTGAACTCTGCTCACTAACTCACTATTACGATATCAAGGTTGTGACGGTGACAGTTCCTACTGCTATAGTTCAACTGTGCATATGTCAATAAATTCAAAAGTGTGTCGAGATGAATGAATTTTGCAAAAATAATAAATTGCATGTCAATCAGTTCTTAAAAAGAGAATTATTTACTGTAGTGAATAATTATCATAAAACTTTCCTTATCAATTGCAATTACGAAGATGAAAACTGATAAACCTATTTAAAAACACGGAAAAGATTCCTTACGTTTCGGTTTTATTTATTAATAATAGTCGATGGATCTTACCGAAGACAAGTATGTTTTATCTCTTGAGACTTTGAAACTTGGTACGACAATATCTACGTTACTTCACTCTATTTAGCTCTACACTTTTGTGAAATTTATTTGTGATAATATCGAGTTCAAATGACATTTTCGACATCATAGATAAATTATTGTTAAATAATTGAGTATCCGTTTTCTTTTGTCAGCAATAAATTTGCATTATTTAAAATCAGCCGATCCAAAGATGTGGGCAGCAAATTAGTCACCAATGCCATATATAGGATGATTCAATTTTTGACTATATAATGAAATACTACCCCGTCAATTTAAAACTCTTCACTGGCATTTATATAAAATTTGTGGCTTGTGAATTCATATCATTTCTAGATATTACGAACGTAAATTAATGCCCTATGTAGCATAATTTGTACAAAATGATTATTCATTCGTAAAGATGGTTTTAGTTAACGCTTGCACATTTATTATTGGTTTTAGTCAAGTTATTCGAGATATCTCTGACAACTATCATAAACTTATTTGAAATATTTTTCATTCACAAGAGTAAAAGTTATAATTTATTAACTATATATATAAGTTATAATTTATAAACAATAAATGATCTCAATTTTATATTATATTTTTGTTTTCTATAATGAGTATTTCTAAAATTTCATCAATGCAATGATAATTAATATGTAAAGTTTTCAAGTTTATACGTGCTGGAGAAATTTAAAACACCAATTTATATGATTCGAGAACAACTGACTTAAGATTTTTAACTAACATGGAAATTGCTCAAAATTCTAAAATTGAACTTGTACTGTAAAAAAATATGAAATATGTAACTGAGTGGGTATTACATTACTGATACAAATCTAATGTTCATGACCTAGGCTAAACAGGTTAAAATGTTAATTCAAATTAAACAAATATTTATATCTGTACATACTTATGTTTAAATTGAATACGTGTAATCAATTAATGATATACATTCCAAATTTATTCACAAAATGGCCGATTCATAGGATATTTAAATAAAAATAGTATTTTCCTTTTAAATTCAAGTAACTTAATATAATTAAATAAATTTATATATTATTTAATTTAAATCATAAAATGCTTTTTGAAGATCAATAAATATTAAATTATATAATACCTTATATTTGCTTTTATGGAAATAAAATTATATTAAAGCAAATAATTATGACTTATAAAATAATATTTATTTTTAATACTTAATATTCATATTTTAAAGGTAGCATATAATCGTATATTAATTTAAATCTTCATTTAAACTTCATGGATTTATTATAAAAAAACTATAACTTTCACACCCTTACATATATCTGGACATACAATGAATTTTATTTCGTAATTTTTTTACTTATTCATGATACATCAGAGATTTTTATATACAATTTCAGTCAATTGTATATTAAACTTTTATTCAGTTCAGTAAAGAACTTTAATCATTTGAACTGGAAAAACGTGACAATACACATGTGTTACCTATATAAATATCTCTGGCTATTAATATAAATAAAATTTTATGGTACTTTAATCTTACTTCATCTAAATTATAGTTTTCAACGATTTCACACAATGGGATACCAATAAACTTTTGTTGACGGCAAACTAATTCGCATTTGAACCACTGAAATTTATTAGAATAGTGAAAAAAATGTTTCAGAATAATATATATATACATATAGATAAATTTATATTTATATATAAAGAATATCAATCCACATAATATAAATAGTATTTTTGATAGAAATATTTGTGATATATTTAATTATTTCTTGTTTATCATCATTTTATTACTTTATTATTTGCATTAACTTTTGCAAATAAATATATATTAAATATTGGATTTTGAAAAATTATAATCAGAGAATTTTATACAGATTTTATTCTTTACGTAACTTAATGTCAATAAATCAACAAATTAGGTCAATATATATATTAGCTATTCAATAATGTAGTTAAAGGCTTATTTTTTCGGACTTTATAAAACTAAAGTTTTCATTAAAATTTTCATTAAGATTTATTTTAACATATTTCATGTATTCTATACATATTATTAAATATGTTTTTATCAAAATATTGTTTAAAAAATAATCTACATTTTATTTTTAATTTAGTATTTCATTTACATAGAATACGTGAATATTTATTTGAATCTGAATTTTGAATTGAGTTATAGTAAAGTTAAATTACTATCCACTGTTTTATGATAATGTATACGACATTTCAATAGTATTTCAAATTCTACAATTTGAAATTTTAAAAATATAAAATTAAGTAATATTTTAATAATTTATTATATTTATTGTAGAATCTGTAATAAATTTGTGAAGTTTATGTAAATATAATTTTAAAGAATTAGTAATTATAATTATACGACATTAAAAGTAAGTGAGTCATTTAAGAGTTGCTTCAAGAAAATGCTAATTCAAAGATTAAAAAGGTATATTTTTATAAATGTTGATTCGTAATTCTAAGTCTATTATTATGAAATATTTTCTACATAATTTAAATTTAATTAAATTAAAACAAATTAATAATTTTCCAATTTATAAAAATATATATTCTACATTAAAGAATCGAAAATATTCTTTTATTATTTATTGCCATACTTTTCTTTTATTATTTAAAAATAAAATTATAAAACATAGATTTAACAGTTGTATTATCTTTATTGAAATCCAAACCAGAATATATTTGATATTATCATATCACATTTTCACAGCTATTTGCCCATGATAATTTATGACTAAATTAATTTACTATCAATGAAATAATAAGTTACTGTTAAATTCTTATTTTGTGATACATATATCACGCAGAAGTAGTATAATAGTATAGATTATTTAAAAAACATAATTAAATTTATAATTTATCTCAAGTCAGTATATATTATATTTTATTTTATTTATTTTATATATGTTATTTATATTATTTATTTTATTTATTTTAGTTCAACTTTATAACAAAATGTGCTGAATTAATAAACAATTATTTGCAAAATTTAATAGAGAAAAATATTTTAAGTGAATTTTAAATAGCTTTTTTAATAGTTGTATTTTAATATATGCTTATTTATATGAAAATGAGGTGGTGAGATTAATGATTTTTATTACTTAAAAATCGTTAATGTTAATACTTGAACTTCTCAAAAAGTTCCTTTGAGTATCATCCAAGGAAAAGAAATTATACTTCCGCATCCAAAACTTTCTGAAATCTTTACCTTTCAAGTATCTGAGAAACTCGAAGCTTGTCATCCCTCATAAACCTCTTCTATGTGACTGGAAATCAAGTGCCCTTTACATGTTCTGTCAACATGAATAACTTTTCGAATCTTTTCATAAGCTTATGCGTCGATAATCTCTGATTTTATTTAGCTTAGTGACTGAAAGTGGTCCACAAGATTATTACATGCATCGTGTGACAAACATCTTGGTTAAAGATTCAAAATCAGCTTGTAATCGAAACTGTTTGATATTTTTTCATTTTTTCACAATAAACGTTTCCCTTACAAAGTCAAACGAACGACGAATTAATTGACGTAAACGGAATGGCGTTAAAGAGATGTTGGACGAGCTCAACCAAGTTCCAACTTTTTCCACTTCGTTTAATTAGTGCAGTGCAGCATTTACCGCAGCACTGATCTCTCTCTCTCTCTCTCTCTCTCTCATTAGCACTCTTTCATTCTCTTTTACTCTTTTTCTCTCTCATCTTTTTATAATTGTATACCTGATTTAACTTCAGGCATGATAAGTTAATGCCCTGTAACAGACGGCTTGTGCGGTCACTCAGATCGTTATTTTATACTCTCGTGTCGTTTACTTTAAAGTTTAATCTCTGATTTATTCATTTGACCGTTTTCTGAATAAGTATGAATTTGAGTTTTGTTGCCAGAAAACTTTTGAATATAATTACAAAAATATTATTATTTATTACTGAAAATAATTATATAGTTTTCGTATTTTTCAAATAAATATTTGTAAAGTAAAACATCATTTTGTACAAGAGTACAAAAATGTGTGAGGTAAATTTATAACATATAAATTTTATAAAATATAAATTTAAGTATACTATGAACAATAAAGTAATTATGATTCTGTCGTATAATTGCATTAGAAACCCAATGTATCAAAAACTTTTTTTTATATTGTATCTAAATGCTCAACAATAAATATAGCCACTGTGACATTATCACTATAAATGTGCATCGACACTCAAAAAGTACTCAATAATATTTATTATATATATAGCATTTCTTAATATTAATTTATTTAATACAATTTACTATATTAATTGAAACACTAATTTCCTTTGCATTTAGCATCTTCGCTTAATAGCAGATATGCAGGATAGTGTTTGCAACTTCACAGCTCACTTTAAATATTATTTTTTTTTTTACATACAATCATTTAAATTTTAAACAGAACTAAAAATATCTGTATAAAAATTTAATTAATATTAAAATTATTTGTCAATATAGAAGAAAAGATGAAATCAATCTATATTTAACTTGTTTATTTAATTACTTTTAATTTCATTTTTTTCTTTTCCTTTATCTCTTTGATTAATTTGAAATAATAATTATTTTAATTGAAATGCTAAAAAAATCATGTTAAAGATACATTGTTCTTTATGAGATGAACAAATTCTGTTATATTTAATAGAAAAGCATCGATACTTCTTATGTATAATTAATTTTTAGTTAGGCATGTAGAATGTAATTAGAATAATGCGGAAAATTACACTAAAATATTTGGATTGATTTAATTTTACTAATAAATAATAACCGTGTTTTGACACATTTTAACAAAATACTTCACGTATATAATTATACTTAATATAATCAGTAGAATGATTAAAAGAAATATATTTATCAATCAATTAGAATTATAAAAATACAAAATCTATTAATATTAAATATTAATTTTAATAAAAATCTTATTTAAAAAAAATAAAATTAATCTCTTTAATTTAATTGTAATTCAATAAAAAATCATTATTATATGTTTGAATTTTATACTCTTTTACTTTCACTTATATAATAATGATATTTTTCAATATTATAATAAACTAAAATAATTATTTACATCTTTTTTTTATTATGACTATTCTTATTGTAGGTTAGGAAATTAAGGTACTACTGTTACTTTTTTATCAATTTTTGATAATATAAGATGAATTTATTATTTTTCATTTTATTTAATACTTTAATTACTTTTTATATTGGTCAAATTTACCAAAAAGTATTATGTAATAAAAATTTCTGAAGTCAATATAAAATCAATAATACCAAATATTGAATTTCTAAGCTTCCTTTTAAAATTCTATCTTCAACAGTATTAAGTGTTTAAATAAAAATGTTTTTTTTAACTTAAAAAGGATGTAAACATAAATTTAATCATTTATCATTATAAATTAGAAAATAAATTTTAAATACAAAATTTATAAGTAAAATTTATCAGTATGTGTTATTTCGAATATTATGAAAAAATAATTAAAGAACTCATTATTTAAGACCACACATGAATTAAATAAAAACTAATAGATGAAACAAATAGATTATTAAAGCTATTAAATATTTAAAAATTCATCTAACTGCAAATTATTGATTTGCTAAAAGATTGTTATTTTCATTCACATAATATCGTAATAGAAATTATTGTTGTTACATTAATTTTCAGTCAAGTAAATAGTAAAGACGAGTAAATAAATTGTGTTACATTGACTATTTTATTATAAAGAAAATCTAATAGGAAAACTCAAACGATCATATTTAATAGTCTTATAGACAATAAACCAAATTATATGCAAATATTATGATAAACTGTAATATTAATGTGCAAATTAAAACATTTTGTTGGTTATATATAATATTAAATACTTCTTTTAAAACATATACGATGTATACTGAATAAAATTAGTTTTACTGCAACAAACCACATCGTGCACATTAATTTAAAAATATTTTTAAAAATGCAGAAAGATATGAATTTAATGATAATTGAACTTTTTTATGAAGAAAGTTTATGAGAATACTATTAAAGTTTATTAAATCACGTAGGAAGTATCAACATAAATTGACTGTACCATGTCAAACTCGTTCAACTTACAAGGAAAGTGTCATATTTCCGAGTCATGGATTTTATTGCAAATCAGGGAAATCTTTTTCACACTAAACGAAGAAGTAAACCATCCGTACTTTATTTTACACATAATAGGATGTTGTTCTAATAGAGTTACTCCACACGATACGTTCATTATATATTTTTAATTAGAAATTATAATTATATTATAAGCATAATCTCGGTATAGTCCTAATGATAATAAATAAAAAGTAGTTTATGTTGTTTTTTACTGAAATAGAATAATAAATTTAATTTTAAAAAATACAAAGAGTTTTTCATTTAGACATTAGCATTTATTTTTGTTATTTATAAAGTAAAAATATAAAATTGCAACAACAAATGTGAAATAAAAACTTTATTATAAAATTATATAAGTCTGGATTTTATTAAATTTAAAAATATTTTATGGAATAAAATTTTTTGTTGAACGAAATTCATATATTTAATGAATATTTTATTTGTAATTTAATAGTTGAATCTTATAAAATATCTTCTAATTATTTGGTTTATATTTCAGCCGATTACATTTTAATGGATAATAATTTATATTACATCGTATAATATCTGTTTGGATTTCTGTTAATAGTTTAAAATAGCTTGGTAAATAAGAAAGAAAATTGTTTGAAATGTAAAAAGGGGCAACATCGGTTTATGCCATTATCCGATAGTTTCGCACCTGCAAAGCAGATTTTTGTGCATGTGTATTTTATGACTCTATCTAGGTAAAAACGGGCGCATGAAAGTTTTTTCCGATTTCAATTACACTCGCAGCTCCGTTCATTTCGTTTTCGAGTTGACACGAGTAGTTCGAAAAATGAAAAAAACGAAATTTTTTAAAAAAACTTGTTTGTCATTTGAATAAATCTCGTTTGATCAAGTAACAATATCCTTAAAAAATAATTGTATTATCATAGACGCAGCAAATTAGAGTTCTGACCATGCGGTTTGCATTAATACTAATGTTACAAGTTTATACTATAGTTTATTATTTATTGACGAATGTGGCTTCGACACTTGTCTTATTCTTGCTAAATTAAAAAAGTTACACACTCTCCTGCAAAATTTGTAAATAAAAGAAGAAAAAAACTCCATTACGAATATTCATCCGCAATAGATAAACATGGAATATATGATTTCTGAAGTAAATTCAGGTTGACAATAGAAAGTGCAGTAAAGAACCCCTACTCTCTTTAAGTGACCGTATACAAAGTGGCCGTACATTCCATCCTCCTTTGTATTCGCCGCACGTACCTTAACCGAATTGACAATGTATCGACGTACCATAATTTCCCTTTCAAAATCAACAAAATTCACTTTCCACGGCAGGGTGGCAGGACCAGACGCGGCTCGGACTATATTTTCCTAAAATATATATCGCCGTCACCAGCTTTTGCACACCAGTTGGCTTGCGATCTCAGCATTTAATCTCCGAGTTTAGACGCCATTCTGCAAATGCAGATGGAGAGAGAGGATCGGGGTTGTTTGATTTACCAAGCACCGTAAATTCTTGGCCACGGGAGAAAGGTAAGCTTAAATGCAACTCAAGCTCCCGGCAATTTCGTATTTCTCCGCAACTCTTTGAAGATGCGTGTGTGTACCCAAACTAGTGTAAGCATTTACGTTGTTACACTTCGTTCCTATTTCAGCGAGGACACCCCGGCATTATCCGACTGGAATTGGAGTAAATTGCATGTCAGATACAGGGAAGGAAAAACAAGACGTGAATAAGTTGAGACGCGTTCGCGCTTGCGTTCGGCACTTTCGTGTGCGGTCAGAATGTCATGGAATGAAACATTGATGCGAAGCTTTTAAAATTGAAAGCTCTCAACCATACGTACATTCATCCTTGTGTAGACCTGGAAATTAAATATTTAATCTCGACTGACATCGATTGTGTGCGTGGTTCTCTCATTGTTCGTGCATCGAGCTGAAACTTGTTAACCAACTTTCATCTAAATCGGTGATACGATGTGCTTAATTTTTACCTACTACGCATTTGAAAGATATGCACGTGCACATATATATATAAGGAACTTTTCACTACGTCATTTGAATTTGAAACTTGCGAGAACAAAATACGTATTCAAACTTTACTGGCACTATTGCTATTTTTGCCTCGTAATACTCTGGAAAAGTAATATCAAAATGAGTGTGTCCACGATTATACATGCGCATATCTAAATGTAAAACCAATAAAAAACAATTGAAGAATTACAAATGCATAGATCAATCATTAAGATTACCCCAAAATTACTAAATACCTACCCAGAATAAAATATTTAATTAAACTTGGTAAATCAGTATTTTTAACTAGAAATGAAATGAAAAATATTTTTAATCAAATGATATAAAATAATAAATATTAGAATCCTTTATAGTATTTAAATTTACTTGTGTACATGTCTCTTTTATGAGAAATATTTATCTTCTTCAAGTACTTTCACAGTGGTTGCTTCGCTGTTTATGTTATTCAGCCAACATTTTGACTGATTTTGCTTTGGCATCTCCGGACATAGAATGAATTTCGTGGTTTCTTGTGCAGCTCTCAACTCCAATCAAGACTTTCGACTTAATTTAAATTTCCAAAGTTCATTTAAGATGAAATGAGATATTGAATGGGTAATAAATCGAGAAATGTTAGAAATTTTTGATAAATTTAATTAGTTGTAAAGGTTTAAACGGGACACCAATATGTTTTCAATGCATATAAAATAAATTCATTGAATAAAACGTAATAGAAATACGAAAATATAATACGTTACGTTTATAAATGTGAAATTTTTATATAAATTTTCGATTGTATCTTATTAAAAATAACATAATATATTCATTGTTCAAATCTCGTGTTTCTAAGAATTTTATATAAAATAGTGAAATATGAATATTTATTAACACTTGGTATTTTTTAGCAAATATTTTATTATTATTGGTTTATTATTAATTTAATTCTTATATTATTAATGGAAAATTAATTTTATATAATAAATTTAATAAAATCATTAGCCTGGCATGTATTAAACAATACAATAATAAAAATTGAATTTATTTAAATAATTAATAAATTTATTTAATTTATTTTGATTTTTATTTATATAATAATATTTATTTGGAATTAATTTAAAAAAAATAATAGATAAAGTTTATCGAATTTACAATTATGAGTATCATAAAAAAAAATATACTTTATTTCTGTATATTTAAAATAATATATTTGTCTTGAAAGAATTGTTGAGAAATTACAGCATTTTCACGAAAATCAATAATTAACTAAATTAGCCAAAAATAGATTGATACGAGCAAAACTTCTTTGTAAGTTTATATAAAAAATAAATATATCAATTATGAAGAATTGAATAATATGAAATTTTATTCTAATTATGTATAAAATATATTTCAAATGCATATACATATGTTCATTATATACTATACATTAAAAACTATTAATACTTGATAAATTGGATAGATAATTATATCCGTTATCATTATTGTATAATATTTCAAGTATTAATCTTCAGTTTTATTTTTGTTATTGTTCATCCTGTGATTCATTCTTATTCATCTTCAATAATATGTCATAATTAATTAAAAGATTATATATAATATCTTTTCAGGGTCTTGCTGTATGCTATAAATTCATCAAATCTCTTAGATTTTAATTAAGAAATGTAAGTGAAATATTTCAGTTCTATTCATTCAGACGAAAAACTATTTTAACTTTTGTTTAAAAAAAAGTAATATTGAAACTTTTGTATATTCTTATAAACTGTACAACTTTAAAATTATAAAAAGCATCATTATTTAAATTTATGATTAAAATTATCATGTAACGCTTTATGCAAATATTATTAATTTAATATACTACTTATTAAAATTTATTGATTACAATTAATTCACACTAATTACTAATTTATTTTTTTTATTTATTTAATCAATAGGGTTTATATTGTAACAAATTTCACTTCTAAAATTGTGGTTGCACTAATTTATATTAAATTAACTAATTTATATTAGCCTTTATTTAAAAATTTTTATTTGAAAAAAATTACATATATAAGATATATAATTTTATAAGCAGGATCATTAAAATTTAAAAATATAAATTAATAATTAATGTTGAGATTACGTAACACAAACAAAAATAAATATAAAATTAAAAAAAAAAATGTTAAAATAAATTAAATATTGTATAAGAATATTTATTAAACAAATTATCAAAGGAATTTTTTAAAATTTTTTTACAAATATAAGTATATTCTATAGATATGTTGCATTAATTTTCCTGTTTTATAAGTTCATAATCTTCGGAATAGTTGATCTTAACATTACTATTACTACCGATTTTTCCTTCCTCCATTGTGTAGATTTGAATGTAAAATTTTTAAATCTTGTGCGGAAATAAGATAAAGAATGGTTAGGTGATATAATAAGATAAGCCGTTTGGTTTCATAAAATCCAGTACTATTTCCATTACATTCAAAGCTGAACAAAAAAATAGATTTTATTAGAAATTCGTAATAACAATTTATTTCAGAAATCATTAGACTTTGGATTGTAAGAGGTATAGCCTTGATAAAAAATCGGTTAAAAAATAAAATAAAAATTTTTTTTATATTTGAAATGTAAAATTTAATTAGATGGAAATAGACTTAGTTATGTCAGGGGATAATAAAAAGCAAGTATATTTCATGAACAAAAGTCGCAAAGTTAAAAATATCAATGAAAGCTATCGGCTGATTCCCATGAATAATGAGGAAAGCGTATCAGAAATCTGAAGGACGGTTCCTGATAATCTGGTAAAAATGCTCTTGTCCCATTTAGAGCCAGAACTTCCGTTTCCTTTTTAAATTTACAATAAAAGCGTCAGGGTAGCGCATCCCCCAAGACACGATACAGAGATTCCCGTTTCTCCAAAAAAGAAAAAAAAGAAAAAAAGAAAAAAATAGAAAAATGAAAAACAAGGTAGAGCTTAATTTAAGGCCCACTATCTGCGCGAGATCTTAACAAGACAGATGTAAAATAAGGCATGCAACAGGAAAAATATAGTGAGCGTGAACGAAATAATATCAGTCCTAAATCACGTCGCTTCCTCGGCATACGCCCCGTGTATTATCCTATCCGTTATCTCGCGGACAGAACCCGCCCACGCGTTACTGTGGCCATTACCCCTTTTAAATAAAAAAAACGCGGGAAAGGGGCACGGAAAAAAGGGAGGAGAGCATCCGTGTACACGCTACCGAGAACATGTCCAACAAGCCCCTGCATTTCGGGTTTTGTTGAGCGACTGATACGATCGATGCCTTTTATCTTTCGCTGCTCGAGCTTCTGATCAAAGCGAGAAACAATAGTTTGTTTTTTTTCCCCTTTTTTTTTATTGTTAATTGAGAATTTGCATGATTAATGCGAAACTTTGCTCTGTCCAAGCTCAATTGAATTTTATTGGCCCTTTCGCAATGATCACAACTGCTCTTGTAGGTATTTGAGAAACTTATTTAATCTCTTGTGTAAAAAATGTTCGTCGAAATGAAATACCCATATTTCTTGTTGAGAATCGTTTCATTGCAAGTTCTGAAACTGTAATAATAAGAAAAGAATGATGAAATTTGCAAGAGACTACTGAGTCCCATCTTTCCGGAGTATCAGTTATACCCTAAACTCTTATATACGTACTAAATTTATTTATGCTTAAAAGTTGTAAATTCAGGGAGGCGTACAATACTTCCTCAGATTACAAAACAAAAAACTTTAGAAATAAATCAGCCGTACGTTTTTATGCAACATTCAGCAGAAATCTTCCGTGTTCGGTGAATGAAGATGTACGTATAAATAATGTAATGCAGAAAGGAGTGCATAACTTGAGATCCTGGCATTGGTATGGGTATTGGTATTGGTATTATCATCGCTCATCATTGTAGATAAAGCTTAATCTTCGTACACCTTTTATTAGTGTATTGATTCCTATTTTTACTATTACTCTGGCTACCGTTTTTTTCAGACTTTTCTTTAACAGCAATCTGCGTTTGAACGCAAACGTGCTCATGATGCCAGCGAAACGTGACAGGTAAAATAAAGTAAAGAAAGTTACGAGCGCACTACATTTCGTAAAGGGAAAGATAGTACGAGTGTCACGTGGATATTCATCTTATATATCTTACAACATTTGGATTTTTACTCTTCTCCCTTGGTTTTATTCTTTTTTTCTTGGATAAAAAAATCGATAATGACAGCTAGTTCCCTGTAAATAGCGAAAGATATTTGCACTATGATTGATTAGAGCGAGTTTAAAGAATATTTTTTTCCTTTTGGCCCTCCGGCGAACTCCTCCACTACCCTCATAAAAAAAGGAATAGTGCTTAAAAAGGCAGTTAAAATTCGTCTAAATTCATCGAATGCAATTAGAGCGAATGAGCCCAGCCGAGGCTGTGACGTATCAGGATTTCCCATTTCCAAATCGGTGGCTGCAGTTCCTTATCTCACCCACCCGAATAAAAAAACTTAAGGAATTGTTCGGCGTAAACGTCAAAAAGTAGAACGAACGAATTCATCCATGTGACGGACCTTAAAACGCCGGCCCTGGTATTATAGAGTGTCCAGGACTCGGCCGGAGGGGATGGATCCGTGCGTCATGACCCCTTTCCAATACGTTTCCAATGGATTCCTGCTTGGGTGTAATAGTGTTTGTGCACTATCTCGCTGAGTGATACACTTATATACCTCCTCTCACGATTCTGTAAACTTAGACAAATGTATCGCGGGAGATAATGCACGTGGCCATTCAACACCTTTGCACACCGGCTATAAATCAGATTGCGCCGCGAATAAAATAATTAATTTCAATTGCAGGGATATTAATTGCGCCCGAGAAGTTCCTTGGATTATTATTCGAGTCATTATTTCATTTTAATAATGGCTAACAATTATAAAATATCCTCTTTTTTTTCCATAACAACTGAGACTTCATTTCAGATTAAATTCCTATTAATCTGGCCACCATAAATTCCAAAATATCTTTGGTAGTAATTTATGATATAGTAGACTATAATTTACAAGATTAAATTTCATTTTAAGGGATTTTTTCATTATTGAGCTAAGTTTACTTTTACGGTTGCTACGATTGCATAAGTTGTAAAAATATTCCTCAAAAAAGTAGAAATATATATTAATGAAATTTTTTTTATATTTTTATAAATTAATCAATAATATTCGCATGTAAATAATCAAATTTTTTTTTTTTTTGTTACTACGACTATAAAAATGGCTAGGTAGAGAAAAAAACAAACACACCGTAGGTAGCATAGGCTGTAACGGAAAATCCATTACGGAAACTTAAGTTTGTGAGTTCCATTTTGGTATAGTGAACAAGCATTTTTGATACTTTTTTGAAAATTTTTTAAAATATTTGTTTTTGACATCCCGTAACACAAAAACATGATTGAATTGATAAATGGAAAAAATGACATATTTAAAATTAGATTAGAAAATTTTTTTTTTTTAAATTAAAATAATTCATTTTACATTACTAATTTTGATATTTGTGAAATTGTAAATTAAAAATTTAAAAATTCAAATTACGATTTTATCATAATATCGTAAAATCTTTCCTTGGAACTGTTATTACTTTTTTATATTAGAAATGTTTCAAAGATCCGAAAATATGATAATGAATATATTTTTAAGATAAGAAAACTTAAAAATAAAAATTTCTTCAATTTGAAGTTCAATTACTTAATTTGATCAATTTTTGTGAAATCCATAAATTATTTTATTTTTATCTATCTATTATTATATTTTATTTAAATATCATTTTCATTTACTCATGCAAAAGTATATTTTATAAATCGTAAATTTTTGATATATAGTCTCATTACTCGAAGTTTTTAGTAAGGAACTTACAAAAAATGTTCTTTTTTTAATTTAATAATAAGTTAAAGTTATATATGTAATGTGGGTATACTTTGTAGGGAACCGTTTATAATATATTTACGATATATATAATACTACTTACCTAATATATTTTCTACATACTCTATAAATTTTTTCTACGATGACTAATATTTTATTTTAATAGATTATATATATAAATATATATTTGTAATAATATTTCTAAATAATATTATAAAAATGAAAAATTTTAAAGGATAATCGATATTTTTATATAGCATTGAAGTAATAAGTACAGTTCATTGAAATACCAAATAGTCCTTTTGATATATTATCTAAAAGTTTTAAAATTTTGAAGAAACTATTATTATGACTTGATTAAATTTTGGATGTAGGGTAGAGTTTTGTCCTAACACAAATGAGACTCTTATTCACAAAATCCAATTAACCTGTAAATGACACCTGAAAGTTTTAGTTTAAGAAATGTAGGAATACAGAAACAAAGACTGAATCCATTTGTAAAATTGACATAACGTTAATTAAATCAAAATTTCACTAAAAAACAATAATATATTTACTTTGGTTTTGACACTGTGCTAAAATTTGTCGTTTCAATATATTTGACTTAAATGCTTTAATATGATCGCACTAATATTTATAAAATAATATAAAGTCGATTTATAAATTTTTTTTTTTTTATTTACTCTTCTAATTCAAATGTATTAGATAATTTTTTAATAGAGCTAAAGTTTTGATCCATAATAAATGCGTATAGAAATCTTCTCATACAACATTTTATTATTTTTCCTACGGCTTTACAAAACATTACGTTGCTTCTGGATTCATCATAAATTGAATTTATGCGGCTTTTCGTTGTGCTTCGTGAAGTGGACACATTTCATTAATTTCGTAGAAAATTGCAATCGAATAAAAGTCTAATTGACACTGCTACTACTGGTGCTGTTGCGTCATTTCAATCAAACGGTAAGCGAAACTGAGCATAGAGTCGCAATTAGGAAAGTAATTGTTCAACTAGAATCATTCACGTCGCGTGCAGAGGATCGAAAAAAAATTTCAATTGAATGATTTAACATAGCTGATAAATACTCCAATTGTATACATTTATACGTATTTATACGTATATGTATGGGTCCGTATATAAATTATCTTTTTACTCGAGTATGACTGTATATTTAAATGCAAGGTAATGAAAATATAGCAAATATAAAACATTTGCAATATAAAAATATTAAAATTAAAGTACTTAATATCAATAACTTTAAATATATGATGATAAAAGCAATTTAATACAGTTGTTTACAATATTAAACTATATATTCGCGAAATTCCATGTTAGATTATTCAAGAGAAATTAATTTCTCATATGTCTTATTTTTAATGAATACATTTAAAAATGACATAACATGGTCGTAATTTTTTAAAAATTATTGAAAACTGTATTTGAAAAAGAATCATAAAAACTTATTAAATAGAAGCGCAATATAATCTTATTATTGTGATTCTTTGTAAATTTAATTAAATAAAAATAGCTATAGGTATGCAGATGACTAGTAAAAAGAATGCTATCTAAAATAAAATAGATATTAAGTAAAAATCTTACAAATAAGAAAATATGAACTTTTTTTTACAAATTTTCCGAATTTACAACTCTTTTGATGTTAAAAATATTAGTTTTAAAATGCTAATACATACGAGTAAAAAAAAACTAAATATGTATACAAATTTTAATTATTATTGACAATGCATTGTGTGTTATTGTTTCAATTCAAAAAATTTTATAATTTTGTTAAATATTGACGCTTTCTCATTTCAATTGTAATAACTCATTTTAATAATTCTTTAGATAAATTTTTTTTTATTTATAATAAAGATTTTATCCTTAAAATCGTGAATCTTGAGATGATATTGCAAAATTAAAATTTATTTAAAATGAATACATATTTTAGCGATTATATCTTTATAATTTTTATGTAATCATTCAATTTATTATATACATGAGTTTTTCATTAATAATAAATTTTTTGTAATAACTCGTAAAATGCTCGTACCATTATATAAATAATTATTAATATATATTTAAAATTTTAGCATTAATGATAACTGATATATAATCAGAAAAAGATTCTATCAGTCAATTTTCTAAAGATTTTACACATATACTATTGCAATAAATATTATTTCAATAAAATATGTTAAATATATAAAATCTTTATCTTATAAATATTTAGTAAAATATATTGCAAGGAAAGAATACTTAAAATAATATTATTTATACTTATCTGAGTTTGCTGAATTGTATTTAGTTGTAGAATTTTAGTGCTGTCGTGTACAATCTAAGTAGTCCATTACTTGGCAAATACTTCATACATCGAATTTCACGACTCAGAACAAATAAACAATACGCCACAATAACAAATAGCAAAATTGAATCAAATTTATGATTAGGAAAACTGTAACTGCAAAGTAAAAACAAAATAACAGAATAAGTCAAGAACATAATATAAAAGAATAATGATGATGGAATATAACGTTGATATGACAAAATAATGGATCGGAATCGATTATGTGATTCCGAATCTCAAATATTGTAACAATGTTTGACGAAAACGGATGTTTCTCCTAATCTTTGACAAAGACGCAAAGAAGTATCCTCAATTTTAGGCTTAGATTTATTCGTGATTCATTCGATGTTAAGATAAAACACGTACAAAAGTTTCCTTTCACATGATTAGGCTTTTATACAAATATAAGTTGATTAACATTTTGTAACTTAGTACTTTTGCTTCACTGAAAGTTTCAATCTTCAAAGATAGGGCAAGGTAAACTCTGTTGCTCAACTAATACAATATGGATCTAAAAATATACGTAATAAAACTCAAGCAGGTATAATTAATTCAAGAATAAAATTGTTTTAAAAGTAATACTATCTCAGTCATAAAATATTGAAATTGTTTACTCAGTATAATTTGCTATAATTTGTTGATAGTATTTAATGTTATTTTTGTATTCTAATAAAGACAATAAACTTTATTTAAATTAGTTTTTATAGAATTTTTTTAACGAAATATTAAGTCATGATCAAAATAACTTTATTTTTTATGAATGGAAATTTCGCTTATAAAATATAAGAAATTATTTCAGACTTCTTAAATATGTGATTAGTCATCCCAATTACATAAAATAAAGAATTAAATAATTTTTTTATTATTTGCATTCATACTTGTTCGTTTAGTAAAAATGGTATTACGTATTATTTTAATATTTTTATAATAAATTGTAAAAGGGTATTATACTATAACATGGTTATATTAATTGTAGCAGCTGTAAAATTTACATTAAAGCTTTTGTGAATCTGATATCATTCTTTCAATATGACAATGATATTTTTAGTTAAAATTTCAAGTTAAAAATTAAATTCCTGATAGCCTCAAAATTAAATGAAATTGACTTTGAAGATAAAGTAAATATAAACTGAAATTTTCAACAGTTTAATCGAGGATCCTGTCACTTGCGCGTTTCGCTGGCAAACTTTATTAGGGAATAAAAGATGTTTCAAAATTACCGAGTTTATTTCCCCTTTTTTCACTCCTACCATAAAGAATATCCTGAGCTTAAGGAGGGTAAAAAATTACCGTCACCCAGAGACCGAACGAGAGCACGACGAGAAGAAGCTCCAAAAGAGCTTAATTTGCTACTCAAGCACTGTATAAAAACGCGTGCCATATTGATTTAAACTCGGTAAGTAAGTACGTGAAGAGAAAGAAATATAGCGGGCCAAAGAAAAATATAAAAAATATAAGAAACAAAAGTGAAAAAATAATGAATGAGAGGAAAAGTAGGAGAAGTAAATATGTTGAAGAGAGACATAATGATCAGCATAGTTTTTTTCAAACGGATTTCGAGCAATCTTTTTGAGCAAATATGTTCATTCTGTAATTAAAATTCAAGTAAATGCATCATTTGTTTGTCGTAGTTGAGTTGTGGAACTTTAAATAAAGTTCGTAACCATATTTTACAAAATAATATTTTTTATTCGAAACAGGTAAACTAATGGAATCAAATGGTATTTTCAAACTCAAATAAATTATTAATTAACTTAAAAAATATTCTCATATTTAATATTTAAAAAAAGAAAATCATTAAATCCTATTCCTTTTCGTCGGCTATTTAATATGAAATTTGAAAAAAATCGGGGGCTCTTCACTATAAAAGTGCATTTGCCATCTAGGTGTGAGTTAAATTTGAATATTGAATTTGGTTACTCGCTTTAAATTAAATGGAAATAAAAATGCAATTTTTGTATAAAAGCCGTTTGCTATAGACATGTATAAGTGGGTTTCGAGAAACAAAGAGAGGGTAAGAAAATGAGCGAGTTATGAGCCCCGACACTGTATTGGTTCCCTATCTCTCAGCTGTTGTTACAAAGGACTTTTTCAAAATATCAGAGAAAAATATCCCCCCTCCTATTAAATAAAAAAAAAAGAAAAAGAAAAAAAAATGAAATTTTTTGAAATTTATGTACTCTCCGATTTTTTTTATATTGAAATTAATGCACATAGAAACACTTAATATTCTCCTATTTTCAGAATAAAAATGAAAGGAAAAGGGGACGTGTAAGGGATAAATCGATAATGAATGTTGGTCGGTAATTTTATTTTCCCATTACTCGATCTTTGATCATACCTGGGATTAGTGTGGGTACAAGCGGAGGCACAAACATAGAGTATCGGATATATTCACTGCCCTCGCAGTGATAAAATTTTACGGTACTTTTTCTTCCTTTCATCCCTTCTTTCTATACCTATCTCCATTCTTATTCATTGCACTCACTCATTCACTTTAACTACAGCTTATATTGTAAAATAACATTTGTGTAAGCTCATCTTATTGCATCCTTTACTTCTCTTTCCTTTTTGACCCATATTACGATCACGAATATCAATCATTATGATTTTGACCGACGTTATTGTGTACAATAATATGCGATACATCCTCATGACGCGTAGCAAATTATTCTTCAAACAGACCAAGTGCAGTTATTCTCGAGTTTTTGCACAAATAAATTCATATCTTCTCTCTTTATACAATAGATATTTGCATTCGCCTATTTTGAAAGGTATATTAATTTTGCTGATATTATTCTCTTTAAGAAATTTATTGGTACCTCAAACCAATTTTGTCGATAAATGTTTAAAGAAAATTTATTGCTCTTTGTATCGTAATTTTTCAGACACTAGCTAGTAATATTTAAAATATAATTAATTTAAAAATCTAAGAGATATTTATTGGAAAATAGAAAGCATACTATGTATCTTTTGTTCATTAAATTTTCTACTTCAATAAATCTGTTAAATGTGCAGTATTTCATTTTCTTTCGTTATTTCTAACGTTAATTTAATTAAAATTTATATTTAATTTGCATACTCAGTAGCTTTTGATATTTTTAAAAAATAAAGTTCGATGATTATCACATTTTTACGTTAAATAAATTTACTCAATCAAGAAGATGGCTTTATACCAGCATCAAAAATAAATTTTTTTAGTCATCAAACGTTGACAACTACACGATAGGATAAGCTTTAAAAAAATTTTTAATAAAAAAAAGGCATTCCGATCATTCGACATTGGAAATAAAAAAATTATCCCTTTTGAATTTTAAGAATATCGTTGTCTAAATATTAGTTTCACAGACCATTACCATTACTACTACTGTCCAACAATTTCATTCACAACCGACACAACGATACATGATGTATAATTATGTTGCGCATACGTGGATAATCGCACGAGTTCCCCATATTCACAGCCTATTTCAACTTCCATCGAAACGTCGGCAAAGCATAACGAACTATTACCTATATGTCTCTATGACGGAAGGGGGGGGTGCTTAAACGTGGGGGTGGTAGTTTGCATGGACGATTACGCCACTTATGGGGCAAAGGGTGCCTCACTTGCCAATTAAATTAATTGGCAAGTGAGAATTCTCGAAAGGAGACACGAATTAAGCGGATGCATTGCGTGTTAAATCTTTCCACTTTTTGAAGATCTTTTTTTATTCGACTTATTGCACTGTTCCATTTTTCCACTGACTTCGACAGGTATTTTTCTCTTCTGATTGAAATTACAAAAGCTAATAAAAACAGCCTTTTAAGGGGCTGAGAATCTGATTTCCGTAGACTGTTTTCATAATAATATTTTTATAATAAAGATAGTTTATGAAGCTCATCCGGTAGATTACATTAAGGTAATTATTTAAAGGAGGAAATTTAGTTTGGGTTTTTACTCGATTATCTGTTTTTATAAATTAACATGTATGCAATTAAATAATTAAGCTTAAAGTGGTTTCAGAATGTAAAGCATAAATTATATTGGTTGTATAACTACTCGAAATTTCAACAAAAGTTTTATTAGCTCTTCAAAAGGTATTATATTATCAGAATTGTAAAATAATTCTACTGAACGTATATCAGTTCACGTTCAAGTGAACATACATATTTAATCACATGTGATAGAAATTCCACTGGTTTAATGAACAGAGACAACTGAAAAAGCAAATATATTGATGATGTACATCTCTTGTTTTAGCCATATTTATAGGATGAGTAACGTGATGACAACACTACTTACGAGACTTACATTAGTTATATATTGTAAAATGTAATTAACTTCATAAATCGAAAACATATTTAATATATACTAGATCAAATTAATTATTGAAAATTTAATTTGAATATGTTAGAATAATATTTATTATAACAAAGCATGTAAAGAAAAAGTTTACATTAACGAGGAATATAAATAAATCTGTGTAAGTAAAAAATTGAGAGTAAAAAGATTATATAATATAATGTTCATTTCATGTATCCATAACTCAAATTCATTTTTCAATTTCAGATACTTCAAAGCTTTAATACCAACAAGCTTTGAAATTGGCAAATCCTAGTGCTATTACATACTTATAAATGTAAATAGAATTTTCATTACAATCATATATAAACCACGTATGTTCAAGGCTAAAATGCTAAATCATTTATAATATTAAAAAATTAATGATTTAATATTTCAACTTTCACAAGTATTAATCCTGTACCATATCTAAATAGCCATAAATTCTATTGAAACTGATGTCATAATGAATATAATTTAGCTTGTCAATCATAATTGAAAATCAATATGATTCTAATTAGTGTGTATCATTAGAAATTTATATGCCTACATTAATGAGATAGATTAATATTCCTGTTGAATTAAATAGTATGCTTTCAGGGAATACTATTATTCGCCAGGATAAACTTATTTCTCTCTCTTTCTCTATTTTTTTTCTTATTTTCTAAATTAATATAGAATTCGATGTCATACCATTTTTATTTTAAAGGAATCAAGTATAATACTACAACATCTTTTATATATTTTGATAAAATTTTTTTTGAATTGTTTAAAATAGTGTTTTTTATCACGTGTTCATTATTTTTTTTCTTACATTTTTATTTTTAAAACGCACGAGAAAAAAAATCGTTACAAAATATGAAATTAAATTCTCGTTTGTCCTAGTATACAGTGCAAAATATTCTGCATAATGATATTATGCAGTCGCCGTAGAATAACAACATTTAGATGTTAACACATTTGAATATGTATTGTAAACATTCATATTTCGAGTTCTTTCAGAAAATTAAAAATGTGCTAATGATTTTGAAATAGCAAATATGTGTTGTTTACTCAACCTTATAACACATACTGGTATTCCTCATTTTCGGGCACAACTCTTTTAGCCACTGGTGAATACTTTATGGACATATGATTTTATTTTTCTATTTGTACGTTTTAAAATATATTCAATTTTTTTTAATTAAAAAATGCCCATATTTCTACTGTTTCTGCAATATTTTTACTTAAACATTTCTTCATAGTAATAAGTATAATAGCAATGTTAATTTAACACAACAATAATTAAACATTTTTTAAATAAAACTCATAAAAATATATATTTTATAATCATTAAAAATTGCATAATTACATTTTAGAGAATTTACACATCTTAAATAAATATTATAATTAAACTAAACACAGGTATTTCTCGATTTTTATCATCTCTCTATTTGAAATAACAGACGTTTTATATTCTTTATGAGTTATGTGTAAGTAAATTTTTAGAAATTATGTATTTTTTAGTAACTATAATTAAATAATTTTTAATTCATCTACCCTAAAATTAAAAATACGTACTTAATAATAAAAGTTGAATATTTTCTTGAATAAAAGCGTGATGCATATGCTAAAGTTAAATAAACTTGAAACAAAATTTTGTATAAAAAAAAAATTTTACATTGGAAGCACTAGGGTTTTATATGAAAGATAGTATTTATGAAACGCATAAAACTGAACATTAATGATCGAGGTTGTAAATTGTCTCAACCCTTCGATATTTGCAGTTATGTAGAAATTGACATCATACGGTAATAAAAAAAAAAATATGCAAAATATGTGAAAAACTGAAAAGTATAATAATGATGTAAATTAGATTATATGAAGCAGCTTTTAAGTATTTATGAAATGCACTATATATGTCTAAATATGTATAAAAAATTATTATTAATAGTTTTTAATACAAAAATATAATTCATAATACAATAACAATTGATGATGAGGTAAATAATATTTTTTTTGTACATATACTATTACTATTTATTAAATCCTTAAAATAAATTAAAATATAAAATTTCTAATATTTGTTTAAGATTTGATTCTTATAATTTTAAAAAAAAAAATAAATAATAAAATACGTAAATATTATATATAATTTACGGAACATTTTTTTTTATAAAACAAATTTTTACCAATATTATATAATTTAACTTTTATTGATCTATGATATTAAACTATCGTATTAATTAAAGTGTTAAAAATGTTTATTTAAAAAAAATTATTCATTATAATTTACAGATCGAAATAAAATTATTAAATAATATCTGACCTTGATATTCATATGTATCTTATTGAAATTTTTACAATTATTGAAATTAAGAATATACAACCATTTATTAACGTATATTTAATAAATAAAAGAGACAAAAATGATTCAAGAAAAAAAAATTTCCTTTTGAAGAAAAAAAAAATAATAATGATTATAATATAATAATAATAATATAAATAATAATCATTATTATTATTATTTCTCTAAGATAAAACAATAATTGTATACAAAGTATCTTACTACATTAAAATAATAAAATGAAAATAATAAATATTTCATTAAATTTAATATATTAAATTAGATGTGATAATTGTGCTGTTTTAATTATGTTTTATATTTTCAAGCCTTCTTACATATATATAATTTCTTTCGTCTTTTAATTTTTTTTCAATATATTTACTTATCATTTTAATTTTTTCTTTATTTTACCAGTTTAGGTATAGGTAGATCTCATTTTTCTTCGTTGACATTGTTTTATTATAGTTTCTTCTATTTTACTTCAAAGATAATGTTATGTGTATTTTCTTTTTTTATTAAATTTTTAACCTATAATATTATTTTATTTTTTATTTTTATCAATTATTTTTGTTAAGAGTTATATAATTTCGAGGTATTTTTCAAACTCGAAAGAAATTTTTTATGGTATTTACTTTTGAATACTTATTATTTAATTTTTATTTTAATGTACACATTATATTATATTTTGAAATATCTCTTCATTATTATTAAACATTTATAACATGTATTTGTTTTTATATCAAAGTTTTTAATCTTTTGTAAAATATCATATAAAAAATATCTGTTTTACATTTTCAAGTAGTTTTTAAGAAATTGAAATTGAATATATCATTTTTTTTTGAATAAGCGATAATAAAGTATTTAAATAAATCTCTATTATATATCTATTTCCTTTTTCCATTGCTTTGATAAATGGCTTAAAGTTTTAATTAGCTGATTTATTAGTATACTTAGTTTCCAATTATATGAATATATATATATATATATATATATATATATTTATATATTTATATTATAAAATAATCGCCTTTTCTCCATATCATTTGCCAAAATTGAAAAATCGAAAGCTATTTAATCTTTTTTGAATAGAAATAGTGGTTTGGCAGGTTTAATTCTTGAAAATTGATTTATTGAGTTAATTAGCGTTGGAATATATATAGTGGCTAGTGAATAACTTTATACGGACAGTAGAGTAACTGAAATCTCCCGTATTAATTAACTCGTTGTTCAATGCTTGATAATTAATTGTAACCAAAAATAATAAATGAATTGCAATTATGTTTCGACATACTTTATTCAAGCGAGTATTATGTATATAATCATGTTTTAACTTCGTTTTTTACTCCAAAAATTTATGAAAACGCGTACACGTTTGTAATTCATTGAATTTTATTATTTTTGCGCTTCTCTCTTCTCTTGAATAAAAATACCACAAAGTATTGAAATACATTTTTCCTTTACATTAATCCCGAACGCTTAGCAATATCCGGTTTTCTATGTCGGCATAATTGACGCTTATGAGCGAAAATGTCATTCCCGCACTTACACGTGTATTTCCCCTCGTTGAGCCACAAAGTGAAATCGAAAAAAGATTTGAAATTTCGCAGCTAAAAATCTGGGCAAATTTATTAAAAATACGAACGGTCAATCTGAAATCGTTTGAAAAACCCGCAACTAGTATTTTGGCTGTTATTGTATGTGCCAGAGGCGATTTAAACGAAAGTGTGTTAACTCGGTGAACAACTAAAATGAATTGTACATGTACATGTGCAGGTATTAGTACACTCACATATACACACGATCTTGCACGCTTTTTTCCGCCTTTTTCTCGCGAATGTGTCGAACAAGTCACGTCGTCCTTCTAGGCACAATCCTTGCTTTGTATTTTAGCCAGATATGCCATCGTCTACCGCCAAGTTTTGCTGATTTCGTAAGAGATAAACGAGCCAGAAAAATCCTAAAACCAAGCAAAAACATTCAACTAGCGTACAGACCTATTGTAATGAAGTAACGAATTATCATGCAAATAGTAATGCTACCAAAGTTTATCTTTTACGATGTTTGTTCGTGACAAGTATAAAGTCTCTTTATACACGTCTCGCTTTTCATGTAATTAAATGCCCAGACTTTCAAAGGAATTATTTGAATGTTGCATCTTTTTCAATTAACAAATGAAATTTTTAAACTGCTCATGGTGCTTTGGTATTTTTTTATATCTTTATTTACACTTCATGATTATGATTTGTATAATTTTTTATATTCTTGCTTAACTTTAAAACGCTATAGATTAACAACCATTACAAATATATTCTTATTATATTTGGTCAACAATAATTTTCTTCACATTTTAAGAGGTTCTACAAGAGCATTTGCACAAATAATAATGTTGCAAATATACTATAATATAAATATTTTATTCCTTATTTTATTTATTCATTTTTTAAATTACATCATAATTAAATATCGTATCTCATTTGATATTTCCTCTCAATTAATATTAGAATTTTAATATTAAATTAGTAAAAGCTATCAGGAATATTAAGATATTTAATATTAATTAATATTATCGTACATAACTATCTATAATATTGCTATAAAATATTTGTAAATATAATAAATATTATTTGTGAAAATTTATTAAAATAAATAAATAAATTTCTAAAAATCAAAAATACTATACTAGGATAATATTTTTAATCAGCTAATATATAAGTGTCTTACAATGCTGATTAGAATCGAAAAATTAAATTAATAGTTTTTTGCAATTCTAGTTAATTCAGCTATTACTTAGCTCATTAAAATATTTCTAAGTATGCATGACTCAATATTCACAAATCAGATTAAATTTTTAAGAAAACATTATAATACATGTTTCATTTTGCAGTATTTTAAATTTCATTCTTAATATTTCAAAAAATATTGGTTGACGCTGGATTAAATTTTGATCGTAAACAATCGTTGACTATTCTTTTTTCAAAATAGTTTAATAAAAATATAGTTTTAATACACAATAAAAATAAAAAACAATAAAATATAATTTAATATTTATTATTACATATTTCTTAATATTCCTTTATAACTTATAGATTGGAAAAATTTATAATTTTTAGGTAATAAATGAGCATATATACTACACAATAAGTACAAGGAATATTAAATTAAAAATAATAAAATATTTGTTCATATTTTCGTTGTAACTTAGCTACCTATTTAAACAATATTATGTATTGATCTGCTCAATTTCTATTTATTATTTTACTTATCAAAATTGCCTATCTGTAATTTACTGAAACTAATAAACTGTGACTCAAATATAAAATACTTTATAGAATATTAATAATGCATGAGGTATATATTTAAATCAATTTAATACATTCATTTAAATTATGTAAAACTTGTTATTAATAAAAAATTTTACAAAAATTTAATAGTAATTCATTGTTTTAAAAAATTATTATAATTTATGTTATTGAATAATAATCTTTCCTAAAAAATCACTTAGATTACATCACTTAAAGTACACTATTAGTATTTTGTCTTATCATACGTAGAAAATCAACACTTAGACACAAAGTTTACAAGCCTACATAAATATATTTACATATGAATATCCATAAACACAAACATTTGCATATATATTTTAAGTATTTATATTCTCTTTATGAATATTACTTTTTATACTTGCAATATTTTCGAGTTAAATAAATTAAAGTAAATTCTTTACTATTTTTGAATAAAAATTTAAAGGACGATGTTTTTTTATCTGTTATCGATGAAAAAATAAAAAATTAAAAATATTAATGTAAATAGAGGAATATTTAATATTTTGAAATATTTTAAAAATAAATATTTTGAATTTCTAAAGACCTGTGTATAAAGCTGTACAAATATGTACTTTGTTTAAAAAAATACTGCTAAACTTTTGTTGACAATTTTATAGAAATAAAGAATTGTTATTAAAATTTCACGTTAAAAATATTTTAATTTTACATACGGTTTTACATGAAGAAGAAGTAAAACAAATAAGTATTAAATTTAGTATTTTTTCCAGCGTTTATTTACCTACTAAAAATTGTAGATCGATCAAGGTTTGGCAGATTGATCACACTGTTTTCAGCATGACAAATTGAGCGTAAACGATCTACAAATGTGCCACAAGTATTATTTTGAAAAAAATGTTGGAGTATTGATAATACAGACGAACTGCCGGTTAATCTCTCAAAGATATCAGATATGTCTCCAAAAGAAAGGGAAGTTAGTGGCGGGGCGTCAGCGCATGTCATGGAAGAGTAAGTGAAACTGATCGATGCGCCTCATCGGAGGCGAAAGTTCAAGATCGACATTCCTATTCGCAAGGCCAAACTCTCCATCGGACAGCATCTACTGTAGACTATTACCGACCATTATGGTAATTCCCACGAACCTCCATGTATGCGATCCGATCTATAACCATGATATTATACTAATTTTACTAGGGGATGCGAAAATCGATAGTCAGACGAATAATCCAGCTTACACCGATCCTTACATACGGGGAATATAATAATTTTCTGTCCGTGACGCCCTGTGGACTTTAATTTCTTTCGTGTTATTTGTGGAGCAGTGATAGCCTTGGCAAAGGGTGAAATTGTAATTCTATACAGCTTATGCCTTTGAAATATCGTATTTCGATATTGCTTATACTCTATCTTATAACAAGAATTTATCGTGAATGAATACCATGTGAAGTAACCGATGATGCATATATCACCTTGCAGTTTTGTTTATAATATTATGACGAACTAATGCTGTATGGAAGATTAAAATGTTATCTGAATAAATTATTTATTCTCAGATGTTATTTATGCAGCAATAATACATTGAAGTATTAACAGTGATTTGTTGTGTTCTCTTATAAAAATAAATTTTTAATAAACTTCTCACATGGATATATAATAATTAAATTATTGCTTGAGTAATATTAATGAAATCGTAATTAATTTATGCACGATAAAAATAAATTATAAATTCATCGATAGTATCTAAAAATAATTAACTTATGTCTTGATAGCTGTTTATATTATCATAATTAAGACATTGTAAATTATCCTTTAATGAATACTTTCCAAATTATTTATATAAAAAAAAATTATTTCAATTTTTTTTCCTTAGAGCTTTTTTTAGATTTTTTTAAATATATATTTAAAATATACTAATTTATATACTAATAAATTATACAATTTTTTTCATAAAATCTGTGTGCTATAAATAATGAAATATTTCAAATATTACAATAATAAGCATTTAAATATATATGTGGATTCATAAATTTACTGCGTACCTTTGTTAATGAAATTTTTGTTATTTTACGATATCATTAGCACCTGTCAATTATTATTTTATTTATTAAAAACTATAAAAAATATCTTTAATGAATTAATGAAGTTTAAATTGAGTTTTAAAAATTTGTTGATAAAAATGTAGAAGTAACAGAATTTTCAAAAATCTATATGAATATTATAAAGCTACAAATTTTTATGAATAAATCAGTGTATACATTATGTGCAATAAATTAATAGAATGTTATTTTGATTTCTTGAAGTGTGTGAAACAAATAGATTCGTTCTATTAACACATATCATAAAAAAAATAAATTTTGGTTTACAAAAAAAAGAAAAAAATAATGTACATATTTTACGGGTTGTTATCAATTATTCTATATATTCAATTATGTGATACGAGTGAGGCTAGAACCATGAAAGCTTTAAGTACTATCTGCGTCACCTAATAATAATTTGATTGAACTCCAAAATGACATTCAATTTGACTGACCATATAATATCGAAGTTTGAGGTGATATTTAAATGATCGAAGTTGAGTCTCAGCCACATTGGGGCTACTAACTCATGATTATCGGCAAAAGCAGAAACTGGCAACATCTCTAGGGTATATATGTATATATGTATATAATAATTATATATATATATATATATATATAGATAGATATATATAATATAAGTAGTACCTTGCCTTATATATATGTATATATAAGGCATAGTACCAACGTCATCTTGATTCGTATTACGTTCTCCTCAAATATTCACGTCGTGGAGTATCATTTACCAAGTTGTTAGTATACGGAAATCGATGCCCATGTATCTCTGTTGATATATACCCCAAACATACGGCCAAGTCAATCAATTTTACAATTGAGAATGCAGTTTAATACGAGCTTAGCAGTTGATATTATGTCCAACCTATCATCTTTTCCCTTTGATAACTTCATTATTATTCTAGTTGTTTAAGGACTTTCCAGTTTTTGTTATTTATATTTTCATGATTCGAAAAAATTAAAACTACGGCATTTGAAAATTGTAAAAAATAAAAAATAGTGATATATGAGGCTTTATTATTTATAATTATTTATTTTGATTTTACAAGATTTATTGTGTCAAATATAAATGAAATGATGTGAGCATATTTATTTATCAAATATTTCCATTTTATCAGCAAACAATGACCCTTTGCGGTTTATGGATTTTATTTTTCTACAAGAAAATATATATAAAAATGGTTATTGGTGAGATGAAAAATGGTCACAATAATGATTAAATGCGTATTAGTGCGAAAAATTGCAATTTATTTGAATGCAAAATTGAAGTACTTGATGTATAAAATGGAAAATTAGTAATGACAACTCGGAGCTCATTCAGTCCATACATAAAATGTTGAGCACAGGATTTTCAATTTAAATATGACACATAAAGTTTAAGAATTATAAAACAAATTTTAAATTTATGAATTTAAATATAATCATGCTAAATATAAATGAAAATCATTAGTCTCCATCTAGTGCCCAGAAAAAGCAAAAAAACTTTAATAATCATAAATATATTCATAAACAAAGTAAAATGAAATATTAATTAATTTTTTATTATACCAATAATATAAATTTATATGTACTAAAAATATGGTTAAATAAAATGTTAAATTTATTTTTTAACATTATATTTAATATATATTTCAAAATTTTGAACATTTAAAAGCATCAATGTCACAATTTCAATTATACCTTGTAAAGTTTAACTAAATTTCGTGACTATTCTTAATGATGATAATGTGAATATCAATGCAATAATCTAATAAATTATAAAAGCGGAAATGTTATTTTAATAATGCGTATAAACTAATGATGAAAAATATTATTTTATTATTTAAATACATGGTATATTATGGAAGCATCCAGATGTTTTTATGTCTTCACTATT
The DNA here is from genome assembly GCA_018907245.1 of Eupristina koningsbergeri. Taxonomy (NCBI): domain Eukaryota; kingdom Metazoa; phylum Arthropoda; class Insecta; order Hymenoptera; family Agaonidae; genus Eupristina; species Eupristina koningsbergeri. Next base: position 2,269,394 of record JACCHV010000005.1, on the reverse strand, counting down.
TATCGCAGCGCTTGGGAAAAAATTGAAAAATATGCGTGGGGTTTTCCCTATTTTTTTTGTTTTTTTCCTTGAGCGATTATTAGGAGCGGCAGGACGTGTTTGGCGCGAAACGTGTTTTTCAAAGTTGTAACATAGCACAGTGACGCGTCTGGTGAAACTGCGCAAGGCTGTTAAATTTTGTGTGAGAGTTTGAAAGAATACTGGAGACTTTTAAAATGTTATAAGACGCTTTTAAGGTTAAGTGTGTTTGTAAATCGCAATGCGAAAAATGGTACAAGATTTTCGAGGAGGACCAAAAGAAGGTTAATGACAAGCCCCGTTTTGGACACCCAAAACTGCTTGAACGCATACAAACACTTAGAGTTTGCATAAAATTATGAGTTCAAGCCTTCCCTCAACCACCAGGCCAATCAATGATATTCGTAATTAATTAACGTTTATGATGCATACAATTGTGTTAGAAGATTTTTTAATGCGGAAAATTTTTGTAAAGCTTGTTGTTGGTTAATTTACCATAAATAAGATCAAATTTACTGCTATATTTCTTTGAAATTATTTGCTGTGACTTTATTCATGTAAGATGTTACTATTTTGTTCAGTTTTAAATTTTAAGTATGGAACTTTTACCAATCCGATCAATAAATCTCCTTCCTTTAAGAAAAATTTTAATTTCATTCTTTTTTCCATAAGCTACACGCAAAACTTTATCGCCTACCGTTGTAACAACTAGACACTCTATCATATCTTGTTCCAACTTTGAAAACCATACTTGGCGCGAAGACACGTCCTGTCGCTCTTATTGATCATAGAAAAAAAAAAAAAAAAAAATAGGGAAAATTGCCTCACACATTTCCCGACCTTTCCGAAAACGTTGCGAAAAATAATAGAATCATGAAAAACCTCGATACGTTTATAACGTACCATGTACACAAAAAATATTGAAGAGCATTATGTAAATGTTTTGACTTCATGTTGAAATAATATTTGCAGGATTAGTTTTGTATCCACCAATGCATAGCGTTTGAAAGAAAGAATCTGATTATAATACAATAATTATTCGTCAAATTATCCAATATGCACATGTACAAAAAATAAATTGCTATAAAATCCATTAATTTCTATTTATTTCAATAACTTGTTAATAGACAGATTATAATAAAAGTATGTGCACTCAATAGAAAGAATTAGCAATAATTTTTAGTTTTCCTAAGTATGTAATGAAATTTATATAATAATTAATTTAGAATTGCTGTGGAATGTCAAATAATGAATTCCATGTACGTGAAAACTGCATATATTTCTTCTCACTCCAAAGACAATATCGTTTTACATTCATGCGAATGAGTTTCCCTCTCAAGTGATTTGAAAATCATTTCGACAAAACCAACTGAATTCACATTAAAATAAAGTATATGAGTTCGAGGCCGAGTGCAGTTGTCTGATGCGATCTAAGGACCATTTATGAAGTCATTAGATTATTCTTGAACTATAGTATATTCGCTATGCTCATCCAGATGTGCAAGACACTATGTTCATACTGTTTCTACTGAGTTTGATATTTTCGAGAATACATATATTTAGCAAAGCATCTGTTTCTTAGAAAATAGGTCGTGTATTCCCCTACCAGGCTGAATGATATTAATACTAGGGAAGACAGTAAATTCATTAGTTGATGATATATATGTAGATTATTTATTATCTATAGAAAAATCATTAAAATTTTTTTATTAATGAATTTGTAATATTCCATATATTTGAAAATGTGTGTTTAAGAAATTGACTATTGGCCTTATTCCAATATAAAAAGTCTGAGGTATAATGTACGATAATTCTATTTCGTCCGTCACAAAGAATGTAATGGGTTTTTATCCCATTGTTTTATTCACGAAGTGACCTCAAAAAGTTTTTGATCTTGTTTTCTTCATCTCACAAACGTATTCCGTAATCACTCTAAATAGTAGAATTAACTAAACGCCTTATATTGTATAAATTCAATTAGTAATATTTTGTAAGTATAATTATTGATAAATGAAAAATATAACCTTGTTATTTAATGTATACGTATGTGGATATTATTGAAGTAAAATAAGAAAGACTATACTCATGTATGATATTAACTGTAAATAACTGTAATTATCTATAATATAAAATTTTGAATATAATTCAACATTGGAATTTAATTCAATTTATCCGAAAATTCAACAGATTAAAAATTTTATTACAGAATTTTTTAAAAATTATTTCATATTATCTCAACTTTTATACAATTTTTATAAAGTACCAATTAGAATATATTCTAAACTGCTGAAATATTTATAGTGATAAATGCATGCGAAATTATTCGGTATATACAGACGATAATAATTCTAAAGTACGCTTGATCTTATGTACTATATTACACGTAAATACTAGATTGCTTAATTCATATTAAAAGGTCAAATAATAAATTTTCAAGCTATACACATGATATCATTGTTAAAGATTTGCTAATAGAAAATGATACATTAATAAAAGCTTAAAGTTCAAGGTTTCTATTTTTCAAATACATTATCTACTATTGTATTTTACTATTTTAATACATTTTTTACTTTACACCTTTTAAAATTTAATTATAAGTGGCCTTTGAATAAGAGTAAACATGTGTATAGGATCAATATGTATCTTTCCTAACATAAAATTCTGAATAATATATAATATTGATTTAATGACAACCTTGTACGTTAATATTTACTTAAATTATTCGTATTTTATTTATTTGTTTGAATTTTTTCGTAATTATATTATATATTAGTATCTAGTAATTAAAAAATATAAAATTTCGAATATTTTAATTCAACAAATTATATTTACTTAAATTATATAATGATGTTCATGAAAAATAAAACAGTTATAATAATCAGTGTTTCAATCAAAATAAATTAAAAGACATTAATAAAATTACAAGATTTATCTTTGGTATTTTTATTGAATATAAAGAAAAAAAATATTAAAAATTCTAGGAGTAACTACCTACGATTTCGTAAAATTTTAGAAGCAATTTTAATATATAAAATTTTTATTTCTAATTTTAAAAATTTTCTGTAATGAGATAAATATGCAATGCTATTTTGTCAAACAATAACACATAATTGATATTATTAGTTACTGGGTTTATAGTAACAAATTGATTTTAAATACCTTAGATAGCTTAATTTCAGATATGTATTATATAAGAAATATAAATATAAAGAGCAGATGTGGAAAATAACATTAGGTAACAAAAAAAGTAAAGAGAGAACAAAGTGCGTGTGTAGATTCATTAAACATGATGTTGAAATAAAGTTAAAGTGAAATCTTATATTATACAAAAATTAATGTAAATTAATTTTCCTATGATATATTTAGTCGATGTTATGATTGAATGGCAATATAACTTTATTAGTAAAGAAATTTTAATTGAAAACAATTATTGTTTTCTATACTTTTATAATATGTTTATTATATCAAAAATGATTAGAGTATTCAATAATATTAATCCAAAATAAAATGATTCTAAACATTTTAATTTCAGTAATTTATATATTATTATAATGATTATTTATAAATATAGAAAAATATTATTATCAATTATTACATATATTCTATATATTCAAAACTTAAGCCTAACATCAACATGAAAGTACAGGAAAATATATGCAAATATTTGAAAGTTATAACAAGCATTGTATTGTTTATCTAATAACATGTTGTATTCATTTGAATTATATTTTAACTACACCAGATATATAAGATTTTTCAAAAATTATTTATCAGAATAATATTTCATATAATATAATATATATTTCATCAACAAAAATGAATCTACCTATATATTACATATATTATTAATATAAAGTATAATTATTACATAAATATTATATAAAATGAGTATACTGAAATATTATGATATTAAGCATTTTAATAATTTGACGTTACCTTTTTAACTTTCTATTTAACTTATTAAATTAAAGAATATTTATATTAAGTTATAAATTTAATACTATACAATAAAGGTATCTAAAAATAAATATTTTTAAATTTTTATATTATTAAATATCATTGTGGAAATCATATAATTTTACAAAAAACAATTTTAGTATTAAAAATTAAATATATTTTACTATTTTATGACAACATAATTTTCAAAATGATGTACCAATAAAATCTATTCTTTATTTTCAGTTAACTATATCTAAAAGACTATTTCCACTGTTTTATACTTCTGATACCTTAAATCAAATATATTGAATTGAGCTTTTATTTAATGTTTTATGTTACTAGAAATATAAAGTTATTTAATAAATTGTACTAACAAGTCGTAGTAAAAAAATGAAATTTATAATTTAGTATATATTTTTACGTTTGATATAAAATCCTTAGTTAAAACGTATTTTATTTTAAAATTAGTATTTAAATCAATGCATACATTAATTAAATTTCATAATTTAAATGAATTATCATTTGTTTAAAATTATTAATTATATATATATGTAAGTAAAGTTAAAATAATTGAATTTTTTTTTAAAAAAATATGAATCAGTTTATTATATTGAAACTTATTTTATACAATCCTACCATAATATTTTGATAACTCATAAATCAAACATTGTCATTTCTTAATATCATAAACACAATATATGTGTAATACCATGTTAAATTCGTATTAAAATATATTAATGCAAATAAATATGGAAGACATACCAAGAAATATTAAAAACTTTGCTGAAATTCTAAGCTTGTCAACATTTTATCGATAATTCTTCTCCGACCTAAATTTTTGCGAACACACTAAGTTGGCCTTTCTCATGGACACACCTCATACATTAATTTCACAAATAAAAAAAAAAATAAATAAAGCAGAGACCAGTTTTGCTGTGATCTCTTTAAAACCTCTATTAGTAAGAGCCTCATTATTTTGCTGAAAAAGCAAAGCATTTGAATTTATTTTAAATAAATATGCAATTAAGCGATAAAGTGTATTTTTAATATACTAGTGTAATAGTATTTGTATGAAAAATGAGAAATGAACTTAATTTATTTAAATTTTTATAATTTATTATATAAGTTCAAAATTTATTATAATATTTTGTATAATTTGAATTATTTTATAATCGGTAATTTAGTTGAAAACTTACTAATTCAATAAATAAGTTATTTAATGAAAATTAGTAAAATATTATTTTTTTGATAATATAAACTCTTAATTTGATAAAAATATGAGGAGAAATCTTTTTTAAATTTAAAATTAAATTATAATCTAAAACTTAAATTATTTCCTAATAAAATAAAAGAGTAAGTTTTTTAATATTTTATAAAATTTTTGAAGTACTTATGAGTTTTGGTCTAAATTTTTATTTTAAAAATTAAAATAAACAATTGCTACATTTATATATATTTAGTAATTCATAGTATATATTTAAGAAATATTTGTGGTGACATTCACATGTTGCGAATTAACTTACATATGAAGTGAAACCAGATGCTCAAATAAATGAGAACAAAAGTTTGAGTGGACATTCGCTAATAGTATTTACTATTCTAAATGTAAGTTACATCAATGTTACAAATTTTTGAAGTGATTGCTGTAGAACTCTCCTTTTAAATAAAATTTGTTTACTCTTTTGAGATGCCTTTTAACACAATATAAACACTCTAAACAAAAACAACTATTTAATAGTTAAAATTACTGCAAACTAAATATACATTTATTAAAATCCCTCTATTTTTATAATAATAAGAATAAAGAAATATAAAAAAAAATAAAAATAAATTAAAGAACAGTTAAAAAACACATGTATTTATACTAAATTTAAATAAAACTTTTGATAAATTATAGGATTTATTTAAGTTACTAGGATCTTTTAAAAAAAATAATTCATAGTATTTAAATAATAAAAAAGAAATAAAATGAAATCTCTCTATTTTCAAATTTTTAAAAATTTTCAAACAATCTATAGTTTTATTTTTCAATAGCGTAATACTGGCTGACTACACGTACATATTACTACTTCAAATTCTATGTATAGTTTACATTTTATTTTATGTAACAAAAAATATTTTACAAATTTACATTTAAAATATAATTTATTATATATTAAAAAGTATTGCTTGTTATACATTAAAAATTATTAAAAATTAAAAAAAAAAACATATATGTTCGAAATTCATGTTAAAATTACTTGGCGGTATTAAAATGATAAAATATAGTCGTGAATTGATAGAAATGATATTTATAATATTATAAAATAATATATGAATTTACCACAATTTATGTAATTGGAAGGTATAAGTGATTATTTAATAAATAATTTAATAACATTTACTTTATTGTATTTATTTTTTTATCATTTATGTAATTTTTCTTACTTCAAAAACTAGAAGAAATACAGAATAATTAATAGATTAATTTCAATTATTTTTCTTGCATTTTATATACAACTTAACTTCTACTAAATACTTATTAAATTTTACTTCTTATCAAATCTAAATTTTTATAAAGATCCATAATAGTTTTAGTGATTTGAGTGTAAAGCATCGAATAAAGTAACTTTACACACCTCATACTTTGCATACTAACTCCCATATTTATATACAAGAAAACATAAGAATTTTTCTACTTCAAATGTAGTTACTTTTTTTACTATTTTACATTCCGCATCTACACTAGTTCTTGTTACTTCTTTTATACAACTTTGTTTTAAATTTTAGCAGTACAAATGTGTCCACGTCTATCAAACCTACCCGCGCTCTCTTTTGCACGGAATTTTCCTTTCTATTCTTCCATTGCTCCTTGCGTTTTCATATTTCTTACGCTCGGTTAAGGTTTCCGATATTCCATATTAGTTTCGGTTTATTGGAATTCTTTGTTACTGCGATTCAAGCTAGACACTTTACCAAGCTTTTCTTTGGTGGTGCCTACATGTGCTATCTTAACAATTCTTCGCTCCTTCTTTGTATCCCAATTTGCACCCGATCAATTGCAACGTGAGCTTATATATTCCAAAACATATGAAATTATATACTTTATAGAATTTAAAAATATTAGAATGTTATTGTTTCGTGAGTTTATGAAAATGAAACGCGTTTAATATTATTTATATATATTCAATAATTTACTATTTGACTAAACAAATTATTCAATTAAAATTATCAATTAACCAATAATTATGATTACTGTAATATTTTATTTGGTTTTTTTTTGCAATAAGTATAAGTGTTATACGTAATTAAATTTAAAAACCTAAAATCTTAATATTTATCAATTTTATTGAAATAAATAGTGATATTAAAATTTATTCTTAAATTAACATTAGAATTAATTCTAACAGAATTCAGAATTTCATACATGTACAAGTTAACTTAGTAGAGAATATATGTATAAATAATAATAAAATTTATAAAAATTATTATTTTACATTATGTTATCGAATAAAACAATATTCTATCAAACATTAATATTTATTGTCAAGGTAAAATTGCAATTAGCTCAAAAATAATATAAAATAAAGAGAATTTAAAAAATAATAAAAGGCTTAATAATGAATATTATCATATTTTTATAAAATTCATTAATTATTGAAACTAAAGTATAGCTTGTTTGAATAAATGAATATAAATGTCTACAACCTCGAATAAATGTGATCGAAGACAAAACTTTGACCATTTGAACTAAAATTACAACTTCATGTACTAAATCTTACAATTACGATAATTCCGAATAAATAATCATCTAGATTCTCGAGGTACCTAAGGCATAATTTCTCGTGAACTAATTTAGATTTTCATACCATACACAAGAAACCTGGAGAGGATTTTCTATGCCTAGTTTTCAAGGTTTCCTTTTGTTTTCTCGCTCTCCCTATCCAAGGCTTTTAGCGTGAACATAAAACTTGGTGTTTTATGGCAGCATGTCCGCTACAAAATGCAATTACTGATGCACGTCGCGATATTATCTTCCATATGCTCTACCAAAACTTCAGAAGCCAAATTATTGTCATGACATATTGAAATCCAAGCTTTTTAAAAGATACTAAATCTACTAAAGACCTCCAGGAAGGGATTTACCAATCTTCGATAATCATTTACAGTTGAAAACACGTATAAATATACGGATATAGAATGTTCGTCTAAATAAAGATTCTTTAATTTTACAACGAATCTCCTAATGGGATGAAAAAATATTTTTGCAACAGATACCATATTTGACAAAATAGAAAATAGTCCACATATAGATACTGCAAATTTCTTGTTGCAATTTTTTTGTTGAACTCAAATTATTTGTTCATAAATCAATTTCATAAAATGTAATTGATGTTATGTTTAATATAAAATTTTGATCAATTATTAAATATTTTATTGGTTCAATAAATAACAATTTTTTAGGAATAATTATTATTTATTAATCTTAGATTTATTAATAATAATTCCTTATATTTATATTAAAATTAAATATATAATATAAAGATTATGAAAGTTTGAAAAAATGTATTATATACTGTTTTAACTTACCAGCTAAATATTTCTCATAATTTATGTTAAAATTTGTTTCTAATCTTCCAAATCATATCAATTCAATTCTAGTAGTTTTATATTTTTTCTAGGCTTCATTTTATCAACATTTATATTTTATATATTATGATTCTTTTTTTACGTACTTTTAAATTATAGATACTTCTTAAGTCTACAAGATTATTTTTATCTAGTAATTTTACCTTTTAATTCTTTTTCCCTTTTATTGTATAACTGTATATTTCTTTATTTCCTGAAATTGTAGTCAACTAATCTATTTTTTATATCTTTTGCTAGATACCTCTCTGCTCTACTTTTCTCTTTTAAAAGCACGTTCTTCTGTTTTTTTAATTTCATGTTTCCTGTATTCTAATTTCTTTCGATCTTATTAAAACAATTCGTCTTCTACTCTTTAGAGTTTTTATTACTCATTAGTAATTTTGTAAATATTTAGTTTAACTATCGAAAAGTTTCTTTTTGTCTTTTAAATATGTTTCTATTATCAAAAAGTTTATTTATGTGCAAGTATTTTTAAATCACATAATTTTTTATAATTATCGATCTATCTCTACATTCAAATATTCAAAATTTTCAGTCGTTTCTTAATTAAGATAATATTTTTATCAATCAATAACACTTATTTTTGTTATGAAATTTATTATTATTTCAGGAAAATAAATTTTATTTATTTCAATTTGGTGAATTTTATCGATATACGTAGCATAATTTTTATCAGAATTTTCAAATAATTCATTTTACATTTTTACTTTCATTCATACTTGTTTTAAAAAATTCAAGATTATAAATTGGTTAAAAAATATAAAGTATCAATTTTACAATATTTATTTATTATTGTGTTAATGAGAGAATTTTTCCATATTACAAGGATTATTTTATTATTAACTCATTACAAATGCATTGATAGTATCTCTTTCACTTTATAAAATAATATATTCTTCTTTATTAACATCTTCATAGTGAGATGTGATTCATTGAAATTATTTTTATCAGATGCTGATTTTCTATTCTCAATTTTATCTCTATGAGCTCTTTTCTTCTAATATACTTTATTGCAATATACTTGTATTCGACTTGTTGTAGACTATTTTACGTACCGTGCATTAGTCTTGTCTATTCTCTGAAAATATCATTATATTCACTTTAATTTGATTTCATGTAATATGTATATGTATAATAATAAATGTTCTATCCAAATTTATAAAAGTAAAATAATAATTTTATTTCTACAATTTTATTCTCCTATATTATTTGAACTACTTTTTTCATTATTCAGTCTATATCATTCTTTAAATTGTTGATTTAGTGCTTTTTATACTATTCTTTGTCTTAAATTTTGTCCTTTCTTATTTCCTCTTTTTATTCATATTTTATATAATTTTCAAGTAATTATTGAATCATGATTCTTTTATTAATTTATGCTTTTTATTATTCATAATAAATTTTTTATTTTTTATTCCTTCACAGAGTTTATTTAAATAAGTGAATGAGAAAGTTATATTGTATATAACGAAAAAATTTATTTTCATTTAAATAAAAAAAAGAATAAATTATGAATATATATATTTATTATATTTTAATAAAATTTTTATCTATTATACTTACATTTGTAATTAATTTTTATATTTATACAATTTCATATCTAACACAATTATGCATTATAATCTGTATTCTTAAAAATTTAATTTATTTCGTGTTCGTGATTTTCTTTATTATTTACTCTTGTATTATTAATTATGTTTATTATCATTTTTATTTTACAATATACTTTTTTTCGTTTAATTTTATTATAGTAGAATTCGAAACTTTCATTTTATTAAGCTATATTAATGATACATAATAATAAATTATGATTATTTATTTTTTTATGATTATTTATTATTATTAATACTATTTTTATTTTCCTAATATTTCTGTTTAGAATATCTTGAATATTATTTTAATAATAATATTTTCGAACCTCCTTCTGCAAATAATTTAATTTATTAATTTTTACATGCTTCACTATGATTTCTAAATAAGCTATGTTTCCCAGTAATTGTTGTATTATCGTAATATAATAAATTCAAATTATAATTTAACTATTTTTATATAAAATAAAATCAAATGATAATAACAAATTTTTATTAAAAATTAATTTGATCAAAATTTTGTGATAATTATTAATACAAACTTCTAAACGATATTAAATAATATTTGAGATATGACGAATCATTAATAGTAGAATTCAGACTGTAATCAATATTAAAGTAATTATGTGAAGTAATTGCATTCGAAAATTATCATACAAGAACTTAATACAATACTATTTTCTTCTTGAAGTATATTTCTATAACAAATTAAATATTTCATTATAAATTAATTTAGGTATTTAAGTAATTCTATACAGTCGAATAACAAATTGATAATTACATATTTATCATAACTAAAGAATAATTTAATTTAATTTCTACAGGCACAAAGAATGAACTCAATATTTCCGTTGACATAATCTTCAATTTCCAATATAAAAATCAATAACGTTTACTATATAACAGAACTATGGAATTCATTTTATATAGAAAAGAATAGAAATAATAGTAAAGAAATATTTATTATAAATAATATATAAATTTTTTTATATTGTTTATTATTTTATTCCAACAAAATGTATTTCTCTTTAACTTTACTAAAAAAAATTAGTTATATTAATGTACAATAAAATTGAAAGGTTACTATAATTAATTAATAAAAAAAAAATTTGAAAAATTAATTTCTATCAACTAATGCAAATAAAATTTCAAATTAATTATGTTTAATTGATTTAAATTCGTTTTTTTATCATTTACTTTAAAATAGACTTTATTCATATTTGAACAACTCATATGTTTATAAAGGTAGTAAGAATAAATGACTTTGTGTATGTACGTGTAGGAATGCTATTGTTTGCATGTACATATATATGTATATTAACATATATGAGAGTATATGAACGTTTTCAGTCGCGTATATCAATAGATTGTATATGCGTAAGTATGCACTACCTCACACGTATGTACGTGATTACAGTTTAATATGTAAATTATTGATTTTTTAAAATCATATATTATTTATTTTGAAGTAAAAAAGATAGTCAAATATCTCTTCTTTAAATGTTTTATAATTAAGCTGTTTATTTGTATGATTTGAAATGCGTGATTTCCTAGCGGAAAATTGGAAAATAGGAAATTGTAATTAGGGATTGTGCAATAGCTCGTGGTTGGATTTTCCCATATGAAAATCCAGGTCGGCTGGGTTGTCGTTTAAAAGTGATCTGGCGTGTATTGGTGGAATCTGCCATGAACCAGTTACCTGAAGCAAACGCGTGTCTTTTATCTCAAAAGTTCTTCAGGTAGACATATAACCAAGGTATCGCGCTGAGGGTAAACATATGATTCTACCCATCAAAATCCGAAAGCTCTGATGAAATTGGAGCTAATTGTGGAACAGTATGAGTTAGTTTGATTAGTATATATGGGATTTTCTGAACGAAGATGAAAGGGGTGTGTTCTATGTTTGCGATTTTAGTTTTCTGTAAAAACTGAATTAGGAAGGAAAACAAAGAATATTTTTAAATTAGGAGCACCTGTGTGTAAAAACTGAAATAAATTATAGCAGCTTTACAATTACAAATGAAAAACAAAAAAAGAAAATTAGAAAAAATCAGAGACCAATGGTGAAGCATCGACTTCTCGGTGAATTAGAAGAGAGTAAAATAAAAATCGGGCAATTTATTTGACAATCTGAATATTAAAGCACTATACATACATGTACCGATATATTATAGTAATAAAATAAACAGGTGCAGTTGGAAGTAACTGATCTTTTAATCATTGAATATTTTAAATATTGTTTATTTTTATAAATATATAATACTTGTAAATTTAATTAAATAAAAACCAGGCTAAGCATCAAGACATATTATAATAGAAGTAAAGAAAAATTATATGTAATTATCATATGACATAAAGACAATCAATATTTTCAATGGATGTTTAGTATAAAAATGATATCAAAAATTTTGGAATGCTAGAAATTATTTGTTTATATTTAAGACCTTTAAAAAATGATAATAAATAAATCTTATCAATGAAAGTATATTTTTATTTGAAATTTTTTTTTAATAATTGAATTTCATTTCAATAAATTTCATAATTTTAATTATTAGTAAAAATTTCAATCAACTATTTTCTTTAAAAAAACATTTTATTCTATTAAGTTAAATTAATTAATTTTTTTCTAATTGTTACATTAAAATTCAATTGATAATAAAAATAATTTTAATATTATTTATATAATAATAAATTGAATAATAATTTTTAAGTAAGATTTTACTAAAACATTAATTCCTCGTAGCATCTTCATACAATAATGAAATAATGAATTCAAAATCGGTAACATCAATCTCTGATGTAGCGTGATACATTAATTTGTGACGGTAAGAATGTACTCGGGGAATGAATTTAGGTGCATAGTTTTCAAAGCATATAAAACAACATTAAAGAACATTATCTCTCAAAGAAAGAATGAATGTTCTTCGCGACTAATAATTTATAGGCATTGAAGAAATGAACATCGACTAATGATAATTACACTAAAAAAAGGCTATCGTTGATAAACTTATTGTATTCCTCAACCAAAATTAAAATAGCGTATAATTTTTCATGAATGATTAAATTAATTTGTGCTGTTTTTAGAAAGATAGAGAAATATTGAAAAGAAAAATAAATCATTGGGCTTAGAATCAAATTGTCATGTATAATACTTGTGATTAATTTTTGAATTTAATTAAAATATTCTTTTTTCTACAGTCACTGTTTAATCAACTCTTAAATAAACATGTATTTACATTATTTGATTTCAATATACCTATGGCATTATTACAATTGCAGCAACAACTAATGTATAGTCATAAGGTATATCTAAGAAACAAAAAAATTATAAGAATTTTTTTTTTATTATAAATTTCTTATAATCAAGATAAATGTTAATATTTAAGTTATTATTAAACACGTGGAATATAATAAAATAATATTTAGAGTTTCTAGAGTAAAGAGATAAGTTATATTATACGAATTCTTTAAAAACTTTATAATGTAAAAGTTCAATTCTTTTTATAAACATTTAAAATTATTTTGAAAAATTTTAACTTGAAGAGTATATAAACTAAGCTTTCAAAGTAAAATAAATATGAGGAGAATTTAACAGAAAAACATTCACATTCACATTCATATAAAAAATAAAATCATTAATAGTATATTATTCGTTTTCAAACGTATATTTATATGAAAACCAACTAATAACTTAATATTTTTCATGAAATTTTAAAATAAAAATAATTATATTAGCAATTATATTAAAAATTTACTAAAATATTTAAAAATCATTTTATTAGTACTTAGAATGAAAATAAAGTAAATATTATTCTCAAATAGTTGCAGAGTACTCGCATTTAATAATATTATTTATATACCAAACAAAATTTAAACCTATAAATATATAGTGTTGTAGAACTATTTAAATAAAGATTAAATCTTCTCTTTTTACTCGTATATCGATTTACATTAACCATAAATTAAATATTAAAGTTCACATTTATATGAAAACGATTATTCATAATATTAACATTATCACATAACATAATATTATTATTAATCAAAAGTTATTGATGCAAAGATAAAATTTTACAAAAATACTATTTCAACAGTACGTTAACTAACTAAAAAATAATTATCTCCATATCGAGAAGATTTTTCAAATTTACTATAAATAACATTTTTATAAACTATTTTTGCACTAAGTAGAGATTCATATATTTATTTTAATGTCACTGTGGTTTTAATTTTGCAATTGCAATTTAACATAATTTAGTACATATTTTTCATCTAAGTTTTATAAAAATAATCTTTTTTTGTCTCTTATAAAATTCATGACTCTCATTTTTTCGTACTAGTGAAATAAATTTGAATTTAATATTTACTTTAATAATGTTAATACATATTTTACATGTATTGTTATTTAAATATTATTTATTGCAAAAAAAAAAATTGAGGTAAATACAAAGCTGTATTGTAATATACTATAAATACGAAATATATATTATTTTTTATTTATCATTTGCTGCTTATCATTAAAAAAGTGTAATATTAAAATAAAACTTTTTGTAACATAAAAAATGTTTATTTTTATTAACTGCAGGTTATAAAATTTATTTCTTTTTTTTTTATATTGATGAAAACATATATAATATTGTTAAAAAAATATTTAAGATTAATCATGCATTTGAAAAAACAAAATATTAGGAATATTCAAAAAAGGTACAAATATTGATAAATCTTTACAGATAATATATTTTTTTAACTAATTTGTATATTTATTTATTTGTAATATTGATTAAAAAAATGAAATTGAAATAAATATAATAAAATTTATAGAATAATAATTAAGAATTTATTTATTAAAATTAATTTATTATTTATTATTTATTAAAAAATCTGGTTAAAATATGTATTATCACGGACTGGGAGCATTATAAAGATTGATTAAAAAATCGACCTTCATATGAGGATTATTTACATTGCAATAATTTTTTCTAATCCACTAATCATATAAATCTTGTAGTGTATACGACTAATTACGCAAAGATTTACAAAATCTGTAAAAAAAACAAAAAAAAAAATCTTGGAAAGAACAAATAAATTAACTGTTTCGCACACGTGAAAGTGCCGTATACAGGGTCTAAAGTGGGATGTAGGATACGTGATAAGCTCTTTTAATGCTTCTTTCTCTCTCGACAATGATATATTCAACTCATTTCGCAAGGGGTGAAACGAATTACCAACCACTCTGATACGTACATCCGAATGTATGACGGTGGCGCGTCGCGTTGCTTTTACTCACGCACTTCATTTAATTGATGTATATATGCACACATACCTAAGTGTTTGCTTTATCTAATAGGGATGCATAACACTTAAAATACCAAATGAAGATACAAGCTAAATTAATCATTTCTGTAAAACATATTTCGTAATGGTAATAAGCTCGAGTTTGCCATTTAGTGAATTAAATTTTAATAAGAATGTTGGCCCTGCGACCTCAAAAATACGTATAAAAAAATTAAATAAATCCAATTTTCATGTTGTCAGTAAATAATAAATAAAATACGAAATATATTGTATTAATTTTTCGAATACCTTTAAAACTCAGTGGAATTCATCAAAGGATAATGAATAATTTATTAAGTTATCTTTATATTATTGAATTGAAGAAGGATGAATTTTAATGTTCAAGCTTATCAATTTTAGAAGAATAAACTGAAAGTTCTAAGAATATTCAAATATCATTAGGTTTCAAAACTTTTTAGATATTTTCTAGTTAGATAATATTTTTATCTTTTTAGTAAAAAAAACTTTCTATCCATCGGGTATCAAAATATATTATATCCAAGTATATTTGTGAATTATAAAACACTATTGATAGTTCAATGACCAAGCTGAAAAATTATTTTCTCATTCATTCTCTTTATTTTTCTAAGTATCTTATTGTGCATGAATTTTTTTTTTTAACTGACATTGATATACTCATTTAAATATGTATTAAAATGAAATAAAAACTATTCTGGTATGAAATTTTTAAATACTTCAAATTTATATTATGTTTCAATACGCTTAATACTCGGAATTAATAAATATATATCACTTGAGATATTTTACATAAATATTCTTTTCAAAAATTCAATATACATTCAATAAGTAGTTATGAATTTCATTAAATGTAATCAAAACATATTTTTATTCAAAGAAACACGACTGTTTAATTTATACATTTAATAATAGTAACTCGCATACATAAAAAAATTCTATAAATACCATTCTAAGAATTTTATGATAGAAAACTAATAGAATTCCAATTGATATTTTAGTGGTCGGTTATGTCAATAAATTTTTTTACGATCTATAACTTCTAAATAAACTAGTTAATCTATGATTTTCAATTTTAAAATATCATTTAGTATCATCTCTAATTCGTAAATATATTAATGTATTGACCAAAAAAATTATTTCATATAATTTTAATAATTGTAAACTATTTCTATCTTTAATTACAATAAAAAAAATTAAAACATCTTATTATAGTATTTGAAACATGGATTTATTTGAAATACAATTGTATACTGTAACTCATAGATTATATAATGTCATCATTTACATTTGATAATATTATTTGACTAATAATTGGCAACATAAGCTTGATCCTGGATATAAAATTAAAAAAAAAGAAAAAAGAAAGAAGAAACAAAATTGGAAGCTGATAATGATAGAAATTTTATTGTCCAACTGTCATGCTACTAAAAAAATTGAAAAAAAATTAACTCCAAAAGAAAAGCAATAAGATCTACTGTCTTTACCTAAGAATATTATGCAATAACTTACGTGATATTGCAATTTCTCTGCAAGGACTTTGAGACGTTAAAGATATATCTGTTCCATTAAATATGTGGTGAGAAAAAGACAAAGAGAAACAAAAGAGGGAGAGAGAGAGTGAAACGAAACGAGAAGAATAAGACACGTAAAGAGAAAAAGGACAACCATAGATAGATTGATATATATCCCGTGTTGAGTAAAATTGTAACTCTCAATTCGAAAAATCCAGTCACGTGTACCTCCGACTAATATGCCCTAACCTGACTCGAATATTTTATATTTCCCTTTTCTTTTAGTCGCCAGACCATATACTAATGCAAGCACGTGCTTTTCTTTGCGACGGTGGTTATTCCACCACTTTCTATCTGTTGGAATCGACAATTGTGACACTTGTCTTTTCAATCATTTTTTTTTTTTTTTCTCTTTTAAAAGACTGGCAACTACGTCCGCATCGTACATGTCTCCAAACAGCTTTTGCAACTTTAGCCTCGGACCAACTTTCCTCACCTAAAACCTTTTTCTTTTCTTTTTTTTTTTGACTAAACTTTTACTTTATGCACAGATGAATACATTCAACTGAATAGCCCAGTCATTTGAAATCAGGAAGCTATTGCTTGAAAAATATTCCAAAGTAAATCTTGTTGTTCGATCCAGAAATAATTTACTGCAATTCTTAGCTTAAGAATATATGCATATGTACACACGTATAAATATAATCTATATTTATACTATAATTCATTGAAATATACATTCGTTTATTGGATTATATAAAAAATAAATATTGAAGTATAAATTTAAATTTACTATGATACATATTGATATAAATTTTTAATTTATAACAGAAAATTAAGAGAAATAAAATTTTTAAGAATCTCGTATAATTTTTTTATTTAAATGACAGTTTATTATTAATATAAATTTTACCAAGTCAAATATTAATATTTGGTAATATAAAATTTGGAATAATTGAACTATAATTCATGTAGAGTTAGGTAAAAATTTGGTTTTTAATAATGAATACTATATTATTTAAAATGTATGTACATAGATAGTCAGTTCTACTATTTTATTTTTGTAATAATGCATGCATTACTGAAAAAATATTCATTTGTGAAAATAACATAAAATTGCTCATTCCTAAAAAGTATTTTACCTAATCCGCTTATTTCTAATATCATTGACTAACGTCACATAACGAAATTCATTTATAAAAGCTTAGTACGTCATAATAATGAATGACGTGTTTATAATTTTCGCAGTCTATTTCAAAAACTAAATTAGACCAAGAATTCATGTAGACAATGAATCTGAATGACGTAATAATATTATCCAAGGTGACTTTTCATTAGATTCCTATAATCATATTGCGATTATTTTTTTCTGAAAGTGTTTTTTAAAATCTATATCCTATTTTCGATCAATGCTGTGTTTAATGCTTATCAGACGTAATTAGAGTATAAATCTCATCTCACGTTAAAGTATAAGCTAATGACAAATTATCTCATGTCGTGGTGAATTATCTGAAAATTAATTTTAAATTAATTATTTTACAAGAGTTTCCATATATATCATGCATACGATCCTCTATGACTATTAGTAATTTTTTTTGTTCTATTTAGAAGTACTTTATTGACATTTTCAGCATCCTTTGAAGTTATTAACATACAACAATGTTAATGGATACATGGTCAAACATTATTAAAAATAAAATAAAAATATATAATTATGAAATAAATTATTTATTACCATCAAAAATATTTACGATAATCAAAGGAAAAATAAATTATATTTTCGGCACCTGTTATCTCCTATCTTATTCTAATCAATAAAGAAATGCTAATTGAAATTAATTTTACGTATGCTAATAATAAACCAATACAAGTCTATTTAATATTAAGTTATTATTTTTTTGTAAATAAATAATAATCTTCCCAGAAGCAATTATATTTTTATTAATATATTATTTATTTTAATATAATATATAATATGTTATTAATATATAAGTGTTGAATAAAAATAAGTATTAAAAATTTATTTATTTACGTAGTAAAATGTCTGTAAATTTATAAAATACATAAAGTTAATATTGAATACATGTTTTAGATAATAAATCAAATTAAAACTTTATTAATTGAAATTAAATCAATTTTCAATTAATGAAAGTATAGAAAATTCAGGGAATTCTATACTACAGTCTAACATGCTGCTTATTTACATGAGAGAATTAATATACTCAAAATTCAATTAAAACTATTGTATTAAGATTATAATGATCAAAGCTATACATCAAAATTTTAAATATTAATAATAAAACGATATTCTTGTAATATAAGTTTAATAATTTCAATATAAATTGTAAATATTAATTAATACAGATTAAATTACTGTTAATTATAAATTCGTTCCTAAGAATAATGGAGTCTTCGAGTAGTGGCACTAATAGATGGTTCCTTTGAGCAAAGTGACAAAACATTAGTTTAAAAGGCGATGCGTGTCTTTGACTAATGAATCCCAATCCCTTATTAGCGAGGGGGGAGGGGCCCCATGGAAATGGGCATTTTCCCGGTCCATCTCTGAGTCTCCGACTTGCCTCCACCCCGCCCCCGCCCCGTCACGCCCCTCGTGCACTTTGCACTCGACAATCAAGTTCGTGGACGCGAGCGATAAATCAAATAAACTGGAGATTCGGGCCAAAGTATATTAGGGGTTTATTGCATTAGATGTGCCCCTGCGGCTTATTATCTTGATTATCTTAATGCTGGGTGAATGGCACACCTATCCATAAATAAGCAAGCGCAACCATACATATGCATAAGGGTACGGGGTTAATCCACAAAACCGGCGAATAACCCGACGCCCCCAACCAAACACTCGACACACACGCCCTCGGCATTTCCATTCCGAGGTTTGTCGTCGATATTTCGCGGAAAGCAAACTCCAATTATTGACCCTGGCACATCCGCTTTCTCTGATCTCGCAGGATGCGCAGTTGCAATCATGTTGCATACTCCTCCTGAAGATCTTGTGCAGTTTGAGAAATTGCACCACGTGCATCTAATTTTGCATTGGAGCCTTCAATTGGGCCTCCCCCGACCGAATCTCCTCCACTCTTAATTGACATCGGTGTTATTTTATTCTCGACGCAATCTGCATAAATTATTTATGAATTTATTCCCAACCAAGTAGCACTCGGAATAAATATTATTCCGAGTGCATTTCAAAAGACAGAAGGTGGATGTAAGGTAAGGCTCTGGGTGAGGCTTATTTCGAATAGAAAATTGAGACGAAGTCAGAGATGCAAGTGCGAGTAAAAAGCCATCTATTAATTTATAATTAATTTATTAATGCATTACATAAATGAGTAGCGAGAAGCCGTATGCCGTAAAAATTTTACAATGTTAAATTTAATACTGAATAACTTTTGCCAATTCTCAATTAATAAATAATTGAATTTACAAAAATGAAAATAATGAAGCTATTTCTATAAATCAAATTAAGAGAAACTCCATTCTAAGTTATAGGTCGTAATGAAAAGAGAAGATTAAATGATTGAGGAAAGAAGAGGACAAGCCTTTTCTTCTCTACCTTTCATTCCTAAATCACCTCACAATTTAAAAATATTTAAACATTTATTTAATAACTCAATAAATTCTGCAATTATGTTCATTTTCACTTTAATAAATCAATGCGAATTGCCGGAAATAATCAATTTTATCTATTTGGTCTTGCGTTGTTATATAAAATTATAGCTTAAACTCAAAATCACTCTTTCTTCTCTGCATTTTTTAAAAGTTTTTATATATAATATATAATGACTAATGAGTATATTTCGATTTCGAATTAAAAAAGAGAAAGATTAAAGATTATATATTTAATAATATTCAATTTTTCTGATCCAACTACTTTAAACATTTTAAATTTATTACTCTATCTGTGAAAATACGTAGTTGTGTTAAAAATGGAAATCAATTTTTTTCTGCTTAGAAATTCAATTTCAGCTTTTCAACTAATTTTGTTCTCATCGTATACAACTCCCGTAACAATGAAAATGACTCCAGAGCTCATAATATAATAAATGTTGTTTTTAAAATATTTGCAACTCTCGAGTTATTATAAATTATTTATTGCGTGCATCTTCTCTTTAATTGATGTACAATAAGGAGAGTTATTGTGAGAAAATAGAAAATTTATAATGATTACTCAGCATATCTACCTCACTGTCTGGAATTTTTATTTATCTCGATCCATGAATTTCATTAAGCACTTGCCATTCACTTGCAGAGAATATAATGAATCAAAAAAATCATTTATACAGTTTGGGCTTGGCTTTAATTTTAAAGTATAAGTGAGATTATTATAGATTATATTATGAGCACAAGTTCCTTCACATGACAAATACGCAATACATTCACGAAAATGATATTAGTGACGATTATTATGCATAGCAGATATAATAGGTTAAGAGAGATTTAAAAGTTTGCTGATATGTGGGACATATTCGTGAATTAACAACCTTCATAATACTGCTTTAATGTTTCGTGTATAAGGCAAACTAACAGAAAAGCTTGGTCTCGAGGCTAATCACATTTGGTTAAATTTTATTTCACAATTTCCGTCAACCAAAAAATAAATTGACACGAAATTTTGTGTTATGAACTTTCTAATTCAATTTTTATTAGGAGAATGATGAAATGAATAATTTGCCATAAATTATAATGGAAATCCATAATATTCTTATGAATTGAAAACATTGTTAAAAATACTTGTGTTTGACTAGAGGTATTTTCATTTGTATACATTTCCTAATCTTAATACAAAATATCTTAAATTCGTTATTAGAACAAAAAACTAATTAACGTATACGAATAGTACAAGTGTACATAATCAACTTTGGAATCCAGACATTCTTATTCTAGAAACTAAACTACTTTATCTACATCGAAATGCTTTAATTAATTTTTTTTTATAAGAATTAAAATTTATATCAGCTAATAAATACAAAATTTTTAATAGAATAACGTTCAAAACTATTTTATTTAATTAATTATTTTATTGAATAACTTTTAATCTTATAATTTATTTACTTATTTGATATAATTCATATTATATACAATATAAAAAAATAAATATATTTTTCAATAGTTAATTTTGAAAAAACTTGATTTATTTAATGGGCTATATCAATTTAACAAAATTTTAAAAAAATAATAAGTACTTATTTTTGTAATAATATCATTTCAACATAAATAATATATTGTTGTTTTAGAATTATTCCAACATTATTCCAATTGTTGAAAAAGTATTGTAATAAATGTAATTTACATAGTTATTTCCCATAAAAATAACATTGTACATTGTTTTATGATTTATCGACAACTTTAAATAATTGACGATTTGATATTGTAAATACATTCCTCTGAATCTACAACTGTTTCCAGTCAATCTATTAAAAACTCGAGTAAACTCAGCTTGGTTACATTGGTTCGACAATTGAGATAAATAATGAACGGCTAAATCGCTTTTTGTAGCTGCAGACGAGAAACGACATAGTCAGACATTTTTCAAAAAATCCACGTTGCAAAATTGGAAATATCCAGTGTTTGGTCACTCTTACACCTTAAAAATCACTTTTTGAATGATTACTTGCTTTACTAGCAATGCCTTGTAGAACTTCCCTTTATAAGAATAAAAACGTATTTTTTGATAAGAGTTAGGGAACCTTCGTATTGAATTCTTACCAATTTGCTTTTCTTATTTATCGTGACAGAAAAATCCACGAGGGAGGATAAAAAGATTAAAATTGCTCGTATAATAAAAGAAAAAGCTTTTTTGTAATATTAAATATCACAGAGAATTGAAATTGAATTTGAAAAATATGCTGATTCTTACAATAATAATGGTTCTCGTGTAATTACATTTAATTGCGATTGAAGATAAAGTTAAAATTTATAGTAATGCAAAAAATTATAATATAAGAAAATATATTAAAAAATACATTTTACAATATTCTTTGTTATAGTTCACGAAATTTTATAGCTATTGCCGTAAGAATTAATTATATTTTTCTTGATTCTTACTTTTTATTTAAATAATTTGTCATTAATTACAAATAATATTTTCCACTTTATTGTGCAAAGCTATTTTTTTAATAAAATATTTTCAATGTCAAAATAAAAAAATACGCTTAAATAAAATTTAATCAATATTTCAAAATGAATCTAATTTAGTTTGTTAAATAAATTATTCTTAAGATATAATTGGTTACTCGCATCTTTACAATTACTTATTTTATAAAATTGTATCCTTGTAATATATGTGTTCCTGTTTAAAGTGCACTTTTAAAGGGTCCATAAATTTAAGAGTAAAAAATGGATATCATTGCATAATAGAATTCAATGCTATTTATTAACTCAGTTTATGGTGCTATGATATTAAATAAAAGATAATGTTAAAGATAATGACCAATTCCTCTATAATTCTTCTTTTTATCTATTTACAATTAATTTATGATAAATTTTATTGTTTCTATCCGTTTCGGTTGTGACTATGAAAAATAGTACATTGTTTTAAATCATTTCGTGTGATGCTTAAGTAATTTCAAAGGATACGATAAACAAGCTAATAAGCCAACGAGTATAACAATTAAAACCTTGGTTTGCACTGTACTTATTCATTGGTCCGTTATCCTCTAAATTTGTTTTACGAGATGGTAACTCTTATCCTGTAAAATCTTCTTATATGACTCTATAATAGCTCTTATTTTGATTAATTTTTATAGACTTAAGTTTATATTGCAATGATTTTTATAAATTATCGAGCCGTTAAGTTTTTACCCTACAACTTCGGCAATCTCTCTACACTCAATTTATGTAATTGTTAAAAAATAACATTGTCTTCTCAGTACGATAACTTACACAGAATTGAAATAATTCTGTATCTATAACGAAATAGTTTAATCAAACAATTAATTATGCGTAAAATTGTTTGTAAATTATCTAGTTAAAATTATTGTTATGACCCATGATTCTATGAGATATCAGAGTGTAAATATATTTTAGAGTATCTGAGATGATGAAGAAGCTATTAACTATTTGCGAATATCGCACATATTCCACAAAATCTTTAATAAATTATAGCAACAAAAGTAAGTAAAACTTGTGCGGGCACGAACCCGCTGGTTCATCACCCACACTCACCCACACTCACTCACATCCTCTCCACTTTAGCTACTCGGTTTCCCGTACACTCGAATTACACTTTGGCTCCTACACACAACTGTGGTAAATATATAGTTGGGGAAACACGCTGCTGCTGCTGCTTTTCCTGGAAAATTCTCAGAACACTTGGCGTTCTCTGAATATTATAGGACATTCACGCGCGCCCAACCTGGGACTACACGTGCGTGTACGCAAGAAACAAAATAAAGTCAACTTTTCTATGAAAAAAAGTGTTGAAACGTGAAGATAAAAGTTTATCTCCATCCTTTCTAATTTTCTGCACATTATTCATTATAAATATATTTTATGCGACTGTCAAATTTTTAAAAAATTTGAATAAACCAACCAGATCGAATATTTTTAATTGCATTGTACTTTAATAATGAATTTTTCTTTTAACAATAACTATTTTTGCAAAATGCATTGTTGAATACCTGCATACTGTTTTCAAATTTTCCTATATTATTATTAGTAAAATATATCAAAAATTAAAGTATGATAAATATTATACTTTTATAATAACTTTGTATTACCAAAGAACCGCAATAAGTTAGGAAACAATCGATATTCAACAAAAATATCGTTTAAATATGCGAAACTCGATAAAATCGCCGCTACTTCATATGTGTTATCCTCAAATATTTAGTTTGCAAACTTAATGGTAAAGTATTGAAACATGATACAAACGTTCGCACAAGTTCGAAATAGAAAATAAAAACTTATGAATATAAAGTATAATCTCACTTATACTACATTAAAATTTTAGATCTAGAAACAAACTTAAATCATTAGAAAAATGGCAAGCAGATTTACAGTTTATTATTATAAATAGTTTAACTTCAATTCACGTACTATAATATTATTTGACTTATAGTTTATATTTAAATATTTTAATTTTAACTATATTTAATTTGTGGTTTGGCAGAAAATTATTTTTTTTTTATATTATAGATAACTTTGTATACTTAGTGTATATATGTACTTTCTAAATAATAAAAATTTGCATTCATTAAAGTAGTAGTGATAAAATATAAAAATATATTCTGACCGATTTTTGTGTATAGAGACTAAAAACTTTAATACATAAATCTGAACCATTAATATAATAATCTCTGACGCTTTTTTAAATATTCTTTCTATGACAATTATTGATTCAAGAATCAAAAATTTCAAATAAAATACATTTTTAAATATAAAAAAAATTTATAGTTAAATTTATTAATTTGATTACTTTACAAATATAAGCATTACTATTGAAATCATTGTTACTATCAAGAAGGGACTGCAAATGAGAATGTTACGAGAATTTAAAATTTCTCTCTATATATCTCACTACTTCTCTTGTGACATATGTATCTCTTAATTAGCTTATATTTCTATACTTTTTTCCTTTATTGTAATCCAATATTCAGGATAAAAAATATTTAATTATATTTTTTACATAATTAATTATATTAATTTTAAAAAAGATAATAGTATTGATAGTTTATTATATTTTTTATTATTTCACGTAGTAAGTAATTTAAATTCGTTTTCAAAATAGATTCTATCTATTTCGTATTTGTAATGAATCATTAAAGTTACTGAAATTTAATTATTATAGATAATTTATAGATAAATTTACTCCTCATGAATAAATTTTTTAAAGAAAAATATATCTAAACATAAAAATTTAATCTATACAAAATATTAAATATAAGCATATGCTTCCTTGACAGCTATTATATCTTAAATTTGGTTTTGTCAGAAAATGACGAGCTTTTCTAAAGCTCAAGCGATTTCCAATTTCTTGATACTTATGATTGACGTAAAATGGCGTATAAACATAAGCAAATAGTGTATTCTTTATATTTACATAAATATTCTTCAAGAATTTCTTATACACACTGTTTATATTAAATTTTGAAAGAATTTATTCACCCTCTCAAAAAAATATAAAATAAATCTAATATATAAAAAATAACATCTCCTCACGAATAGAAAAAAAATCAAAAGTATATCTAATAATAAATAAAAAAATGATAGATATAATTGTACTAATATCTTATAATTAGTTATTAATTTTAAGTAAATTATTAAAAATATTTTTTAAACAATTAAGAATAATTTATATATGAGAAGGAGGGGAAATTTAGGTTTAATTATAAGTTTTCTGTTTCCTATACGTATTACAAAAACATTAGATGTAATCTTTCGGGGATAGTCTTTAATGTGTATCTTGGAATTTCAATCACTTCTCTAAATCTGTATAACTATATATAATTCTTGAATTGACATTCCTAGCACGAATGTATAACTTGGTATGAATCCATATTTAATTATCTTTTTATATAGATTACAAGATATATTCTAGAATAATTCTCCATAGTTATGCGTATTATTTTCTAGAAAATTTAAAAAAAATCGTATAATAAATTTCTAACAGTAAGCGTCAATTTAATCAATATTGATCTGAAAAACAATTCATTGCAAACATGCATTTATGAAATATATTGAACCTAAGGTTAAAAGTCTTATCTAATAAAACTTTAGAATGCATATCATTTTTATTAATATTGATAAATACAAAGCTTTTTCCATAGAAAGTTATACAGAATACTTTTACAGATTAAGAAATTCAAATTAGTTTTTGAAATATTTTGAAAGGTACAATCTCATTTATCCATACATGATTAGAAATTTATTTGACATATTTCAATTTTAACAAATTTTAACAAATTTAACAAATAAAATACGCGAAAATTAATCAATTAATTTTTGAAATATTACATCACTACACAAATTGTAAACAAATGTCTGATTGATTGTATATTAATGCTATATTATTTTAATATAAATATCCCTTTATTATTGCAATTCAATAATTCAAATTTCATTGTATATATTTTTATTTCAAATAATCATAAAATTTAACATAATTTTCAGAATACAATGTCAAAATGATCTTCTTGTTTGTTTCTTTGTTTAATTATTGTGCGACGATATTACACCTCGTCGCGACACCGATTTGAGGTTAACAGTTTATTAACCTCTTGACCGGCCGGTTCAATCACCTCAAAGGTGAGAAAAGTGTGGGATCTAGTGGGATGGAACAATTATTAACTAATTCGCGATTTGTCGACTTGAATATGATACCGCTTTTCAAACGCTTTATTTCAAATCGCGCAAATCACACGCGTACGGCGTGCCTTCCCCACGGAAACTAACGCCGGTTATCCCTCCGCAATAAGGGGAAAAAGTGGAAACCGCGGCAAAACATGGGTATATAAACATGCGAATGAATCTACGACGGGAGCTTTTTCTCTGGATAATTGATCGAGACAATCGTGTTCACACGAGGGTCTAATCAATTATAATCTAAGAAAATTCATTGTATTTTATTTTGTCTCTGTGATTACACCGAGACAATTATAAAATAAAAATCGAAATAAAATTTAATACAATTTTCGGTGCTGCGTCATAACAGCAGTAATCGCTGTATCAAAAGTAATACACGACGTCACTTGCGTCATAACAACAAGGGCGCCGTGTATTAGTTAGGTTTCAATATAAATAAACGACGTGCCGTGTGTCATAACTGCCGACACGACCGTTTATTTACTATTTACGTCTGAATAAGGTGAATAAACCTCTGTTTTAGACGACCACTGAGGAGTCATCGGCGATCGACAGCAAAATATAGCCGCCAACATTCAAAATATCGTTATTGTATTTAACATTACAATAAACATTTTGTTAAATAAAAATTTATAAATATAGAGTTTGTTATTTGTGAGCCCATCCTCCGATTGAGTAAATCCTGGCCCCGATCTGACGAGAGATCGAGGCATTGCATGGCGCCCGAACAGGGACACAGATAACAAAAAAACTCTAATAAATAATATTTATATTTTTTTTAGGCTTGAGTTATTATTTCCATTGATTTTGTGATTTCACAAAATAACAATGGGAATTTCTTGGTTATATAAATTACCTAAAGATGAGGTAATTGCATTACTACGAATGCATAATTTGCCTACGGAAGGAAATCTTACGATAACCAGGCAAATTTTAATAAAGTTCGCAAAAACGAATCCGGAGTTATTTGTCGGCAAAGAAGAAGATCCTTCGGAATATAATGAAGGAGACGATGTGAATGCGGATATTTTAAATGACGTTTCTGAAATCATTCACACGTCATTACAGCAGAGGGCTCCGCAACAATCAACTCCTATTGAAAGAACTCCGGATGAATTATGCAGCATAGGGACGGAGAATATACGTGTTCTTGAAATTATACGCAAATGGAATATCCATTTTGATGGAAAAGATGTATATTATTTCTTGGAACAATTGGATGCTCATTGCGAAAGTTATGAAATTTCAAAGGAATATTTACTCAAAGCATTACCTATGTTGATGAAACAAGATGCATTAGCCTGGTTTAAAAATCAACCCAAATGCACTACCTGGAAGGAATTTGAGCAAATGTTAAAGAATTATTATCTGTCACGTAATGTACGTAAGGAAATGGATCGACTGATAAATGAACGGAAGCAAGGGTCAAATGAATACGTGAAAGCTTACATAACGGCGATGCAAACTCTTATGCGACGACGGGGGGGTTTTACCTTGGAGGAGGAAATCGACCGATTATATGAAGGCTTACGACCAGAAATTAGACTGTTCGTTCATCGGCATCAAATTCTCAGCGTACATGAGTTAATTAATGAGGCTGAACACACTGAGAATTTGTTAAAATTAACCAAGAGCCTCGGACGTACAGCACTTCCTATTCATGCAAATGAACCGGAAGTAATGACGGAGACTACAAAACCCCATGGTACCACATATAGCAGAAAAGATCACTGCTGGCGATGCAAACAAAGGGGACATCGTAGAGACACCTGTAGAAATGCAGCAAAGAAATTTTGTGCCATGTGCGGTAAAGATGGAGTTTTTACCCGTGAATGTTGCATGCCTTCGGGAAATGGACAAAGGACCGAGAGTGCATCTCCCCCGTCTCGGTCCAATGGTGTCGAGACGGACGACCATCCATTGAATTAATTATCGAGGGAGAAGCAATCCAGGCCCTTGTAGATACAGGGGCGGTAAATTCATTTATGGGAAAGCGAATGTATGAATGGTGTTTAGAAAGAAATTGGAAAAGATTTCCCATTCAATATACAGCAACCATGGCAGACGGCTCACCAGTACAATTAGACTGCAGTATTATGGGAAACGTAATTATCCGAGGAAAAACCAAACAAATGTCCTTTATAATAATGAATAATTTAAATTACGATATATTATTAGGCATGGATTCTCTGAGGTTATTAGGAATCGATATAACGTTTCAAAATCAAGCGTCAGCAATTCGTACTGTTGGACTACAGAATTTATCGGAAAACCAACAAGAAATACTTAATAATATATTAAAGAATGCACAAAAGAAAATGGAAAACCTAAAAGGGCCAACACATTTAGTACAGTACAAAATCAATCTTAGTAATCCCACTCCGGTAAAACAAAGATATCGTCCAAGAAATCCGGCTATGCAGAAAATTATCGATGACGAAGTACAAAGAATGGTGGATGAGGGAGTGATAGAACCTTCCTCGAGCCCATGGAGCTCACCCATAGTTCTGGCAAAGAAAAAAAATGGAAAATACCGATTTTGTATTGATTTTCGAAGATTGAATGAGGTCAGTGTAAAGGATGCGTATCCTTTACCAAAAATCCATGCCACTCTGGATAAATTACGAGGAGCAGTGTATTTGTCTACGATTGACTTGAAAAATGGATATTGGCAAGTCCCACTCACTCCTGATAGCAAACCTATCACGGCATTTACTGCACCAAAACATGGTTTAATGCAATTCAAGGTTATGCCATTCGGTTTGCATTCCGCCCCTGCAGTTTTTCAAAGAATGATGGATCAAGTAATAAGCCCATCGTGGGAACCATACGTCTTTACATACTTAGATGATATTGTAATAGTAAGTCCTAATTTCGATCATCATACTTATATGGTAGAGAAAGTACTCGACAAATTATATGAAGCGAAATTACGTCCTAATTGGGAGAAATGTCAATTTGGACGAAGGAAATTAAGTTATCTAGGACATGTGATTGACGCTGACGGTATTCATACGGACCCAGAAAAAATTGCTGCTATAGTGGCATTGACACCACCAAATAACATCAAAGAATTAAGAAGATTCAATGGCATGGTTTCATGGTATCGGCGGTTTTTACCGGACGTAGCCACAACAACTGCTCCATTGAATAAGTTGCTGCATAAGAAAATAAAATGGGAATGGGGAAAAGATCAACAAAACGCTTTCAAACGTTTAAAGGAACAATTGACTCGAGCCCCTATTCTCACTTGTCCCGATTTTGAAAAAACCTTTATTTTGCAAACTGATGCAAGTAATGAGGGCCTTGGTGTAGTGTTAACTCAAGGTGAAGCGGATGAGGAAAAGGTCATTGCTTACGCCAGCCGAACTCTTAATACTGCCGAGAAGAATTATTCAGCTACAGAGAAAGAGTGTCTTGCTGTAAAATGGGGAATATGGAAAATGAGGGATTACTTAGAGGGCTATCATTTTGTTGTTATTACTGACCATCAAGCTTTAAAATGGCTCAGTCAAATTGATAATCCGTCCGGTAGATTAGCCCGTTGGGCCATCGAGTTGGCACAATGGGATTACGAACTAAAATACCGAAAGGGTGAAGAAAATATACTAGCTGATGCCCTCTCTCGACACCCAGAAAAAAAAATATGCGCTATAAGTAAAATCAGTTGGTATGATAAAACCATGCACGCAGTAAAACGAGACCCAGCATTATGGAAGAGTTTCAAAGTAGAGAATAATAGATTATATAAATTGGTGTTACACACATTGGATTTTAACGATACTCCTGAAGCCTATCAGTGGAAATTGTGCGTACCCAATGAACAACGCTTAAAAATCCTACATGAAAATCATGATGACGCGTTGGCGGGACATCTCGGCGTAAGTAAAACACTGTGTCGATTAGCGAAAAATTACTTCTGGCCAGGCATGTTGAAACAAGCAGTCGATTATGTCAGATCCTGTCAATCGTGTCAAGAATACAAATCTTCCCAGCAGGCAAAACCTGGAGACATGTGTGCACGATGGGTGGAAGGGCCATGGGACGAGGTATCAATAGACCTCGTAGGGCCGCAACCTCGTTCTCGAAGCCAGAATATATGGCTCCTCGTATGCCAGGATCGTTTTACAAAATGGATTGAATTAATACCATTACGCACCGCCACCAGTACCGTCATCCAAAACAAAATAAAACAACATATTATTTATAGACATGGGTGCCCTAAGACAATAGTGACAGATAATGGACGGCAGTTTATAGGAAAAGTTTTTGTGGATTACCTCAAAAGCTGCGGTATTGAACATCGTAGAACGCCTCCTTATACGCCACAATGTAATCCGGTGGAGAGGGCGAATAAAGTCATAAAAACTATGATCGCACAACAGGTGAAAGGCGAACATTATATTTGGGATGAACATCTGACCGAACTTGCCTTTGCCTATAATACGGCAGTCTCCTCGTCCACAGGTTTTTCACTGGCTTACTTAAATACTGGAAGAGAGCTCTGTACCCCCATGATGAGAAAACAGAAAGTGTTTAAATGCGTCATAGAGGGTGAAGAACAACGTGCAGAAAAAATAAAAAATGCATGTCAATTAGCCCAAGTAAAATTAGCACAATCCTTCGATACTCAGCGGAAATATTACAACGATAAGCGTAGAAATTGGTATCCTGAAATAGGTGAAAAAGTGATGAGAAAAATACGAATTCTGTCAGACAAAGTAAACAAAGTCTCACACAAACTAACGCCTAAGTATGATGGTCCTCATGTTGTTATTAAGAAGATTTCGCCGGTTATTGTCCAGTTGAAGAGTGGGGATAACGAAGTTGTCACCGCTCATGTTCAGGATCTGAAATCATTTCATAGTAAAGATTTTATCGAGGAAAATGACGGAGAAAATAAAAATAGGCGACATGAAATTCGACGCGGACTTGGAGCTCAGGCAACCCCATACCTTCATCTCCAACGACATGGCAATCATCGCCGAGTGCATGGGGTTCGAGATACATCGAATGAGAGGAGAGATATCCAACCGGTATGGGTCCAGGACAACGATCTTGTACGAAGGTTGGACAGAGGTGATGATCACGCAGGATGGGCGGAGAGTCACAATACCCGCCTGGATCATAGAAAAACAAAAGGAATGGATAGTGCTGGGAAGAAACTATGTCTACGCGAGGCAGGAGTAGGGGAGAGTCAGCAAGGTAAAAATCTGTTTAGTATTAAATCAAACGTGAAAATGGAAATTACGCGAAACGATATAGTAAATAGACTACGGGAAAAATCGAGAAAACGGGCGGAATTAGAAAAAATTTCAAGAAAGCGGAAAACCGAGTCGCCCGAAACTGAAATACCTGAGAAAAAACAGAGACTCGACGATGTAAATAGCGAAATCACTACCTCAGCCGCCCCTTTGTCAGCCAACGAGCAGAAATACATGTTCGTGATGCTTCCTGATGGATTCCGTGTCCAAGTACCGACTGGACATCTTTCGTATACCATCCACTATGGTCCGTGGAGGAGAAAATTACGGTTCAATAAAGAAACCGGGGACATACGATACATAGGCCCTAGAAGAAAGGTATTATAAAAAAAAAAATATGAAATTGGAAAATAATTAATACATCGTCGAATTCACTCGTTCATAAGGGGGGGGGGGTAATGCGACGATATTACACCTCGTCGCGACACCGATTTGAGGTTAACAGTTTATTAACCTCTTGACCGGCCGGTTCAATCACCTCAAAGGTGAGAAAAGTGTGGGATCTAGTGGGATGGAACAATTATTAACTAATTCGCGATTTGTCGACTTGAATATGATACCGCTTTTCAAACGCTTTATTTCAAATCGCGCAAATCACACGCGTACGGCGTGCCTTCCCCACGGAAACTAACGCCGGTTATCCCTCCGCAATAAGGGGAAAAAGTGGAAACCGCGGCAAAACATGGGTATATAAACATGCGAATGAATCTACGAGGGAGCTTTTTCTCTGGATAATTGATCGAGACAATCGTGTTCACACGAGGGTCTAATCAATTATAATATAAGAAAATTCATTGTATTTTATTTTGTCTCTGTGATTACACCGAGACAATTATAAAATAAAAATCGAAATAAAATTTAATACAATTTTCGGTGCTGCGTCATAACAGCAGTAATCGCTGTATCAAAAGTAATACACGACGTCACTTGCGTCATAACAACAAGGGCGCCGTGTATTAGTTAGGTTTCAATATAAATAAACGACGTGCCGTGTGTCATAACTGCCGACACGACCGTTTATTTACTATTTACGTCTGAATAAGGTGAATAAACCTCTGTTTTAGACGACCACTGAGGAGTCATCGGCGATCGACAGCAAAATATAGCCGCCAACATTCAAAATATCGTTATTGTATTTAACATTACAATAAACATTTTGTTAAATAAAAATTTATAAATATAGAGTTTGTTATTTGTGAGCCCATCCTCCGATTGAGTAAATCCTGGCCCCGATCTGACGAGAGATCGAGGCATTGCAATTGTATATTGCAATGCAAGAAGCATAATCATAATTTTTTCAGTCATTTTTGTATCCCAATAAATTTAAAAATCTTATTCCAGAAAATTTATTCATACAATAACTTTAATAAACAACTTTATTTATCGTTCGCAATTTCTTTTGTTCTAGAGAGATGGCGGAACTTCTTGTATTTTCTTGAAACGATCATATAATTTGGAAATAGATTTAGGATGGCTGCCAAGCGGGATTAATTGAGGTAAAGAACATCAAATACCCATTTATTATTTGTTGAGTCCCATAAATGTGAAAAATAGTGCTTTATATCATTCGCATCTATTATTTAATTACGCAAAATACAGTGTTTTCAAGAAATATGAAGAAAATATTCGTACATCAGGTGAATATATATATTTAAGGACAAAAATTGAGTTTTTATATAGTCCTAATGGAATTTTTTGCATTTTAATCTTTGTGATGTATATTTTTCTTTCAATTATTAACGATGATTTATGTTATAAGTATGTGGATTTATAAAAAAAATGAAGATAAAGTTTTTTATACATTTAAGCATGATTTGTAAATATATCTTTCACGTTTAAAGTAAAATATTTTCCATAAAAGAATAAATAAAGTTAAAATAACAATACTCTGAATATTGAGAAATGTTTACTAAAAAATGATATAAATAATTATATTTATTATAAAAAGTAACTATAAAATATAATTGAATAAAACTACAATTATTATACTTTTATAGAATTATTTTAGTGGTGCTTAATTAAAAGTAAAATTTGAATAGTCTATAATTAATAATAATCTAGGAACAATCTTTTAATTAGCATAATAGAAAAAGCTTCTTCGCATCATCTACTAGAAAATTGGAACAAAACAAATCAGTTTGTTAGAGAATGTAATCAGCACATCAATTTATGTAAGTAAATATACAAAGAGTCTAATCGTACTTACAGATCTTACTAGGTTTCCGTATGCTTACATATTTAGATACAACATGCATGTTTCCGCATAAATGTCGACCTGATTTACTTGATTATTTATTTGTATAAATATTCATAGGTTTTTTTAGTGATAATTTACATTACATACTTTATGAATAATAAGTTTAATTATTCATTTATAATTTCTTTAAAATAGAAAATAAGTAGTAGAAAGTATCTGACAGAAAAAATGTACAAAATATCTAAAGTTTATCTAAAATATTAACCTGAAAAGTACTGTATCAATAGATAACTGTTGGCGGAAAGTTAAATATCCTTTTAACTTGATTTATTTCTTTATATTTGAATTATTTAATCTTTTTATCGATGATACTGTATTTATGCGTTTAATCATAATCTGAAGAAAATTAAAGAAAATAAATTCAAAGTTGTGCGAAAAAATTTCAAGAAAAAAAAATCTTTAATTGAATTTCTGGTTTAATCAAGCATCTTACAAAGTTTATCTCATTATCGACAACTACTTGAGTGTAAATAAAATAATTATAAATTATCAAGATTAAAGCATGCCGAAGTAATTTTTTTACTTTTACTATTAAAAATGAATATATAATTACGGCATTCAAAGAGTCGAGTTAATATTCACAGTAAATTTTTATGATTAAGACAATGTAACTTTTACTGAAAAAGACTATTCTTATTTTCGATTGTCATTTTGTAATTCCACGAGTGACAATCACGTAGTCTAGGTTATTGAACTTTCAAAAGCTTCAAAACTTTTATAGAAGTAAACACACTAGTATACCATCACCTCAATGAATAAACTTATTCCAATCTATTAGACTTTTTGTGAAATTTTGAAACCGAATATTAAATTTTTCTAATATATCTCTTTAGAATAAAGAGATATATTAAATTCTATTTGATGAAATTGAAAGAAAATTTTACAAATAAAGTAATATTGTTTTTCTATATTTTCAAAACCACTTGTAGAATATATTTTTATGTGGTAATGAAAAAAAAAATTACTGGAAGTAGATATATGTTACTATAAAGTTTTGTAATTCGAAAAAATATTTATGTTTCTATATTACCGAATAAAGAAAGAAACTAAGAATGATAAAAATAAATATACAATCTATAGAACATATAAGTATTATATATTCATGAAACTAAATGCTTATGAATATCTATCAATGTGTTATTAAATATATATATATATCATTTGATACATTGAATTTTTTTTAATAAAAGTATAAGAAATTCTTACATAATAGAATAACTGTATTTATTAATAAAATATTCAATTTTATGTGATCTTATAAATTATTGTTCAAAAATTCTTTAGATTCATAATAAATATAAGTTTTTTTGAAAACTATTAATTCTATATCAGATCTCATTAATGTTCTCAAGAAATAATGATTTACTATATAAAAACTTTTTTGTGTGTAAAATAATTACATTTTTTATACCATAATACTCTGTATGAATAAATCCATGAACATTTTTCAGAAATTCCTTTTGATATCTCAATAGTTATAATTGGTGAAGATAAATAAATATTGGATTAAATAAAAAAATTATTGAACTATTTAGCAGATATCATTTTCAACTAAATCATAATTGTTATAAAATGTAGAAGAGAACTTTTTGTGAAAAATCGATTTTAAAATATAGAATATGTGTATTTCTCATAGATGAACAATATTTTCCTACTGGATACAAGGTATTCAAGAATTTTTAATTTACTTAACTGTTTAAATATAACATGTTTTCATAAATACTAAAATACTAATGTATAATTCAGAATAAAATAAATTAAGTTTTTTTTCTTTTATAATAAATATTATCCACAATATAAACACACACAATAATTAATATGTAAATTTAAAAATATATTTAGTATTGAAATATTTAAATAAAATTGAATAGTTTATAAGGTATGTTAATTTTGAAAATTGGTTTGATGGAGGGAATTGGAGGAAGATGGAAATATAACTCCTCTTGTAGGCAAGCAGCAAAAATCGAAGTACTTTATTCGACACAGAACACCATTACACAATTGCACAATCCCGAGGTGTCAGCGCAACTAACCTTACAATAATTTCTCGCGCGTAATTAGGCTGCCGAACTTGGCCCCGCCCCTCGCGACTCGATTTTCATCTATTATTTTCCCGAATAAAGGGGCGGTTGATCTTATTGTTTCAACCGTTACGACGTCTCGAATATCCGATCAAACATATTTTCCGACCCCGCGTCCGCATACATTCACACTTCGAACACTTCCCTAGGCATAAAAAACTGCCGGCTTACCGACGGGAGAAAAAGCCGAACAATCTAAACGCACATCCTCATGATTTTACACAATATTACAATGCAAAAATGACGGTACGTCTTCATCTCCAGAACTTTTAGAAAAAGTGAGAAAGGATAACGGGTCATGCAACGCGAATGAGAGAGAGAGAGAGTGAAATTGTAGGGCTCGGCCGAGTCATGCTCGCGAGAAAGAGAGAGAGAGAAGATGGAGACGTCCACGAGTACGTCTTCACGAACACACACACATTCCTACGCATCTGTATACATACTCAAACGCAACCCTCCCCATTTCACACAAACGGCGGAGCTATACGTACGTCCAATGAGCCACTTCGCTCCACACATACACACGGCCAGCGCACAAAACAAAACTGCACATTTTATAGGCCCTTTTTAATGTTTCTTCAATTTTGCGGGCGTCCCCGCATCCATGACGTACGCCTATTGGGACCAACGCCCAATTCCGTCCCTAACAAGGTAACTTTTATAAAGTACAAATCTGAATTATAATGATATTGAAATAACTATTTCTAATATATAATAATTACATTTATAAATAATTTTTGATAATATATTCATCCTCAATAACAATAAGTTATCTAAGTAAAGACAAGTTCAATTTATAAAAATGGGTTTCCTGAGTGAATAACTTTCAAGCAATTTCTACACAAGTTAATAAACTTGATGAAAAATATAAGATTACATTGTGTATTTAATGAATAAAGATTCAGAGATATTAAAGTATTTAGTTGATGTAAATCTACCAATAAATATATTTATCTTTCCACGACATAAATTAAATTAATTGTCCTCATTTATAAAATTTGCTCTTCATGAATTTTATAATCATAGTGAATTTAAATTTTGATTTTTATCTTTAAGTTATTTAACGATAAACTATATATCATCTGATGCAATATATCCAATATTCATTCTTAAACTAAATTATTAGGTTGATAATAACGCGATCTGCTCGAAGTTTCATTGTGAACAAAATTAAAATGAATCATAATATTTAAATATTCAATTGGTATAGAACAATAAATATACTCCTGTATTATTATTTTTTACTACATATATTAAAATTATACTATAGTATTGAATTTAATTTTTTAATGTTATATTTGCAATTAATATATATCTATATTCTGTAGTATATTCTTTAAAGATAAAACCTTCAGTGTAATATATTTGCATATACGTATTCATAAAGTATAATAATTATAATAATATACTCAAAGAAGCGTGGTTATAATTATCTTTTAATTGAAAATTTTATTATTAATAAATATGTTGTATTTATATAGAGATTCAAAATTTAAAACTTAAAATTGTGACTATTAAAAATAGTATCAACAATTATGTGTTCCAAGAGTAGTATCCCAAGTTTATTAGTAAAATCATTTTCATACTCATTTTCTTAGAGACCATATGCATACGTTATGCCAAACTTTATACGCCTCTAATAAAACGAGTTTTAATAACTAATCTAGTGGTCTGTATCCTCCGGTTACAGTGTGATGGTTGGTGAGAAGCTGTGGTGGGCATGGGGTACGGTTACCCGGGGCACGTCCATCAATGGGAGTCACTCAAGTCTTCTGCTCTCGGCCTCGGCGACCTGGAACGATTCCTTGTTCCGAGAGGCTTTCAACACCAGTGGGAATGTGAGTTGGCCTGGAGACCCGGAGCTCAGCGTCGGGGGTCTCACCAACCAGGAGTACGACCTCATTATCACGATCGGCATTGCGACTATCCTCGGTTTTCTCATACTAGCCACGATTATTGGTGAGTCAATTATTTGATTTTTACAATTTATTTTTTTAATTGGTAATTTTCATACATAATTTCCAAGTTCAAGCAAATATAATAATTTGATTAGTAATTCATGCACTGATGAATATTCATTAAATTATAATTTAATAATGAATATTCAGTTAATTACACTTTATATCAAAGATTTTTCTGAATTTACATGGAATTTTATTGACATAATTATGTTCAATCAGTAATTACTGTGTCACTTTATGTATTTATTTATACATATTAAATACGGTAAATTGGTATGAGATATTAAATAACATCGTATATATAAATATGGATACTCACCAAGATTTTTTTACAGTTAATTATTATTCCTTATTATAGAGTTTTTAATCATTTATTATTTTTTAATTGGCATAAAATTATTCTGTTTTAGTTTGTTACCTATACTGTGAACGTTTTACATTATAAATATTATTTTATTAAAATAAATTAATCACGTTTATAATAAATATTGAATACATAATATTAAAGTATAAAATAATGTATTTATTTTAGAATTTCTTTGAATAAATTCATGATTTTTCTTACAAAATATTTTTAAAATGATAATCGATATATTTTTATTTATTATATAAAATAGACAAACACACCTTAATTATTTTAATTCTGTTTTCTAAATTTGTCTAATCAATTTTTTCTGAGGATGCGAATATAGAAAAAATTGTATACCTAAACTTGAATATTCATAACATGTAATATAAATTGCGTGTATGTTAGATTAAGTTAGATTGATTGAAAAACTAAAGTATTGAAAATATATAAAAACACAACAAAAATTTGATAGGAACTTGTAAAAAAACTAAATTGAAATAAAAAATAAAATAATTTAACAAACAATATAGAAAAAATGAATAATGAATGAAAATAAATTGTATCTTTTAATTTCTGTGTTTATTCCAGTAAAAATTGTAATTTACATGTATCTTATGGAAGAGCATAAAAGAGAAAAGAACCTCTTTCAAAATATAATAATCATTATATATATATATATATATTTTTTTTACTGAAATAGTTTAAAAATATATTATAAATAAAATGTACAGTAGTTTATGCAACTGTACAAATATTTATAAAATATATTATATATTATTTGTTGTATAACTAATTATCAAATTGTATATATTAAATTATATTTATTTTAATTATGAAACACAAAACAAAGTATAAATTTCAGAGAATTCAAATACTCGAATAAATAGTAAACTAGTAAATATATAATATAACAAAAAAATGAGATTTATCGAGAAACTAAAATATTGCAAGTAATTTACTTAATTAATATAAGTTTTTTGAGATTATCACATACTTCATATATGCATATTTCATATCCCTATGAATATCTTGTTAGTATTTAGTATTTTCAAAATTACATGTAAAAGTAAAAAACAAAAGTTTTTCATCAAAATATTCTTAACAGAAAATGTAAGTAACGTAAATAAAAAATATAAATGTTTAAGGATTATTGTCACTTATTTGTTGTTTTTTTTTATAAAATGTCTAAATTGGTATTGAAAAACCGAAAATACCATTTAGCCGTGAAATGATAATTTATATCACATCTGCTCTTTTTGATAATTATCTAATTTTATAAAATTCGTATTTCAGTTATATATGTTTTATATTTTTAATAAAAAAAAATATAAGTTTTGTACTAAAGAATGTATTATAAGTTTTTAAATGTCTTATATCTCTATATTAAATCTTATAGCACTTGTAGACTGAACTAAAAGATAAATATTACATTTAATTGAACTTCTCTGTACAATTCGCAAATAAATGCTATTGAAAAAGAAAGTTACATTTTTCTGATCATTCAATTATGTCTGTAAATTGAATAAATCCTATTTTGATATAAACATTTAAATTAAATTTTAAAATTAATATAATATCTTGAAATACATTAAAGGTACTTAAAAACTATTCGTAATACGTACAAATTATTAACGTAATTCAAAACATCTAATTTTTGTATATATTTCGCTTTGCATTTGTATTTGTATCATTCCTTTTTTGGCCATTGTTGTATATAATAAAATTTAAAGTTATAGTTCAAAATATACAATATGATTTTATAGTTTATATTGTCATTATTATAATAATACATGTGTAACGTTACGTAATGTAAAAATTATATTATTGAAAAGTTTCGATCAAATTTTACTTATTAAAAAAAGTATTTGTTAGAATATTTAATAAAAAAATGATATTAAAATAACAATAAAAAGTATATATTAACAATAGAA
The DNA here is from genome assembly GCA_018907245.1 of Eupristina koningsbergeri. Classification (NCBI taxonomy): domain Eukaryota; kingdom Metazoa; phylum Arthropoda; class Insecta; order Hymenoptera; family Agaonidae; genus Eupristina; species Eupristina koningsbergeri. The sequence goes on along the minus strand of JACCHV010000005.1, from coordinate 2,228,229 downwards.
AAGAATTTTCCTTTTTTATTTGTTCATTATTTAAAAAAGTTCATAATTTTTAAAAAAAAACTTAATGGTTTCAAGTAGTAATATCTCAAATGATATAATTTTTGTAGCATCGTTAAAATGGAAAAACTAGCTATAAAAAATACAATAAATATTTAGTAAATATTTGTTCAAGGCAATTAAATAATATAAAACATCAATATTTGTTTTGTATGAATTTTTAAACATATCTGTATTACTACAAGTTTAAATATATCTCATTTTTAGATTCAATTAGGTTTAGTATAATAAATCTTAAAATTAATAAATGCTAAATTTCTTAACTACATTTTTTAATTAAAAATAATATTTTTTGAATTTTAAGTTTTTGTTTAATAATATTCATATACGTACATATATATATGTATATATAGATATAGATAGAGTATTTAACACTTAAAATATCAAACAAAAAAAAACATTTTACGTTGATAGTAATTAAAATATATTGAATTATTAGAAAAAATTATACTTTCATGTTTACTTAATAATTATTTTAATTAATTACCAAGTTATTATTAAAAAATTAAAATTAATTAAATATTTCATTATATTTTATTTTTTTAAATATGAATCAAGTCTCGATAATTTTTTTTTTAGGTAAAAATTAATTGAAAAAATAGTACCAATTATATACATTTGATTTTACATAATGAAATAATATTCATTATTTATTTTTTAAATATGTATAAAATAAAAAGCATTTTATAATTACATTGGAAAACCTTCATATTATAAATTAAATAAAGACTTTTATGCATTTATAAAAAAAAAATTAATTAAAAATTTATTTTGATAGTGTTTTAATACTCAATAAATGAAAAATCTGTGTCATAATTTGGTTAACACTAGTATATTCCACAACACATATTTAAATTTACTTCAGCTCATTTAAAAAAAAAAAAATGGTTGATACATATTTTAGCGCAAATTCGTTAAACAGAATCAATACAAAATTACGTATGTTTTTTTTTTGCACTTTGCAAAACAATATAATTATAAAAAAAAAAAAAATTTTTTTTCAAATTTATCAAAATATCTATGCAATAATCATACGTAATAATTTCTCAATAAAAAATATAAAATAAAACAAAGAATAGAAAAATATAATTTGAATAATGAAAATAAATAATTATTAAAATAAAATGTCAATTGTTTTAGCATTCATATTAATTGAATAAATTATAAGATTATTAACACAATGCATGATTAGACAAATTTTTAAATACCTTTCAATAAATTCGATTGATTAATAATTATTTTTAATGCTTCTTAATAAATTAATAATTTCATTACGGTTTATTTAATATGAGATAAAAAATATTTATTGTAAATAATAGGAATAATTCTTTTAATGTTAAAATTTTATTTATTATGTTATTAAATTCGAATTGGTACAATCTACGTAAATTAACGATGTAAAACTTGTAAACAATAAATTTTATTTAATTGGCAATTATTGATTTTGTAATATAGCTTTATCCTAAATTATTACAAAATTAAACTGTTCAGTACGTGTTTCTATCACCACTTTGATAATACATTTCTCAAAGAATATTACAGTTTTAGAAATAACATTATTGCATTCATGTATAATATATAATATATATTTAATATATAACTGTACTAAGTACCAGTGCAAATTATTATGATAGATAACATTGAAAGCCTTTATTGTGATAATTTTAAGCTTGAATAGATATGTAAAATATACATATGTATGAAATAAGAGTGAAAACATCGGCAAATAGCATCATTGGACTGGAAGAAATAATGCTGATATTTATAGTTTTAATACTAGAGATGAGTGAGAATTGGGCCGGTCACTCACGTTTTCCCTGGTTTCAACCGAAGAAATATCTTTGTCTATTACTGATCGACTGAGAAGAACCGGTTATTTCGAGATTTCGTGCGTATGCTTCCTGATAACGAAGACTTTTGTTTTGCTTAATGCGTACAGGTAGTCTAGTAATATGCAAATTAGTTTGCAAATTACGAGACTATCTGTGATGCCTGGGAAATATTCTGTTGCTTCTGCAATTTTCCCAGGTCTCAAATGTTTCCAATCCTAAGCGGAAGCTTTGCCGCGCCTATCAAAACTATTGGTTTTCTGCCTTGCGTTGGGAAAGCTCCAGAATGCGTCGGGAAAGCTTCAGAATGCGTTGGCCGATCCGAATCGTTACCATCCACGTCATTGGTACTTGACAACTCGAGGCTTACACGGTAGCTTATTCTTAATCATTATTATTACTATTACTACTAGTATTATTATTACTACTATTACCAATATTAATTTGAAAAAATAATTTAATATCTTGAATCTGCAAAGATAATCGTGTGGTGATTTATAAAATCTATTTATTTAAAGTAAGGTCTTGACAAGGATAATAAACTAAATCGTTGAAACGTCGATGATATAACCAAGATAGTATTATTATATTTACATATAAAAATTAATAAATTTTTACAATATTATTAAAAATGAAAGGTATTTTTTACAAGAATAATTCATTAAATTGTCATTAAATACTAATTGTATACGCGAATGTTAAATTGAACGCATCAATCTTGTTTTTTCATAATTGTTTAAAGGTTTTTTAAATAATATTTTACAATAAATTTTTCATTTAATTTAATAAATTGTAAAATTTTTGCCTAAGCGTCTGTATACAGTAAAAAATATTATAGTAAACAAACATATTATATAATTTGTAAATTTTCAATTACAAAGCATTTGTTGAAAAAATATAGACAAATATACAAAATTTTAGTGAAGCTTTTTTTGCGAATTCGTCAGTGAATGCAAAATTCCTTGAAAATAAGAATGTCAAAATACATTGGTTATACTTCAAAAATATTTTCTAAAGTCTCAATTTAAAATGCATATGGCATAATAGCCTTTATCTATGACACAAACTGTTAGTACTTAGAACTCGAGACAATTTGAATGTCTTATCAATAGGTAACGTACAAAAAGAAAGTGGATATACTCAACACAAAGTATGTTTTCACTCCACTAAAAAAGCCGATTGTCCTCTAAAAACTTTTGCTAGTTCCAATACTTATTTTTTCGAAAGTTTTATCACTCGGCATAGCTATGAATGTCGAACTTAAATTTTTACTCCATCTTGTTGTTTTGTAATTACTTAGAAGCGGAATCACAGATGAACTTTTCTCTCGATACGACACTTGGAAAAAGTTTAAAAATAACAAGCAAAGAAGTTTTTACTTTGGTTTAAAATTATTATTAATATTAAAATATATTGAATATAAATATCGGAGAGGAAGATGAAAAATTTTTTTTTTTACTTTTAGTTCATATCAAAATTACTTTACCAGTATCTTTTATTTGCATATTATTTCGTATATATTTAAAATTCAAATATAGTATTTTTCAAAAGAAAAACGCATCCTTGAATGATTTTATTTATTTGAATTACTAATTAAAAAACATTTTGATACGACAATAGGTTTTTTCAAAATACTTGTAATATTTCTGTTTTATGCAAAGAAATAGTTTGATATTTCATTAAATTTAGAGTTTTAAAGTATAAATAATTATTAATTTATTCTTGAAATTTATATTTATAGAAATTAATTAGTATACTTAGTATTAAAAAAATGACATATTTCATTATTCACATATGCTACATAAATAATAAACAAAGAATTTGTATTTCGAATTATATTTCAATGCTTTGTTATATACTTTATATGCGGTATTGTTCTATAATAAAGATTTTATTAAATTAATTCTAAAAATAAAAAAAGGGTAATTTAAAGGATTTCATTGAATGGGCCAAAATACGAATTATGTATGGTTGAATACACGAGCATCGAAGGTGTTCATTACTATAGCACGTGCTACATAATATACACGTAGTTGCACTATCATAAATTTGACTACAACGTTCAAATTAGTATCTACCGTATACTGTACTTCACTATACAAATCAAGCCAAAAATTGTACACAAAAAAAAGAAAGTTATTTATTCCGTAATGCAAATTTAAAATATATTCGGAACAATTACATTATTTTTTAAATTTTTCCTTCGGTTAAAATTAAAAATAAGCAAAGTAATATTAGGATTCATTTTTTATATATACATGGTATGCCCGGAAAGTATGGAATTTTTTATTTTTTTTTATGACGCTATTTGTTGTATCGTTTTTAGGAAGATCAGAAAATGTGCGGGGGTGTTTTTCCTATTCGCTCGAATATTAAAACTAGTAGAATTTGCATTTACATAAAGGATCTTTTTCAGTTTTGTAACACACTCCGATGGATTCTCTGGTGGAATAGCGTTATGCGGTAAAATTTTGATTTACGACTTAGTAAAAATACTCGGAGATTTTTAAATGTTAAAAAATGTTTTTAAGGGTAATTGTATGCATGTGTTAATATATTCAGAGTATCATCGATTATCTGGATACTTAGTCGATGGTTTCAACTCAAAATTTTGTGCACTCATTGGGCGTTAAAATTGATTTGGAATGTTTTTAAATGCGAAAAACAGAGATAATCGGCAATCTTTTTGAAACTCCTATGCTATTTTTGCAATTGAAAAATAATAGATACATGCAATTTTTATTTAATTTTTATTTAATTACAAACTCCTTTTGTAGGCAAACTACAAATATCGAACACTTTATTCACCACAGAATACTATTATACAGTCGCACAGTACTGAAGTGTCAGAGTGTCAGACTTTACAACATTTTTTTTCTTGCGCATAATTAGGCCCCTGAATTTGGCCCCGCCCCTTGCGACTCGATTTTCATTTGTTTTTTTCCTGAATCAACGGACGGTTGGTCTCATTGTTTCAACCATTACAGCATCTCGAACTTTCCGATCACGCGCATTTTCCAGCCCCCGCGTCCGCGTACATACAAGCTTCAATTATTAACCCTGGCATAAAAAACTTCCAGTTTGTCAGTGGAAGAAAAAGCCAAAACAATCTATGTACATCACCGTCGTGAATTTATATAATATTATAATATAAAACGACGGTACGTCCTAGACTCCAGAAAATTTCAGAAAAGACGAGAAAAGATAACGTGTCATGCAATGCGATTGAGGGAGAGATAGAGAGAGAGACAGAGGTTGTAAGGCTCGGCCGTGTCATGCTCCCGAGAGAGAGAGAGGAGATGGAGACGTCCATTAGTGCGTCTTACTGCTCATGCATACACATTATTCACATATACCAACACCCCTTCCCGTTCACACAGACGGCGAAGCAATGCGTGTCCTAATGCGCTTCCAGCTCCACATAGTCAAGGGCACAGCCAAAATTGCGCATTTGAATTGCTCTCTTCAATTGTGCATCCCGAGCATCCCCGCATCCTGAACACACGCCTGACTGGGAATTAAACTCCCAGTTCCGTCCCTAACAATTGTTTTATCAAACAGTAAACAAATTTTTACCACGTATAGCTGTTCCAACAGCTTGTTGTAACAGTTGCCGTATCGTTCCGTGTTACAAAACTTAAAAACATCCTTTGCGCAAAGACAAATCCTATCATTTACTAACGATTGAAAAAAAAAAAATAAAAATAAAAAAAACACAAATAGAAGAAACTTTTTCGCACATCTTCCAACCTCCACGAAATCACGACGATAAGTCGTGGCTTGAAAAAAAAAATAAAAACTGAATACATGTCATACACACCATGTAGATATTTACATATAAAATTAATACATAGAAATATATGAAATTTATATGAATTACTATTAAATTGTATTATGAAATCAATATATAAAAATCCAAGCATAAGTAATTAAATTTTAATTATCAGATTTAAATTATATATTTACATTCAGTATATATATACACATATTAAAAAGCAATTGAAATATTTCATTAAAAATATGTCGCTTAATATGTTTAATTTAATTATTATAACTACAAAGGAAGATAATCCCTAAGATCAAAGACAAGGCTCTTGTGTACTCCAAATTAAATGCCAATATTTACTTATCGAAATTAATGATCTGCTCATTAGGAATTTCAATATATTCGTGTTTACCATCTTGCCATTCATAAAATTGCGACTTGATTAACGCATCTCACCGCTAGTGCGGTGACGTCTGATTGGTAATTAAGATGACTGAGAGAGACCGTCACGATAAATGTTTGGCCAGTGCCAATTAAGTTCACAGCGGTGGTCACCCTCAACTTGTATGCATGTCTGTATTGATACCACCTGCAGTGTTCTGTGATTCATCTTACCCCTGCTTTTCCAAGATGTAGGCCATTAACGTTACCGCCCCCACAATATGTACTACCGGGGGAAGGAGTCGGCGCTTACAACAGGCCCTCATTGTCCGAACAAAGCTTTGCTTGATTCCCTATTTGGACACGATAGTCCGTATGCTTAAAGTGGAATAATAGATTATTTTATTAGTTATGCAATGATGTATAGACGTTTTATGTGTCTCGCCCCATCATTTTTACCCAAATATAAGACACATCTATAAATCCTGCCATTGAAAATTATAATCTTTATATTGTTCACAGTATTTTTTATCTACATTATGAATATTTAATGAAGTAGGAACTATTACATATACAATAGATCTATTTGTGTGTAAACGGCTAGGGCGTGTAAATTTTGTATTAAATTATTTAGAAGAAAATTATTGCAATACAATAAATCACATTGATAATTTAAAAAATTAAATTATAATTTAAATAATTAAATTGACAATTTAAAAATTTATTGTCTGTATTATTAACGTCACTTCAGTTTTGACCCTGTCGATGAAGAAGAAGAAACTTATCACACGCACAGACGAAGTTAGAAGTTGAAAATGAAAATAAAATTACTTAAATGTAAATGACATAATTAATTTAAATAAATTTTTTAATTATATAAAATAAATTAAAAACTATTTATATGTAAAGTGATAATTTAATCAAGATTTTTTATTTCTTACTATATATTTCACTTAAATAATAACTATTTTTATACGAGAATTGTAAAATTCCAAATTCAGTTACTCTGAGGTCTGCCATAGAATTCTTCCTCTAAGTGCTCTTATGCGACCTTTTTCAAATACGCTTGCAAAATTGAAAATTATGCGATCTCTCTAACGTTGATATACTAAACTATTATTATAATTAAATGTGCTCACATTTTAAAAATCATTACTTAAAATAAAATTAAATATATGGACGTTGAAATGAACAAATGTTACACTCTAAGCGTTATTTTACAATTTTATATATTTTGATTCAATTTTATATTCATTTTTAAAAACCTAATATGCAAGAATCTAAAGTCATTCATTTATGTATACACTCCTTGTGCTTTTTTCAGTTATATTTCTCAATTGATTTATATTATTTATTTTATTTATTTTTTATCCATACACTCATTTTTTGTCTACAAAATCAGATGCACCAGTAACTCTTCAAAAATCTGCAATATTTAAACAATAGTGGCAAATGTTACTTTCAGTCTGTAGCTTACCTGGTTTTATCAATATTCAAAAATTACTTAAAAATTGAAAAATTAGTTGAACCTTGTGGCCTTGAAAATTTAGCTCTAAATGTGAAATAGAACAAATTTATATTTAAAAGAGCAAGGAAGAGAAAAGAGAATATAATGAAGAGGAAAGTATACGTAATAACTTTGGACTAACACACACATACGCGATATTCTTTTTATATAAGCGATAAAGAGCTATTTCATCTTTAATGCATCTTTGACAGTCACGTTAATCATACTATCTTATATTTACTTTTAAAAAATTAAAATTTTAAAAATTCAGAATAGTGTTAAAGCTGAATAAAACATTAATTATTTTAGATTCGCGAAATTGCGAGTACCATAAAATATAATAAATCCAATCGAATACAATTCTAATCATTTTTGCTTCTCCTCCCTCTCTTAAGGTTTTTTCATTTCTTGTGTTCCATTCGAATCCCAACTCTAAGTCTGATAAAGTTTTTAACTTATTTTCGATATTGAACTTTCATTTACGGGCTTTAGTTTTAAATTTTTGCTGTGGATATCTCGCATAAGTCCCGAGGGCTCTTGGCCACTTACTAGGATACCCGAGAAATAACAGAAACGCTAGGACGTTGTTATAAAGGATAAGACAAGATACCAACTGTGCCTTAAACTACTTAAAGTTTAGAATATAAGAGAACCGCTGGTCTTAATGACCTGCGCTTCAGTTTTTTCGACTCGATAAAATCGGATAAAAGGAACAAAGCATTGGTAAATAAGAGAGTTTTAAGACCATCTTTTATTTTTCTGTGTGCTTGATATGCTAATGCAAAACGCCTCCTTTTTACTATTCAATAAAATAATTAAAAGAGCAATGAAAATAATATATTTCGAACTCATACTTTATAATTTTAAGACTTGTACACAAATTTAGCGATGAAGTTTTCCTTTAATTTAAGATGACGTTTGAAATTCGTTTATGAATAAATACATGGTTCATCCACGAAGTATCGAGTTTTTTTTCATATTGCGACTATTAGTCATAGAAATTCGGGAGAGGTCTTAAAATGTCAACAAACTCTTTCCGCATTTGTCCTTTTTTTTCTATTGTTTTTCGATAATTAGGCGCGGCAGGATTTTGCTTGCCGCGAAGGGTGTTTTTCAATTTTTTGACACGGCGCGATGGAGCGACTACTCGAACAGCGTTACGCGATAAAATCTTGTTTGCAATTAAAAAAAAACAGTGTGGAAACGTATAAAATGTTGCAAGAAGCGTATGGACATAATTGCATGTTAAAATCGCAAAGTGAAAAATGGCACAAAGCTTTTAAAGAGGGCCGAGAAAGAATCATCGACGAGCCTCGATCTGGCCGCCCAAAAAACTTTCGAATGGCTAGGAACAACCGGTGCGTGTTAGAAATTAAAAATTTAGACTGTCGATTAACAGATAAAGCAATTCAGGAAAAACTGAATTTAACGCTACCTATGGTGCATAATATAGTGCAAAAACATTTAGAAATGTGAAAAATTTTTGAAAAACATCAAAACTGAAGAATTTGAAATGCATTTGAAATTTGGAAATCACGCTTTCAAAAATGTGTTGATACAGCAGGAAATTATTTTGAAGAATTTAAAATTTTTATTTTACACTGTTTATAAGTTCACCAATAAATTATTTTTCAAAAATGAAAGGTAAGAGATTTTTTTTAATCTTTGAACAAAATATTCTCACGTAGTGATTTTCCACTAATCGCTTCAGCGCGTCGTGTCAAAAATTTGAAAAACACCCTTGGCGCTAAGTAAAATCCTGCCGCACCTAATTATCGAAAAAACAAAAAAAAAAGGGACAAATGCGGAAAGAGTTTGTGGACATTTTAAGACCTCTCCCGAATTATTACGATGAATAGGCGCAAAATAAAAAAAAACTCGATACTTCGTGGATGAACCATGTATGTACACATAAATAATTCTACGAACATTTTTTCTTAAATAAAAAAAAAATAATTTTATCTATTTTAGCATAAAATTCTTAGTACAATAACATTAATAGTGATATTTTAGTAGGTCAGTGTAATGCTACTAATCATATGAAATAGTCATCAAATTCAGAAAATTTTATCTTATTTATAATAAACGTCAAGTCAAAGTGTTTTGTGTGTAGTTGCATGATGTTATCATTTAGTGTTATCGATCGATATACGGGTTTCGTAGTCATAATGTAGTTTTGTCACAGTTCCAGCTTTGATGGTTAAGTTCACAGCTTGGTGATGGTTCAAGACTACGTGATTATGTAGCTCTACATCTTTATAAGCAGATATAAGCGTCTCTTCATCGATCTCTCCTTTTGTAATAACCAACCATATAATGCTGTGCTTCCTCAATTTATTTTCGTATTCAATATTCCATGTCGATCATCAGAATTATCCCTTTGCCTTAATGCTTCACTTTGATGTTATTTGCAATTACGATGTCTCAATTTTCAATTTTCCACTTGTCTTGATTTTAAACATCAATTTCATTATTATCTACGGGAATGAATATTTTAACATTGAAAAAATTATTATGAATCTTCTGAAATATTTTTACCAAATTTATAATACGGAAATATACAGTTTTCCAAAAGTGGTATCAATTACTATCCAGATAACATATATAGAATAATGTATAGTAATATTCAATTATTACCAAACATTAATAAATTTAATTTTAATTATGTAAAAAAAAAGTTAGTAATTTTAAATTATTAAATCTATGTAACTTCTTTTAAAACGGCTTATAATATTAATGTAATTTAAAGAATATAATAATAAATGTATTTTAGTTACTATGAAATAATTAAATGTAATCAAAAATTTGAATAATCATTTTATATAAAATGTAAGTAATTCATTGAAAATATATTCACAATACTGAATTTATCACGGATTATCAATCAATATCAATTATTTAAAATATCAATAAATAAAAATTTACCCTTAAATTCATAATTTATGTAATTTAATTTTTTATTAATTGTTTTGATAATATTATTTTATAAAAATATAAATCAAATTTTACTTTCAGAATATTTTATATTTCATAATTCATTTATTCCAAATTTTAATGTACATTTTTATAAACTTTTAAATAAATGAATGAAATATAACACGATGAATCTGTACATTAAAAATATTACTCTTATAAACACTGAAATCATTTAATAATATTTTAAGTATTCATAAATATTTATATCAAAATAAAATTAATAACCACGTTACTTGTTGCATTATTATTAAAATTTAATATAAAAGAAAAAATTTGTTGTATTGGATCATTGCAAAAGGAGGCAAAAGCACATAATAGATTAGTATAAATTAAAAAATTATTTATCATAAACGACTATATACATATTATGAAGATTTCTCATAAATCAAGTATAGGTAATTTAATTAAATTAATGCTTGTATTATAGAAAATCAAAAATGTAAAATTGTATTTAAAAATTCTATCGATTTATTATATGTAATAATGATACATCAAAGATATTACAAAATATTGAATTGCTATTGTGTATTTTATAATTTTTATGTAGACCAATTTATAAGGAAATTGTACGCGACTAAATTAAGATTTTTCTTTAAAAAATTTGAGAATAGATAGAAAAAATTAACATTAATAGCAGGTATCATAAATTCTTTTGATACAAATTCTTTTCAAACTATTTTTTCACAATATTGATATTATTTTTCTTTATTCTTTTAAATCTTAATTATCTAGAATTTATATACAATTATCTCTACAGACTAATCAATATTTTTATTAAAATTTTATTAAGTTTGAAAAATAGTTCTTTAAATTTAAGTATATTTTTTTTATTATTCTTTAAAATATACCTGTAGATTATAAATTATTTTAATTTTGTTATTCGAGTTAATTCTGCTTATAATATAAAATTATTTTTGTTTTAATTAATAAAATAAGTATTATTAAAAGAATTACGTCTAGTCATTATGAATTCGAAATATATGTTGTATAAAATAAATTCAAATTCTAAATTTTAAAACAAAAATTAGAATTCCTTGGAAATATCTATAAGTTAAATTTCTTTTCGATAGGAATCTTATCGTATCTTGACAGAGTCGATTTCTAAAGGTTTGAATCGACTGAAATGTCGCATCAGCTAGTACAAAATTGAAAAACAGTGCGAAAAGGTGAAAGGAGAAGGAGACAAACGAGTGAATGAGAGTCGTTACGATTTATCGTTTCATTTATCACAAAGACGTAAAGTTTCATTTACCCAGACGCATATCAGAGAGTAAGTTTCATTTTTAGATTCAAATGAGAATAAAATTCGTCGTCATACTGGACTCTTTGATTTGCATTTGTCAAATAGAGTATTGAGGTATAAGCTTCTAGTCGGCTTATTCAGTACATTATTATAGCAAAAACGAAAATATCACAAAAATAAATACAAAAATGCTTTTAAACTACATCTTTAAAGAATGTATTTTTCATGTATAAGCATATATTTAGTTTTTTCCTTAACTCTATATTATTTGAATTTTATTATATAAATTTTAATTCTAAAGTATATCAAGCATTTTCACATTATATGCAACTAAATATTTAGGAATTCAAATATATAATTTTTTAGAAAGATAACCAATTTGATGTTTTACAATACTTTTCATTTTTTTAATTATAAATAAATGAAATTTACAATTAAATTTATGTTGTATCGCTGAAAGTTAATTTTACACTGATATTTCTTTTATAATATATTAACATTTACAATTGTAAACAATTATATAATATTAAATTAATAATTGGTGTAATATGAAATTTCAAAATATACGCTTTTCATTTAATTTTTGTTAATTTGTGTCGTTATATTTTTCTTAATTATACATAATGTTGGTTTCTATAGTTTAACAAGCTCTATTAAATATTATACAACAATGTATCCGTCAATTATTTGCAATTTAAATATCATTGGAGTTTTATAGTTTAATATGTATATAGAATTTCGAATTAAATTAAAATATGAAACAATTATTGTTACAATTTAATAATTGTAAAATAATATTTTTCAATATTAGTTGTGAAAGTTCTTTAGAAAATTATTGAAATTTAAATTTTCATATATAATTAATCTTATATCGAATCTTATATCTATTTATTTTAAGTCAGATGATGTCCAATTAGTCGTAAAATTTTTCTGAGGACGATGTTCAAAAATAAAAATTATATCGAGATATTAATTTAAATCAATTAAAACTTAAAGTTGATAACGAATTCATGTTCATTCTATTATAAATTTTACTGTATAAATCGAAGGACCGGATACTTCGATATCTAATATTCATTAATGATCCCCTTATCAAGGTCAATGAAATCAATCAGTACTTACGGATTTTAATTTCAAATAAAATATATAAATAACTGTTTCTTTCAAAGTTTAATTAAATATTCTCATATTGTTAAATAAAACTAATAATTTATATGAGAATAAAATAAGCCTAAAACATCTAAAATATATCTAAATTTTAAAAAGATAATTGAGGTTTTTCTATAATTTAGTTATAATACATTATAAAAATTACAATTTATGTCGGCAAAAGTTAATTAATTATTAAAAAAAAATTGTATTCTTATAATTACTGTATATATTATTCTGATAATTATCTACAATATAATTATTTAAAATTTGATTTCTAAAATATAATATTAAAAAATAATGTATTTATTGAAACTTTAAATAATTTTCTTTAAATGAATTTATAATTGTATTTAAAATTTTTAACTTTAATTGGGTTATTATAATAATTATATTCATAATCAATATTCTGCTTTTTTCAAGCGGGTTTTTATTATAAAAATGGTAATAATCATTGAATGTCAATTTAGTTTAAAAACATTCTTTCTATAGAGATGAATATCAAAAAAAAGAATTTTAAATATTGTGTATTTTTTGAAAAAAAGATGTTTACATGTAATTTATGAATTCATATCAATCAAGTATTGAAGTATTGAGTCAAAGAAGTATTGAACCAAATTTATTTAAAAATTGATGTCGTTTGTCAGTCTAATTTATTAGCTTCTTTAAAAAAAACTTAACGAAATATATATTTATAGTATGTGTGTATGTGTGTGCATGTGTGTAGCACAACTAAAGTTTGCAATTGTATTTCAGTCAATTATTTGTTTTTCTGAATTTATGTATCGATATAGTTATTTTTTTAAAAGTTTTACAATAAATTGGTTAAAAAAATTAAATCTACATCGAAATAATCTAATGAGCAAACATAAATTAGAATTATTCATGAATGTTTGTGTCAATAAAATAAATAAATAATGGAAAAGACACCAAAGAAATAATTATTCATATGTGAAGGCTCAACATCATTGTTCAATAATAAAATATCAATTGTTGTTTAGTAGATGAGAGTCCAATATATAAACTATATTAAACATATGCTCCTGTTGTGGTATCGTTAGAAATTTTTTTTTTTTTATTTTTTATTTTTTTATAATATTTATAAACATATTTATTTTATGTTTTATTAATCATAAATTCATAGGAAGTTATACAAATCGTTTTATAATTTTCGAACCTACAGGAGAAAATCTGAGTTTTTTTTATAACTCACTCTTATTTATAATTTTAATTTTTTGTCCACTTCCGCCGTCCTTTCACTCATCCTTGACATTTCTTTATAGATCTTTCCGGCTCTATTATATAAATTCTTAAGTATTCTATTCTTATCCATTATTTAACATTAGTTTTAATCACTACATATTGTTCGATCATTGTCTCTCATTTAATTACTAATTATTAAAATTATCATATTAAGTACATAAACAAAAACATAAAATATTAATATCCTTTTTGTATATTTTATCAAAAAATTTATCTTTGTTACCTATATTCATGATATTAAAAGCATTAAATGAAATACATAATTATGAATTTATAATAACTAGATTAGCCAAATTGTAAGTATAATTCAATTGGCACAATAACAGTAATTAAGATATATAAGAATTGAATATTTTAAATAATATTAATAAATTTATAATACGTATAAAAGTATTTTGCATAATTTTATTATTTTTTAGAAATATGAAATTTAAAAAAAATATTGTTCTGAAAATATCTCTATTTAAAATATATAGTTTTTTTTAGTACCAAATAGTATTGTTAACTTTTATAATATTTAATATTTTAAATAATACGTTCACTGGTACTCTTATATATTATTTTTTTATGGAAGAATAAAATTTTAGTTTATAAATAAAAATATAAAATATTAAATTATAATCTATTTACATTTGGTTTATTTTATTTCGAAATTAATGCAATTAATATAATTACGAATTTCATCTATGCTATTATATTATATGCAAATATGTATAAAAGCATGCAAATGTAGGAGTTTTTAAGTAGTAACAGGAATTCTGTTGCTTCTTCTATTACTCTAAAAATTACTGCAGACCCGTGAACATTGAATTTAAAAATTATTTATTTAAAATATAATATTAATTGTAATATTAAAATATAACGCATGCTATTATGTATCGAGTTACATTTAATTTAATTTACAAACCAAATTTATTCTGTATATTCAATAAGAATTATATGAAAATTGATACAAAATTATCATTCTTATTTTTAAATGAAAGTAAAATCCATTCTCTATTATGTTAAATCTTAAATTTTCTCGCAATTTATTTAATAAAATACAAATAACTGACTTCGACATAATTATTTCCCAAGTATTCATAAAAGTATTCCTTGAAAGTTATTCGCAAATGACAAATCGTGTTTCTCCTTATTTCGCCTAATTATATATTTCGTTAACTATTGCATTGAGTCTCGTTTCATAAATATCTTGGAGTTCAAAAAATAAATTATACGAAAATCGAGGTGAAATAAGTAAAAATGAAGGAATTGAAGAAATTTTCGAAGCGTTGCAAATATCGAAGACTTTGGAACATACGTATCAATGTACACAATGATACTTGGCTCCGACCATGAACAAGAGTCTGAAGTTCTCTCGTGCTCATTCACGTTTGATGAGAGATTCTGCTTTTGACGCGCCCAATGGGTATTTACAGCCTCCGACTGTTAAGAGCTGGTCCATTCAGTTGCCCTTTGACGGTTGGTTCTAGGTAGTTATTCGCATCAATGATCCAGTACTCTCCCGGTACTTAGTTTCATTCATCTTCATATCTTTATAATGTCCTTGAATGCATTCGACAATATAAACCGGAGGATAAGATCTTAAGGTAAGAATGTCTAAGCCAGTTTTCAATACTTTTAATTAAATATTTTTATGAAATATAGAAATAATATGAGAGTATATATACATATATATATATATATTGTAAACTTACATAATAATCAAATTTCTAGTTGAAGCATTTATCCTTGTAATTATACTGTCGCATTAATACCTTCAAAATAATTGTTCTGAATAATTCTATGAATTATTTTCATATATAAATTTTACTTTAAGTTTTCCATAATTATTTTACACTTTAGTAATGAATATCTTTTAACTTTAGGGGTCATTTCTAAAATATTTTAAGAAATATAAAAAATGATTATTATTCTAATCGTTTACCAATTTATTTTTTTAAAAAAGTATTAAATTACCAAGTAACAGTATTTTATTTTTTGAATAAATTTAAAATTTTAAATCTTTAAATATTTTAAAATTAATTGTTGATTAATCTTTTCATTGCCAAAATAAATTAAAATATACGTTTATTAAAATATTTATAACTTATCAAAATACGTTTTGTACATTTTATCTTATTTATATCATTCAATTCAATATATTTTATATATAAAAAATAATGAATTGTATTTTCGAGTAAAATAAATAAAAACAAAAGTATCTTTTGTCAAGATGATTTAATAAATACAGTATTACTCAATATATAGACTCCAGAGTAAGTAAATTGAAATTACCTAATTCAATTGATACTTATTGCCTGGATTCTATATCATATTGGCGAATTATAATTACAATATCATTTCTTTTTGTATTTAACGGTGCAATTTAATGAGTAATTTATATATTCTTTTTTTTTGCCTTAATCCTAGTAAATGATTTGAATATCTACCTGGAGGTCTTATGAGGCGAGGTACATGTTTACTTCAAGTATCTGCCTCCTGTTATATTTCATACTCATACTCACTTCGATTTGAGATGCTCAACCTTCAGACTAGTATGCAAACCTTTATTTTTGCAAAATAACTACTTATTTAGAACAAGATATTTGATATACGAAACCCAACTACCTTGGTCACACATAAAAAATTAATAACATACGATTTTCAAAAATTAATACTTTACACAATCACACACAGTTATGTACTGCGAGTGAACGCACAAACACATATACGTATGTATTTAAGTCGGTACTTATATAAAAATGTTTATAAAAAAACAATCTATTCTCATTTACATATATATATATATATATAATTGCATGATTATATACGGTTATATTATTCAAAATAATCTTGAAATAAAAACTATGATAAAAACTATGTATCTAATTCATTAAAATTTATTTTATCTTTCTTACACTAAAAAGAATAAAATTTACAAAAATAACTTCTGCTTGTAATTGTACAACTTTATTTATATTAATAATTATCGTAATTATAACGATATTTTTTAAATCGAATATTTATAATTTATATTAATATTCATGCACAAGAAATATTCGTGACTTACATTATATTACAAAACCTTTATTGATACAATCTTCGAATTGTTAAATAAAGTAAAATATAATATAGATAAGTTACACAAAAGCAGCAAAACTTTTAAAACTTTAGTAATGAAGTTTAACTTTTGAATTAATATATTATTACAAAATTGAATGAGAAATGAGAAAATTAATGTTGATTTTTAAAATTAAATATAATCTCATTATACCGTATAAATATAAAATGATTAAATAATTTGATGCATAATTAATTTCCTTGAAATAATAATAATCAAAGTTATAATTACATTAAAGTGCGAATGCAATTTTATTACCAAAGTAGATAAAAATCTGCAAATTTCATAACATTCTTTGATCTTGAAAAGACATGTATTAAATTGAACTTTTTAATTTTAATAATAAATGCAAATGAAAAACTGGAAAAAATATATATAACAAAATAAATTAATAAATATAAAATATAAAAACTATTATATTAATTTTTATTATATAAAAAATATCCTGAATCTTAAATCAGAGATTGAAATATAGTTAACGTAATGTTCAAAATTAAGTCTTTCGGGAAATGTATTTTTAAGGTATATATGTATCAATAAATAAGTATAGTGCCTTGAATAATAAAAGTTTTGAGTAAGTGCTTACATGAGAAGAATCACAATAAGAAAATATTTTAGAAAATCCCTTTGTGCTTTGCGTTTTCCATGGATTTCGATTTTCTTTCCGAATCTTCTGCACTCAGTTAAACTAGCTACTAGCTGATACTAAAGCACATTTTACGAATGAAAATCCTTAAATTTTCACAAAGGTTCTGCCCAACAAACCACTATGAAAGACCAGACACTAAGCCGGATGTCAGTTGCAATGGTAGACCACTAAAATACCTAAGATTCGGACCTTAACAATTCGACTTTCTTCTCAACCTTGATTTTGTCAGATTGTGGTTTTCCGTAAATAGAATTTCCTCAGTAAGACTGAAAAGTATTCATAAGTGGTCAGCCGAAAATTTAAATTTTATATTTTGTTTAAATTAAAAATGCTATTCTTAAACACTTAGCTTAAGAAAAATTAATAAGAATATAACTTTACATATATATTTTTATTATTAAATATTATAAACAATATTTCTTATCCATCTGTTATACCCTATTAAAATATTTACTCATTGTTGATATTGTAGACCGAATAATATATGAAATACCTTTGAAGTTACGGCTACTTCTCCCGAATATCATTTAAACGCGAGAGAATAATTTGGTAGGTTAAGAAATGTAGAGGCAGAAAATTATTGGCAATGCAAAGGATGTTTATTTAAATTGGTTACACCGCGATTCAGTTATGTACAGATTGATATCTTTCTTTACTGCGTCAGCTCTATATAGAGCCTCAGGTATCCACATCCCCTCCCAGTTCACTTGCTCTTCCCTTGCGGTAGATATCGGTAAGGTGTACTCCTCACCGCTCGCTGCGTACTTAGATTTTATTACTTGCAGGTGTCGGCTGATAATACGTACTCGTCCAAACCTGCATGGACTATTTCTTGAAGATCGATTGAATTGACGATTGGAATTTCCAAAATATTTTATAGTTTTATTATTATTGTGGTGTATAATTTTAGCTATAATTTGTAGCGGAACTTTGCTTTCATTTACAAACACTCATAATTATAAAAATAATAGGATCAATAAAGTATATGTGTATATATATTTCAAAAAATATCTGTACGTTCTTTAATTGTCATAAAATTTTGTAAATAAGTATTTTATTTTTTAATTTAATTATTTTTACTAACAGTAATTATATATAATTTACATTTAGATATTTAATAGAAACGTTCTATGCATTTACATATATTTATTAATTCATATATTTTTCATACAAATGGTTGTAATAAACGATAATAATATGCGAAGTCAATTCTGAAATCAAAATTATAGAAAAGAGAATGAAATGAGCTGAAAATGTGAAAATGTGGAGTTGAAACGCAAAAGAAATTAATGTAATGATAATCGTGAAATTCCAGATTTTATGCACTTGAAGTTGTTGTCTAACAACTTACTTTGTGAAACTTGCCATATTTACTTTGGCGACCATATGAGATCTTCTGCCTTTTCATCTTTCTCCTTCTGGCAGATCATTATTTAAGCGTACTAAAATAAACCTCCCTTTCAAAATTTATCAAAGAAGAATATTCTAATTTAACTTCCAACAATCTTAAATGCATTTAATCTCAACAATTTATATTTAACAATATTATAACATTAAGTTTCAAAGTAAATAAAATAATCATATTCAAAAAATAAATTATATAATCGATATCGCTTATACTAATTACTTTTTAATTTATAAGATGATTAAAAATAATGCATATATTATTTACTAAATCTTTTTAATATTATCGAATAATAAATATATGTATGTAAATACATATGTAAATACATTATTATCCATATATTTTCCAAATAAAATTTAAAAAATTGACATATACATTTACATTAAAAAAAAAAAAAATTATAATTTTAACATTGGTTAATCTCTTATTACAAATAGATTGGTATTATAACATTAATTAAACACCATTTATAATAGTATCCTTCAAACTATTTAAGACTTCATAGAAAAAAAAATTAAGCATGTAAGATAATTTTATTCCATGAAATTTTAAAAACTTCCTTTCATGACCAGTAATCTGTTTAATTAAATTATAGTTTTCACTATTATCTTATGGATATAAATGGATAAAAAATCCTTTTACTTTATCATACTGGATTTATAATAAATCAATAACATTATCTGTACTCTAAAAATTAATTTTATTTAATTGCTTTATATTAATTTAATGTTTATAAATATATTTATTATTTATACGCGACATTAATTCTTTAATTTTTTACAATTAGTTAATAATATTTTACAATATTTGTTATATTTTTTTCTTTTCAATATTATTCAATTTAACTAAAAATTGGAATAAAAAATGGAATGTGTATACTTTCCAATAAAAATCACTTAAAAAATGAATCTTAAAAGCATTGTAAAAGGTAGCTTTTAATTTAAAAAATATTATTTAATTTACTAAGTGAAGAGATATTGTATTACGAAATACAATAATTCTAATTTATTATTTTATGAGTAAAATTTAATGTACATAATTTTCCAGTAAATGAGCGCAAATGTACAAACGTAAACTGTATTGCCCGTACAGCTATAAAAAATGTATAAAGAAATAATTTGTAAAATTAAAATTGATTTTTACCAATCAATATATGAATTTAGATTCTAGAATTTTATAAATATTTCTTGTAATATAAATTTATAATGATTTAATTATTATTTCTATTTATGTTTAGCATAAAAATATTAAATTTTACAAATGTTTTTATAAAAATAATCCAATATTATTACAATATATTACTTAAGAAAAAAGATTTCTGTAATAATAAATCTTAAATTTTATTTACTTTATTTTTTCATCCCATTTAAATGAATGAAAATTATAAAATTAAAAATTAAATATTGACGTTTTCCATAAAGAAACATAAAAGAAATATTAAATGTGTTAAGCTGTATACTACAGTGGTGCAAACCCTGAAATAATAATTAAAATGATATAAGAAATTTCCACTTTGACTTATGCATTATCATAAAGAAATAATATGGTTAAAATTTTTTTCTTGCACATCACATATATGCATTTGTGCCATCCTATGAAAGTACGTTTTCTTTACAATACAGAATGTAAAAACCACCGGAGAATAGTTGCCACTTCTCTCGAACAGCACGTGCTATCGTAGTCAACTCGAACTTTATTTCCCTTGGGTAAGCACAAAAAATAAAAATGCATAAACGATAAATGAGTCGAGAGAAAAACCATCATTTTCCACATTTTCAATGCAACAAGGAATATATTTTCGAAAAATAGGTGCAAATGTATGATTGTGTTATAAGTCTATTCAATGTGTTAGTGATATAATGACTAAAATACTCAAGTAAAGTAAATATGTAGTAAATTTGAATAAAATATAATACCAGTGCATCGATAAAAGCTAAAAATAAGAGCAAAAGCCATTGGTAAAGTAAAAATGTAAGAATAGATAAAACTACAAAAAGATCGTTCAAGATTGATTAATGAAAATGGAGAAAAAAAACTTTTTTCTTAATTAAAGATTACATTTTAAATTAAGCATATCTATGCATCAACTTGCTTTAATGAACATTATAATAAAAATTCATCAGTAATTTACGTTATTATGTTGTAAAGTTATTGATCATTACATTAAGTTTTAATCAATGGCCTGAAGAATGAATTAAATGAAGGATTTGAATGAAATTTTTTAATGAATTCGTAGATTTAAGGAAATGGATTGAAAAGAAAACGCAAATTAAATGTAAAGCGACAAAAAATGTAAAAACGAATCTCGAGAATTTTTAAACAAATGAAACCTACTAAGTTTTATTGGGCAACAAATATTTGATAAAACCGTGTAAATTAAAATTAATGTTAAAAAATAAGATATATAAAAGTAAATCATAATTTAAGGTATAATTAGTTCAATCAAAAAATAATTTTTTTGGTTTAAAGTTAGTATTATAAATATTAGTATTAGTGTTAAATATTATTATTAAGCATTAATAAATATTATTTATGAGATAAAGTAATGTTCATATAACGGAGCATAACAATTTCGAGAAAAATTCTTATACTATATTTCGATACATTCACAAATAATGTTAGTAGTTTCAAAATGAACACAAAATAATTTAGAAATCTTATAGCTGGCAACCACGTAAAGCCAGTCGGTATTTCATGTACATTACGTACACGTGTCGAAGAAAATTCATCGATTACGTTTTTGCCTCTCGAAAAGCTGTAAATCCTAACGTGACCGCTTAACTCGATCGCAACCCCTTTCCTTTTTTCACCGCAAAACTTGTGCATCGCGGGGGTGCATTATGAACGTAATCATAAAAGGGGTGGGTGGCGGGTGGCGGGGGGGGAGGGGAACGTCAGAACGAACAACCCGCATCTTTCATAATACACGTGCTAGTAGTTCTGTTCGCGTCTTCGTAATCCCACCATTTCTGCACTCGATCTCTTTTTATCTACCGTTTCGTTTTTGTTCGGTCCAATTTTCTTCATCAGCCCAATTATACGCTTTTCATCTGTCATCTTCACTTGTAGTATTTTCGGGGGGTTATTTTTCACGAGATTTTTTGTTTACTATTATGAATCACACTATTATATCGGTTATGTGAAATTGCCTGTTTTTTTATGTTCTAAAATTTTATATTGTTAACATCATTATTATTAAAAGTATTTATGAAGTTTTCTTTACTTTTAATTGTACTGTATAAATATACTCTATATATATACTGCTTAAAAAAGTATAAAAAAATTTTTTTTTAAAACTTAATTATATTGAAATATTTATGATACATTTTATTAGTTAATTAATCTATTAATAACATATTCACTTGTAACTACAAAGTGCTGACGTTGGTATCCAAATATTTATTAAGTGCTATGGAAACATGATTAAGTAATTAATATATTTATACAGTGAAAGCAAATATTCATTAACTTTAGACGTTTTTGATTATAATTTAATTTCAATTTTACTTTCATATTAAATATAAGGAAATAAATTTATTTAATAATTTTACATTTATCAAAATTAATTTTACTAATGATAATACAATCATTGAGTAGTAATTTGAAAAATTTTTAATAACACATTATCATTTATACTTCTATTGAAGAAAATTAACTGTTAACACTGACTGAAATAAATAAACTTGTTCATTAATTATTAGAATTTTATACATATATATACTCACATTTATTAAAATCATTGTAACATATCATGTTATCTATCAGTAATAAATAAAAACGCGAATAAAATCTGTTTAATTGTAGTAGAATATATTCTCTTACGAATATATAATTTTTTAACGACTTGACTGATTTCAATTATTATTCAATATTTATTGATAATAACTTTCAAACCATCAATTTTATTCAAATTAAGTTTTTTTATAGAACGATGAAATTTCAATAAAGTGAACATAAAAAATATCAGATATTGAAAAAATTACATTTAATAACATTTATTTTTCTAACTATTGAGTTATTTATATTTAAATCTTTGAGATGCAGGGTAATTGATACTTGCAACATTTATGAAGCGATATTTTTGAAACCGCTAAACTATTTCAACTACATAAAACTCATCTCGGGATTGTGAAAGGCATAGAGTTTCATATTTGCCAACTTGCACGTGATCTTTTCCTTTCATGTATAGAATGTTTTGATTATACACAAATCAGCCGATATTGAACAAAAATTATTTATAAAAACTATATTTGATATCAAAAAAATTGCGTGGATTTGAATTTCTCAAAGATATTAATTTACAAATTTTATTTTTGGAAAATAGTAGTTACAATTTTTAAACGATTTTGTTAAATTAATCAAACCAATCACAGAGATATTGGAAAGCAAAACTATCGTATATAAACAAATGTATTATTTTCAAACAATAAAAAAAATAGTGTACCTACTCTATGAACATCGTTTGCCTATCAAAAATTGCTTTTCATAACTTTCCGTAATTGTGAAACATTGATCGACAATCGTATTCAAACACTCCATCAAAATCTGCGATCCGTAAAATAAGAAAAAAGAGATCAAAAATTGAGAAGAAAAACTAGCAATAAAAAGCAAGAATTATACATCAAGCGATGAATTTGATAGGATGAACGACCTTGACATCGTCACAGGATTTCCCTGGCTACGACTCCCAAGTGCTCGGGAGCGATAAATAATAAAACAACATATTTCCTGCTTCGCCCCCGCATGCACTCAACTGCAAAATTGTAAGTTACATGCAACTACATGCATAAACAACTATATTCTGTGGGTCTTAAAATTCATAGGATCGACGTATTTTTCACGTCAGCTCTTTTGTATTTGGACTTTTTCATTTTGTGGAAAAATATGTGCCCATGTTTAGCTGCAAACGCAAGCTTTTATGAGCATCGAAAATCGAATTTTGAAATATCATGAAAACTACTATTGTAGTGCACAACTAATGCGAATCTTGTACCTTAAAACTATAAAAAATTATTGAATCTTTACTCGATTGCTTCTATTTATATTTCATATAATATCAAAGCCAAGCACCTAGAAAATTTATCAGTCTTGATATCAAATATAAATTGAATAATGGTAAAAAAGCTATTATTTTTACTTTTAAGATATATTTCGTTTTGTAATTAAACATTTTTTTTTCTTATAATTTCCATGTAATATTAAACTAACAATCAGATGTAAATTGTGGTATTTGAATTCAAAATTATCATTCGAATTTAAAATTCGAAAACTTTGAGTAAAATTTTAACAAATACAATATGACACAATGTTCTAGTCACTTTCTACCACCAAATACTTTAATAACTGAGATGCATCTTCAAATTCGCATCAGACCACCACGTGGATTTTCGTGCGAGTACATTGAATCTTGTATATTGGTATAGTTTTAAAGAAACTTAAATCACTATTAGCAACAGTTTTTTGCATCATCATAATTTAACATGAGATAAGGTACTACATTAAGCTATCAGGAACTTTTGTCGTGCACGAAGACCAAAGCTCTTTAAATTCCCGTACGCTAAAAAGGACCGTGTTTATGTACAAATACTGTCTACCTCGAAAAGCCCCGAAAGCCTTGAGCCGTTGTTAGTTTCCGGTTCACTAATCTCTCGAGAAGATTCAAGTTTCTCCCCACTCTCAATACCATCATTGAACCATACTTACAGACCTGTTGAAGTAGATTAAATTTTATGCATATAAGATTCACGTATCTTGTCATTTATCTTCATAAATTGCATAAGTAATAGATTACAAAACTCAGATTTCATTCTACTCTTTGTACTTCGTAAATTCGCATCCATTATTATAAAGATTTGTTGTGCAGTACATAGTGTCACGTGAAACTATTCTTTTAAGTTAAAATAAATACTAACGACGAGCAATTTCTCTTTGAAACACAAAGTTAAAATGCAAACATTTGCTCATTTATGTTTTATGTTTTCCACATGAAACATTTAATATTTAATTGATTTGTACATAGTGAAGCGTAATTTATGAGAAAAATATCATATTACGTGCACTCCATTTCAAAATTTTTTAGTCTTTTATGCTTTTACTTGTTCAATAAAATGGATACTCTTACACTTTTACTTTTTTCATATTTTAAAGGCACAACGATAATTTGAAATTAAAAGATGAGTATGTCTTCTACATAAATATATACATGCATGACTCACCATAATGAACGATGAATACATATACAAAGGTTTTTATTTGTGAAGACATTTTTTTCAATTTAATATTAATACAACTATTACATAAAGATCTTTTATAGAAGCCACTTTAAAAAAAACTGCATTACTATCTAAGGAAAAAAAGAAAACAATATGATATATTATATTTTCTACTAAAGTTATACCACATTTTTTTAAATTAATATAAAATAAAACATTTTAAAGGGTGTTGTTATAAATTTATTCACGTTAGTACAGGCATTCATATTACGTAAGTAATAAAACAAACAGTGAATATTAATTATAAAATAGTAAATAATATAAAAAAAATTATTTTTGTTATAATACAAAAATATATTTTATAATAAAGGTATTATTTTAATTAAAAATAGTTTCAGATGACCTACCTATTTATGGAACTGAGAAACATTTCAATGATTATTAAAGAAAATTGATTAATGACATGACCGAAATATTAAGTGAAAATTATCCTTATTAATTTTTAAGCATATAAAAGAATTGATTAGTTTACTTATATTTTAATATAATTTGAAGCATTATTTATAAATATTCCGCAATAAATTTTGCATTTTCATTAATTTTTTCATTTTAAAGTTTATAGCTTATAAAAAAAAAATTAGGTATTACTACAATTTCAAATCAGAAAATTTCTATATAAACATAAATTCGAATTTAAATTAACTTTTCTAAAAGATAATATGAAGAAAAATAAAATAATAAAACAACTTTTATATGTTAAAAGTATTAAACTTTAATAATATTCCTGCCTTATAAATGAAGTAATATCACAAATTTAAAATTTTTTAACATTTATTAATTAAATCTTGGAATTAAGTTTGAAAATTTCTTCATGTAATCTTTGTACACAATATTTATATCTATACTTACATATTATAATAGAATTTGAAAAATATTATTAATTTATTAATTAATATTTGAACATATGTTGATTAAATATTAAAAATCAAATATATTATATTGTGAATATTTTATTTTTAAATAATTAGCTTATATTTTTATAATATGCAATAATTATTGATATTTTCGATTTGAAAAATATAAATAAAAATAATACTTGAAAAATGATTATTTTTAGTTAATTAAGAATAAATTGTCCAATAAAAAACTCCATTTCAATAAAAATTATGACTTTTTTTTATGTTTCAAAATGAAAAATGAACTGCATTATATAGTGTTACGAGTGTGTATTCATAAAAATAAAAATATTATATATAACAATCTTGATACACAAGTTGAAAGATAAGTATAAATCATAAAGACAATGGTCAACTGCAATAAACTGTAATATTCCTGCAAATTTAAAAGTCGTCAAGGTCCTATCAAAAAGTTTTTACTTATCTACATTTTTATAAAAAAAAATATTTTTATTTCTTATAATATTATTATTATTAGTGTTTTAAAAGTACTAAATAGTTATTGCAATCTATTACACGATAAATAGTATTCTTCGCTATATTACTATGTTCATCTTGAAGAAATTTAAGAAGCTTTTTGAAAATTGAAAATACATCAATAAACAAATGAAAAATTGAAGTGAATGTTCTGATTGTATATTATTTTAATAAAATATTATTTTAATTTTATATTTAACTAATTCAAACTTTGTAATTTGAATAATAATAAATATTGACAACACTAAAATTATTTATACAATTATAAGAATAATCTTTGTAAAATTTGAAATAATGAGAGTCATTTCGAATGTTACTTCTGCATTTGGATGCATTCCAAATAGCAGGAAAGATGAGAACGTTATGAGAATCAAGAAAAATAAGGAACTTTATTACAAAGTACGAGGTACAATGAAAGTGATAAGCGATGTAAATGTTTCTTGGCCCATTTTTTCTTCCTTGTGGCTTTGAATAAATTTAATTCAAAAAGAAAAAAGTTTTTAACGCTCTTTTGCGAATTCCAACCTCTTTACCGCATTTCTCTACTTACTTTTCTTTGCTTTTTCATTTCCGTATTTGTTATACCACCTTAGTTTCACTAAAGTATGCTCTTAATGACTGTACAAAAATTTTATACATCCTTGAAGTTTTATTAGAAAATTTAATTTATAATTGTGGTATAATAGAATGTACATATGTAAATTACATTGAGCTGACCATTTATAGTATATGTTTGTTTGAAAATTATTAAATACTTTTGAGTTTTTTAAATTTTATTTTTAATACTTTTATAGTTTATCCTTATAATTGTGAATTTAATTTGATATACAAACTTGTGTATGTACATTTAAAATACCTATTTCTCTAATTACCTTTTGTAGAATAAGGGAAACAAATTTGAATGAAATTTATTGATATAGAAATAATAAAAAAACGTTTACATAGCTGATGTAGTATATAATTTTAAAGATAAATGCATAAGTAAATGTTTTAAAAAATTAAATCTAAAAGGGCTCTCAATTTATATAATAAAGAAACTAAAAATACATTTCAATATTTATGAATATGCAGAATTTTTGGGAAGCATATATTTCTAAGCTTTTGACAACTAGTTACATTAATGTTATTTAAATAGATAACTTTCTTAGGGCTTTAAATATTTTTTATTTAATTTAGAGGCTGTCAAGAAGAATTCTTCAAATAAAAATATATTTTTTTTAGTTAAAATTTTTTTTTCAATATATTATAAAATTTATATTTACACTGAATAATTGTTGTAGAACTCGTAATTTATAAGAACTCTTTCATCGTGTTTGCATTTGAAAATAAACCTGTAAATCTACACTGATATTGGTGCGTACAAAATTAAAATTAATAATTGAAACGCAAAGAAAAATAAATAACTAAAACATAAAAATGATAAGTATAAAATGTTGCTGCGTAATAAGCAATAATTTATTTTTTAATTAAAGGCACATCCCGTTTAAGGCAACCACTGGTAACATAAAAAAAATACACGAACAATATAACCAATACTAGCATTACGATTGTAAAGTTTTATGAAAAAAGGTGAAGTTTAACGAGATCGTGTTAGAGAATCTGTAAGCGAAACAATGTGGAAAATATCCAGGGTCGAGACTTGAGAGCTAAAATGAAAGCGCAATTGAGGGATCAAGTTGTTGAATGCTTTTTCACGGACGTAATCTAAAATGGGCGAGAGCAGCTCCGGATGCTGCATGACTCAGATAAAGTCTGTAAATCAATCAGATGAACGCGGGGGGAGGAGTTTTCGAACACGTCCGCCACGTTGCAAAAGGTATTATTCGTGTCCATGAGAATGGACGTGTCTACGTTATGTGCGAGCCAACAGAAGCCAAACTTCGACAAGCGGCTGCATTTGTGGGTATTTTTATATCTCGCGCTACTCAAATGTGCATAATGATAGAATTAAGATCCCAACTGTCAAACCGAATTTTTTTTTTTTTTTTTAAGGTACTTGATTTGCTCGCTCTGACTACTTCCAATATATAAATAATCGGTTATAAAATTAAAGCGGCTTTCTGTCTTTAACAATTTTTCCTTTTGAACATATGAGCATTTACATGAATTTTTATTTTTACATTTCAAATATATTTACGATCGGCTTAAATTTATAATTATATATTAAAGGCCAAGAATTTTTTTACAAACATTCTACTATATATAATATAAAACACAGTCTTAATGATTTTTGTGTCTATTTATTTTTTTCCTATAATATATTTAATTATAATATATATAATAATTAATTCATTAATAAATCAATGATCATTTTTTTTTTATACATCATTTATCAACAGCTTTTACTTGTCTTATTGTAATAAAAAAGTTTAAATTGTCATGATTTTTACGCATTTGTGAGAAAATTCATTATTATGGAAATCAAAATAAAATTTCAATTAACACTATTTGGATGTGAGTCTGTTGATTTCTCATTATTAATATGCGATCAAATATCTCACACGCTTACAGAATGTTTGACTATAGGAGTTAATCCTGTATAATTATCATTGCACACTTTGTCATCAATTGAGAGAAAATACATATACATGGGCATTTTGTACAATGCGCAATACAAATTTCCGTATAAATTAATTGTGTCAATAATGTACATTAAAATACAAGATAATGAAGCATGATTAATATGTAAAATTATTGATATAAAAACTTATAATCACGTATTAATAGAGTACAATTATTCAAATTCACTTTTAACAAATAAACAACACATAACATATGTATAATCTATTTTATATACTACCTATCTATGTTTATTTTTTGATATTTTAAAAATAATTAATTTTAATATATTTACAAAAGTTACTGTATAAAATATTATCATTGATAACATTAGGATCAAATAAAATAATTTTTCTCATTGATTCTATTTTATTTTTAAAAAATGTATTTATAATTTATAATTTAGGTTGTTATCAAAAATGTCAAATTTATGCATATTCTGTATACCGAAATTTGATTTATATTCAATTAATAATTCTATAAGCACGATATCAGTTAATCATTAATGTTTCTTTATTATCCACTAATAATTTAATTTTTAAATATTGAAAGATTTCTGTGTAAATTGAAATTTAATTCAGTATGACAATTTTCACATTATCTATAGCTTAATCTATATCTATAGCTTCTCCATTAATTTAAAAAAAAAATTTGCCCAATTATTCAATGAAATCGTCACCACCTTTATATGAAACTCATATGTTGTATCTCAAAATACCAAATACCTATAATATTTATAATTCATTTTAGTATGATAACTTGTATAAATGTGATGTTGTAGCAGATTACTTTATCATTGTTTAGAATTGATATGTTAGAGAATTAACTATATTATCTTGATAATTTTCTATTAATATGTATCATATAATTATTGGAAAATAAATATATTATTTATACGAACAACTAAACATTATAAATCAATTTTACTTCACTTCCTAAAAATATACGATGAATTTCCAGTTTTATTTGAATTTTTCACACATAAGAATAAAATATGAAACTTAACTCAATAAGTTTTGACAAAATTTATATAGATGGTATATTCCAAAATTATCCAATTTTTATTTTTTTTTTGGAGACACTATTTGTTGAAGCATTTTTTGAAAGATCGGAAAATGTGCAGAAGAGTTTTTTTCTATTTGTTCCTTTTCTTATTATTTTTTTTCAAATATTAGGAGCGAATGGATTTGTCTTCACACGAGAGGTGTTTTTCAGTTTTGTAACATAGAGCGATAGATCGACTGTTGGAACAGCTTTCCGTGATAAAAATTTGTTTGCGGTTTGATCATAAAACTTTTAAATGTTAAAAAAGTATTTAAGGATAAAATTACGTATAAATCATAATTAGAAAAATGGCATAAGACTTTCAAAAAGATTGACGATTATCTCTGTTTTTCGCATTCAAAAACATTCCAAATCAATTTTAACGCCCAATGAGTGCACAAAATTTTGAGTTGAAACCATCGTTTAAGTATTAAGATAATTGATGACACTGAATATATCAATACATGTACATAATTATCCTTAAAAACATTTTTTAACATTTAAAAATCTCCAAGTGTTTTTACTAAATCGTAGACCAAAATTTTACCGCTTAACGCTATTCCACCAGACAATTCATCAGAGTGTGTTACAAAACTGAAAAACATCCTTTACGTAAATGTAAATTCTCCCGCTTCTAATAATCGAAAAAAGGGATAAATAAGAAATACTCTCCCGAAAATTTTCCGATATTCCTGAAAATGCCTCGACTAATAGGGTAAATAAAAAAAAATAAAAATTCGATACTTTTTGGACCCACCTTGTTTTATAAAACAATATAATTATGCAATATTATTATGTTAATATTATAAGTATAAAATATAAAATGTATAAATTATTTTGATATAATATAATATATTAGTATATAAAACATTATACGAGTTTTTAAATATTTTTGACATATAAAATACTTGCTATTTGTGAACAAGTAAAATCAATATATATTTTGAGTGACAAATATTTGCTGACTATATATAATTATAATAACTGAAAATTACTATATTAATTTAAAAAACTGCGCAAACATTTCGATGTACAAAGTTAAATATTTAATAGAGAGAGAAAAATATTTTTATATTTTAAAGCGTTTTAATAAAAATAAATTTACGTTCAAATAATAAGCTTTTCAGTTTCTAATAAGTAGATAGGAAATTCTCATCGATGATGATAAGGGCCTTAAACCTTGAATTTTTGCCATCGCGACAGTGAATGATTATTAAGACGATATCACTCATAAATCTTTTATAGAATTATGAGATACAACATATATTACAGTACGAATTCTAGTGCTGTGAAGCTCCTTGTGATGTCCGTCACCTGGGAATGAAAATTACGATTAATCGTTACCGCAGGTGATATGTACCGTTTAGCCATGTGTTTATTTATTAGCTTACCACTCAGTACATTTAGCTCGAGTTAATGAAAACTTTAATTTAGTTTATTTGTACAATAATTGAAATTATCTATTATTTAATCATTCATTTTTAAATATTTTTTATGCATTGTTAATAAATCATTTTTTATATTATCATTAAATTATTCAGTAATACGAAAATGATATCAATAATATATTCCCGAAAATTATTTTTAATTCTTCATATTCAAGAATATAATAAATATTGATTAATAAATATAGCTTTTTAACTATTAAAGAAATCAATTATTGATTATTGAAATTTGTAAGAATAAATATTTATTTAGTATCATAAAGAACTTCAGCTAAAATGATTTTCGCAATTCAAATTTATGTTATTTATAAAATATTAAACTATATTATAAATTCATTTATAATTAAATACAATAAAAATTATTCCGTATAAATGAAATTAAAATAAGGAGCGTAAAGCATGATCATCTTAAAAATCTAAATACAATGGCAATTAAAAAAATACCACATAATCAACTGAATATTTTTTAACTCTTAGATTTTTTTTCAAGAAAAAGTATTGAATTCGTAATTATGAATTCGAGTAAACTATATATCTACTGCTTTAGAATTATCTATATATATATATATATGTGTGTGCATACATATTACTTATTATTATAATACACACAAAATATATAAATAACTTTTTCCCTTCGACAAATATATAAACCATGTATCTTCATATTTCATTCTTTACTTTCCCTTATAGATTGTGCTATTTAATTTTCAGAAAAAAATGCACTAGTAAATTTTATCCGGTTGTATTTTTTTGACAATGATTTATTAACTAATTTTTACTTTATCAAGGATTTTAAAGTTTGAAATTAAAAAGTAAAATTTTACAAAAAATCTTATAAACTCGAATAAAATACCTGTGCGTATATATATCTATATATAAATTGTGTTCGTGAATAATTTGAGAATACATACATTCTAGAAAATATGCTATAATTATAGAAAGTAACGAGAATAAAATATTTAAATATATTTAACTCTAGTAACTATAATGGATATACTGAGAAACGAATAACAATTCATAAAAATTAAAATATAGTAACTAAGTTTCGTATTAATTGAATCTTATTAAAAAATTTACCTAATATTAATTTTGTAAATAAACATTTGATATATTAAATACTTTCTATTATTTTCATGTGTATACATACATATGTTTTAATAATTACACTATCGTGTATAGACATAGGATTCTTCGTAAACAAGAAATGTAATAAAACAAAAAATATGGTTGTGTATTATCTCACAATGTATAAGCAAATATGATATATATTACACTTTAATCCCAATATGTGTATATTTCATTCTACCCTTTTCTATTAAATCAATATTAAAATGATTTAAATACAATTGCGTTTATTTATTGGATAAATTTCCTCTAAATAATACATTAGATATGTACAAAAAAAATTTAATTCCAACAATCTATAATACAAAATAAATTACATTTATCAAATAATCCCCTTTCTAACCGAATTGTTTGAACCAAAGATATCTGTTGGAATAAGAAAATTGGTGTTTGAGTTCATAGATAGGATATAAGTTAGTAGTTTCAAAATAATAACTGCGAATCGTGAGTTTCAACTAAATTTATGGAAAGCCACCGCATGTCGCGTAAATGAAATTTATGCTACATTGATATACGCCTTATACATGTATTAGAATGTGTAAAATCGTCTACCATATGAATTCGTATATAATAAAGTCCAGCAAAACATACGCTTACACTTTCACGTGAATAATAAACTTTTTTAACGAATTCAAAATCTATATGAATACAAAATATTTTTGAATGTACATTTGCCATAAAAAATCGGTAGACTGTTGCAAATTTCTGAGGTAAAATTTCTAAGTGCTCATTTCATTCTATTTTTCAGTGTAATATAACCATTTTTTTAATTGAAACTCTTTTTTAACATAAGTTCCTCTTTTTTTTCCACATCACAATTTTACAAGAGAATTTGTTTACGTTTAAATGCAATCCTTTTAGTTAACAATAAATCATTTACATTTATAAAAAAAATGTCAGAATATCGATTTTACACTAACATTAATGATGACTTGTATAAGCATCTAAAATTAATTTGGCAATCTGTGAATTCTTATACATATGAAAATAGTTTTATACATTTTTTACATAAAAATTTGCTTGATATATTTTGCTATACTCGTTAACACCTGCAGCAAATTTTATTATTTCTCTTCAATGAACTAACAAAGTCTCATTTATATTGAGACATGCAACTTCTCATCAAATAAAAATGTTATCAAAAATTGTAAATTATATGTATAATATTACACAAATATATGAAATTTTATAATTATTGATACTATATTATTTATTACCTTAAGATACCAGAAATCTTTGTGGTATAAAGTGTGTAAATAAATTAAACATTTTTTAAAAAAGAGATCGATATTGAATTTTTTGTTACAAAAAATATAAATATTCCATTTCCTTTTTATTTTATTAAAATAACAATTCAATCAATTTTAGTTTTTTTACATTAATAAAGTTTCTAAAGAAATCTATATTTGTGTTTTTACTTTTAAAAGATATTCAATAAAAATCCATGTTAACCATAATATATAATTTAATATAAAGACAAATTACCTAATATAAGCTTAGAAGTTTTAATATATAAGGTTACAAAGAAAATTAATGAAAATTATTAGTATAACAATTATTTAAACCTTTTATGAATAAATAAAAAATAATTATTAAAAAAATAAAGTAAAGAATAACTCGACATAAAGTTTCTATGAAGATTTATCAAATATAAAAGTTTTATGTCTTATTTTATTTTTATTTATTTTTCCGTATATATACATTTTTATATATTTCTTGGATATATATTTTGTGAACCATTATTTTTAATCAAAAAAATTTATTTTAACTTATACAATAATTTACATAAAATTAAGTTTAATACTGTATCGTAAAAAATTTTTACACAAAATTTTAACATAATTATGAGAAACTAAATAATTCGATGTATTATACCTCATTATGTATAAAACAAAGTATTCAAGTAAAAATATAAATGGTAGATGCCTATTAAATTACTGAGAGATAAAAATATAATAGGAATTGATAAACCTTTGAAGAACTTTAGGTGGTATTGTTACTGTAATCTCCTTTTATAAATTCTATTTTCACATTTTTATGAGTTTACATTTGGATTCTTCACTATATAGATATAGATAAATTAAAAAATCTAAAGGAAAAAAGATAAAATCAATGGAAAATATTTTTATTAATATATATTGATAATTAAATTTTGATATTAAAAAAGGAATAAATTAAATTGGCAATTTTTTACTAAAATATATTATTTATTTAATAAACACTATCAAATATCTTTTCTTATACTATTATAATAATTTTTGGCTTTATTAATGATTTGTATAGAAATAATACTTACAATGCAAAATAAATATTTTTTTCATAAAATATTATTTTTAAAAATATTATTTAAACATCAAAAATATTAAAAGCAGTAAAAATCTGTATTATGTTCCTTTAAAAAAAAATGTACATTTTTTATTATTCTTATTATTCATATTTTTAAAATTTAGAACTTTTTTAAATATTAGATATTCTTTTTAATGTATTATTCATAAAATAATATATGACTTTAAATGCTAAAAACTTCCAATAGTAATATGTAATTTAATATTTTTTTAATATTTATTCTATGTATTTATTTTTTTAACCCTTTTTATTTTTAATGTTATTTGACGATAATTTATTTAAAAATTAAGATGTAATAATTCGGTTTGTTATTGTATATACAGAATATTTTAAATAAAAAAAATTTAGTATGCTTAAATATTTAGAAAAGCTATAAATATAAGATCATTTTTAGTTCGTCAATTTAGCTCTCAATTCTAAGTTTTGAATACATAAAACCAAGTTTTATTGATTTTTCAATTTTTTAAATTAAAAATATATAGTATTATTCTTAATTTGCTAAGTCTCAAAAAACAACAAAGTTTTTATATTATCCTTAATTTAAAAATCATAATAAGTTATTTAGAAATTTATTGTCCTCAAATATTCATTAGAAAACATATGACATTTGCTCCCTTTGAAACTGGATCCATATTCACAATTTTATTCAAAAGTTGGAAAGTGCAATTTGTGTAAATCTTCAATAAAAAAATTCAATAGTATAAAAAAAACTGAAAGCCGCAATACACAAACATGTATATAGATAAAAGAAAAAAGCTATTACTTTAATAAATGATCGCTAATTTGAAAATGATAATTACGAGATTAGAAAGATACAAAAATTTCGATGACCAAAATTAAATTCAATAGTTGATATCAGTAACTAAAAATATACTATGAAAGGATATTTATTTTTTAAGTTAATTCTTATTTTAACATCAATTTTCATTGACCAGATGCTTTTTACAACATAAAATTAATTATTATATTTATTCTGTATATAATAATACGTAATTAATAGATAATTGATTTCAATACTTAAAATTTTTTTTTTATTATATAAAATATAAAATTTATGTCTTTATGATTTACAGATACTTAGTGAAAACTAAATTTATCTCAATTATATTTGCATCTATAAAGTGAGTGGTAAACCACTCAATAAGGGATATAGTTGACATGTAGATGGTCCATACCATTCCCTTGCGACAAAACGGTGATTGGTTTCAAGTTGAATCGATTTGGCTCCAGACGATTTTTATGGATATAAGCGTGATTTATTTATTACTGCTTATATTTTACTAGTTTTTGTTTAATTATCATTTTCAATTGCATATTATTTTTTCTATGTTTTATGAATTTTTTGATCTTTCGTTTTGTTTCTAATGTCCTCAAAAAAACAAACACTTTTACCTGTAATTTGATTAGTTTCTTGATTACAAAAGGATATTCACACTTTGTTTTTAATAAATAATTATAATTATAAAAATGAATATGTTAATAAACAACAATTTTATGAAACGAAATATTTAGAATAATTCTTCAATGAATTTATATTTATAGATAATTTAAATCTAATTTTTCATTGTCAAAACATTAAAAAAATATATCATTCATAAACAAGAAAATTTGTAACATAATATTTAATTCTTTTCATTTAATACAGGCATACTGAATAAAGTCAATTTAAAACTTTCTTTAGAGAAAGGAAAATTAATATAGGAGTAATGGTTGAATATTTTATGAAAACTTAATATGTGAATAAGTTTTAATTTTAAAAAAAGTTATTGCCTGGAAAATAAACTCTAAATCAATGA
This sequence comes from Eupristina koningsbergeri, assembly GCA_018907245.1. NCBI lineage: Eukaryota > Metazoa > Arthropoda > Insecta > Hymenoptera > Agaonidae > Eupristina > Eupristina koningsbergeri. Next base: position 2,190,941 of record JACCHV010000005.1, on the reverse strand, counting down.
TAATGTTTAATAATAATAATAAATACCAAGATTAAAATTTAATATACCCAGTCTGCGTCTCATTAAAATTTTACATTGTAATAAACTTTTTTATTATTCATATAATTTTAACACGTGTCAGTGATTAGTTATTTGATAGAATTTTTATTATTATCGCATGTTTAGAATTAAAAAGAAATTATATTAAAAATATATTTAATTTGATATGTATCTTGCTAGTTATAATTTTTATTGTTACATTTAAATTAATTTTCTTTAAATTCAGAAATTCTTATATCTAAAGTAAAAAGATACACACATATATATATATATATATAAACACTTACGTATAACTTTTGTTTTCTTCATACCTCAAATAGATTTCTAAAAGAAAATACGAAAAATATCGTATACATTGAAAAAAAGTCTTGTCAAAAATATAAATAACCATCACTGTTATATACTATGATGTATGCACGGATTTCTACCATCAAAGTGGCAAGGAACTTTTTGACGGGTCCATAATTCACGTAACTCTTGCTAACTTATTCGCATGCAAATCATAATCGATCAATAATTCGTAGGCCTTGTATAATCTACAGCTGCTGTTTCAAATACGAATATATATATATAGATTTCCAAATGGATATACATCGTTTTCTAAACATTTTTAGACCTCCACCATGTTAATTCTTTAAAAATTTGTAAAATTTTGATGACAGAGAAATGATGGTTTAACAGAGTTCAAAGCTATTATACCGAGAGTTAAAGCTTATATGAAGACTTAAAGCTTACATAGTGCATGCGATCATTCAAAATATGTTTCAAAATGTTTTTATACACGCAATAAATAATGTATACACAAATGTAGCATAATATATTAAATGTAACTACACTGATAGAAAAACTACACCGGTGGAGAATATTACATCAATGCATCATGCTAAAACTAAAATTGATGTATTATAAAAGGTAATTATAATATTGTAAATTATTGCTTATAAAGTTCAAATTTGTAAATAAAATTTATTTAAATATTTTTTATTGTTGCCTTATCTGAGTAATAAAGTGTTTTCGCTTATGTAAAAATGGCTATAGTTTCATTACGTACCAAAATTGCTTATTATACGTGTATCTTATCGTTCTCATAAAATACTTTTTAGCATGTACTGCAGATATCCATTAAAGAATGAACATTAGTTTTACCTACGTTCGTCGCCTTCTTAACTTCGCATTTTATATAGAAACCATTATTTTTATTCTTCACACAATGTCAAAAAAAGTTATTTTTTTTTTTAATTTTTAAGCTGAACCATAAGCCAAATTTCCGAATTTAAATTAAAAGCCAGAGTTATTCATTACGTAATATTTCTGCTACAAGTTGAAATATTAAAGCGTAACCTAATTTTAAATGACAACTCCAATTCCATTTCATTCATATGCATACGTTTTCTAAAGCAATAGAAATACTGTGACAGATTTTTCATGAAATTTAATTGGCAGGCTTCTAAGTGAAAATGTACAGGACATCCTAAATTTTGAAAAACATTTATCGAGTTGCGAGTAGTTAGGACAGTTGATCAAACAGATAATAATTTTTCTACGTAAATTCGAATTGCAAATCTAAGAAACGTAGTCACATTTTTATTTTTTACGTATATTTTTAAGAACACTTTATTTTCATTCACTTGCATGCTAAATAGCGCTTATTTAAAGCAGCACTTCTTCATGTTATTAAAAGATATTAATTTTCTTTCATTTATTATTGGATTACCAAGAAATTAAATTTATTAAAAAATTGAATCCGTTTTTTTAAAATAACTCGTAATCTAAGCAATTAAAATGAATTATTCGATCTATAAAATCCATTCTCGGTCATAAAAAGCTGATTTTCAAAATTATCAACGATCAAGATATTGTTGAGAAAAGAATTAAAAAGAGGCTGTCGAGTATTTGAAAAAGTACTATCAAAACTTGCTTAACTTTGTAAAACTCTTATTATTTTTCAACTTACACATCGGAATAAAATACGAGTAAACTTTAATGCCGAGGGATCTTGAATAGTTCGGAAAGCCTTGGATCTGATCTTAATCGCGAATTCATTCGGCTAAACGAAACGAAACCCTTTTCCTTTCTAGGAGTAGAGCTGTGTAAACTTACATGGGGAAAAAGAGAATATAATGCAACATAAGACATCCAAGATCCTGATAGAGTCTTGCAAGGCGGATTTCCTCGTAGATCTGTGTTCTTCATCCGGCCCTAAGAAGGAATTACGGGCGGCGGGAACGAGGTGCACTTTTCCGAATTCTGGTGCCTCACTTTATCAATGTTGACAATATTCTCGTGGGCTTACCCACCCCCGCTTTCTTATCCATCAGCTTTTTCGTGTAATGCGCTCCGTAGCCAGCGGCAGGTCGATCAGTCGTCACGGCCTGGGCCAACTTCCTGCTCCATTTAAATATTTAATTACACTTTGACGACCAAGGGCTGTTGTGACCTTTAGCTTTTCAAAAACACCCTCTCCGACTTATAACCCTTGGTATTTCATATTTTACCAGAAAAGAACCCTCCTCCCTAGTTTACCAGTGCCAAATACGAACTAAACCCACCAGCGCATTTATTAATTTCATATTCTCCATTATACGATGTTTTGAGAGTTTGTATGTATTTCTCTCTGTATTTGTATTTCATATTTAGTCATTTTATTCAGAGTTATTGTGAAACAGACTTGTTCGTCTAGGTCTATTCCTGAAAAAAGAGCGCGTCAAAAAACTTGATTATCCAATCAACAAGCCAATAAGTATGTGTATTTCCGTTCAATAAAAGTGTGTACAAAGTTTTTCGCCATGCAGAAAGATAAATCAAAGATTTCTATAAATTATATACATATCACATAGTATTTTATTAAAAGAAAAATTTTCTAGGGATAAAATTGAATGGAAATTTTATCTGTCATTTTCATTTCTTTATTTTCATAACAATATTTTACTGATACATTATAATTTGAAATTATTTCCATTATTTTGTATTTTTACTTTATCATATTGCTATTAATCCAAGAAAGTATTTAGCATTTAATATTTTTTTATTAATTTAATATCTTTATCATTTGTATTGATGATAATCATAATTCATAGACATCATAAAATTTTCTATTTGATAATCATAAAATTAAAAATAGGCTAGTCAGGATAAAAGATTATATATTGGATTAAATATTAATATAAATCATCTCTGTTTATTTACAAAAATTTTTAATTGAATTTATTTGTGACTAAATAATAGGAGTAAATCCAAGGTTCTTATCTAATCTTTTATCTCAACATACGTTAAATCTTGTATTTAATTATACATATAGACATTATAACTTATCTTTATGCCCAATTAAATTTTAATTAAATTAAAATTAGATTTCTTTATATTCAAGTAACTTTTAGTTCAAATCCTTTTTAAAAAATTTTGATTCAAAAGTGCTTTGAGATATTATTTTAAAATTGGCTAGTTTCATATGCATTTATGTATATGGAATTTAGTATTCCAATATTGTTGAAGAAATATGCATAACAAATGAATGAATTTTGAATGCAAGTAATCACGCAATTTTGGTTATTTTTAAATTTACACATTATTTATATTTATATTAAAATTATATTTCTTTTATAAAAATATTAATTTGTACTTTTATGTTTACACATCATAATTTATAAATTAAAATGTACAAATAATAGTAGAATAAAAAAATTGTTATGAAAAATATAATTATTAATTTATTCCAAAAGTTTCATGAATTTTCATAATTTTTTTTTTTTTTTTTTTTTTTTGCACATTATTATTCTTTCGATTATAACAACTAATAAAATAAAAGTTTGAGCTAGCTTTAATAAGTATGAAATAGTTTTATAACTATTAAACTTTGATGAACTTTGACCGCTTATCTCCATTGCTTATACATGTAGGATTTATAGTTGCTATGGTATATTATTATATTAAACCTTTGATAAAGATATAAAGGTATCTGTATAAAAAATCATGTCTATAAAATAATTGATTTTTAAGAGATTTTCCCAATGTATCCAAAGATATTATCACTGTGGAATCATTCTATTACAGTTTTGATTCAATCATTTTCCAGCTTAACAACTATTTCGATTTTTAAAGTCACAGTATATATATTGATAAAATTCTAAAGAAAATATTCAATTTATGTACTTTTAGAAGTATTCACGTTTAAATTATAATATTTACCGTATGTTAAATTATGAAAGAATAAATGGAATGGCAAGGGAAAACTGTGTTGACTATTTGGTAATAGCAATACTGTTATAATAAATACGATAAAATGTTTGCACACTTTGACATAAGGGAAAAATAATCAATATTTTACATATAAATAGTAATGTTGAAAATTTATCTTTAAGAGATATTACCAAAAAATCCAATGAGTGTAATACTTAGACTAGCGTTTCACGTACTTCAACTTCTCAATAAATTTCTTTCTTTCTTCCTTTTCTTCATTGAAGAGCAGTGTATTTTCCAAGCTTAAATGCTAATCGACACTCATCGAAGTTTCATAAAATCCAAATCGATCCTGATGTAATCGTATTAACCGAATTCGAGAAATCGTCGACATTTATACTCTCTATCTCTTTATTTTTCTTCAAGTTCTCCTCTCCTTCGATTTAATACTAATCTTTAATTTATTTCCAAAATTTCTGTTTTCCTATTATCAATTCTCAAGCAAATCAATAACTTCGTACTATTAACCCTTTTCAATTATTTTACTAAAGACCTGTCGACAAACTTTATATTTTCTTTTCCTTTGTATCCAACATGCAACTCGCTCTCTTTACTTCTATCACAAATCTCAGAGATAGTTGAAGAATGCTTTCAGTTGCAAGAGACCCTAACATAAAGATATGATTGAAGTAAAGATATATGCCATATAGTTCCCTTAAGCCAAATAATCTCTCATTCTTTTTATAATAAATCTACACACCTTGACCAATTTTGAGATAAAATATATAATCGACTGACTCATTTGGTATTTTAAGATTCTCCTTATTTGAATTTAATAATAAAGTTAAAAAATTGTTGAAATATTGCAAACGTTTTGTAACTGTGATAAAAATTTTTCTATATATCACAAACTTTTATCAGTTGTTAAATTTGTATTGTTTCAATTATTTTAAAAATGTTAAAAGAACATTACGCTCAAAAAGTTATGATGACTAAATTTTAAACTGTTTATTAAAAATTTTAAACGTTAATTTAAAATTTTCTGTTTCACCAGAAATTATTCTAAACTTTTATATTAAATATATATTAGTAAATTCATTCATTTATTCGTCATACTTATTATTATTTTTCATATTCTTCCTTCTATTATCGTATAAAATTATAGTATAAAAAATATTTAAAATATATTCAGAAATTATTTAATAATACGGTAAAAATTTATATATAATTCTCACGTTCTGAATATATTAATGTCCACATTTAAATATTTTAAATAAGTTATTGCAATTAAGAATACTAAATAGTAATAAATAATTATACTGCTTTGAATGCGTATATATAGGTTCTCATTATAGTAATAATATTATTAATAAGTTTAAAATAAATGAAAACAATTTCTACAATATCATCATTTACCAATATTATATGAAAGACATTGTTTATATTAGCATTATTAATATAAAAAATAAAATATGCTGTATAAATACCATTATAACAAAATATAGCGATTTATTACATTAATGATCAAAATAAATATTAGGATTATATTTATTAAATACAAATTAGATGCATAAAGTACATATATCAATTTTCATCTTCCATTTATACACACATCTTAAGAAATTCTTTATGTGTACAGTGTTTACTTAATCAAAATACTTTAATGTTCAAAATTGTTTATGTATAAATAATATTACATACTATTATATACAGTATGTATATTTATTCATTAAAATCCTTTAATAAGTTAAAAAAAACATATTTCAGACAAATACTAACATAATTAAAAAAATCTTTTTCAAAATAGGCTAAGAAAAATCATCTATCAAAATTACATAAACTTCATATAATTAGTAAATATATAAATATAAGATTACTAAATATATAATGCTTAAATATAATTGGTAATTATATAATTTTTACATACAATAATTTATGTTATTCAACAATAAACTACGAAAAATTACTAACTATAACTGTTAAATTTTTCGAAAATATCATATCCTAAATTACAATTCTCTTAAATTTTAAATGATCAAGTAAAAAAAAATTTTTAAATATAATTAATTTATACATAATTAACTAAATTACAAGTTTTTCTATGACATGCAAATTGGAATTAAAGCAATAATAATAAAAATATAGATATTATTGTATAAATTTTTTTGCGTGATATTTGACAAATTTCACTGTTATATTTATTATACAAACTAATTAAATTCCTTGTTTTAGTGATTTTTAATTTTTACCAATAATGTTGCACTGCATTTTTTTACGATAATAAATAGGAGATTTAATAAATTCCAATAAAGAATATTAATATACAAATATTCATATGATATAACTAATTATACTTTTTTTTTAATTAAATAAATAAATTTAATTATCAGTTCGTGAAATAAAATTGAATTATGTAAAAAGTTTTAAAATTATCATAATAATTTATTATTTTAACAATTTAATGTATTCTCGAACATAATTAATATTTTTAATATAATAAACTAATTATTTTGTATAGTGCTGCCAAAGCTTTCATAGCTTTTTAATTAAAATGAAACGTATAACAATCAATGTTATAAATAAAATTTTTTGTTAACATATTGTGAAACGGAATAATATTTTTCAAAAATTTCAATACAATATTTTCACAATTTATTTTTACGTAGCTTTTATACAATGATGTTTAAAACGCGAAATGTGTTTTGAAATAATTATTCTTTATTTTAAATTTTAATACATGTGCATGAATAGTAAATTAAAAGTTATACAAGAATATAACTTTTAAAAATGCACATAAAAAACATATAAAACAACATATTGTTACTAACTAATTAATACTACTTTTGTTATTAAGAAATCTTGATTTGTTAAAAAAATACAAACAATAGTGTCATTAATGTTTAATTTCGAAGGAAGTAATAATAAATTAAATTTTATAAATCGGAATAATCAGATCAACTGTCATGGTATGTTTATCAAGCAGCATTGTCATAGGCGCAATTACAATTTTGTTCGCACACTGTATACTTAAACTGCATAACAACCTTATTACACATACCATTGCTTACTATTACTTACTATTATTATATTTCTTCATTTTGATAACATCGAGAATAAATAAATAAAATAAAATGAATAAAATGTTCATAATTATATTTAGTAGAAGTAAAAAATTATCATTGTAATGATTAAACAATGGAATATATGGAGGTGCATGTGTGTACCTGAATGTATCAAAATTTGTCTCGGTTCACAGAATTTGCTGCTGCACGCCTTAATCTTTACTGTCCCACATTAAAGTGGTGCTGCGTCCTTAGCTGCATACATGTTCTAACGCGTGGGGACATCTTTTCTTCATCCCTCACGCCCTGGCGCCCTCGTCTTCCCGCGTTATTGTCTTCCTCGGATTATTGCTGTCTGCAGTTACACCACCCATTCCCAAAATAGAAGATTGTTCGCTTCCAAGGTGGCTGTATTACATCAGGAGAATTATCTTGCTTACAGAGATATTCTACCTTTTTCTCCCTCCTTCCTCCCCCTCCCCCCTCCCCTCTTGTGTGAGAACTGCGGATAATTACTAGCTGCGTGCTCAGTTCATGCTGTGTATTAGTGCGCAGTTGCTTGTGTTTGTCATTATCGGAGAGAAATTTCGAAACCAAAAAGCATATTAATTGTTTCGGAATTAATTTATCACATTTCAAGCACTCTAATCCATTTTTATTGTCTATTTTTACTGTTTTACTCTATATGTATCGGTTTAATCGAGAGCCCTCTTTTGAGCATTTGTGTCTTCGTATTTATTTATTTTTTTAAATATGACACCCTACGTTTTAATGGTTTTTTGAAGTGTGAATGAAACACAATATATTGAAATCAATGGACGTACACTTACTAAATTGCAAATCACCATATCTTCTTATTAGTACTTTATATAAATTTTATAAAAATATCTTTAAAAAATTTATTACAATATTTTATTACAATTATATAATTTTATATTATAGATATTCAAAATGAATTCAATTATACGGAATAAAAATTATGAGTGTCGTAAAAGAAAATGTTTAACTGAAATTAAAATAATAAAATTAATAACCAATTTGCATGCTAAACTTTTACCTAAATTTATAATAATTTTCATAAATTAGATATAAATTATTCTATTATTTATAATTTTTGATTCAATCAATTATAATAAATAATAATACAATAAAAATTATTTAATTCTAAGAATATTTAAATAAAATTAGGTTGTGTAATTTTTTAATCTTGTCCTAAATTTTTTAATTTTTCCAATTTAATATTAAATACTAAGTAAAATTCAATATATGTTTTGATATAAATTAAGGTAAAATTTTATATAAATAAATTTGATATAAAATAGGTAAAATTTGATATAAAATAAATTTCTACGTGCAATGATCTTACATAAAACGAGCAATGTGGTTTATTTCTATATGCTACTAGACTTCGATAACTTGGCTCATTTACTCTATCGATTAGTTTTTCTTTATTCAGATTGTAGAGATAATCAAGATGATAGTAAAAACTATGATAACTGAACAAAAGTTGATAAGGTGCATAATTGCAAAACAGATAATGAGTACTACTGTACAAAATGAGAAAAATAGTTACCGGGCGAAAAAATGCTTTCATAGAATTTGTGTACTTAGTAAATACACAAATTACCACTTTTAATTTATAAAGATTAAATTAATTTAAGATATCAAATATCTATTCACTCTAGTCTAATAGAAATTAAACTATAACTTCGTATAAATTAAGCGAGTACAATTAATCATTATAAATTAAGTTTTTCACTCGTAAAATCGGAATGCATCTTTTTAGGAAAAGCTTATATTAATAATTTAAATAAATATGTACGAAATTACAATTTTCGAATAGTAGTCATCAATTAGCGAATATTAATAAAGCGACAAATGTAAATCTGATAATATTTAAAAATAAACTATAAACCTCTAGCAACTGATAAATATATTTTTTAACATCATTTTTTTTATAGTCTTTTAGAATCAATTAAAAAAAAATAAACATAAATTTATAAAATAAATATATTTATAATTTTTTTAATGTTTGAAGCTTTTTACATCTTCGTTTATAAGTAGTAATTATCGAGAAAAATATGTAGTCGAAAAATTCACTTAAGACGGAAGAAAAAAGCTAAATGGTATATTCAACTACGCATTTTATAACAGTATATTTAAAATAACTATACAATCTAAAATCTACTTTTTCAAGCTTTTCTAGAGTTTAAATAGCATTTACATTTTATACATTTAATATAGTCTTCTAATATGAGCACTTACCTGGTCAGCTTGTACTTGAAGTCATTTTACCGAGATTATTCAACGTTTCATATCTGTTATATAACAAGGTCTTATTATGTAAATACAGTAGTTTCATAACGACAATAATATTTTTTTGTGTATTTCATTCATAAAATTTCAAATGTCTAAAATAAAAAATAAATTCATATAAGTAATTAAGACATAGTTATCAAAATTTGAATTTAAAATTAAAAAAAAAAACAAGTTCTATGTATAATAGGATTAACACAGAATTTCCAATTTGTAATAAAAAAAATCAAAACAGTAATACCAATAATGCTTAAAAGAAATGATAATTATTATTTAAATAACTTTAAGCGAGACGATAAAAGTACAGTAGATAAAACTTTACAGTATTATCCCATTAATTTAAAAATAGATGATAAATTCAAGCAAAAATATAATTTTCAAAAAAATGAAAACAATTTTAGTTATGATTACTATACTACTCCATCATTTAAAAAAATATATTTAATAAGTACATTTTATTATTACTCTATTCATTATTAATCATAGATAAAACTATTTTCCAATACACTAATAAATCTTGAAGTTTAAAAATGTGTTATATATGTATATTTTTATATAAATTTATTTATGAAAATTTATAACTTAAACTAGCAATTATAATTTATGCTTTAATAATTTTTAAATAACAAGTTTGCTACACTCAATCATGTAAATTTTTCTGAATAATACGCTATGAATATTTTCAATTATTAATTAAACAAATATGTGTAATTTCATTAAAACAAACTAAATGGAAGTAAATTCACTCATAAAATATAATTATTTTTTAGTGTAATATTATTTTCATGATTATATACTAAATGTGTAACACGGCAAATCTATTAAAATTAATTTTTACAAATTAACTCAAATAAATTTTTCCGAACCGTATCATTGATAATTTATATATTTGACCACTACACTTCACTTTAATTATTGAATAACTTATTTATTCAATAATTAATAAACAACAATACAATTTATAATTTTTTTATATAAAGGAGAGATTCAGCATCAAAAGAATTGAAATCTCGGGCAAATCTTACGACCCTTTCCTTCACAACAAATATTTAAATAAATATTTATTATTGTATTGATATTAATAGAGAATTAATAATTATTATAATTAACAGACCTTGTAATTATTACTCCTTGTAATTAATAATTATAGTAAATAGTAATATATTATATTTATTTTATATAAATGAATATCTGAAATCTTCACCTCGCTTAATAATTTTATACAACACTTCACTACTTTAATAATAATATTTCAGATAATAAATTAATAAAATACTTCAATATATATTACGAATATGAAAGATAATAATCAACTGTCAATAATGGAACTTTCTCTTTTTCCAAAAAGAAAGCTCCACCTCTTCAAATCACTAATTTTAATTAAAAATTAAAATTAAACCAATAATCGAATTTGCTGATTTTTATTTAAGTTCAACAAATTTAAAATTTGCCGCATCAGAACCAACAAGTCCCTTTTCCTTTGTACCTGTCATGATTTAAATTTCAATTGGCTATTCTTAAAATAACCAATCAAAACTCTCAATTCATATACAAAATAAAATTGTTATTCGACCAATAAGTATAGAAACTATACTTATCGGCCATCTCGTGGCGGCACAACACTAATAATTTTTACCATACTCACATCACTTCAATTATGTATTTTAATATATATGTATATTTAAATACATACTCGCGCCTCTATCCATCTCACTTAATTTCAACGACCTAAGCGCCGTCTACACCAACAAAACTTCTGCCAGTACATTAAACCGAAAGTAAAACATGGGCCACATGTTGACAAGTTGTCAACAAACAATAAAATAATCAATTCAAAGATACTATTCACTCATCGAATTCATGAGTATAAAATATAAAATATAAAATACATAATATATAAAAGAAAATCATTTATAATATATTATTTAAGGTTTTTAATTTAAATCATAATAATTCACATCATTTTTTTATTTTAAGTTATTTATGATGCAAATAATATTTTTACATTATTACACATAATATTTATCTTTTATAAATAATATTAATAAAAAATAATTTCTAACATCTTTTTATAATTAATATTATTGGTAAAAAAATACATATTAATAAGTATCTCTTATGTATTCTCAAAGTACATATTGTATAAAAAAAATTTTATAGTTACTTTATAAATTTAGAAATACATTTAATTTTCATATTTTATGTATTTAATATTCATTTATACAATGTAATAAAAATAAAAATATTTATAAAAAAGAATAATTATTCATTGTAACAATTTTAAATTATTTAAAAAATTATTACAACTAAATGAATATAAAAAAAAACAGTTGAATATATATATTGTTACGTGGTATAATTCGCTATATTTATTTATTTATTTATACTCCGTAACTATTTATTTATTATCGCGTTTATTTGTCACGTTACTTATTTATTTATTTATTTACTCGCTTAATTATAATTCAATGATTTACCAGTTCTTTTCTGCCTTAGCTGAATTGGTCAAAGCGATTCATCCCTTGCGAGGTTTTGGGATTAAAATAAATACAATTATATTATTTCACGCTTAAAATAACGATTTATTAATCATAAATCGGAAGAGAGAATTTGAAGTATAATAGTGGCTCGTGATACAAATCTAGCACCTACGTGTGTGTCCGAGTTTTTGTATTACTTGCGTCTCTTGTGTTATCGCGAATGTGTGAGTTTATCGTGTTGTTTTACCGACGAGAGTCACCGACCGGAATTGAATTACTTCGTATTACATTTTTCGTCCGATTCTTGACACTACTGTCTTAATTCACCGATCAGTCGAATCAACACCATTATTATTTTCGTCCCCTGATTTATAGAGAAAAACTGCCAACTCTTTCGGGTCGTCCCAAAGTGGAGGTGTTCTCCTTTTTAGGTCTAATTCACATTACCTTGATCTTTGTTTATATTTCTTAATAATTGAGCATATTGACATCGTTTCCCAATTTAATGCTTGCACATATTTTTCTTTATGCTGATTCTTGTTCTCCTTTCCATTTATTTTATGCAACATTTATTATTTTATTAATTAAGTATATGTATTCCGTTACATACGTAACGAATATATCTTTTACATATTCTTTCGATATATTTCTTAATGTCAAATAAAGATCTCTGCATTATTTTAAATAATTTATTTTTTCATTGAATTGAACTAATTTATTATTAATATATATTATAAGTTATAAAATTATAAATATGAAATTATAAATATAAAATTGGAATCATGGATGTAATATAAGCAGGAATGTGTATTTGTATTTATAAAAATAATATCTTTTTAATTATATATTTAAAAGGAAATGAATATGTAAAAAATGTTTAAGGATATCCATTGTAATATTACATTGTAATATATACGACATTAATATGTATGTAAATAAATTAATATTATTACTTATAAAGATGTTTTTTATTCGAAAGTTCCATGAAATTAAAAAATTATATTTTATTAATTTAATTGAAATCATGTAAATTACTATAATATGATTAATATAAAATAATAAAAGAAAATATAGAAGTTTAAAACACGATTTTTAAATTTCTAATATGTGACTGTAAAAATGACTTGTGAATTTTTCATGAAAATTTTAAGACTGTACTTCTATTCAAAAGTTAAGATGTGAAAATGAAGAGAAAAAGTTTAGAGAATAGCATGTCTTAAGTTTTTTTAAACAAATTATGAAGTTTGTGTGTCACTTCATCCTATTAGCTACCAAATCAACAATTTTCAGGAATCTTATATAAACTGAACAGAGTATTTTAGTTCAAAAGGGTTTTCCTTTAAAAAATTGTGTTTATGAATAGTCTTCTTAAGTCTACCATTTAGTTTATCTTTTGTTATTCACCTTTGCATTCCATATGTATTCATGCCTATTATATTTAACTTAACTTTAAAAATACAAAAATGATTAGAATATATACATATATATATATATATATTTGATCATTTTATTCCAACTACTACCAATTGAATAAAAGCGGAATTCAACAAAATATCACTCTAAAGAAATGAAAACTAAGGAATAATGCACTAAAATAAAATTTTTGAAAATGAATTTTCATAAATATTATATAAATATTTCTCACAACTAAATGAAACAATATTTATTATAAAATCTTATAAGCACAAGTGAAGATTGAGAAAGCATTATATTATTTTAAGCTTTATTCTAAATATTTAAAAAAATTTCTTATTTAGAATTTAATTGTATGTATCCGTAAAATACCATTCATTAAAAAAATTTATCAAATATAATATATATATATATATATATATACTAATTTCAAAAAATATTAAATAGAAAAAATCGATCAGTAGATGTCAAATAAATATTTACTGCATTATTTATTTAGTCAAGTTCTTATTATCTACATATCTATCAAAAAATAATAATTACAAGAAAAATTAAAGAAACTAATCAAGCGTATTTTCATATCTTGATATTCGATTATTATTTAAACGATATTGTTAAGATAAAGAAAAAGATACAGAGAAAAAGTAGAAGCAAAAGATACCGATAAAAAAGAGGAAGATACCTGCTACCAGATAAAAGATGCAAGACAAGAAAAGCTATATCAAGTTGAAGGATTGCATCGTTTATGCATCTCTAGAAGTAATAGAAAGGAACAATTAAAAGGGCGTTTTAACGAGACCCCATTATGCTCTTCTACTCACACACTCTTCGAATTGGAGTCGAAGGAACAAGAGGTAGTCTCTTCACCCTGAATTAGATACATTTACTCGTAAAAAGACGAGTTTTATATCCTGTAATAAATGTTCTGGCTTGCTCTAATTTGTAATTCACATCTCATGAAAAGCAACTAATAGCTGTAATATAGATGCTTTTCTTAGTTTTTTTTTTTTTTTTTTTTTCATCCGATTTTAGTAAGACAGATTAAAGAATGCCTCGTTCATGATAGCGAGTACAAAGACGATAGGATTGAATTTTTAAATTATGCCAAAACGAAAAAAATGCTTCTGCACCATAAACGAAATACGATTACAATGCAAATGGAAATGGAAATTTTTTTTGTTTCGGTAAAGAAAATTCGTTTTATTTATGTTTACTCTATTGAATAATCAAGAAGCATTTTATTTAAAAAATAATTAAAATATTTTGATAATTGATCTTCATAAAATATTTAAATACATATGAAATATGAAATAGCTTGACTTTAATATTGTAATTATATTCAATTAAAAAATAGTATTTTTTCAAGCAATTTGCTAAATTATATTTAGAATTATCAAATTTAAAGTTTTCTAATCAATTATAAAATAAACTAAAATTATAACATTGTTTTATTTACACATATAGGAAAAATGTATTAATCTATTTTTACTCAAAATTTTTCATTGAAATGAATACTTTTTTTCTAAAACAATTTCTAATTAATACACATAAATTTTTCAATTCCGGATAAATTTTGATTTATATATATAAACACTACGTATAAACTTGATTTTGAAATAAATTAAATATAAAAATTTAACTTCTTCAAAAAATATGTAAAATTTAATGTAGAATGGTGTAATATTAAATGATATTAATAAATCAAAGCTAATTTTCAAAGCTTTAATTATTTTGTTTTGTGTAACTTTTTTAATTAAATACTTGAATATTTTATTTTGTATAATCATCAAACAAATAACATTTACACTATAAATTCTTTTTAAATTAAACCTAGTGTTATCTATTTTTTAATTAAATATAAACATTTTTTTAATTAAAATATTATAGGGAAATCTATGTCTACATCGGTAGCGCGCATTTGAAATAAATGTAAAAATTTGATATAATATTATTTGTCTATAAAATAAAGTGGATTCAAATGACAAAGAAAGGTATATGTTAATATTAAATACTTCTTTGGTGAAAAATTTTTAAATAGGTACAATCTACGAAAAAGCAATTTTTCTTTGGAACCAAAAATTTAGAGTATAAAATTTATAGCCTTAAATACATAACAGTATGTTTTTTATTTTAATATTGATTTTTTTAAATTTCAAATTTATAAAGAATATTATTAATTATTTATCAATAAAATTTATGTGATTCTGTCAAATTTTCAGCATCGATATTTAATGTACAATTCATAATATTCAAGATACTGTTATAGATTGATTACTCGATTGATGAATTGTTAAGAGGAAAATGTTATAAATGCATTCATATATATTTTCTACTTGTTTGTTTAAAATGTTTATAAAAATAAAATAATGGTCATGTAAATTTTGTGTATCTTCGAATTTTTATGTATGAATAATTATATTTTATGTCAAAAAAAGTTTATATAAAAAACATTTATTTCTTAAATGATAAAATATATTATAAAAAATGAAATTATGTGTTTAAGTAATAATATAAAAAAAGAGTTAAATCGTTAATTTATAACTAAAAAATTACAATATTTATCACGTTTAAAATTTAAAACAATTATCAAATGTATAAATTTTTTTTTATTTCTTATACTTCTATTTTTTCAATGTATCAAATTAAGAAAAAATTAAACAGGAAAATAAATGAATGAAAATATCATTGATCATTTTAAGAACCATGCATTTATTATAATTTCTTAATTGGCATTTTAATTAAGAAAATGCAATTCATTCTTTGTTTCTCTAAAAATTATGTTAATTAAAAAATTTAAATAACTTAAGTAAAATAATAAGTTTCAAAACAGATTTGTACTAAAAACCTTTCCTTCTCTTACAGTAAGGAAGAGTTTTTTAATTAAGAACCTTCTCGATCGTTTTGTGAACCGTATATTTCTTATAAATGCCTAATTTGGCATTTTAATTAAGGAAATAATTAATTCGTTTTGTCGTGAGAAAAATCTTTACTGCAACTTATGGTTTAAAACTTATTTATTCACCAATATTTTCTTGTATTTTTGTAATTAACATACTTTTCATAGCTAATAATTCAACTAACGTTAAATTCATAGACTAAAATGATAAATTATTATTGATACAACTTATAAGTTTTTGAATGAGTTAATACATATTAAATCATATTATTACTTTATAATATTTGGTAGAAACTAGAAATAATATTGAATTGTAAACTAATTTCTGTTATAATCAAATCGTCCAAATTGTAATATGGTTTATGATAATACAGTTATGACGTATTATTATTAATTTAATATAAATGTATTAATATTTTTATCATTAACATAATACAAATTTATTTTTTTAAATAATTATAGACATACACACATTTATTATATTCATAAATTATTATTATATCGTATATTATGTATTATACATAGACTAAATAGATATATAAGTAGAGCAATGTATATTCGAGAGCCAATGTACATTTAACCACACTTTTCCATCTCAAACTCGTGTGATCAACGTCAAGGCTCAAAAGTTAAATCATTCTTTATCTTAAGTGCAGTATTACAAAGAGAATCCATTCATTAATAGTAGATAAATATATCATTGAGAAGATTATTTAGATATAAATTAAGAGTATGAATAAATTTAATCTTCCATATAATATATAGACCAATAATGAAAGAAAAGTTTTCTCATTTAAAGCTAGAAAATGATACTTGATTTGCTACCTATTTATACAAATTACTCCATAAAAATATGTGAAAAAGTAAGAATGATTCATTTCATTTAACTTCATACAATTGCTTAATGAAGTTTTATAAAAGTTTAGTAAATTATGTAATTTTCATTTGGAAACTCGTATAGTTTGATAAGCAGTAAATACATTTTTAGCTTTATTCTTTAAGTATATACTTCAACATTTCTATTCGATAAAAACTATAAATATAGGTTGTTTAAATATATATTAATATATATATTATAAATTTTAATTTAATGACGCATTCAAATCTGATTAGATAAATAAACGTAATTTAGAATCTTTGAACTGAATATTTTAAATATTTTATTTAAATTTTGAATTAAAAGTTAGATTATAATTTATTGAAATATATTTATAATAAATTTGTAAATTAACAATCAAAGCATATTCTTCCGTACGTATGTATTTTTAAATCTATCCTATAAGATCTTTTCATCATTCTTGACTCTTCACTAGCATTTCATATTTTTGCCTTGAGTTTACAAGAAATCAAGAGGCAAAGTTGCGAGCTCATAAGTTTTGAGCCTCGTCAACTTGGAAGGTGACAGTACTCGATCAAACTTTAATTTCAAACCCTCTTAACTTTCTTTTATTGGCTTATACGCGTACTGTACTAAATCTTATCGATAAATAAAGAGAAATAAAGACGGAAAAGAAATATGTTACTTTGAAACTTTTTTTTGTGAATCTGCATTTCATTTATTGGCAATTTTTCTAAGGAGAATCATATCAGGCAACTTTAAAAAAGAGAAATATTTCATATGTGTCAACTTATCATTCCAACTACAATTGAGTTTACAAAAATATTCTGTGCTATTGGCAATCTCAAAAAATTTTTAAAATAAATTCATTTTTATGATAAAAAAATTGATAAAAAAGTTTACCTGCTAAGTGATATTTAGGTTATATTTCAGATTTAAGTTTCAGATAATATAATTATTTATTATTTAAATTCTAAGTTAATACCAAATTCCAGAATTTTATTTTTAGCATTTCATATGTTCAATTCCTATTTATAAGTCTAAGAATACTTTTTATAGTTTTCTATAATACTTGTCCTTATTTATATAAAATATGATTAATATAATATTTTCATTATAATTTTAAATTTAATAATGAAATGTTTATGATGTATTCGTTCATTAAAAAAAGCAATTATGCCGAGAAATTTTTAATATTAAATGCTGCGTGTATGTATTATATTGCTAATTACATTATAAAAAATCGAAGATAAAATTATATTTCGTAGACCAAGTGTTGCAACCTTAGACATTAATTATAATTTCTATTATTTCTCAGCTAAGGATTAGCTGCTTCATTACCTTGGTTGGGCGTATTTTCCGTCATAGAATATGAAATGTGCGTTGACTAGCTCATGCATTGTGCCTGCTTTCGAGATAATACACAAGTAGTTGTTAACTGTATATACACATCATCTCTTCATCCTTCTATATGATACATGCATCAATTTGCTACTAATACTAAGTATAATCTACTCCTCATATCTGACTTTCTCCAATTCTAAACCAATTCTCTAAGTTATTACTTCACCACTTACTTTGTAAGCCAACTGAATGTGGAAATAATTTGAATTAATACCAAGGGGATTTTCTTAACTTATAAATACAATTGTAATTAATTGCATTCTCTTAATTTATTCAAACATTTTCTCAATATGAGAATATTTTTTATTATATTACAAAAAATACTATAAGCTTATTATTAAGATTATTCGAGAATATTTATTATTTTTTTATTAAAATAAATAAAACAAAAAAAAATAAAAAATAAACATGTAATTGATTTTGTCTGTAATTTATATTCAATTTTTTTTTTTTTTTTTTTTTATTATTACAAATACATTTATAAAAATCAATAGCATTATCATTTTCAATAGTTTAAACACTGAAATAATATTAAGAGTCTATTATTTTTTCTTAAAAGTACATTTCATACCATGTTTACAGGATAATTAAGATATTTTTACATCAATAAAAATGAAATACAATATTAGAAACTCGGCCACCAGTTGCAAATAAACCAATAGAAAATGACTTGATCGATTTCCATTGAATCCCAATGAAGAATTAAAATATAATGTGGGGTGTTTTAAGAGAACTCATGCACAAATAGAGAGAGAGACGGAATTAGCCAAAAATAAATAAGCTTTTAATAAAATCGATGAGGGTCGGATAAGATAAATCGAAATCGGTGAATTAAGGGAAGCGGAGCATTTAGGTGGTTAAGTGGGGGTGCCCGTTACGAAGTAAACGCATACCCGGTGGCTCGTATTACCCCCTCGTTTAAAAGTAAAGTCACGAAAACCATTTAAAGGCCAATTCGCTGGACGAGTCACTTTGCCGCAATCAGTCGTAGAGATCATTCACGACACGACATGAAAAGAAGTGCGGAAAAAGGCGCTGCGGATGGAAGTTGACGAGTTTATGGCACGTAAAGAAACCTAGTGGATAAAAAAATGTAATTTACCGGAGTGCTTCGAGAATTAGTTTTAGAAAAATCCCAAAGACTGACAAGCGCGAGTGTACGTGTCGGCAACAAGTACAATGTGTACATTTCATACAAGAGACAGATCAAATGAAAGTAGACAAAGTAACTACGAAATATAAAATTTTCCATTATCTGATTGATCCGCTGCTAAAATTTATTCCACTTGTGCGCACTGCATTTTAAGTAATTAACACGGAACCTATTAATATCCGGTGATAAATCACTCATTATCATTAATTTTCAAAACAATAAAATAGATAGTGTCTAAATTAATTAATAATTGTCTTAATTATTAATTAGCGGTTATAACAATTAAATATAATAAAAAGGAATTCTATAGTAGGGCAATATTATGCTGTATGATAAACCATAAAAAACAGCGATATTACAGAATCATAGTTTATTGAAAATGAAAAGAAATGACGGACTCAAAAAATTAATATAAAATAATTTAAAATAATTTAATATAAATTTTTTTTCTAATGAATTAAACCAAATTATTCAAACTAGTATTATTTATTATTTCTTAACAAAATAATTTCTAAAGAGTTTCAGATTTCCACTTTATAAGTTTTAATATGTATCTACATATGTAGTACATATCTTAAAGTTTAAACTTTAAACTTAATAGATATCGTTACTGTTAAGTGTACATTGTATCATGCTTACAACATAATTTATAATTAAAATTTACGTTTCTAAGTTTTTCATTTAAAACCTATTGTTATTAAACTAATTTCATAAAGGAACAAGAATTATATTCATAATTAATTAACTCTGTATCAGTAAGTTTACGAGCACTTCATAATACAAACAAAATTAAATAAAGCTTATCTTTCAGTTTATCGTATATTAAACAATATACAGAAATATATTGTAGAATTAACACGAATTTTAATACAAAACTTCGAAATAGTAATTAAATAAAAATTCTTCTTTATTTTACGACTTTTATTGTGCAGATAAATAACATGAAGGTCTTTTAAAAGAAAACCATTGTTCTAATAAAATATGTAAATCTTAATAATAAGAAAATTACTGTACAATTTGTTTCTTTTATTTAATTTTATATACCTTCAAAGTAATAAAACAAAAATAATAAACAATCTAATATGGTTTTCGATTATCATTATTTGACTTTAAACTAAATTTATATCGAATAAATAAATATTATGTTAATATATTGTATGGCTAAAATGTTAAAAATTCGTCATACCTAAGAGATCAATATTCTTTAAATAATTTTAATTATTGAAGATTATGAATATTTCACGTATTTAGAAATAAAAATATAAGTTAAAAATTAACTTAAAAATATAAGTTTTTTTATTAAAAATGAATTAGAATAATAGTTTGAAAGATAATTCTAAAATTTTATTGTATGTTAAATAAAAAATTAAAGTTTAAATCGAGTTCTCATACTATGAAACTTACAAACAGTACTTAAAAGTTTTCTACACCCCAGGTTTGCATTTATTTCTTAGAAATTTTAAGTGTTGGTAAAATTTGAGTTATTCAAATTCTAGTACAATATAATAATATAAGCAAAATGACAATACTTATTTATTATACCTTAATTTAGAAAACTTTTTTCCAATCTTACGTATCTTTATTTTGAAAGATATTTAATTTAATAATTTATTTTATTTAATTTGTTTTATTCAATAATTAATTGAATATAATATAAATTATATGTAGAAAAATTAATATTTACAAAATTGATTCAATTTTTTTTTTTTATAAAAAATATCTGAAATGATATTATTACTGGCGAAAAGGTTTTAAGTAAGTCGTTTTGAAGAATTTTTAATAACATAAAACAAGCTGGCTGTGACAAAATCGTAAAATCGTTAAAAATAGTGGATTATTGTAAAGTGGGAAAAAAAGGGTGAGGTGGACTGTTGACTTACCTGATCGGCGCACACTTGCAGACCAAAAATTCGTATGTGCAATTTACGATCCTAGCTGATGAAAATTGGGGCCGGAAAGAGTCGACGGAGAGCTTATGGTCCAAATAATAGCGGACGAAAATAAAACTGTTAAAAATTATATGTGGTTTTTTTAATATCCAAAATTTGAAAGGTAAATCCATCTAACAGATATAATTAAAATTTTTACAAATGTATAATTCTATTTATTTAATGACAATAATACTTATGTTTTTGTTTTATATGGTTTTTATACGGATTTTTATTAAATGTTCTTAATAAAGAAATAAAAGAGTTTTTAATACATAAAAGAATTTGTAATGCAAAAATTAATGAATATTATACGATAATGTATTGATTTTTAGTTAATATATATTAAATATAAATTTATTTTGATAATTCTATTATAGGAATTTAATTATAAAAATGTAGTATTTTATTATAATCCATTTTCCAATTAATTATATATAAAGCGCAATATAATGTTACGTTAATACTAAGTAACTTATAATACTAGCATATTTTAAATCAAAAATTATTAATACTTCTAAATGAAATCAGAGTTAATATATAGCATTTAATAAATAAAAGAATTTTAGTGATAAAGAATATTAAAAGACAGAAGAAAATGAAACGAGACAAAATATAGAGTACCTAAATATTTTCTAAAATTCTTTTTATGAAAAATAGGCTTTTAAATTGATAAATAGTGGAAGATTTATGCAAAATATTGTTGATTAGTAAATAAATATTTATGTTTATACGTAATTATTATGGAAAAAATAAATTATTGAGCATCCACCTAGTTTCTAACGAGTTAACTAGATAAAATATGATAAATTAAGGAAATTTTATTCTGACAGTTCAACCATGAAATTCTTCAGAGAGAGAGAAAAATTTACTTGTAAAAGAGAAAAGTATGATATGAAATGAATAGCATTTCACTCAATATTTTTAAAAAATACTGTGTCAAGCCATATACGCATTCTAACAAACATTCCATATATATAGTATAAAACACAGGCTGTTGATTCGCTTATTTTAAAAAAATGCCTCCGTTAGTGGACGGCCATAACAAAATCTTGAAAGTAAGGAGTTATGGACCTACGATATGAAATTCCAATATTTTTCCATATAAGGCACAAATATGATCCTTGAAATGAACATAGCGAAGAGTATTGCTGCAGAAGAAAATATTGAGAATTTTGAGACGGTATGTCTTGGATAAGAAGTGTTTACGAGCGGAACGTCGATCGCGTGAGAGTATCAGAGAAAATAAAGAAAAGCCAATACACGCTAGACCTTCTTGTTCAGTTCACCTTTCTAAGTGAAACCGGAAAAACCCATGCATTTGGACCCCCTAAATTGTTAATCTATAAAGCCATCATTGTGTTCACCACGAAATGCTTCATCTAAAATTAAGGGTCCTAATTCCGAAAGAAAGAAAAGGCGAATTAATCTTTCGTAATTTTCCAGACACGTGCCTTTATATAGTAAAAATCATTAAATATTATATTATAAATTAAGATTTATACAACTTTTCACGGCAATATATGATAAAATTATATTTAATTATTTTATTAATATACTTGCTGAATACATGTATATATTTTATCGAATCTTCCACTTCAAGAGATATAATCGCATAAAGAATTAAATATAAATTAAAACTAAAGTTTTTATACTTTCTCTCAATGCTTTTCTATTTAAATATCAGCAGAAAACTGAATAATTCTTTTTAAAAATTTAATAATAATATATACTATAAAATTTATATTAATGTATACAATATTCTGAGACATTATATATCCTACTTTAATGTTTCACTTAATTTTATAAATAATATCTATTAATATCTACTGAAATTTTTATTACATTAGATTTTTTATTATTATTAAATATTACAAGTTTTACGACTCTATCAAAAACCTAAATGCTTCTTTTAAAACATTCGTTATGTTAAATAAATAAATTCATAAAGCACTTTTATATCTCCTCATTAATCTTTACTTGACTTGATCCTTACTTGTATATTGCATTAATAATCAAAAAGTATTACATATTATTTGATAAGACGAAAAAATATTTTAAAATTTTTATAATAGTATATTAGACATTTATGTTTAAATATAAAAAAAACAATTCTTAATAAAATAAATTTTATATTGTATAATGATTTTCAAATAAATATTTCAGAACATCAATAAGATCAAATGCTGATAAGTTTATTAGATTTTTAAAATATCGCGTATAGAAGTAGTTAATATCCGGATATGGTCAGACATGAATATGATATACAATTTTTCAGTTTTGTTATTAGTTAACTAGGCTGGATTTTTATCGTTTTAAAGTCTACGATTATGCTTCATTATATTAGGTTAATGAAAAAGATTACATGTTTTGCTTCCATTATAGTGAAGTACAAGCACCTAGCGCATAAATTAAAAATGTGCTCACATCAATTATCTACGTGCACGCTCTCGAATATGGCAATACATTTGCTAATTATAATGAGAACAAGAGTATTTATTCTTAGATCAACAATGAGCACTATTATCTATTTTTAATTCTACTTATTACAATCAAGAATTTTGATAATTTTTTTGTAATATTCAACAATAAGCGAACAATATAATATTCAATTTTGCTTAAAGATCAAATTTGCTGCTCAAACAAGAAAATAGTAGCTTTCCTGTTTTTGAAGAAGAAATTATTTTATAATGAAATAAACTGTTTTTTCAAACATATTTTTACTTCCAGACATGAGAGAATGGAACGTGTGGATTGTATACTTCTAAGAAATTTCATTAAAATTCAGTACTTAGTTCGAATTGTATCTTATAAATTACAGTCAAAACATTTAAAACTTTGAGAAACTTGTATTATTTGTCAGTTTTATAAAACGAAAAGATATTGGATACATTTATATTTTTTAAATTCTTTATAAAATTATTGAATAAATCTTGTAAAAAATATCTTTATCAATACAAATAAATATTTTCCATAAATTTTTATATAAAATTTGAATTTTAAATGCCTTCGTCATATTCATATCTGAAATTTCGAACAAAAATGTACGAAAAACCGAAAAATGTACGAATTTCCATGTGCGGGTACACTAATAGTGTCTTTAGTAGTAATAGTGACCCTGCAAAAACTAAAAGCCACGCGTGCCCATCATAACTGACGTCTAGCCGTAGCGCTTAACGTCACACTTTCGTTGTCATTATTGTCAAGGGATGCGAGAACAAAACGTGACTTAAGGGATGCTTCTAAATGTAAAGGCTATTGAAGATTAGAAGCAGCTGCTGATGTAGCCCAAGACATGGATTCCACATTGTCTGAATCTCACCCCCTCCTTTTTCTTTTGCGATCTAGGTATGCACCTTTTAAATATGTAAACCTTTCATAGATACCATGACATAACTATTGATGTAATATCTTAAAATTTATGATGCTTACTAATTTTTCCATTATAATTTCTTCTATTAAATGATTTATATTCCAAATGGAAAATAACCATTGCTGTCATGTTTATTTTATCTATTTTAAAAGATCATAATTTGTCAAATTTAAAAATATTTAAGAAATTTTTTTTCTAAATATAATTAATAAATTCAAATAAAATTTAAAATAAATATTGTATTTTAATAATATATTAATAATAAAATATTTTCCTTATCTTCCAAATAAATATGTGAATAAATAATATAATTACTTTCATTTACACGAATATAATTAATATTTCATAAATCAATATAAATAATATTGTACAGAATTAATCTTTGATAAAGTAAAATCGTAAGCTAAATTTTGAGTATGCAAAACTTGAGTTGGAAAATTGGAATGATATCTTGTATACTACGAAGTTGATACTTGTGCTGTTTATCGAAGATTGCTGAAAGTTAAGGTCGAAGCACATCTATCTACGCTCTGATTGGTTTAATTTAAAGTCGATGTAGATAAATTATTATTTATAAAAAATTATAGAAATCTAAATACTTACGTTTTTTTAAAAAATATTTGATGTAAAAATATAATGTTTTGGATTAAAGGATTTAATATTTAATTGGTAATAAGCCTGTTTATATAGTATTATGAATTTAAACTACAAATGATATTGGTAAATAAGTATTCGAAACTTTTAGTTGTTATAAAGTAGTTATATTCAAATTACCAATTATAATTACTTTCATAAAATAATCAGAACTTTATATTCAACAAATAATCACATGTGTATTTATATACAGTTTTAATAGATCAAGTAAATTTAATCATTTAAAGCTATTTTAGAAATACATTCGTTGAGTTTAAAATAATTCTTTACTCAAAGATCTAAAATTATAAAAATATAAGACATATAATAATATAAAAATTGAAAATAATTCGTAAATATCATGTACTCAAATTTTAGTGTAACCTGAATATTTCAATATATTGTTTGTCATGAAACTATAGAAGATATTGAATGCACAAAATTAATATTGATATAAATTTTACTAACTAACAATATTGAGTAAAAATATTAGATTACAGATTCAATTAAAAAGAGTGGAATAAGTAAAATATATAAATTCGAAAATAATATTAGTTAAATAAGATTAATAGATTTATTCCTATTTAGCATACTGTTATACCATTTCTCTATTCTCAAAACTTATTCTTATTAATCTTTAAGTTATTTATTGTTTCATAATTTTAGAAAATACCTTTTTATATTGTCTATTAAATGCTATTCTAGGGTCCTCAAGTATATACATATTTTTAATAAAGTTTTCTAGATTATTTAATTGCATGTCAAAGGTTCGTTATCATAAATATAATGAAAAATTACTAACTCTATATAATAGATGTTTTGTAATAACATCTTAGGA
Source organism: Eupristina koningsbergeri (assembly GCA_018907245.1). NCBI lineage: Eukaryota > Metazoa > Arthropoda > Insecta > Hymenoptera > Agaonidae > Eupristina > Eupristina koningsbergeri. Next base: position 2,164,392 of record JACCHV010000005.1, on the reverse strand, counting down.
ATGCAATGAATTATTTTTTAATCTATATTTTAATATTTTCGTAGAAGAATATAAAATAAAAGAATAAAATCTTACTGCTTAAGTAAAATACTATATAATTTTAACAGTATTTCAATTTTTTTATAATACTTTTATCAAAGGAAAATCAGAATAAAAAGCTATTTTATATTTTTTTCTAATTTTATACTAAAAAAATTATTATATAAAATATATTATTTCTGCAAAAAGAATGATAGGATCTAGATAATATTAAAATAATTGTTGGCTAAAAGCACTTAGTAATACGAAATAGCATAAATTATATCGTTTAATGACACTGCACAAATAGCAATTACTATTTCTCTTTCATTGCATTTTTATATCAAATTTATTCCCCTTTTACGCTTTTCTGTCTGACCTTTAAAGCTAACGTAAAGATGCAGTAAAAAACTAAAAATATTGTATTTTTAAGTACAGATAAAACTGACACGATTCATTGACAAACGCAATTTCAATAAGAAATATTACTTGAAAATTTGTCAATTAAAATCAAATGATGAAAAAATAATTTATAATATTTATATATGATAAAGCATGTAATGCGATTCGTCATATACTAGATTTTCATTAAATAATGAGAATTTTTGTTTTTCATGTCAAAACAAATACAACCTCAAAACCTATGCAGTACGTAACAATCGAAATTGCGTAAACTGGTAAATACTCTCGACACAATAAAATTGAACATTGAAATTGAAATGAGCAGATGCAAGGTCTACGAGATCCAATTGACCATCGTTTGTACCGCGAAAAAGCGCTTAACCAACCGAAATATAGAGTGCAACGCAGTTCCCGTAGTAAACAGATTCGGTAATTCTGGATTGTGGAGGTGGTGCACAGCCTCTGCGACGTTTTCCTGGCTCGTTTTCAATGCAAAATTAGTCGATGCAGTAACAACCCCGAACTAAGCCTTCCTAACCTGCCATTTGTCTTTGTGGTGGCTGCGAGGTTCCGTGTCCTCCTCTCCTGCGGGAAAGTCGCTGCTCTCTTTTCTGGAAAGTAAGCTTCGTGGGAGGCAAACCCATTGCAAACCATAGCGTTTTATTACTTTTGACAGTGGCCGAATGGCGAATCGAAATGGAAAGTCACTTTTAATGCTGCTTCACCTTCTATAAATCCTATCGTTTAGGACGTTCACCGTTTCATACGCTAAAATGAAGGTGTACTTCTAGTCTTTATTTGACGTATCCTACTTTTCCCCTCCATTCTTTTTGGAGAGAAAGTTAAAATATATAGAATGACGTTGAAACGAAAAAGTGCCGCACCAAACAATAAACGAGCTCGCAAATAATGGCTTTAGTTAAAGGCTTTGCACGATCGATGAGTATAATCTATGACTATTTCCATGAACACTAAAATTGAATCAGCCTTTTTTTTGTAAATTAAAGTTTGCAAAATTGTAATAAATTAACAACTAATTTTATAAAAACTTCGAAAACCGAGCGTATTTTAAAAATCAAATATTTTTCCATGTTTTATGAATGGAAAGTGTTGGTATATACAAAAATATGAATTGGTTAATGTAAATATTTCGAATTTTCGAATTTATATTTTCAATGTATCATTTATTTTTAAATATACTTGAATTTTAGATCATTTTCTTCACATATTTTACTTCTAAATTTAGTCTATTTAAATATATTTGAACAATATACTTCACCTTCAATTGATTTTACATAATACCAGATATTGTCTAACAATTTGGAAAAGAAAATTTAAAAAATTAACACTATTTTATCTATTATTCAAAATAATCATTTAAATTAGCAAATAATAATATCAAAAATATGATGTTCAATAAAATTTTTAATCATTTATCAATTATTATTAATATATACAGATATAAATTTAATTCAATGCATATTAAATGTTTCCCATGAATTTAAAATTTTTATTACAGAATATCTTACATGCAAGGTCTTTTAGATATTTGTAAATTTGTATAAAAATTCATATTCAATAATAGAACCAAAAATTTAAAACTTCAGTTATAAAATAAATTTTATTCATTTACGGTATCATATGCATAATTGAATTACGTTAAACAAAGCTGAACAATATTGTGGAAATAATAAATATTACTAATAATTATATTTTTAATAATTTACAAATTAAATGTCACGAGAATTACTTATTGAAAAGTATATGAACATATAATAACTCAAACGGCTTTTATTTATTTAATTATTTGTTATAAAAAACTACTTAAAAAAAATAAATTTTAAATTATATGAATATAAAATTGGAAATCTAGCAAAATATATTTAGAATTGATGAATTGAAAATTCTGGTAGAATAATACCAGCGTACCATTGATATTTTCTTTTATGGAACATTAATTTCTTAGTATATGCATATATTGATTTTTATTTTTTTCCTTATTCTTACACTTAATTTCACAAATATTCTAGTACTACTAGTATTATTATTTTATTATTATTATTATTTATATAAGGAATTTTCAAAAAATATATACTTCATAATACTAAAAATTTTATATTTTAATTTTTAATTCTCTACTCTTACGAGTATATAATTATTTATGAATATTCGATGAAATTATAGGATCAAGTGTTTCAGTATTGATACCTACTTTAATATTGATCACATTTATATATTTATTTTTTTTGTCATATTTTTTAATTTTTGTCATATGTTTATACACTTCAGATATTATGCTTTGCATTCAAAATAAATTCTATCGATTGATAAATAATATCATAAAGTTTATTCTAAAAATATACATAAATTTAAATTACTAAGAATATTACGTTTATCAAAATATTATATATTTTTATTTTAATTTTGTGAATAGTATAATGCTGGAATCGTAATAACTCTATTAATATATTGAAAACATAATCTTAGAACTATGGTACTTAGATTTTGTAATATTTCGACTTATCAACCCTTCTCTTCTTTTAAAAGCAAAACTACATTTTTGACCACACGGTGATTATAAATAGTGACAGAAGTCACATATCTTTTTCTAGCCACAACTTCAGTCTCTATAAAATAACAAAAAGTTATTGATAACCCTCGTTATTTTACAGCCCGAACTGAAAAGCGTAGAAGAAAGCAAGAAAGTGGAGGTGGGAATTAAATTACCATAGAACTTTTGACGTTGCTCGTTTCGAAAGCTTTGTCCCATAAATCATAATGTACTTTAGCATTCTTTGCCGAATATTTCACGATATCATTACCGAGTTAGCTTTGATGATGTATTTAGATGTATGCATGCACTTAGATATGCGAGAATAAACAGTACCAATCTAAAAAGTTAGCTTAGCTAAGCAAGATAAACGCGGAGTATATCATTATACTTACATTTACATCTTTAAGTAGTAATAAACAGACTCTAAGGCTACATAGAAAGTAATTTTACTGGAAAATTAGTTAACAACAGACTTTTAATATATTAAGAATTACAAAAATTAAAATGACCATTATCGAGATGTACTTAAATATAAATCTTATGATTGTATAATCAATATATCTATTCTTTCCTTCTTACATTATATAAAGAAAAAAAATCTAACATTAATTGTAAATTATATTTAAAATTAATAGACATAACTAAATTACAATTAAAAAACAAAAGAATTATTCCGTTTCAATAATACATCAATGCATGTAATACATAGTTCTTTCTATGTTTCATGGTTTTTATCCTACCTATTAAAATTAAGTCTACCATGCATTAAAGTTAGCTTCAACATTAAATTATTCTATTAAGTTAATTAATTTTTCAAAATAAAATTAAATTGTACTTTAATATCTCAACATTATATCCAATCTATTAATATATCAATATTATACCTCAAAATTATGTATAAAAATTAAATAATAAAATGAGTTTTAAAACTAATAATAACTAATTAAAATCATTTGCTTAAATTTTACATTATCCAGTAAAATAATATTCATATTTCGGTGAAGAAAATTCAACAATTTTCTAGAATAAAAATTAATTATACATTATTACCAACCATTAGTTTAGAGTGTGTTGAGTAAATTATCATATATAATATATAAAATATAATGAAAATTTATAATATAATAGTTACTGGAATTTATTAGAACAACCTTCATTTTAAAATATGTTTCACATACAAACATACATAATAAAAAAAAATTAAAATTTAGAAATTATGAATTTACTTACTTCCAGTCATTTTCTAAAAACTGAAATTAATTTTATGTATTTTAGAAAATGTAAAAGTATTATATCATGAATAGTATATTTAATTCTTTACAATTATATTTTAACATACCGATTATTGTTTAGTATTTTAATTAATTAATTGAAAACAGAAATATATTTTAATTCTATATTCTGCATATATAGATTTATTTGTAGTTGATATTGCTGTTGTACTCTTTTATAGAATATTTATAAATATAAGTAAATGACAATAACTAAAGCCTAAATACATGTATGATTACCATGATTCATATAAAGTACTTTCATTATGAAATTTGTCTGAAATTGAATATGCGATAGCAAGTAAAACCTCCATTAAAATCGGTTAAAATATTGAAATAGTATTTGATTCAATTATGAAAAGTAACTATTCATTTTCATATTTATAATAAAAAATTTCTATAGTTTTTAGAATATACTTTTTCTAATTATCTATGCCCTTATATATTAATTGTCAACGTAATCCATGCAAAATATATTCGGGAAACACTTATAATAAAAAATTTTTTTCTAAAAAAAAATATTACTACATTTTTTTAACAGTAAATCAGAAATATCAGATAATAATAGTTTTTAATTAAAATATCCCTTTACTGCTCTTCAAAATTCACTGTTTGAGAAACCGTTGAAAATAATTAATAGGAATATAAAGTTTCCCAACAGAGTCTCATCGTTTAACTTGTAAACAGTTACATTAGGAACTTCACGTTGTATTTGAAGTTAAGTCATGATTAATCTGTACTTCATCTTCATTGGATATTTTAACTATCGTAAAGCTTCCACTTATTGCTTATAAGTGATCATCACTTACATGTCTGTTTCATAAAACACATCCATCATATGTACTCAACCCTTCTACGCATGCAACATTCACTTGCAGTTCTATGATCACCATCTCTCCATCAACCAAATATATGAAGAAGTGCGTCGTCACGTTGGGTTGAAGTTTGATACTTGTTATAAAGTTATGATATGCGTTAAAATTTTCAACTGCGACATCCATATGAGCTACAGAAGTATGCTTCGAACTCTTACTCACCCAAAATTAGCTTTCAACCGTCCTTATTCTATATAATAATTAGTATTTAATGCCTAGATTTTTATAAAAATTTTAAATCTAAATCATAAATGAATGTGTAAAAATAAATAAATGAGAAATAGAATAACTTTTATAAAATAATACATGTGCAGTATTTGCTATAATAAACTAACTCATAGAGTATTTTTAACGTCAATAGCGAAATATAGCAAACTGAATCCATAAATATCATAAATAAACGATAATTGATGATTTCCTAAAATGTCACTCGAAATATTTACTGGTTAATTTTTTATAAACAATTTTAGTGAAAAAATGAATTTTTTTCTTTTGTACTATAAAATAAAAAGTTGCAGTTTTAAAAATGTAGTATACACAAATACATTGTACTAATTAAAATCACGAACAAAATCTATTTTTATGTAAACTTATTGGTCAACCAGAAGAGGAGAAATTAACCAAAAACCGAACATTTTTTATATTAATTAAAAAGTTTTTAACCTTTTTATTTTCAATCTTTTGAACTGTACTTTGAGATAATTTAAGTAATTTATATAAACTTTATTTTTGAAAAATTTCAGCTCTATGGGATTATTAATTTTAGCAGCATTCAATTTTTAATTAAATTATGTGAAATTTATTTTTGCTAATGCATTATTCGATTTTAGCTTATTCAACAGTTTTAAAAAAAATATAATTACAGTACTATAGAATTTTTGTCTTAGACCTTGAAAAAAATGTATTTTTTAATTAAAATTATTTATAAAAAATTAGCCGCTAAATAGTTTAAGTGAAATTTTAGGAAATAAGAAATTACGGATTTTTTTGTTTCTTCATACCTTCAAATTATTTTGTTTCTTTAACGACCTAAAAAGTGATATTTTGCTGGGTCATCTAAAATATAAATATGTATGAATACTTAATTGAATAGTCTTCCAAAAATCCTATTATAATAAGATTAAAGTTATATATAATTTATTTTTGCCTTGTCAAAAAATTAATTAATTATATGCTAATAATTTACTTACAGTAATGATAATATGTAAAAATTAATTATTTCTTTTGTTATGAAAATTATGACATGTAAAATAGTACCAAAGACTGTAAATACAATACTACAAGTATAGTACATGTATGTTATAATATAAATCAACATTGAATCGATTAAAGTAATAAATGACTAATAAATTAGACTATGCATAATACAATCATTGGTAATGATGATCTTTAATTTATAAATTACTTCTAATATTTAATAATTTGTAAAATTAATTATTAATAAATAAAATGAAACGTTAAATACCACAATATATTCTATTAATTTACTCAATCTGCTCTATTCATAATATCATATCATATCAAACCTGTCGATCATTTACATTTCTCCACTTTATTGTATTTCATAACTCAATATCTACTTTTCATGACAATTTGCCCAACTTCAAATACATAACTTCAACACGATTCGGTATGCCAACTTTATTCATATTCTCTCTCTATTCTGTTTAAATTGTTACATCACGACAATAATATATTTCGTGGACGAATGTAGACGAAATGTTTTGAATTTGTGAGCTAAATAGACACTTACCACATAAATGCACTAATAGATAGTTGTACAGTTAAATATATCTGAAATATTTAACTACTAATGGTTTCTACTAATAATATACTTTATCTACAAAACTTCAAATTCTTACGCTTAAAAATTCTTTTTAAACTGTTTTGATTCACATCGTTTATTTTTATTACTATCGCATATAACTATGTTTTAGTATTATTTTATTACATTTTTAAGAGCTTTGTATGTAAGAACACACGCATTATGTTGCTTTATATTTGAAATTAAGTTTCTATTATATCTACGCTCTCATTAATCCCGATTACATTAATTTTTATGTGAAAGTACATATATAATAAAAATAATTAATTATAATCATTATTTTTTATGTATAAAATAATTATGTATAAAATTAAAACAGTAATTGTTTAAATATTTTTAATATTGAAAACAATTTTGATAATGAAGATTTTCCCATACTTCATGTATCGTTTGATATATCGCCTTTAAACGCACGGACCTATGAAAGAATCAATAAAAATTTGTAGAGGTCAAACACATCAATAAAAATTTAGTAAATTATTCAATTGCATTAATATATAATATTTATATAATACAAAAATATATTATAATTTTAATTAACTACTTTCACATGTACCATAAAAATATATTTTATTCAATAAACAAATGTTTGTCAAACTACATCTTCGCAAAGATTTCATAGTAAAAATAAAAATATTAAATAAAATATTATTCTATATATTAGTCCAAAAATTAAATCGAAAATATAGTTTCTTTACATAATTGGATTCTCCCGATGAATCTTAGAAAAGAAACTATTTTAAACGCGAAAATGGTTTTAAATTTATGAAATTAAATTAAACGAAGTCACATTTATAATATCTAGACAATATTTTTTGATTAATTGAAAAATATGTTTTCTTATAGTTTAAATTATGTATAGAATTTTCATGACAGAACTAGTTAATTAAAAATATATAAAATTAATGACTTCATTCTAAATTCCAAATTTTTCCCTTTTAATCGTTTTCTTCATAAATTTCTCGTCCTTGGTGCCCAAAATTCTATCCATATCACCCGCGAAATTCAAATAATAAAAACGATCTGCCGTGTAATGATTAAATAAATTTATATTTAAATTCTATACGCTTATATTTTACAAATTATATATGGCCTAAAAAATTTTTCGATGGATATCAAAAGAAAAGCTTCACATTTTAAAGGTTATTTTATATTATATTCTTCATTTTTTAAATCGTAAAAAACTGACTACCTATAATTTATAACTCCTTAATGTTTTTCTTTCTTTTTTTATTTATTCAATATATTCATTCATGGTCATATTCATTTCCAAAACTACGAGAGCACTTTTGTTCCAACAAACGATAACCTGGACTATTGTCTCTTTAAATACATGCACGAATTAGAATCGTAACAAGTTAGCTTCTGCTATGTACGATCGTCGCAGTATTCTAACCCCCAGGTAGTTATAAAAATAAAAATTAAAAGTAACCTTCAAGTTAATAAGTACGGTTCTAGATGAAAGATGGAATCAGTTGCACGCTTTGAATAGAGAGAGAGAAAATTTAGAAAATTAATAATAAAAGTAAGAAGGTTCACGGTAGTCGCCTGATCAAAGCCGTCCAACTTATCCACGTGAAATCATTAATCTATTAAACATTAAGGAATTAATTTGTTACCAATACATCCAAAAAGTATAAGTATATTCTATGAATATATTTATTTCAAATATATTCTATAAATATATTCATTTAACTCAAATTTCTTTTCATGTTAGTATTATTACACATAATTAAAAATGTACCAAACTAAAAACACTGCTATTTTTACATATCTTCTTTTGACTTTTTTTCTTTAGAAATTTCATTGCATTTCCTTGAAAATTTCATAATTTAAAACAAATTTAAGAATTACTTAATCTGTTTAAAAATTTTGCCTTATATGATAATGATAATTAATATAAACTACAATCAAGAAAAAAATGAATATAGTTGTATATACATTGTGCTTCCACGAAGTATCGAGTTTTTTTTTCATTTTGTGCCTATTCATCGTAGAAATTCAGGAGAGGTCTTAAAATGTCGACAAAGTCTTTCCGTATTTGTCCTTTTTTTTGTTTTGTTTTTCAATAATGAGGCGCGGCAGGATTTAACTTCGCACGAAGAGTGTTTTTCAAATTTTTGACACGGCACGCTGAAGCGGTTAGTGGAAAATCACTACGTGAGAATATTTTGTTCAAAGATTAAAAAAAATCTCTTACCTTTCATTTTTGAAAAATAATTTATTGGTGAACTTATAAACAGTGTAAAATAAAAATTTTAAATTCTTTAAAATAATTTCCTGCTGTATCAATACATTTTTGAAGGCCTGTTTTTCAAATTTTAAATGCATTTCAAACTCTTCAGTTTTGATGTTTTTCAAAAATTTTGATATTTATAAATTTTTTTTGTACTATATTGTACACCGAAAATCGCGTTAAATTCAGTTTTTTCTGAATTGCTTAATCTGTTAATCGACAGTCCAAATTTTAAATTTCTAACACGCGCCGGGTATTCTTAACCATTCGAAAGCTTTTTGGACGCCCAGATTGAGGCTCGTCGATGATTCTTTCTCGGCCCTCTTTAAAAGCTCTGTGCCATTTTTCACTTTGCGATTTTAACATGCAATTATGTCCATATGCTTCTTGCAATATTTTATACGTTTCTACACTGCTTATTTTTTTTACAAACAAATTTTAGCTCGTAACGCTATTAGAGTAGTCGTTCCATCGCGCCGTGTCAAAAAACTGAAAAACATCCTTCGCGTGAAGTTAAATCCTGCCGCGCCTAATTATCAAAAAACAAAAAAAAAACAAAAGAACAAATGCGGAAAGAGTTTGTCGACATTTTAAGACCTCTCCCGAATTTCTACGACGAATAGGCGAAAAATGAAAAAAAAACTCGAAACTTCGTGAGTGCACCATTTATATTGTTATCTTATTATTCTCATTTAGTAATTATTTTCTTTCTTAACTCTTAAGTCCAAAATAAGTTAAATTAATGCAATTTTTACATAATTTACATTGTATGGATTAGTGGAATATTATATGAGTTCACTTTTTGTAAATATATCTTTCCTTTTTCGCAGCAATCATTCCTGCTCCTACTACTTTTGCTGAGTGAACTGAAAACCCTGTTTACGAGTTGTCAGACAGGCTTATGTCTGACCATGTACTGATGTATACTGCTGGTTCAAATTTTTATACATCCATAGTTCTAGAATTTTTATCTGGAAACACGTGTCACTTTTCTAGTACTTGATTTTTTTTTAATTGAATCAATAAACTCTATAAATGGGCATAACGGTTTCAATAAATTAAGAAAGATAATTACAATTTATAGCTAATGGATATACTAATTTTAATCTTTATTCATTTTTAATTGTTTTGTACTTAACATATATTTCCAATTACAAGTTTTAAAATAACAATTTAATTTATTAATGACTATTACAAAAAACAATTTTACATAACTTCAAAAAATACGGAAAGAATACTGAAATAAATAAAAAACGTCATGTACGAATTATACTACATAATAATTGTTTATAATTACTGTAAAAAAAAATATTATTCTAATTCTTTATGGATGAATATAACAAACATTAAAATTAATAATTGTCTGTGTAATAATGATAATATTAAAATTTATTTCTACTGATGTAAATGGCATCCTTTGACAATGCCCTTGCAAATTAGCATGAAAGTTAGATATTTAGGAAAAATTTTACTTTTAAAATAACGGTGAAGGTAAACTCTGCTTTACCTATAGTAGCGAATCAAACTTTAAGCTATAAATATTGAAATTTAGTACACTGCGGAATTCAAAGTATTTTTAAACAGAAAATTTTTCTCATGTGTCCATCTGACGAACGCTTTTACCTACCACGAATAATATTATTGTTTTTATTTGACGTGACGAAGCAATGAGAATACATTTTTTAATTCATGATTGATAGAAGATTAAATACAAAAACAAAGCTTCATTTATAAACTATTAATTCATATTATTAACGACAAATACTTTAAACAAAAAAATGGATGAAAAACAAATTTGCACCATTTTTATTTTACAAACATATATATATATTTTAACTAAATATTTATGAAAATCCTTTAATATTTATATTATAGAATTTTATATTACTAAATAAATTTTATAAATTTTAATTAACAAACAAAATTATTTTATTTATTAACACAAGGAATTTTTGATGACATGAAATATTTTAAGTAAAACGTTAAATATCTTATATCTTATATCTTAAAGCATTTCTTTAAAATATAGAAGTTAATATACACTTAGAATTTATTTCGTTTATTAAAATTGCTTTTTTTCTTAAACAATCTGTGAATGTTTTCTGAAAATGATGAATATACGGTTCTAAATACATTTTACGATTTATTGAGATATTTAGATAATAAAACAATATCTCTTTTTTAGATATAAAAATAAATTGATGAAAATTTATAAAAATTATAATTTTGACTCAGCTTAAATAACATTGAATGTAAAAAGTAATACTAAATAATTAAAAAGATTTGTGTTTAAACTATTATAAATCATAGAATAAAATAACATTTTTTTTATTTACTTAATAATTCTAATTTATTGAAATATAGACGATATATATAAGAATAAATATTTATAAATATTATATATTTATAGGTAAGAAAACGATGAAAAACTATATGAAAACCAATTAAACCAATTGTTTTAACATTTTCATTGGCAATACTAAAGAAAACGATTAGAAAAAATCAAGTATATTAAAAAAATAGCAGAGTCATAATACTAAATGTATAAGGATAAATGGTTTTTACTCAAGTAACCCAATACTTCAGAAGTATAGCATCGAACTTGAATCTAGCTCTTTTGAAATTCTAATATTTTAAAATATATTTCAAAAATAATAAAAACCGAACTCTCATTGCGAATAACATTCGTCGTTAGTTTTATTTTACACAAATGCAATTTTTATTATATATACCACGACTATGAAGATAAAAGTAAATTGTGCCACGGCGTGTTATAGAGGAAAATTAAAAGAGCGAGAGAGAGAAGGGGCAAATAAAAAAGCCAATAGGGTGCGATCTTAAAAACGAAAAAGAATCTCGATCCAGAGTTTTGCAATTGCAAAAATAGAACCACTTTCCGCGCCAGTAAATTTATAAATAATATAAATAAATATATTATATAAATAATACATCGCGATTTTGAATTTTCCCTAATAAAACTGTTTACAAGACGAAAGGGAACGAGAGCATTACACGTTGAACTCGAATAGCTATCGGATGTACGCGCACGAGTTGATTCCCAAGACAGGCCCTTAAAATCCGAAACGAAAGGACCTGTCATCCTTTGTAGTCCTCGACTATAAAATACCATATGGAGGAGTCTTCGAAGGAGGCGTAATATGTAAGCGTCACGCGACAATACGGTCGTCGTTGAAGAAGCTTCCGACAATCCGAACTCTAGGATACGGAGCTTCAGAACACTCTGAACCTCCGAATGCAGCTGTTTAATCGACGCTATTATCCTGCGAATGGGTATGTACCTGGTGTAGGGCTAACTACCCTCGTATATGTGTATCTGGGCTCGTTTACCTTTACATCGTAATACCCCAATCAATATTCAGGGCACGAAAGAGTGGGATAGAGGCACTTCGGACTCCTGAGAGAAGCTCAAACCGGTTGTCGAGACGCTGCAAAATTTACCACTCGGCTAATTTTTATTTTTCAGCCAAGAGTTCGTGGTTGCTTACGAGGCTCTCGGGAATAAATGTGGGAAGGATATAAAAAGGTGAAGAGGATCGCCGTCCCGGAGACATACTGATGTAAAGAATAAGGAGAAAGCTTCGACGTCCCGTGAGGGTACGGATACTCCTCTAACCCAAAACACTTTCTCTCACACCTCTCACCTCTAATGGTGGACATTACAGCAGCTATTTATATGTAAATTTTCGTTGGTCAATGACTTGCATTGTTCAAATTTTTGCAGGTGAAACTTGATTATTTCATGGGGAACTCGCATCTTGAGGGACTATTGCAAGTTAGATAGACGTTAAGATAATATATCATATAATTTACATCGAAAATATGCAAAATCCTTCAACGAATTTTGCACTTGGAAGGATTTATATATTCAGCTATATTCTTTGTGAACAAAACAAGTAATCGAAAAACTAAAATATGTGCGCTTATGGCCAAGTATCTCTTTCCAAAAATTATATTTTCATCTAAATATTTCTCGACGTATTTCAAATATGCGTAATTATAACCAACATAAAAACTAAATATTTATTTTTAAAATCAATAAAAAGAACAAGACAAATTTTTATGTATTCTAGAAAACTTGTAGAGCAAACAGTTTAAATTCGAGATAAATCGAATACTTTGAATTTATTCAAGCATTGATTTGTTATTTGAATAAGTATTCAACAATTAACTTTTTGATTCAGCATTTCTTATGTACTTGTATAAAATGAAATCATAAAATTAACAATAGTATACGAAAAATTCTTTTGAACAAAATATATTGATTTTATAATAGAAACTTTAAAAAAGATGAAAGTAGATAAACATAAAGAAACAATAAAGAAACGGAAGTAAAAGAAGAAACTGAATGAACCAAAAAATCTGGCAAACTTTGATGAATCCCTTTGTTTTTCTTGAAGAAAGAAAAACCATCTCCAAAGTAAAATTTGGCTTTGAAAGAGTCTAAAATACTTTACAACAATATCACGATATAGCGAAAACCGATTTTTCGACACACCAACAATGTAAAGGGATTTTGATGTAAGTGCTTGTACATGTATACGTTTATATACTCTTTCATGGAGTATACATACTCGATATAAACTACAAAATAGACCAATAACTTTTTAAAAACTCATTTAGCTACGATGAAAAAAAAACTCCTACAATATTCGAAAACTCTTATGACTATTTTAGAATGCGTGTGTGTATGTTTGTGTCATCGATACCAATTACTTGCACGACGATGACATGTCGTATTGCAACCATTAAGTACTCCGAGTTATTTCGACAAAAATATTGACCACCTCTATCAACAAGAAAATACCTCTACCATGACAGTAAAAATCAGTCATTTGCTACAACAAGAGGATCACATATATATTGGAACAATAAAAAAATAAAATTTACTATAAAATCGATTCAAAAAATATTTGTTTCAATTTATTTTATTGAAGTATCATCATACAAAAAATTACGTTCATCGAATTTTAATTTATCTTACACAATCTTATTAAAACTATTGTACGAATAATAATGAATAAATTAGGTAAATGAGAGGAAATCATAATTGATTTATAGTGTGAAAATCAAATACCTAATAAGCATAAAATTCCAATTCAGTATTGTTATAAATATAAATAATAATTGATTCAGTCTAAGTTTAAAAATTATGCATTCATATTAAAATTAAAGCCTTTATGAATATTAAATACCAATTTTTGTAGAGTTTGCATAATTTAAAAGTACATAATTCAGTAATAGATAGCACACTCCAATTTAATTGAATGAGTTATTAAAAAATACATGAAATAAATAATCAATTTAATCATCTACCATCAAGAATTAAGCGAACATAATATTTCAGAGTTAATAAATAACTTGAAAAACCAATTAATAACCTTATTTTAATCTTTGGTCGTTCATCAAACGCAAAAATTCTTGAGCGAAATTAAAATCCACATTAAACTTTCGCTGGAATAAAGCATTAGCATTAATTTCTCACGAACAAACAAGGACAAAAAACAATCAACGATTCACAAAGTTTACGGAATTAACGGAGGAGGCGAACCATTCATCTACGTGAAAATATATTTCACTCGACACCTTCACGAGGCAAGCATGCCCACACAGCACCACATGCACATGCACATACACACACACTGACACTTCGTTAAAAATAGCTGATAAGAGTGGGCGCCATAAACACGCGTAAGTGGCAACGCGCCCGGTGATAAGAAAAGTGTACATGTGGAGGTTCTACTTCCACTCGCAAAGTCTAATTAATTTGGTAGAAAGTGCAAAAGAAAGTCTAAGACTGATCTTTTATCATTGTACTGATAATTCGTGTATGTGCGGGCTGATACTGAGCAGACTTGATAATGTCCTACGAAACGGCCAACTTATACGATGTTCTTTCTAATGCTCGAGAAATTTATAACCATATATTAATCATAGAATATTACTTATGTTCTTTATTTATATTTTCATACTTTTTCTCACTCGCTGTATATTGTTGACATACACATCTCTTTTTATCTACTAATAAATATATCTCGTGGTCGAGACTCTGATAACTGCTTAAAATGAAAGCAACTATAAAATCTTAAATACAGCTAGTCATAATAACTAAATTCTTTTTAATGTATAATTACATGAAGTAAAAAAATCAATTTCCATTTTAATTTATTAATTGGATAAAGCCTGTTATCTGTATTGTACCAATTTCTTTTTGCAGCACGTTACATATTATGATAAGTTAAACTAATTGATACATTTAGTAAAATGTATACACGAAGCGTAACAAGCTCATATCATTGAAAGAAAATCTTGACTCATAGTCTATCAAATGGAAAGTTAGCCATCGCTATAATTTTAAAGAACATAGAGATTAAGAAACACGAAACACAGATTCAAAATCACGAAATACAGTTTATAGCCAACCTATTATAGTTATCTTACCAAAGCATGTAGTTTTTATACTGATAAAATATTTACAGATATAACAAGTTTCGTAGGATATAATCCATTTTACCGCTGGCTTGTTTCAATTCAAATATTTTCAATTAAGCTCGCGCAATATTTTTTCAAATTTGTTCGCAAGCAATAAAATATTTAATAAAGGAAAAAACTGTTTCATTTAAAATAGGGAAAAGCTAACGAATAGGGCGCCGGAGGGTAAACGTTTTTATTTACTACCAGCGCACCTCAAGCAATTATCCGGAAATCTAAGAAAAAAGCTATAAAGCAGATATTCCTGTGAAAGAAATTACAATCTGAAAATCTTTAAACGCACGTCATAAAAGCGCCCACTCAACAGAGACTTCACACATAAATCGCGAGGGAAGGGGTCGAATGGTTTTACGGGCTCCAGGACATTTTCCCCGGATTGCTATCTGTGCATCCGAACCGCGGCATAATAAACCCAAAATGACGCAGACGCCCACACATTTAATTGCGTAATTGCGCCCTATGTTTACGTAGCGCCACCCCCGCACAACAAAATCGGGGGATGCTTTATCTGAGTTCGCGATGCTAAATAGGTTAATTACGACGGCCGACGGTCTTCCTCTCCCGCTCGATGTATCTTCTTCAAGGGAAAAGCAGCGGCGTTCGTGCGCCTTGTTAACTACCTCACGCTCCTATGACTGACAGCCCGGAACGCTCCGGATTTTCCATGAAAATGCTGATTTTTCCGGCTGATCCCCGGCTGTCTCGAATCTCTTTCGGAGCTCTGGTTATGCATTCAGCCAAGCTGGATCATCGGGAGCGATTAATTTGTTTTGCAGGCTTGTAAGCTGGATTACAAGTATGGCACTATGTATGCATTATCGCATTTACAAATGATTGAAACGAGCGATTATACTTTAATGGAATATTACATGGATTATAAATCATGAAAGCCCTAGTATTAGTTTAAAAAAATAACTTTGCACATCTTTTTTAGTTGCCTTTTCTATTTTTCAGATTCGTACAATACGAAGCTGCAATTTTTTATGAAAACATTACAAATTAATTAATTAACAAAAAACAAAAAAACTATTAATTCTGGTACCATAATTTATTTTATGATGAAATAGTTCTCCATCTTTAACGAGATAATAAATTTGAGGGGGAAAATGAAAAATAATAATCGTCTGCAGTGACGCGTCATATCAGTTTACAGTTGGTCTAATGATTATTACGGTGACTGACCGAAAATCAAGAAATTGATGGATGAAGTCCAATAATCCGGCAACCGTAACTTTTTGTTATCCTCAACATTCAATTATAAAATTTTTAAGACATTATCGCGTAAAAAATTTTATTAATCTCTCTATAAGAGAAAATGGTAACGGCTAAAACGTATCACTTATTGGTCGAATCGATAAAGTCAATTTATGATGCATATTTCTTATTTCTATTTCTTTCAAAAATCTTAAAAATATTAAATTTTTTCTAGTATCAATAAATCATATTTTCATAGCCGAAATAATCCAAGACCATAATATCAATTAAAGTTTTGAGGTTGCAGTAAATACAGTATTTAAATCGTAAGATTGTTTTTTGCTCTTTTACTCGAATGGTAATCATCACAATGATTCTCAAACAGAAAATATTTTTAAAAAACCATATCTGTAATGACAAAATTATCAATAATTCTACAAACTCACATAATATTATATGATAGTGTATCTATTGTCATTCTTTTCCTATCTTCCACTTTCCCCAATTTGCTTTATCTCTTCTAGTTGCTTTTTCACTCATTTTTTTTCACTCATCTCCTGTCGCTCGAGTATTTTATACTTTTCTATCCCTGACCAAATACTTTGATGAGTGATTTTGACACTTTCCTCATAGTTTGGCCCTTTTTCTACATAAATTAATGTCATGGTATATCATGTTAACATTCTTTTTATTCATTTATTATACTCTTTACTACGTAGAGTAAAAAGTATAAATTTTTTTTATACTTCTACGCTTAAGTTGTATAATTTATAAAATATAAATATTTCAATTAAAAACTATGACTCATTTAATTTAAACTAAATATCATGAGAACTAAATCAAAATTTATGCTTTGGGATTAAAAATACAATTTTAATGAGATTCTTTATTTAAAAAAATGAAAATATATATTCGTTAGTGACAGAATTTATTAAAATAATTTTTACTCTAAGTATGGAATAAAATTATAATTAAAAAATTAATAAAGCAATTAAAACAATGATTTTCTACTTAATCTTTTAATGAACTCAATGTACAATTATGCATTCACTAATTGTGGCTATAAATGTTAACAATTGATGCTGTATATTTTGACTTTTAATAGATGAAAATTACAGTCATAAACATACAAATGCAGTATGTTAATAAACATAATTTATTGAAGTTGAATTTTTTTTTTCGAAAAAATATTTACCTTTACACAGTATTTTTATTTAAAATTTACTCTTCATGTAATGCGTCGGTGTGTATTAGCATTTCTGTAAATATATATATATATATACATGTACTTCCGTTTTCATACGAGTATAATACTTTCTTCGCCTTGATAATAGAAATTTTGGTAACTTTTTAAAATACCTTTGAAAAGAAGAATCATCCCATCGGTATATGCAAAATTCTTTCCGACAGGATAAGTGAAACAATATCGGACAACAGTATATAATAAAAATAGAAGCAGTAAAAGTATAAAAGGACTTAGCGACAAATAAAGGTAGTTTTCTCTATGCAAAATAGAAAACCCGGAAGACATGAAGTTTTTCAAAACTGTTACATACATATAATCCGAGATATACATACGAAAACTTGGACTTCGCGTATTTTTTCGCCTCGTACACTCTGTCGCCTCTGAAAAGTCAAATCATCAGTCTTTAAAATGGTGATTTTTACATAGAATGAAAATTTGTGCTGTGGTCTCGATATCTATACTTGCGGAAAAGAATTTTATGGGCGCGGTAAATAAAATGGACTTCAGGTAGATAGAAAAGAATCCTCCTTGAATTTTAGTATACCAAAATAAAACTTTTGTATGCAAAGCTAGATCGGTGATGAAGAATTACGTACACAAATCTTATTCTCAAAAGGAAATAGAGCTCGCTAGATTTATTTATTTTTCTTGCTACATATTGAAGTAGTTTTTAAACTAAACCCATTTTCGAATGATTTAAAGACATATAACAGAATTAAATCGCTTAAAAATAATTCTTCAGTTATTCAGTAATCTTTAAGATTGATGAAACTGATTATTATACGAAATTATTGCAATCAAGTAAAACCATTTCTATTAAAAATGTTTTCTTCAGTCTGATTAAAAAATATTATGTTTTTGTAATTAAATGTTATACGTACTTATTTTTCAAAATTAAATTCAATATTTTTCAATTGATAAATAATAAAAATGATTTTATAAAATTTTTGAATTTACAACGAAAAATAATTTTTATAAACAAGCGATATTGAAAAATTTTATTTTATTTATAAGTCATCAAAGAGAAAATAAATATTATTTATTTTATCAAATAATATACATTCTATTAAAATTTTTAAGAATGTTGAATAAATCAAACGTACAAAACAGCATGATTATATTAAGTATTTATATCGATAAATAATTCAGCATTTCATTATTACAGAAATATTTCAAAAAATATTTGACTTAAAATGGTAATCCGTATTTATACTTCTTTAAGAATTACAAGAATGTTTCATATAATATAATTAGATTATTATAATAATTAATAAAGCCTTTAATACGTACAATTTTATTATCATATTTTTGAATAAATGAATGAAAATAAGCAATAATCATATGAATGTAAAAAATAAATATAACTGAAGGTCTTTAGGCTATAAAAAATATAAAAATATTTAAATATAAATAGAGGTTTCAGATTTAAGAATATATTGTAAATATTTTATTATATTGTGTATTGTAAAATGCCGAATTACATAATTTTTCTTAAAGGACCTTGACATTCGTATTAAATAAATATGAAAATATAAAAAAAAAATAAAATATAATAAATGTAAAATCTAAAAATATATTTTACAATTTTACAATTTTATCCCTTAATTAGATAGTCAAATATATTATGATTTGTATTTTATTAATACTAAAAGAAATTCAGAATTTTACTATGTATGTATATTTCCTAAAATATGCACTAAATAATATATTAAGAAACCATATAACATGAAATATTTTTGACGTGCAGAATGTGTGCTTCACTATCTTGAACATATTGAAAAATACGTTAATTATAAGGAAGTTTAAATAAATTTAATATATGAGTTTAATAAACAAAAGATAAAAAAAAATATAATAATTAAAAAACAAAATATAAATTACTACAAAAAGAGTTAGGGAATTATGATATCTAATAAAAACTAAGTATTTAGCTAGCAATTATATAAATTAAAGAAGTTTAGAAACCTGGTATTACATTTACAGATCCGAAGGCAATCTCGGTAATCGCGTAAAGCAATAGGAAAATCCCTCTCTGCGATATCACCAACCACGAAGGATTCCAAAAAAGAGGGAAAATCATCTCAATGAAAGAAATCCCTTCTCAATTCCCGAACGAATGCGAATCCTTTCAATCCTCTCTTCCTTTCCTACCGGTCGCTTCGTCCTGGGCCAAAGATAAGCGCGTGCGCAGCTTTCGCGATATCGAAAGCCCAGGAATAAAGGGTGACATCGGGCTCTGCGTCGTAGGCACGATGATTAATGGTGCGAAGATAGACAAAACCGATATCGAAGCTGCGGTCTCGATCGGCCTGGACCGCAAAAGATGCTGTCGCTGATGCACGGAACATTAGGCTTCGTTATGGTGCCAAAAGCCCAGATTAAAGCATCAAGTTTCGTTGATACGCGCGCTCCCCGCTTATCCAGGGAATTTCTGTTGTTACGCTAATGAGGTCTTGACGCAAGATCTTTATTTTCAAGTTGCGAAAGTGTTGAAGAAACTGTCAGGGCTGTTTTTTGTTTATCCTGAGACTTTTTCCCCGAGATACTTTCCGAAATATTATGAGAAGACGATTATCGAATGATTGATTAGTTTACTTATGAAAGCCGATTAGACTTCAAGTTTATTTTACATATTGCATAGGCAACTATAAACGCACTTACGTTACAGTTTTATTGATACAAACTTACCCCAATAAAATCTATTTAAATTTATTTAAATGCCCTCATTAACTATTACTTTCAAACTTGTACTACACGAATATTATTTCCATAAAATAATCACAAATTATTTAAATCATAAAAAAGTCAATGACCATATAAATGCGGAAAGGGTTAGAAAAAATTGATCAAACTTCACTCAAAACAAGTGTCTCACCGAACTTGTGCCACATCTACTTTCATTAGTTTAATACGACGCAAACTTTTGTGAAACTACCATTTAAGTTTTACTTTACTTAGAGATATCAAGTTTACTTTTAAATTAAAGTCTTTTTCTGAATTATATGATGATATGGGTTTCATGGTGAAATTCCTAATGACCGAAGATATCGCTTTGTAATATTATGGTAACATTAAAACTTGTAAAAGTGTAAATAAACCTTCTCTTGCATAAGAAATTATTTTAATAATTAATAAAGTAAATTTTTAAAATTCTTCTATTATTAACTAAACTTTTGTAATATCACGATAAATTCTAAATAAAATAATTTATCTCAAGGATTTATCATTTGTGACATGAAACGAACTATATTATATGTCCTTGGATTAAATTATAAATCTACAGTCACATAATAATACATGATATTTAGAGAAGTTATGATAGATATTTCTAAACTAGCTAATGTATTAAAAGTATATTTATAAAATGAATAAATTTTCAGTATCATAAGTGTAAATTTGACAATTAGATCAATAACTAAAATTAATCTTTCTATTTATTAGACCTAGATATTTCAAATTTAGAATTATTTTATAAAGTAAAACTATTAATAAAAAAATAACAAAAAAAAAAAAATACATAAAATAGTATTTTTAATATTCATATTAAAAAATGATGAAAAAATTACACATTATTTTATCAACTGAAGCTTTAGCCTATTACAGTAATTTTTATTATAGCTGGGGGAAAAGGTCCATACTATAAATTTTGTAATTACTATTCTGAATGCCTCAAGTAAACATTGATTATATTAATTTAATTGTATAGAAAATATAAAAGCAGTAAGATTTGATTCATTCTATTTCTTTTTCTTATTTAAACCCCCTATTGCAAGCTTTAAGTGCACTCACAATATTGGATATACAAGTAAAGGCGAGACTGTTTCCCACAAAGAGTATTTCACCAAAACTCTACTCTTAACGTATTTACATTGTGGAAAAAGGAAAACTTCTTAAGCATTGTCCAGGGAACATAAGATAGGTTTCTTTTTCAAGTTTCATCTGCCTTCTAAGGGGATGAACAAATGACCTGGTCTCTAATCTTTTATATTAACGTTTATACAAAAAGAGAGAGAGAGAGTAACTGCAATATATAGCAAAGTGTGTGGCACTGTGATAAAACACTAACTAGAATACTAACATAGCCAATTGCATGATTTTTCTAACGGTTAGCTAAAATAGTCCAAAAACGTCCTATCAAATATATGTACATTTATTTATATATAAATTGTTTGACTACGATGATTTGTGTCCAAGTGTCACCTATTGTACTGATGCTCAGGCAAAGAAAATGGGCCAATCGAAACTTCGCAGACGTTCGAAGCATAATCCCCTCATATTGACGGATAATATAAGTTTATGTTTATATTTATATTTATATAGATGCATATATATATATATATATATATATATATATAATTATGCTCTATAGTTTGTATTTATTTTTATAGTAAAGTTAGATCAAAAGAGGTATTTGTTCGGAAGTTATTTTGACTGAAATAATGTCTTTTATGCGATACGCACATATTACATAAGTTTTTCAAACACATAATGGTGATCATTCTTCACCGAAAAGTATGAGAATTTTAGTTTTCCAACTGTCGTTTATGTGGAAATCAAGTGATAGAAACTGATAGCTATTTCATATTTGGTTTTTATTATTTAACTTTAAAAAATTCAACACTGAAAATATTAATTATTGATAATAATGCTATAATAAATATAAATTATTATGTTAAATTTGGATTTTATGAAAATAAAAGTTTTTCTGATAAGTAAGTATATTAAAATATAATAATATATTACAAATAAAAATAATAATATTTATTTAAAAATTATTATGCTTATTATGTTGCTTATGATTAAGTATATTAAAAAAGTTTTCAAATGCGCATATAATAATTTAATGATAGACGTACTCTTAGTGTTACTTGCAAGTTTTATGATTATAAAATTTTAAAATAGAATTAAAAAAAATATTGTTTCATATTCTAAAAGCATTTAAAATATAAAAATATTTTAAATTATACGTATATGATATATTTTATGAATCTTCGAAAATATTGTATGCATTCGCGTTCTAAAAATTTCCAGGAAGTTATAGTTATTTATGATTCTATGTCCCCGTAAAAAATTTCTTTAAAGAAATATTTTGCTAGCCAGTCAAATTTATTTACCTAACAGGAAGTTTGAGAGCTTTGCTCTTCTCGTTTTAGAATTCAATTCTGTGTTAACGCATGATTTGAAACTACAGTGGATAAAGTAAGAGTTTTGACTGTTAAGTACCATAGAGCTCTTATATGATATTTTAAGTTGAAAGTTGGATTACCAAAGGATAATAATAATATATATATAACTTTATAGATAACTTCATAATTTACAGATTTTTATGTTTAGTAAATTTTAAATATTATGAATGTTCCTTCAAAGAACGAGTAACATTTGAATTTTCAACTATTTCATGAGAATGAAATATTCAATTTCAATCAACACATTACGTTGTCGATAAAAAAATAATTTTTTTTTTATTATGTCAAAATAAATCTAAATTATATTCTAATAAGAAATAAAATAAATTTTTTTTTTCTCAAATTTATTAAGATTTAGAAGTTTTATAAATAAATGGTTCATAGTATCGTATTAATTTTGTTATATTAGAAACACCGATTAAAAAATTAAAAATAGTTCTCGTATAAGATTAACTAACGTAAAAATTTACCAAAATCTCGTCACTTATCTCGAGCGCTACTAAAAAAAAGTAAATGAATCACAAAAGAAGAAAATTCTTCAAGAAAAAGGAAATTAGCGACAAGAGTAGCTCCTTACAAGTTTCAAGGAGTGTGAAGTTTAAAAAGTGCATTCGTAAGATTTGACATTGATGTCAATGAAAATCTCATATACTGCCACTTCGTTTGACAAGATCTTACTGGAAAGCTCTTTCAGTCACATCGCATTCAGACTCCAAATTTGTAAAGTGCACGATCTTTTATTGAAGAAATCCAGAGTGCTCTTATAACATTATTTAATATTAATATTATAAGAGGTAAACATTATTTATCATAGTCTTTGAACTACCATTGACGATATTAAATACAGACTACATAAAATTAATATAATAATATATTATTTATCATTATAACAGATGTTCACGAATACTTTTATTTTTGCAAATATTTAAACTACTAGAAATGAAATATTTCATGATTTTTTTTTTTTTAATAATTACATAAATTTTTCTGATAAAAATTCCAAAATTATTAATTATATAATTTTAAAGCTTTAAAATGTTATTAAATGTTTCCAAAGAAATGCACATTTTTTACGTACACATTATTTGAACGATATACTTATTTCTCCAATAAATACTTTAATAATTTTAATATTGAATATTCCAAAGTACTTACAATTACTTGGATATTAAACTAATATTTTTAATTTAAAAGGTATTTTACAACATCATAACAATTAAATTATGTATTAAAAATAATAAAACCTAAATAAAAATTATTCAAGAATACGTATAATACCATAAAATGCAGTCTCGCGGTGTAAAGTTTACGCCTTAAGAAAGTCAAATAAAAAATATGAAATATAAGTTATGACTTTTTTTATTCATAAAAAAAGGCTTGTAATAAAAAAGAAAAAAATCTTACAAGTTCGTTCCGCCAAAGGTATCTACTTAATCACCGGGATTTATATAGGGTGCAATGAAAGTTTTTCTAATTAACAAATAGACATTCTCCGTGATGGCTATAATAATGTAGAATATAATAACCGAATGCACCGTCTGTGCCAAGTTTTTTTTTTAGGTGTTTTCCCGAGTGAAAGTATACTCGAGAGATACTCCCCGACACTTGTAGAATAAGCTGTTGCTGATTAAAATAGGGCGTTGTTGCGTCCCTTTTAAATAATATTTCCTATATTTTATCATACCGGACAGTTGTTCTGGAAGAATTCGTGTTGTTTAGTTTCTTCTGCCAACGCAGGTCATTAAAAACTTGGCTGACGTTTTCACATTAATACGTGCACCTGTAAAAAGTACGGCAGAGACGAAAGAAAGTACGAGTAAAGTTGAGAACTAAAATTAATGAATGTTTTCGAACGAGCTTCCTTCCTCACTTGTTTCCTATGTTTTTACAAGATGACAGTAAAAAGTGTTGCTATAAGCGCTACTTCCTGGGATGTGTTGTTGTCACGCGACTCACTCTATTTTTTTCCTGGATGGGTACAAATTTTTTCGGCTCAATACACGAGACGAGATCTTACGAATTTACTACCCCGAGCCTAAACTTAACGGATTAGTTTCTTTCAGAGATTTTCTTTTCATTAAATCTCGGATAAAAAAATCTTGGATAAAGATAAGAAATATTATTTTAAATTTAGTTTATTCTAGTTATTATAGCGCGTTATGAAGTATAAGACTATAACTTTCAATCCTCGAATTTCATCATAATATTAAGATAAAGTTCTCAAGAAGAAAAGAAATGGTAATTTTTCATTACAGAATACATATTTCATAAATCACAGAAACAATTTTCGTCGAATAATTACGATAAAAATCTTTTTATTACATAAGGATACTTATTTAAAGGGAAGCCACTCGTAGAAAAAACAATAACATCAAAGAAAATAGATGGTTTCTACATGTAAGCTTTTTTTTTCATGATACAGGAATTTAAGCTAATATTTTAGAAATCTTCTTATTTTACAGCGAATCTATAAAAAAAACATGATTTTAAATAAAAAATAATAAAATTGTTAAGATGCTATTCCATTTTATATCAAAGAGAAATGTAAAATATATTCACCCAAAACGTCATGAAAATAAAAAGACTAAATATATCTTGTAGAAATCAAATATTAGAGTGAATTTCTTTTTATATTTAAAAATACATATTTATGAACAAGATTTCATCATAAACAAAAGTTTTAAAAGGCTAATTTAAATATGACAATTTAGAAAAATAATACGGTCTCAGAATATATAAGTTATATTCATAGATACATTTTATGTACACCTATTTTTACAATTATTTAACAGAATTTAGTAAGCTAAATTACTATTTGTATTTTCTCGATATCGACTAAGATTAAAATTGTTTAAATTAATTATTCTTTTTCATATCAATATTTATTAGTATTTTTTCTAATATTTTTTTTTTAATTTTATATTCAAAAAAATGTATTGAAAGTTTTTATTTTTTTAAAATTAATTATAATTAACGCATTAATTTTTTGTATTTAATTTGTAATAAAGTAAGCTTAAATACCATAAATTAATCGAAAATATTATTATACCCAAGTACAACATTTTACATGATTTAAATATTATTACATCAATCACACCCTTTTAAGTGCAAGATTTTAAATATTATTTAAATCATGATATGCTTTTGTATAATATTAAAATACATTTTCATTCATTTTTATTTATTATATTATGTGCATAAAAACGTGAAGATTTTTTCTAATAATCTCATTTAGAAGATATTAGCGATAGTATTTTTTTTAACTTTTTTTTATTTATTACTAGCTCCTGTATGTAAGAAGGAATACATATATATTAATTCTTACATTAAACATGAAGTAAATTGTAGAATAATTATAACGTCATATGGAATTATTTATAAGACAAAATATCATTTCTAGTACTACAATTATTATCCTTAATTTTTTAAGTTTACTACTTTATAAGATATAACATTTAGAATATATCGCATTAATATTATGCAGATTATTAGAAAAGTGTTGGTGTTATTTAATTATCTCAGTATTTAGTAAGCTCAATCTATTTTATTTACTTATATTTACAAAAAAATAAAACACTGAACACATTTAAAATAATACTGTTTAAAATTCAAAGACAAGAAATAGTTAAATTTAATTTTATTCGTAAATATATTTATATTGTCAACCTAAATTAGAACATGTGCCTTCGTAGAATCTTAATTTATTTAAGCTGTAGCTAAAATGTTAATTTCAACAATAATTAATTCCTCTCTAAATTTTTTTGAGTAATGATAAATAAATTTTGAGACACTGTTTGATTATTAAAGAAAATCTGTGGTAGAAAATTTGAGTTGTTAAGCGATAAATTATAACCCTGTAATTACACATAAATGTGCTATCTTAAGCATGACTAATGTTGGCAATTTCTAGCAAGTTCGTGAAGTTTCTTATCGGATATAAATTTTATAGGTATTAATAGTAAAAATAAATTCATAAAAACAACATTGTTTATAAAAATGTTAGTAAATTAATAATACATTACAAATTGTGAATCGAATTTCTTTAAGTCACTTTGATAAAATATTTTGAAATGAATTGTGTAAAGGTGATTTCTTTTATAATGATTTTATCTATTATTACAATGGAATTGGCGAGTTTAAGTGACGCAAGAATTATAAAAATTTTTTTCCGTAAAATTACCCCAAAGCCTCAACCAAAGCACATTATAATACTCTCGCAATAGTCGTGCATACGACGTTTTGCAGAGTGTACACGATCGCAATTCATGATTAAAAAGTGTGCACTAGAATGAAAAAAGAGAATGTACATAAATATGAAAAAATCTGCATTACTTAGCAGCAAAAATAGTAGATAATTGAAATAATAAAATTTAAGCACATCTGCCGGTGTAACATTTGTTTGGTCCTTCGTAATTCTGATAACGCATTCAGCATGATTGATGCATACATACATAACAAAATCAGGAAGCATGTGAACTTATGGAAGAGCACAAAGGTTCCACAGTAACATTGTGGCTCATTTAGTTAACTGTTGCAGATCAGTGAGCGGCTGACATTGTCAATATGGATTCGGGATACTCGTCTCGACTGAGATCAACGATGTTTATTCGGGTTACCCATATGTTTGCACTTCCTCATCCGCATATAATTCCTTTGTACGTGTGCGTGTATGTATCTTTCCGGTGAAAAAATTTGACGTATGGCTTCTCCTCCGCAGCCTTCCAATTGCAGCCATTTCATAAAATTTACGACGAAAATCACATGCTGATTTAATAACTACTGATCAAATATTTAGTATACGTGACCAGTTCATCAGCTTCAATCTACCTTCTCTACAGGATGAAATACAATATTTCCGGCACATAAGAGTGAAATAAAACAGTAGAAGTTTATCTTTGAAAATAGTCGCCAGAGAATGGTATTGACGACGTGGCAAGAGAAAATTTATATTTTTAATCAAGGGTTCCTGTTTAATATAGTATTTTTAAAATTATCGTCTTTAATTAAAGCTTTTAATATTTACTACTTTACAGAAAAATATTGCTATTCGCTTTAAATTCAAACATTTTACCATCTATAATTTAACGCCTTGACAAAGAAATAATAAAAGTAGTACCTAATCGCTGATAAAAGCATCGAGTTGCCAAGTTGAGAAAGAACAAAAGAAAGCAAGAAAAGGATGCATCAAGAGTAGAGCATAAAGTAGAGAGAGAGAGAGAGAGAGAGAGAGAGAGAGAGAGAATGAGAAAGAGAAACAGTCGATGCGAAATCTACTGTGAAATGGAATGTACATCGGACATCCGGAACTTGAACAGGATTCTCCGGTCATTCTTTGCAGGGGAATCAATAGAAGGGGAAAAAGAAAAAAGGCGGAAATAATAAAGAACAGTCGGTTAGGACGATACGGAACACGACAATCGGATGTCACGTTCGTCAGTCAAAGAAACGATACTGTCGGATTTTAATGATAGAAGGTGCGTTGAAAGGGATGGACAATGTTAAGGAGGATGAGAAAGTGCTGAGTCAAGACTTTGTCTCGGATTAGATGCGGAAAAGAGATTAGCACGTTCTCCAAATAAATAATCGGGAAAGGAAGTTTCTGGAAAAATTATATTACTTGTTCGAATAAAATCATCCTTTTTTTTAAAAAATTTTTTGATTCTATTAAATATAACAAAGTTTTTGTAAAACTATTTTTGTAACATTTTCAGAAATATTATATGATGTGCTTCAATGACAATGCTTTTTTCACATTTTTTCCCTTTGTCATATATTTTGTTTTGTTTTACATGTTCTAAGAAGTCTCATTCAATTCTATTGACGGTGGAAGGTGTAAATTTTTACAATGAAACATTTCGCATGAAAAATAGTACAATAGTAATTTGTATAATAAAATAAATTTTTATTTATAGATGCTATAATAAAATTTTATTAAGATATAAACACAAAAACAAATAAAATTTGTTTTTAATCAACTATTTTTAATGTGAAGAATTGAAATATGAAAAAATCGTTTAAATAATATACTTTGATATTGTTTTATAAAATAAGTATTTTTTTTAATTTACTCAGTAAGAATGTTATTTATTTTGTATAAAAAATTTCACAACTTAATTATCGAATTAGCTTACAATATTTCTGCCCAATATTTGTTTGTGAAGATAACATTTACAAATATATTGAAAACAGAAATAAAACTTGCAACCTAAAATACTACTAAAATACAGCTCTACCATAATTAAAAAATATTTAGATTTACAATACTTATTTAAGATAAATAAAAATGTGGAAAAAAAATCGAAGTCGCTCTCGTATGTCTATAAATAAAAAATTTTTTAAACAATACGGCATTGAACAACAAATCTAAACTAAAACGGAACTAGATTGTCAAAACTCTATTACTTCGACAAAAAAAAACGATGACCGAACAATAAGATTGATACTTGGACAGAAGTAATAAAATACTCGATCAAACTAAAAATTCAGTTTTCCACGGGTAGCAAGTGGAGGAGATCAGAAGAGGTTCACCAGGAATGACGGATTTAGCGTTAATCGAAAACGAAGTTATGAAGCGCTTAACGCTGACCCGGTTTTTCGGCTCTCACCCTCACCCTCAACCCCATCCCCTAACCCCATCCCCCATCTCCAGTCCAACAGGAGCGACGAGCCGCGTTAATGCTTCCTTTCAAATGCAGATATCTCGCGAATCGACTGCTGGACTCGTACCCGCGCACACCGGCGACGAACCCACGGACAACTTTCCTCGCTAATCTCAAACGTGGAGCGCCTTTCACGGGACGACGCGTCAATGTGCCCATAGTCGGAAAAGCGCTGGGGAAATCACCCTAAGGGTGGCTTGACTGACGAACATCCTCGGATAAACTCGCCTATTTTCCACACTTTCCGTGTCCCGGATATTTCAATGGCCCCCGTGATGTCCCACCATATGGGGGCTCTTCTTCCTTTTCCCCCTCCTCCTCCTCCTTCACCGCCTCCGCCAGCTAAGATGCTTCCCGATATCTCCGACTTCCTAATGGTCAATTTTATTTTACCCAGCTTTCCCAGCTAGTTACTTTTATTCTAAGGGATATTTTCAGATGCGGTAATCTCCAGAGCTCGTTTCCCTTTGGAAACAACGACCTTAGGTTAGAAGGGCTCGACTTTCACGACTAATCCTTGGCTTTTACGATTTGTTCGGCAAGAGACAAATTTTACATTTCGTGAGTTCAGAAAATTGTAACTAACTGAAATTTTAATTTAGAATTTTAACTTTTGGCTCAAAAGTAATCTCTTTTACCTATTTAGATTACGATACCAAGATGATTTCTTATCTTCTATTAGAGATTTGTATTTGAGATTATGTTTGATAATTATAAATGGAAATTGCCAAACCATGTGTAACGATTATTACACACTATAACTCTATTTTCAATTTTAATTGCAAGTATAAGGAGATAGATTGCTTACGTAAGAAAATGTTTTATTTTGCATGTTTATTACTTAACAAATGAAAACAATTTTTTTAAAATAAAATTTATTAAAAATAATAGACAAGCAACTGAATATTTAACTCAAGTTAAAAATTTCATTCTAAATAACAAATAGATTCAAAATAATGAATAGTTATGAATAAATTTATAAAAAATTCTCAATTTAAAATAATTTACTATTGGTTTTTAATACACAGATTTATAGCAACTCATGTAAAAAGTATTTGTATTTTATATTTTAATTCGGTAAGTCTACCTTTTCATACCTTTCACGTAAATTTATAAAGCTCTAATAGAATTTTTATTTTCTAAAACTTAAATGCAAATATGAATTAACAACTATTTTACACTTGTCAAAGTGTACTGTCTTTCATATTTAAATTTTACTTTTTAACTAACGTATTAAATTTAATCTCTGAATAATCAGTATACAATATGTAAATTACTTATTTGTAAATTTTGAACAAGTCCGAAAATTTTAGAGCAGCTCTGCAATTTATATACTAGAATCATCTTATGAAATCTTACTAACTTTACTGGTTACTTTTAATTTTGATAATATGTAAAGATTCTTCTATTTTTAATAAATGTAAAGTTAGAAGTTTATTTGAAATTTATAATTGATTATAAATAAATACCATTAGTTAATTAAATCTGAAAAAGATCAGATAATGAATAAATAAAGATAATAATAAAGTATGATTTCATAAATTACGAATTCGATTACTCCATGTACAACTATGTATTTTATCTATGACATTTGTAAAACTAATACATACAGGAAAATTCTGAATAGAATGTTAAAATTATACGAATTTTAATCTTTACAAATATACATTTATTAATTACTAAACATGCTTACAGTACAATTAATTTTATGTACTGATATTAATAAGTATGCATGAAATAAACTAGATCTGATTGAAATGTAATAAAGTATGATTAAGTATTCAAATATTAGATAAATCTTTCATATTCTAAAAGCTAAGTAATTGGTTTAATTACCTTATAATTTACTAGATCGTAAAGTCTTCATAACATATACTCATTTAAATTTTTGTATTTTTCTTGTAATTAAAAAAAAATTTCAAAAAAGTGCTTATTTTTTAAAACACTCATTAAAATTAGTGATAATAATGATATTAGATAACATTAATAATTATTGCTCTAATTAGAACTTAATATACTAAAATTGTAATTACAATTTTAAAATTACACTAAAATGAAACATTCAAACTACAAACAATACATTTTATTTTTTAATAAAATTAAAAAATAAAAGTAGTGACAATTAAAATAGAATGTTATTATCTTTACCAGTATACATTCAAATGAAAAACATCTTTTTAAAAATTTTCCTATCTTAATAGCCTTTATCATGACCTGATCATAAAAAAATAATATCAAAAATGCACATATTCAGTCACTTTACCAAATACTCGTAAGCGTCTTTCACTTTAAAATCGTGACGGCCTTTTCCACCCACCATAATCTTTATCGGTATATCGATTATTTTCCCAGCCAACATTACAATATTCGTCTTCTAAGTACATGCTTTTAACAATGTGCAAATTTCCAGCGAGAAATTCGCCCGTAAAGGAACATTAATATTTGCCTGTATATTGCGTCAATAAAAATTATAAACATTCTACTATTCTATTTTAAATATTAAAATTTTTTTAAAATATCATTATATATACATTTTATTGTAAATTTACGTAATATCTAAACATCTAATTAAGTGCAAATAAATATACACATATATTTAATATTTACTCAAATTTGAAAATTAAAATGTATAAAATGAGCTTTCAAACATTATTCTCTAAAACTACATATTATTATATAAATTAGATTTTTGTTTTATATTTCTTACATTTATCCTTAATGCTTTTTTAATAACGCAAAAATAATTGTTGTATACCGCAATTATATTTAAACTAAAAATAATAATATTTGATTAAACATTTTATTACAACTTAATCGGTGGAATAAAATTTAACTTTTTTTTTTTAATTTAACAGTACATTTATTCAAACATATTGATAAAGATATGTTTAATGGAGTATGATTTTACTTTATTTTTTAAATTGTTCATATTTTTTATTGCTGGTTTTGACATTTAATTATTAAATATACATATATTTATTATATATACATATACATAGATTTATGATTATACTAACTTATATATATACTACTTTTATAATGTAATCTATTTATTAAAAGTGTTATTTTTGTTTTTTTATCATATTAAATACTTACTTTTTATATATTTTTTTGAGCAATAAAATTGTTTTTAATTAAAACTATTATCTTATATATTTTCCTTTGACTCTCTCTCTCTCTCTCTCTCTCTCTCTCTCTCTCTCTCTCTCTCACTTTCTGTCAATTATTTCTTTATACACATGTATATTTATACTTTAATACAATATAAAATGTCACGAACTTAAATTTGTTTTTGGATATTTTGATTTTAGCCTTGTAATTATTTTTACACATATGTTTAATAAGTACAATTTACTATTTTTTGTATATTATTACAAATAATTTAAAGTTTTTTACACTGTCTTATGAAATTATAATAAAATTTTTAAATTATCGCAATGCAATTTTATAATCTGTATAATCTGCTAACTACAAATATTTATCTTTTTTTTCAATCAAATTCTACAAAACTGTTTCTTATTAAAAAACACCATTTCCATAAATAAATTAGTTTTGAGCTATAGCAAGTTGCATAGTGGTTTACATATATATATATATGTTTGTGTGTGCGTATGTGTGTGTGTGGTATAATTTTAGTTTACGTAAAATATTTCTTAATTTATTAATAGAAATATAAAACTAGATTTAATAAAAACAATGGCATTTTAGGTTAATAAAATAATTTTTGAGAGGTCAAATTAGATTATTTCGAAGTAATATTTATGTTCCAGATTATGCTAAAGCGAGTTTATCTTTTGTGGAACAAAGAGGTGGTAAATACTTATTTTATCAAATCTTTTTATTCGAGATGAATTATATACAAAATTCGTTGTATTTTCACCGTCCCCAAAATAAAAACAAGATTATAAACTTTAAGTTATAACGATTTCATGAGCAGCTAAAACCCTTTTATCGAATATACAATAAAGAAAAATGATTCTTCTGGGCTTATACGGATAGATTCCGCTGAACTTTAAAAACCATTAATGCTCAAAGGTAATTCGCTGAAGTAAGTTCCGAATGCAATGGCAACGCTTTTCATGAGCAGAAAAACTCATCCTAGCCGGCATTTGGAAAAGTTGGAAAAACCGCAGCCTCGCTCGTGCTTTATTCATTTCCCTGGATCCTCGCACGCATGATTCCATAAAATTCTCTACGTGATCTCCAGGTTCTGACGAACTTCTTGGCAGATCCTCGATGAAATCTGTAGCACAAACCGGAACTCCCGACGATTCCTAAAGAGCAACTTAGCTCAAGTCGTAAACTATACAGGCGCATTTGCTGACAAGTCGCGACTTCGGTCATGAAACAATCCGACAATGGTGCGATGCTTCCTTCCCAGATTTATAAGTTCACATGGACCACACTAACTTTGGAAGCTATCTTGAAAAGTAAAATAATTCTTTCGTATTTTTAAGCGAGCAACTAAATAAATAAAGGAAAAAAGGAAAGATGATAAGTCCACTGGTGCGCTTATAGGTGCATGTGTGTGTACATGTATTCCAAGGGTCAAATAAATAGATTCCTACACGCAATAAAGCAGTTGGAAAGTTTTAGCTGCGATTAGAAGTAGATTTTTCAATAAATACCCGCTGGAAATCGATAAATTGTATTCAATATTACGACTGTCTTCTTCATGCTTAGATGCGAAACTCACTATTAGATTATTTCAATAATCGCTTCCGTGACCGGAAACGTTCCTTTAAATTATTCTTATATAATCGCTATAGTTGTTGAGAACTTAACAGTTATTGAAAACGTTTTCATATACACTACGATATGTAGGAAATAATACAACATAATTTTTTATTGAATTTACTGCATTATCTACAAATCAAATAAATAATATTCAATGGAAATCTATTGAATAAAAATGAATGTAATTTATATATATCACAATTATTACTAAACCTTATTTCTCTTTAAATCATTAATATTATAAATATACTATGTAGAAAAAAAGTATATTGTACACATACAAAT
Source organism: Eupristina koningsbergeri (assembly GCA_018907245.1). Lineage (NCBI taxonomy): Eukaryota > Metazoa > Arthropoda > Insecta > Hymenoptera > Agaonidae > Eupristina > Eupristina koningsbergeri. The sequence continues at coordinate 2,129,394 of JACCHV010000005.1, read as the reverse complement.
AGAATGCCAGATTTTTATATAGACAAATTGATTAAAGTCCGACAAAAGTTTTGTCAAAACATAATTCAAATGTATCATTTTCATAAAAATTATATTTTTTGTACGAGATCCGACTACATGTATTTACTATAGAAGTACTTGACTAACAGGATTTAGATTGTCAATCAATCACGAAATATACAATTCACATTTTATTTTAATTGATTTCAGTCAAGAAGATATCACTTGTTCTTTTAGTTATTTAATTTATAATATTTTATAAATAAAAAGAATACTTAAATAATAAATAAAAAAAAATTTTTTTTTTATTATAAAAAAAAATAATTGATATAATATTATTGAAAAAAAATTGACAAGAATCATTATGTTTTAGAAAATATTTACGATTCCATAAGTAAGGCTAATGAAAGCAACTTATAAATTGATAATCGATTAGTGGAAATATTTTACATTTTTTTTAATTTTCTTTTAAAAAATTAACTTTAGAATGTATTAATTAATATATTTTAATTTAATACTTTATTGTTACAAACAGAAACTCCAATTGTTACAGTGACACAGCAATTTTATATTTTATTACCAAAATGTCTTTATTTTACACACGAGATGAATTCGCTTTGCAACTGTGCACATCTGCGGCAGCCACAATTTATACGGTTTCAATAAGGTCACAGTTCTAATCTGAATTTCTAGAATAATAAACACGTGACTGGCACAAATTGAACTAACTATATATTAGATACTCTATTAGCCTAACTAAGTAGAATAGTCAAATTAATTAGTCTATTCACTTTAGTGTCCGGCAATCAGTACTTTGCATCATAACTGTGTTTTCACGTGACAAAATAAATAGTAATAATGAGACCTAAATCAAAAGATCAAAATGATCAATGACAAACAGATCTTTACTTTATAATAAATAGTTTTTTAATTTAAACAGATTACAAATTTTTATTAACTGCGATGTAGTTTAGCCTTTGGAGTAAATTAATTTGAATTTATTAATATAACTTATAATATTTTTATAACGTACCTTGAAATTAAATGTTATTATGCTTTACGATGTTATACTTGTCGAAAAAACTATTTATATTGTTATTCGTTAAGCGAATGAGTAATAACAATTACAAATTCATTAAAAAAATACAAAATATGATTTTATTTAGAAATTTATAAGTTATATGTATGCAGGTATTTATGTCGACGATATTACGCCCATTCACTTATTTTCATATACCTAATACATATATTATAAATTTGCAACTAACTTGAGAGTCTCGTGCAACCAATAAATAAAATATTTAAGTACTCCAAAGTACCCATTCAAAGCGACAACTGATTCTTTGAAGATACACCTAGTGTGTCGGATAAAGTTTTGTTACTATAGATTTTGCAGGTGAGGCTCGTTTCCTTCTCATGATCTCCTTAACAATACTGTTCTCGAGTTTCAACGATGACGGGAGCAATTACAACGCTTTAGTACGATAATACGATCGTATTTCTGCCCCACGAATATATTTCATACTCCTAAAAACTTCTTGAGTAATTCTACCCTGCGCCAAACGGAGTTTACAGGTGATTTCTAATTTTAATGTATTTGAAATGCAGTTTACGGCTTAAAATTTCATGACGTACATTCTGTATAATTTGTTCAACTTTATAACAAAAATTTAAAACTACTTTTTAATAGTATTTACTTGTATAAAAGTTAGTATTTCAACTTGTAAATTGATTATCATTTGGAAATTTTTCATTGGAAATTAAACTTTTTTTTCTTTCAAACAATTTAAGTTCTTAACGATTTTACATTTTTACATTTATGAATTTATTATTTTTGATTTCCTAATTTCATTCTTGTTTATAAAAACAATATTCTATTGCTTTCCAATTTTTTAAAATAATTTAATTTTCCTAATACATATTTATTGTAAATAACAATGTATTGATTTCACGGAATAAATTTAAATTTTATATTATATTCAAGAAAAATAAAATTTTCAACATTAAATATCCTTACAGACAGTTTCCAATAACTTTACTGAAGTAAGTGGTTATAAGTTTCACCATAAGCAATAAGTATCATTAATATCCATAACTTTTAGCAGTGGCTTTTAGCTTTTAGAAATAACAATATCTAGTAAATTCCGTCTTTTCAAGTATAACAGGAAACGATCGTTTAACCGTAAAATATGTTTTTTTTTTGTTTTTTTTTTTTTTTTTTACTTTAACCATTTCTATTCACTTTCGATAAACCAGTATAAATTATCACTAAACGTAAAAAGTTAATTTAAAAATAAAATTTTCTTCGTAATTCTTCGTTCTTTCATAATAACGAGTATTAAATTTATTTAATACTCGTGATTTTTATTTTTATTTTATTTATTTATTATATGAAATTATTATAAAAAATATTTTAATAAAATTTCTAAATAACAATAAAGTACTTCGTATTTTACAAAAGCAATAGAGATTGTAAACGTAAACTACTTCTCCAAAGTTAAGCTTAAAGTAAATTAAAGTTCATAAAATGTAAAAAAAAAACTTTTTTGTGACTCTCTCAATTGCTATTTTTATCAATGCAGCTAGAATAAAATGCAGAACAGGATTTATGCAAGACACAACCATTTTTGTATCTAAATAAAGCTTTTAGATGGTAAAGCAGTCGATTTCCAGATCTACTGTTAAATCGCCACAAGCTACAAAACGCACCCACCTTGTGTCTATTCTATTCTGTCTGCGTGCTTGGAAAAATAAGGTACATCGTAAAAAAGATAGCTCCTCCACGTATGTGTATGAGTTGGTACTTGCAAAAACAATGCGACACAAATACAGAGAGAGAGAGAGAGAGAGAGAGAAACACTGATGCTCGTGAATATCAGAATTCAAATGGCAGTGACGGCACGCGGAAAATATTAGGAAAAGTACTATCGCCGTAAAAAATAACATAAAAAGCAAGAATTTTTCCAGCAAACAGCTATTTTGAGGTTTATTCTTGCACTATTATTATTATTATCTATTAAATATTTAAAAGTCATAACGGCTAATAAATTCATTAACCGTAAATTTTAATTAGCACCATGTTTGTTTATTCATACAATATATATTTACTGCAATTTAATTCAGAAATAAAATAAATTACTTCAAAATTTTACATGTTATCTCAAAACAATGAATAAACTTATTTTATAAATGGGTTATTCCAAGATTGAATTAAAAAGATTTTTTCTTAATGAAAAATTACTTTAAAATTTAAATTAATATTTTTATTCGATACTCGTATTATGTTAATAACATAAAATATGCAAGACTCAAACTGAATTACACTTGTTGATATAATTTTATATGATGATATTATCACTGATGCTATTTTACATACTCGTTCTATAAATTTAAACATATTATTTTCTGAAATTACCAAGTCAATTATTTTTAAATTAATTAAATTTCCAGTACTTCACAAAAATATAAATTTTAATCACTTAACTTGCAGGAAATAAACCTTTATCTAACAGATATCCTTTTTTAATGTTTTGATGATATTATTTATTTCAAATATTATTTAACTACAAGCTTCAATAATAGTACTGTTTATAATAAATTTTATTTAAATTTATAAGTATTTAATTTTATTTTAGAATGAAATGTGTATCCGTATTACTTATGTTTAAATAAAAACTAATAAAAATATCTTATATATAAATTATTTAAAACATTTTTTCGTATGTACATCATTTTTATGCAAACAAAATATTATCTTCTATATCGAAGAAAATAATTGTGAAATTAGTTTTTAATTTTATCACTATATAAAATAAATAGTATTGTAATTTTTCAGCAACTTTGTAACATTGCACACATTTAAATTTGAACTAAAATTTATTTTATTGATTAAATTGGTGAATTTACTTATCTTCATGAGAAAACAACCTTTCCTGTAAATAAACAATTAAGAATAGATATTGGATAAGTATCTTCATTTTAAAGGTAATTAATAATTAATGTTAGGAATAATAATTAGTGATATGGAAAGACCATTAAAGGTTATAAACGTTGAAAGATCTGAAAAGTAGGTTTTCAATGACACTTAAATAGCTGAAGTTCTGCTAATCCAGCGAACTATAACTCTTACGTAATCCCAAATTTACTTATTTTCTTTTTCTGGTATGCCTATTTTTTTTCTCCTTCATTGTTATTTATTTCATTGTTTTCCCTCTTTTTTACTATTTTCCATTCGGCAATTCATTTTATATGATTCTAATTTAATTGGATTAATTACAGGAACGTATATTTAAATTAAAAATTATATACGGCTAGATAAAATTAATCAGGTTTTTTCTATTAAAGAAAATTTCATCATTTTCGTGATTGATATAATTTACCCTGAACTGCGTTTCTGTAGCTTTTAACTGACGTTTGAATAAATGCTAGCAAGAACTAATTGGTTTCTCGTCAAAAATTTATATGCTCAAAGGCTATCATGGTTTCAATATATATTACACATATTTTTTAATAATATACCTTATTGTTCATTCAAATTTTTTAATAAAATGGAAAATTTTTATATAGATAAATAAATTACTTATTAAGAATCTCAAATTCTCTACATCATGAATTACATTAGAAAAGAATTGCTTTGATTTTATTTGAGTGTTTATCAAATGTATATTCAAATATTGTGCTCTTATTATTTTATACAAATATTCTTAGTTCATTTTTTAATTAATCTTATCAATTTCCAAAAATTAAAAATTAATTTAATATTTCATATTTCTTCAAAATATAAATTCATCAATACGAAAATCAAATTTATTTCTATTTTTATTGATTTTTTTGTGAATCATATTTTTTTAATATACTTTTACTCTGAGCTTCATAACTCTTTCTTATCAGTATAAAACTTTTATCGTATTTCAATTGATATCCATATTGTCAGTACCATGAACCTAAGAAAATTATATTGAAATAGAAGTCTGTAAACATTCTATGAAAAAATTTACGGTGCAGTCAATAAATGTATATAATTTTCTGTATTTTGTATTTGCAATTTATTTAACATAATAATTTATCAAAAATTTTACGATATATATATTTTCAATTAAAACGGAAAATTTTATATGTATAATCTGAAGAATTTGATTGAAATAATTTCATTGTAATTTAGCTATTGAAACATATAAAAATATATTAAAAAATATAAACTAAAGTTTCAAACAAATTTATTGTAAATAATATAAGTACATGTTACTTACATTAGTTAGAAGGTACAGTACTGTAAAAAATTAATATATATTATAAAATTTAAAGTATTTCCCTTATATATATTATTAATTTATAGAAAAGTAATATAATAAATTTTTTATATATTTTAAAGAAAATTAAATAAAAAGTATATACAATTTTATATTTATATGAAATAAAACAAATATTTAAAGAATAAAATAGATGAACATAAGTTAAATTTTATTGTAACTAGTTTTGTAGAAAAGAAGGAAAAACAAAATAGACTAATCGAATAGTTTTATATATTTTAATCAGTACAAAATTTATTATAGTTATGTAAAAAAAATTAACCTGAATATGAAAAATTAAAAAATTTAAATAATAATGAATTTTTAAAAAATTTCTATTTTCAATTGCACTGTAAAATAAATTATGTCGGTATAAGTTCAGTAAATTCTTTGCTACAGGTTGATTAAATAAAACAATATAATATGTTGATTTACTTTTCAAAATTGTAAAAAATTATCTACTGGTCGGCTCGAAATTTTTAATTTTGTAATAGAATCAAATAATACCAAATTTAACGAGAATCCTGACCTAATTTTCATATCAGATATAACGCATATGAAGTATTTAAGCGTAATTTACTTACTCTGAACTAAAGTGAGATAATACTATTCATTATAATAACAAGATTATATTGCAAAATATAAAAATTTTCATGAAATCTGCCGAAATCGAGTTTTACTAGTTTTTTTACGTTTTATATAACAATTTCAACTGTACTTGAAAAAAGTGAATAAAAGAAGAAAGAATAAACTGAGAGCGAATCATTCTTTAGTGTGCAATCATAAATATGAAGTACGTATATACACTTACACTTGCATGTGCAAAAATGCATGAAAGCAAAATTCGAAAATGCAGAAAAGTCTGTAGTAGCCAGTCATTATTATTCAGCACAATAAAAAAACTAAATATTTAATAATTACTTAAAGGGATAAGTAATTATTCCTAGAGAATGGGAAAAAAGAAAATATGAAAAATAAGGAATAAAATATGAAAGATAAAGCCAATACCGTTTAGCTAGTAATTGTATTCCTTTATTCATAACATTTATTTCAAGTGGATCATTAAGCACTACATTAGTCATTTAATTTTTAATGGCTAGGTAATAAAAAAAAAGGATCAATTAAAACTAATTGTACATGCTCGTATTATTACCAGTTTCGCGAGAATTCCAGTTTTTATATTTAAAATTTATTTAAGATAAATATTAAGAATATAATTAAAATAAAATTTAAATAGAGAATTTTATATATTTTTTTAACATAATCATGAGAGCAAAATTGCACCTCCTAAGTTATAATTATTCAACAAAATTTTCATTTTAGTGCCTAAATGTGTATAACAATTTCCTGTATACTATGATAGCCAACAAGTTACTACGCACATATTATACACACAGTTATTGCATTTTAGTGTCATTTACCACCGAGTCATACGTGTAAATTCGAGTTTCGCCATGTATAATAAACCTCGGTTAAACCCTTTCATTACTTGGCGCCTCTTGGTTACAGATGCGTTTCTAAAGCGAATATCCTTTCTCCGGGTCGCAGTGCAGCCAGAAAACAACTTTGCTTATGAGCATAATGCATTTAAGCCGACTCATAGCTCCCCAAATCTTCGAAAGCCAAACAAAGAATAGAGTTGGGGCTTGTCGAGCCTTAGGCTTTTGAATGGAACAGCGATTTCTGCTCCAGAGTTTATCGCTCACGCCTAGCCTCAAGCTATTTCTGACGTTTCTCAATGAAATCCCCAAACAAAAAACTGCTCCACTGCCACGGTTTTTGTTTTTTTTTTTTTTTTTTTTTTTTTTTTTATTTCTTCACGCTCGGCTCTTCTCTTATTTCTTTGCCTCTCTCGGATAATGCAATATCAACTTTAGCCGATACGATATAGCTAACTGCGCCCAGAAGTGCATAAATTATCTCCTGCTACTCGCATAGCACCATTACAAAAATCTCTTCTAATATCGCTTTTGCGAAGAAAATTTGAACTGCATATAAAAGAAAAATACATGTCAAATCTTGAAATGGACTCGTATGTATGACGGCAGGGATTTTGGAACTTTTTATGCGCTCCTACGAAGTTTTGCTGCATTCTAAAATGGCCATTTATGTACTAAAATGACCACATATCAGAGGGTTTAATGCCATAAATTGTAACAATACTTGAATTATTATAGAAAATGTACGCATTTTTCACATTTCAGAGCTCAATAATGTACGAGTTGTTGAATTTAAATATTCGAGAGAGAATAGAAATAAAATGTAGTACTTTGAAATCCAAGGAAAATAGTCAAATTAGAATTTTCGAACAAATTAATAAATTTGAAAAATGTCTTTACAAATATATATACTTTACCTATGCTATATTAAAAGCCATACGATCCTGCAATTCGTTATATTTATAGTACAGATTCTATTTTAAAAATCACCGTTCCGTGTTATAATTTCACAAAATATCGTATTTCCTTTAGCAAATGAAAAATAGTAATAAAAAAGGAGTTCTTAGTACAGATACTTGACTTTTATATTAATTATAAATATCATTGAGATTTATCCCTTTCCAAGTTACAACAAAAGAATTATTTTCGCATAAAAGCTCGTGTCACTTGAAAAAGACTAACCCGAAATACTCGCCGAGGGCTGGAAAAAAGGTTACAATAAGAATACTTTGGCCCTCCCTTTCTATGTAGAGCATTGTTCGGCGATAATTCTCCATCAAGTTGTCAACATGTAAAAATATATCGCTCGTCCTCCTAAAGCTCGCTTAGCGAACGAGCTTGGAGACGCCTCGAACGAATCTTCATCACGGGCGCACAATACACCTGTATATTATTAATGATCCGGTGAAATTGTCAGGTAAGCCACTCGTCGGAGCTCCTCCCACGAGCTTCGACGTCTCCGAATACACGTGTGATTGAAGTTGTGCAGGTGGTAAAGGAGTGCAGTAACGGCAATGAGCCATTAATCTCTCTGTTGCAGGGAACGTTTTCGTGATAGCGGCCATACTCTTGGAGCGGAACCTCCAAAGCGTGGCGAATTATCTGATTCTCTCTTTGGCTGTCGCTGATCTCCTGGTCGCTTGTCTCGTCATGCCTCTGGGTAAGTATACTCTTCCTCGCGATCAGCTCGCACACCTTGAGCGCGAGGCGCAAACGGCTCCATCCTCTCCCCCCACCCACCAAATTGACACTTCCATTCTTATCGGCAATTGCTTTCAATTCTTCGAACAATGGAAATGTACCGAGTGATAGTGGAATTAATTGGAGCGTAAATTTTAATGTTTATATGGAACCGAAATCACATTACAGGAGTATCAATTTATGCACTCAAGCTGGTTAACGAAATGTGGTCATAAATAATGTAAATTTCGAAATAACCATTTTTCGATTGAACATAAATTATAAACTACAAAAGCATTATTTCAATTTGTACTTTATGAATAATTATAACTAATTTACATTAAATCAGATAAAAAATATTTATTTTTAAATATATATCGGTTACAATAATGCAGAAACTGCATAATCAATACTAAATTTCATTTTATTCTTATTCTACAGTGCCTTCTCAATTAATTTAATCAATATTTTTTGTTCATTTATATATCTCAATAAGTATAATATTAAGTAAATAATAATTGCAATATATTTAATATATAATTTTTGATATAAACTTTTAATATTTCATTAAACCTATGAAATAATGATAATAATAATATAAAATAATATTTATTATTAATTGAAATCATTCCCTTTCATACGATAATACTAAATTTGTGAAATTAAATATTGAATATTAATTATTAAATCATTACTACAAATTAAATTTCCAATTACAATTGATTACATTTTATCTACTCACTAGTCGTATGCTTAATAACTGCATTAAATTTATGATTTTCATTTGTATAAATTATTATTAAAAACATTCTTTCAAATACAAATACATAATTTTGTTTAATTGAAAAATTTATGTTAACATTATTCATTATAAATTCAATATACATTATCAAAATCTAAATTATTTTGCCAATTCCTTTAAAGTTTACAAAATATAAACTGACCAAGAGATGCGGAAAGGAAACCGGGAAATTGTGCACAGTTCAGAAATTTTTTGAAATTTGTTCAATTCGTTAATAACATTAAACTCTAGTTTATAAAATTGTAGATAAAAGTATAAATCATACATTTATGATCAAAAGTAGTAGAAAACAAAAATATATTATGACCTAATTCGAGAAAAAGTTCGTCTTAATGACTAAATATTTTGTGCTTTTGAATAAATAAACTGCAAATCGATTCTATATGAATATCGTAATAAAAGTTGATTCTTCTATTTAAATATTATTCAAGATGGCAAAATTTCCATTTTATTCGAGATTCATGTTATAAAATCGTAAAATATTATTGTTCATTTTCAATATAGCCCTTTAAATTCAAGCTCTTCCAGCAAACACAATAATAGCTAAAAAATTACATGTTGTGCAATACCCCCGCTATTTTTTATTAACAAGAAAGGATACCATTTCATCAACTGTAGCTTCGAAAAAGTAAACAAAGTTTGAGTGACCAAATAATAAAACAACGCATAGATTTTTTATGTCCAATCCGCATTCGAATCTCTTAGTCCCGGCGCAATATATAAAAATGATTCGGGAGCATTTGCGCCTCACGCTCACATTCACTTATTTACGCACACAAGTACACGCGAGTAGACTGCTATATGGTCCAGACGTTTTAGTGCGGTATTGTTGGCAGGAGCCGTGTACGAGGTTGCCCATGAATGGGCTCTTGGTCCTGAATTATGCGACATGTGGACCAGCAGTGATGTATTATGCTGCACAGCTTCCATTCTGCATTTGGTGGCCATCGCCCTTGACAGGTTGGTTCCGCATGATTTTTTATTTTACTCTTCTGTACTATTAGCTAGTTCTCTGAGTTTCTCCACATTTTCGTATTTCCGGCTGTTACGGACGTTGATCAACAGAAAGATGAAGCTTCCGTGATTAAAGCGTCCGACTGCAGTTGCCTGTTACTACTGCTTTTAGGCACGACTCCAGTAAAACTAGTACTAACTTTTGTAATACTTAGCAATAGTCTACTTTTCAGATGGAAGTGTCATTCAAAACTTTTAGTAACTTTACTTCATGATTCAAATTATTATTGTATATATATATATATATATATATATATATATATTTCTTAAAAAAATACTCACAATGGCTTTTGCTATTTATTTTCGTTTTTCTTCCATATTATGATTGGCTTCCAATTCTTTTAGCGAAACCAGAAAGAATAAAAAAATTATTTCAAATATACATCTCATAATATTTGAAAGATATTGAAAAAAATTTCACAAGATTTAGCTGCAAAGTTATCATATATATGCAACATTTAAAGTATAAATAAATATGCTTGAATTTATGAACTTTTCAAAACAAGAACGAAATTATATATAAAAACGTTTCAATAAATCATTCTCTACAAGTTTTAGAGGTATTCAAAACTTTTACTCCGAGCACATGAAAATACAAACAGTAATGATAAGAAACTTCGAAGCAATGAGACATAAAAAATACTATAAATGAAGATGATTTCATAAAACATATTGCAATAATTTTAAAAACACTCAGTCATTTAAATAATCGATAAAAATTGTTTTAATGTCTATGCATTGATTAACAATAAAATTTATTACGTTAATTAAAATTAGTACAAAATTTGTTTTTATAGATTTTGTCAAAAATGAATCTATAAAATCGTTGATAAATCGTATAATTCCAATAAAAAAGTCATGAATGTAGTGAACGATCCTTACTTTCATCAAACGTTCATATTATATCACTTTTATAAGGTAAACGGAAAATTAAAAAACATTAATGAACGTAAATGTCATAAATGAATAATTTTTGTATTTTATAGTTATTCTAAATACAATATAAATTCTGAATTTAAATCTAATGTAAAAAATGCCAAAATCCATAGTTGGTATATAAAGTTAATTTTTAAATGAAACAAAACGAAAATGGGTGTATTTTCATGAAACATAAAATTAGAAATTTTATCCTACTTATTAAACTCATGAAAACTAAATAATATTTGTATTTCAACTGAAAATAAACGTCAAACAATGCAAAGAATTAACCATTAGATACAAAATGTGTTTATATTTAACAATAAAGAGATTAAAGTTAGCATTCATTAAAAAGCTGCGGATTACCCGCGAGTATATGTACGAAAAAAATATTAAGCTACACAGCACACAAGCACACATAGAAGTGCTAAGCCTTTTATGAACTTAATAGTATGAAGTCAATATCCAACTATTGTGTGTTACTCATGTACAAAAGAGCTAAATCGAATGACAAAGGGCTCATAAAAAAATCAATAATTCCACATTCGTATATAATTTGCGAGAACCTATAAAGGCGTTCTTAACTGCTTAATATCCAACTATCTATTATGAGCTTTAAAAAATATAAAAAAGGCAGATTCGCTAAAGGAAAAATCAAAGTTTATAAAATACAGTACAATTTATATTTATTTAGATGAATTTCTACATCACACAACAATTACATTAATGTAAACAACCAAATATAATGAAACAATTATACAACAAATTCTAAAGCTTTAAATTAAGTGATTAATCTTTTTTGTATTACTAATTCGCAATTACACGGTTGAAAAAACCTCGACGACAAGTAATCAAATCTTATTTTCACGGCACTTTTCAATTCTAGAATTAAAATTTTCTTGCATTTAAAATTATATTTGTTCGTTTTATCGAATTTTATTATGTATCAGTGAAAGCAATGCAACAGAAATTGAAAATAAAAATTGATTATCTATTGAGATACAAATTGGCCCTTTAAAAGTCAATTTGATAAAAAACATGAATTTTCTGCAACATTTAGAATCGAAAAGTATCCTTACAAAAGATAAAATCAGATTTGCTATTTTATAAAGATTTCAATGTTCAATGTATATATATACAATGCTTTTTTCAAATATAAAAAAAATTTTTATTAAAAATTTTTCAATACGATGTAGAAATTTTTGTATAAAAATTTTACACCTTTTTTAAATTCTTCAATAACACTATAAACATTTTTATAAATTTTCTTTTAATTAATTAAAAAAATATTTTTAATTAAAAATAATTTGTAAAATAATGAATCTTAATTAAAAATTATCCTCATTTAGTATATAAATTATAACTTCAATACTCTACCAGAATTTCAATTTGTTATAATACTATTCTTAAAATAGAAAATAATTAAGGAAATATATCGTAGCAATCAAATTTTAAATTCTGCGGATTTAAAAATTATTATCAATATATTTTTACCATTTAACAATATATACCAACAAATGATATTAATTTGTATTAATAATCGACATATTTTTGAAATAAAATACAATTTTATCATATTCTAGTTTTTTATTTCTAAACTACTCACATATCCACTAAAATGGAATAGTATTCAACAATAACACTCTACTAATCTAAATATTTGTTTGGAGTTTTTGTATACGCATACGAGCATTTTGCATACACATCAATTGAAGTACTACATTTATATGAAACTCGAGGCTCATCAAAATCTCGAAATTTATTGGAATATATATAATTTTATTGTCTAGACCATTTTGTTTTTAAATAAATCTTATTGTTGAACAAAACTATAATTCAATTAAATTAATTTTTCAATTACGAGAAATTTGTGGAATACAGTGATTAAATATCGGACTCAGTGTTTTATGCTTTAGTATCATTATGCAATACTATTATAACTTCTGCTCCACAAACAGAGTAAATTATTGCCGAAATATATTAATATAATATATTGGTTATAAATTTCATTGTACAATAATTATTTTAAAATATTATTCTTCGAAATTTAAAAAATAAGTAATCAATATTTGTAAAATTAAAAAAAAAAACTTTTTCATTAATTTTTTTTATAAATTTAGTACTTATGTTAATAGAAGTAAAATATTATATAGATATGATAGCTATCTTTAAATTCTATGACCAACGTAATATATTTCTCTTACTGTATATATAAAATAAACAACTATAATCTATGCCTGAACATGCAAATGTGATACCATAATTGTATCTCATAAAGTGTTTAAAAATTTGTTATTAAATATTATTAATAAAAAATATTGTAATTCTTAAAAAATTGAACGTTTACATACATTTATGTATATAAACGTTCAAATATAATTACAAAAATAATATAAATATTTAATTAATGTGCATTAATTATTTTCATTTGTGTTTATACATCTAGTACTACTGTGATGGAAAATTTTTAATTATAAAAGAAATGCATAAATTGTATTAAATTATAATATAAAATAGAATATATAATACTAAAATAGTTATTAATATCAGATTATGAGTTAAAATTAAATGACTTGTTATGAAATAAAATATTGCATAATACAGTGTCTTTTATATGCATAAGTTAGAAATTATTTCGCACAAATATAAACATACATCTTACGAATAATTTATAATATTCTCTCAACTTCAACATAGAATAAATATATAACCAAACCTATATATAAAATAATTAATTCTTTTATAAATAAAAAATGATTATCAATTACATGTAAATTAAATTATCAATTTTTTTAATTATTAATTTTTAATGATTAATATTAAGTTATTTAAAATCATTATAACTAATTAACAATATGGTCTATTAATATTGATAATATTATTAATTAAATTCAAAATCAGTTATTCTCATTAAAATATAGAAACACATAGCAATTTTGTGATTTGATTGTATAGAAACGTTGAAGTCATGTAAATAATTGTGTAATGAATTTTTGTTTAAAATGAATATTTACGTGAAACACATCATGGAATTCTAAGATCTTTAGGAAATTAAAAGCTAAACTTCATTACAGGGAATAAATGAAAAGCACACAGCACCAAAAGTAAAAATGCAAGGTTAATAAATAATCGATTATCATTTGAGCAAAATTTTCAATAAAGCGTCTCCAAATAATTACCTCGACCATTTTCCATGAGCCTCCAATTTTTCATCAGTAGTCGAAGAGAAATAGAAAAAAATAGCGAAACAATAGCCAGTATTTCCGACCGAAATTAAAAACAAAAGACGAGGCCATAATTTTATGTACTCTTGTCGTTATATTTAAATATTCCTGGGCATCGGCCGTACATTACAGACAATAGTTACATGTAGATAACCAATAAAGCGTGAAGGTTCTATCGCACAAAGCACCTTTTCGAGCGCATATATTTTCCTGCACTGGCAAGAGACAAATCAAATAAATGGAGTTAGACGTCGGCTCGATAAAACTCTTTTTTCACTCTATTTTCTTTGCTCCTTTTTTTTCGTCGCTCCAACTATCGCATGACCTGTTTCTCGCAGCCACCAGAAGGACTACAAACACCTCGAATTATAAACCAACAATAACTGCATTTGTTAATTTATATAAACATCAATTTTTTTTTGCAATGGTGTTTATTGCACAGCTACTAAATTGTGCAAAAAAAAAAAAACAAAAACAAAAAATTCGTAATATCAAAAAGACTACTGTATCTGGTATTATAAGAAACGATTACACGAGGCTTACATTTCTTCACAGATTTGAAAATAATATTCATTAAAAAAAAGTATTAACGAAATATTTATATTAAAATTAAAATATCAATATTATAAATTTATCTTTTCGAACTAAAACTTTATTTTGCAAATATTTTGTTTTATGGTAAATATTCAATTAAATTTTAAGCTTTTTAATCAAAACTCACTAAAACAATTTAATTAACATGTATAAATTCAATATCAATTTGTAAATTCTAATAGTAATTTGAACAATATTGATTGGCTTCATCCATTCAATACATCATTTTAATTATATATCATAAATAAAATTCAATTTTTATATTGATGTTTTTATGTTGCAGGTATGTTTTTTATATTAAGCATTTTTTATTTTAAATGCTCTTATTCAATCGTGCATTATTATTTTTTAAAAAATACATGCTCAAATTACATATGATTAAAATATATAAAAGTGATAAAACATCGACATGCAATTAATTAGTTATAAAATCGAATTCATATATATATATATATGAATATGTGTATATCCTTCAATTTGAATAATAAATTTTTTGGAAAGAAAAATATAAATACAGAGAATATTGTTAATTTATAATATAAAAAGTTGGGATAGATTTGAAGCAAATCTAAAAACAAAAAATACACTTACATATTTATTTATTTAATTTATGGATCTAATAAATGTTATTTTATTTAATAAATTATAATAATGCTTATAATCAGTAGAATTGTATGTATTTTAAATATATTATATAATATTAAAATAATAAATTTATCCATTTAAAAATATTGTTATTGAAAATTGATGGATTATAGAAAAACTGATGAGTTCTATGGGTTTTATGTCACAATAAAATATTTCACAATTTAATTCTAATTATTAGAAATACAAGTTTAAACAAATGTTAAAGTAAACCCCTTACGGAATTAGATTCTTAATCACTGTTTCAACAAAGAAAAGTGATTCCTGATCCTGACAAACAAATAACGTAAGGCAATTTTCAAACAACACTTCAACGTCTTCTTAACACAAGAAATGAGTTATCCGAAACTCGGATATTGAGGTAAGCCAAGGAATCTCTATAAATATATATCGAAAAGCAAAAGAAAGAAGAAGAAATGGATTCGATTCATTTCCACTTGACGGTACCGTAGTATTGTGAATCCAACTTGCAGAAATGCACATATAAGCACGAATTCCCGGCGACAATATTTCATGTGCACTGTGTATGGGAATAAAAATGAAAGATCAGATGGAACTAGTCTTGTTTTATCCACCTCAAGATTTTGTATTTTATCATAAATCTATGGTATTTCATGTAGTTATATGTATATGTACCGTCTTATTTCTGAACATTTTCTTCACTTATTTGTACTTTACTTTTAGTTTCTTGGCTGCACGTGTTACGCGCTATTCAGCGATATGAAAAAACTGACTAATTCGCGAAAATAAATATTCTAGGATTTTATGCATGCGTTTAAAGTCAATAATGGTGGAGAAAAATCAAAACTACAATGTGTATTATATACATGTATATCTATAAATCTACAAGCTGTTATGCATGGATAGATATAAAAAATTTGTGCACGTATATACATAAAGATTTTTTTTATCAAAAAAAGTACGCAGACAGAGGAAAATATATAATGACAAAATATATAGAAAATACAATACCAGTTTATCAAATATTTTAAAATAAATAGACTTCTAGCATTAATACGATTTATAGAGTTTGCATGCAATTATTTCACGTACAATTTTCTTTAGATCTTTGATTCAGACTACCATAAATTAATTAATTAAATAGAAATGATTAAAAAGAAAATATAAATTCATTATATTTTTTTTATCAATAGATTATATTTATCTAAAAAATGTGCTTTTAGACTACAATTAATCGTTATTCAAATATGATAACAATATGTATGTTTAGGATATACAACACAAATATACGAGCTATAACATGTATAAATGAAAGAAAGAAATAGCTTATATAGTATTAGAAATTAAAAAAGAAAAAAGAAAATGGAAAAATTGACACTAGATGGGCATCCTCGGTAATAAATTTATTCCAGTCTACAGCTACGATTTCGCGTCTTCGATCTTCGGGCGTTTCCCGATTCTTTTAGAATATTTAGAATACATCGAGGGGAAGATCAATGGCTCCTATGGATGACATAAAGATCAGGACAGCATCGAATCTTCGTGTTGGGATCGCCGCGATTCGATTGGTTAGATTTGGCATAATGAGGGAACTCCTTCCGCAGCTAAGCAGGGAGCCAACATAAATATCGCGCGTGAAAATCTCATTCGCTCGTTTTGGGTTTATCTACCGGAGAAAAAGTGTGGTAGCGGCGAAACCGATAGGCACCTCTGGTAATTCCGTTTTATCTCCTTTACAATGATGGAAAATTACAATTACGTTTTCATGCGAAATTTAAAATTTTGATTTTTTTCATGAAATAAGTATTCTTTAAATGCCGTTAAATGGCTAGTAAAGAATTATTGAAAAAAATTATTTAGTTAAAGTTAAGATGCAATAAAACGAAAATTTATATTTAAAAATTTAATGTACTGAAAATTTCAATCATCCGAAATTCAATTAGAAATGATAGTTCATTTGATAAAATGGCACTTTTGTGTTGAAGATAAAAAATGTGTAAAGCGAAAGTATTAATAAAAAAAAAAAATATTTTTAATTAAGATTTATAGAAACGATAATAATTTTTTTCTATTTATTGCTCAACCAAAGATTTCTCTCAATGGGAAAAGAATACCGCTATTGTAACAAACTGAAAAGATTCGAGAAAATATAATTTTCATATATCATACAGGAATGACTATCGGAGCATTCCAAAGTCATCGTAGCTCGATGAAAATATACATCCCTAGATGAAATATTTTTGATCACCGCAACATCCATTTGACTAAATATGCATCCAACGATACGCCAGTCAACAAAGTGTTTGCGCATAGAAAATAGTCAATTCAAATTTCTGAATTTCGCAAATCGCAAACGCATTCTTTTATAATAGCTTTTAGGACCAAAATTCAAATTTTAATCTGAGAAATGCATATTCTGCGTAGGTTCTATACGTAATAGCACTTTATTATGAATGCGCTTTGTCAGAAGACATCATTAGTAAGGGTGCATATGCAAAAGAATAGACCGATTCATAAAAAAGTACGCGTGCATAACTTTCACCTCTTGCACAAGAGTGTCGGTTCTTGTTTTACGCGTTTTACTTGCGATTGTCGACTTCTTCATTTTGCAACTCTTGCACTCGAGCGACCGCGGCTGCTCGACTCCTCGTTCGGCCTTTCTTCTCTTTTATCCAACTTCTCTATCCTTCTCTCACTCTCCTTCAAATGCGTATGGATATGCGAATTATTTATGAGATTATTTATCAGAGTGCATTGTGCAGTTGCGAACTGTGAGATAGAAACCACTATATGCTGCTCTGCTTCTTTTTCTTTCGCTCTCTCTTCCTCTCAATCTCTCCTTTCCTTTCTCTTTTTCACAGTGAATATAAATAGATGGACTACAGTTAAGGACATATATGGACGAGAAATAAAAAAATTATTATTGGAGTGTAAACTGTACTTAGTATAATTAAATCAACTGTTTATGTTTTAAATGAATATAAAAATTCATGAAATTTTTGTCAATAATTCACTTTAAATTGAATAAGGCATCGCACTTGTTTAATAGAATTCAATAATATATGTATAAAATTTCAAGGAATACAATATTTATTCTCTTTTTAAATACATTGTTTTAAATATATCATCAAATATCAATATTTTACTATACATCTGGAAACGTATTCCAGTCAATAATAAATTAATTTCATTTTATTATACAATTTTATTCTATGACTCGAATCTGAGTCAGTCAGAGTGCTAAAAATAAAAAATTTAGTTGCATTATCTATGGCATCTATGACATTTTTTTAATTATAAGAAAACTTATATTTCAGCTTTTAAGTTATATTAGCAGTCAAATAATTAAAATTGAACACTTAATTGTGAAATATAAAACTTTTAAAGTGAATCAATATTAAAATGCAATTTAATCTATCAAAATAAAAGATAAGATACTATATATTTGTAATATTATATTTAAGACACTTTAAAGAAAAATACGAACGAACTATTTATAATTCTATAATAAAAATTTTATTATTTATAATTATAATATAATGGTTAATCAAAACAAACTATCTTAACAAAAAAACTTTTCTTTTCTATACACTACCTTGTATATGTATTTGAGTATCTTAATTAAAAAGGATTCTTGTATTTAAAACTAAATTAGATTTAAAAAATTTCTTAAATCTTTTTCGTTTTAATAGTTTAAGCTATGTTTTGTGAGTTAACCAATAATTTAAAAATTTCAAATTTGTCATTATTTATAAAATATAAAACAATCGTGTTTTAATGTTAAGATAGTTATTTAACATTGCAAAAACGAAAATGTATCTCTAAAGTTAAAACATTCAATTATATTAATAATGAAAGAGAAAATCTATTTCAAGTTAAATTCGCAGAATTGATTAAAAAAGCTAAATTTTATTTTTTAATATCTTTTATTTATTCAGCGCAATTATATTTTTTAATATTTATTTTATAATAGAAATATCTTGTACGGAATATTCATATAATTTTTGGTTTTGACTATAAAACATTTATTTGGGCATTTACAAGCACGAAATGTATATAATAGTGTCAGAAGCACCGCTAAACTAGATAGTAAAAATTTTACTGAGATAAAAGCACAAGTCGCAGCTCCAAATTTATATCCACGTTAGACACACAGTATATCGCTCTTAGATCTGACTTTATCAGCGATATATATTACGTGTATTACGCACAGTAGGTAACTGTACATTCGATAGTTGGTGTAAGTCCTGCATGACAATAGTATACACAAGGGTCCGTATCCAAATTTGAAACTACTTTTATAACGGGAAGACATAAAGAATTGGTGTGCAGGAAACTACAGTTAGAATGAAGTTAAAGTACACTTCTTTGTTTTAAACAGTCGTAGTTTTGTATTAGTAGGTCTACTGTTGGTTTCTGTTGCGAATTTCTAGTACATATGTTCGGTAATTGCGATGAAACTTATTTGAATTTAAAGTAAAACTAACTTCATTCTTTTATCATTTAACCTTTATGCTTATATTCACACATTTTAACCGTTAAAAATATAATTAAAATTTTATTCTTGCTTTTTTTTAATGAAAATATAAAAAGATTTAAAAAAATTAAATAATAATTTTTTCATACATATAAATAATCTGTAATTCAAATAAAATTATTCTATTTTTAAAGATAAAAAATAAAAAAATTTTCGATTACGATCAACGAATAAAAAACTAATTAATAATATGTCTTTACGTCATTATTGAATATTGATTTCAATAAAAATACTTATTACATTAATATAAAAAAAATCTTACTTTATTATATTTTAAGAATCACCACACTCAAAACTTTCAGTTACAAAAATTAATTCCATAACAAATGTTATTGATTAAAACTTTGCAAATTGGGAAAAACTTTAGCCCTTGTAAATTTAAATTTGAATGTGATTTGATTAAAAATATTACAAGTTTTTATTTAAGCTGATATATCATGTATGGCAATGATAAATGCATTAAGAATATAATTCGTATGAATGGCAGGAAACATGAAGAGCAAGACGTTTGATTTATTTTGACCGAATATACCAGATATAGTACCAAGACAGGATATTCTTCGCAATTTTAGGTATGCATAAATTTTACTTTTCCACTAGCCTAAAAATTAAGAAGCTACTGAAAGACGTAACTATCACTCATTTAGAAATTATCTTCGAACCATACTTTAAGGTGCGATTCAAAACCAAGCAGTAAATACGAACGAGTCAAAAATTTCGTTAACTAATTATTATCGGGGTCATTATATAGCGTCAACAGTCACACGGTAGCTAAATTACTATGAATGAAAAAGAAAAATGAGTAATATCAAGTAGAAACTTTTGTCGATGCTTCATTCGTTAGCGGTTTGAATAGTGACTGCGGTAGCAATTAAATAGCGACAACTACATGCTTAAGCCCAGCCACTTTCCATGAAACTTTTGCCATGATGAACCTTCTTCCTCTTTTATGACCGATTTATACATGTACCACTACTAGTTTTACCGACAGAGTAGCCATTTGACTTCTAACTACACGAATTGCCCAACTAACGTCGGATTTAAATTTAAGGCGCTTGTACAAAGCCGAGTTTTACGAGAATTTTTCAAAAACTGTACTACGCGAAAACGAATAGTAGATTACATATTCAGAGGCTAGCTGAATCATTTAAATTTTTGGAGTTACTTTGATTTAAAAAAATAAAATACGTTCACCTTGATTAAGTAATTTATGCTCAAAATTAAAAATTAAGTAGTTTTGTGAGAAATTTAAAATTTAGTACTATAAATTTAACTTTAAAATAATATTAATGAATTTCCAAAGAACAAAAAAAAAATAAATAATTTTAAAGCATTATTTATGAATATAAATTTGTAAAATGTTACTACCATAACTTTGTATAAATATATATTAAATATATGAACGTACATCAATATGAATATTTTACATAAAACTTCCTACAATTTTTCATTTATATCTTCGTACATAGAGAAATGAATTTGCAAATAATCACAATATTCACATTATATATAATTTCTTTAACATATTTGCCTGCCGTATTTCACATATAATTTCACCTGATTACATTTTATTTTGCAGTTACATACACTTAGTGACCTACTTAAACATGACTACCCTTTGAAATCAAATAACATTACTTCATCGATTGTCTCACCTGCATTTATTCATCTACTGCAATATATTTCTAATTAATTTATTTACTACATCTTTGAGAATCTAAAAATCGTCTCTGTCCATTCATCTTTCAAATATGTTTTCATTTTCAAAATCGAAACTTCAGCACATTCTTGCATAAATAATTTATTTATTGAAGTATTATATAAATAGAATAATACTTTAAGAAAAATATATTTATATTAAATAACAAAATTCGTTTGATTTTATAAGAATTTATTTTATATAAAAATTATAAAAAGTATTTATGTTTTAAATTAATAATAATAATAATAATAATAATGAGAAATATGATCTAATATATATATATATAATATATATATATATAAAACTGTCAAAAATATATCTAAATAATAATTATATAATTAATGTATATATCAATTAATAAACAATATCTATAGAATGTAATATAAAAAGATAAAAAGAATATTAATTAGTAAAATATATAAAAAAAAAGTTTCGAATAAAGTTTTTACGAATATTATCGATAGGGACGGAACCGGGAGATTGATCCCGGTTAGGCGTGTGTCCAGGATGCGGGGACGCCCGCAATGGACATTTTGGGTCATCGAAAAGCGCGATTTTTGCAGAGCGCTTTTCGCTTGACCATGTAGGGCTGGAAGCCCACACGGACACACGCATAGTTTCGCCGATTGTGTGAACGGGGAAGGGGTCGGTATGTGTGAAAATGTGTGTGCATGAGCGGGAAGTCGTACTCGTGGACGTCTCCATATCATTTCTCTCTCTCTCTCTCTCTCTCTCTCTCGTGTGCATGGAAAACTATCCTTTTGGCTTTTCTAGAACTTTTCGGAGACGAAAACGTACCGCCGTTTCAATACATATTATATAAATTCTCGAGGATGATGTACTTAGTTTGTTTTGGCTTTTTCTTCCGCCGGCAAGCCGGAAGTTTTTTATGCCAGGAGTAATGTGTGAAATGTATGTACGCGGACGGGGGGCGGCAAAATTGCGTGATCAGAAGGTTCGAGATGTTGTAAGGGTTGAGACAATGGATCCAATCATCCCTTGATTCGGGGAATAAACAAACGAAAATCGAGTCGCGAGGGGCGGGGCTAATTTGTAAGACCTAATTGCGCGCGAGAGAAAAAATCTGTAAGTCAGACGCTTTGACACCGCGAAGCTGTACTATGGTGGAAAATTGTGCATTGTGGTGAATAAAGTGTTTCGATTTGCGGCTTACCAAAAGAAGCTTTCTTATTTTCATCCATCCCTCAACTTCCAATAATCCAACAATTAACAATTATATTTATTATATTCTTTGAATAGTTTATTCCATCTTATAAAAAATGGAATTAGATATTTATAAAGAAAAAAAAGCGAGAATCGGCTTTTTGACTTTGAATCCACCAATAAAAAAATACATTCAATAATAATCAGAAGATTTTTTAATGCAAAGAAATTCTTTATTCTATTAATTAATTGTATTAGATTATCTATCTTAAAAATTATCTGTAAACATAATTCATTTAATGTTTTAATGTAAACATTAAATATACATTAAAAAGTATACATTAAAAAGAAAAGATAGATACAATAAATCTAATGTTAAAGATTCTTAAATATATTTATATTGATTGTTCTTAATCAAATAAGCATAAAACATTAAGTTATTTAATGTATTTTATTTTAAAAAAATATGATTAATAGAGCTATTTGTATTTTAAATGGTAATCATTTTATAAATGTTTCATTCACATAATATAAAAGTCAATAAAAATTTAAAACAAAATGTATCTGACATATTTTTCAATTATAACATTTTCATGTATAAATAAATGAAAAAATTCTTTAACTACCATTAAATTATTCTTTACTATCTATTGTACAAATAAACATACTAAAAACTTTTGTTTTAATTTCTATAAAATTTATGAAAAAAATAAATTATAAATTAAAAATGATATTTAATTCAAATAAAAAACAGATTCATCGAATAACATTTGGATACTTAATTGGCAATTAAAATACACGTATATAAATGTAATAATTAAAATTTAGATTAAATTTTTTTTTTTAATTAACACTGCTTATTGCCTTCTGTAATAACCAGAAGTTATTGTAATATTAATAAATAATGCACTTTCTAAGGATATTCAGGTTATTGAAACACATAACTTCGTTGGGAAAAGCGGATTAATGTCTAAATTCAAATTTGAATCTGAATAAATATGGATATATTAAATCACTGTTATACGAGAAGATTTTCACCGATTTTGGAAAATTAAAAGATCTAACTTTTTAAAGTTAAATTCACGTTTTGCACTCGATTAAATATCAGATTCTACTAAATTACTAGCAGTTGTCGTTTGTGCCAGTACTGAAATTTAAGATTCTCTCATACACTTTTGGATGCGAATATCGAATTTTACAAGTGTGAAAAGCGAGTTTGGAATATAATTTCACACATGCGAGTATCTTGAATGTGATTATAGATACGAGAACGACAATAATACGTGGGTTGACAGCAGATGCAGATTACACATTTGGTACACTGGCATAATACAACTTCGTATTTAGCAGCCAAATTCTAATTCATTTTAATTTTATGTGCATTTCCTCGTGCGCTCTGCGCTGATGAAATTGCACTTCCCTTACGATGAAAATGGTTGTACAAACTCTACTAGAAGGGGACGAATCTTAAAAATACTCGTGAAATAGGAAAAATGACTGAAAACAATGATAGATAAATAAAGAAACATAAAGAAAATAAGAAAGATAAAGAAGTTGGATTGATTGTAGGAAATATCGCTATTAATGTTATTTTCGTTAAATTAATGTAACATTTAAATAGTTTTTATGTGTTAAAAATTTTCAAAGAACGCACATACATAATATTTAAAACATAGCTATAATGTTACAAATCGAAAAAAATATAAATTATGGAATTCTATACTCTTATTTTTCAATTTTATATAACACATTATTATTATCTAAGCAAACAACTACTATAAATTAAAACAATATACAGTATTAAAGTTATTTACAAAAATGATATTGCAATTGCAAGAATTCTTAATAACTTTGTATAGCCATTAAAAACTAAACTTATTAATCATTTAAGAAGCGTCCTTAACCTCCGGAGCTTCTCACTTCTTCTCAAGCGGCTGCGATATCTCTCATAAAGAGGAGAAGATCATCGCCTTCTTGGGATGACAAGGAAATCCGGGCAGCACGAAATCTTTGAAACAAAATAATATCTGTATAGAATTTAAAAAATCATAATAAATTATTATAAAGACATAAACCAAACTATGTAATTTTATATTCATTCTTTTCAAACATATATAATCAACAGTACTGAATAATGAACATACTTGATAATGAATACTATTATTATTTATTTAATATTTATTTAAACTTTTTAGTGAATATTATTTGTTTTAATTCATTAAATATTTTATATCTGTAGTATATGTTTTGCCCTATAATATAAATCAGTTATCTGAGTTATTATAGTAATTTCACTAATTTTAATAATAATTCACTAATGTTACTAATTGAAACAATTTATTTTTATAAAAATATTATTATCAACTCAGTAATTAATTTTCTAAAAAAAAGTGATAAAAAAAGAGATACTTTTAATAAATTAATAATCTGATTAATAGAAAAAAATTTAGAAAAAGTATTTAATTTTATACAATTAAATTATATTCAATATTTTTTTATATTATAATTGCATTAGCAAGTAATTATTCATTTTGTTCTTCTTTAAGTTCTTCACTAAAGAAATGTTTAGTATTTATTTATTATTACAATTGGCATCAAGTCTAAAAAAGAAATCCATATAATAAATCGTTATTTTGCTTATAAGTACTAGAACACTAATTGCTCTTCTAAATTAAGTCTATTTCAACAATGCAGTACCATCCAACTTGGTAATATACCCCAGGTTATATAGCCTTTCGTATTCGAGAACTGACACTTGATAAGCTTAACTAATTAAAGATTCTTTATACTTTTGGTAAATTTGATACTTAATGAGTTTTTTTAGTCTGATTTACGACATAATTTAATATTTCTTGGTAACAGAGTACAACAAAAATAATATGTAGTTTAAACATTTTTTTTCAAATTTTGTTTTCTCTAGTGATTCGTGTATTCTTTTTTTTTTAAATTTTAATGTAGCACACATTTCTTGAGAGACAGTTTTCATACAAACTATGCTTAACTATCTATTATCAGACATCGCGGTCAAGAGTATGTATAAGTTCCTACAGTAATTTATGTACTTGAAAAATGTATTTGTTTAAGAAGAACATTGTTGTAACATACTGTTATATATGTATACATATGCTTCAAATTTATATCGTCTTGAAATAAACCAAAAATCTTTTATTTCCAAAAATTTACTCAAAATAAAAAATTTCTTATAAAATCAAATATTTTTTTCAAACTTTATTATTACATTTTTTATTCAAGTCTTTTATGATATTATATCAACTTAGTAAAATTTTTTTTAGTACTTTTATAAGACTATTAAAATTATTTGTGACTTTATTATACAGTGAAAAGAGGTTTTATAATATAAAATATATTATGTAGAAAATTGGATGTTTCTAGATTTAATGTTTTTAGAATATGTCAGATAATAAAGATAAATAAATTAAAAAAAACTTATAAAACATAAATATCATTAGTAAAGAATTATGCGTCATTAAGCTAACTTATAAACCAATTGGTGAATGTAAGAAAAATTTGGACAAAAAGGTTGCTTGAACTTTTATTTTGTCATGAAAGGGAATTTATGTTTCAATCAATTGCAGATCTGGTTATTCCTTATTCATACAAAAGTTCAAAATAATATTTTTTATATTGATAATAATTTTATTATAAAACTTACATTTTTTTTATATTAATGTATATCATAATATATTTTATTAATTAATTTAACTTCGTGAATTAATTATTCATATTTAAAATTTAAAAAAATTAATTTTGAAAAACATTATTTTGAATGAGTAAACTAAAATACAAAATAAAATAAAATTATATTCAAAAATAATTTTTCGATTCTAAGTACTGAAAGATATTGGTTCAATGGAGCTCTTATTTTTTTCAATTTGTAATAAAAGTTTGCGGTGGTAATTATACCTTTGAATCATTAGTACTTAATACATGTTATTTGTGTACACTCATAATCATCGCACTAGTTTAATTTCTGAACCCACCCATTTGAATAATTAAAAAGCAGTTTATAAGGTTAAGCTTTTGAACATAAAATTCACGCATCCATCAATTGTACCTCTCACATGTAAAAAAGTTATTTATTTCTTTTTTCAACAGCACACTAATGTGAAAACACCAACGTATAATCGAATACAAATTGAAAAATGGAAAAAAAGAAAAGCGCCGGGCCACATGTGCACGTAGTCTCGGGGATGTTATGAATCGTTTTTCTTTTCCTGGTGCACATCGACGACGACAACCGATATGCAATCCCGGAGTCGCATCCGTACGGATTCTTCGGTTTGCACAAGGGGACTGATAGACACGAGTATTGCATACAAATCTATTTTAACTTACAAAGAAATAGAAATGAATTGAGGCACGGGATAAGAATTTTCATGAAAACCATTGTAAACAAAGATTTTAAAGTGGAATAGGAGAGCGAACTTACGTACCAAATCAATTGCATAAAAGTTAAAAGTTTTCATCGGAGACATTTTGAGGTTTTATGGGCGATACACCACGTGAATCTTTATCTAATGAATTTTTTTATATTTATAATCGAATTATTAAGTTTACTTTGTTTCTTTATCTAGAAACAACAACGATTTGTTACATTTCACTTTAGCATTACTAATGTAAGTAAAGTTGGTAATGTACTTATTATAAATTATACTTTAATTTTATTAAAATATAATTTATATTTTTATAATATAAATTATATAAAGACTGTAGTCTATAAAATGATACAAGAAATTTTAGATCAATGCATAACTTTATTAAAATTAATACAAAATTGACAATTTAATTAGTTTTATCAATTTTTATATATAAAGAAAATTATTGTTTTTTTTTAATAAAAAGCAGATTTTAAAACTTATTTTTAGAATTTGTACCTTTTATTATAATATAATTAATAAATAACATAATTACATTTGAATTAATTTTTATTCATGTTGTATTATTATATTATGGTATAACCTTTATTTATATTTCACAAATTTATAAACATCCTTATTGCTCTCGAACTTCATAAACTTTTCCAAGTTATGACCTAATGTTAATATTAACCTATAAGTCCACATTAATTTAATGATTTTATAGCAACACTCATAAAATGCAATAATTAAGATTTAAATTTTATTTTTACATTCTGAATAATTATCTTACTTATCATTGCATTGTACCGTAAAAATTTTAATTACGAATAATTCGAATTTATGATAATTATTCCAATTTTAAATAGTTTTGTTAATATAATGAATTTTTAAATTAATTGTAATCACTTAAATGCAAAATGAATTATAACTACATTCAACAATTTATTGTAAATTCTTATTTTAAAATAATTCTAATTATTAACTCGGAATAGCATAATATAATTTGAAACATACTTGTAAAGTTTATTAAAAAATAATTTATGCTATTTTATAGTATAAAAATATATATAAATTTTTAAAAGTATAAATAAAAATAAACATTTTTTTATGTAATTCTTGGACATATCCTTTGTTAGTTGTTGATGATATTACAAAAGAATAAATAAATAAATTATCTTTGCGAGAAACTAGTTACATAAAAACAAGTACAAAATATACTAACCACTTCAACCAAACTTGGCTTGGAGAACATGCAACGCGAAACTTTAAAATTGTACGTCCGCACGCATGTGTGTATGTAACCGCAAAAATGAATCTTCCTTTTTTTACAAATTGTAGTGCCAGCCTGCGTTTCTATCTAATAATCCTCCTAACTTTCTTACGACAACGAAATAACTTTAAAATATCCTCTAGGCAGTTGCCTATGGGGAGCAAACAGTTACAACTTTAATTTATTTAATCGCTGATTTACTTTTTATTCTCACCCTTTTTGTTCTGGAAACAAACTTTTCTATATTATAATAGCATACAATTTATCTATAATTACTGTTTTATAAGACTATTATGATAAATTAACTGTAATTTCACAAATTTATCAATCGAACCCATCTATCGACTTGAAAATAGTTTTAATTTTTTCAGCTTGAAGAAATATATTCTACTGACAAATAGAAAAAGCTATAAATATATACTAAATACAGTAACTATATATAACTTAATACAATTCATAATATATAAAATTGGACATTAAAATTTAAAATTATTTGAAGCGTGAAAAGAGCCGATCATACGTAAGAATTGAAAAACGTTTAAAAAGAGATGAGAGAGAGAGAGTGTAAATGAAAAAAATAGAATTAAATAATTATTTTTGAAAGGTAAAATGCTATTAATAAGAGACACAATTTATACTTAAAAAGTAAAACATAACATAAATAGATATCTAATATTATTTCTGTAATTTCATTTATCTTATTATTAAACTACCAATATTCAATTATTTAAATATAGCCTTATACTTTGAACTTGTAATTTTCAACTACAATTTAATTTTATCAGTTTCATATATTTAGTAACAGTGTGAAAAGTAATATCAATAATATTCAATAATTCACAATTCGTTTAAATTTTTTGATTTTTTAATTTTTAATTCAAAATTATTTAATGCAAATTCAAATTAGAAAATTTGATGTTAGTCAAAATATGTTTTTCTATATTTATTGAACTTATACAATGTGTATAAATATTCTATATCTACACAATTTATCAATCATTTGTAATATTATATTTTAAAAAAATTATAAAAAATAATTATGAAAAAATGGAAAAATTATGAAATTCTTCGAATACCTATTATATTATTGTCTTTACTTTTAAAATAATTTCAGTTAATAAAAGTTTGAATAAAAAATATTTTAATGAATGATTTTAATCATTTGATTAATGATTAAATACCCACTGTATGCCACCATTTTAAATATATATATATGTAATTTGTTATTCACTAAATCTGCATTTTTTAACATTACCATTTACAAAATGTAATTTTATGTTCATCGATAGATTTTAAATCGAAATGAATTAATCATATCAATGCTTCTTTTAACCCAATTAATAATAAATATTTTATAAAATTTCATTAAACTAGCAATAATCTTATATAAATATTTAAAAAAAATCACTTAGTATGCAATAAGATTATTACTGTGCATATACTATCAAAACATTTTGTGAAATACAACAAAGTTTCAAATACATTAATTAACAGACCTGAAATTTAATTAATAATTAAATTTATCTCATTAAAATTAGAGAATAGTGTATAACACTAGGAATTAGCCAACTTATGTTTTTCTTTACATAAGAGGAGTAAAAAGCTATGATGCATCACTACCTGAAACAGCTGATGAATGTTTAAAAGATGAGCTACTTAATTATGCATGTGTGATCAACCTAAAGCTTTACGTATAAATACATATTGTCTACTTATAGCAGTCACGTGGAAAAACAATTGCATTCCATTTCGCAGGCATTCCATCACATTTAATGTGTATTGGAATAGAACATAAATAAACCTTCTCAATCCATTGCACGATTGAATTAAAATTTATTATTAATCGACTTACATAAATCAATAGTTGTTTCCACATCTCACCTTTATCTTCTTCTCATCATATAAATTACAATCATCATGATTGTGTTCCTTGAATTTTCAATAAAATAATAATAGTTTTTTTTTGGAATATTTTTTAATTTATTTTTACAATTTTAAAATTAAAAAATATTGAATATATATAAAAATAGTAAATCAAAATATGTTTTAATTATATTGATTGCAATTAATGTCAATTATTATTCAATCCTACTTCTCTGGTTTTTACATCAAATTACTAAATAACCACAGATATATCAAATAAGCTTATAAACCAATCATTATTATTATTATTATTACTACTATTTGTATCAGTAAATAACAACTCGAAATTGCATTGAATTTTATCTGTTATGAAATTAACTGTAACATTAAAATTGCTAATGATCATTCTAATGTAATTGACTAATTCATATTTTGTTTTACAAATTTAAACTATTGGTCTTATAAAGATAAATTATGTATTAAATGTTAAGCTAAGCGAAATCTTGAGTTAAATCAATGCAGTAATATAATGGATGTCTATATAAATAATCAAAACTTTCAATTTTGTACACAAATTCCATAAGCTACAAAAAATAAAGCCCATTATTTGTAAGATAATTTTTTCAAAAGAAAATAAAAAGAAAAAAAAGAAAACAGAACTTAGCGTACAATAATTCCAGTAATAATATATAATATGTGCATAATTAGAACTGAACTATCATCATATTTCACATGAAATGATACTGATGTTAAAATGTAATGGTGTGAATTACTCGACTGACTTTTGATATCAGTTATGGCGATAATTCTGTATGAGATCCCGAGTACCGTCATGCCGTGTGTCGTCGCAATAAACCTGGGTGACGATAACGCGATCCTGAGTGGTGGACGGCCCAAGCGTTGACTCGTACTACTTACGAGCTTTTAATAAGGCATTACCAGAATTTGCGAAAGTCACGCAAACAAAGCATGAGGATGAAAAAAGGTGTGAAAAAAGAGCCTCGCTATGCAAGCACAGGCGAAAATACCGTTGAGTGAAATTAATTGAATGTCGAGATAAGACTGACAGCGCGGTTACCAGTATACTTTTTATCTAGTGGAAGAACGCGGGTATTAGAGATAATCATTCTCGTACATTCTTGTAAGAGCAATATTTAACGTTTTAGTACCGCAAGCATAAATTTTACACGTAACACTTGATATTTTTACATTTCTATACAAAAACGATGTAAATTTTATATGGTAATAATTATTCAAATTAAACAAGTAGTTAATAATTTTATTCGTAATAATCATTGATGTATGTAAATTATTAAACAGAAAATTTGAAGCATGTAATCTATCTTAATTCACTATTAGGCTAAAATTAGTTTAATAGTTCATCGATCTGGTATCAATTTATAATTGAGTGAAATCCCTGAGAAATACTTGGAACTAAGCTCATGATATATTTATGCGACATGGATCTTGAAACTCAATGAACCTCTTGAGATATGAAATAAGAAAATATCAAAAAATAATAAAGTATAATTTTTTTAGAAATATTAATTTTTGTTTGATAAAATTTGTGAAAGTAAATTAATTAATAATGTCGTGTTTATGAATGGTCATTTTGTTCATTTTTGAGTACATCATTTAATCACTGCTTTATTTACTTAATTTTTACCATAAATTTATATATTTTTTACAATACACAAATTGAATAACACTAAAAAGCAAAAGTTATGTTTTAAAAAAAAACTATAAATATTCTTTTTAAATATCTAAAATTCATATAAAATCATGAAATATAGTATCTCGAAGATAGAAAATAGAATATTCATAACATAATACAATATAAAAAAAATTTGATGTATAATTATTTAATTATAAATTTGATTTATATTTTTGTTTTTTTATTAATTAATATTATTTTAAACAGTAATATATATTTTAACTAATTAATAAACAATAAGTACAAAATAATCTATATAATTTATAAAAAAAAGTAAAATATTTGTTTTCAATTACATTATCTTTAAATAATTAATTTTTATCAAATTTTTTAATAATCTTACAGATATTTTTTAATATAATTGACTGATACTTAAATATAAAAGTAATATAGAAAAGTTAAATAATGTATAAATAAAGCATTTATGAAAATTAATATATTATGTTGTATATTTTATATGCAACTCAATAACAACATTATTTATGTATTATAAATAATTATAATTATTTCAACTATACATCAAAATGAATAAAAAAAAAATTATTTGAAGTGCTTTCTAAAATTGAAAAAGTATTTCGTACATTATTGCATAAGTAAATATGTACATTTAATGTACAAATATTAGATTGCTACTTTACATGCTAAAAATCTATCTATTTTAAATCTAATATCCTCGAGTTCCATTTTACAAAATATTTATATTTAAGATACCAAAATAATTTTAGATTAATATATTTTTTTATTTTTTTTGATAATTTAAATTTTTCAGTTTATATAATTGTATTATTCACATTAGAAATTACTTTATCTGTTAAATGATATTATCGTTATCATCATTATTTTTGTTACATTTATGTTTAGTTGATTATAATATACATTTAAGTCGTTTAATAAATATTATAAACCTTATTAAATCTCTATTATTAAAAGTTAAAAATAAGTGCTACATTTCCTTGTCAACGAAAAAATATAGGAGGTGTAATCTTAAATTTGTTGTACTTTTTCAAAATATTTGAATATTTCAAAACAAAAATTTTACAGTTAAAGAAAACATAGTTGAGACATATTTATAAATAATGTATTTAAAATATATACTTTATGTTGATGCTTTTATCAAACTTCAAAACTTTCCTTAATAGCTTAAAACATGATAATTTTGTAGTTCTTATTGTATTTCTTATTTATAAAATGTGTTTCATATATTTTTGCAAAATAAAATAAAATAAAACATAATTTGATTTAAACCACTGTATAATATTTTTGTCTATGTTCTTTACTAAACTTTATTTTAATTTATATTTATTTTTACATACTTTTCATAAAAACTATTTATTTTTATTAATTTAATAAATACTTATTCTTAATACATATTTCCACGTTATAATAATAATAATAACTTTATTTTATTAACAATTTAAGCTTTAGTAATATTTGTATTGTTGTAGAATTTCATATGTTAAAAAAATTTAGCTTTCAATGCCCTTCTACACATATCAAATTAGACCTCTGCGCTCTCATTTCTCAGTAATTAAAAAAAAACTTTAAAAACAAGAAAATTAAAAGAGAAAACAGTAACAAAATACACGGAAAATAATACAAAACATTTCTAAATTTGAAAATTACAGGGAACGAATGATACGAAAATCGAGATAAAGACAGTGGAAAATTAGTCTATTAAGTTCCTCCTTTTTATTAGCCAAAACAAAAACACCGAAAGTTTGCTCGCTCTCAAAAAAGAAACAGTGCCGAGGTTGTTTTAGTTTTCTCTAAGAGCTTCTAGCTGCAAATTCGACGAGAGAAATCTAAAGGGCCCAAGAGACAAAAAGAGCGAAATCGCAGAGGAGGATAAAGAGAGAAAAAGAAATCGTACCCCAGTTGAGAGAGAAGATGTCGTTTGTGCCCTGATCCTATGCTGAAGTGCCACCAACCATGGGAACTGGGTCAGTGCTTAATTAACGTCGAGATTCATGGATAATACATGCTAATAAACGTCTGCGTAATATATAGATTACTTTTTGGGGTCTCAAAACTTCAATCGTTAGCTTCCCTTGAGTCGTACTAGAATATAGGATTCCAAATGCAAGGGTATGATTTTTTATCGTGATTTAACATGTGACAAAATTCGGAGATGACACTAACTTCACTCACTACTTTTGTTAAAAAATCTGGACAAAGTTTTTATAATACTTTATTTAAATACAATAACCGGTATAAAGTTAATGAATTAATATATGGTAAAATGATAGGCACATATTTACTCATAATTAAAAATTAATAAATATTAATACTTAAGTATAATGATAATCATTTGATCATTTTTATTGAACATATAGCATTAAAATAATATTATATGATAAAATCAACCGTAGTTAAGACAAATTATTATAACTGGTAACAAAGCGTCATAATTTTTCCAAATCGTTTACAATAAATTTGTATACTTTTAAGTTTCTTTTTACATTTACAATAAAGAGATCTTCTGATTGGCTCTATTTTCTTTCTTTTTCTTAACAAATTTTAAATTTCTCTTTTTATATTTTTATCTTATTTTCAAATTATTATAATAATTATGATTTTATTTTTAATATTGCATTTATTAAAAATCAATACTTTTATTAAGTTTTATTCCCTTTACTTTATTAATTAAATTATATTATTTAAATACATGTGATTGTATTTCTTATTTACTTTCTTTATTTTTATTATTTTTTAATCATTTTTTTTTTAAGTCTAAATGAAGCTGATTCAATTGAAATTTTATGTTCATATTATTATATTTTTAATTCTATGAAAATAATATTCTTTACTGTAGCTTCAGTGTATTACTAATATTTTTAATTGAAAAATATAAAATATTTACGTTAATGAATCATTTAATTAATTTAAACATTTAATATGTAAATGATAGCTATGTAATATTCAGTGTAAATAAAAATTCCCAAGAATATTGATTTTTAATTAGTTGACAATTGGAACATTTCATTAAATTAAATATGACCACAGAAATGTCATTTGCATCTATCTCATTACAGTTTTACAAATTGGAAATAAATAAATGAATCACGCTCAAATTATCGTTAATTATGAAAATTATCTATACAAAATATTTTTATTAAGCAATGGAACTGATTTGACAGATTCAATAATAATACATACAAAATAAAGACATGATTATTATTGAAAACAAATTTTTAATAAATTAAAATATTTTAATAAATTTGCACTCATTATTTAAATGATTTTTATCATCGTTTTTTAATTATAGATAATAATTATTTTTATAAATTTATTATATATAACACGTCATAATCTAAAAAAACTAATCTAAAGTATTCATCCTTAAATAATTCGACGACAAAAAACGAAAAATTACATTACGGCAAACGAAACCTACTCATATCTAAAATGTAAAAATAATTATATTACATGGATACAAGAGATTAATTTATATTCAAATTTATGTATAGAATAATAATATTAAAATATTTTTTATTAAAATTGCCATTTTTGTAACTATTCATTATTTTAACACATACCTTAATTTAATATATATATTACCGCATATACGCTTAAATATAAGCATACAAGTTTTATTTTAGTATCTTTTTTTTAATAAAAAAAATTAAAAAGATAAAGAAATTCTTTCATTCATAATATTATTTCTCATTTTTTACATTATTTTATTATATTATGTTTGCAAAATATTTAAAATTTAAAACAGTGATTTCATAAAATATTTTCTTTTATTGTAGATAAATTTACAATTTAATCTTAAAAATATTTTTTTTTTATTACATACATGATTTTATTTAATAATTTATTACAACAATAAAAAAAAATATAATTTAATACTAACACTTTCAATTTAAACATATATTATATAGTATATTCAAAATAACTCATTATTATATGTACATTGAACAGACTCTCATAACTTATGCAATTACTCTAATCTGGAATGTGAAAAAAGTATATTTTGTAAATGTGTATAAATAGATACTTATAGTTAAATAAGAAATTTCAATTATACCACTGCCAATATCTTTATTCATATTTTTATAGCAATATTTCAATAAAAACCGTGTATAATAAAATACTTTTACATTGTATAAAAAACTATTGAAATATTCAATGATTTTTTTTCAGAAGTTATAATATTTATTGAGTATTATTATAGTTTAAAATGATTATATTTTTATGTAAATATAGATATCATAATAATCATATTAACAATAATGATTTAAATCTTTCCTTACGTAAAACTACTGTATAATTAAATAAGAATGTGAATAAGTAAAAAGTAATATAAATTTATCACGAAATTTTAAATATTTTAATTTATGGTTTAAAATTTTTATTGATTTTTTATACAAACATTAACTACTAACATTAATGTAAATAAAATATAAGAATTAATAAATTACTTAACAAAATATTTGGAATATAAAATTTGGGTAGTTTTATTTCATGTATTCTGAATTATAACTGTTGATTGGTAGTTTAATAAAATTATTAACATTCTCTTAGCAAACATAATTTAAAAATTTTGATATCAAATAAGAATTTATCAGCATCTATCATAATATAAATTCTAAATAAATTATAACATCTGTAAAAGTGTGTTACAATATTTCCAAGTCAGTCGCCACAATGAGTCTGTTGTTTCGAATTACAATAGTTTTCACACACAATGCAAATCGCGTTTATAATGTGACGCTCTATAATGTTGTTGTTACAGTTACGCATACTTAATATTCTTTAAATAAGCTTAAGATATGTAATGAAAGTTAACATTCAGTTTTACATAATAAATCTTTATTAAAATTTAACGTTAAATATCATGAATTATACAAGATTAGTTTTAATAATTTATTTTTTTTGTTTTAATCCAACATTTTATAAATGTTTTAATATTTTGAAAATGTGAATTAGAAAAAAATAAAATAAATAAATTGTAATAAATTGTAATTGAATAATATCTAGTTAGAAACAATTTAAAAAGTTTTAGATAGCCGTTGCAACAAGTAATAAAACTGAGCCATAGAGAGTTTTGTAACGAGTAACTAAAGAATATGTTTCATATCTAGATATTTACTTTAATGATAACCATAAGAAAACAATCTAGATACATAAAAAATGGTTTACTAGCTTTAATAAAAAAATATTCCAAATTATTTTCATAACGTAATACGGAATTATAAATTTATGAATTAGAAGTTATAAATTTTTTTTCAATTAAAATCTATTAATCTTTATTTTTTAAAATTTTAATCTTACAATAAAACTATATTTCTTTTATAAAAAATAAACATTAAATAAAATATAACTAAAAAATGATGGTATAACTTATTATCAATAACATAAAGTTGTAAAAATATTATTTAGGTTGAAAGCAAGTTATTATTTTAGTTAGAGCTGTAGTAAAAAACTTACCTTTATCATGAAATAAATGTATAACTTTCAAAATGTATGAGTTTTTAATTATTGAGTCATGAAATTGAAAATATTGGAAATTACATAATTTTTATCTTCAGAATATAACGTATTTTTTTAAATTTTTTTTACAAAATTTACTATATTAAAATTGATTATTCATAAATAATTTAAAAATATAATGTTAATGTAAAAACCTTATCTACATTTATCAAAGAAAAATACCAAAGTAAATTTAAATACCACAGTAATGAATGGGTGAATATGAAATGATTAAATCAAGTCTAAAGCTTTTACCGAATTTTAAGATTTTTTTAAAAATATATTTTATATGAACAAATACTAATAATAAAAGTAATAATAACTAGGACGTACTCGTGTATCATTCACGCATGAATTTTATTATAGATTTCTAAATATTTTATAAAATAGTCACAGAAATTTAAAAATAAAACTATTCAAATAAATTGCAGTGTATGTTCACTGTATTTATAAGGCTTGCATCAAGGTAACTTGTATATATTTTAAATTAAAAAATGAAGAATGGAGTCAAATTTTTAATATGAGATTTTACTTAATGATAAATTTATACAATATTAAAATTACCTTAATTGAAATTTTCATTCATGACCCATATTAATTAATAAAATATTATATATATATCTCATGATATATATCTCATTAATGCTAATCTTTAAACATTGCAAATAAAAAATTGATCACGCGTATATTTATAAATAAGCACGATTTTTATATTGAAGTTGTGCGTATCTATATCTATGAAAGGTTGTTTGGATAATTATAATTATGAATATCATAATTAGAATAAATATTTCTCGTTCGTAAACATGTAAACAGCAGAAAGAACCTTAAGCTCTTGATGTATTAAACTGAGTTGCAACGACATGAAAAAAATCAGTTTCACGTGTAGCCATTGAATTGTATGCATTTGTTAAAATAAAACAACGCACAGATTTATTTATAAGGGGTGTGGGGGGTGGGGAAAGAAAGGGGAAAGCGGTAAGCGATATGCAACTGAATTCCGAAGCGAAAAACAATGGTAATTGGTGTGAATGTACTTATAAGAGAGTCGGGAATATGCAGATGATGGGAAGGGGGAGGAACAGATGACACGGTCCCGGTAACTTCAATCGCGCGCCCCTCGGCTCATTGACTATTCAATTCGAACGTAACGCCATTTGACAGAGACGTAATTAGTTTCTGCATTAATGGTCTCGCGACCGCGCCGTCCAATCTGCTAAACCACTCGGCCACTCGTATAAGCTTCACTAGCGATACATGACGGGAATTTTCACTGAAATCCGCAGTTGACGTGGCAAATCGAGAAAATATCCCCCGTCCTCGAGCACAATTCAAATTTGCGATAAGCCCCCGCCCTTTTGGAAAAGGAGCGAGGCCCTTGGCAGAAGCAGACGATACGCAAATGCAAACTACTCCTTTCTCCCCCGAATGCTAATTTCTGACATTTTTAAATCGCAATCGCAGCGCAAACTTCTCCTTCCCCTTTACACTCTCGGCTAATTACAAATACATTTTTCAGACCTTCAATTACACCTCCATTATTATTTATCAGGTGAAAAAGAGCTGTGCTAAGAGATTTTAATTATGAATCAATAACCTTTGCTTTAATTAATATTCGATAGACCCAAAGTTAACGCAAAAGTTTTATAAAATGATTATCTCATAACGTTGTTACACTTTAAAAGTTCACGGATTGTGCAGCTTAATAGAATTACATTTTGCACTTTACGGTATTACACACTTTTATTAAAAGTTATATCTAGTTTATGCTGAATATAAGAACAGATTTTACATGCATGATATATTAAATACTTAAATAATCTAAATATTTCGGAAAGAATATTGATCTTCAAGTCTCGTTTGAATTTATTTGTTATTCGTAATGATTTAGTTTTTCTTTTCTTTTCTTTTTAAATTAAATTTAAAATTGTTTAAAAATGTAATTTAAATGAGCAATTTTACATTTAAAATAATTTATATTTTAAAATTCTGTTACAGTGGCTATTCTTATAATATTGAAAAAGAAATTGCTTTGATATTTTATTTTATTTTATTTTATTTTATTACGATATTATCATGACAAATGTTTTTTTTTAAATAATCAAACCGAACGCGTAAAACATCATTTCAGAAAATAAATCTGCGCTTGTGTTGATAATTCAGAATTATTCCATATTCATCTCTCGGATTATCTTAACGATAGCACAAATTCTATCACACGCTCATGGGCTGTGGTAACCATTAAAACAGTGACCCATTAAACCGAACTTGCCTCATTATCGAATACCTTATATGAAATTGTGGATTAAGTTAAGAGTGAAGGAAAGCCTATACACAAGCATTACAACTTTGGTGAGCAGGAGCAAAGACCAAAGAGGTAGAGGAAACTCGTCGAGCTGGGGTCGATTGTACCCGATCAATGATCACCTCAGCCTCCGTCTGATACTTCGGCTTAACTCCTGTCGTGGGAAATTCGGGAATCGATGCTGTACTTCGTCAGTTATTCAAATCGAGTGTAAGGGGATTTGCTTTAGCAATGGGCTCTCTTAATCAACATCCACAACTCACGTCCACGACTGAATTAATCCATGACTCGCGACCAATTCTTCGTCCGATCAAACCTTTGCGAGAAAGCTCGTGCGTCAACTTTAGCGTGCCGTGGAGATTTTTCGAGTAGGAGAAGATAGAGGGTGCTCTTTTCACTATTGGGGCGGGGAGATCATTTTGGATGATGAGACACGTGGGATGACTGCAGAACAGCCCAAACATGACATTCGGGAAATAACGGAAAGCACTTTGGACCGATGCATTGTAACAGTTTTGGTAATTACTATCCCTTAAGGGAAACGTTTTATTGAACTGGGTGAAGAAACGTGAAAAGGTACATTTATGTGAGCGGGGTGGAAGGAAAAAACCAAAGTACTATGGTTCGAGTCTGATGTTATTCAACAAACATTCACTTAGGGAAGCGATGCGTTTTAAGAATTGTTAGAATAATTGTCTAGAGGGATATTAAACTTCCTGAAATAATTATAAATTGCATAATTCAGTGCTTATTCGCAGCAAATAAAGTTACTTGATGAATAGTGCTTTTAGTTTTTATTTTTAGCTCAAACATAACATGTGGATCGTGTTGGAAGATAGCTCCAATTTTCCAGAATATTTTATAAAAATTAATTTATTTTACATGAATTTATGTTAATTTTATAATTCAGTTATTTTCTTCATCCGCTCATTTAAAAAGCCTAACAAATAAATAAAACGAAATTATTCACGTAATCATTATTATCAAGTTGCAAATAGCAGTAGTGAAAGTGTATCGATAATCTACTCGTAAATAAATTTCTCGTTTTTATAATTTATTTAAATTGATAGGTATACGAGATATTGGATGTAATGGGAATTATTGTATTATTTTCAGGTATTGGGCAGTTACGAACATAGATTACATTCATCACAGAACGGCTCGTCGCATAGGAATGATGATAGCCGTGGTGTGGCTCGTGGCCTTTTTCGTTTGCATCGCTCCGTTGCTCGGCTGGAAGGATCCCCAGTGGGAGAAACGAGTCGTCGTGGAAAAATCCTGTATCGTCAGCCAAGATATCTACTATCAGGTAACTTTCCCGAGACTCCCTGTCTGCCTCTACACTTGCACCTCTACTTAATATTTATTTTCAATTTTATACAACCTCAGTTTTGCATAGCTTCATTACTCCCAGTTCGTATATTTTCGTTAAGATTCAATTTCCGCTTATGCTAGATAGTGGAAAGTTTGAAAATATTATTTTGCCGAATCTAGGGAAGGAAGGCGAAAAAGTTTCTTCAAATTTCATAGCTTCGGAGAATCTTATGAGTTGCGAAACATTAAAAGAGTATACGCTTTTCTGATGTATAACCGTCTTGATAATGCATGCAGTTATGAATTCGGTAGGTGTTGAAAGGATAAGCATTGGTATTTTGGGAATATAATAAGTAAAAACCTTTGCATTATAATATGCATGGAAAACACACAATCGTACTAGCCGCAATGAAAATTATAAAACTGGAGAGATTTGTATCCGTGATTTATAATCAAGTACAAATTAATAATTGATTATATGTAATATCAATCTGGGCTACTTATAAATAATTACTAAATTAACAATTTCTATTTTACGAAAAAACCTTATCGATCCATTGAATCAATTTTTAATTCATTTCTGAAAATGCTACAAATAAAAGACTTTAAAATTATAATTACAATTTCTAAATAATTCTAAATAATACTTATATATTTTAAATAATACAAAATATTTGTCTACAGTTTTTTTAGTATAATTAGAGGGTATAGTTTAAAGTATAGTTTTTTTCAATTTGTATAAATGTTACTGGTAATATTGTATATTGCAATCAGTAGAGTTTTAAGTACTAAGTTGCTCTAATTTCTGCAATGAATTAAATTTAATAGTTCACGATAAAAATACAAGTACTCTTCACAAGTATAATGATCTTGAAACGTAAACGTTTACTGACGTTTTCCATCAACATAAAATTTATGAGCTCAATGAACGTAAATGATTGTATTGTTTATCACGAAATACGCAACATATAACTTGAATCGCACAACAATGAAATGCAATTTTTACTTTATTTTACTTTACTATGAATTGGAAACTAATATAGAAATACCACTTTCGTGAAAAACAATCGAAATGTAAGGTCGTTCTTTTATAGACACAAGAACATAAGTTTTTTCGCTTGAGGAAGCTTCAATGTAATTTTTTATTACTTCCATATTTACCACAATCATAAAACAATGTATATTATCAGTAGAACTTTTATTTTTATAATTTTTGAAATTTTTAAATTACACCCTTATGTGTCAGTCACTTAATACACTTAAACAAAATAAACCGGCCAATATAAATAAAATATTTACTAATTTTGTTAACTAAAATATAACTTAATACTGACAGACTAAAATTCATTGTATAAAAATTATATTTTATTTTTAAATTTGCTAGAAAATACGCAATATATGACTTAAATGTTAAGAATAAAATATAATTCTTTAAATCTGTTTTTCTTTTCATTCAATTAATCGAAAAATAAAATAGAAAATTCCATGTAAATAAAAAACAATTCAAATATAAACTATAAAAAAAATTTTTATGAGTGTTTTCAAAATTACATTTCATAATTATATTCAAACACACATGACTAATAATCACATTAGTTTTTATTGAATTATTAAATAAATTATATTCATTTAATTAAATATCAAACAAAATTAAACCCTTTTTCTACAAAATAAAATGTTATTCCGTTATTTATAAATAAGTATAATTTAAAAAGATATCAAACATAAAATAGACGTTTTATTAAATAAGAATATAATATATTTAAAAGATTTATTTATAGATAAATTTAAATAAATTTTCAAATGTTAGAATTTAAATTTCATATTTACATTATATTTTTAGGTATTTTAGATAAGATATTTCATATAAGATAATGAGAACATAAATATTTTTTATTTGCTTAAAAATTTATGTGACAATGTATGAAAATATTTATGAAAAATATACTTTAACATTTTCCTTGCAAAATTATTTACATAAAAAATAAAATAAAATCTGAAATATACAACCTTCTTGGTAAATTTAAGAATTACCTTTTATAATTATATTTTTATTATTCAAATTAGTATTTTTAATGTGTAAAATAGATCTTTCTGCAAAAAATAAACTTGTAATGTAGTAAATAGCAATAATTTAGAAGACTCTGTTAAATGCTTAGAAATACATATCTTTTAATATTATTCTTAAATTTATGAAAATTATATAAAAATCAATATAGTAGTTACAGCATTTACTTCGATTAATATTCATAAATGTTCAGAAATACCTTGTTTGTTTAAAATTCTATGAAATACGTCTATACATTTCTTCCAAATAGCAGGTGAAAATCATAATTGTTTTAATAATTCAAAATTTATGTAATTACCATAAAAATTGTTGCTACTGTGTACGTAAATAAGTTTTAGAAATGTTCAAAAACATATGAATAT
Source organism: Eupristina koningsbergeri (assembly GCA_018907245.1). Taxonomy (NCBI): domain Eukaryota; kingdom Metazoa; phylum Arthropoda; class Insecta; order Hymenoptera; family Agaonidae; genus Eupristina; species Eupristina koningsbergeri. The sequence goes on along the minus strand of JACCHV010000005.1, from coordinate 2,085,676 downwards.
AAGAAAATAATTATCATATTCTATTAATTAATTAATATTTAATATTAATTAATATTATGATATTAAAAATATTTTAAATATCTTAACTTGATAACTAAATTTAATATTACTTTCTTCTTTAAAATTTTTAGATATTGAACAAAATCCATAAATAGTACACAAATTTTTCTAAATTAATTTATTGAATAATTATTTTGACTATAGTAAATGAATTTTCGTACTTTCAATAATAAGCTAAACTTTAATCTCTAGAGGATATTGTAAATATGCATACATTGTATTTACGTGTATTAGTCAAACTTACGAGTTTTACACAAATTGTAGCATTACAATATTAGGTAGGATAATAAACATTTGGATTAGCATAATATTTTTCTTAGTCAACTGGAAATAAATTTATAAAATTGTTGAAAATTATTGTTTCAAATATCGTATATCATTACAATGAAATAAAATTAATTCTAAATTATAAATATTTCTAAAAGTAATAATTTATTATATAATCTTAAATATATTATTGACATGAGCTTATAAATTTTAAATATATATTTATATAAAAAATATCTAAAAAATTCAAAATGTTACATTTATTAAATTTAAACTAAATTCTTCAATATAATAAATACTATATGAAGAAATAGACATATTTACAAATGTAGTTTTTTATATTAAATTATATAAGCTCTAACAAAATTACTACATAATGAAAATATCACTTTAAATAAATAAGTGTCTGACATCTAAAACGAAAATTATGTAATAAAACTAATTTTTTTCAATTTTATTTACTGCATTCACAAGCCTCAATATTTTCTGTTTCAGATATTCGCCACGGTATCATCATTTTACCTGCCACTATTTGTCATTCTTATTCTTTACTGGCGAATATTTCAAACTGCACGAAAGCGCATTCGAAAAAGAGTAGGCCAACCTGTAAATACTCAAGGTAATATATAATTTAGATTAATACTCATAGATTTTTGAGCATTTATTATTATATCAAAAATAATGTAATACAGTCTGTAGAAAAAAAATAAGTCAGTCTTTAAATTGAATTTAAAATAAAAAAATAAAATATTTTTACATAATAACAGATGTATATTTTAAAAGATATTTTATAAATATAACAATCACGGATCATTCTTAAATCAATCCAGAAATATTTCATCCATAAAATCTACCACAATATTTACCGAACAAAGTATCATAACTTCATATTAGGACTTTTAAGAAAACTCCAAAGTTACCTACACATATATGATAAAACGTATTATTTGCAGTTTTTAACAATATATTCTTGTTATGCAAGCAGAATTTACTTTAATAAATTTTCTTGAAACTCTGAAATAATACGTTTTATAATTATAATACTAAGTATCATACTAATCAAATTAGCATACTAATTATCATACACGAGAAGAATAAACAACCTTACAATAAATGAAAATGAAATTATTTCCATCATTATCATTCAAATTTTAATTTTGCTTAAAAAAATTTTTTCCATAATTTTAATAATTTCATTAAAATAATTATTAATATTATAACCACGGTAACTATAATTAAATAACTAAAACGCTACTACAATCATTTCTGGCTAAAAAAGAAAAAATTATTTGAATCCATTTCGTGAAATTTATTTGATAATATAAAATTTAAAAATATTTAAAATTTATATAAAAAGTCGTGACTCAAAATTATAAGCTTTTATTGTAAGTATGTGCATTTTATCTAAAGTGGACGTTTTGAAATAATGAAAAGTATAATACACATTTAAGTAAATTTCTTCTTTAATCCGAGAATTTTATGACTATGGATATTTCCCTGGTTACAATAGAATAATTGACAGACTTGATAAATTTCGCATTCAGTTTTCTATTTATCGAATTATATATCACCGCTACATTTCATAATAAAATGTACAATGATGAATATGGAAATTGAGCAGTGTCCAAACACAGATGAGCAAATCATATTTTTGAAAATGAGAGCAATGAATAAATCCACCTGAAAAATACCTCCCACCATCGACAACATCCTCCCTCCCACACACACACACACACACCTGTACACCTGCATGCAAATAGAGAAAATACAAGAAATTGCATCATATTAATCGCAGCGACAAGACCAATGGGCGGACCGCCAAAACAGATGGGCAGCAGTCACGCCGTGGGTGGAGCACTGGCGCAGGCACAAGCCACCGGCGGGATCGCCGCCGCGGTCGTCGCCGTTATCGGCCGACCATTGCCCACCATATCCGGTGAGTGAAAAATACCCCGATGACACCCTTTGTCCAGCCAGCCAGCCACTCACCCTTCCGATAAGCGTTTTCCATACCGTGAAAGACTATTGTCGGAGAAAATTATTATACGTAGCCCCCTCCATCTGCCCGCTTTCGCCAAGCTACCGACTCCCTTTTCGTGGGCTGCGCCGAGATGATACGTGTAGCGAATCTGTATTGTGTATTGTGCTCGAGTCTCCTCACGCAACGATATCCGTAAATGAAAGTAAACTGACTCCTGTAACCTGTCAAGATGTCGGAAACTCCGATATTTCCTCGATCGAACTCCGCAAAATAAGTTAACAAGACTCTAGCGAGTCTATAAAGACGTCGCTCCGGGATCCTGGACGTGTATCTACTCGCGTATCAGTATACCTGGTGACATATTACCCGTATTATCTCGCAGACACAGTTTATCGGGCTTTTCTCGAATTTTCTTTTTAAAAGAGGACCGATAATTTGAGCATTGTTACAAAATTTTAAACCAACTGATTTTTCTCCTATGCTTCGCTTCACTTGAATTCCGTAATCAATTTTCCATTTAACGCCGTATATTTTAGTTATGTAGATTAATGGCACAGGATCTAAAATTGAAGTGCACGTGTAGACAAAAATTGATCACTCTTTTAATCGCTAAAACATTTCCCAAGCTAAGGCATTACTTAATTATACATTGATAATTCGGCCAATCGCAAAAACCGCCCAAAAATTGATCCAATATCGAGAATATAGAATATCACCGAATATAATTGAGCGTGTCTTGCCCAATTGTGCATTTCAAAGGTAATAAAGAAAAAAGTTAACGTATTGGATTTCCATGCCGCACCTTAAAAGCATTTGTCAATGGAATCTGGTTTCTCTCGGCACCCAAGAGCTTATAAAATCTCAAGGATTTTAATTACATTGGCCAAGGCACTCGGTGCGCAGCTCCTCGTCTATAATGGGACCACCTTCGCCCCCTCCTCCCTCCTCTCTCTCTCCCTCCCCAGCCCGCGTTATTTTATCTCGCACGTACCGAGGGGTTTGCGGAATTATACGCGACGTCGATTCCCTCGGAGTGGATAATGAGATACCCGACGCCCCCGCACTCGACCATCTCCACACCTAAATGCAGTCGAGGGGTAGACGATTAATAAAGCCGCGAGACCATTTAATTTGGATGGCAGACTCTCGTTGCCCGGATGTGTATTTAGACGACGCAGAGGCACACAACAAAGCCTGACCAATTTCCAAATCCTCGGCAGGCGCTAATAGAGTCCTACGGGCCGTCTGGATCGCGGTCCCCATAAATATATTTATGCGCGTGTGTGCATTTGCGTTTGTGTGGGTGCGTATACACGTGGGATAAGTATATGGTTTGGCGAGTTAATCGCCGAGTTATAACTCTCTTTCCCCCCCCCGTTCCTCTTAATCGTAATTTCTACTGTGCATTACGCGACAACACCTGGCCGTCGTCCCACGTATATTCGTGTTTGCGTATTCCCGGTGCTGAAGTTGTAAATTATTGTAGTTGATACTGATTTTCGGTAGGTAATGTTTAGACACTGACAGCAACGCTAGTGTCTCACCACTTCCGCTGCGTTACGACATGACACTAATGTTAATATAAAATTACATATTCACCGATTGAATATCAAACGATACATTGTAGGAATTATCATATATTGTTATTGGTAAAAGTGATAATTCTGCCAACGGAATCAAGTATAAAATGATCTTTGTATCCGTTGAGCATTATCGATAAAAATAGCAGTTTTTTGTTATAATTGTGTCAACATTTTATTATAAAAATTTCAAATTATGTAAATGAAATACTTGAAATTATTCCAGGTACAAATTTTAGAAATGCCGTAACGAGCTCTCGTTTTTCTTTTCGTATCAACAATTTATTTATCCATTTTAAGCATTTTTATAGCAAGGATATTGAAAATAAAATTAATAGAAATTTGTCACTGAAAAAGTTATTTTAAAGACTATATAATTAAGAATGACAATGATTGATAAGCAGTTTTTATACAAACAATCCATTTTTAACTGTTAGTTGAAATCGGATAATTTATTTGTTTATTAGCCGGAGAATAAGATTCATCCAAATTATTATCTGCATAATCCTATAAAAATTTCATGTTCATGTCCTATTTTCATTCGATTCATTTTAATATCATCTATTCACATTTCTCATTTCCTTATCTTTATATCATGAAGCAGTTTTTTAATCTCGTATTATCACGTTTGTTTCCTAACTATAACTATACACTTTACTAAAAATAAAAAATAACGATGTTCTTCATTAAATTCGTACTTTTTATTTAATAGAAATTAAATGAAATAATTTTAATGGAATTTATTAAAGTATAAATAGTAAATTTCCAGATATTTCTGTATTATATTCCGGAGAACTTGTTATAATTATGCATTCAAATATCAAAACAATGTTCCAGTAATATATGACTACTATAATTAAATGTGCATTTTTCTAAAAGAAACTACGATGCTCATAATTTAATAAAAAGATAATATGTAAGTACTACTTGATATTTGAAAAATAAAATGGAAATAGATTGAAGTTATACTGCTTTTTTTAAAAAAAAAAATTAAAACTAAAAATTACAATTTTTATATTACTCTCTAACATTCTAGGTTAAAATTTATAATAATGTAAAATAATTTAAAAAATAGTATTATTATCCAAGTATTATAATAAAAAAATATTTTATATTGACATTTTACGGTATATTTTACGAACACATAATAATAAAAAATCTAAAAATCTCAATCTGCTAAATATATTTTAATTTATAAATTTCCAAAGCAATATTTAAGAATTAAATTTAAAAATTGTCTTCTTATAATATTGATCCTAAAACATTTTTATTAAATACTTTTTAAAATATTAAAAAAATAAAATTTTTTAATAACAAATAAAAATAACATGAATTCTGTTTCGCAATGTCTAAATTATTTTCTAGTTCAATATTTAATTAATATTTTTTCTACAATTTTTTATATGTAATAATTATATTTATATTTTCTAAAAACCTATACAGTTTAATAAAAAATTTATAAATTTAATTATTAACTTTTTTAACAATATAATTGCAATATATAATAATTTAAAAGACAATCTAAATATATAAATATTTTATGAAAATCGTAGAGTATAAGCTTTAATAGAAAGTCAGCATTTACCAAATTAAATTTTATTATATTTTGACTTGAATATTGTGTTAATAATTTACTATAATTGACAAAGTAAATTTTCTTCTTCTTTTTCAAATTTATTTTATCATTTTATAAAAAAAAACATGTATTTTCATTAGTGCTTGTGAGTTCATATTAGACCCGAAATCAAAGTAATTCATTTACCCTTGTGGTTGCATTGTCAGTTAATCTGATGTATACTTCATTCATAAATCTATATTAACGAACAAATCTAATTTTGATAAATTATTATTTTTTTTGTATAATAATTTAAGTATAGATTAATTATATATTTTATGGACTAAAAAAACTTACTTCAACATAATCAAATCTACATTTAATTGAAATTCATTTGTTGAACTTGATTATTCTCTTCAATCTATTAATACTGCAATAATTTTTCTTCTTGAAAACACTCATGAATATCTTTATCAAGTATTCAATTTTATATACATTAATTAACAATTATTTGATTAGTAATTCTAATATATATTTTTTGTATGTATATTTTTTAAATGATTTATAAATATTTTTTAAATATAGCAGCTTTACAGTAAACTGTTAAGTCTTTTATGCATTTACTTTAATTATTTTCCAGTCGATTCATAAATATATTTGACGTTATTATTTCAACTTTCTAGTATGCTCGTATCTAAAAATCTCTTAAATTTTTTATATACTTTACTTATTTCGTACATAGTACAATTTGATACCCATAGAATTATAATTTAAAGTTTATTTTTTCTTTATTCCTTAATATTTACCGCTAATTTTGTTATAAAATCAATATAACTTTATTCCAAATATTTTAACATACTTTTATTATCAATTATTAAATACTATAATTTGCTTTAATACTCTCTAAATTATTAAATTACTTTTATTAAATTTTAAAAATTTTCTTGGAATCTAATACTATTCACTTAATTTTATATGATTACGCATTAACTTTTTGTACTTTAAATAAAAGTTCTAATTATATTTCAAAAAATTAATCATGATTCTTTATAAAATTATAATTTTTTTATCGATTAAACATATTATATAAATATTATAAAAAATTTATAAAAAAATAGTAATAAATAATACAATAATGAATTATTATAAATCTAATGAATACATTTAAGTATTATGAAAGATTAATTTTATGCCATTACAAATATTTCTGTAATATTATTTTCATAGTTAATACCTAATAACATGATAAATATTTAGATATTGCCTTTAATATTCAAGCAGCAATTAAATACGAACAAATAAAAATCAATAAATTTACCAATAATTGATACTTTAATTATATTAATTTGTATAATTTTTAATTTATTTTAATTATATATTTTAATCTTCATAAGTAAAATGATGTAAAAAATAATTAATTCTTTATCAACTTATGGTAAAAAATAATATATTTCCAACTTTATTATTAGAATATCTAAGTGGGTTAAAAAAAAAAAACTTTTCCACTTACGTACTTTGATAATAATGTATTATAATCATTCAGGATAACACAGAATCTGCGTGCTAATTAAGAAGTTACTTAGATATAGTAGAATGAATACAATAACAATTGGTAAGTCGAGAAAATGTCGAACACGAGATAGCGTCATTCGCCCGGAACCGCACCCTCGATCGATAAATTCCTTACGGATTTTCCTGTCCGGAAGTCACTTCAGAACTCTCATAGAAGAACGCGAGACAAAAAATACAACATGCTTATAAGAATCGATAAGATTAAAATTAAAATTAAAGTTAGCAATTAAAAATAAATTCGAGAAAAGGAAGAATATACAAAATTGCAATTTCGGTTGTCCTCAGTCGGGTTGAATTGATTCCTCTTGGCTATCGATCAAGACTGTCACTGATCTTAATCTTCCCTTTTGCCTTTTCCCTTTACATCTTCGTTCTGTAGCATATCTTTTGTCTGTCGTCGCTTATCCTTTGGCAATTTCAATGTGAAAATAATCAGTGCAAAAATGTGAAATGTTTTCCAATTGACAGAAACCACAACAACAGCATTTACCAATGTGAGCTCGACAAACACATCACCCGAGAAGACGTCTTACCATAATGGTCTGGAACCGGAACCGTCAACGATGGAAGCCTCGCCTCGACCAGCGGTGGCTCGAAGAAAAAAAGTCCCTGCTGACTCGAAACGCGAGAGGAAAGCAGCGAAAACCCTGGTTATTATAACAGGGGCCTTCGTCGTCTGTTGGCTGCCCTTCTTCATTATAGCGATTCTACTTCCAGTTTGTAAGACCTCCAACATCAACGATTACTTAGTGGCCTTTTTTCAATGGCTAGGGTACGTCTGCACTTATCACTTGTTCGCGCGTTAGATCTACAATTTATTGATCATCCATACTCGTGCTTTTAAAAGCAGTAAACCACAAAATACAAAAACATTTACAAACAGAGTAAAACGTATTTCTTAACAGTTATCTTGTGGTTTATAAATATTATTAATCATAATTCTAATCAATTTAAATTAAAGTTTAAAAGAAATATTCCATAAATACACATTCTTCAATGTAAGGTTACAAATTAGATGTATTTAATTCATTTCTTTCGACATCAATTAATTTGAACAAAACCGACAATTTAAAGATATGTAATGTAATACAACTATAAGTATCATTAATACCCACGTGAAGTTTCATCAAAACTATTTTAAAATTTTTAGTTTTTAGGAGATTAATACTGTTAAAAACCCATATTTACAATTCGAATATTTTTTTTAATATATATGACTGCATATTTAATTTAAATAAGTTAATTATCACTATATACAATTAAATAAAATTTTTTTTTAAATATTCGATACAATAATCAATTTCGTAAAATATTTTAGCTCAATAATATTTTCTATTTTAAGCATTTATTAATTATAAGTCCGAATCACCATCAGTTTATAAACTTCATTCATTCTAAATATACATTTTAAAATAATCAGTTTGAATAATATTTGAAAGGATAATTCATATCATATTTAGCTATTAAATTTAATTGGCACTCTATTAAAACATTCAAATGCCTAATACATTTAATTAAAATCATAAATTCATTTCTTATTCATATAACCATTAAATTCAGTTATTTCTATTAAAAATTTTTTGAGATTTTTAAAATACAAAAAAAAAGTTGTATAAAGTGAAAAAATGTTTAAAAACACTTAATTTCTTGGACTGTTTTATCAATTAATTATATTTTTTTGAAATATAATAAAACTTCAACGTACAATTGATATGAGATGTGTACTATACTAAAATAGAATCAATTTTAAGAAATAATTTTATTTTAAACTTCTGTATAAATGTTTCATAAATAAAAATTATAAGATTGTTTTTGATATTATAATTATTGTGACATTCCAATACTAATATATTTTTATTATATTTATCCAAGAACGCCTCTTTTTATGTTACATACAAATAAATATTTGAAAAAATTTAGTTACTAATTGTAAATATAATAAATGGCATTCTATATTTTTCAATTTGTAAAAATTTATATGATCTAATGTAGTTTTATGATGAAAAAGAATCCTAATTGGACCTAATTGTACAATTTTACACAATTTTTTATAAATATTTATAAATTTTATTGAAATAAATGTGAGTATTTTGAAAAAAAATATCGATAAAAATAGCAATAAACTTTTACTGACTATAAACAATAAATCCTTGTGTATAGGAATGTACTGAGTATTAACATTTGACCGATCATAAATTAACTTACGCTGAATGTTATTTCCGGTAAATATAAATTCATCAACTTTTCATTTTGAATATAAAAAAAGTTTGAAAAAAAAAAAATTAATCTAATACGAATCCATATCACGATATTCAAAAGAACTAAAAAACAGCTGAATAAATAGAGTCAATTTTGAAAAAAAGATTCATCACAGCATTTGTCCTAAGCATCAAAATAAAAATTTATATTCGATTGTTCTTTAGAGATAATAAAAAATACACTTGTTTTTTTTGTGACATTGGAAGAACTATGAATCATTGAAAACCCCAATACCTGTATTAATAGAATTAGTAAAAAAAAAAGTTAATAAGCGCATGAATACGCGTTGAGAAAGTTTTTAACAGAAAAAAGAAAATAAAATAAAATTGCAGGGTATGCATTCGAGATAATCGGAGGCAAAGTCGCTGCATATTATTAAATGGGATTTCACTATTTTCAAAGTACACCACATAGTTGTGCGAGAAGCCGTGGGTTGTCCAGGGATTCGGGGGTAGATATTGGCAGAAAAGCAAATCCCAGTGTCCTTTCCGCGATTCTTTACGCTCCAGCTGCGCGATCTTTGCGACCCCCCGCAAAGAGTACCATTTCCATTTGACGTTAAACTCGGCACTTTCCAACAATGTGTTCGCAGGTATTTCAATTCCACTCTGAATCCAGTGATCTACACGGTATTTTCCCCGGAATTCCGGAACGCCTTCAAGAGGCTACTCTGCAGACACAGACGCGGCGTCGGCCGGAGGATGGGCGTTCGCCATTACATGTAGGAATGGACCAGGACACCCACACACCCACACACCCAGATCCAAATCCAAATCCAAATCCAAGTCCAAGTCCAAGTCCACACCTACAGCCACACCCACGCACGCCTTTTCAACTGCGCTTACATCCGTGTAAAGTCTGTCTGTTTCTCTAGATCGAGACGGCGAGCCAATTGATGAAACGCTGCTCAACTTCTTGGAAGTTCCTTCGCTAATGTACGAAAGACTGTGGCACTACTGTAGTAAAGTTACGAAAGGACAAAACATCCCAAGTGTTTTATTACTTAATCATTAAAATTGAAACGTTCAAAACTAGGAAACGCGAGACGTTTCGCTACCCATACTGCATGTTTAAACTGTTACGGAGTAGACCTCGACAAGTCATGATCAAAATAAAATAATAATACCGTTACAGGAAATATTTTTCAATTGTCCCAAGTTTAGCTGTAAGTGCTTGTTAAAAAAAAAATTTACTTGTAACATCTTGTTTCCCAAAAAATAACTTTACGTCCATACTCTTACAGCAACATTGTGAGTAATTTTTGCGCATCGATTTCATGTAAATTCTTGTATATCAGAAGTGGGGTATTATTTTTCTAATAAAATATTTTGAAAATTTTTGACTTGCATCGATTGTGAAAACTAGTCATATACGACACATTCGTTGTTCAATATTAAAAAAAAAATAACTATCACGAATAAAGCATTTGCTTTTAATTTAGAATTGTTAAGCGCTCGTCTTTTACGTATAATATTAGCTTTCTTTAAATAATTCTAATAATTTTTAAATTTTTTATTGCGTATAACATTTGAAAACTAATTGAATTAACGGTAATTGATTATTCTGCAAAATGTTTTAAAATATTTTTGTATAAACGTACCATTTCTATACTATAACTGTATAAATATACTTTAACTCGTTAACATTAATTTAACTCATTTATAAATTATAATAACCTTATTTTTAAATGAAACATTGCTATATTTCAATTTAAGAGATCTTATTACCGAAATGAAGCTTGTAATTACGAAACCCACAATTATCTACATTGTTATAAGGCTAAATCTCGTTCGCTTTACTTTCACGAAAGATTTCTTACTTAAAATGAACTTAAATTGGTAGTTTCATAAGTCGTTCACTTTTCATTGTTTTAAATAAAACTACCTAAGAGAAAGTATATAAAAAAAAAAAAAAAAAAAAAAAAAAAAAAAAAAAAAAAAATGAAAAAACTAAGAGGAAAGAGAGATAACGAAAAGCAGTCGCCTCTTCTCATTTGAGATTCTCTCTACCTGTATACATTTTCAAAGTGGATCGTTGTGTCTCTAAGGGCAAGCAACACTAGCTGAAACTTTCTGGATCTCATACGAGATGAAAGATCATCGTACTCGTGTACAACGTACAACTTGCGGGGTATCGTATCCCTCTGAGTGATGGAAAGAGAAAGAAAGAAATGCTCTCTGTCCGAAGCTTTTAGATTTTGAGACTGCGCAAAAGGGGAAGAACGGCAACTGCTGCAAATTATCCCTGACACACATATAACACCATGTTGAATGCACTTGAGCTAGTGTCGGTAAATATATACATGTGGAGGTGAACACACTCGCGTGAGGAAACATTTATAGGGAGAAATGCATTACTGAGATATGGAGGTAAATATTATTTCTGAGGACTTTCAAGTAACGTTTTTACTGGTAAACCTTGTATATAAGTAGAAAAAACACGTTTATTTTTTTTTTCCATCGTCCTTTAAAGTCGTTGAAATGTTTTATGGACACCAAGAGATTTTAATTAGATATTTCTTAATGGCTAATGACTTCCACTTATAACTAATAATTTAAAATAAAAAGTAATTGATATTATTTGAGAAGATTTTTCATTAATGAGCGCTTAAATAATAAATGCGAAAAGTTTGTTAAGCATAAAACTAAATTTACCATATAACTAAGAAACGTCATTAAAAATAACCATAATTTACCTTAAATTCTTGTTTAATAGATAGTGCACGTTAAAATTTATAGTCAGGCATAAATTTCGGCAGTAGATATGAATAATAATTATAACATAATAAATGGAAAAAATCTGGATAAACGGCGAATGCAAAAACTCTCGCGATTCTAGCTGAAAATTTTATCGATAACTCCCTTACAACTTGCAAAGACATGAAATAAGTGACGCGATTAGTTTGAGCGGCAAATTATTATCATTAAAAATTAACCTAAACATTAGACAACCGGCAAAACGATACATCAAACGCGTGTTTCCCGACTTTTCCAAGACTTTTCTCAGCGGGAAGAAAGAGAATAGCGGAGCGTGACGAGTCTCGTGCACATGTACATGAAATTCAAACTCGTGTGTGATGGTGAGAGCGGGAGGACGAGAAAGATGACTACGCCCCCGCACACGTTGATGCAATAAAGTAAGAACGAGTGCCGGCTGTTTTCTCGGGGACGCATTCTCGTCTCGCAATTTTCATCCCCCTCATACGCATATTTTCCAAGCTCCGTGATCCGCGCCAGGGTTAACCCCCTCCTCCAAGCGTTTTTTTATTGAGTACAATAGCTGTAAAGCTCGCCGTAAAAAGTAAAAACAACCGCGGGAATTGAAAAATCCGGGTCGAATAAAGCTGAGAGACGGAATGATGGATGGATTTGTGGGAGGGGAGGGGGAGGGGCTAGGGACGCTGTACTGAGCGCAAGTGATTCTCTGTACAAAGTGCACGATTCGATGTCAATTGCCTGGAATTTGTGGCAGACGCTCTATTTGGAGTGAAAATCAAAAGCCGAGAATCTGAAGGATGTTGCGAAATTTGAAGAATTCCATTCTTGGTCCCTCTCAAAACTTTGTTTTTTATCTCAATATTAAACCAAACATCAATTTTATTAAGATTGGAAATCTGTCACTCTACCAAGTTTGCTCGAAATTGTTCTTGATAAAAAAGACTTATCTTGCGATTTATCATCGATTCGTAATTGATGTGTGATAACAATTATGCTGACTTTGTACTAAGTCTTTTATAAAACAACTTGAGATTGAAAAAATATTCGAAAGTCTTACATTTTACAGTATACAAAATTACTTTTATTTACTACTTGCTTTTATATCATTAATAAGATATAGATAATTTTTAAAATAGTACTTACAGTAAAAATAGTTTTTTTTTTATCCATGAAAATAATAAAAATTGAAATAAACTTATTCAAATAACTACAATAAAAATATGAGTTTTCATATGCCAAAGTAGATAATATTAATTCCATACATTTATAATTTATATAAATATTAAAATATGTTAGCATTAAATAATTCAAATATTTTTAATATTCAATGTCTTCAAATTTTACTTCGTGTTAATTTATTCTATATAATATTAAAGTATTTCTAAAGTTCTTATACATCATAAAAGTAACTTTATACATAAATTTTATAGTTCCTAATTTTAGTAATTACATTTATATTTAATGAAATTAAATAATAAGTGAAAATATTTAAATATAAATTACATTTAAATAACAAAAAAAATTCAATATATAGCACTATGTATTTCTAGTAAAGCCACAGTTTTTTCTTCGATTTTCACATCTAAGAATCACTAGATTATGCATCAATTGTATTTATATATATATATATCTATATATATATATATATATATATATGTATATATATTCATTTCACAAAATCCGTACAGAATTGAATTGTAAGATAGTCTTACATTTAAGGATACTATTAATTTTAATTTTAATTAAAAAAAACATCCTAATACAAATGATTTAATTATAAAAAATAAACATTTAATACCACTATTAAATATTGTTATATAATAAAGTTTAACTAAATATAGTAATTTATAAAAAAATAAAAAAAGATAATACCCAATATCTTTTTTTATAATATATTTCGATGACCAACGCAGTACAATAAAATATTTTTAGTGTATGCAGTTATATGTTACACTTTAAAATTCCAGAAAAACAACTAGTAAAATAAGTAGTACAATAAATAGTTAAATTACATTATTTTATCTTTATATATATATTTAAAGTCTCTTATTATTTATTAAAAAATTTTAATTAAAAAATATTAGTATTAATTAATTATATAATTGAAAAATATTTTTAAACACTTGGTATATTTTTCCAAGAGTATTTTAATAATTTTTAAATAACTATTGATTTTCAATATTGTGTGATAAAATTTTACAAAATACATTATTATAGTTGACTTGATTTATAATTTGGATTAATGAAGCTAATTCGACTTTAAATTTAAAGGTTTAAAAATAAACGAAAGTAAAAAACTATCAATTTTAATAATAGTATATTCTTGTTGATAACAAAATTAAATAAGTAATTGTAAGCTTAAATGGATTATCAAAACAAATTACATGTATTCATTGCACGCTGTATCTAGATACAATGATCATTGATCATGTGTACGTGAGTTCGGATAGTCACCGATCACTGTGACTAAATTCATTAAATTTTGAAATCTGAATCTTGTCGATACCAATCTGGTAATCGGTGACTGCATTTATGTAAAAGTGTACTACATCTGCTTATCATAATTAACCGAATAAAAACTGCATTAAAATACGTGATCTGACTGAAGTTTTTAGCAATATATATATAACTAGCAGTAAGCAATAAAATAGAGTAGCAAAAATTTATAAATTTAAGAGTAGTTTTAATACATAACTTATAATTTCATGAGTATTGTTAAAATATGATAATTTCGCTGTTGAGAAACACGTTTACGGTGGTATGATAAATAATATCGTGGGCATAATTATTTAAACTGAATTTATTCATTTTGTTACCAGGAGATAAAATAATTTTCATTTGATATTATTTTTTTTTTCTTTAAAATAATATTTTATGGGTTTTAAGCAAGTTCTATCATATTTAGCGATTTAAATAAAACTTTTAATAAAAAATTAATTAACGAAATTTATCGGTATGTATAAATATAATTATTAATTGTTTCATTAAATATTAATAATTTCCAAATTTTTAATGTTTGATGTTTAATTTGTTTTGGTATTAAATTTTAGCATGTATGCATAGATTTATCAACACTTGTTTATAAATAAAAACTTAGCTATAAAGAAGCACAGTAATATATCTTAATATATTTATAAAAATGTTAAATATATATATTTAGGTACTAATATTAGTAATTAAAGAAATGGAGATACATATATTGTATAACATTTTTTTAAAATAAAATAGTCAATTTACTATTAAAACCTTAATTTTGATATTAGTTTTTTTTCCATCTATTTATACGCGTATACTGTAAACTAGAAAAGTAAATTCAAACAGTGAGTTTCAAACAATGAATAGTAATGTGGTAATGTTGTGGAAGATACTTAACTATTTCTAATAAAAATGTTCCTTCATTCATCAAAAAATTTAAAAAACAGTATTAAAAAAATTTAACGAGTTCATAAAATTTAAAAAAGTACGATAAATTTATATAGCTAACATAGATTATAGCGATTATATTTTCTAGTTTTGATTTTCACGAATATCATTTTTAACTACAACAGATTACATCTTTGTTTATCATTTCAAATTAATTTGAATAAAAACAGTACTCAAATGCCATCAGCACCATTTGAGGTGAAGCAACGTGAAGTCAAACCAAAGACGAAACATAAACGATGATTGCGACAACGTCGAATTGATAAATTTATACAAATTATGGACAACCAAAAATAATAACACAATATATATGTATCTTGATAGTAATTTACTCGATGAGTTATGTTATTTTTTTATAAATTTAAGAAAATTCAGAAACAAAATTTTAACAAAACCAAATATGTTTTTATCTTTAATATGCATTCCATGTTATCGATCAAAATATCCATTATTTAATCACTTATGATATCAACAGACTTTACCACTTTCTTCGGTTAAGTTATAACTTCAGTTAATTATAACACAATTTGTAATTAATGGAGGTCACTCAATCTTCCATTACGACCCTACGGTCTAGCATTCATAAATGACCATATTTATTGATGTGATACGTAACCATAAGATGAATTCTATCGATTTAGTAACATTAATCGTTTTTGTGGCACATGTACCATCGATGGTCTACCATGTACCATATGCAGTTTTACCAACTTCGTATGGCACATATGTATCCGCCATGTGACGAATGCAATTATTTGTTGTAATAATTCTGATATGGAAAATGTAAACGTTTTGATCTATTCATTATTGCTGTCTTATTATATCCTAATTTCATAAAAATAACTCCAAGCTACTGAAAATCCAATTGAAAATTTACCCACCAACCTGTATGCATCATTGCATTAAACAGTCTAAAATTGAATATACGCCACTCGCATCGGAGTTATGCCCCCGTCGTAGAAGACTTTCTACAATGAATCCATATTCCTGATGCTGTGTATTTCAAAAATTTCATCCTTCTAAATCCGAATGAGATCATCCAAGTCCTATATAATACCAGTGATTTACCATTCAGTCAGTAGGTGCTGCCAGTCTTATGTTAGTAAATGAGTTGAAATATGATGGAATGAATTCTCCATTTCATAATATAAATACGTGGTATAAAACCTGATAGTTATGCAAAGAGATGATGCATTCAATATACATCATCTACTTTCTAATGGAATATCAATCGATCGCGATCTATTTGCAATCATTCAAATTTAAAAAAGATGTTATCCTGAATCCTCAACAAAATGTTGCAAGATTTGCTTTAAATTAATTTTGAAAGCTCTAGTATATGTCACCATATATTTAACTACTATTCAAAAATTACAGATTTGTTTGATGATAAATCGATCTCTTCTCATTGATCGAGAATATACCAGTTGTATGTTAAATATGTATTATAAGAAAAAAAAAAGAGCAGAGAATCTCTATTCTTATAACTAGAAATAAAATTAATATTATTTTTAACTACTTTTCAGAAATATTGTTAACATTTTTTCATTGATAAAGTTAAGCTTCATGCCCGCATTACTCTAAATTGCACTTTACTATAACTAATCGCAAAAAACGCAAATTAAAGATTAAAGACAAAACATTCTCCATATTCACGTTTAATTTTGTGGATAATTGTTTCAATCTATTAACAGAATCCCAGTGAACATATTCTACCAATATTCATAAAATAGAGTATAATAATGATCTAATTCGACCTCAAGAAATGGACATATGTGTTGTGATCACATCATCAGCAATTCATAAAAATTATAGATTATATTAGAAATTTAAACAGTAATGAAATTAAATATTCTAAATAAGATTGCATTCTTTTTACCATTTGTAATTTTTTTAAGGCTTGTCACTACTAATACTCAATGAATATATTCATGAAATTACTACTTAACTTTGAACATGAATATAATTATCTTGACAGCTAGGGAGTTTTAACAAATTATAATATATACACTAGGAGGAAAAAGAGAGAGAGATTATTTGTTATCTGGAGCTTATCTATCTTTTTCTAAAATTTGGGCACAATTAAGTAATTTTTATTAAATTAAGAAAGGATACAAAATTAGAAAGTGAGACAGAAAGGATTCAAAAGTTATCTAAAGCTTATTTTTAATCGATATAGGATTTAGAAGAAAGTTAGAAACCTTGGAATTCGTCTAATCTCAACTGCCTTTTACCTCGTTCTTTCTCTTCTCCTAGTTTCTACTTCTTTTAGATTTCACTTCATTCATAGCTCGATGTTAAAAATTTCGGCCATTAAAAAAAATTTCCTCACAAATTAAAATAAGTTGGTACCGATATAAAAAAAAAACTCTTATGTAGAAGAAGGGAAAGTAAATAAATGAAACCCACTACTTTTACAGAAATAATTTTATAAGTACCAAGTATATAAATATGGATTTTAAGAATAAGACCTCTGTAAAAGAGAAGAGTATTGGTATGCTCACACATCTCTCTCTCTCTCTCTCTCTCTCTTTCTAAGTCTGTCTCTGTCTACTTTAAGTTTCAAAAAGTTCGTTCATTTATATTCTTTCTTTTTGCTTTATTTCAACTTTTCATCATATTAACTTTTCGCAGCAAACACAGAATGCTCTTATAATAATACATAGAATATGAATTCTACCATTTATAGTCAATAAAATGTAAATCAAACAATTCTATTTTGATTCGATCTTATTAGTAAGTAGAAAAGGAAAAAACTTTCTTCAATTTTTATTTGATTATTCAATTATTCGATTAATTTTTGTTAATAAGTTTTGGAGAATAAGTTACTTAATGGAGTAAAATTTTTTTTAATAAAATAAAAAGATAGTACTAATTAGTGAAAATTATGCAAAATTATCAAAAACTCGATATGCTTTCGTAGAATAAATAGAAATCAACAAATTAGATGAAACTAATAACTAATAAAATTTCTAATAACTGATATAACCCAATATCGTAGTTTTATAAGATGTCATGAGCAACGTCATAATATATAATCAGGTTGTCAGAGACTAATCAAACTCTGAGGCTTTGATTATAATACAAACGTTGTTGCACAAAATTCAAAGAATTGCACAAAATATAAAAATCTTTATAATATTTTATACTTGTAAGTTTCATTGATTGTTACTAAGATATGATCAACTCATTCTTAATTATCCATAATAAGAATTAATTAATTATACACTAAAAGGCTTAATTATTTATTCATCAAAAGAAATTTTCAACATCTAAAACAGTATACTAGCTTAAAAGTTAATAAAAATTGTTTACACCTAATTGAAGTACTTCAATAATTTTCCTCGCACTTTAAATTGTTTAAGTCTTGTAAAAAAATAATCATCAGTTGATAAGTGTTTATTTTTTTCATAATTTTATTAGTGCTACTTATAAGCTCCTTTATATTTCATTATTCTTGTGAAATTGGTTGCTATAAAAAAAAAAACTTCAAATCTTTTTATATTGTAGATCTTGATGTTTCAAATACTACAATATATGCATTTAAAGAAATTTCAACATTACATTAGATGTTACTATATAATATCAACCAACTCTAATATACTTGAACATTAAAAAATCTATTAAATCCACTATGTTTTAACAGTAGATCCGACCCTTCAGGCATCAAACTCAAATTTATATATTTTACTTAATTCTCTTATACACATAGCCTTGTTAAATAGCACGAAAATTCAACTAAGATAGATCGCATTCAGATTATGGGAATTAAGTAAATATGGTTTAACAGTTACTAGTTTTTTTACACATACGTTAAGATTTTTACTGCGTACAGTCGTTATATTATAGATTCTCTCATTTTTCTAGTTTTTTTTTTATATTAAATACTTACACAGCTTACTCCTACCGATCTTATCGATCCTTCCATACTTTTTTATGCTAAAAAATAATTTTTAAATATACTGATATTATTAAGTTTTTTATTAACAAACTATACCTACGTGTAGGTTTATCATTTGTCTAACATTATATTCCAAAATATTATTTTAATAATTTTTTTAATAACTATTTTGATTATTGCAACTTTCAAATATTACTTTAATATGAAAATAAAAATATCTAATATAATAACCTAATAAGATTTTACTTTTGCAGTTTAATATTAAAAAAATTATAAGATGAAGATTCTTAAAAATTAAAAAATTTTTGCATACTGAAAAAATCCTAGACCAAGTAAAACTTGTTTGTTTAACGATAAAAATGAAAGAATTTTGTGAAGTAATGGGCTGTATCGATAGCATTGAAAAAGTTTTCTCGTGTAATCGGTATTTTAAAAACTATAAGATAAATCTCGTGTTCAATATGAAAAAAAAATTTAATTAAGAATATACAAATTTAGTTTTATGTACACACTAAAGAAAAAAAAATTTTTTTTGCATTCTTTAAAATACTTAAATACTATTTTTAAGGCTTAAGTTTTGATATTCTTTAAAGGTTAAATAATATTTTGTTTAAATTCTTTCTTATTATTTTTGTAATAATTTTGGGTCTCAAATACAAACTAATTGTTAATTGAGCTTTTAATTTTATACTAATTATAAAATACAGATAATAGAAAATTCATACAAAATAATGCATGTAAAAAGTAAAAATATGTAAATTTAATTATTCAATTAATATGATTAATTAGTTTACTATCTTTATTTATATTATAAAATAATACAAAATTAATAAGGAATATAGTAATTGACAGTAAATTAAAAATATTCTGATTTCTCTATCAGTCAGTGCTAATGAAAATTTTACTATTTGAATTTAAACACAAGATAAACTAATTATCTAATTCTTAAACCATTTTTATCAGATACCACTTAAGCTTCTCTGCAAGATTTCCGGCAAAAAGCTCATTAGTGCACCAGAGCCTCGTTAGAGAGTTACGCTATCCTGATAAAACTGAATTTTCCAAAATTCCTATTCTCAAAAACAATGAAAATGAGAAAACCATATCTTTTTTGTTCATAACATTATTAAACAAACTACTTTTTCGACTAAATTAAGAAGCAATCTATTTTTAGTGAAAGAGAAAAACATTTTATGTATAAAAAGGGAAATTTTTATGATTAAATTATATTAATATTTTATTTGCATTTTCTCGTAGTCTTCTGATGTTCCATAAATTACAAGTAACGATAAATATCTAATAAAAAATTTACACTTTTAAATATTTATTATCATAAAAAACTTTACGTATTAATATATTTTGAAAATAGGAAATATTTTTATAAAAATATAGTTATGTTTATTATTAGTAGTTATTCATTTATGCTATTAAGGATTATTTACAAATTATTTAAAAATTTCTACGAACCATAATAATAATAATAATAATAATAATAATAATAATAATAATAATAATAATAATAAATATATTTATTTTTTACTGCATTATGAATTACTCCTTCGAGTCTGGAAAGTACATTTTATTTCATATTTTTCACCACATCAAAAGATTGATCTGCTTATTAAAATTTTACGTACTTATAAATTTTTTAACAGCCAACATACCAAATGTTTCTTGCACTGTATTATAGTTATTTTAGAATTTATTATTTCTGTATTTTTTCTGCAAGCAATAATTTAATTATTAAAAATAACTAGGCATTGATTTTTAAATTTATAATAAAGAAAAAGAGAGAAAAATAGCTTCCCGGTGATCATAATTTTTTTCCAACAAACAAACACAAAGAAAAATGAAACTCTTAACACCTTCTTTAAAAGATAAAAAAAAGGGTCTGCATCGAGTTTCGAATGGAATATTTTGCGAAGCATAATGTATCGGGGTCGCAATATCCGGGAGTCCGGTACGAAAAAGCTTCGAGCTCTCGACGAATAAACTCCAAGTAAAATCGCGGAAGAGAAATTGCGAGTAAGGCGAAATAATATTGAATACGTCACGATACCTAAGAAGAATATATACTATTTTGAGTATACTTTAAAAATATATCGTTGTGTTTTTAAATATAGAAAAAATTATTAGGAACGGTGCAAATGAAAAGCACTGGTACATTGATGTGGATTTTTGATAAATAAAATTAATTTTCTTAAATTTTGTTTGATAACAAAATTTTTTTACTTGATAATAAGTAGTGCAAAAAAGCCATATATTTTTGATTTACTATTTCTTCTACAAAATTTAAATTATTTTCATAAAATTATTTTAGTGTCTTATTATTTTAGTGTGACATAATGTAATTTTAATCTTTACAAATACTATTTTAATTTTATGCTTTAACTAAAGTATGCGCAACTTTTTAACGACTTTAATGGACACCTAACAACTTGAAAGCACTGCAAATGTTAAATAAATATTTCTCTTAGATTGAAACATTCATTTTTATTTAATGTTATATTTATCAACTCATAGATATATAAGAAATAATATTTCCTTGTAATCATTAAAGCACAGAAGTAACATTTTTAAAATAAATTTCAAGATTTTAAATGATATTTGCATTAGAAATTATAAAACAATGTTTAAATTTTTTAAAAATATATAAGCAATAGTGGTCTACAAAATCACCAGGAACCAGAAGTTATATTTTATAATAGATTTTAAAATTAAAACAAATCAATTGGGTATGTTTACATTTTGGTGTTAAAAAACACTATGTATATAACAGAAATAAAAAATAAATAATAATAATCGGAAAAATAAAATTTCCGTAATGGACCATTACCGATGTTTAAAATAAAGTATTATATAATATTTAGCTGAACCCGTATGATATAAATTAAAATATAGAAAATACACTGAATGTTTGAAAAAAAAATGCATCTATTAAAAGTAAAAAAATTAATAAAAAAATGGCAAAGAAAACTTAAAAATTTTCTAATAGTCATATATCAAAAAGTCAATATCAAAATTCTTGTGAAAAACTTTAACTAAAATCGTTTTAAAAATTCTATATAAAATCAATTTTAAATTAAATCATGCATCTAATTGAAATGCATTCATATTACCGATCATCTTTCTGAAAGTTTTAAAATAAAAATAGTGTACATATGCAACTAAACTTTATAATTTTAATATTTAAAAATAATAGAATTAAAAGTTTAAATAAACATTGGATATTTGTAAAAAAAACTTCGTGTTTTTAGATATAATTAAAAAATAAAAAAAGGATTATTGTCTTTTAAACCAATTCATTGTGGAACTTTATTTATTTAAAAATTAATAAATTATTTATTTAAAAATAAATAAAATACCATAATCTTTTTCAAAGGAAGATAATTATAATCCATATTATCCTTAGTAAATCAATGTTAATTAACATATTCAATTATATTATATTTCTAAATTTAAATTATTTTTGCTTCGTCGAATACAATTTTTACAGAAAAATTTTTATTAAGTAAAATTTATTAAAATTTTAAATTTATTAAGATTTTTTAAAGATTTTTACAAATAACTGAAATATTATATTTAATTCAATATTTTAATTTTTAATTGATTGATATTGATAATAATATAATAATAATATTGATTATTGAAGTACCAAAATTTAATATTAAATTACGATTTTTTTGATTGGCCCAGTTTGTGTGAATTTGTGTAAAGATTTTTATAATTCATAATATTTATTATATTAAAAAACCAAATATTTCTTTAAAAAATTTATAAAATTCAATAGCAATTGATTACTTTATAAAGCACATCGAAAAAAATTTTAATATATTCACACACTTTTCAGTAATCAATTTTGATTTTTTCTAAAATAATTAAATTCAAAAAAAAAAAAATTAATAATAATAATATTAGTGAATTATATAAAAAACATTTAGAGTAATTTTAATGTTTAATGTTTTATGAGTAACTTCTGTACGTCATAATTAAAAATTTTGTAATTAATTTAAGGTGGTTTTAAAACTTTTATAAATTATTGCTTTAAATTTAAAATGAGATTATATACTTATTTAATATTTTTTCTTTTCATCTCTGTCTCTTTCCTTCTTATATTTACTCTCTATTTTTCTCCCTTTTTCACTTTCTCTTACTTTCACTGAACATTCATTGTTCTAAAGAAATTAAAATATAATATTTTAAACATATATTATGTTGTTAACAATATTTATATTATAAACCTATACTAGATTTAACTTTATTGTAAATGATAAACATGTATTTTTTGTTTTTAATGTACTAATTTTAAATATAATTGTTATTGTTCAAGATAAATTGAATACTACATTGAACTTGTCAACACATAATAATGTATTAAAATTTTAAATAAATTTTATAAAATCATGAATTTGCGATAAAATCACCTTAAATAAAGATTAACTGTAATTAGCTGGAAAGTAATTTTATCATTAAAAATTTTAGATAATTATTTCATGCTTTACCACATGCACATTATTGGATTTTTATAAAGTGAATTAAATTAACAAGCAAAAATACCAATAAATGCAATGATGAAAATAATAAACTATCCTCATCATAAAACAATTCTAAGTGTCCCGTATTTGTGTGAGTACTCTGCGTATACATAATTTAATTATATTTGTGATACTGTATGGAAGAATGTTTGTAGATAAATGCAGGGAGTGAAAAAATCTATATTATACCTTGCATATAATTTATGCTATTAAAATTTTATTATTGTTACCATTGTATAATATACATCATATAATTATTTTTTAATTTATCGAATGATATTTGTGATTGACATGTGTAGTTATAAAAATACTGAAAACATTAATAAAACCGATATGAAATTGTACCATTACCTGAATAAATATAAATATTGTTATAAAAACTGACAACAATAACGAATACCAAAACAACCCAGAATTAAGTAAATACACAAACACTTTACCAACTGTGAGGTACAATCACAAGATTAAACTTGATCTGAGTTAATATTGCGCCAAGAATACGAGATCTAAGATAATTCAGATCCCTGAATACAGATTCTGTTAGTGTCAGAATACAAGCTTATTACGCTTAAATAATAGAATGATTATATATTGTGAGAATAGCTGGAAAATATCAAAGTATTATGGATTTTCGATAGTTTCACGACTAGACACAGCTATCCAAAAAATATTGTTTCAACTATTTCATGTTTCAAAAATATAGTAGTAATTGATATGTTAATACAGAACAGCGATAAAGTAATACGTATTTATGCAGCATTTAAAATTGGTTGTAAAATATTTAATTCACAATGAATGGGATTTGTGACGATGTAAGATAATGCAGTGACTTGAATTTTTGTAAAATTATCTAACTTTGTAATATTTAACTATGAAGTTATATTAATTTCTGTTGGTAGTACTTACATAAACCAAAACATCGATATAAACAATGCACAAGATTTTAGTATGCCAAAGATATACTAAAAACCTTCTTCAAAAGCAAATTATGTACTTGAAAATATTTTTAAGAATTATTGATTAATTTTCTACTTAACGATTGAATATTATACTATTATTTGTTGAAATATATTGCATAAGATAGCAAAAATGAAATAAATGTCGTTATAATAAAAAAGTTAAAATAATAAAAAAAACTATTGCATTATATTAAATCGTTCTTTCTTATGTAAAATTTTTATGTATTTAACTGTTTTTTGTAATATCCTTCTTCAATATTTTTATTTATAATTTTCAAAAGAAATTCTAAAATATATATACTAGATGTTTTCAATATTATACACAATTTCGTTGTAAAAATATCTGATTAATAATTAAAATCAAATGATAAAATAAAGAGATATTGATAAATGTCTTTAGATGTAAATCAAATACGAAAAAATATCCAACGCGAAATATGATTAATGGAATTAATGGATTAGTGAGATAATAATAATAACGAAAGTGACGAAAAATTGATAGTGATAACAACGATTGACCTGCTCTCAACGACGTTTATGATCTAAAAGCAAATACAGTGATTGATTTGTAAATATATCTTAATTATCAGTACATTAAATTATAATTTGCTGATTTTTGAACTGAAATAACGAAACATGCAGTTGAGAAATTCCAAAAAATTCATATCAATAACAAAAGTCACACTAAGCCTTTCATGCACATTAAAAAAATACAGAGAAACATATTACACAAGGACATTTTTTATTAAAATAATGAGAATTTTATCAAATTAAATTTCAACCTATAAAAATTTAAATACAAAATTTGCTTTTCAAGTTTGTAATGTAGTGTTCATGTTTTATACATTTTCAAATTAAATTGCTATTAAAACTGTTCCAATCTTCTCAACAAACTCACATCAAACATTTAAAAATCTATCCCCTTGATATTCATAAAAATATTTATTAGGTAAATATCATTAGACAGAGACAGAATGAAAAATAGTTTTAAAAAAAACATTGTGTGTATCAGTAGCTCACACCAGGATATTTCGAAGTCAGTGCAAAGCTTATGTATTTTTAACGAGACTCGTTCCTTTTTTTTATCCCCCTTTTTCTTTTTTATAGCTCTTTGTTGCCCCCTCTCCTTCCCTCTCTCTCTCTCTGTATACGTGTGTGTGTTTCGCTTTTGGAACGATATTCTTTAAAGCCTGTCTCGTATTACTTCAATCTGTTGCCTCTACGATGATCGCCGTATGAAAACTCGCGAAAAGCAGGCCGCATATTGTACATAGGATACGTGCGTGTGTGGGGCGTGTGTGTGCGCGCGCGCGTGTGTGAGCAGCTGTAGAGAGAAAAGTGCACGAGTTGATTTTGCTCGGCGAAATCGAGATTGCGAGCAGAAGAAGAAACGCTGGCTGGCAGGATAAATAAGATACAAAAGAGGATTGCTCGGCTCACGAGTTCGATTTCGTGGCAATATTATGCTTCTGTGCGGCCGAACCCAAGCTGCATTCGTAAAGATTCGTTTAGACTTTTATATATGGCTTCGCTGTATTTACAAATCACTATGCATAAACAAGCGAGAGGAAGGATTATGTGAAAAAGATGAAATAAGAAATTATGATTATTGTTATTGCGGATAAATAAAAGAGAACAAAGGCGATAAAAGTAATAATAAATAATGCACCGAGTTTTATTCCACGAACCCATCTCTCTTTCACTTTTTTATTTTATGTCTACTCTCAAGAATATTAATAACAATAAATGTATAAAATTATGTCTACAAGGAGTAAATGTCTAGACAATGGAACCCGCTTTACAAACAACATGAGTATAACGATAAGTAAAATAAAAATTTTATTTTTCCACAATTATAGAGAGTTTGAAGCATTGGAAGCTAATAAATTTGTCCTTATTAAGAGCAACAAAAATTCCAACTAAATATTACTAACATTTATTCCAAATTGCTAAAACTAACTGCCTCGAATGAAATAAGTATAGAGTTTAAAATTTCAAGCAAACGTATCTCGCAAATAAACTATGCATAATCTCGATGGGCAGAGATGATAAAAGCTTTATATAACGAATGAGTAGAAACATGAAAATTGTTATGTACGCTGAAGGCTTTCAAATCAATAGCAAAAAATAAGGTTAGCGCATTTTACTATCTCTTTTCAACGTAACAATGGTCCACACTTCATCAACTCAATAAGCAACCATTTTTCTCCCATCGTCGAAAAACGTTGAGCGGAAATATGAAAATATTGATACTCCAAAATGTATCAAGAATGTAATATCTTCGATTAAAATTTAAAAATGGACAAATACAAATGTAATTTGTAAACTTCATTTTCTCAGGTATCTTCATTTTTATCATTGGTATTATTTCTTCTATGTTTATTTAAGAAAAAAGTAAATACTATATGAAATTTCATTAGAATTTCTATCACCCAATGAAAACACAAGTAAATTAAATTGTCTCGATTAAATACATACTTTATTAGCATTTATTTCCTATGGAACACTATGATATTTTATTAACATGACAGTATCCTTATAAAAATTACTATTAGAGATTGATACACTATTAAACTTTTATAGAGTACTAGGTATATCATAGGTATATATAGGTACTTCTAGAATTAAAAGTAACTTTTGAACACTCCATTATAACAATATTTTTTATAAAATGGATGAATTAAAATCTAATTAGTTTCACATATTTTTTTAATAAATTAACGTTATGAAAGATTTTAATTGAAAAATCTATTAACATTTTATACAAAACTCCTTAATAGTTTATTTCATTCTTAATGGGTTTTAGCTTTTAGTTTACCTAGAGCACTACTCAATTTAATAGATAAATATAAGTATTCTTACATGTATTATTCAAAATTTCAAGCCCAGTTGCCTAATGCTTATTTTTATTATACTTTTAAAATTTGTTTAACACTACGATATAATTTCAATTCAACTCATACTTTTTCATTCAAATATAATTAAAGCAAATTCTCTTTAATAAAGAAAAATGTATTTCATTCCTACAAATTCATCTTAAATACTATTACAGTCATAACTAGTTTTATTCTATAAATAAGAGATTTCACGTGACAAGCATTGATATCATCCTTGATATACGTCAATTTTACAATTCATTGTTATATTAATCAAACAATATATTACAATATTATTGTAATAATTATTAACTGACAACAAATTATTCATACTAGTAAAAAATTATTTTACAGTTCTTTGAATCTTTAAATTTAATTTGCATTGTCTGTGTATCGTGTGGTTATTGCTTCATTTATTCATCCTAAATCTTCATAATTCTTTGAGGAATAAATAAGTTTTAATTATTATATTTTCAAAGCAAATTAATAGTAATAATTTATAAGCTATTTAATTCTTAATTTGATCATAAATTTTTTCAAATAAAATCATAAAATATTTTTATTACATTAATCTTTAGATTTAGTAGTAAGTTTCATTAATTTAAATTCTTCTATAATACGGATATCAATTGATCTTTTTTAAGTTTATTAATATATTCACAATGTTTAATTAAGATATAAAAAATTTAAGATTTACCAATTATATTCCTTAAATAATCAAATAATTTTCTGTTACTAAAAATTGAGAGGATATAATATAATAATATTTTTTAAATAAACATCAGCAAAGTTTTATTTAATTTTAATTTATTTTTTTTTTAATATCATTCACTTGAAAAGTGCTACTATAATTGAAACTAATTATCTATTAAGAAAAAAATTTTTTCTTGCAAAGTAAGCTTAGATCCAGAAACTGCAGTTTTATATCTTGCTTTTAACATTAATTAAATACTTCATAAGGCTCTTCAAACTTATTTTTTTTAGTTGAAATATTAAACGAATTTCATTCGTACGAAATCTCTACTTTTACGAGGGTGTCAACAAGTATCCGAGATTAATTGAAAAAGAATTTTGTTCTTTCTTCAGAGTTACAGAATATTACACAAAAAATCTAACGTAGCAGATTTATATCTGTTTAATTGTTTCCTTCGCGCAACCAATGATTTTCCAATTTTTTTTTTCAAAATAATATAGAAGTTAATTATAATTATAATTTTAAGATACTTTTATACTTTAATAATACAAGAACTAAAATCCCATTTATGCTAATTCTCCTTTTTAGAAATGAAAGCGTTATAAATTAAGATTATTTAATGATTAGTAACAGAGGATAACTTATTATGTAAAAGAAAAGACAAAAAAGAAATAGAACAACACAACTAGACTGTTACAACAGAAACTATTCATGGCATGAAAAAATATCATTCACTTCGGATTGATGTACAACTGTCACCCAAACTGTAACAGTTCCTATTAATAAGTAACTCACTTTAGTATTTAAATTTAAACAAATTTAAAAAATTATAATTAATTAATATATAAAGTTAAAAAATTTGAAACATTAAACATAATCTCTTTAAAAAATATTAAAATTTTAAGAAAATAATTAAAGAAAAATTTTAAACCTTTGTTATCTTGAAAAGTTTTATATTACATTTATGTGCCGATAGATAATTAAATCATAAAAATTAAATGGAAGATATGTAGGAGAAAATATGAACAACTACGGAAAAGAGAAAGTTTCAGGGAAAGGGTTTTATGATAGGGTTTTATGATAGGAGGCAAGGATGCCACCAGATAAGACGGTAAAGATACTCTCTACTAAGCCTTCGATCGAGTTGTATGGATATATATTGAATAAATATTTATCTCCTCGATATATATAGCTTATACTAATTGATTTCTCCTCGTCCATTGACATAAACTTATTCTACAGATATATACATGTACATTTAAGTACGCATGATTTAAATAAAAAAAGGTCACTAATATAAATTGTACAGATACCATGAAAAAAAAAATAATCATTGGAACGCTTTTGTTTATAATATGTTCGAGACATTTCCACATTCTGAATATGATGAAGTAATTTTATCACAGGTAAAACATTTTCAATAATGAAGCCGAATGATTGGTTGAAAGAAAATACGATCGATAGGCGGCAAAACAAAAATCGATTATAGGGGGATTCGCACGACAAAAATGAAAGAAAAATCACTTGCCTTTGGTCGCTTAAGCAAATCGCATTGCTTTCAATATCCATTATATTTCCTTATCATTATAGTGAATTTCGTTGAATAATTATTGTAAATTATAACTATAAATGGCTCCGCGGTATGTAAATTTCGTAGATATAAATTTATGATCATTGGACAAACAATCAGGAGAAAACAGTGCGGAGATTTACAGGTCGAGATCATCTTGAGGAGGAAGTCTCCAGAGTCGAGTTAACCCAAAGCGACACGAAAAGTTTGACTTCAAGGTTAACTCTTCCCGTAAGCCATGTTACACACTATCCAACTCAACATGTCCACATCAACATGTCTCACCTGTGTGTGAGATTACTTGTAAGTTAAATCTGTATCACAAGCGCGACGCTTTTTTCTTTTTTCCTCATCACGATGTTTTTTCATTCCGAAAGAGACACTATCATTACAGTTAACTGCGATAAATTATCTATTAAACTCAATATTATCACGTATTAATTCTGCCTGTTCCATGAAGATTCCTAAATAATCTTTCTTTTGTCGTATGTTATTTACTATTATTATTTATAGTACTTGATTAAACTTTTAATTCAGAATGATATCAAATTTAAAAATTTTAAACTAATTAGAATAATAATAATAATTATTATGATTTTGATGATGATTTAAACAATAATAACAATAATAAATAATAACAATTATTATTACCATTTAATTCTTAAACTCTCACAATATTTTAGAATATTAAATAAATATAAAACATGACTTCAATCCAACTACGAAATGAAAAACAAAGTTCAATTAAGGTTTCATTACACAGAGCCAGTAATACAAGTAAAATAGTGTAATAAAATAGTGAAACTAAATATTTCAAATTTTGAAAATCTTCTAAAGATTTATATATTTAAAACATCTCCTTATTTATTTTATTAAATTTTATTTTAATCTGTTCATATGCTTTATATTCTTTTTCCTTATAATTTTTTAAGTTTATATTGATAAACCTTTCCTTTTCAAAAAATTCCACAACAACATAAATATGCATATTTACCTTAGAACTTTAGAAATTGTTTTTCACACTTTTTTTACATTTTTATTATTTTTTCCACAAAAGCTACTCATTTTGTTCAATATGATACAAAAACCTATTTTACATCATATTTTTCTCTTTTTTCCTGAACATAATTTTTTCAGCAAGCCCTGTCCACTCCTCCTTTGCTCAATCTATATATTTTTTATAAGTATTGTAATAAAATACAAAATATATAAAATAAAATAAAACAAAATCATATAATTCAAAATATACTTCTCTAGACAATTTATTGATTGTATTGAGTGCAACGCAAATCATAAAACAAAAGTATGTTAAATAATTTCAAAAATTCGAGAAAAACCTCTTCGAAAGAGAAAAAAGGAATAATATTCAATTTTTATATTATATTTTCTTGAATATACTTTAAAAATTTCAAGTTAATGTTCAATACATAATTTATACTTGAAACTAATTTTAATTTTATTTTTTCTAAATATATCTCATTTATTTGTAAGCGGAAAATCCAAAAATTATAAAGGTACAATATAATCTTATTTTATGAAAAAATCAATTTTTGTTTAATTTTTTTCATATAATGTTGAAACTTCAAAAAGAAAATTTCAATTTTATTCAAACAATCGAAAGTATAAAAATAATCATGTGACAAATGTCAAGCAATTATATCTACATATTTTTCATCCATTTAAATTATTAATAAATATAAATTTTTAAAAATCTAAAAAAATATAAATATTAATAATTATCTGTATCGAATTAATAAATGTTTTAAAATTATATATAATTAATAAATAAATTCTTTAAAAATAGTATATTAATATGTAATATAAGCAATAATATATATAATAATGAATGTCATAACAACTGCTATGAAAAACTAGTTTTACATATTTTACTATACGTATTTTTAATAAGTCCAACAATACAGTATATTTAAGTGTAATCGACCACAAAATATTGATTATTTTCAATTATGAGGACGTAAACTGGTAATTATCCAAACACACTAAAAATGTTTTAAAAATTTAAACAAAAAAATTTATAAATGTTGGCATATGTAAGAAACGTTACAGGTTAGGTTTTCAGCATTATATTATAGCAAAAAAACAATAGAATCAATAGAGAAAAGAGAAGTTGATCAATATTTCTTCCATGTGTTTATACAAAGGCGTGATTTAGTATCTAATTAAGAGTCCATTCTAATAAGTATTGGATTAATCTTTTTTACATTACAGACCTGGAGCGAATAACACCATTGCATTTTTCGTAATTAAAAGGCTCTTCCATAGAAGTATTAAGAAAACATGCTAGCAAACAAGATAGAGATAACCAATAATCCTATTAAAATACCTGACTTACAAATTAATAAGATAAATAATGACTCTCTTGAAAATACGACCTATGACGATGTTTTACATCGAATGATGAAGTTAAACCTAAATGTAGAAACCCAGTGTGTATCTCTTGTGTGTAATCTACTCAATGTTGATACGGACAAGGAAAATACAGACACGAACCAAAATACTTCAAAATCAACTACACCTGATGTTTCGTTATGCGAGGATGAAAATCCAAACTCGGATGGACATGAAATCTGTAGTTCGAAGAGTAACGCACCTTCCCCCGTGAATTGTGTCAAAGTGAAGATAACCGGTAGTCGAAAAGTCAGGAAGAACAAAAAAAGAAAAGCAAAGTCCAGAGAAAAGCAGACTGAAACCACAAGCCCGAACAAGCCTAAGCGCAAAAACCATTATCGAAGTTTCAACTCGAGCCTATGTGTACGTGCATTCGTCATAGGGAAAAAAATCCATCGCAATGCAAGCAAAATTCTAAAATTGTTAGCCTTGACTGAGGTCAACAAAGCTTGGGTTACGGCTGTTGCCCAAGCAATCATCCAAGCAGGAATTTCGGATGCCGATCGGGATGCTTGGCAAGCCCAAGCCAAACAATTAGATCAAAGCCAAAGAGTAACTTTCGCCAAGATAGTAGAACAATTTTTGATACTTTGGGCAGAAAATGGTAGCCCTCCTATTGAGTCTGCTGCTAAAATTAGTGAAGCAGCTAATCAAAAAGATAAAACACGAACTGATAAAGATCACGGATTTCAAGATAAAGAAACAAATCTTGAAAAATGAAAATGTAATTATATTCATTTCTTTCAGAGATTTTTCTAGTGGGAAAGAGTGTTTTTTACGGCATCTCTTCTTCTGACCCTCTAGTCTCATCAATCAAGTAATAATGAGTGTTAATTTTATCTTTTTAAATTACGTAACTAGAATATATAAAATAATGTACTACTTAATTTATCACTAACAAATCATCCCATTCAACTATTTTAAATTCTTCTATCAGTTGCTTAAAAATGTACCAACTGTACCTGTAAATCTTCGATTTAAGTTCACCATCAGTATTTCTTCTAGAGTAATTATTTTCTAAGGATATCGATATATCAATATGTTCTAAGTTAAAATAAATATAATTTCAAATTTTATATCATTTATTTTTATCAATCCATTCAACTTTTAATATTTAATTAGTTATTGACTTTTGAAAAGTATTACTTTTTGAGTAATAAAAAATAATCTTAAAAATAAAAAACTAAAATATACATTATAATATATTTTCTAAAATATCTTTAGGTTATAAATTTTTTTTATAATTCCAAATGTTCACCCCAATTTAGGCTCAATATAAACATTTGCAAATCAAGAAGATAAAAGAATATTAAATGAAAAATATGTATTGACATAATATTAATATAAATTAAATTCGGTTGAAATTTCATAATTTCGTTACTTTAATATTATATATTTGTTTTAAATTATAATTATTATTTTTTTTATAAAATTTAATTTATATTAATTATATTATAAAAAAAATTAACTTAATTGAGAAATTTGTTTAAGTAAAACGGAAAAAAAATCAGTGTTTAATTTACTTAAACATTAATCATATACAATAAGCTACAACTGACTTAAATGTAGTAATCTGTTATATACTTTGACTAATGAATTGACATTTTTATACTATAACTTTCCGACCATCTAATGAAATAGTTTTAAAGTTTTATAAATAGCAATGTAAACTTAGCAGAAAGTATTGCAGATGTGTAAAAAAGTTTATACTTCTAAAAACAAAATTATTATTGTTTTAAATTATTGTTCAAAATATTTTTGACGTGGTGACTTTTTCCATTTAAACTTTATGAATATTAAGTTCCAAATAAAAAAAATAATATGTCTTTAAAATTAAAAACAATTAACAAAAATAAATAAATTTTTTCCTTTCATATCACATGAGAAATATTTGTTTTGAGTAATATGATTATATAAAGTATAAAAATTAAAAAAAAATTATTTACAGATTCAATATAATTCTCTAAATATAATAATTTATACGTTTATTCAATATTTTATATTTATATATTTAATAATTTATCATTAAATAATAATATATTTATTTTAAATTAAAGTTACTAGCATTCTAATTTAGAATCTCAATTTTGTAATATTTAGTTGTTTAAATTTATCGTGCAAAGAGACAGAGTTATTTAAAATATTAATTTAAAAAATGGTATATTTAAATCCATTTCTCAATAGTTACTTAAACGTCTTCAGAATGCATTCATTGAAAAATATTATAAATTTGCAAAAATCAAAATTAAAATTTTAAAGATAAATTTTTTTTTTTTTTAAGTCATTCCATGACATGCACTTATATTCAATTTTTTATTATTTACGTCAATAAATGTGACAATCGGTCATTATTAAATTTTATCCGTACTATTTAGCCATTCCAATTTATTACAATTAAAACCTTATTACTTAAAGCATCAATTTTATTGATATAAGATCAATGAAAGTATTTTTGATGTGTAGTTTGACATTAAATTACTGAAATATCCCATAATAATCTGCATTTTACTTTTAATATTTCGATACAATATATCCTAAATGTAAAGCTCTTCAAAAATACGGATTTTGATATCCATTACAGTAGCTGATAGTAGCATTAAATGTTTACTGACCCTTAATTTCTTTAATATATTGACGTTCTTTATCCAAACCATAATTCTACTTCTATAAGAAATTATTATTGTAGATTTTTATCTAAACTTTATTACAGTTATTTTGATATTACTATTATAATTCCAAGAAACTTTTCTGAATTATTCCCTACTGTAATTTTGAAAGATTTGTGATATTATATATTTTCAATTTCTAATACCATTGGGACAGCCTTTTTTATGAGATTTTTGATGAAACTATTTACTTTTTCGTTTGAAATCTTTCGTTTTCTCATGGTATCTTTATATCTATTGAATACGTGTTTACTACGTTGGTATTTTTCTTTTTAGAATTTTATCAAATGTTGGATAAATATTTCAAAAAACTTTTTACAAATATTTACTTGCGAATTATAAATTTGAATAGTTTTTTGTTATCATTCACGAATACATATTTTTTCTATTATTCGTAATCGATTTGTTGGCGACGCTACGAAAAGTCACAATATATATTTTGATCCTCTCGACCCCTTTTTTATCTTTGTAAAATACCACATATCTGATCAACCATTTTAGAAAAAAAGTACAAGTTATTTACTGTACAATGGCATCTCTAGTTTTCCACACTGTGAAAAAATATCTGTGCTACTATAAAATGATGAGTTTTTTTAAGTGTGAGCAAATTTTTAAATTTAACAAACATGAAATTCTTCCGTTGAAAAAAAAAATTTTAATCGTAACGCATATGCAGTAAAAAGTAAAATGTTCTGAATAACAATTTCATTTAAGTGAGCTAAAAAAATAAAAAAATAAAAAAACACAACAAACAACTAATACATTTTTTAGAAAGAAACTATTTTAATTGGTTCTATTAAATCACAACTATTTCTTCAAAATTTACAAAATTTTTTTATTTTTTTTCTAAATCATTTATTTCGTCATAATAATGCTTTAAAATTATTATTATATTAAAATGTTAAAAAAATTTATAATTTATTAAAAAAATTATGAAATAAATTGATAAAAAGATTAAATAATTCAAATAACTAAATAAACTTGAATGCTTGTTACTAATTTTACTTAATACTTGTTGAATGCGATTACTATTATATTAAAGTATTATTTTTCATTCCTCAATTGAATGAGCCTTTTCTTTCATTTAAAGTTATATATAAATAGAAATTATTATTAAAAATTATAAATAATACAAAAAATTATTGTAAAAAGAATCTATTTTTTATTAACATACCTTGTTTAAAAAAATTATTTAAATATATAACGAAATATGGAATTATTTAATTTGATAAACTAAATTATGTAAAATGCATTATTCCAATATATAAAACAGAATTTTCTATAAAATAATATAAAATATTTTAAATAAAAAATGTTAAAAATATTTTACTTTGTTAACTACTAATAAACTGTAATTTATTATAGTTTATTTTATATTATTATTTTGTGATATCATAAATAAAATCTATTAAATTATTTTTTATAAAATCAAAGCAGCAAAGCATTATTAATGTAAATTTTAAAATACTTCTAATATTATCCGATAACAATAATGCATTATAAATCATAATTAAAAATATGTATAAATTAAAATAGAATTCAGACAACCTCTTAAAATTTAGCTTTAATATGACAAAAAAAAACATTAAATATTTCAAACATAGAAACATCAAACAAATTTTAATAAAATAGCAAGTAATATTAAATTAATAATCAAATTTTCTTTTAAAATTTTATTGCATTCCAATATTGTGATCATTAAATACTTGATTGATATATTTAAGACTCTAAATTCCACGGGATTGATGGATTTAAAAGAATAAAATAAAATAAATATTTTCATTTGAACAAAGTTAAATTAAAAGTTTGGTAGTTTCTTTTTGTCGTATAACAAAAGAACAGCTAAAAACCACGCGTAACAATTCTTTTAATGCAATAAGCTATGTGTTTCTCTTTTTCTTT
Organism: Eupristina koningsbergeri; assembly: GCA_018907245.1. Lineage (NCBI taxonomy): Eukaryota > Metazoa > Arthropoda > Insecta > Hymenoptera > Agaonidae > Eupristina > Eupristina koningsbergeri. The sequence continues at coordinate 2,048,750 of JACCHV010000005.1, read as the reverse complement.
CTTTCACTTTTTATATACTTCTCTTTATCTCTTTCTTCTCTCTCTCTCTCTCCTCTTCTCTGTTTCTATCTCTCTCTATCTATCCTTCGTTTTTTTTTATTTCTAGTTCTTGCTCTGCTTTACTATAGATACAACAACTAAAAGATTTATATCATGACTAACAAAAATGCAAAGTTACTCAAAATCGATATAATTAAAGCAAAGAAATACTCCTTATTTTAATGTCAAAACAGCACTGCGAAAAAATAACAAAATGTAAAATAAAACTTTCCATGAATAAAAATACCTAGTCGACATAAATCCTGCCTAAAATAGTACGTTATAAAATAATAATAATAATAACAATAATGTTTATTTCGAATTTATTATATTAATTTAATTTGTTATATAAACGATAGGATTGCGGATAAAACGTGGATTTTATTTACGTCAAGCTATTACTACAATATTTAATGAATTAAAATGTAGGTATATACAGTAAAGACTACTATTTAAGTGTATTAAAAGTGTGTTCATGAAAACATAAAATAATAATAGATTTTATTTATTTTTATATGTAACAAATAAAATAATAAAATAATTAATTAAATAAATACTTTCAAAGTTAACATTTAGAAGTAATTTAAATCCATAATATAGAAGGTCATAAGGCTGAAGTTGGTTACGTTATAAAATAAAAAATATCTGAAATTACAAAAAAATTATTGGGATGATTATCAATAACGAATATATAATGATAATGATAAAAATACTACTTAAAGATACAAAAAAGGCATTTATTGACTATTGGCATAGAAAAAATCTACTAAAAAAAAATTGGATCGATGGTGTTCATTTTCATTATTCACATTTTTAATCATTCTTTTCAATTTTGATTTGTCTTTACACTTTTGTAAAAATTATGCACACATGAAAAAAAATTTTTTTCTTAAATATTTATATAACTTGTTGACGTTTCAAAGGAGATTAGTAATAATAAAAAGTCTTGAAATCTTCGGCAAAGTATATTTTATTTAACATTTTTATGCAAAGATTTATAGCACTATCGATATTTTCTGATCGATTGACTCAACAATTTTCTTAATTTTATTATTTTCCCCTCTGCCCTCTGTATAATATTGCTTTTAATTTGTCTGTTCTATGAATTCTCGTGTTGTACTGCTGATCATCCTCAAGTAAAAAAAAGAAACATATAGAATAGCGAGAGAACGAGAGAGAGAGAAAGAAAGAGATTTGTTAAACAATAGAAAAGGCATGCAAAACAAAATCAGACACCTTGCAAACGAAAAGATTGGGTGACATTTGAACATGCGAGAAAAAGTGGAAGAGAATAAATCGTTAAGAGTAGCCTATTCGCGCCTAATTATAATATTTTCAATTCTTATATAAAACACGTAGATATACATATATAAATTTCATATTCATATATCGTCATTTAATATTGTATTCCCGTGTGCGTTTACATAGGATTACACCCAAACTGTCGAGTCTAGCATATCATCGCTTCATCAATTTACCATTCAAAAATGATCCAAAAAAAATTTTAAATCTAATGCCTTTATAAAATTCGACGGACGTTCCCACAATGCGAAATCCTGGAGGCACACCTGCATAAAAATTTTTCATCGATCCATTACAATTGAATAACCGTGATTTTTTTATTATAATTTTTGGAATATTCGTAAGTGTAATAAAATATATTTGTGATAACGTTGAAAATTATTATTAATTTATCGATGACTCCAATTTAAGATTAATTAATAATAATAATAAAATATTTTATGACAAGAATTAATACTTAAATATTAATTTCTTATTAAAATTCTTTATTAAATTGAAATAAAAATAATTCTTATAATTATTGAAAAAATTCAATTCATTAAAATGTAGACAAAATGTTAACATGGGTTGATCTATATTTTACCAACTAATTATAATGCCTATTTATAAAAATCCATATATTTTATTATAAATTATCCTTCTTTTACAATCATTTAGTTATCAATTTTCGAAATTTATCTGTAATTTTTCATTATAAATGAACTAATTAAATAGATTTTAACGTACGTTTTAAAGTACAGCAATAAAATATAAATTTTTATAACAAATTTAAAATAAGACTTGTCAATTCAAATCCATAAACTTGTACAATGCTAATAATCGCAATCAAATCACATCTAATTTGAAAATTTGAGATTTTGGTTCAGATTTTAAACGATGTAGATTAAAAACACAAAGTTATAATAAATAATAATGCAGAGAATTTTTAATACTCGAGAATCATTCTATCTGAATGAAAAACCATAAACGAAGAAACGAATACTAATAAGTAATATACATTACTGGGTACCACCCTGGACTTTTAACTTTATTCTAAAAAACAGAGATTTATATTTGTTGAATGAGTAAATTATAAAAGTTTTCCTAGTTAATTGATATTTTGTTTTTCGCTTAATTGCTTACTCTTACTTTCACAATGTGTACATAAAATTTGAAATTTACTTTAATTTAATGATTCGCATTGCATTTCACAAAAACATTTTCCAATCGTAGATTTTCGTTTGAAAAATAATTCCGATAACTCAATTTTAAAGTTTCCTTTGATACAAATTAAGCTTAATTAATAATTACTTAATATGTTACGTATACTTTTAAAGTATTTTTGTAATTTACATTATATTAATCAAATGATGAAAATAGTAACAACCTATATTTTGATATTAGTAATTAATCGGAAATAATATAAACGTATATTATAATACTTAATCAGAAAATTATGCTATAAAAATAATATGATTAATTTATTATTAATTTATATTCTAATACATTTATTTATAATTACTATAAATTGAAAATTCTTTGATACCAAATTCTACGGTTTATTATATATGATAAGTTTATAAAAATAAAAACTACATACAATAGTAAGTTTATATTATTAAAGGAATTAAATTTTTTTTTTAAAAAAGTATGCTTTTAATACTACAATTATTTCTATAAATAAAATAAAAATATAAATAAAAGCAAGCTTAAAATAAAAAAATAATGATAAAGAATGTAATTTTACTAATATACTTAATCTAAAAAAATATTCCTACCTTATATTGTAATAAAATATTAAACGTACATAAATAATTAAAGTTTTATGAATTGGTTGCATGAATAATAAAAAAAATATATTAAATATATTATTAATGAAAAAAAATATAATATATATAAATTAAAATTGTGTGTATAATCTTCAAAATCCTAAAAAATATTTTATAAAAATTCTGTTTTTTATAAACCTGTAACATAAATGAAAGCTGTATTCTTTAAAACATATTCTTTTTAATGAAATTTTTAGCTGCAAGAAAATATTGTAAAAAAATGAAAAATATTTTAGCAAAAATCGTATAATATTTAAGTGATCGAGCTTATGTATCTAAATTGTAATAATTAACATCATATAAACAATTTCTTTTATCACATTTATATAAAATATCTTTTTTTAATTTGTTAATAAATTAAAATATTTTCAATAATAGTTATTTATAAACCATATATTAAATAATTGATTATAAAAGTTTACTAAAAAAAAATAAGTCACATAAATAACAAAATATATTACAATAATAAACTTAATTAATATATTCTTTAAAATATGAAACAGAATATAACTAAAATTTTTGATAAAATGATAAAATATCTATACTCATCAACAAGATTTTAAATTATTAATTTCCATATACATATAGGAAATGAAAGATTATGCACATTATGTATTTCAAGAAAAATTATCAATCTGTCGGTCAAAGATTAAAAACGTAAATGGTGATGGACATTTTCTATCATCAACACGTAATACTAATTTATCAATTTTATAGCTTCTTCCTTAATTTATCATTAATGAGATTTATCTTATAACTGGTGACACAATTTTTATATATTCATATAAGTAATATTATGCTTTATCAGTTTTTACAACATATATTTTTCAACTAAAAAAAAATTTATTAAAAGATTCATTAACAAGCTCAATAAAAAAAAAGATTAATTATTCTAGTTTAACTGCATTTTATAAATATATAAGTTAATATAAAAAAAACATATGTAAAATTAAAATGACCAGTTAATCAATAAATTTTTATATTATTTCTTAATAATATAGACAAATTTATTGATATATAGTAAAGAAATAAAGGATCATAAAATATGCGTGATAATAATTTCTATACAATTAATTGATTTAGATAATAATCTTAATAAAAAAAATAACCAAAGTAAATTTATGTTTTATTCTATGAGACTCTTATTTATACTGTTTTGAAAAATTATTTTTATATTCTATACTATTTTAAATATAAAAAATTTTTTATATTTCATCGACATGAATTTTACTAAAATATACATTTTATTGTATTTCATAAATTTTATCTGCTGGTAGAGAATACGCTGATTCTATACTAACGATGCATGAATTTTGACAAAATATTTATACACTATCTTGTGGTTTTCTTACACATCTATAGTTATAATAAATTATAATTGAGTGATATTCCATAATCATCAAAAATATGCTTAGTTTTCAGAAAAAATAGAGGTCTTCTCAATTATATATAAAAAATTTACAATACTATTTGATTTTTATCAATAAATCTTCTTTGATAATTTTTGGAAATAATAATTTCTACTAAACTATTTACAATTAATTCTAATTTTATTTACATCATTGCACTAATATTGTGAAGATTAAAGAATTATAATGTTAATTTTGATCTAAACTGGTAAATTATTTAAAATATGAGTTATACCAAATGTGCATATAAAGAATGAATTATAATAAAATAAATTCATCAAAAAATAACTATTTACTACCTTACTAATAATAATTTTTAAAATACTAAAAATAATATCATAATTATCTAGAAAATATATTTTGTGGTTATATACACTTATGTATATCAATAATGTCCTTTTTAATCTTCTAGGCAGTGAAAGTATTAAATACAGAAAAACATCACTTAAATCATACGAAGGACAATGAAAACGAAATACTAAAGTATTTGAACGGAATCTGTAATTAAACGATATTTATTAAATTGTAATATATTGTGTGTTATATATTTTATTTTCAGTAGGTTATAAAAAAAGCCTTCATATAAAAGAAGTACTCTGAATATTTATATAGAAATTTATTTAAAAAATAAAATAATATAAACTAAAATTAATAGCATGACAATAGTCATAAATTGTATGCAAAGAATATATTTTACATAAGTACATTAAGATAAGAATATTTTGCAAAATACATTACAATATAAATCAAATAACTTAATATTTGAGACTTACCAATATTTACCTTACATTATATACAAATATTTACACTGTTTTATTACATTACATATTGAAGAAAAAAATAATTATTGCGTACAAAATGAACCTTATCCTTACATTACTCTGTAATAAAATGCGAAAAGGAATGAGAGAGAGAGAGAGAGAGAGAGAGAGAGAGAGAGGAATATCGAAAGAAGAAAAAAAGCTTATAAATTTACAAGTTTCTTATAAATACAAAGATATGATATAAAGAAAAAAGTAAAAAATATTTTTGATACTTGGTATAGGTAATAGAGATAAAAGAGCAAAATTCTTTTACTTTTTATATTGAAAGAAAACAATATATTTTAGCATTAAAATGCAGATGATCAACGAACTCGAGTACTTTTCGACGATTACAAGTTAAGACTGACTATTAAAAATTTTTTTGTTAGCTTAAAAGCCAAAATTTGCGTACGATTAAATTATAATGAATTTTTTTAAAAATTATATACAATCAATGTACGTTTTTCATTTATTTTACACTCTGCATTCAATATGTTTTACGATAAAAATTCTACTTGGGTTTTACATAGAAAACCTTGTTATATAGAAAAATTATCTACTTATCATTGAACAAATAAAGTCATATACAAAACTAAGAAAAGTAAAATTAGAGCACAAATATTGTCCGTCACATCAAAAATTAATAAAATTCAAATAGTTAACACGTATACCTTAAACATTATTCTAAAATCAGGTCGTACACTTATCCAACTAACTTACACTTCTTACAGAACTTTTATGTTCAGGAGATCTTATTCAATATTAAAATTGAAAGAATTTCATGTAAATATTTCCAAGTTTTGTAAAAATTGAAGGAAAAATTTTAAAAAGCATTGAAAAAAAAGAGAGTCAGAGAAATAGAAAGAAAAGTAATATGCGAAATAAACGCGAAAAGTACTTTAGAGCAGATTTTCCTGCAACTACTATTTAGTCATGGTATATATGACATAACGTAGCGTAACGTTTTCCATGTTGGGTTATAAAGTAGCAGACTATACTTATTCCTTCAATACTATTTCAATATTTTTAGCAGTCTAATATTTTCGAAAACATGAAAACAAACTAAGTGCTATCATACACATCACTCGTAAGTGCTGCCAACTCTATCCATAATTATATACGATTTTTTTTTTATTCAAACTATTTTATAAAATAAATAAATTTTAAAATGAGAATACTAATTTAATTAATTGAAATATTTTGGTTTTAATGATAATCTTGTCAAAAGTAGCAAGCTAAAGAATATAGATTTTATCGTTGTGAAGAGTTTAGATATAAAACTTCTTTAACAGAGGTTAAGAAGACATATAGGTTAAACGATAAGACTTTTGCTATGTCACAGAATTTTAATAAATATAAGGATGTATTAAAACTTGAAAATTCTCATTAAAACAACTTTTGAGCGCACGAATGCGCACCATGATATTATAAATATTAATATTTACTCCAGAACATTCATTTGAAATTTTATTAATAAAAAGGCAATATTATTTTACTTTTCATCATACTAAAACCATAATTGTTTTTCAAAAATATTTATCATATATAAAATCTAATTAAACAAAATTTAATATTAATTAAATATTAATTATGAATAAAATGCAGATTTAGCTGCATACTTTAGAGAAAACTGTCCTTTACCTACATAGACTATCATTTACAGATTCTCATTTTTGTATTAAAATGTATATGACTTGAGAAACTTGTTAACTAAAGATAAGAGATTTTAAAGTATAAATTATGAACAATATTTTTTTTATTTTATATAAAAATAATATTTAGAAAATACTAGCTTAATATGATTACATTATGTTGAAAATAAAAAACAGAGCTGCTCATAATCAGCAAAGCTAGGTTTGCGGACTTCTCTTCGGATTTACGGTGAAAGTAACTCCGAAAAGAAGCTCTTTTAAGGGTAGAGTATAATTGGTATAAAAATTTCCATATCGTGGACTTTTCCAAAAGAGCTGTAAAGAAAGAGATAGTAGTTATATTAAAAATAACAAAAATTATCATATTTTCCACTGTGGAAGTAAGCCGAGTGAAGTGAAGAAACTAAAATTTCGTTTTAAGTATTTTATTTACTATCAAAGCGAAGATCGTATATTATTTGACAGCTGATAATCGAATGCCACATTTCTCTATTTAAAATGCATTTGTTTCTTTGAATCAATAGCATGTTGCTTTTTTAATTCCGTATGATGATAGGTCAGTTTCTGTGTACACGATATGGTGTTCTTATTTTAAATTTTGCAAGTTTGAACATATCACGCGCTAACAATTTCTCCACTTATATCCCAGGCATTTTTACTATGCAGATCTACTACACTATTTTTACTGAAGCGAGAAAGAAAATATTCTTGTAAAAGTTTTATAGGTGACTTTTGACACTGTAATTAATTTGTAGTTGTTTTTTTTTTGTGTGTATATATATTTATACTGATGCCATTTTACCTGGATCTTCTTTCTCAATGCAGACAAAGTTGTATTGGAGAGAAGTGATTGATTGGGCTTAGGAATTCTTGATAGGAGATAATTGAATTCAACAGGATTATCCACGAGGACAACGCGCAGGTCCATTGAAAAAATAGCGGCACTTTCTCAGGGGCGTTAAGTCCAGAGGGTGAAAAGGACTGCGTGGACAACATAGACATGCTTTTCCCCCTTGATGAAAGCGGATTTTTTTAATTTTAAATAATTTTAAAAAAAATTAATAAAGATATATAATTTGATACTGTAGACACCGAAATAAATTCCACTTTTATCATTCTATTCTCGTCTTGCTTAACTATAATTTATGATAATAGTTTTGTATAAATATCTTTAATTAATTTATCTACTAATATTACTGCTCTATAAAAGTAATGGACAGAAGTATGTATTATTTTTGGATCAAAAACGATGCATCCCGAATTATTAACATATACGTAAATTTTTCCATCAGAAAGATGCCAAACCTTTCATTCCCATGTGATCTTTTTAGTTGATCCATACAATCGACCTTTCTCTTATGGGTTATATTCTCATATTAGCTTACAGCGAATACTTTTTCCCTGTATCTCAAGAGAAAAAACCAAGTGAATTGTGGAAATGGCTTAAACAATCAATTTTTTCTTAGCAAAATCAAAATATAATACGATTTACATTTAATCACTGGACTTACGAAACTATTCAGAATTATTAATACATTAATATATTATCGTATTAAAATATTTCCTTGTACATGATTTATAATCCAAAATCTTTTGACCCAATTGTGAAATGTTTAATTTTTTTTTTTTTTTTAACTAAAAAATTCCTAAACTATTGCAAGTGGTATAATACAATTTGTATAAATTATATCATTAAATTAAAATAAACATATACGACTGTTAAATATAATAAGAGTAATAAAAGTCTTAAATATACATTATAAAAATAATGAAGCTATTTATATTTTTTGCCACTTCAGAAAATTATTTTTATTTGAAATTAAAATTACTTACTAATTGAATGTGTCATGCGGAAAAACCCGAGTGAAAAAAAAACGAGACAGCTACATGGGATTAGACACGTTCGAGCAACCTGGGAAACCCCAGGAGGACAATGTCTGAGCTTTTTACCTTCGCGAGGACCTTCTACAGGGAAAAGCTCCTCGAGGGAGGGTACTTGGGTTCGGATGAGCGGACAGCGTAAGTCGCTGGTGAGACTCGTGTTATCTTGGAGTAATCGACCCTGTAGCCACTATCTTTAGAGAGTGTCATTTAAATCTGAATAAAGGCCCATCTTTATTCCCGGGTATTCTTAGTCGCAGTTCAATTATTAATATACCACCCTACAAATGCATGAATGATGTACTTATGTATATGAATTATATCGATACTAATTTGTAATCTAACATTCTCGTAAAAAGAATCATTATAGTTGTAAACGCTACAAGTCCTTTTAATTTTTTCATACTATTTCCATATATTTTACTTATTTTTTAAATTTTGTGAAACAATAAAAATTATTTATTATTTCAGAAAAAAATCGATTTCCGTATTACACTCCAAATCATTCATACCATATTTTTCTATGTGACCACAGTATTTTATACTAGGGTTATGCGGATTTCTTGGTAATCAATGATAAAATATCATAGGTTTATCTAATATTGTAATCCATTTTCACATTTAAAAAAATTGTGAAATCTGAAGCATTTTTGTTGTCGAACTTTTTTCATATGATAAAAAAACGATTTCTTTTTCTCAAGAATCTGTAATGATTAAGTAAGAGGAAAATTTTAACAAAATTGCGAAATATAGATGTGTATGTAAACTGTATGTGTGCGGGCGTGCACATGTGAGATTTGTTACTATTAATTGTACTTTTATTTAAAAGTTATATTTATACCTTTTAAATATTTTAATCATACATATGATTTTTTGCGTGTAATTCGTATGGGTCCTTATGAGCGAATTATATTATTAAACTTTTAAAGCTTTAAATCAATATTATCCGTTACGTCTCAACGCCCACTCGATAATGTTTTTTTAGAGCTTTCAATTAACATTTAAAAACTCGACACGAAGTATGCTTAAACTTATTGTAATAAATTTTATTTTTTTTAAAAAAAAGACAGTTAGTTTACGAAAGTTGATTGATATGGTTTTAAATGTTTTTAGGCTCAAGTTAATATTTTGGAATTGATAGAATTAATATAAGTATAACGAATTTTGTGCATTTTATGTATTCTACTAAAACCTTAAAATTGGTATTAGAATTAGAATAATTTGTATAAGTCTAAAAATTTTTGAGGACTTTGCATGCTCTACTATACACTCAAATTAATGTATTCAAGAGTGAAGAACATTTGTGGAAGATGATGCAAAAATTTATTAAAGAAGATCAATTATAAATGCAATCATTTTAGTGATTTCAGATAATCATATAAATTTATTTACTCACTTTGATAAAGATATTTGTTTCTTGAAACAAATTCCTTTTTTATAAAATTTTTAAATAATGAAATTGGTAATGATTTTTTTCAAACAATTCAAAGCCTCACTAGGAAAGTTTTTCAGTTCTTGAGTAAATGATTCGTTCGGGTGGTTTTATTTTAAGGTGAATACTTACTGAAGCTCTTTAATTTAATTACACAAATGCTTTATGTAATTGCCCACTTTTTTTGTATCATTTTTCACCCCAAATCATGATTTTCAATTTTCTTCTCGACCCATCACTATACCATCTATACGCATAATTATCATACCCATTTCTATTTATTTTATATTAATAAATAATTTTAAAACTGCATTATACGCTTTCATACATACACATACACGCACGTATACTCAATTTACTCATTTTAATAAATATTGATAAATATATACAAATATTTTTTAAATAAAAAATATATGTACTCTATATATTGAATACATGCAATTAACAAAATACGCATCCTTGTGTATTCCACTCATTATTGTAAACAAATCTTGACTAAGCTTGAAGAATATTAATTGATAGAAAATATAAGGAATTTAAATCATGTGTTAGTTTATTCAATGCTATTTGTACTGTGAAATTCTTACCAAAAAAAAAAATAGAAACGGAAAAACCTCTTATGTTTTATATTTTGTTTTAGTTACCAAAAATAGGACGAATAATTATTTTATTTTTATATTTCTTGAAAATTTTGTGATTTTGATAGTTTCATTCTTATAAGATTTTAATACGTAAATTGCATATTATAAATATTTTTCTAACCTTTACAATACAATAAAATCTGACTAATTGTGTAAAAAGTCTTTTATATTCATATTTTTCAACTACTGTCAATTAAAAAAATATTTCTTAAATTTCTACTTAAGTTATATATTTTAACTTACATTGTACTACACAGATTTAAATTTTGTTTATAATTAATTTATTATAATGAGGGAAAAGGATTGAGGGAGCAGTGAGCAAGGTATTGCAAATAAATTACGAAAATAATGAAGCTTTACAGAAATTAATGTTTAATAGATTAAGTTTAATAAATTACGACATACAGGAATAAAATCGGGAACCGCCCTTCCGATTTTATTGCGTGTCGGGCGGTCACTCTCTCCTACTCTCTCCTACTCTCTCCCATCTCGAAAAGACGGGGGATGAAAAAGTTCCTCATTGAATGAATCCGAACCGGCGCCGAAAACACGCATTGCTAGTTGAAATTGTTTCTTTTGCAGTAGTACATCACCACACTTATGCTCACAAAAGAAACTTAATTTGTCCCCGCAGTAATAATTTAGGAAACTTTTTTTTTTTAAAGCAACACAGCGCTTTTCGGTAACATTCTTTGGAACATCGCGCCAATCGGTAAATTTTGCAAATGTTTCATTTACTGTAGTCCATTGTTGGTTTTTTACGTTGTAACTAATCCCGATCCACGATTCTGTGTCTGATATATCATTACTCATCCTACTTCTCAAACGATGAAGTTCATTTTTTTCTTTAAAAGAATCAATAATTGCTAGATAACCTGCAATTTAATATTATTATTATTTATTAACTAATTTATACATTAATATTTAATTGAAAAATATTATTTAATACTTTTTATACCAATTATTTTTGATTATTTATAATAAAAAATTAAAATAATGGACATAAATTTTTAGCAAATACATTTTTCAAGTATGTATATAATAAAAATTAATTTAATGAAACCCATAATTATAATTATATAATTTTTTTTTTTTGTTTATAAATATGTTACTTAATACAACATTCAGAATAAATAAAAAAATGTTAATTTTGATTACTTAATTTTAGAATATAATTACTGTAATGGTACAATTTTAAATTTCTAAAAAATTTCATAAATACTGTGTGAAACTCATTGTGTATAATATCATTATCTGAATAAGCTTGTAATGAGACTTAAGATACAATAAATATAAAAAAAAGAATAAAAAAAAATGTATCATTACCTCCGTCTTTTTTGCAATGTGCACTAGCTTCATTCCAATTTTTTTTTCCCTCGTAATACTTATAAGTACCCACGTCTTTTATGTACTTATAATTCATTTGATGAATCGCATCATGACATTCCTCGGCGACATAGGAATCTATTCATGGATATTTTTAAAATATATACATCATTATTTTAGGAAATGAATCGCTTGTAAATCAGTTTTACCCATTATTTTAGACGTCTCTTTGTCAAGATCAATACATGAACCATTTCTAGAACAGATTTTATAAATCATATTTTCACCCAAATAATCTTCGGCGTGTAAAGAACGATCATGATCTTTATCTGTATCATCCTCAGGTGAAGAATTTCCATCTTGAATTTACATGAAATATATTAGAATTTTTAAATGTTCAGTTAAACGTCTTCATAATTTTAATTTTAATATATTGAAAATAAATTTTAAAACGAACTAATTGACAAATGGACATTTTTATTATTATTACATAATTAATAACATTTTTAATATTAGCTCAAGCAATGAAGCACTTTTTAAGTGATGAAAAATTAGAAGGTAGTGATGCATATCAAAATTCGTGAAAAAATCAGTAGGTTCTTATTTTCTAAAATGTAACTCATGATATTCAGGGGTTTTTATTTTATTAACAATTTTAACGAAAAAATGCATTTTTTTTACTTTTTTTGTAATAAAATGAAAAGTTTTAATTTTAAATCTATAGTATGTATGGAGTTATTGTAGCTAATAAAATTGTTAATAAAATGAATGTTTATTTAAACTAATCGGAAAATTATAAATGGAGAAATTTTACATTTAGCGGAAAATTTTTAAATTGATTAAAAAATTCATAACTTTGTTATATTTTAATATTAAGAAATATAATTTTGGGAAATTAAAGTAATTGATGTGCACTTTATTTGTACTAAATTTTAGTTCGATCGAAGTATTAATTTTTGAGTAATAACTATGTTAATTAAATAATGCGAAAATTTTCAAATTAATATCCAGCTCAACTTACCAAGCGATTTTAATGTTTTCAATAGTTTTAAAAAATATAAGTCTTCTACATAAAACCTCATATCTTACATTTCCTGTAAATATTTATAATTGTTTACAATATGAGTATAAAGTTGGTCAAAATCGGCCGAGCGCGCAAAATTTTACTAGGAGTGTGGATAAGACGATTCGAGGGGTAAGAGTTATATATACAGTAATGGAAGTGCGATACGCGCAAATTGAATATTATTAACATAATTATCTTCTGAACTATTACAGCTATTGAAGTGATTTTTTTTTTAATTTTTGGATCAATGAATACCGGGATGCCGATTCTTGAATCTATTTTTAAGTATCATATTTGATGTAGAAGTTATGAATTTTTTAATCAATTTAAAAATTTTCCACTAAATGTAAAGTTTCTCTGTTTATAATTTTCCGATTGATTTAAATAAGCATTCATTTTATTCACAATTTTATTAGCTACAATAAGTCCATTGATACTATAGTGTTAAAATTAAAACTTTTCATTTTATTACAAAAAAAGTAAAAAAAAAATGCATTTTTTCGTTAAAATTGTTAATAAAATAAAAACCCCTGAATATCATGAGTTATATTTTAGAAAATAAGAATCTACTGATTTTTTCACGAATTTTGATATGCATCACTACCTTCTAATTTTTCATCACCTAAAAAGTACTTCGTTGCTTGGACTATACTGTTTAAATAGTAATAAAAATATTTTTGTAATTAATATTCATAAAACATGTAATAGTATTAGGTGTTTATAAATTTATAAATATAATTACCATGTTTTGGTTTAATAGTATGAGCATAGCAAATCCCAGCTATAATTAAAATGTAAATAAGATTCATTGTTGTATACGTTATGACTATTGAAAAGTATGGATCTGTACTAAACTTTATTGAAAATTTTCTGTATTATTATATGATATCTGTCACTTCTATCTTTCACATTATTTACATAGTTTGCAATCTTAAAAAGTTACAAAAATTTTCAGTTGACGTCAAGTATAACAAAACTTTATCCTCAAACATTGATAAACAATTATGTAAAATATATTTCTACACATTTCTGAGGAAAATTTTCTTGGTTATGTATTTTACTCATATTTCATTTTGAAGTACTAATCAATTTAACTTTTAGTTAATTTTGAAAATAAATTTATTTTTTTCATTTTTTTTTAATTGTATATCTATTATATAGTTGCTCAATTTTAGTAATTTATTAAAATGGACTTAAAAAAAAATAATGTTAAAATAAAAATAAAAGTATTACAATTATCATTAACACTTTCTTTACAGATTCTTCTTTATGTAAATGCGATTTATTTATGCGCCATTAATTATATTTGTATTTGAACGATATATTAATATCTTTTAATATAAATGTTTTAGTCGTATATGTGTTGCTTTTTTGCGCTATTTGTATAATATTTGATTAAGAAATTATATAATAAGTCTTTAAAAACTATTAATCGTTGTGTAACCGAGGATTTTTTGGAGATTGTCTTGAGCCGTCATAAATCTATAAAGCAGCCCCGAAAGTGAAAGTGCGAGAGCTGGGGGTCGTAAGAACCCCCGGCCAGTCAACCCCGACAAACCGAGGAAAGATGCATCACGACGCGGGGAAGGTGGACAGTTATCCTTTTGCCGTCGGCTCAATCCGTTGTACAAATCCTATAAATTTTGAATGAACGTAGTTGCAATTTTGTTGTAATTTATTTCTGCGTGATTTTATTTGCAAATTATTAACCCAACCTAGCCGAGAGAGCACTGGATACGTGTTTGAATTATTCGTTTCTTACAGTTGCTTATGTCATTCCAGCCCATTTAAATATCACACTATCAAAAGACTAGAAATTTAACCGATAGTAGACGAGGAACAACCTTCTGAAGGATTGTCTTTTGTAGAGTTAATAAATAAAAATCTCCTATCTAACCTAGGATACTTTTATATCAGCTTGTTACTTAATAAGAATATATTACATAGACAAATCTTTTTTTGTGTATGTATAATTCACTCAAATAAAATGAATCCTCTCCAGCATAAGCAGCCCTAGTCAGGATCTACCCCTCAACTTAGCTGTTGCACCATCAGCAGAGCATAGAAGAAAATCTTAACATA
Organism: Eupristina koningsbergeri; assembly: GCA_018907245.1. NCBI lineage: Eukaryota > Metazoa > Arthropoda > Insecta > Hymenoptera > Agaonidae > Eupristina > Eupristina koningsbergeri. The sequence continues at coordinate 2,033,309 of JACCHV010000005.1, read as the reverse complement.
CAAAAAACCTGTTATCAACTATGAATTGGTTGGAGAAAAGTTTTCAATTCTATCTTTTCTTTCTGTCAATTAGCGAATAATCATGCTCTCGTATTTCTACTGTATTCTAGCAGGCGACTACAAATTGTGATATTAATACAGGAGATAACTTAGATTTCTGTACAGCTGGACCAAACTTAACCAATTGGCTAGTAAATTAAGCACTCGACCAACAGGACTACGACATGTTAGTGGATAATTGTACTTCACAATGAAATCCGTTATATACAGCTCACTCTTATATACATTTACTATATATTATATATATTTACTTACTCACCCTTATATACAACTGAAGTTACATCGTATATATGCAAATGATCGCCAAAGTGTGTCACCAACTTATTTGGAATTACTTTCAGTCACATATGAATCGTTGTCTGGAAGATCGCCAGAGAGTATTTTTTTATGAGCAGCTTGCGCATCCAATCAAGTCCTTAATTTCTCCATTCGAATTTTCACAATATTTTTCGTTTTAGATCCAATAAGACTTTTGTGCAAATAAATTTTCAGGTAATAAGATTGTAATTCACTGACGCGGGAGAAAATGTTTTGTGGACGGGAGGTGTATTTCAAAAATAGATGCTTTAGATATTGCAGGTGTTTCTTTTGTCTATTTTATTTTATTTTTATTTTAAAGCCCAAACTGTTTACAAATGAACTTGTCGCGGTTTTGCAATTTTTTCGAAGATCGAGAAAATACGGATGGGCAAAATAATGATTTCATCCAAAGCAAAACCGAGAAAAATCTGGAGATTTTCTCTCCCACACCTGTATTTATACATTGCTCACGGTTTTTTCCTCTCCCCGAAAAAATCGAAGAGATTCACAAAAATTACAATATTACCAGCTGCCTCGTTAGCTGGCTCGAGGGGTCGGTGGGCGCGGGGGGTCAGTCCGGGCGCGACGCTCGTAGTGGTCGGACAGGTTTGGCCCGGCTCTTCACCGTTTAGCGCTTCCGGTCAGGACAGCTGTCGATGGTTTCGCGCGTTTAATAATAAATTTAAAAAAAAGCTCCGCAAGCGAACGAAGGGAAAAAGCCTTTTATATTCTAGAAAAATAAATTAGCCTATCTTAAATTTTACTTTTAATTTTTATATTTATGTTTCGCGCACGCTTTCTCTTATTGTGGTCCGGAAAGCTCGCAGATTATCACGGTTCGCCCCGTCACCATCGGCCCATGATCTCGCTCATCCATTTACGATGGGTCGAGGTACCCGCGTCCACGTATTCCCTTAATTTACCAAAAACTTTGGAACCCGGGGGAACTTGATTGTCCTCGGAACCGCTGGGTTTACTCTCTACGACGACTCGGTAAACCCGGATACTTTCCTTATGGATGGAGCACGGCTTGCGGCGACTCACCGGACCGTGCCGACGGGTCGGAGCAAGTCGCATCTATCCAAATTCTCTCGTGAATTTCTCAACACAAAAGTAATATACTAAAGTGTAATGTAACATAAGAATCTTTATAAGTGGTAAAGAAATAATAAATAATAGTATTAATCTTTAATTTATGATTTATTCTCTGGTAAATATAATTTGCAGTGTCATTTTCGGCATAAAAAACCTCTTATTGAAAGGAAAAGCCTCGCGATTATTCACCGCGTAAATTCGCTTGTTTTAGCTCGAAAACAATATTCTTACATAAAGGTGAGATAGAGTGGCGTGAAAGTATAATTAATTTTTTAATTAAGCGTATAATAAGATGGTAAGTCTGAGCAGTACTCAGTCTGGCTGACGGAAAGGGTTAACTCAGTGAAGCGAGAGCCAAAAATCGGTGCTCTGAAAAAGATTTCCTCGAGAAAAGTCTCGACCTGACTACAATCTTGGCTAGCAATTTAGCTCACCGTCTTCTTTAATTCCAATTGCTTATCCAACGATCACTGTTTTCACACCCACAGACTTATTTGATTATGACATTAAAATCATCCGGTTTGAACTCAAACTTATGATTTTTCCAATTGCTTTTACTCGTCTCGTATTACCTCATTATGCTTAGGCAGGACATGAAAATATTCCAGACACACACTACTTTTTACGTTTTATTTGGTTATCTATTGAATTTTCAAATCAAATATTATAAGTGCCATACGCATTTATAAGCAAATCAAATATATAAATTTTGCGTTATTTATGTTTATAATGTTTGAGAATAGCACGTAAAATAAAAATTTTGCACAAATATTAAAAAATACAACATTGTACAATAAATAAATGTACAAGTTTATTCTTCAGAGGCTCCGACTTTTAATAAATTTATTTTTGATGATAAAATTGCGATCGAAAGTGCAATTAATTATTACGTAAAATGAATTTTGTTTCTAAACATTTCGTTCAAAAAGGCTTTTTATGTGATAAAAATTTTTAAGTATAAATAAATTTTTTCGGTATTGCAATTGATATCGGAGTTTAATTGCGAGTAGAACATTCAACTAAAAATACTTGTTGCGCTGCATAAAAAATTCGATCAAACAAAATTTCATTCACTCGTCATTTTCCGGGCGCGCAAACACGCGTACACGCACGGTTTGTGTGTTTACAGTGTGCGTCGATGGGTGGGGGGGAGTGGAGAAGCCAAAGGGAAGAGTGTGAGGAGTCATGCACGAAGGAACTAACCTAAAGCCATTGTTCCGAGCCCAACCTAACCCGACGACGCGCCGACGCCTCTCTTCTCTCTAGCCGTTGGTTGTGTTCGTGTCGTGTACGTAGCTTGCATCAGCATCTCCGTTGCATTCATACACACAACGGCCGACGCACTCTCACTCTACCACTAGAGCAGGAGCTGCTACATCAAAATGGAGTCGACTCATCTTCACTTAGTGCGTCGCTTACTTTCTACGTGAGATTCAAAACACAGGCGAACCATGTTATCGTTAAATCTACTTGGCACTCGGTCACCCTTGTTGGGGTAAGCGAGAAATGTCGCGAGACTTGACGAGTAGTCGCAGTGATTAGATGTCGCAGAAAACGAAGTATGAACATCGTGGACGACGCCGATGGGCCCCTGGATCCCCGCATTCAGGTAATAATGCATTTTTCTTCTATTTGCAACGATGACAGTGTGTGTGGTCATTCAATTATTGCACGTAATCCATCGTAATGCCAGAAGGAACAATACTCTAGAGAGAAACCACATTTGTTTTTCTATGCCTTCTACTGGACGGTACCTTGTCCCACTTACTTTAAACTATTAATTAACACGTTATTAACTCCACAGTATTGAAAGACAAACTTTATTACATGTTGTTAACTACGCCTATGCACATCATAATATCTTTTATTTCTAATGATATTAAAAAACTTTTTGAAATTTATGCTTTACTTTTAACAAACATAAATATTTAAAAGTAACTTGTTTTTTATAGTACAAGTTATATTCGATAAACAAGCATGTTATGATTTATTTAATTATTTCTTGCATTTAAATTGAATAATTTGCTCTCTTAATCCTTAATTTAGATTAATTGTATTATTGATTAATACAACTATTTCAAATACAACTACTCTTGCTTATAATTGAAAATTTAGCTATTTATGTTTTTGCATTATCTCCAAATTCTGTACTGTTATTGACAATTAAATAATAAATATCAATCTTTTAAGTATAATATCTAAATCGTAATTAAATTTAATGTTATAGATCGAATTAGAAAATTTAAACAATGCAACAGATGATATTAATAAACTTGAAATCGAACTAGATGTAAGTATTGTTTAAATTGTAACTACTAGTATAATAAATATTATTGCGTTTATATATATAATAAGTATGAATATTTATGTATTTCAATACATGCTGATATTAAAATATACTATTGCATAATCAGGAAGCTAATACTGCTTATGGTCATTTACTCTCTCAGTCTACAAGTCGATTAAAAGAGCTCATGAATAAATTGGGAAGCAGTTGCATAGATAGAGCAAGATGTTACTTTGAAGCTTGTGAAATTGCACATCAAGCTAGAGTAAAATATTTTCTTTATAATGAAATAAAATATTTCAAATATCTGTTTTGAAATAATTATAAGGATTTTTCCATATTTCTAGTTAAAATGTCAACAGCAAGCTCAGCTTTATCAAAGAGCCAATGTTGTACATGCAGCAGCTAAAGAAACTGTTGCATTGGCTGAGAATAGTTTTATGTCTCATCAGCACGAATGGAATTTTGATCAAGCATGGCAGGATATGCTAAATCATGCAACACTCAAGGTGAATGATTAATCAAAAAATAAAATTTAATTAATATCTATTTGAAAAATAATTCCTTTAATTTATATTAAAATAAATATAATTTTTAAATATTGTTTTCTTTATCATAATAAATGAAAAAAGATAACATTTAAATTGTGTTTTTGAAAATATACAGTATAACATTACAAACTCATTAAAAAGTATCTAATTAATTATTATAATTTTAGGTTATGGAAGCTGAAAACCAGAAGGCAGAATGTGCTCGAGAACACCACAAACGAACAGTTCTATTTCATGAAGCAGAAAAAAAAGTACAACAATTAGAAGAAAAATACCGAAGATCTATAAACAAGGCACAACCATATTTTGATTTAAAATCACAGTGCGATCAAAAGTTAGCCATTCAAAAGGAAGTTGTAGATTGCTTAAAAAAAGCAGTAAAAGATGTAAAGTGTTCTTATTCTGCAAGTCTTCGTGCCTTGGAAGAAATCAGCAATCAAATTCATGAAAAAAGAAGAGATTATGGTAAAATATAGTTATTATTTATTAATATTTCAATAAAATTCTTTTTTACTTTTACAATTTTATATATAATTATATATATTACATTAATAACATTTATCTTTTGTAATTAGATATTATAGCCAATGGACCACGAGAACCTGGAGTTGGTGCAGAATTAATTACTCCAGAAGAAAGTTTGAATTATGAAGAAGAATTAAATAAAATTAGAATTAGTAGAGTAAACTCAATAGCAAGTAGTGAACAAGATACTGATGAGAGAATTAAAGATTTTGAAGTAAGTTTATAATGAAATCTATTTCTTAGTAATATTTAAATTATTTATAAATTTCTTTAAACATATAAAATTTAATATTTTGTCTTATAATATAATTGTAATAGATCATTTTTTAAGTTACATTACTTAATTTATATTTAATAGTTATAAATTGTAATGTTTTAATATTAAACCTTATGAACTTTTTATTAATTTTTATTTTTTGCCGTTATTAAATTATTATCGATATTATTGACCAAAGTTCAAAAATATATAAAAAAAAAAAATTAATATTTGATAAATATTTATTTTAGCCATAACATTAACAATATTTTAAAAAATTGAATAATTAATTCTAAATAATTTATTTGAATAATTAAAATTAAAAAAAAGTAAATCAAATGTAAACTTAGTTGCTAAATTATTATTTTATTTATACTCGCTATTTCAATTTAGTATTTATATTTGTCTTCTTTCTTAGGATATCAGAGATTTGAAACTACGAGTAGATCATTTGAGTGCAAGGTCTGTAGATGGTAGTGAGTCAACTTCTAATCAATGGGAATTAGAATTACAAGCTAGCATCCAAAAATTAAATAATTTGCCATTTAGAATTTGTGAAAATGATACCGATACTGTAAATACGATAAGAGACGATAAATACGATTTAAAGACTATTGAAATCCCTAAATATACTAAGACTAATGGTAATGTAGTTTCTCATGAAAAAATTTTAAGAAATAATCAAAGTGATCGTCGGAAACAAATTGATGATATTTATCAGGGTTGGCAATCTTTAACACACAGCCCTATCAATTCTTTAATAAATAAATCAAAAACTGCTTTAAAAAATAGTATCTCTAAATCCCTCAGTAATAGTTCTGTTAATATTGGAGCTTTTTCTTTTAATAAGCCTAAAATTTTAAATTCTGATATGGTATCTGATCAATGTAATAGCAGTGCTCAAGGTCCAAGTTCATATCAAAGGGTTGAAGAAAGAGCTTCTCCTAAAATGAACAATGAAAACAATAGAATTGAACAACAAGTAAAGGCCAGTAATAATCATAATCAAGCAATAAATGAGAATTATAATATTTATTATAAACATTGTGAATCACATAACAGTAATAATGATTTACCAATGGAAATAGAATCTCAAAGAAAAACAACTCAGATGTGTGTTAATGATATTGGCACACAAAACATACCTATAGCTACACATAGTTTAGATTCTACTCCTCTAAAAGTTAAATCTTTAGCATCATCAACGTTTACAAATTCTTTAAATGACAATTTAAATGATAAACTTAAAAAGCCTCATAATAGTATACAATCAGATTGTTCGTCATCTAAAGGCCAGGAACTGCCACTACTTTCATTTTTCCATGAATCAGCCATTTTAAAACCATCGAAAGATAAAAGTTGTAGTATGATAAATCTTCATGAAAAACAAAATTTAAAAACTATACTTGATCATTCTAAGTTAGGTAATATACAAGCAGTTGGAATTGAAAAATTAGCAAGTGCAAGACACAAATTAGTTGGAGATAGTTAAATACTCTAATATTTAAAAAAAAAAAAATAAGATATTACATATGTGATAAGCATAATCTGTGAAAAGAAATCATTTTAAAAGAAGCTATAACTTTATTTGTCAATATATTAATAGCCTTAAGCACAAAAGATATCGTTTTTTTTCTTATATTTAACATTTCTAGTTTTTCTGTGTCGATTAAAAATAAGAATAATTAAAATTATAAATTTTGAAACTTAATATTTTTTTACATTTTTAATTAAATGCAAATTATAAATAAAGTTCCTTTAACAATGTTGGTTTTTATCGCAGCAACGAATTTTCGCAGTGCATAATTTATTAACAATGAAAAATTGAATAATTTTTGTTATATGTATTTACTGTAGTACAAGCTGGCAAGAAGTGAACATATATGATAACTAAAATTCTTGCCAAAATAAAAATAATTATAACAAATCTATGAGGCTATTAAGGTGGTTGTGTCATGAAGTTATATTAAAAGAATAATCATACAAGTAATTAAAAAATATATATTCTTTTCAAGATTTGTAATATAAAAATAATAGTTTATTATATTATTAAAAGTTAAACTTGTGCTCATTTAAAAATTTGAATTTCTTGAGCTACTATAAAAATGTGTCTTATATTTATTAGACTGATATATCTGTTTTTTAAAAAATGATATATTTTAAGAACAGGCCATAAATATTTAAAAAAAATTTTAAATGGGCTTTAATAAAATTTTATTATAAAATAGTTTTCAAACTATAGATGTATTTGTGTATAAATGCTTTCAAGATTTAAAATTAAAAATTCGTTTGTAAAATACTACATATATTTTATTTATAATTTAGAAATTTCAGCATTTATAAATGTGCCAATTATAAAATATATTTATTATTTATTTACTATAAGAACTTTTATAACTACACTGTAAGTGATATATTTCAATGCAACCACCTTAACTTGGCACCTTTGCGAATTCAGCAGTAAAAAAACTGTTAGATTTTTATATTATTCTATTAAAATAAGAATGTCATTTAGCTGCGAGGTCACCAATAATGTATAAATTATTCATTGTAATTATATAATAATCATAAGCAAACTATTATCATCTGTATATGTTTGCAAGAAGCTAATAAATATTTTTTAATATTTGTATATTTTTTACTGAAATATTAAAAAAATATTTATTAGTATATTATGTAGATAGAAACATAAATCACCTAGAATCAAAATTATTGTTAACAATTAATTATAAGTCATCGTTTCATCTTCATATAATTATAATCCACTACATTTCTTTAGTTAAAGAAATGCTTATGAAAATATGGAGAATATCTGTTGTTATTGTTGCATAATTAAATAAACTGTGTGCGTTTCATAGTCAGTGATCGATAACATTTTAATTTTTCAGCGTGAAAATGCCAAACTTTTCCGTAATTTAATAGAAATCTAATAAGTTAATTTTTTCTACGCAATATTCTATAAACATATAATGTAAAAACTAATCAATCTAATTGAAATCGAAAATTTGTTCTGTAAAACATTATTTAAGTATTTATTTATTAAAAAATTTATATTTATTCAAGATTTAGAAAATCGTTTTTAAAAACTTTATTGAATTATATACAAAATTGTTATTTTTTTAAATTTAACTTTGTATACTCATGTTATTTTTTAAAATATTATTTGTACGTAATAGTAAGCGTGCTTCAAAAATTTGTTACTGTATACTTTTGTAGATTTCAAAAGTTACAATAAACATGAAAGAAAAAATTATGTATTAATATTATTTAAATACTTTGTAAATGTATAATATTAATTATTTATACTTTTCTACTTAGTTTCTTATAAATCAAATAAATTTTTATTTAACTATTGAGTTTTTATTATAAATATATTACTTTTAATATTACATGTTTATATTACAAACAATTTTAAGTTTTTTGTATACATTATTTTAATTTTTAATATTTTATTATATCAAAACTATTACTTTTCTAAAATACTTTCGAAATACAAATTAAAATAAAATCTTATTATTTACAGTTAAGAGTAAATATAAAAAATAAAAATATATGGATAAAATGATTAAACTATAAAAGAAAAAAAAGATTAATTTCAGTAAAAAAACGTTTGATAATAATTTTTATAACTATCATATTGAAATGAATGAATTTATGAATGATATATTTTCGGATATATATATATATTTATATGAAATTCATAAAAGATTAATAAGAGTATTAAATAATATTAGAAGGACAGGAAAGGTCAACAGATTTATGAAAATATAAGATATATGCTTATTACATTTAGTTTGATAATGGTTTATGCAACATAATTCTTTTATCTAATAAGTATTTCTCGGTTTTTAGTCTTTTTTGTATGAAATAATTTAAAAATCAATAACAGTGTCACGTATGTAATATTGCAAACGCATACGTGACGAATAAATTGCACTCGCATCAGTAAACGAAGACAAAACATTAGGAAATTGTCAATGAGGGAATCGAACTGAGGAATAAGAACTTCTGAGTTCACCAAATTGTAAAAATTCAAGATCGGAGGCTACAATGAATACGTAGGGGTCAATCGAAAGACAATATCGGACTGAACAGCTGACAGAACGATAATCAAGCAGAGGCACCCGGAGGGAGAATTTGCGGATTTTTCAATTTTTTGCAATACAGTGCAAGTAATGAGTTGAATCGAAAGAAATGTAGGGGCAAACGGACGGTTCGATTCCTTCTCAACTCGTACTTCGGTTCGGAGATCGACTTCTAATCCGACTCTTACATTCCGGTTCGGGCCCGCTCCCTTTTCATTAGCATTCATCACTATTTTTTTATACACAATCGGCACTTTGTTTTGTTTGCGACACGAAACATTATAATACACATCATATCACTCTCACTCTCTCTCTCCCTCTCCCTCTCTCGTCCATTAAGAGACATAATAAAAAGTACCGTATCAATTAACTCGCGATTTCTTTATTGATAATTCCGAACCTTACGAAGGCCGAAACGCTTTGACCGTTTCGACTAGGGCAGAACGAATCCTGGAGAAAATTTCGCGATTCAATTATCGACGAAATAAATATAATCGTGACATCATAGATACGTAACAAAAATTAGCTTAATTATTTATTTATGATTTTTTTTAATTTCCTATATTTAAATTTATTTAAAGGAAAACTTTATTTAATTAAAAACTTAATTTATAAAGACATATTTCTTAACAAACATTTTACATTCATTTTCAAAATAGTTTGATTTAAAAAAAATTTACTATAATTTATTTTATATTATCTTGTATAAGAAGCAGACATTCTTAACAATATAATAAATAAAATTAATATATATTTGATAATATACTATTAAATGAAGAATTTAAATATTATTTGTTTAAAATTTACAAGAAAAAAAAAATGAAATAATAAGAAATTCAAAGTTTTCAGTACATTATTTTCAATTGTATCATTTCATTAGTCAAAAATACTTTTATTAGCATTTATTTTAATAAAAATATAGTACCTATGGAATACAATATTTGGATAAAAAATATATTTAATATATTAAAAGTCAAGTATGATAAAGGGATATTAAAAACTTATAAAATAAGTTTATAGTTTCACTATTTTTTATTATTTAGTACGTGATTATATAAAATAGATATACAAGTTCTCAGATGATACTTTTTATATAATTTGATAATTTTAATTATTAAAATGTTGTTAATAAGTTAGAAAATTGATATTTTTTACACTGAAAAATAATAAAATAATATATATGATATCATTATTAAGAATACAAAATAAGGATATATTTAATCTGCTAAAGAAATTTAAATTATTAAAATATATTTGTATTGTATTATTGTATTTTAAATTATAAGATAAAATCTAATCGTAATAATGTTGTTAAATCTTTAAAACAAAATTATTCTTGAATCTTTTTAACCTATTTAACAGGTGAAAATCATGAAAATATTTGAGTCAATGATCTATGATCTTTGCAAGTATAGAACATTGTTTTAATAAATTATTCTTAAAAATATATAATGCATTTGATTATTTTTCTGAATATAAAAATAATTTAAATTATTTAGTATTTTCTGATGTTCGGAAGCATGAAGATGTTTGAAACTATATATTAAGAGCATTTGTAAAATTCTACCTTCACCGACAGTTGCTTCCAACAAGTTAGTATTAGCAGTTATACGAGAGGTACAAAATAAAATCAATTTCAGTTAAGTCGATTAATATAATTATTTTCATTAAATATATACTGACAAAATGTTTGATTCTACGATATATAAATTAAACAATAAAAGTAATTTGATTATTTATTCAATCGCGTAAGTTGATATTAGAAAATATTAAATACAATGAATTTTAATAAATTATTTAATTGCACATTTAGTATTATATATTTTTTATATATTTTACTTGTTATCCTTCTTGCACTATATCTACATTCTTTAATAAATGTATACATTAATACTTAAATATTTATTTTCAAATTTAGTAACTTGGTAGATATCATTTATAATTGATAAATAAGAAAAATTACTTACAATAAAATAAATTTTATATGTTATATACACAAATCATATTTTTTGTTAAACAAACCGTAAAAATATTGTACTGCACAACTTGATACATGAAATGATACATAAATCACATAAATGTTTCCATGCCCCCCTCCCTCCGCGAAAATGAACAACACATAATTTTGTATTTGTATTAAAAAACGTAACTAACTTTATTTAAATAAAAATATTTTAACATAAATCACAGTGATTTGAATGTTTGTTATAAATTTAAACTTGTATCAGCGGATGCATTGCTAAATCATATGTCATGTTTTTTTTTTAATTTGCCATAACTCAAAATAAAATGAAAATATCGAATATTAATTAAAAATTTTTTGTAGATTCTGAAAAATGTTTTATGACCTGTAATTAAAAATAAATGTAAATAAAAATGACATGTGTAATTAAAAAGACAAAAAATTGATGCCAAATGTCACATTAATTTTATACACAAATAGCGTAGAATAACAAATGTACTCGAAACAAATAAAATTCATAAAATGCTCATCTTTTCCAGAAAAATGTATCATTTTTAAAGCATAAGCCTCGTTCGCGTTAAAGCCAAAGCTCTAATTACCCGAGCACAAACACTTTTCAAAGAAACCATGCAGTTGCAATCATTACTGTTTCTATTATTATTATTATTATAGGAGTCATTGCAGTTCTTATCTAAAGCGTTATATTGTTGGCACAACTTGTAAATGAGAATAAAGCCGCACACTGATACGGACGTGTGCAACGAGCCCGAAGGACCAAAAATTAACGAACGGTACCAACCAACTCGCACTTGCGCTATTATGCAACCCTGCAAGACCTTGCATTTTTCCGCTCTCACGAGTTGGCTGGGCTGCTGTGTAATTAGCTCGGTCAGTGCTGCGATCATCGTTAATCCAGTCTTCCTCTGGTCCAGCAACGACAGCCGTGGTTTGTTTCCAAAAAACTGGGAATCGACAGGCCGACGCTCCCACAACTTATCTCTAGATAGCAGCGAGGCGGCGTTTACGGCCTACAACATTCGCCCTACGCATGTAAATATATTTGCCAGTTACATTAAAGGCTAATTAACAGGTGTGTTGTGCCTTAATCCAAATTTTTCAATGACAATAAGTTCTGGTTGCGTTGGCTTTGGTTCCGAACAGTTGTTTCGTGTTGATTTCAGTATAAAACCTTTCATTGCATAGGCTCGTTACATTAGTCCGGTGTAAAACTTTACATCGACATTTTTTCAATATTTGATCAATCGGTATACAATGTATCGTTATATATATTTAATATTATTATTATATATTGGACTCAAATCGTAAACTAATGCAAAAGTTTAGCTCTCGTGCAATTTAAAGGAACACGTTTAGTTTGTGGTTAATTAGTCGTCGATATTAATTGAATTAGCGAAAGTAAACTTTTGGTTTCAATTTACTTACCCCAAAAACAAGGCAAATTCTAACAAACTTCATAATGTAACTAAAAATTATCAATTGCTGAAATGGAAATTATAGCTAATATAAAATAAATTGTAACAATTGAAATTATATTTAAAAATTAATTTAAATTAGAAGAAAAAAAATATTTTCCATAAATACAAATTTTATTTATAATTTAGGAATTACATTTTACATTGAAAAAGGTGGTATTCAAAATAAAATATTGTACCCTATTCCATAATATTTATATACATATTTAATTCCAATTAAATATGTATATAAATGTTAAATAATGAAACAAGTTGATTTAGTCAAAACAGTTAAATTTTATTACAAGTTAACTATTTTATTAAAATTAAATATTGAATCATTGATTCTCCACATAGTATAAGAAGAGATTATTTTAAAAATTTTGAAATGTATTCAGAACACTACATCTTACGTCTTTGGATACGATAATGCAAAGGATCCGTCGGGTGATGAACACTTTAGATTTGAGCAAAGATTCACTAATGGTACAGTCATTGGAGAATATGGATATACTGATTATAGAAATTCAGCAATCGTAACGGTAGCTTACGTAGCAGATGAAAATGGTTACAGGTAACTTGTTAAACATTCTGTTTTTTTACGAAAATACGTGATTGATTAACAAACTGTTATTTTTTTTCAGACCAAACATAAATATTCGCCGATTGCGTTTACTTGGATAATCTGAACAAATTATATTTAGAAACATAAAATTTACAGTTATATCAAACATTTTTTTACATAATTACATAGATAAATTTTTTAATATTTAGCCATAGCAATAACTATTTATTAAAGATTATTATTTTTAATTCTTCAATGTTCTAAAGACTAATGGAAAATAAAGAGATATGGAAGTCATAAAAATGATTCTACAGCTTGTTTTATTTTTCTCTAATGTCGATTGAATTTGGTTAAATAAAGTTCTTAAATAAAAAAAACTACTGAATATAGAATGTAGATATTCCAAGTATAGATATTGTTGTTCTTTATTGCCCACGAATCAACAGATGTACAGTATGTTTAAATAAATATATGATAATTTTTTACATTGGAAATTGGTATTCTATTTTTAATTTCTTCAATAAAAGTTCAGTTTTTTTAATTGGGCGCTGAAAAAATTCTTCAGAATAACAATGAGCGCAAATGTCAGAAAAGAGGTGTAATTGTCTCCAGGTCGTCATTAAAATTCCGCGGTAGTACCAAGTTCCCAGAAATTTAAAACGGAGTGCATTCTTGAGTGAGAAGTGCAACAATGCAATGCAATGCCCTGCTTAAGCTGACGTTGGCACCGCATACGCATACGCATCGACCCTATCAGAACTCGAGTTTTTCCCCTGGCATAACCAAACTCATCGCTCAAATGACCACAAACATTTATGCAAATACTTGTACCATTGCTTGATTATCGGTTCTGCAAAATAAATATGCAAATTCGCTCGATGGATGCGTTCGTGTTCGGTGGAAAAAAACTTTCGCTGCATTATTACCGAATTATACGTTGCACCTTTTAACTCTTCTGCATTATAACAGTGTACACTCGTTCGGTTAATCTACATATTTATTTTCCCGAACCAATAATCAACTGGCAATAATGTATGTTTTTCCATTTCTCACTTAATGCCAAACCATTTTCAAGATGATAATTCGTGCTCCATTGTGTTGACAAATACATTTTCTTTTTCAAACTTTATAATTTTTACTCGCAACTTGTTAGAATTCCTTTAAATTTCAAATATTTATAAGCAATTATAAGATTTTATTAAAGAGTCTTCGAAAATCTTCTTTTTAATTAATACAAATTTTTTAAATTAATAGAAAACCACAACAAATATATTTTTTGTATATTTATAATAACATGAAAGTCATTTTTAGAAAAGGAATTTTAATATTTATTACTGCGCATTATATTATACACTTTTTTTAATTGATTATAAACTTACTACTTATATTATATTTTACTACATTTAATTTTTTATAAATTCTTGTAATCCAGTAATTAAACAATGCTTATAAATATATATTGAATAATGTAACCAATTTTTTCTTATATATTTTATAGTTCACATTAAATATTAAACGAATGTCTTTATAAAACAATTATTGTGTAATTTTTAAAATATAATATAAATTATATAATTAAAATTGTACTTTAGAATATTTTAATGCTTTGAACTAATTTAATGAAGAAAAATGTAATGTTTGTATAAATACTTAATTATGCCAGAAAATGGCAATATCGATCATTTTAAAAATTTCTTGAGTTTTAAATAATTCAACTGTAATTAATAAATCTATCTGATTTTCATTTATATTTAAATTATTAAATTAAATAATTTAAAAAATTTTCATAATTTACAAAATGCTTGTTGTAACGTAAAAGTACTGTTTTTATGTAAATTAGTCAGGTTAATTAAAAAAACTAACCAACATACCAAATGTACTTGCTAATCATAAACATTTCAATGTTCTTCTAAAGGTGATCGACCTTGTATTTCTAATCAGAGAAGTAGTAAATCTTTTTAAAAAGGTTTAATAAATTTACGTTAAAAATTGAGATGAATGACTTACAATTTTAAACAAGCGTATGAATATTTAATCCGTATCAGAATTTTTCCTCATGTGGTATAACGTTATCAGAATGAAGCAAGACGCATATTAACTAATTTTGTTTTATTTAAAAATTTAATATGGTGTATGAATACATTGTAATTAATATAACTTCTTTCTGATTACTATATTCACAAAATCTTCTGGTATATTTTTAATTTTGTTTACCATTTGTAAGTTATTTTTTCCCTCCTATTAAAATTGTCGAGAGCAACTGTTTAAGTTCAAATTCAAAAGTGCAATTGAAGTCATTTTCCAGATATGTACCAGATGAGAGAAATTTTTGTCGTCATAATATGATGTATAGGCTGCAGCATCGAAAATCTATTTATTTGTCAAGGAACAACAAAATTTAAAATAATCTTTTTTCAAACTTGTCATTATGGAGCAAGACACAGTTCACTGCAATACAACTCATACAGACCCATTGGTATCTAATGATTCAGACAATATGGTTCGTTCAATTCATACATAACTTCGTGTAAAACTATTGTGAATCACTTAAAAAATTAATTGAATGACGCGTTTAAATATATACATATATATACTTACTAAAAAGTGTTGAAAAATGCAGGTGTATGTTCATAATTATGTTGTATGATTCAAAGTAAAGTTTTATTTACATGTATTCTTATTTAATATTAAAATATAAAAATTACGTGCATTTTTATGTATTATTTAAGTGATCGAGTAAGAAATATTATCTTATTGAAATTAAATTATTGAAGTTAAATACTAAAATTAACATTTGATATACCGATTATTTACTATTTTAAATAAAATTATGCTTTGAGATTTGTTGTAATTTAAAAAATTATTTTGAAATTTACGTAAAACTCATATAAACTTATATTGCTTGCTTAAATATTTTTTTTTTTTTTTAAATTTTACATAATTACTTGTATTGTAAATAAGCACAAGTTTTAAATCAATCGTGTTTTTTTTTTTAAATTGTGTTATTATGTAAATCTCAATACTTATAAATTATAGGGAAATATCTATTAATTTTATTAATCTATAAAAAAAAAAATATAATTACCAATTTGCTACAATATATTTATTATTTTTAGGACGTACAGTCAAATTTTGATGAAAATAAAAATCAAGAATTAGTTAGTAAAAAAACATTAAAAGAAAATCAAATTTCCATGTCATATGATGCAGCTGAGTATGAAGGCGATGGAGACGAAGAAAATGAAAACATACTTGCACTTGAAAAAATGTATTATCCTAATGCTAAAATGGGAATTTGTAATATTTGTCAATTCTGTGTAAATGGGCATGGTAACACCGGAAGGACGCTTATGTGTTCCAATGGACACCTTATATGCCATCGATGTGTGCGGCGATATTCAATCCAAACGGGTTAATGTTTAAAATGATAATCAGTTTAATGAATTGGCAATGATTATCTTCCTAACTTGAACGCTTGCTACTTCAGAAACGAATTGTGTATTATGTGTGGCGATGGGATCTCGGCAATCAATATCCAGCGATTCCCCAAGAAGCGACAATAGTCATGCCAAGCATAAAAAGAAAATTTTTGGTCCAAAACCACGCACACGTCGGAAAGAAGATAACAGAGATGCCGTATATTACAAACCGAAGACGACAGCTTCCTGTAACAATATTTCCTCTTACTATAATGTTGGTATGAGCTATGGCAAAAGATACGTTGAAAGTTGGAATGACTCGGACAACGAACGCACGAATGAAGAGGACAACGACACAACACACGGTTGCAATACATTTTCGTGCTCAATCTGTCATTAAAAATATTATTTTACTTTTACGATGATATTATTAACTACATTATTATTTATTGCAGGAGATTTTATAGCTTTCAATTAAAACTCTTGATTCATTCATAAGACGTACTTTACAAGTGCATCTTCGATTCTTATTATATACACGTTTGTTTACTAAATTGAACAAATTAAGGAATTACATTTATTATAAACAAATAGCAACTGTATAAATTTGATCTAAAATTTTTTTTTACCATTATAAAAAATTAACTGTCAAAACAATGAAGAAGTTTTTCCGTTGTAAACGCATAGATAATATATTCAAAAATAACAATTGCTTTTTATCATTGTCGTTAAAATAATAAATTTATTTCATGTGTTTTTTTTTCTTGTTCGTAAATATTTTAGTCCAATTCCCTTTACAGTCATTGCTATTTTATTTTACAACAACAAATTTTAAATTAATTTTTTTGGGTAATTATTTAAACAGCAAAATAGCGTAGTAATAAATAATAATTAACAGGATACAGTTAAAAGATTAAAATATAAATAAACCAATGCTACATACTAAAGTAAAATTCTTCAGTTTACTTAAATTTTTTCATTTTAAATTTCATAATTTCTTTCAATATTCAGATATTTAAAATGTAAAACTCGCTTTTAAAACGTTGCAGTGCACAGACAAATCAATCAAGAACATTATTACAAGGTGGTCCACGAGGTTCAGTTGAAAAGTACGAAGAAGGCCCAGATCAACAGCCAAATGATTTCCGAATGTTCTCGCAGACCGATTCAATGTCCTTTGGCCTACTGTTCAGTGAATGTGGCCTTTTCCTCATTGACTAATCATTTCATCTACGATCATCCGGAAGTATTGATTCTTACCGTTGAACCCGACGAAAAACGTACACTCATTATCAATTTTCACGAGCTTGTTTATGATTCGAGTCATTGTCTTGCATTGCTTCTGGTCTCTGGCAAACTCTCGTAAGCAATACTTACAACATGGCATTGTTCAATACCAAAATTACTCTCCATTACTGCACAAATTAAATATTTTAGACGCGGTTTCTTCGCAATTTTGATAATGAAAAAATTGATATTCTTGGTTACTATAGAATAAATTTAATTTAGGTAATAAGTTGTAAAGATGAATTAATTTCCAAATGCTAATACTAAAAAGCTTAAAAAGTAAATATTTGTTTAGTAAAGTTACTCTGATAAATCATGCCAATAAATTTTAATCAAACTTTATTACGTAAAATCAATAAATATTAATTTGTCGATTAAAAGTAAGGATCAAATTGATATCGAATAAATCACCCATATGAATTCTATTTTTCACCAAATATCAATTTAAGCAATAAAACATAAATTAAAATTGTAAAACTAAAATATAATCGCATTGACTTTAATTTTATAGAGGTTTAGCAGCTAAACAATTTAGTGGGAATAATGTGCACCAAAAATACAAAAATCAGCTTCCACTTCCAATATTAGCTGCTCGCCTACACTGTGATGCATTGCATAACGATAACTCCTCCCCATCGATTCACAACGAGGCTTACAATAATGGAGGGGATGTTGTGATAGCTTGGGTTGCAGGTTTAGACTTTGGAAATAGTGCAACCGGCACATTACGCTACAGCATTCAGGTATCATAATTATATTTTTTAAAATGTATGTTTTTGCGTCCTTGATATATAAATCCAATAATATAAATATCTGTCGTGGAAATTTTTATTGCATACAAACTAAGATTTTTATCAGAACATTTCATTTGGAACAGTTGGATTATATTTGGGATTTAAAAAAATTTTTATTCAAATTTAAATTTACAAACAGTAAGAATTTATTCTTTAAAATAAATTCCAACAATCTCTTTATTACTAAATTGATCTATAATTGTTATTACAAGAGAACTTATCACATATTTTGACACATTCGACTTTGAATGAAATCACCGATTAACGGAATGGTTTCACAAACAATTCTAATTTGTAAAACTATTATACATCTTAAAAATAAACTCTATTTTATAAAAATAGAAAATTTAATAGATTTTTAAAAAATCTTAAGATTATTGCAAAACTGTAAAAGCATATGTATACATATTTCCGAAAACTCTTACATTAAATTTTAAACATAAATTGATTTGTATAAGCATAGGCCATCGACAGAATTGATAGTGAGGCTTTCCGTTCACTGACATATACTGGTCCAATCAATTCTTTACGTACTGCTCAGAAGCCAAGAGAAATCTTTCTCACTGGGGATTGCGTTACAATTCACAATGGATTTATTAATCAAATAACATCTGGAAGTGAAAAATTAAATTTCAATGTTATTATACACTGATGTTTACAATGTAATTCTAATGTGATCTATTCTTTCTGTAGCACTTTACATGTCTAGTTAAAACATTGAAAACAATAGAAGAAGCTTTTACCTAACATTTTAATCTGACTTGAAAAGTCAACTTAATTTTATCTTAACTTTATATTGTTTTCATTGAAAATTATATATTTATGATAAAAAGTTTGAAACCAATTGTTTAAAAAGTATAATTGAAATCCCTATATATAAAAAATTATTTTTATATAAATTTTATATTTAAACATTGTGTATAAAAGATAAAAGGTATACAGAATTACGAACTGTATTACAAACTGGTCATTGCAGGAGGACGTGCATAAGCCTTGGGAATAAAACCGTATTTTCTCGTTTTCGGTGCATACGCCCAAAGCCATCCGTCGACGGTTTGATTGCCTAGATCCGCATAAATCCAATCAGCTCGTCTCACGGATAAATCGTCCGGCGCCTGCGCCTTATAGTCATACAATACAACAAGTTCGGTACCGGTTGTCTCGTCCCGGAAGTCTCTTGTATCCTTTTGTTGTATCTGATCGTTATTCATTGTATTTCCGTTGTTTGTACCTGCAACGTAATCATTTGTGTGTGTCAATGAGAAACAAAAAATAGATACGATATAAACTACAACGGTAATTTAAATTTTTTTGATTTATTATTTTGAATTATTTGTTATTCATCAAAATGTTTTAAGCGTGCAAAAAATGTTTATATGTCTTACATTGTCTTTATTTTTAATTTATTACAATATATAAGAAATTAAAACTGATGATGATACAAAAATTTTAGTAGTAATTACTTTAAAAATATTTCTAAAATTTTAATTTGTAAAATTATTATTTGTGCATACATTAATATATATATCAACAAATTATTTTAGCAAAAAAAAAAATTTTATGTGAATTTTTAATAAAAGTAAAAGGAGATAAATTGCTAATAGACCAAAATTATTTAATGTTATTAAATTTAAATAATATTTTTTAATATTTGTTTTAGAAATTTTGTTTAAGTTGTTCAATAATATATTTGCATTAATATGTGTTTGCATTAATATATTGATCTTAAATTTTAATAAATACTACAATAAAAATAACAAATATATTACTAAAAATATAAAATGTAACATATCTGTAAAACTTCAATTTTGTAAATCTCATGTACATATTTCATTACATAGTAAAAAAAAAAAAAAAAATTACATACCTATATTATGTGTCTCCCCTGAAATTGATGTAGTTGTTGTTGTTGTTGTACCAGCAGTAGTATATGAATGAAGAACATGACCTGGATAAACAAAACCAGATGGCACAAAACCTTCATTCCCATCACAATGTCGAAGTACCCAGAACCAATCTGGATCATCTCTATTTAGTACTGTGACGAATTCTCCTCTTTCTACACTTACATCATTTTCATCTCTAGCCACAAATGTATATAAAACAATGTACCTTCCAGCTGATGGATCCTATAAACCAAATTTTTCTTTTAAATTTTTATTTTTGTTAATTTAAAAAAATAATTTAAAATAATATATTTTACTTTGAAAAATGGATGAACTTCAGGCTGTGACTGTGTAGCTTGAATTGAATTTTGTGACTGACACACAGATGGATTAACATTTATATCAGCAGTTGTAATATTAATATTACGAGCATAACTTTCACAATCTGAAGCTGAACCAGTATCAGTTTGTTGATTATCCATCCCTTGTGATCTCCCTGAACTAACTACATCTGCATCATCCATTGAACGGGGTAATTTTTTCTTTACATTATTTATAAGGGCCAGTGTTGTTTCTGCCAATTGAGACGTGTAAGGAGCACAATATGAATGAGGAACAAAACCTTCCATTCGAGTATCAGCAGCAATAACATATACCCAGTCATTTTCTCTATATAGCACATTTACCACCTTAAAATATAAATATCCGTTAGAAAATTTATATATATATTATTATGAAATAAACTATCACTTAAAATAATAGAAAAAAAACATTACCTGGCCTCGTTTAACTTGAAGTTCATCATCAACACATGGTGTAAAATCATGTATAATGACCATTTTACTGTCTGGAGAAAGTCCATTTTCTTTTTCAATACCCACTCTTACCAATGTTTCAATACTAGCACTTCCAGTAATACGACCTGGAGGTATTCTACTAGACAAACCCACCCCTGGTCCTCCAAGATTATCTTTTTCAAGGGCAAAATTATGCACCCCCACTATAAAAAGAATGTAAAATTAAAAATAATAACATTGTATTGTTAAAAAATTTAAACTAAAGCAATAAACAAATTTTTAAATAAAAATATTTAATTTTGATATAGTTTTAAATTTTTTATCATTTAATAATTTTAATGAAAAAATAAGGCTTAAAAGTAATGAATTAAAAAGAGATCAATAAAAAAAAATATTAATTTTATTAAAAGGATGAAAATAATGTTGTTGAACATAAATTTTATAAAAAATTATCGAGTCATTTATTTGACATTTATTATGTGAAAAATAGAATAAAAATTTGTTTGTGTATAAAAAATATTAATTTTACATTAAGAATTTGTAAATAAACCACTAGTGAGATGTGATTGAAAAACAAATTAATGTTTGGTACAATGAAAGTGAATGAAACCTAATATAATTTACATAAAAAACTATTTTTGATACTATTTTGTATTTTTAAAAATATGTGCAAAGGTAAAAATTTACCCTAACCGATGCGTTATTCGTTAAAAATTGTGATTATTTGAGTGAAAGAAAAAATCAATGATAATTTTTAATGAGTAAAATTATGTGAAAGATCCAAGCTCATCAGAAGGGATGAATTATGACAAGCGAGGGAGCGCTCAACAGGTGGTAATTTCAATGCTCAGACGTTACTTCAAACGAGATAAAGATTAGAGGAATCGAGTGGAGTATTAATGTAATATTAAAGAGTGTGTTGAATGTATGTTGACGTCCCGGGAAAATGCGAAAAGCTCGGGTGAAAATTAATAAATAAAATAAAAAAAAGGTGCAAGCGGTAAGGGCCAGGGAAAAACAACTCACATTTCTTTTTCTTGCCGCGGCGTATGCGCACCGGGCAGAGGAAAGCCATCCTCCTTCCTCACGTTAGCTCCTTGAGATCGTCCCCTCTCGGCGCTGCACGACAGCGATCCTTTGCTCGCGCACTACATCTCTCCGGAGACACCCGTCCCTTTACTGCTTCAAAACGAACATGATCGCGGTTATACCGTTGGCCCGCTGCTATACTCCGCGAATAAAAGACACGGGAGGACGAGGAGCGCCGCTGTCGCGCAGTGTAGAGTGCACGACGGGCCCAGAGACCGAATCTCGACGACTCCCTCCCCCTCTCGAGGAGGGCCCAAAAAAAACTGAAGACCGGAGAAGTTGCCCCCGAAGTCGAAGTGCGAGTCTGCGGTTGGTCCTCGTGCACTGCTGCGCGGACTCTCGCCCTCCTCCTCCGACGGCGCATAAACTCGTTTCCCTCGACACCCGCGCGCTCCTCCTCCTCTCGCGAGACGACTCGGAGTCAAAAAGTGCAGCCCCCACCCCGCACACATGCAGTGCGCGCGCTCTGCACTGGCCCGGGGATCGATCGCCCCGATCGAACACCTGTGCGTCTCCCCGAGCGGACGATGCGCCGATGCGCACCAGCACTGCCACGGGCACCGTAGAGCGAGAGAGGGAACGAGAGCGAGAGCGAGAGAGAGAGAGAGAGAGAGAGAGAGAGAGAGAGAGAAAGACACCCGCGAGACCCGGACCGACTATTCCATCTTTTTGCGTGGTTGGACCGGCAAAAGATCGATTGTCGGTGACCGTTGGTCCATGCCGATTACACACTCGTCGTTGTTGGGGCCCGAGATCGGGGCTCCCATAACCAACCAACGCACAGACCGCGGCGGTCCCTCTTGGGCTTAGGCCCTACCTACAACTAGTAACCCTGCGACTTGGCCCTCGCTCTATAAACTACGCAACCTACGTAGTAAATCTACGATCGATCGATGACTAATTTTAACGGATCCCCTCACCTACACGCACACACACACCACACGCGCGCGCGCGCATCCTCTCACCCACCCCTCGCGCAACCGAATATTCGGCCGCCGCTCGCGTTACTCCACGCGTTAATTTACAATTGTGCTTTACAAGTCCACACTTTGCGCAATTTTGATCATCATTATTATCGCTCGATTTATCCGACGCCCAGCATTTCAACAAAATACTCCCTTGAGTCGAATTTCCCCCGCTATCCTCATGAATTATCACGCTTATTCCGCACGATGTAAATAAAAATACAATCTTTACTCGGCATTCTAAACAAACTGTACCAAGGCATTAAATATTCTGGCCATGATTTTTAATGATCCGCTGTAAATACAGTCAACGATAAATTACAATTAAGTCCTCGGCAAAAAAGCTCTAATTAAAAGTATACTTTTTCGATTTATAGGCAGCCAAGGTTCATTGGCCTGTCTAGTCTGGCGATACTTACAGAATACATCAATGACACCCGTTGAACACTAAAATTTAAAAGAAAATTATTTTTTTATCATTAAATTGATTGGCATTGTTGCAATCGTTACCATTTTAATGATTCTTTACAGCACCAGTGCGTTTTAACAAGGCAAACTATTAAATTTGGGTATACACATAAATTAGTTTTTTTTTAATTAGTCCCCCCCGTCTGCGACGCAACAGGTCATATGGTTTATTTTGGTACTGGCACATGTTCCTTCAACTTTGTAATGTGATCATTTAATGTTTATATGCAGTTGATAAATAATCACTATCGTGAATTACATAAAATATCTCTCTTCAATATTTAAAATATCATTTACTCATAAATGTTTAAAGGCACATTAAAAATATTTTTAAATGAATTGAAAATTAAAGGTAAAACTGACACAAAACAATAATATCAATAAAAAGTTAAAAAGTATCTTTTTGGTAAACTAAAAATCAAAGCCAAGAATTTTCCAATTTTTCTATATTATTATTTTAAATAAGGCTATTCACCCGTATCATATATATACATACACACACAAACACACACACATACATATATATATATATATATATATATGTGTATACATTCTAGTTTACCCCTAAAATACGAACGTATATTAAAATTTTAATACAGCTGTAAAATCATAAAAATAATTTTTTCTCTTTTTCACTCTATTTATTCTAATAACCATACTATTAATTTCACTTTTTTTATTTGATGAAATTCAAGTAATAGTATACAATTACGATTTCACTACTGTTTCTTTCTCACGAATTGTCTCTTAAATAATAATTTGTAAAAACTTCAAATTTAGGTTAACATATAATGCAAACGTATAAAAAAAAAAAAATTAAATTTAAAAATAGTACTAAATTTTATTCTATAAATTTTAATTAATGCGATTTTGTTTTAAAAAAAAACGTATTCAAATTACTCAAATGTTTATTATTGTGATTTTTTTTTTTGAAAATTTTATCATATATATTTCACATGTAGTAGAAATTTATTTTGTTGCTCATATCATTTTATTCTAATTTTTCTCTTATTCAAAAATAAAATAATATAAAATAATATGTCTTAGCTTAATATTTGGTTAAATAGATACAATTTATTTTAATAAAAATCAATATATTAAATATATTTTACAATTCATTCGTTGGAATCTTTTACAAGAGAAAACCTTTCAAGATACAAAACTAATTCACAATGTTTAGTGTCAGGAAACATGTCAACAGGAACAGCCTTTACAGGTACTAAGGGCTCTCCAAAATATTGCTTTGAATTTGGACGAGCTAAATCCACTAAATTTCTTATTGCAGCCTTAGGATCACATGAAATATATACTAATTTATCCAAGTTCTTAGCCTTCCGCAGTGCTACTAGAGCTTTTTGATCTATAATATAAATATAAATTATTATTTAAATGATTATAAAAGTTATATATATTGAACTATAAATTTAATAGACAAATTCTTACGAAGTCCAGCTCTTGGTGGATCAACAATTGCAATGATATTTTTTTTTGTTGACCTATTTATAACAGGTAATAACACATCTTCTGCTTTTCCAACAAAAAATTCACAATTGGTAATATTATTCTTATCAGCATTTACTTTTGCATTTTGAATGGCACTTGGTACCATTTCTATACCAAAAACTTCATCACAGTGCTATTAATAATATAATAAAATATTAAATTTAAAATTGAAATAAAAAAAATAATAATTAATTACAATATTTTCAAATACACCAAAGATAATTTACTTTTGCAAAGATAAGACCAATTGTTCCAGTACCACAACAAACATCAAGTAGAGTACTATCAGTTGTAGGTTTTGCCAAATCAATAGCTGTTTTATATAACTCTTCAGCACATAAAGTATTTACTTGAAAGAATGATTCTGGAGAAATTCTAAATGTCATTCCGAGTAAAGTTTCTTCTATGTATGGAATTCCACTAATAAGTTCAATTGTGCCACCTCCTTCTCCACCAGCTCCTCTAAAATAATTTTTCATAAAAAAATTTAATTGTTCTAAAAATTAAAAAGAAATGATTTTCAAATATTACTTTTTTTCCATTGTTTGAAAATATAAAGATGTAACATCAGCTTCTGCATTACTTTCTTGTTCAAAAAACTCTTTCAATTTGATTTGCAAATTTTTTTTATCCTCATTACTCATATTTCGAGGATTTATACCAATAATTAACATTAAGTGATTTAATTGTGTTGTTCTAGCACAAACTTGTCTCCAATAACCATTGTGGGTAACCGGATCAAATGTATCTAATTCTGAATCTTGTATAAATTTTTCTAGTAGCTATAAAAAATAAATAGTAAGGTTTAAATGAATAACTCATAAAATTACAATACATTAAAATATAAAGAGTTATACCTTTATTGCAGTCTTCATTCTTTGAGGAATGTGATTCAAATCATAAATTGGCCCCACAGCTGTTGAACCAGCAGCATAACTGGAAAGTCTAAATCCAATCATTTTTGTCTTTCCAGTTATATCCAAGCCTACATAAAATTGTTTACAATTATTAATTATTCAAAAACTTTTATTTAAAAAATGACTATTTATTACCAACTGTAAATTCGCATTTATTTCTGTAAGCCTCTATAATTTTTGAATGAACAATTTTTCCTAAATTACATGGTAAACCATTGTTGTCTTTTTTCTGTTTGTTTAACCAATGACCAACATCTTTATTAACTTTTGAAATTTCTTGACCTAATTTATTAATTATAACTTTCATTTCATTTTGTTTAAATTCTAACTAAAATAAAAATTTTAATTATAACCAATTTTGAAATAACATGTGAATAACTGTAAAAAATATTTTTGATGTTACTTGTTCATTATAGGGCATATTCCAAAGAGGAGTTGTGCTTAATTTTATTCGATCTTCGGGTGAATAATTTTCAATTTCAAAATCTACTTTGACTTTTTTAGAAGATTCATTTTGCTTTTCAAGTTTCCTTTTCATAAAAGGATCTGGGGCAGGATTTGCAGCCTAATTATAAAATTATAATTATTTTATTAATCATTTATGTTAAAAAAAGGTAAAAAAAAAAGTAAATTTTTACATGAGCTATTAATTTAGAATGTTTCCACTCTGTATTATTAAGTACTTCAATGGCTTTATCTCGACACTCACTACTTCGAAAACAGACATAAGCCCAACCACTACCTCTTTTTGGTGGTTTAATTTTGCTGGCATTGAGTTCAAGTTTTTCATTTAAAAATTTCTTTAATTCACCAATTCCATAATGCTTTGGCAAACCTCTAATTTCTATTTTAAATTTTTCTGTGGTAAAATTGTCTCTTTGTAAATAATCATAGAGACCCTCTATAGTTTTTTCATCTTTCTGTATTTCATTGCTTAATAAATCTTCCTCTACTTCAGTTTTTCCTAAATTTGTATCTACTTCTTCATTATTTACTTCACTCATGTTAATGCACTTTAAAGGATTGTATATATAATATAATATATTATTTATACAAATTTACTTTGTAAAAACTGGTCATAATATTGTTGTGCAATTTAAAGGTAAAATTTTTGTACTACAATTCATATAAAACCACTCAATTTTACTCCACGTTCTCAATAACAATGCCTAACCTATATTACATGTGATCGTGTGCATGTATTAAAGTGCTCACGGACCAATCCATGCGCGCGCAACACACACACATGCGCAACCACGAGAGCACGCAGGCACAGTTATGATGATAAACAAATGTAAAGCACGTATAATCTTTATAGACTCAATTTAATTAAAAATAAGAAATTATTGAACACATAAATTATTCGAAGTGTGCACAATATATTGCAAATATAAAAATGGTTGTTTGGCTCATAAAATAACAGCAGGTGCAATAGAAATTAGTAGGTTTGGCGTTCGTATTAATTATTAAAGAGGTGTAAATGACAGTTGGTATCGATTGAAAAATGGTGTTGGCAAGTGTATGAGATATTAAAATGGGATTTAATGTTTGAAAAGAAGAATTGGTTTTGGAGGAAAAGATCAAATGGTCTTGGATGTGGGTTTGCCGGGTCGCCACTTGGCAGTTGTCTCGCTCGAATTGCCGTTGCCGCTTTTTGTCGCAATCCATATTTTCAAAGGACTTTGTTTTGCGCTTTAAGCCCATTCTACAATAACTTCATTTCACTTGTTTTGCGGTTTATTACATTAGCGTTCCAGTATTCTTTTGTCTCCCCTTAACTTATTTGTATTAAAGCGAGTTTATCTAGCATAGGATGGAACAAGGATCATTAATGAAATTTGGTGAGCGTGGTTACTTGCATTATCATACATAATGTAATACATAATTGTTTGTACGCTTCCCCTGGTGCGACACAATCGTTATCACACTGAACTCTATATTGTGAAGCTTGAAAAACTATGTTGGTTGCGTTTAATATCCTTGTGTTTCCTTTCTCCAAGAAACGTAAATATTTTTAAAATTAATAGCCGATTGTGTACAAAACAGTGACTTCGTATTACTAACCGCTTCCTTGGGGAAGTCCCCGCTATTTTATTGCTGCCAAGGATCAACAATGGAGTTTAATAAGCCAAAACCTAAGGATGCGAAGGAATATACATTTAAAAAAACAATGGATTTGACAGATATTACTATTATGAACACACCGCAACCCCAAGCTTCCTCGACAATCGACCGGCGATCCTTGTATGTTTAACAGAATTCAAGCTTTAAATCATGATTCACACTAAATTAAATTGTTTTTACACACATTATAACATTTAACATTGTTTAAATATTCTATTAAAAATAATAAAATTTTATTTTTTAATAAAGCGAATTATTATATTTGTTTTTAGATTGCAAGGAAAAGTACAAAAACCAAACCATGAACAAAGTAACAAGCATCGGCAATTAAATTTTGATCAAAGCCATCTCACAAATTATAGTGATGAATCTTCATTAGGAATTATTCAAAATATTTCATCATGTAATACTTTTAAAATTATTATTTTAAAGTTTTATTTTGCTAGCCAACTATTTATTACCATTATTTATTTTTTTATAGTATTGAATGAAAATACTCTGGAAGAATTTAAGAAGAAAAAGGAACACATAGAACGTGAACGTAAAC
Source organism: Eupristina koningsbergeri (assembly GCA_018907245.1). Lineage (NCBI taxonomy): Eukaryota > Metazoa > Arthropoda > Insecta > Hymenoptera > Agaonidae > Eupristina > Eupristina koningsbergeri. The sequence goes on along the minus strand of JACCHV010000005.1, from coordinate 2,004,354 downwards.
TTGCTTACCTACTATTAAAAAAATGTAGTGATTCTGCTAATGGTGTTTTATCAAGTACATACTTTTAAATTAAAAATTATATTAATGTATTACGTTAAATATTTTTAATTTGCATTTAATATTTTTTATTTGTTAGAACCAGACAAAGAAAACAATGTAAATTCCTCTAATTTACAAAATATAAGTAATCATTCCAAGCATGCTAATATTAAAAATAAACAGCCCACATTTCCAAATCGAATACAAAATCAAAAACAATCAGATGATTTTGATGATAAATCAACTGATACTGCTAGTGTAAGTAATTTTATATGAATAATAATTTTAAAAAATGAAGATAATTAATATTTATATTCATTATGATTAATATTTTACAAATTTTTTATTTTAATTTTGTGACAATTATTTTTCATTCTTCATATTTACGTTCACATTTGTATTAAATATTTAGATTACTTTTGAACCAACGGAAATAACAGCTTGTTCCTCGGAACTTAATAAAACTCCTGAAAAAAGTGAACCATTTCCACAACAAAATTTTAGTGGTATTAGTTACAATAGTAATGTAGCGCAAATGATGGCTCAACTTGGAGATGAAGAGTTTTTGTCAGGTTCAAAAGCTGCTAATCAATTATTAGCTGATGAAATTTCTTGGAGAAATAATAAGCTTAAATCAATGCCAATAAATAACACAAATGATAAAGAACGTCTAGAATTATCATGTTTTTCTGGAGTTATTGGTGATGTTGATTTAACAGTAGATGGGGCAAAGGTTTCTGTAGGTGAATTTTTTAAAAGAAATTGTGGTGGAATGGGCCATTTATCAATGGTAAGTGCTTCTGATAGACCAAGTTTTGGATTTGATGGAAAAAGTCCAAAAAGAAAAGGAAAGTCACAAGCATTAGTTGATGAAACACTAACAACTGAAGGTTTTTATTATTTTTTCAATAATTATTTAAATAAAAGCTACAATATTAAATTTATAATAATATTAAAAAAATATTTGTAATATACAATTACTTGTAAGTACGTTATAAATATACAACATCAAAATCAATATTTATATGCATTTGTATACATTATTTAATATTCACTTAAAAATAAAATTTTATTAAATATTTTAAAGAAGAATATTTTTTAATTTATTATGAATATATTGATTATAATATTTAGTTGTTGTAATTTAAGAAAGTTAGTAAAATGTATTTTATCATATCTAGATGATAAAGAACCTAAAAGTGCAGATTCCACCAAAGAACCAAGTGTAATGAGTTTAAGCGCTATTGCTCAAATTTTACAAGAAAATGATTCTGAAACTCCACGAAAATTAGTCGATAGGCTTTTGGATGCTAATAAGAAGAAACGAAAGCAGAAATTAGAAAATAATAAAATTGCCAGTAATACATATACACTTGTACAAAATAACAGAACATCACTACCAGTTGCTGCTAGTACAAATTTATTTAATAACAATTATCAACAAAGTATAATGCAAAGCAGTGTTGGAAATAAATTATCCTTAGATAGTAGAGATGTTAGTGATTTAAATATGAAAAGTTTTGATGAATTATTAGATAAAGCAAATTTTCTTGACCCAAAGTTACGAAAATTATTAGAAACGAAATCAACAGATACTTTAATCGATGAGATATCGATAGAAAAACAGATGGAAAAAACAATTTTTGATCAATTATCTAATCAAAAACTTCAGCAAACAGGTATGTGTACAATAAATACTTTTTTTTATTTATTTAAAATATTTTACAAGGTTTTTATATTAATTACATACTATTTTTTATACTTCAAATAGATTTAAATATGAGTGTTCCACGTGCAGAATATTCCGTAATACCTTCACCAAGGCAATTGTCACAATTATCAAATAAACCAAATAATTTTAGTAATTCTACTTCTGTCAATAATTCGAGTTTAATTCTTGACACAGAACCATCTAATCTAAGCGATTCAGTATTTCCAAAAAATAATTCAGGGTCACAAGAAATAACTCTCACAAATTCATTACTTAAAAATCAATCCTTTGATACAAGTAGATATTTTTTTAGTTATTTTCAAATTATTTTGTACTTGAATTATGAATGTATGCTATTTTAATGAATATATTTTTTAGAAAAAGTTCAAATAGGAAAAAAAACTCAACAACTTTGCACATGTCTAGTTGGTATTTATAAAGAAGCCGATTTTGAATTATATAATGAAACAGATCATTGGATTGTATGTAAATTAAAACTTTATCAAATTCAAGGAGAAAAGGATAACATTCAACTTGATTTACCTGATAATGATATTTTAATTGAACCAGATGCACGGAAATGTTTTAAAGTATTTAATTTTATGTTAATGCTATAATAAGTTGATAAGCAAATAATTTTCATATTAAATTACTATCTTTTTAAAATTTAGATAGGTGCAATAATGCCACGCATGGGAAAAATAAGTGTTGTTGTTTTTCAAATACTGTGTTCAGATATGGTAACTAGGACAAATTGGTATATGAAACATATAATGTGCTTTGTGCCAGAAGAACCAAATATTAAAATTTCTACTTCTTCTGAGAATAATACTTTAAATTTTCAAATGATAACAGAAGATACAAGTAATAGCTTACCAATTAGTTGTGAAAATGGAAATAGTATAGAAGTACCTGTTTTACTTCGTTTAATTCAAGTAATTGATTCACATCATTTTATTTTAAAATTATTATTCTAAAAATTAATTTACTTATCTATAAATTAAGTTATCTTAATTCATTGATTATTAAAATTTATATTTTATTTCATTATTTCAAAATAATTATATTATGCATATTTAACCAATTAAACCATTCTATTCTCTTATTCTTTTTTTATATTGATGGGTATTACAAAAAAAAAATTTTTTTAAATTTATATGTACTATTTTTTATAAATATCATTAAATATTGAACTCTGTTTTATAGAAATATAATTCAGTTCAATATGTATGTATGAATTTAATTTGATATTTATAATTATTTATAATATATTTTTTTATCTTTGATTTCTGCAATGCCTTTATAAATTTTTTTACTTGATACTATATATAAAATTGATTAAAATTTTATTTTAAATAGGATGAAACACAACTTTTTAGTATTGGTGATTGTTTTGATGATACCACTACCTCTATAGGGAATAAAAAAGAATTCATACATCTTGTATTAAAACCAAAACAATCTGTAACATTAAATATTGATTTCAAAGGAATATCTCTTCAATCTTTTGAAGGTAATAATACTTTAAATTATAAATTTATTTTATTTTATTTTTCAAAAAAATAAATGAAAATAATAATACGTGTAAATATATATTTTTTATACACAGAAAAAGCTTTAAAAAAAGGTGTACATAATGCTGAAGCCAAATTAAGGGTATCAATATATTTTAAAGAAAATGATGAATACTTTATTCAAGAAATACCTTTAATAGGTGCAATAGGATCTTACAAACTTGATGTACTAGATACTCAATTTCCATTAGCTCTTTATCCTAGAATAAGTAAAATATTAAATCTTAAAAATTCAGGCAGTATTATTGTATCAGCAAGTGTAGATATAGTGCAATCAAAAGAAAATCAAAGTGAATGTAGAGATTTTTTTATATGTCCTAATAATATTGTACTTAATGGAGGTGAAAAATCAGCCTTGCAAATTTCTTATAAACCTGAAAATAATAAGACTGATAATGAAAGGTAATGTGTAATATATTTTTAATCTTGGATAATTTTTATATAACTTTATTTTCCTTCTTTTCTCTATTTCAATAATTGTATTCCATTTTATATTTTAGAAATGCTATGATCAGAATTGCTGTAGGAAATAAGTTATCTTTTTACCCTATTATTGGAGAAAAATTAGTGGAAAGTGATCAATTATCAGCAGACAGTTTTCATTTACAACGTGCTGAAACTCCACTACACTTACGCTCTCTTAGTTCGCCAACCTCACCACATAGTTTAATTTTTAATAGGTATTTATTTATTATTTTAAACCTTTGTAATATTAATATCATCCACATTTTAATTTCTGGGTAATATTCATTAACAAATATTAATTATTTATACCTTTAAAATAGTCTATTTTAAACTTATATATGTATTTTTTTATAAAATATTTCAAACGTTTAAAACTTATAACGAAAAAAAACAAGTTTTAAAAATAATTTTAAATTTTTATATAAATATTTTAATTGTGTTAAATAGATCAAGTACTTCAGGAAGAAATTCACCTGGAAGTACAGCTTCTAGTGGAGTATCAAATGAAGCTGGTGTACCTATTCGAGCAACACACACAGCTGTAGTATGGGGTAGTGTAAAAGTTGGAAAATCAGATGTTAAAACACTAACAATTCGTAATACTAGTAATAATAAAATTAAACTTCTTGTTACTATAAAAACGAAAGATCAAAATTTTAAGGTATAAATTTTATTATATTTAATGTAAATTTATTGTTTAATTTTATAATAAATGTTCTTATTTGTATTTAGTTAGTTAGAGATAGACACACAGCTATATCATCTATGATATTAACTCTTCAAGCTACAGAAAGTAGAACTTTATCTGTTATGTTTACACCAAATTTACCACAAGCAGCTGCTGGTAAAATTATTTTTTCACATTATAGTTCTGTACGAGAATGTCCAATTTCTGGACTTGTAAAAATAGTGAGTTATATTAATTATTTGTATTAAAGAAATTACATTTTTAACTATTATTTATTTACTTATAATTTTTTATTTTACATTTTTGTTTTGTTATTTTTTATATATTAGGTTCAATTGTATGGTTATGGTGGATATGGTAAAGTTGAAATATCCCAAGCTTTAAAAGACACTAGTGGTCAAATGTGGCTTTCTTTAGGAAAATTAAATTCAGAAGGTATTTTACAAGCAAAACTTAAATTACACAATACTGGTGATTTAAAGTGTTTTGCAAAAATAAAACTTGTTCCAAAAGGTTAATATTCATTATGCACAATTATTTATGTAATAGAAAATATAAATGTATAATTATGTTTTTAGCTTTTTATCCATCTGTATTGTCAAGTTGGCATATAGAACCAATTGAATTATTACTGAGTCCAGATCAAATTCAGTGGGTCACATTAGAATTCCGTCCAAGAAAAGATGATGTTACATTAAATAACCAGACAGGTGTTATTCATGTAGGTACATTAAAAATATCACATGGTGATGAACCAACTAGATTACGAATAAGGAGGTAAATAAATTTTAAGTTTAATGTTATTTTATAATTCTATATTAAAATATTTATGAAAGGATTAATAAGATTAATGAAACGTTTCAAAATATTTTAGATTATACAAAAAATTAAAAGACACCGGACAGCTTAATGATAGAATAGATGGATATAATGATGAATTTAAAGATGTTATCCAACCATTGTGTAAAGCTTTTTCTGGAGAATTATTTACCCAAGATTTAAAATTAATTGGAGATTCAGTGGTAGGATATCACAATTATGTTAAATATAAGCATTAAGATTTAAAGTACAAAAACAATTTTTATTTTAGCAAAGTCTTGGTGATTTATGTAAAGGAGTTATTCAAAATGAAGTAAAATTAACCATTGAAACTCAAGCAGATGAAACTATTTCTATGCTTCCTGATAATATAGATGATTCACAAACATTTTACTCATTATGTGGTGATCATAATAATGAATCTCATTTTGGAGCAGAAAGTTTTTTACCTACTAATTAAAATTTCAATTTAGTGCTTCAAAAAAAAAAAAAAAAGAAGAAGAAATATACAAAAATTCTTGCCTTTTTAAGATATTATTGAATCACAAAGATAAAATTGTACAAATACGAATACTGCACTGTATTTATATATAAATAGAAATGTAAATTTTTTATTATTTTATATTCATTATACAATTTTAATATTTTTAATAGTTCAGTTAAATTTTATTTCTTATTATGACAGTATTAAAATTAGGTATTTGACATTTTTAAATAAACGATATTAAACAGATAATTATGTTTTTTCAATGTCAGTTGTAATTTTAAACTCAGGCCCATACTTTTTAGATAATGTCTTTATTATACGAACTATGTTATGAGCATCATCTATACCAGAATGACATCTTCCTTGAAAATCCATATCCAATTGACTCAACATACTCTTTAAACTCTTAGGATAATAATTTGTTTTTGCACAAAATGCAGTTTTTATATTAATCCACTTTTTAAAACACTTTGGTAGTTCAATATTGTTAAGTTGACATTGTTTTGGAAGCATTACTTTTAAATCCCAATCACCAGATGTCACAAAAGCACTTTTATCTTCTTCGCTAAAATATTCTCCTTCCTCCAACCACTGACAAAATTTTTGAAAAACTTCTGGAAAATGCTCTTCATTATCTACAGTTTCTTGCATTATTCCAGTTAATTCTGTACAAAAAATTGATAAATTTGGATGTACTTCTGGTTTAACATATTTGTGAAAAACATCCTTAACTTTCCAATCTGGACCAGAAAGTACAATACAAGGAAATTCAATTATCTCTTGAGGTTGTAAAATTTCATTCTTTATACAAGTTGCTTCAAAATCTAAAACTAATAGATTCTTAAACAATTTTACTTTTTTTTCTGGAACTTTTAAGTTTTTATATAACCCCATAATTGCTCGATGTGCCATTTTAAATGTAAACTCCAAATTTTTTATTTTGTAATAGTAAATTTGTGATCACTTCAATATGCATATGCATATCTTTTTTTCTAATATACTTTAGTTTTATTGAAATTAAACAATCATCTTTATATATTACACATATTATTTATTAAATTTAAGCTATTTTATGAATTAACTCACATAATTAAAATGTGCTTAGTATTATATTTAATTATTCCTATTAAATTCGTAATAAATGTTCGTAAAATATATTAACATTTAAGTTAATAGGAACAGTACACTAAACATTAGCCACAAATAGGTTTACTAAAAAAAAAAGTTTGTAATTTAATAATTGATATTTTATTTCAAGTCTTTTAATTTAAAAAATCAATTGAACAAAAATTTGAAACTTAAAAACCAGAGATACGTATATTATTTGACTAAAACACTTTCTTGGTATAATTGGTTATATAAATTTGTTTTTATTATAATATTACATAAATGTACATCTTGTTTGGCTTTGGTTAAGAGTTAGTAAGAACATGTGGTGGTCGTAGATACAAACTCACTGATTGGTCAAGACGAATTTACGAATTGGTATTGGCCAGTATTTTAAATTGTGGAGGTGTTTAAACTAGGGTGTCCAAGCCATAAAAATGAGTGCCCTATACCTTCACTATTTTATAATGTTGTAATTATACGTCGATAATGATACGTAGTCTTCTTAAATATATTTATATTGAGTTTAAAAACTTTTTTTTCCTTTAAGAGTATTAAAATGCAAAGAAATCTAAAAGTAAAATAATTTAAAAAATCCCCCTCTATGTCCTTTTTTATGAATCGATACTGATAATCCGCTTATGTTATTGTTCTCCAAACGCTTATAACAGTATAAAAAGTTTCATCCTAACCAGTGTGTGAAATGCATTAGTGCACATTTAAAAATTAAAAGTTAAAAGTTACGGAACTATAATTTCAGGTATGTTAATTAATTAAAAATACTAATATTTTATTAGACAGCATATTAATATATAATATTTTATTAAACAAATGATACTGGTGAAGTATTTACATGAAAAATAATTGAATGACTTCTTTAGTTTTTAGCGAAAATTTTTAATTTTATTGAATTTTTTTTAAAATTTATTTTTAAAATTGAAAAACTGGTATAAAAGAAGTATGTGTTTCAAGGAGGAAAAAATCATTGACACGCTTTAGAAAACTGTAGTATCACACTTTGTCAAGCATGACGAGTCTGCGTGAATTTAAATACATCCGTGAAGTTTACTTTTGCTATCCTATAATTGTATATTACCCATGAATTTATGTTAAGTGTTCCGATACGGAGTAAATGATGTTAAAGGTCGTGATACCATGCGACACCGATAATCCCAAAGAAACACCTTTTTCTTCTTTATACGTAAACTTTATACCACAGCCACGATCAAATTACATTTTTCAATTTTGAAACTTATCAACAATTTACGTAAGCGTATATTAGTAAATATACAAAAAAAAGTATTTATATGAATATTTATTATAAGAATGCTTCTTGAACTGATTTTTATCAAAATCTTCGGTTTCTTTAAAAACTTATTACTCGTTCTTTCGTACTCACTATATTTAAGCAAGCAAGGTTTAATTGTGATACCATTTTACGTTTTTTTGAACAATGATTTTATACAATTGTACATTTTTACCAGGTATATAGCGTAAAAAAAAATAGATTATAAAGGGATCAAGGAAAAAAAGTACTTGAGCTATGATTAATAATAATAATTGTAAGGATATAAAGGAAATTGGGTATTGAATAAGGCAATTGATGTTATGGATGACAGAAACTGAAATTGTTTGGTTGGCACAAAAATCCTTCCTTTTTAAAAAAAGGAAAAATTTATTTGAAATAAAATATAAAATTAACTAATTGTTGTAAAATGTGGTGTCGTTGGAATTAGTTTCTGCGGCTGACACATGACCTTTAACCGATTTTGATTAGGAAAGATGGGATTGACAATACACCCTGTTTTTTTCTGATAAAATTGTTTGATCGCAGGATTATCGTCAAATGAGTTCTAATAGCTACGATCTGTATTGGCTGAGGTACTATAAATATAACTCATTTGCAAAATCACAAAAACAAACGTAAGTTCCAATTTAGCAATTAATATAATCTTCCAATATAACAATAATATACTATTATGTGAATAGTGAAGTTTAAAACGAAATGGATTTGGAAAGCTCTTTAAATATAATTAGTTATAATAGTAGTCTTTATGCTATTTCATGAATTAAAAAATTTATGTTCGAGTTTTCTTTATTGTATAAAGTTTTTAATCATCGAATAATAATTAATTCGATAACAAAAACAATAAAGGAGAATAATTGGTAATAAACGAACGAATATTATTATCAATTACAAAAGCTAATTAACGGAACAAGTTAATTTAATTAATAACTATGATTAGAAGATTCTGAAATTACTCATGGTTCTTTTACAACTACAAAAAAAAAAAAAAAAAAAAAAAAATAATAAATACGATTGCTTACGTTGCCACAATTTTAGCGATTTTTAATATTTTTCATTTTAGAAAGTTGTTTCAATTGGAAAAACAAAAAGTATTTACATAAATACATACATGAATTATTATAAACACTGCATTTATAAATTGTTTAAATAAGAATTAAGTAAGATTTTTACTTTACTGTATTAAATTTGTGAATGTAATGCGGTATTTAAAATTTTTAAAAATAAAAAATGATTTAAAAAATTCATTGAAAATATTTAAAGTAATTAAAATAATTTAATAATCATTTTAATTTATGTTTACCAAACATTAATAATTAAAGATTAAAATGATTTTTTTAAATGATTGATATAATTTTTTATTCATTTCAGTGCCATTTTTATTTTAAATTATGAAATTAATTCTATTGATTCAAGCATTAGAATAATTATATGGTTTTAGAAATTATTATTATATAAATTAATAGGAATTACTATAAAATAGATTTTGTCTGAAAATAGTTGTAAATCAAAATATCACTAGTTTTTTTTAAATAAAATTTTCTAATTGTATGTAAAATTTTTAAAAACTACTTGTGTTTTAACATAATATTATAAAAAATTATGTAATAATTGAAATTATTATAAACAGTTTATACATGCATATTATTCAAACGCTCTGAAGGATAATTATAAAAATTTTAATTTTTTGGCTTACTAAATTCCTTATATAATAAACGTAATCGTAAATCTTTTTTTTCGGAATATATTGGTCAACTTACATTTATAAAACAATTATTGATTATAAATTTTTTAATTTATTGTTTAAAAAAAGAATATAAATGCACGTGAAGCAATATTTTAAGCTAATTCTACTATACTAATTCAACATCATATTATTTGTGTTAATTTTTAAGTGAATTGGTTAAAAATTTTGTACATATATTTATGGATGTATTTATTATGGTACTTTATTTTTATTAGTTTTTGGTAAATATTACTGAATTTATAAATTTGTATTATTTTTTTTTTATAATAAAAAACAAATTGAATCAACTACTATACCAATGAGAAAATTTTACGGATCTGTATATAGAATTCAACTATATCTTTGACTAGCGCATAACTCTTACTCATAATATAACCGACTAAAATAAAACACGAAATATATATATATGTGTAAATACTGTTACTCAACAAATTTAGTGTGTGATCTCAGTAATTCCAAAACAATTTTTAATCAATTAAAAAATTAAAAATTTAAAAAATTACTTTTTTTAACTTTAATATTTATGTTCTTAATCAAAATATAATCTAAAGTATATAAAAATTTTCAAACAAATATTAAAATATTTTATTTTTAGTATTTTTTTTTTAAAAAAGTTAAATATTTAAAAGTTAAATAATAATTCTTAAAGTAGAAGTACTTTAAGTCAACTACGTTGGTATCATAAAAATACGTTTTTTACGGAAAACGGATCATTGTAGCAGAAAGAAGTATAACCTCAAAAAATTACAGGTACCTACAGAAGAAAATGAAACAAAATGAGTCTACTGGTAACATAAATATTGAACGAAATTTCCTTAGAGCTTTAATTTAATAACGCTTAATAATAATAATAAATAATTAAAATTATTCCGTGAATATTAAACGTGATTGTAATTAATTTTATTTTCTACGGCTTCTGTGATGTAACTTTTTCGGACTTTTTTTCAGCTACAATGGTTTCAACTTCATCATGGACGGAGGAAGAAATTGGAAGAAAATGGGATCGATGTATAACGAGTGCAATGGTTAAAACAGGTAAATAGGAAAATCATCAACGAAAGCTTGTATAAATATCAATAATTTTCATTTATCTATAAGTTACCTTTTACTTGCATTGATTCCAGGAGCTGGTGTATTCATTGGTACTGTTATTTCCTTACTTTTTATTAGGAGTAAGTACTTAAAATCTAATTATTCTTATTTTTGTGTTTTCGATCTTTATATTATTATTTTAGCTGCATCTTAAGTGATGTTTATTTTATTTTTATTAATAATGATCTCTTTATATATCATTGATAGTAATAACTTTACTCCAATATTTATATTTCATTATAGTTAATACCTAAAATATTAAAAATAAAAATTTAATTTTCAATAAAAATTATATTATTTATGTTGTATGAAATCTATATATTATATATTATTATATAATATATATTTAAATCATAATATCTTATTTGTTGTCAAAAAGAAATATCAGGTTTATTTTATATACTTTAATACTTAAAAATACAATATTAATAAAAAAATAACATATTTGTTAAATTTTAATTAAAATATAAAATATTTATATAAAAAATCTATTGTTAATTACTATCATTTCTTTCATTTTATTAAATTATAATTGATGGATAGAGATCAAATACTAGTAATAATATTTTATTTTTTTTTTAATTTTATTAAGTTACATAGTATGTAAGTAGCTGGAATGATTTTTAAAAATATTTGTTTCGTTACACATAAATCAAGATATACAAAAATCAATAAATATTCAGTCAATAATATTTTTCATAATGTAATACTTTTTTATTTTTATTATCAATATTAAATACAATTTGTTAATAAATATCTATTATAAAGAACACATATTTGTAATTACTTAAATATAATGGATGTTTTAAACTAAAATATTATTTTAGGAAAATGGCCAATTGTAACTGGAGCAGGTTTTGGGTTAGGATCAGCGTATACAACTTGTCATAAAGAAATTAATGATACATTTGCAAAGAAGAAGGAATAGTTAAGCATATTATGCATAATTGCACATAAAGTTGCTAATTATTAGGTTAAAATCAATGTACTTTGTTAATATGAAATTACTAGCTCAATTTATTTTTAAGATAAATATTGTGACTGTAAAAATATTTAAAATATTGGATTGCAAAGTTTATCATTGCAAAAATCATCTCTCGATGTAACTGGAATCAATGGAATAAAATACTTTTTTGGCAAGGTAATGTAAAGATATTTTTTGTATCCCTCTGTGAAATGAAGTTTTCATCGATAATAATACTAGTTTATTTAACTTTAATGAAATATTTGATAAAAAGATAGTTAGTATTAAACGAGATTGTTAACATATTTTTAATAAAATTTGTTTGTCTCTTGCCTATGTCAAGAAAGTATGGAAATCAAAGAAGTTTAATGCCATAATTTTTGTAGATTAATTCACAGTCGTTAATTTAATACTTAATAAATTATATGCGTTAATGTAAAAGGAAAAATCTTATGTAAATTGACTTTATAATAAATCTATAAGCTTATCGTTGTAATGAAAATAATATTTAATTATTTATTTATTATAATTGTGCCGATTAATTAATTAAATACCAATACAAATAAAAAGGGTGGTTGTTTTTAAATAAAAATTGTTTTATAGAACAAAAAAAACTAAGCTCCTAATTGGGTATCTGTATTTTTATGAATAAAAAGTAATTGTGGTGTAGTGGTTGCGAACGCATGCATTTGATATGTATCACATTTTTAAGAGAACACCTTTAATTATTAAGATATTCGGGTAAATCTGCCAAATGGGAAGATAAGTAGATATAAGGAAGATTAGAGTGGGTTACATAAAAATTGCCATCTACCAAGATCATAATTCAAGCTCTGCAGCGACATTGTCGGCAAATCTTGGGAACAGCTCTCTAATGCCGGCTCCACTCCACTCCACTCCACTCCTATTTTCCCACACTACCACTCTACGAGTGCGCTGCAGACTTTCTGTCAAGGTCGCGGACGTGGAAGGTCTTGTGAATGTGGCTGTGCTCGGTCTGCGGATGCAATCCAGTGTCGTGCGGCAGTAGAGCACGTGGTGCGCGTATGTCGGTTGAGTCCAAAAAACTCTCGGAATCGTTCGTGCGAGGAACGAAAGAACTTGCTCCGGTTCTTTCATTCATAGGGGACGACTGGAGTGTTGGCTAGAAAGTTATGTGCTTTGGAGTTGCGCGAGTTTGTTTATTTGTTTCTCAATTCAATTATTGAATGGCTGGATTCGCTTGAACCATTCAAGAGCTAATCGATACAGCTTAACCACTCGACTGACACACTATCATCTGGAGCGACTAACTGCACAAATTACTATCCTTCCACGGATAATAATAATAATAATACATCGCATTATCAATTGTAATTCAATTTCAATTTTTTTAAAAAATTTAATCTTTGCTTTTCATTCATTTCTAATATCATATGAGTACCAATCCAACCAACTATTCATAACACGTTGTAAAAAAGTTTATTTATTTAATAGTTACAATTAAAATATTAATTAAATTATTAATTAAATTAATCAATTAGATAAATAGTATTTTTTTATTTTCAAATATTTATTTTTCTCTACAACTAGCTTATTTTAAAAATAATGAATAATTCAGAAATTGTTAATAAATATATTGAAAAAATAACTGAATTTAAACCGTAAAGGTTTTCTCAATGAAATTTAACAACTAAATTGTTTCAGTGCAAAAAATTTTTTTATTTAAAATATATAAATTTCTTCATAGTATAATAATTATGAATGTTTTATAAACATAAATTTAATTATAAATTTTTTGCACCTTAAAAAATACTTATGAAGTAATTATCTTTCCATTTTTTTTTTTATTATTATTAAAGTTCCTTATTAAATTAATTGTAAATTGCGGTGTATTTAAATTAATTATCCAACAAGTCATTATATATATGTGCATATGTGAGTATGCTTTGTTTAAAATTTATTAAATGTCAAACTCAATTATATTCTTTTTTTAATTAATTAATAACATAATTAATGTTAATACACAATCAATCTTCCTTAAAAAATATAAAATGTAAGCTAAAATAAATGCAATGCATTTAGAATTAAGACCTAAGTATTTATGATTAAATAATTATGTAATGTGGTGAAATTAAGTTTTCGTTGAACACTTGAAAGGATTTCTCTCTTTGCAAGTTAACATGTTAAGAAAAAATTTTCAACTCACGTGACAAAATATTTGTAAGATACGTATCAACACATGATACGACGAAGCCTTTATTTTCATCGCCAAATATATTTTTTTTTTTACTTAATTTAGTATTAAAATTATTTTCATACTTTTAATCAAATATAAAATCTTGATATTTATTTTTCAATTGATATTGAATTTGTTAAAATGATAGGATATTAGAATTCATATTTTTAAACAGTAACATTAAATAAATACATACGAAGAAATGATTTATTTATTTATTATGTATAATATTACTATATATTTCCAATTAATAAAATCTATTATCAATAATATTTTTGTTATTTTTATTTTATCATAAAATATCTCATTTAAACATTTTTTTTTTTTTTTTTTTTTTTTTTAATGAATAAAAATAACTTATAGTTTTAAGTAATTGTACAAATGCAGATATATTAAATTTTGTTTACATTCTTTACATATTTAATTGAATTTTCATAATTTTTATCATGCATTCTTTAAAATTTTTTTATTTTACAACAAAGGAATATTATAAAATTAATAGTAAAATGTAGTATTTTTTTTTAAATTTATATTATTGGAGATATTTTATTGTAAGAATAATTGTAGATTAATATTTATTCAGTAAGATAATAGTGATTCTATATACTAAAAATATAGATTATTGTTTTAAGAAAAAATTTAATGACATCTGCATTGATACAGAGTTAAGTTCAATATTCACAAATTCTATATTTTTTATTGTATTTCTATTAATTTATAGATACGAGAATATAATAATTTGTTATTTACATAAATTTATATCTCGATTAATATATTTTCAATTTTTTACTAAGCAATATCCTTCTCTAAGCTTGAATTATTTTAACTGTGTTTTGATATTGATATATTTATTTTATTTTATATTGAGCATTTTTTATTTTAAAAGATTGAAGAATATTTATAGTACTATTAGAATTTTTCACTATAATATTTAAAACAATTGTTTATTAACTTATGATTATTATTATATCACCTGTCACAAATTTAATTTCTACTTTTTTCATATTGAATGCAATGAATGAGTTATAAATATACGTATTTAATAATCTACTGTTAAAGGTATCTTATAAACAAATAATAAGCTAAATCATTAATATATACAATATTATGACAACTAATACTCAGCAATTTAAATTACATAATTTTTTCAGTTATTCTCGAAAATAATGTATTTTTTATCATTATGTTTTTATAAATATAATATTCTAACCATCGATTAAGAATATATTTAAAATTAGATAAAAGACAAAATGAAGCATAAACCGACTACAATTTGTGATAATACAACAATTTCGTATCAACGATAACGGAAAATTAAAAAAAATAAATGTTAATCAATAGCTGTGATTACTAAATTTATAAGTGAATTCCTTTTCCTGTTGTTGGAATAATTCAAAACAACCTTTACAATTTTTAGAAAGTTAATTATGGCTACTTTATTAAAGTGGTTTGAAATATTTAAAAATAGCTAATAATACAATAATTCATTCTTCTATTTTAAAAATTGTAAATTATTTGAAATATAATATGATAATAATAGTTAGTTAAAAATATTTTATTAACATAAGCTTTCAATGTATACAAATCGTTAAAAGCATTAATAATTTCCTAAACCATGTGATAATATCAAATTATAAAGATACAAAAACACAAATTATTATTATTGAAAAATCTTTAAGCGTTCTAAAATTAATAATATGTACCATCATTTTTTTATTAATAAATATTATGTAATAAATAATTACATAATAAAATATTAATAATGTAAGTATATGTTCTAATCAATTTCTTGTAATTTGTAATAATAATTATGTAAACAAAAGCATATTTTCATAATGATAACGGTTTTTAATCAATGATTATTTTAATTACATACAATAAAATGAAAACTGCAAAATATATGAATATCCTCAAAACAATGCTTACACATTCAGGATTGTATTTATTGTTATTTTTTTAATATTATTTTTTATCATATAGCTAGTGAAATAAAATAAAAAATAAGTATAATCTAAAAATCTGAATTTAGCACACTATTATCATCAATAGTTCTTTAACTATTTTTTGATAGTGTATCAAAAAATTGGAGAAGACAGAATACTGATCAATTAGTTGGTGTACCCTTTATCTTCTGTATCGTTGTAAATTATTTCTGGATGGTATGAATCTTTATTAATTATATACTGCGAAGTAATATAATTATTGAGTAAAATGTTTAACAAAATATATATTGAACCAAGTAATTTAACCAAGTTTAACATTATTTATAAAAATTTTTCATCATGATCAGATGGTAGTAATTGAGATTTATAATAAACATTAAAGTATTTTATAATTAATAAAGCCTTTCAGAATTAACAATAAAAATACATAATTATTTTTAAATTAAGTAAAATATGCATGAATAATCCATGATTAATAAATTTGTTTTGAATTCTATATCTCCTTGTAGCTATAAAAAAATTTATTTGCCGATAGAACGCAATTTTCAATTGAATATACATTAACGAATTAGTGTAATTGTAGGGTAAGTTGCAAAAGTCAATAATTCGCATCACATCATGAAAACGTTTAAAAATTAACTATTAATTCAAAGGGAAATCATTTAAACGCTTATGATTGAATGAATATATATTGTAATGCTAAAAACGATAAAAAATATAGGTTTATGAAAATTACCACTAAATTCTTCGTAAACTTTTAAATAATAACTTGCTAAAAAGTATTTTTTATTTATTCAAAAACTTTTTTTTAATGTTATAAATTTGAATCCAATTTAATATTTATTATAAGTGAACACGACTCTGTGATTGTTTAAAACTGTGTCTAAGTGATAAAATCTTTTCAAATATGGCAATTTAAATGTTAGATGATGAATGAACTAAAAGTACACCGTAATTTAAATTTATAAATTTAAGTCGTACAAAAAAATCGTTAAAATATATTTTATACAAATATTTACTTTTTTTAGTTTGATTATAAACTTTTTTAATAATATCCACTTAATATTAGTTCTGTGTTTACTCATTTGTTTTCAAATTTAGTTTTTTTTTTGCGTGTTTCAGAAATAATTCATCTCAACTAACTTCCTAAATTAAATAATGTGGTGTTTTTAAATTTACAACTTATTTATGGTTGTAAATTAATATTTTTGCCGAAATCACAATTTTAATCTTATTTTAACATTCATGGAAAATGTGCTGAATGTAAAAACCGATTATACAATTTAAAAATAGCCTATAATTTTTATTTTGATTAAAAGATAGTATTTTTATTTATATGTAATTAAATAGTAAAGTTAAAAATCATAATAACCTAAGCTTTATAGAATATTCAATAAAATTGATATGATTTTTCATATTTGATCAATAAAACATTTTTTTTTTTTAAATTGTTAAAGTATTTATATAGTGTAACGATTGGTTTTATAAAAAAGAAAAAAATTAAAGTTTTATAATTTTATTTATTTAATCTGAGAGATATATTCTCCTAGTAGTTTAATAGATAAATATGATGCATAAAAAATTTGTCTATTCTTATTTTAATTGTTTTATTCGTATTGAAAAAAACATTATAAACAATACTTCTATGTTCTTTCTTATGCAAGTTCTTGCGTAATCTTTAATTGGAATTTGTTTTTTAAATACGTCTTTCAATTTTGTTTCTTTATTAAATGTATTTTATTGTCTGTGAGTTTGGTTTTTATTGAATTAATTTCAAATTTTATCAGGTATTTGAAGATTACTAATTCATCATGGAAGAGTACAAGGAAGTAGTGGCCACCTGTGCCATGGTGTCTACAATGGGTCATATGTTATCTGGAACGTGAGTAAACATTGCATTATTTGCTTAGCCTAGTAAGAATTAATATTTATAAGTCAACTAATTCTATTTTTTCCCCGTGGCATATTGCGTATAGGTTGATCTGCAGAGATATTTACAAGAAAGGAACATCTAAAGGATTCGACCCAATGCCATTCATTGGTGGTATGGGAATGTTAGTTCATGATTTTGTATGCACATTTGTATTCATTTATCTTAATTTAAAATGACAAAATTTCATTTTAGTCAATTATTTTTACATAAACTGATGGTTCAACATTCAACATATTAATGAAGCTTTAGATTTAAAAAATCTTTATTTTTGAATTACAGGTGTGTTATGATGCTACAATATGCTTTCATTGTTAAAGATCCCATTATGATAAATGTTAATTTGTTTGGTTTACTTACAAACTCGATATATATGGCGATTTATTACTTGTACTCGCCTGAAAAGGTATTAATAACACCTTTCATACATGAAATGAAATTACGAATTTCCAAGTAAATAATAATACGCTCAATGTTTTTAGATAAATACATTAACAGTATTGGGTAAAGCGACTGCTTTTGTTTCACTTGTATTGGGATATGCTCAAATAGAAAGTCATGAGCATGTTGAATTTAGATACGGAGTATTAACTACCGCATTATTTTTAATTTTAGTTGGATCGCCGCTAATGCATTTAGTAAGCAATGAATATTTTCATATATATTTTTTTTTATTTTTGATTTTTTAATAAATTTTTTTATTTTAGGGTGAAATTATACAAACTAAAAGTACAGATATTCTCCCATTTCCCCTTATTTTTATGGGAACACTAGTTTCATTCCAATGGCTTGTCTATGGTCTTATCTTAAATGACAGCTTTATAATAGTAAGTGTAATTTCTATTTCTATTAAATTCAATTTGTTACTATTTTTCTAAAATAATTATTTTAATAGTTCCAGAATGGTGTTGGTTTCACATTGTCTTTGGCGCAGTTATCTTTATTTGCCATATATCCATCTACTCCATGCGACAAAAAAGACAAATCAAAGGCTGATTAAAAAATAATCAATCTTTTTAAATTTTTCATTTCGACTATAATAAATGGCTAGTGAACATTCTAATCATTACATTTTTTTATCGTTAATGTAATTATCTGTTAAAGACAATCTTTTATTAAATTTACTAATACTTGTGATAGAAAATCGAAACAATAATATAAGATAAATATAATTTATCATCTTTATACATAAATATATTTATATTTTTATCGTATAAACATGTTAATCTAATATGTAATGTATATAGCTAACAAAAAAAAATATTAACAGTACAAGAATATGTAAAGCCTTAAACATTGTTATATTATAAAAAATTTTGAACTGGCCGTAATATAATGAAACAAATAATCTAAAATTATTTAAATATTAAAAATTATTTTTATAAACATAAGTGCTATTTTTTGAAACAAATGTTTAAATTAAATAAAATGGAAAAATTTAATTCACATAAAAAATAATTTCACATGTTTAAAAAACTATGTTAAGAATTTTAATTGTTGTCACAACAAACAGTTGTGTATAAATTTAATATAAGCTTTTTCTAAACTATAGTGTATTGTTTTTTTTATTGCTATTATTCACCAGGAATTACAATTAATTTTATGTAAGGATAATTTTAGTATAAATATTTAAAAATAAATAAAATATTTACACTATAGTTATTCTTAGTAACATGACCCAAATAAAAGTAAGCATACTATAAGGTCTTATTTTTTAGAATGCAAGTAGAATTTAGATTGTATCTTGCAAAAAATGCAAAAAATGAAGGCAACTCTGTTTTATTTTCGGTTACATTATCCTTTTTGGAACATTTAATCATCAATTCAATTAAAATGAAATTCTACAAATACAACTAACAATTATATTTTATCATAAATTTGTATAAAACTTACATTGCATAATAAGAAGTTCAAACTTAATTAAAACACTTTTTAAGCATACGATTCGTTACATATTTTTGTCACTTGTTAACTAATTTTCTGTATAAAATCCTTGAAAAAAACACACGTATACATGATTAAGTATAAATACTTTAGAAATATAAAGAAATGGATACAACTAAATATAATTAATCAGTATTATAGATCAGCTGCTTTTATTCTTAATTTATATTGTATAAAAAATCTTATATATTGCAACAAATAGTGTAAATTTAGATAAATAAAAATGTTGCAAGAAGAATTTGCTTATTAAAACAATTATATAAGAATGTTGAAAGATTAAAGATTAATCTAAAATATTTTAATACATGAAGTATCAAATTGTGTAAATAAAAATTTGAATACATTTTAAGTTTTACTAATATTATGAAATATGTTTTTATTCATTATGTCAAACATAATTGATTATTAGATTTTATTTCAACTTAATACGATTCAATTTATATTTTGTTTATAAATTTAAATATAAAAACATTTAAAATGTAAATCTGACAATTTTGCAATGTTTTCTTATAATTCAAAAACGAAACTTCCACTTGAAATATTTATAAATTTAAATATTTCTGATTATCCACTATGATTGTGTCTAATTAAAAGGCTGCTGGTATCACAACTATTTAATTATATAAAATCTTTCAATTTAACAATAAGTACTAATATAATTATTCAAGTTTTATTTAAAAGAAATAAGAAAAAAAAATACGGTAAAAATTCGTTAAGATAATATAATAAAATGAGTCATTAATTCGGAAAACCACAATCCGTGATAAATGATTATTTCATTAGAATTTTAATAAAAAATCATTATTTATCATAAGATATGAAAGAATAACAAATATTTTGAATTTTTAAATCTTGGTTACGATATTAAAAATTTACCTTCGGAATGTAACTACTTATCGTAATTAAAACGATGTTTCAAATATATTAAACTTATACGTTATAATTACTCACGAATGTTATAATATGATTATTGTAACATTTAAATTGTAGTATAAAATAAAAAATTATTTTCTTAAATATATAAACATTATAATAAATATTATAATGATATATTATTAAGTAATACACTATTGAATTATATTTCTTTATAAATTTTATATATGAAATAAATTTAGTAATTACAAAAAGCAATTACATCACAAGATCCTATTTCGAAAAATAAAATTAACAAAATATCATAATAATGTTGTGTAATAAGTTAAAATGAAATAAAACAAACTTAAGAGTAATTTAAAATATAAATTGGAATAATGCGTATTATATTTATTATATATTCTATTGTCTTAATAAAAATTAATAATATAACTTATGCTTTTTTTTTAAATCATAAACGATCATTAGGATCTAATAAAATTACTTGTATAAATTAACAAATAATAATGTAATATTTAATAATTTGTAATTTAACGTGAGTTTAATGTTATTAGAAATATGTTTAGATATTATAATAAATATCATTAATTACATAGTTGATCATTAAATATTATTTTTTTAAATATATATGTTTGCACCTTTTGCAAGTATTTGAAATAAAAAGAAAAATTGTTCTATAAATAAAATACAGTTAATATAATATAAAGTTATATTTTTGATGTATTTATTTTATACTATAATATCCTAAGTATAGAAGCCCCCTTTTGTAGGAGGAAAAGCCATCCGCCCGCTGGCTTCTTCCTGAAGTAGAGGTGGTGTGTCACCGATTCAGCAAAGTCCGGGGAAGGAGGTAGACGACGCCGACCCTGACGCCTCCTGCCTCTGTACGACCCCCGCACCTCCTTATAAAATAGTCGTGTCGGGATCATTATTGCATTACTTGTATTGTATTGAACCTCACAAACACCACGAGGAACCGGGCTAATTCACCATTTTATACCCCAATTTTTTATACCCACAAAATACAAGAATATAAGAAGACGCACAAAGTCACGCATGAACTCGAACCAAATGCGACGACAATTAAAACGTGAGTATAAAAAATTTCGCGAGAACCGACATCCGCTATCGACAAAAGTTCAACCCGAACTACCGCAACCAAAATTTCAACCCAAAATTTCTATCCTCGGGCCTTGTAAATCATTTTCGACGGGACGCCTGTTTGAAGACTTTTCCGCGTATATCCGTTGCCGGCGTCGCCGCTAATAAACGGATCAAATTATATTTTAAGAAATCCTTGCCAGGAACTCATCTCCGATTTCCTTTGGTGCATTCGAGAAAAGTCCAGAACAGTATCAATGACATTAACATGACAGTATAACCCAATGAAAACTCATGTGAAATACTTTTAAATGGTAATTATTATTCTCAACATAAATTTTCAATTTACACTGCGAATCTGATATGTATTTTATTCAAAAAATAATAAGAAAAAATGTGAATCATAAATTGAGCAGATTTATTCCCATAATATTACTACATTTGTTTATATTTTTTCAATATAATTATATATATATATATATTGATTAAACATTCAGAAATCTAATATTTTTTGGTGTAGCACATATAATTAGTTTTAATGCTTTTTTCTTCCTCAATATTGTGTCAAATAGAATGTAATATATTCAAAATATTTATAAATTAAAGTAGTTATATTGAATAATTAAATAAATAATATTATAATAAAAAAAATTATTTTTTACCGAAATATATATTTTAATTTTTAAATTTAATTTTTAAGTAATCATTTTAAAATATGTTATGAATAGTATAGTAATCTTTCTAATAAATACCAGTAATGCTATATACAATTTTTGCAGTTAAGAACGAGTTAAAATTGGTTTATAATTCAGTATATTATGTAGTCATTATACAATAAATTTTTTACAAGAAACCTTCATTAAAATATTTTAATTATTATAATTAATAAGAAATCTCTGTTTGGGAAATAAATTATCAATCTGTTTTACAAAAATTATAATACTGCTTCCATTACGTTTTTTTCCTTTTTAAAATAATTTTCTTTATGAATTCTTTCAATTTTCTTTATTATTAAATGATATTTTATTTATTATCTCTTCTTAAACTTATTTGTTCTGAGTTTTTTTATTAATTCAGAGTATTTCAGAATAATTCAGAATGTTTTAAATTTAAATGACGGAAGGTTACGCGTGTGTACATACCTTAATTCCATTGTGGATTGTACTTTATGATTTTGGCGCGCTTAATGCTTAGTTACCGAGTATTTGTACTTACTAAATTATATTTTTAACAAATTTATATCAATATTTAAACAACAATGGTTAGTGATACTACTTTAGCAGTACGTGTTGGAGGAGAGCAGTTAGGCCAACATGTAAATTCTGAAGTAATTTTACTCGGCCAAATTAAGAAAGTAATGAATTTACTAATTTAATATTTTTAACCTATCTTTCTGTAATAATTTTTTTAATTTTTTTTTTATTAAATTTTCTGATCAAATAATTGTAAGTTTTTTTTCATATATAACGTATAATATACTTCAAAAATAAAAAATATTTGTAAAAATATTTTATGCACATTTGTAATAATTTTATATATTAGATTAAAAAATATGTATACACACACACAGATATATACATATATATATATATATATATATTTATAAGAATTTTATTTGAATTTAAACTTATTTTTTGATAAATTGCAAAGTAATAGCTGTAAAAATATTTAATAATGTATGTATTATTATTATTATATTTGTTTTTTTAATAGGTAAGTTCATCTGGAAAAGGTGTAGAATTGTTAACAACAGACAAAGTATCAGTTAATGTAACGTTGCCAGAAGCACTTAATGGAATTTCAGAAGGTTATATTGAAGTACGAGGAACTGCTGTGTCAAAGTCGACAATTTCATGTAAACATTATGTACTTTTTGAACCAGAGATGTGTAATGATTTTGGTAATATATAAGTTCATTAATTTATTATTTTTGAGTATAAATATAATATATATATATATATATATATACATATTTTTTTTTAGAATCTGATAACTATAATGCATTTCTTTCAACATTACATGTTATTGGTGATAAAAAATGGAAAATCACTTCGGATGAACAACCATATTAAATATTAGTTTATTTTTATATAAATTAAAAAATAATGTAATTTAGATTATTTATTAAATATTATATTATTTTAAAGGACAGGTTTAGAATTATAAGTCTTTTTTAAAAAGTTAGACTTGCTTATGATATATTTTATACAACTCCTACACCTATTTTACAAGATGCATCTAATGAGAAACATCGACATGTACAAGAAGTCACTGGGCATTCAGAGTGTTGTCTGTAAAAATTTTTATAAAATTTATGTTAACTTAATAAATATTTTATTCAATTGAATAAAGATGGAAATCTTTAATATTTCATACTTCATCTACTTACTGAAACCAATGTGTTATATGATTTGCATGACCACCATGTCTGCATGTTTGACACCATGTAAACCAATTACTAAATTCTGTTAATTTGTATTCTTCTTCATTTCTACTGGAAGTTCCAGTAACTGGTAAACCACTTACAGTTCCCATATGCATTAAACAAATAGCACATCGAGGTAAAGGTTTACGACAACTTGGACAAGCTGACATCTGAAATATAATGAAAATTGGTATTTAAAATATTTATATTTTAAATTACTTTTAATATATTTTTTTACCTTTAATTTATTTGATGTGCTCACTAATCTTCCAAATGGTCCTCTAGCTCGACTCAATCCTTGAATAAGAGTAGATATACTTTTGCCACAAAAATTACAAGAAATATACATTTGTTGTGGTGGTTTTTCATTTGTTGATGCTCTCATAACTATATCAAAGTGAGCTCTTTGAGTCCACATCTTCCAAGCATCCAACAAACCTCGATAACTAAATTTAAAACATGCATAAAAACTATTTTTATTAAAATGAGTATAATGATTTACCTTTCAATCCAAATTTGAACCTGACATTCTTGTAATAATTTTGGTGACAAGGCTCTTATTGCAATTAAACTACAGCTTTGTACGTCTCCAGTAATTTCTAAGTGTCTATTAAGTAGTTGTATACCTTCTAAACTTGCTCCTAAATTATAAATTATTTTAAAAGTTGTTTTAAATATATATTTTATAAAGTAAATATTCATTATTATATTTTTTACCTGTAAGTAAAAATCCAGCAAGATCTCCTTCATCACATAACTTTTGTGTCAGCTTTTTTAAATATTCATACAATTTATTGTCTGATAAAAACATTAATGCAAATGCTACTCTATCTTCTACAGCCATACCATTTTCATTCTATAAAGGTAAAAACATAACTTAATATTTGTCATTTAGAGTTGATAATTTATTATTTTATATTTAATATTTTAACTCACAAGCACACTTTCATAAGAATCATTATCAGCTGTTAAAAAGGCGAAGGTTGCTCGTAAATAAGGATCTGACAATTGTGATCTGGATTTCAAACATAATTCTCGCCACATACTATTTTTATCTTCTGAAAAACCTGATAATGCCATTGCAACAATATTCAAATTTGTTGAAACAGACATTTTACTAGCTCCTCTATTTAAAATTTCTATTGCTTGTCGTAAACATAAATTAAAAACAGATATTGCTGTTGCTCTAGGATATGCTCCTTCCCTTTCTAATCTTTCTAAAAACAAATTATTATATGGAGCATTTGTATCTTTTTCAAATCGCCATCCACATAATTGCAAAGCTTTGTCACGATCTGGAGATCTAATTTCATAAAATTATTATAAACAGAAAATATTAAAATTAAAAACTTTTATTTGCATGAAAAATTTTGTAAATATTTACCTATATGTTTTAGCTGTATGATTTGAACCAATGTCTGTCCATGGTCTATGCACAACATCCGATTTTGTGAAACCACCATTTGAATTTTGTCCATCTAATTTCAAAACTGTCCTAAACACATAATACATTCAAAAAATTAAATTTTGTTATTAAATTTTATAATTTAATAAATTGTAACATACCGCACACCAGGATGCTTATTGTCTGGACTAGGAATTGATCCATCTTCTACTAAAGAGCGACTAAGGTATAACCATTGCCATAAATTTTTTAAAGTTTCATCTTCAGCAAGTTCTCCATTTTGAGATAACTCTGGCTGTAATATAAATTAGAAATAAATAAAAATAAGATTTAAGTATTAAAAAGATAATTTATATTTACCAATAAACCATATTCTGCCAAAGCTCTACTTTTTGTTAATATTGAAATATCTTGTAAAGATTTATAAATACTATCATCATTAAAAATATATTTAAAAGACTTAGAAGCATGATTCCAAACAAGATGAGATCTGGTAGACCAATTTAAAGTTATTCTTTCATAGACAGTATAGTCAGTTAAACCTGAAACAATATATTTTATAATATGTTTCTACTTATGGCACAAAAATTTAACAAAAATTTCAACTTGTTTAATAATTATATTACCAAATTTAATATGAAATTGTGAAATTAATGGAATACTTTTCTATATTATGAAAACAAATTTAAATAATAAAAAAAATAAAAATTTAAAAATAGCTTTGTCAATATTAAGTTAATCAATTTGTTTCATATAATTAAGTTACATATAAAATATAAAATAATAGTAATTAAAAAAAATATAAAATTTAACCTAGTTTTAAATTAAAACAAAAAAGAATAAATAAATATAACATTAAATTTTAAAAAAATGTTTGAAAATTTTTATTAGCCACTTTAAAAACAACATTATTTATTTTTATGAATTAATATTTTACAGAGATTAGTTTAAGAATTATAAATTAACTATTCTAAAAATATTACATATAAAGATGTTCAATATTTTAAGAAATTTGTCTAAAAAAAATTAAATATGAAAATAATTTCAAATAACTTCTACAGTATTCAATTTATTATCGTGTAATTAATGATGATAATAATAATAATAATTACAATGATGATGATAACGATTTAATAGCAATAATTAATTTCTTAGATTTTAAAAAATGATATATTCATTTACATTTTTTTGTTTCGTTTATGAAATTTAAAAAAAAAAAACTATAATACATAAATAAATTGCTATAATTTTATTTAATGATCTATTTTTTTATATATAAAATTTGTTTTATATATATATTTATATATATATTATATGCTTAATTAAATTTTTTAATTTTGAAACTTTACACTAATGAAATTTCTATTATTTATATTTTATAAAGTTCTTTGACTTTTATAAAGTAAAACAAAAATTTATTTTAATTATTTTATATTCTAAGGAGCTATTTTTATTAATATTATGACATTACATCACTTACATTGTTGAGAAATAGCTAATAATCGATTTACATGGCTAGGATGCCACGAGAAACTTGTAGGATTTGACCAAGGTGGCGCAATTGTTCTTTCTAATGCACCTGGTTCTGCATCTTCTCCACCAACACCATAATGTTGAATGTCATGAAGATATAATGCCCCTAAATCGATTTAAAGTTATATATGAAACTATTTTAAGTTATAAATTATAAGACTTATTAGTTTACATAAATAAATTACCCGAATCTTTTTGCAATGAACCTAATAAATTATGTCTAGTAGGGCACCATAAAACTTTAGTTACTTGTCGTGCTTGAGATAAGGTAAGAACTGGTTTTTCAAAGTATCGTGTATCCCATATAGTAATCTGATTTTCAACATGCGAAACTAAATGATAATCATTATGTGGATTTACTGCTAAACTATATACAGCTTTTGTAGATGTTGTATTTACTATTTTTAATGGATCTGTATAATTTTATAAAAGGTTTTTAGTAAGTTCATTCAAGTTTCGTAATTCAATAAAATATAAATAATGGTAAATAATTAAAATAGTTAAATTATTTATAAAATTTAAGTATTTTCTACCTCTGAAGTCAATGATTTTTAATTGCTTATTATTAACACCAGTAATTAAACACTTTGGTTCATTGTTGAACCAAGCTAATGAATGTATTGTTTCAGAAACACCAGCTTCAGCTACTGGTTTTATTGATTCAGTTTGACTAGCATTATAATGATGTGCTCGTTCTGAGTTTATAGGACTTTTCAAAACATCCCATAATAGTATTGATTGATCAGTCCGATATTTATCTAAGCCACAAACTAATAAATTGAAATCTACTGGATTCCAAGCAACTGCATTGCATTGTCGAGCATGTTTAGGAACTAAAATATATATATAAAATTACTAAAATTATACACAAATAATTTTTAGTTATTGAAATTTTGTATACAATAATAAATATACCAAGCTCTTTTCCAGTTAATCCTAAAGAATCAAAAGCAGTAGGACCAAATGTAGTTAAAACTACTTTTCCATTTGCTTGTCCAACAGCTATTAAAATATCAGGGTCTGAAAGAGGGTAAATGTCAACACATTTAACATAGTGGTGATTGGTATTAGTTGCAAGAAGATGTGCAACTGTAGTATCTGAAACCTTTGTACCTAGATAATATATAATGTCATTAATGAATAGCAGAATCAAATAATATAAGATAAAAAAGATAAAATAAAGCTCACAAGAAGGTCTAACAGTATCTTTGATCTCATCGATTTCATATAGACATATTTCAGTTCCCCAAGTAATAAATTTATTTGAATGCACCGGAGACCACTGCACTTCTAATTTAACACTATTCATTTTTACTAAATTAATTAAAATCCATTCATAACAATAAAAGATAATATTTCATTACATCATTCGAATGTTATTTGCTTAATAGAAAATTTTAAACAGTTAATTAAATGTTCCATTTCTCAATGAACATTTTATTCTCAGAATATTCTTGCACGCTTTTATGTGTACTATAATTTAT
This sequence comes from Eupristina koningsbergeri, assembly GCA_018907245.1. Classification (NCBI taxonomy): domain Eukaryota; kingdom Metazoa; phylum Arthropoda; class Insecta; order Hymenoptera; family Agaonidae; genus Eupristina; species Eupristina koningsbergeri. The sequence continues at coordinate 1,975,499 of JACCHV010000005.1, read as the reverse complement.
AAACATTACGCCTACAGCGCCAATTGTCGGCAAACGTTGAAAAAGCCCACTAAAATAGCGTTGTGAAGCATCTGATAAATTGGTAATAAAGTTTTGTTAGAAGAATTGTCGTACGCGCATTTTATAAACCAAATCATAAGATATAAAGTATCATTTTACATGAGTTCACACATAAATGATAATAAATCACACATATTCATTTAAATAAACAATGCTACAAACTCAGAAATAACGAATAATATTTATAATTACAAATCATATTTTATTAAAGATATTTCTTTGTATAAGAAAACTATTTCACTTTACTCTATATTTTAAAAAAATAATTGAATTGATGATTGATGTTATTTCTTCTAGATACATGATTTAATTCCTTAAGAATTTATTAAAACATAAATTTGTTTGAACATTTTAATTAATATTAATAAGTAAATATTAAATAATATTAATTTTCCTTTTATTTTAGCATGTGATGTTTATTTTAACACGCTGTGTAATAATTAATAAATGTTGTTATCATCTATGTAACAAATATATTTAATTTAAAGTCAATAATTGTAGAGTATTGTAAACTTTCAAATAGCTACTTAATGTAAATAAAATGAAAAATTGAAGAAAAAAAATATCAAACAAATTGAATAAAATAGATTGTATTTTCAAATAAAATTTTACATTAATTTTTTGTACTTATAATTTGTGTATTATCATTTGATTGTCTAAAATGTTTAAAAAATCCTTAAAATGAAACAAAAATAAAATTTTATGTAATTTTAATACATAAACAAAGTGTATCAATAATATATACATGTATTATTGACATATATTATTAGTTTCTATTGTATTTCAAAACGATAATTAAAATTATATTAATATACTTGAATATTTTATAAATGAAAATTAATTTTTTATCATATTACAATTCTTAAACTTAAATTTTTTTTTGTGCTGATATTGAGAAATAATTTATCCAGTAAAAAATAAATAAAAGAAACAACAAACCGTATTAATAAAATGTTGCATATATAAAATTATTTATTTAAATCGAGAAGTTATATAAAATAATTTGTTTTGATTCTTCTAAAGTAATTATATTTATATTTGAAAAATTATAATTCAGCCTGTATACAGTCTAAACACATTCTCCTCCCTAGAACTAATAAATTAGTTAAAGTAATTTTTGACAGAAATGAATAGATATTAATAGACAATACATAGTAAATAATAAAAGATATAATAAATATTATTTTTAAAATCTACCGCATCTAATATTATTTATATAATAAATATATTACGAAAAAAAATATTTGTTAATTCAAATCAAGTGATTATAAAAATCAATTCATTTTTTAATCTTTCTATGGTAAATATTTTTACAATATTTAAAAAATTATAATACAGTTCGTACACAATCTCCTCCCTCTGTTAATCAATTACTTAAAGTAGTTTTTGATTGATATGAATAGATATTCAATAATTTATTTACTTCTTGCTAATGTACAATAGCATTATAGATATTAAAATTTTTATATATAATTAAAAAATATAAAAAATTATCAATAAAATATTATTAATAACTATTTTTGTTATTTCGATACGTATACTGCTTAATTTATACATTATTTAATTGTCATACACTTCATCAAGAAAATCAAGAAAAAAATTTTTTTTATTTTTTATGATCATTAATTAAATGAATAGATAGAAGAAAAATTGAATAGATTTGGATAAAATTGAAAAAAAAATTTGTTTAAAATTCAAATAGTAATCTTTTTGTATCGGAAAGTTCTTATATTAATTTTTTGTATAAATACATGGATTGGTTTTTTTATACACACCCTTAATCTTTTGAAATGAATGAATTTTTTCAAGCACTTTCCCAGTAATATTAATTATAACTGTACATTAAATTTATAATTTATTACTAAATAAATATTACATCAGAATTAGTACAGCTTTGCTCTCTTGAAATTTTATAATTTTATAAATGTTTTAATTTATTCCATTAAATGACATGACTAATTGAAAATTATTCGATAAAAAATAAGTATAAAGTTCACGTAATTACATTTTAATGTAAAAAAGAAATATTGTGAATTTATTCGATTTCTGGCTTGAATATGTTTCTATTAAAAATGTATATTAATTATTACATAGATGTACAGGTCAATAGGGCAAAGCTCCATTATTTACTGAAGTAAGCAAATGAAATTAATGGAATACAAGGGATAGAATTGACTCTGATACGACTGATGGCCTTGATAATTTGGTAGAAACGCAGTTTTTTTGTGTAAAATTCACTAACACTTAAAAAAAATAATTACATCTATGTGTACTTTAATTAATTACTAGAATTGAGATTTAACCTTGTAAAAGTATCATGGATAATAATGATATACCCCTTTGTAGATATATCAGCGCAATGGAAGTAGGTATGAAGTTTTAAAGATCTCTAAATAATAATACCATAAAATATCATTTTCATATTTTAATTAATTAATATGTTTGTTCACTCTATTCATTAATTATACTTATTAATTATAAAATGTACTTATTTCTATGCATATAATTATATTTTATTTTCATAACATTCATGTAAATAATTTGCATTCAAACAAATAAATATTTATGTCAAAATATATTATTAAAATAATGAAACTGTCAAATATTCAATATTTTATTAAATTATTTTGAAAAAATAATAACTAATTGATTAAACTTAAAACAAAGAAGAATACATTTATGAATAAAGTTAAGCAATAAATTAGTGTCCGGAACTCATTAACAGAAGTTGAAATTTGACTGAGTACTTTGCATTGTTGTAAGTGAAATTAGTTATTTATAATGAAACGAGGAACCTTTCTTTGTAAAAGATACTAATACGAAGTACGTAATGAGAAACAAACAAGATTACTCATATCTCAAAAAAGCAATTATTATAAAAATCTTACCTTGAATTTTCTAAAAAATATAATTAATTCATATGCGCAACAAAAAATTTACAGAGAAAATTAATTATTTAAAAATATGCAAATTATATATAATGTGTAGATAATAATTGATATTTTATAAAAAAATTTATAATACTTAAATAACATTAATAAATGTTTTCAAAAATTTTTGCAAATTTATTTTCTGGTTTATATTTATTTATTCATTTTTAATATTGTCGACACTATATAATTTCTTTGATAACTTTCTTTTTTAAACTTTAACTCATATTATATGGTAAAAACAATATCATATATTTTTAATGAATTAATCTTCAAAAATATCAATGCTCAAATTAGTACATTATCATAATTTATGATTTTAAATTATTTTTCCATTAATTTTTTGAGCATTGTACAAATAGAGTCAAATTCACAAAAAATGATTTTTATTAGTCTTCATACCTATATTACAAAGATTATACACATCTTCATAGATTATAATATTATTATCACTAAACGTAAAAGTCAGAAAAGAAATATTTAATTTAATATAAATTTCTTTCACTTTTTATTTTTCGTTTAGTGTAATACACTGATATACTATTTTATTTATACTTTTGTAACAATTTTTCTATCATAGAATATTTATAAATTCAAATGTCTTTATTCAGTAACTCTTCGTAATAATATTAATTCTATGTTTAATAATGCTCTTTTTCATTGATTTTATTATTTTTATATACGTCACTTTATAATATTCTCATATTTAATCAATAAAATTTATTTTTTTTGGAGATTAGACTTAGTCAAGTTTTTGAAAATTTTTAAACGTACTGAAAAAAATCCATTGAATTTTATGTATGACGTCCAACAATATGAATCATACATCATTTATTCTTTTACACATCAATATTTCAATTGACAGTTAAATATAATATTTTCAAAATTTCTATGTATTTATAAAAAAAAAAAAAGAAAGTTGAATTAACCCTCGTAAAATAAATGTAGTGAATAAAAATAACAATTTTTTTTAATACTTGTTAAAGTATAAGATTAATGTAATAAAGTAACATTATGTAATTTATGAAATAATATAATATAATTCTCAATTTAGTAATATTAATTAATTGAAAAATTTATTTTTATAAACATTATTATTTCTTAAAAAATATTTAAATTGAGATTAAATATTATTTTATAGTTAAAAATTGTACATAAAATAATTTATGTTTTTATTTATAATATTCTATCTTTTAAACTTTAAATTTGTCAGAAGCATATATTATATTTATATTTAATACATGTAGAAAAAATTTTTTTTTAAAGAATTAAGTATAAACGCAGTTACTGAATAAAAACTACGTACAAAAATAAAAACAAAAAAACTCATAAAATTATTTTTTAAAAAACTAAAAATTAAGCTGCTCGAGTGGTCCAGTCATCTAAAAATTGTAAAAATGAATAAATGTATATTTTAATAATATTTATATTATTAATTTAATCATATATTTAATTTGTAGAAAATGAATGTATGCATTCTATTTCAGAATTTAGTTGTTGATAAATTATGTCATTAATAAATTATATTTCATATCAATTTTTATTTCACATGAAATATTTTTACATAGATTTTATTTTTATAAATTATGGAAAAATTAAAATATTCTATTTTTCCAATATATACGTACACGATTAAAAAGTATATAATTAGTAATATGTATAAAATTATCTTGTAACTATGTTTTAAAAATAGTTATATTAAAATTAAATGAATCTTTGAAAATAGATAACAATTTAAAATTATTAAAGAAAAAATTTCAGAAGTAAATTGAAATTAATAAGTACAAAAAATGTATTCTTTTCTGTACCATAAATTTATTAAAATTTATAATATTAAATAAAGAAATTTTTGCATCGGTATTTATTTTATTAAAGAGAATTGTTGTTTTATTCAAATAAAAATACAATTCTATACCTATGATCGATAGTAAGTATTATTTAACAAGAATATAATAAATGTAAGCATTGAAATGTTTACAATATTAGGTATATTTTAATATGATATATTAGAACTAGTATACTTCTACGAAAAATTTAATTAAATGGATTTATATTTATAAACATATCTATGAATTACAGGGAAAATATTATTCATATTGATTTTTTAATTGCTTCTTTACTAATTATTCGTCATTTAGATTATATAATTTCCATTGGTGATTGCATAATGAATTGTACAATAATTCTTTACATTTACATAATTCTACGTAAAATTTCACATAATAAAATTTTTAAAACGAAATATATTTGCCTATTATAATTCATTTTATAATTATCTTGTATTTTACATTTTTATTTCTTAATATATAACTTTGAAATTTTATATGAATCTATCTTGACATCACTAAAGTATATAGCATATTGACATTTCGTAAGTTTTGGGCATTATTGAAATCAATACTTTTGAAATAAAATCAATAAAAACATAATTAATGCACAAACATTGAATTTGATGAAAAATCGAAGGTCAATATTAGCAATAATTAAATTAATATGTCACTTTAAAATAAATGACCAACCTAATTTTATCATTAATTTTTACTCCATTAAAAAAACTTATTCAATTTTGTAAGTCTCAACTTTAAAAACAATATAAACTTTAGATTCATTATAAAAGTTTAGACTTGTACTTTTCAATTTTCATTACAGATGAAACATTAAATTATTGTCAATTTTATCATTTTTTAGATATCTTAATATTCACATATCAAATAAAATAATAGCTTAAATTTATTCAGATTTAATTTATATAGCTAAATAGACTTTTTATTAATCTACAGAGATTAGAGAAAATAATGTATAATTTGTTCTATTTAATAATCTTTATGAAGTACAAAGAGAAATTGTCATAAGTAATTCTTATATAGTAGCAAATATATATTTTTTTAGGTAATCTCTTAGATATGCTTGAAGAATTTACTTTTCATTAAAATTTATCCATTAGATTTACTGTATTCTTGAAGAATATAAAATTTGAACAATTAATAATTTAACTGTTATAGAAAAAGTCTACAAAATATATATTTAATCCTCGATTCTAAGATATAAATTGAAATGATTTAATTATAAAATTTTTATTTCATTATTTAATCAATAGTTTTATAAATAGAATTAAAGCTTTTTTATTAAAATTATTTAAATATTATTTAAATAATAGTATAATACTTGTATATGAAATAAAGTTTAAATTTTAATAAATTTGTAATACTATAATTTATTAAATTATATCAATTTATGTATAATATTTAATTATAATGATTGGTTTTTTAAAAATCGTTAAGTATTTAATGTACTGACACCGTATTTAAATGTGAATTATAAAAAAAAATTATTCATTTATTTTTTATGTGATAAATAATTTAAACTTATAATTTAATATAAATTAAATGAATAAATAATGTACAATTTGCAGTAAAACATATTAAAATCATATTGATTCTTTATTCATATTTTTAAATGAAATTTAAATTAAAATATATAAAATTAATGAAAAATAATTAAAAAATTTAATTAAAACATCAATAAATTATTTATATATTTTTTTTGTCACTTCATAAATTGTTTTAAATTTAATTTCAAAAATTCTTAAATGTCATAGTTAATGTCAATTTTCTAGAAAAAAATTAAATAATAATTAAATAAATAATAGCAAAAATTTCATATTAATTTTAGATAATTTTTTTAAATATAAATGAATATATATATATATATATATATAGTAGTTTAAATAAGGGTATATATAAATAGGTATGATGTTATTAATTTAAATTTATATTAAATTTAATGTTTCATATATATATATAAAATATTATTATCTCTGTAATATATATAAAATATTATTTCTTCCACTTAAAAAGGAATTGGACCATAGTATAAATGAAATAATTGTGTATAAATGTTTGAATAGCTTAAATATAACTTTTTAAATAAATATAGTCATCTTATTATTTACGAAATATAATTTAATTTAACTTTATATTTTTTAAGAATTGAAACTAAATGGAAAATTTACAAAATTTATATTCTGTACGAAAAAGATGATAATTGTAAATTTTAAAGCTTCAATCTTTTACACCTTGAAATATTTTCTGTTTAATTATTTTATCAAAAATAATATATTTGTTGCAGTTAATAAAATTACATAGTTTTAGTAGGGTAAAAATTAGATATAGATTTTATAAAAATTAAGTGAATTCTCAGCAAAATTAAATTTTCAAAAATTAGAAAAGTACAATAATAGGTATATTAAAACGAAAAATCTTTTGAAGGTGAAATATTATAAATATTTAAAGTGTAAATTCTAAAAGTATGTTCTATTACTTTTTTATATAAGTAATATCTGTACATAAGAACACATATGTGCTGTGTAATAATATGTTGTACATACAAGTCATAAAGATTAGGTGGAAGTTACTGTACTTATTCTAATATTATTACTATAAACAAATATTATATCATAAAGAAAACATAAAATAATAATAAATTTTATCATATATTATAGTAAACTAAATAAAAAAATTAGTGATTTTAGGAATTATATTTTATCGAATATGAATTGAATTTTATGGAATGATATATAAAGTTAAATAAAATGAAAAAAAGCACGATCTAGGATAATTCGATAACATTATATAGTATAATTTATAATACTTATTACAGAATTATAATTTTCTAATCATTTTGAGATATTTAAATATTTACAACATCTTAAATAAAGTTCATATTATATTAATTTAATAAAATGCATATAATAAATATATATAAAACATGAAATGTTTTATGTACTTATCAGTTAAATTTAATTAAAATAATTACATAAATTCTTATTTAATAAAACTAATATAAGTGGAAAATTAATATAAAATTTATTTAATAACAATTAGTCATTTATAAGTTTGATTATTTTGAAATAATAACTTTTTTTTTGTATAAAGATGGTTAATGACTGATTATTTTTACGAGGGCTATTACAATCACATAATCTTAGGATAACTCTATTTGTAAAAATAAAGATATCAAAAGGAATATTTCTCAAAATAAAAAAGAAGAATCGAACATAATGTTTAAATTAATATTTTTTTAATGTAATGATTTTATTGGGGTAAAAAAATACGCGATTGAAAAGTAATCTTTAATATCTTATTTATTCACTTTTTGAGAATTATGAATCCAAAATATTTCGATTTTAATTACCTTGATAACAATCTAATTATTGCGTAATAGGAAAACTTTCACTAATTTTCTTTAAATCAAAATTTTGTTTCTAAATATGTGTGGTTGATAAGCTTGACATTTTTAAAAATAACTTAGTTCTAATTAAAATGAAATATTATGTATTTTATAAGTATTCAATGTAATATGCAGGGTGTATTTTATTATGTTTCCTTTATATATTAGTACGTTTATAATTATATATAACAGTATTTAAAAAAAATATAAATATAAATAACTTATATTATAAAAAAATATTTTAAATGATAAAAAATTTCACGTTTGATTAATATTACTATATTTAATGTCATTAAAAAATATAAATATTGTAGAAGAATTTTTAATTTATAATGAAATTTTTTCTTAAGATATACATAATTTAATTCAAATATATATGTATAAAATTATATGCTATTTTTAATCATTTACATTAAATAATAGTTTATAAAATATACTTTGCAATTTTTAATGTATAATACTTTTTAATTTTTAATTAATCGATTTTCAAAATTTTAAGAAGTAATTAGAAGACTGATATTTTTTGTATATTGAGAATATAATTAAATGATACTGTGATGAATTTTTATTATTTTTTATTTAAATTTACGAATTAATTATGTTAGTTTTAATATTGTACATCAAATAAAATTATTGTAAACTAGAAATTTTTATAGTGTTAATATATTACAAATAAATGCATCATCATTGGGTAAAAAAATTATTAACTATTTTAATGTAATAAAAAAAAAAGAAAAAAAATTAGTTTTATGCTAATAATATCAATACCTCCAGAAAAATTCGTGAGCAATAGTCATTAAATGTCCGAACATCTTTTCTGTCAAAGGATTTTTTCTTAAACACATTACTAGAGAAAAATCCATACGGAATTTAATAAAAAATAATAGTATTTTTTAAGTAAATATTTAAATATTCTAAATTAAGGAAGTTTTTTTTATTCTGAGTTCATAGTGACTGATATAGGATTTTGAAATAAATATCATAACATTGATAAGCATTTTGTAAATCAATTTACGAAAACATAACATTTGCTGTATATTATAATCAAATTTTTTGGTTAAATATTTAAATTTACAAATGATGCTATATTTATTTATCACAATAATTTAAAAATTTTTATTAACTTGCAAGGTTGTTATGTACAATATCATCTGGCAAGCATGCAATTTTTCAAAAATTTTGAGGATTTATTAAAATCAATGAAAGCTAATTTTCTTTAAGAAAAGTAGTAAAATGAGTAGTTCAGTGGACTTACAAACATGATTTTGTACATATTTATGTATAATGCGTAGACAATGATGTGCATATGAGCGAAAAGCTCGGTTTGTTATCATTATTGTGAATGATATTATTGTTTATCGTATAAGAGCTCAAGGCAACATTGACTCTACATGATTTCATGGGCCACTGAGCACGTTCGCAAAACTTCCCATATCTACGAAATTCTTTCCTGTCTTCTTTACTGATTTATTGATGATAATTAACTAAAAATAATTGCATCTTACACGCAAATATTTAAGTTATAATTTTGATGAATTAAACTGAAATGACAATTTTAAATATATAAATGATTAAAATAAATTCCCACATTGGACACGCCTATATATTATGCCATTGCAAATTGTTGAAATTAATTAAATGATCGAGCATTAAATATTTCATGCTGCTTGATGGTAAAAAATGTCATTTTACTTTTTACACAGCTAAAAGTATTTACTAATATTTACAAAATATGTGTATTGATAAAAAAATAGTTTAACGATGATTTATGAAAAAAATAATGTTAGTAATGTATTATAATGTAACTTGAAAGAAATTTTTATTCGAATGACCACTTAGTTACTTTATTTATTCAGTAAGAACTAATTAGTTCAAAATTTTATTTATGTAATATTGTATTATACATAATTATAGATATTCAGAAAAAATACGTTGTATTTTGTGTTACAATTAATAACAATTTAACAAAATATAAAATAAAAAATATTAAATAAAAGAATTAAGGACATTACTGTTTAATTAAAATTCATCATTCTTTTAATTCAGCTTAAGGTTTTTATAAAAAAAATTTCAACAATTATTTTTAACAAATATAGATAAACAATAATAAATATTATATTATTTAAAATAATGTAAAGATCAAATTGAATATTTCGTATCATTTATGTAAAGATGCACACATTTTAAAATAAAAATAAATCTGACATCAAATTTATAAATTTATACTTTGAATTTCAAATTGTTACTATCAATCGGTGAATACCATTTACTATATATACAAAATATTCAAAATACATTTCAAAGTAAAAAAGTATGTGTAAAAAAATGATGTTGCCATAGTATCGTGGATAGTGACAATCAGCCTCGAAATTGTATGAATCATTCAAAAACTTGTTTTTTGATATAAAGAATTTATGCAATAAATTAATTAAAGTAGCATGAATGAATCAACAATACTTTCATTTTTGTCTTTGTATAGTAAAATAGGTCTGTGAATTTACGGTAAAACTTCAAGTAAATCTTAAAGAGGCTTAATCATAGGAGCATAGTGTAAGATTGACGCAACTTGACTTTATATATCGACACAAAGCAAGGCTGCTTACGATTTTCAAATAAAAAAATTTCAGAATGCGTCAAATACTTAATTCTTGTTAAATTTTACATCTTTACAACTTGTAAATTGTAACTATAGATGCAATAAAAATATTATATTATATTTATAATTTTACTTATTAGACAAAATTACATAGATCTTATATAGATTATAGCACAATATAATATATATTTTTTTATAATCAATTAGTAAACAATTTACTTGTCAATTACAAATTTTACTTCTCTATTTATTTAATCTTTTATACAAAAAATTTGTTACATAGAATAGTCAATTTGTCTATCAATTAAATTTAAGTTTCAATAGTTAATTAGTAATCACCAATTGTTTCTCAATAATTATATACATTACAGTCTTATGAATATATATATAAGAATTAAAAACTATTTTATTAACAGTAATATTTCACGTTTAAATACTAATATACTATAAAAATAAAAAAAAAACTAAATCAAAATATAATAAATAATAAATAAATAAAAAATAATTAAAAACTATAAACCCTTTTATAATTATATTCTTAAAATTCATAGTTTTACATTGAAACGTAAAAAATTTATTTTTTTCTATTTTCAAAGTATTTTTTCATAAGTTATTCAATTTCTTTTAAAAATTTAAATAATTGTATTAGCTTTTAAAACGAATGATTTTATTTTAAACAACATATTTATAGAAGCAAAATAATATTTATTTAATCATTATTTCAATATTAGTTTAAATGATAAGTCTATAGATTTATTGATCATGGTAAATATTTTTTCCAATTCTTATTTATCATAAAAAAAAAAAAAATTGACTTATACTAAAATTTGCAGTATATTAATTATTATTTATTAAGGTCTTGCTACAATGATTATAAATTATTTTTCTAGTAGTCAAATAAATAATATGCATATCAATTTAACTTTTAATGTAAAGAACTTTTTATGCCTTGAATATGGATTCTGATTGCATGGATATTTTAAATTCTGTTTTAATGATCTTTACAATAATATTTAAACTATTGAGCTAAATTTAAAAATATCTAATCATAAATTTTAAATACTATTTAAGGAATCAAACAACTATTTTTATTTAAACTTTTTCCTTGTATCAATCATGTAAGAACATAATATATTTTATTGAATAATTATGTGTAATGTAATTTGTAGTATATAATCAATACCTTTTCCGTAATATATTGTACTATGTGATTATTAGATGATGTAATTAGTAATATAGTTATTTTAAATTCAAAGCTTACTATTAGAATATTGAAATCCATCATAAAGCCTTTTTGATTTTTTACTTCTCAGATATTTATTAATATCATAAGAAATTATAAAATTGATTCACGGAATAAAATTTCGAACATATTTTTTAAAAAAATCTGTAGATAATATATTTAATTTTCGCCTAGAAATATACTTAAATATCCTAATGATATCAATAATAATAAAATTCATTTTTTATATTCTCATTTAGATATATTATTTCTTTATTGGCTTTATAAATTAAAAATTTTATCATTTTATTCTCTGTGGTAAGAGAAAACATTTGCCTTTTTTCATTAATATATTTTTTTTAAATAATACACTCAATTTAAAAAATAATCATTTGATGGAAATCTAATCAAAAGGTGTCACTAAAACAAGTAAAACACTTGCAGGGGTCCACCATTAGAACTATTAAGAAAAGAGTAAACTGTATTTTTATTGACAATTTGAAAAGTGCAAATAATATTATCTAGTTAAATTTTGATGATTTATTAGATGTCGAAAGTAAAACAAACGTGGGAAATGTACTCGTTTAATCAGATAGCAGAATCTCTTCAGCGGGAGGTAAATTTTTCTTACTTGATGAATGAACACATCAACTAAACAAACCAATTTTTTTCTTACATTCGCACGTGTGACAAAGTATTAACAGCACAAAGCAATGAATACGATGAAGATAAACATCAAACTGGTGCCTTTTGCTGCTTAAGCAAATATTTGTGAGGCTTGTTTATTCGTGAAATTTCGTTAAAGGAAAAAAAAATTTTTTTTTAATCGAACGCATAAAGTACTAGTTCTTACGTATAGTATTATAATAAATATCCGTACGTTTTCAAAATTTTTTAAACTATTTTATAATAAATAAGCAATGATGATTAGGACTTAAACAATTTTTATTACTTTTCTCCCATGTAATGCTTACTCATTTCAACATTTGAACTAAATATCAGTTTTGCAGTTCGGTTTTATACGCTTCAAATATTTATAATGTGTTTGTAATAAACGTGTTTGTGCACAATGTTTGTATTGAAAATACCATACCTAAAACAAAGTATATTCTGCTAATATTTTTGTCAGTCAAATTTCTTTATTAAATTAAATATCAATTAATTTTTATGTGAATTTATCTTTATCGCTCATTATAAATTAAATACATAAAATTAAATTAAATAATAGATTAAAAGTTTGAAATTCCATTATACATTGAACGTATATGTAGAAAATATAGAAGTTGAAGAACTTCAAATATATGTATAAATGTATATATATTCATTTGCGTATGAAAATAAAAACAAAATAATAAAAAATATACCATTATGACTTTTATTATTATTAAAAACTTTCGGAAGGAAAATTTTTAGTCTTGCAAGATATAGTTAATTCGAGTTAATTCGTAAAATCACAAAAAGATATTTATGATTGTTTTATAAATATACATTTCAAAGGAGGGGTTTAATAAGTATATGATTAAGGAGTGGAAACTTTTTTAAATACTTCGCATCATTTCTAATAAAAAATATATATTTATACTATCATGTTAAAGTTGGTAAAGGTTTGATAAAAATTTTGTATATATTTTATATATATTTTATGTATTTTGAGTAATAATAAAAATGAAAATATATCAGGAAAATTATCAAATTTTATACAACACTGTAAATAAAAACAGTACATTTATTATGTAAGAGACAGTAGACAATAATTCACTTCAAAAAATTAGATTTACCAACATATTATTTTTATATTATTAAAAATACAGTTAATGTAAAATAATAAAAAATATTTAAAGCACAAAAATTTTAAATAAATATTTTATATAATATCAAGTAAATGATAATTACATGGCTAAATTTTTAGATAGTTACAAAACAATTTATGTATAATAGTTTCTTTTGATATAATCTTTTTTTTTTTTTAATTCCTCATTAATTTAAATTCATACTATTTATAGGACACAAATACGAATTTGTGTTAATGATAGTTTTATGGGAACTAATTTTTAAGTAGTATATTCATGTCAAGGAAATAAATATAGATCTTAAATAATTATTATCTGAATAATCATAAAAACAAAAATGAGACAATTGTTTAGCTATATTTCCATGAAATAGTCATCAAGTTATCTTATCAGCTATGTCATATTTACATTTCGGTTACAAATTTAAAGTGACTATGGGATAAATTATTGCATTCAGGACCCCTCAAAAACACTAAAAGGTATAATTGCATTAGTAGATAATTAAGTAAAATTTATTAATGAATTTTACAAATATTTTACAGCTTTGCCATTTATTCTTAAATTATATAAATTACAATTGTCAATACTTTTAAATTATATATTCATAGAATTAGCTTATCATATAATGCTTGAAAGTATTCGCAAAAATATATATACTATACTAAAAATTTAGTAAGAAGAAAATATAATATTACTATTACTTTTTGTTATTATTTTGTTATTATGTTACAATACAAATTATTAAAAATTAAATTTTCTATAATTATCACTTATATTATTAATACTTATTATTATAACAAATTTTTCGAATATAATTAATTCTTAATCCCCACATAACTATTACATTCATTTTTAATGATAATTATTATACAAAATTTTTAAGGGTGAAAATAGCCTTTAGTAAATTAATATATAACCACAGAATAAATTTAAAAAATATACTTTTTGTAATTTTAATCATTTTTTTTTATATTTAAATTTTATTGACTTAATTTGTAAATAAAACTTAAAAAGCAAACTAAAAGAATTACATTTAATTTTTTATAGAATATCTTAAATTTAAAAATTCGAATATATCATTAGTTAAATTAATTTATAATTATTTATATTTTTATTCAATTATAAAAAGAATAAAAATTTAGTTTATCTGAATTGAAAATCAATTAATATAATATTCATAACAGTAATATTATTAGAAATATAATTAAATAAATAATTTTCTCTTACGAGAATAATTATAAATTTAAATTAAAATAATTATACCTTAAAATACTGTATATAATTTTTTCATTTTAAATTTTGGTGATTATAAAAAAATTGCACATTGTTTTATGTAAACTAAAATTGTATCAATAACATTCAATTACTATGATTAAGTGTATAACATATATATATCATATATATATATATCTAATATATATATATTTAATGTAACCGTAAATTCGGAGGTCTATTTCTTTTAAATCAAAGAATAAAAATGAAAGAATTAATGATTCATTCATATTCATAAAAGAGCATTTCATAAATTTTTTTAAAAAAAGAAAAATTGTTTATAATAATTGAGTATTTTGATGTACATTTATAGTATCTGAAAGTAACACTATAGAATATATAAATTTAAAAATTAAAATTTAAATTATTAATCTTTTTATAAATTGAAAAAACAATAAATATATAATTTTTAAAACTTTTTATTTCAATTATGTAAAAATTTGTTAATTGATGCAGTAAGTTTTCCAGTTTAATATTAAATGTATTTTGTAAATATAATATTATAACGATTAATATAATATTAGAAACGGCTAACAAAATTTGTATAATTAAGTCATTACTAAAATTAATATATCATGCATAAAAATAATATTGTATAAATAAATTTTTATAAATTTTAAAAAGCTCTCTTAAAAGAGAATATTTTAACTCTGTAATTTATTTATAACTCTGTAATTATATATAATTACAATGTTCTATTAGAATATTATTTTCGATTAGAATATTTTAATAATTATTAATTTAATCGGTTTAGAGGTTAATTATATTTATAGTTCAATTTTTAATATGTTTAATATTTGAAACAAGCACATTTTGTTAATTAAGTTATTAATTAACTAATTAACTAAACGGGATTTATCATTTTAGTAGCACGTATTAATGCTTTTACAATAAAAAAATTAGCGAATACATTTCAAAATAAAGCTTTATTGATTTTAAATTTGCGAGAGAATAATTATTTTTATAATTTTTTAGATGCATTTACATTGTGCCATTATGCTACATGTTTCATGCGAACAATGATTATTGTACGCCAGAATTTAATTGCATGGTTCAAAAAAACATTAAGTAATGTATATAAAAATAGATACAACGGATTGATCAATAAACGATTTTAAAATAATCCCGAGGGATCTTTTATTTCGAATGGCAAATCCAAGTCCACCGATAACAACATTATTTCTATTTCTGCCAATACAAGTGCCTCGTTAACTGGGGCCGAGGATGGGTTCGAGTGGGAAAAAGAGCGAGAGGAAACGAGTCCCAGAGTCAGAGCAACGACACCCGACCAGGTATCGCCAGGTATCAACCCCCGGTGATGCACCTGCGAAGGGGGCGGAGCGCCCGGAGACCGGAGCTTATCTGGTGCCCGCATTACGTGGGGATCGGCGCCGGCAGCTCTCGCAAGTTAAAAAATTCCGCGTCACCGGGGGTCCGTCTCATTCCTCTCGGGTAGCTCGTGCCGCGTGGACACGATCCTCGTTCTCAGCCTCAGACTCGGCTCCCACCTCGCGAGTGCATCATCGGTGCAAGCTGCTGCTGCTGCTGCTGCTGCTGCTACTCGAGTCCTCGGTGAAGTCCCCCGTCGAGGTGCCACGGTTTTCTCTCTCGCTCTCGCGTGCTCTCTCTCTCTCTCTCTCTCTCTCTCTCTCCCTCTAATTGTGCGCGTTTCGAGGGGGGCATTTTTGGGCGCGCGTGTAGAGCGAGCGCACGAGTAGTGTGCGGCCTACTCCGGAGGCTCTGCAACCAACCGCGCAATTTTCGCGATACCGTGCTCCAGGACATGCGATGAAGTCACCGTCGACGACGACGACGACGACGACCACGACAACGACCACGATCTCGACAACCCCACACAATGGCAAGTATGTGAGAGGAGCGATTTTTGTGTGTGTGCGCGGGAATCTAATCCGTGGGGAATTGGATTCGCTTCGCTCCTATAAAAATTTGTTCCACATGGATTTTCCGCGTTTAATAGTGTCGATACTGCGTTATTCCAGTACAATCGGCAAATTTACATGTAATAATGTTTCTTTCAAAAGCTCCTATAAATCGCTCGCCTCTAATCATGCGTTCAAAGCATATAAATTCATAAGTTGTGTGTACGGGAATGTTGGAAATGTGACGTTGGTGATGATCGTTGTTGTTTATTGTTTAAAGGTAATGATCAAAAGTCAGAGTCCGAGGAGGGGCCGGTGGATTTTGAACGGGCGATCGTACTCACAGGTAAATCTACAATTTACTTTCATGTGTACATAAAAACAAGCTAAACATACTTGGATTTCCTTCTATTTGAATATTCCATTTAAACACTTATGTCCTAAATACGCTTTTACAATTATCACAAATGCATGGTTTACAAAGAATAAGGCGTACGCGCTGGATTTTGTAGTTATGAATTCCTTTTTCCACTCGCGAATCCGTTATCCAATTGTTGTTATGATTTTACTCGCTATAAATACTCTCGTATTTACAAACTGTACAATATTTTTTTTATGGCACCCAAACAAATTGGCCTTACATTTCAAAAACCCGGTTTCAACTCATTCTTAATTTACTGTGAGCGTTGTAGACTTATCTATTTATTTCTGATAATCGCAAATCCTATTTAAGCCATTAGAGAATACAATTTAAATCTTAGTCCTAAACCAAGCTAATCCATATAATATTGGACAAAGTATATTTTAATAAATATTCGCAATAAAATTCGTATTATTGGAACATTTTCTTGCTCTGCTAGACCATTGGCCCTAATCAGGCTAAACGCTAAGCACGTGTCATTAATAATAATTGTAGTATTTCACTAGAATCATATAGAAAAGATAGTTAATCGTTATTTAACTTCATAGCAACCGATGTTGTAGAAATTTTTAAAGTAAAGCTCTCAACGACATTTGCAACTTATCTCGTTAGCCTTGTTTAATCTACAAGTGAATAACTTTAATTCAAACTTTTACGAGTTATTCATGTAACAGAATGTGCATGTGTCGCGAGTGACATTCCAACAAAATTTAATTTTCGTAAGATAAAGACGATATGTTGGTCAGTGATCATTCAAGATTGCTGATCGTGTGTATTTTCAATTTTTAAATATTCTCACATAAATGATAATGGAAAAACAAAGAATAAGCTAATTTATAATAGTTTTGTACAACGACATCGTGCTTATTTTATTTAACAACAATTGTTATAATGAAATTAATTTTTCAAAACAAATTTTATTTGATTAGTACTATTGAGTATAGCGTTTCATTTAATCATAACAACTATGAACATAAGATGAAATGAAATTAAAATTTATTTATTTTATTTATTTATTCATTGATAAATAAAATGTATTCGTTATTAAAAGATAATTTTTTAAATTGTTGTTATATTTTTTAAAACTAAGCTTTATACTTGATTAACCTTACAAATTCAATACCTGGAAGCATTTTTATAAATTCCTAAAGTACGCGTAACAACTTTATTATTGACTGATTACATTTTGCACATTTTGTCGTGTTCCGTGTTTCCTACTTTAGGATTGTCTTTGAAATTGAAACATTACGCACTGCAAAATAATCCTTGATATCATAGAAATACTTGAGATATAAATACTTAAAATAAAGCCTTTTTTCTCTTTCTTATTTATCGCACGGATATACACTATGATGGAATGAAATAAATTATCGGAACACATAAAAGTTAAAAAATAATGATACTATGCTATCGTCTCTATTCTAACTCTGAAATCAAGAAACACCTTTTAATTTAATTTAATTAAAAAGAAAAAAGTGAAGAGAGAAAAAAATTGAATTCTCACTTCCAAAAAAAACACACTTGCGTAGATATTGTGACATCAATTTCCCCTCAAAACTTTCAAAACAGTCAAAACATTGATAAGCCTCGAGAGTCTCCTCTACCTTTCTTCGAATAAACTCCCATTCACCAGCATCAAACTCATGACACACGATTCCTATGTTCCTCCAGGTAACGGGAAATTCAATTACCTGGTCCTGCTGACACTTCTGCCGGTTTGCTGGGCCAATTTCTACGCTTCGACGTCGATATCTTATGTTCTACCTTCAGCAGAATGCGAACTCAAGCTCAGCATGCTCGACAAGGGCTTGCTCAACTCGATGTCCTTTGCAGGTAAGATTTTTTCTCTCGCATTTTCTCTCGTCTACGGGGTCTTGCATCACAAATAACGACACAATTAATTCTTCTGTTACGAAGAATTTATTTAAATTTTATAATTTTCAGTCGGCTAAATGAGAAATATGGCTCTTGAGTTGGCCGTGATTCATGAAGACGTTTGTGAGAATTATTTACGATTCGGTAATATTTTGTATGATACGAAATATACGTAAATAAGAACCAATACTTCGTTTTTAATTTAATGCAATTGCTTCGGTTTTTGTTCAATTATTTACTCTGAGCATTAATGGAATCTAATGTTGTGAGAAACATTAAAATTATTTTAAAAGAAAAGCTAAATTGCTTATTAACAATATTTCTTATTATCGCCAATACATTCAATTATTTTTTACACTTATGTATCGAACGTATTTCATATTGTTTTTTAAATACGTTGTTTGATGAAATTTATTATTCTGCAATAACTATAACATATTTTCATTTTTGCATCATTTTTTAAGGTATAGATTCCTTTAATTTGGATTGTGCTCTCGTGAAATGATACTCCGATAAATTCTGGAGCACGTACATATTCTACACATTAATAATACAATACTACGTTACAGAAATTATATAAGTGAATGGTTTGAAAAAAAATAGTCGAGATTTCGGCTTATTTAATACAGGAATGATTGCTATTTTCTAAAAAAAAAGAAAGACAAATGGTACTCATAAAGTTAATTTAAATAATTAATTTTATTTACATCAATCCTATGGAAATATACAATAATAATCACTTATGCTTGATTAATATTAATAATTACTTACAATTTATAAAACAAAAGAAACTTACTGTATTTGTAGTTTATTTGATTAGTAATCTGAAGGAAAGTTCGTTTCAAATGATAAGAAAAATTCAAACTAATGATTAATTCAAATTCGTTTTAAATAATGCATCCTAAAAAATGAATTATGATTTTACCCTAATACTTTTTGATCATTCAAATATCCGCTCTTTTGATTTACCAATCTGGAACGGATTGATTTGACACTGAGTATACGGTAAATTTGAGTTTGACGAAAAAGAAATCCGTAAAAGTAATTACGTAAATTGCTTTGTTGCATTACGTGAAGACTCATTTTTTTAAACGCTGCGTCTAACAGATGAGTTGGATCAAGCACTGCTATTTTATTATACTAATCAAATAACATTACTATTATATTCACAACAAACGAGAAAATATAAGTTATTTATTAAATGAAAAAGAAATGGATAATTTAGCTCAACTTTTTACAGTGCCGTAAGAGGAGAAAAAATTCTAAGGCACGTACAAGTCTTATTATATCAGAAGAAACGGTAATCATGTGACGCACATGAGCATGTCATTGTACCTGCATTTGTTTAAATTTCTTTTCACACAATTCCATAAAAAGGTTAAAATAAATTAATAAAATAAAAATTTATTTTGATTACTTTTAAGTTGTACAAAAATGAGTTGATTTTAATTTCAAGATTAATTAACTTTAGATAGTAAAAGTAATTTTTCAATGTTTATATAAACATAATCATTTATTTGCAAAAAATACTTTTTAATCTATTTCACATGTATTACAAGCATATTAATTGCAATACATTAAACTTATAAATATTTTAATTAGTTATATTTAGTTTATTAGATATTTAGATATTTTTATTGGTTCCTTAATTACTACGAGTTAAAACAGACAAAAAAGATTATTTATTTACTTTTAGATAAAGCCTATTATTCTTTAAGTAATAAGTAAAATGTAGTGATAATGAAATTATATAATGCAAGATATCAGATAATAAAATTTACACGCATATGAGCTTTATATATTGAATAGTATATCGAATACCTAAAACATCTTTGAAATAATTTTATGTAAATTATAAATTAGAAAATTAGATAATAATTAAAAAAGCGAATTTAAAATTTGAGAGTTAAGCATTGTAAAAGTATTTTTAATATATGAAAACTAATGGAAATTTTTAATATTTTAATATTTCGTATTGGCATATTGCGTTTATTATACATACTGTCCATGAAAATATGTGAAATTATTATTGTTTTTTTAATCAAAAGATTATTTTTTCGTAAAAAATAACTCAAAATACGAAAAGAATGTATTTTATTTTCATCTGCTTACACTTGATATTTATAATTTAATGATTTATTTTGTTATATCACTTTATGTATTTACATTATTGTATACTTCAGTAAGTATTAATAGAAAAATTAGTTTTTAAAAATTCGAAGTTTATTTATGAAATAAAAATATTCGTAAATAAATTCAAGTAAAATTTGTTTCTTCTGAGGAAACTTTATACAAAATTAACTAGTGATTTACTGATACTAAGCAATTTATTGGTGTATTAAAATAAACACAATGACATAATTTACCGAATTTATAGTAATTTTATTTTCATTAATACTAATGACCTTGTACTTAATAAATAATAGATAAAACCAATGAGATAGAAATAATTTAAGAATCATTGGAGTTTTGTCAATTGTATAATCATTTTCTTTATTATACATTGATTTCAAATATTTTAAATACATGTGTTACACTGTTAACGATTTTTAAAATATTGTGAATTCTTGCAGGTATGATCATAACATCATTTGTATGGGGATTTATCGTAGATGCATTTGGTCGCAGAAAAATCATGGTTTATGGTTACCTCTGTACTGCCATTTGCACATTAGCTACTAGTTTTAGTCCAGCCTCATGGCAATTGATACTTTTCAAATTCGTGGATGGTATTGTGTAAGTCTTTTGAATTTTCGTAATTGATATGTAATTTCTGATTCATTTCAGACAAAACTAATGTATTCAATTTTTCAGAATTTCGGGTCCTTATGTTGCGTTACAATCTTATATGGCTGAAGTTCACAGTGAACATCTGAGATCACAAATGTACATGTGGATGGGCATGTTTTTTGCTCTCGGAAATATTTCTTTGTCATGTAAGTATTTGACACGTTTCTACGATAAGCTGTTGATTAAACTTACGCTCATTTTTTTTTTGAATCGCTTTAAATTTTTATAATTGAAAAATAAAATTTTTTTTTTGTAAATTTATAAATTTAATTACGATATTAATCATGCAATACATTTAGCAATTTTTTAATTTTAAGTCGATATTGAAAAATTTTATTTTTTTTTTTTTTAATTTTTACGATGTTTAAAAATGCTTCAAGGAAAGGAAATATTAAACAAAATTTTAAATCACAAAACAAAGTTAAAATGCGAAACAAAGTGACGTCTTAACAGGATTTAATAAACAGAGTGATTTATATTAATTTAATTTCTTGCTAAGAAAAAAATAACAATCATATTCGAGTACAAGAGTTTTGTATATTTTTTTGTTATTGGAAAAATTACTTTAAATTATGTTTATAAACTTTTTCAAATTTTTATTAATGTTTAAAATGTTTTACTTTGTTTAATAAATTACTGTAAATAGAAAGAATGTCGCTTAAATCAATATTAATTAAAAGTTGAATGCATTAATAATTTATTAAAATTTCAGGCTTAGCATGGTTAATTATTCCTCACAACTGGAAATGGGGCTTTATCGAAGGGTGGATCCAATTAACATCTTGGAGGCTTTTTCTTGCTTTTTGTACAATACCAGGTTTGCTCGCAAGTTTCGCTTTGTACTTTTTACCAGAAAGTCCGCGATTTCTCATTGCCAAAAAACGTCATGACGATGCACTAGGGGTCTTTAAAAAGATCTACGCAATAAATACTGGAAAAAATCCAGATACTTACCCTGTGAGTTGGTTTTGAAATTTGTATCCAAAGTTTAATCATAATATTTAACTTTTAATTATAATTAATTTATACTGTATTGTACAGTATCATATTTTACTAATTGCATTAAAAAAAAAAAAAAAGAAGAATTGATTCCAGTAGATTTAACATTCCAAAATTTAACAGACTTCTATTATTTTTTACATTGATTAATTCTTGCTTTGAATACTCAAATTGACATGTTTTGTTATTATGCATATGTTATTATACAATAATAGAATAAGATAAATTACAACAATAAAATCACACGTATCTTATCTGATGTAGGTTAAGTACCTTGAAGAAGAAGAATCAATAAAAATAACGGGCATTAGCTTTAAGCAAACTCTTATCGGTAGTCTTAAGCAAATACAGCCAATTTTTCTACCACCAAATGCCGTTACACTCGTATTAACTGCTTTTATTCAATGCGGAGCAACGATAGGGTAGGTTTCAATATTATTTTATTATGGCTATATTGAATATTTATTATAATAAATCATTTCCATGTTGAACCACAGTAATGAAAATATCATACACTAATGTTTCGTTTAAAGAGTCATTTATTTTGTCAGCGACGTGTATCGTAGTACACCACAAATTAGTATTTGAATATTCAGTTGTAGTGCTTTTTCAGCAGTCATACCGTCACCGAAATTAAAGATTCTTGAAAAAGAAAAATAAAAAAAATCTTACAATGACACACGGGTATGCTCTATCATAATATAGGTTAAAGCATTGCATACTCTCAATAATATTTCTTCATGCTCTTCGTAATACTATTAAACTTTTGCACAGATCAAACACATTGAGGCTTTGGATGCCTATGCTTTTTTCAATGTTAGAAACGTATGACCATTTACATGCCGATGGACCAGCCACTAGCATGTGCAACAAAATTGATGAAGTTATATTTAAAAATGTCTCAGTTTCGCAAAATAGTACATCCGGAGACATCAACGATTGTTCCGAAGTAAGATATTTTAAATAAATTGCTTTATTATTATTTATTAAAACAATTGGAAACGCATTACTCTTTGAAAAGATTGTGTGCAAATAAATACCAATTTGTTGAAGATGCATCAGTATAACAAAAGACTGGGAATTTTATTTATTCATAAATCAATTAAGGAATTAATTGATTTATGAATTAACCTGTTATTTTCCCATCATTGCTATACTTTATCGTATGCTCGGGCAATTTAAGATTTATATCCTGTCAATAAGACAAATTACCAACAAAAAAAATTAACAATGTAAATGTACGATTCATATTTAGAATGTGGTCAATGCAACTGTATATATCAATTCAATTGTGATCTCGGTTGCATCGTTTATAGGATATTTAATTGCGAAAAATCTAGTCAACAAAATCAGCAAGAAGATTTTAATGGGTAAGGACGTTATTTATTATACTTTTAAGTCTCGAATTACTTTGTCGAGCACATTAAATTTACATATTAAAATGTAAATAACTTTTCAGCTGTATGCTTCATCGGAGCTAGTATTTGCTGTGGTGTTCTCTATTGGGCGGAAGATTCCAATGGAATCCTCGCTATATCATCGGTATTCGTAGCGCTATCGAGTATCGGCGGAACGATTGTAAATAATGTTGTTGTTGATACTTTTCCGACATCTCTAAGGTAAACTTTTACCTCACAAGTAGAAATTATACATGTTTTTTTTTTTTTTTTTTTTTTTTTTTTTTTTATTATTTTTTTATATTTATTCATCATTATTCGTGATTCTAATTTGATTTTATCCCCTGTACCTATAAATATTTATATGCTAATCCTCCACAATCAAAGATTCTTCAAATAAAAGTCGTAACGCGAATAATCTGTAAGAACAAGTAGCTTCCTTATTTACGTAATCACCTCTTTGCAATACTTGTTTTTTAATTTTGCATTTATTTTCTTCTTCTTTTTTTTTTCTTTTTCTTTTTTTTTTTGCCATCAAACGATATTTAATTTTAAACAGTCATCGCGTAAATCTTTATCTATATTCGAAAATTATGCATAAATGTTCTACTTTCATTGTTCTCCCTTCTTCCTCTTCTTCTTTTAAATTAAAAAAAAAAAAAAAAAAAAAAAAAATAAAAAACTTACAATCACCTCAATAATTATTTTTTCGACACTTTTAGAACGATGGCCCTTAGCGTGACGATGGTTGTTGGCCGCATGGGAGCTGTTGTCGGGAATTTATTGTTTCCAGTTCTGTTCACTTTGGACTGCTTAGGTCCTTTTATAATGATAGGATCCGTTTGTTTAAGTAAGTAATTTACAATATCCTATCATTTAAATAATGAACTAAAATATATCAATTTTCAAAAATAATAATTAAATATAAATAACCAATATAGTTAATAGTTAAACAATTATTAAATATAATTTTTCCGATTTTAAAATTTGAATATAGAATGTTTACTTAACGTTACTGCTATTCCATTAAGCCTTAACGAATGTCGTTAAAAAAATTATAAAATGCTTTATGATAAAAAAAAAAAATTAAATAGAAATGACAGAATGATTGTTTTTCTCCTTTTTTAACTAAATTATATCAATTCAAATACTTAATTAAGTTTCTTTGCAAGCTTTCAAAATATTTGAGTTATTTTTTTTTTAATATATTAGTATTTATTGAGAAAAATTGAAAAATTTTTTTACGAAAACAATGATAATTTTATTTACAAAATGCATGTATGAATTAATTAGTATTAAATTATTAGCAATAAGTTATATATAAATGATATACGTTTTTAATAATATATATAAAAGTATAATATATGTAATTGGTAATTTTTCAAAGCTTATTATTTTATTTAAATATGTTTAAACTTAAGTAGTTTTTTTAATTAATTTTTGAACATAATATAGAGTTTAAACAAAAAATATTTATTTAAATTACTTACATAAAAAAATTAAGCATAAAATTAAAATAGTTTTTTATACAGTTATATAGTTATATTTAAGGTATATTATACGAAGAGTTATATTAAATGAAATTACAATTCTTTTAAATATTTTGCTAAAATAAAATAAAAATTTCTTTCCATTAATATAAATTATCAATATAAAGAAAGTATATAAAACTTTATACAAATCGAAAATAAATATTTTAAATATTTTAAAAAATGTAATAATATTCTAAATTAAATAAAATAATTTATTTTGAATACATAAAAACATATATGTTATAAATATAAGGTGATAGACATTTATTATTATTTTTTTTTATTATTCTTTTATTCTCTTAATATTTCATTTTAAGTAAAAACAGTAACTACTTGCAATTACATGTTCGTATGTAAATATTATATTATAAATATATCATACATTAAGAAAAATTGTATAGATAAATAAAAATAATTATAAAAAACATTATAAAATTAAAAAATAGAACTAATGAAAATTGAAATGTAAAAATATAAATAAAAGTAAAAAAATTCAATTTTATATAATTATTTGAAAATTAATTTAAACAGAAACACAAAAATTGAAAAATAAATTGTAACTGTTATAAAATGATTATTGAATTAAAATGCCATATATTTTGATTTTTTCTCTAAATATTTTATTATCCTTTTATTTTAAAAACATTATTACATTATCATATGTGTAACCTCTTGAGTTAATTTTTGTTTTAAATTCCAAATTGTTGAATGATTTGTGTATATTTTTCAAAAGCTTTGTAAAAATGAATATTGATTATAAAGGTAATTTTAATTAAAATTGGTGTTTATTCTGTCGAATAGATTTATCTTTACCTTTATTTTATCTTTTTATATTTTTACTTGTGTATATTATGCATCTGAAAAAGTGAATAATATCGAAGGATATGTAATTTAAGTTTTGAATATTCAATTGAAATATAACATTTTTAATTACAATATTGGTTTCATTACAAAATTTGTGTTATTATCAGTATTATATAGAGATTTATGAATCTAAACCATAAAAGTTGTTGTTTTAAATATTTAAAATTTTTTATACTAATTAGTTTTTTCAATTATCAATAATTGAGACTTGTGTAATATATTTATCAATGTGAATGATTTGTTAAAATTTAAATTATTACTTATTTTTAGTGATTATGCATTTTAAAAAAACAAACAACTTACATTATAAAATAATCAAATTATTTTATAAACGAATATACCTTCCTAATATTATACTGCCATATGTTTAATGAAAGTATGCACAGGATTAATTCATTCATAGATTTAATCTGTTGTTTGAATAGTTATAAATTAATTATACACTTGATTTTTGTTTCAGTGTGTGCGACGTTAGTGTTGGTTTTACCACGAGAAAAGTCATAACTGGAAAAATGAGTCACATTAAAACCGACAATCAAAGAACAATCTCTTAGCATTTAAGAAATTAACTTTATACATGGTTAAAACAAATGTGTTTTGCGAATATTCTTTTACGAAAGCGTATATTTCGTGCAGTATTTTGTAAACGTTTCATTATAATGTCAATAATTTTATTTTAAGAAATTGGTTTTTTATAAACAGTGTGTATTAAAATTCTTCCTGTTCTAAATTAAGTATAAAATCTGCGTTGAAAATCAAACAGATTTTTGACAATGTATATTTATTATTATTAGGAAAATTAGAAGTACGTTTCATTAAGTTTAAGAATCACCATTACAATACCTGATTGTGATAATGATTTCTTAGTAGCTTAAGTGCATTATTAAATGAGATTCCTCATTGTAAATAACATGTACAGCATTAAAAAATTTGTAAGTATGTTTGTAATTACATACATTTTTCATATGAATCTCTAGATTGTTAAAGCCTCGTTAATAATAATAGCAGTATTCATGGGATTTAATATAAACTTTTGTATGGAAAAGAACATCTATTTATTTAGAAACCTATATATCTGTTGCATTTTTTCGAATAACAGTAAATATAGATAATTGTTAAATAATTAATTTATAACTAATTATATATACTCGTTTTATTTATGTAATTGATTAGTATAAATACTAGAAATACTGTTTCTTTTTTTACATACAGTTGTACTTGAATTATACTTTACAAATTAACAAAAAACTTAATTTCAATATTGATTTGTGTGAAGTGTAAATATATTGAGAAGAGAAAAAAATGTAAATTTTTTATAATAATAATCGTTTTTAATATTAAGAAATTCTTTCGATGTAATGAGAAAACTAAAAAAAAAAAAGAAACTTACTCTATGAAATATAAATATTTTATACATATTTTAAACAATAAATCCATCGTTTGTGATAAATTTATTCTACAAATACATAAAGACCAATAGTCTCGTGCTAATTGAGTATTCGTTTGGGTCAAAGAGGAAACTGATTAAAACAAAGAAGACACATACAATAAGATAATTCTCTCAAAGATGCTGAATTTTATAAATGTGTGTATGCTGTTTACGACGTTTTAAAATAACTTACGAGAGAGGAGGTAATGATATGTTTTACAACTAATGGATTTCTGATAAAAACGCTTTAGCTGTTTAACGAATTGCACAGTAACATTGTTGCTTTACAGTTAAACTCATCTTCGCTAAGAAGTATCTATTGCTTACAAATGTTTTTGAAATATTTATTTATTGAGTAATTTACATTCTTCTAAACTGGAACACAATCAAATTTGGGGTAAGTTTACAAAAACGATTTAACTGTACTTAACAAATTGAATAAATATGATATAAATATAATTTATTATTAATATTATATTAACCATTTAAATGTAAATCTGATACAACTACTAATTTTAGATAAAAAGGAATATTAAATTTTATTTTCAATTTAATATGATTAATTTTTATAAATTTGACAATACCGTTATTCATGGGGATACATTTATTTAAATCAATAGTTTTAAAATGAAATTATTGCATTTGGTTCTATGATTAATTCGTTTTATAAGTGAAGAAAGCCTTGATATAATATTAACATAAAAATATATTATATAACTTGGGTATATTTTTTTTTATCTTCTGTTAAAAATAGTGAATGTAGTTAAAAGTAATAAAAATTATATAAAAATTGAATATTACATAAATAAATTTTGATGCCTAAAATTCCAATAAATAAAATATGAATGTGAATATTTATTTATTGTTTTAATTTATTCTTATAAAAATTAATATTTCTCAAAATATATATGATTTTTTGATAATAAACTACATTATAATGTATCAAAAGTTTCACATAAAATTATAATATGAAATAAATAAATAATTTAAGAAATAATAGCCGAAATACTAAATATATTCATTTACTTATGTAATTAAAAAGTTTTTATTGCATCTAATAAACTTAAAGATTATAATACAAAAAATTACACCGTTAAAAATGCAATTATAAAATGTTTATATAATTCTTATTTATAAATAAGTCTAATATTTTCATTTTTCATTAGTGTAAAATATTGGTAAGAAGAGATATCGCGTCTCTAAATTGTTTTTCATTAATATTACTAAAAAAAAGGTCTAACTTGGATTTCAAAAAATTTTTAATTAAGTTTTAAAAAACTGATAATTGTATAATAATTTTATTTTATATAAATTTAGCCTTGAAAAGAACAATTCAAAGTTGTCAAAACGTCGGTGTAATAAATTAAAAATAAGGTTTACTACTTCACCGCATTCATCAAGGATACTATTTTTCAAGAAATTTGTTAATAATTTTTAGTATTTTAAATATCTAAATGTAGGTTACATTTAATTTAACAATTATATTTATATAACTAGGTCAATGTGAGCAATCTTTTTTAAGCATGATTTATCTATATAGATAAATAAACACATCTTTAAATTATTTAGCATGGTCTGATCTCTAAAAATATTTTTATTACGAAATAAATGTTGCTAATAAATTTATTGTTTCGATAATTATTATGTCTTCTAGTTGGAATTTAATATAAGATATAGATATATTGGCATGACAAATTTATATTCTTTCCGATTACATATTATGTCAAAACTTTATCGTGTACTACTAAACTATTCATAAATATAGAATGCATCATATTGATAAACTTGTTTAGAATTTGATATGGAATTATATTTGATCATTATTGATGAGTCAAAATTGTATGTATTTAGGCTTTCCATAATCTTCTTAAATACTTTGATTATCCAGTTTGTTCAATATCATACCTTCAAAATATTTTTAATATATTACAACTTACTTAAATTCAGGTAGAGGTAATATCATTTCGTTATGTAAAATAATATTTTTTGTATAAAATTGGCGTATAATATTTATAATATGGGTTTTGAAACTGATCTAAAATAATAATAAAATCGTTTAGAACTGATTGATTCAAAGATAAATTTTTGTATTAAATCAAACATTCAGCATTGGTAAATATTAAAAAATTCTAGTATAAATTAAAGCTTTAATTTTATATTCTTCTAGACAAAGTCAATAAATTAATAATATTGACTAAATGTCAATAAATTAGCAGAATTACCGATAATTTATAATGCAGTTATTTCTAACTTATATAGCGAGTTTCATTTAATGAATCATAAATAAATCGTTAATAATTTATATTTATTGAAAATTTTTTCGATAAATATTTGAAAATAATTGTCCATATTTCATTAATAGATTTATTTTGTTCAAATAAAAGAATATGAATAATATAATATAAGTTATCTTAGATAAAATTATACTAATAATTTACTGTAATATTTATAAAAAAATTTGGATTTTAGCGATTTTCTTTATATTATATCGTAATTAAAAATATATTTTTGGTTTATTATACATTTTATTATTAACAAATTTTTATAATTTTATAATTAGTTTTCAGTACAATTTTATTCGTACTTTTGATGAATTTAATCTTTTCGCAAGATTAATAATATTTTACACATAAATTTTTATTTTTATATCTACAATTAATGAAAATATATATAACAAATAGAAATAAAATAAATTAATAATTAATTAAATATACCATTAACTTATGTTTTTCGTTTTATAATTATAATATCTTTTACCTATTGCGAATTTTATGTCATATTTTTACATGGCTTTAATATTAATATTTACTTGTATTATCTCGACTATAATTAAAATATATTTATTTTGATTGAACCAAACTAATTAATACTATGAAATGATATAAAATTTTAAATAACTAATTTCATTTTATGAAACTATACCTTTTTAAAGTTTATAAATCATTGTTCTATTACTTTAAAATCTTTATCTACTTTTTAATGCCATTTTTGTATTATTATTAATACATAATAAATTAAACAATACATAAATTTCAATAACTAATTAAAATATAATTTAAACACAATTATAAAGGTATTAGTTTACAATTTGTCTAGACTGTAATATCAAAAAAGTGGAATAAACGTATTATTTTTTTATTTTAAATTACAATAATATTTTCAACATTAATTTGTTTCTACTTTAATTTTGATTTTCAGAGTCAATATTTTTGAAACTTAGTAAACATAATGTCTAGAAAATTTAAATAAAATTTAATGCAATTATAATATAAAGTACACTATTTATTTATAATACCCATAATTCTAATGAAATGTTAGTTTTTAGAATTTTTATCTTGCATTTTTTATTTTAATTCAATGAATTAATGTATTATAATGTAGAAAATGGTTTAATGATGAACTCTTTATTTTCTGATTTTAATTTATAAAATATAAAAAATTATAGAATAAATTTTAAATTATCTTTATTATAATTTAAATATAAGTAAACATTTGTGTTTTTATTTATATTGAAGTTTAGCATTTGAATTTATCAATAGTCGATAAAATAGTATGTAAAGTTTATTATAATATTGACTGTAAGAGGGCTCTGCTACAAGCAATTCAAAATCTTGGAATTTTTTAAATCTATTGTATAGATTTGTAATATATAAAGATTTATTATAAGTCAGTAAAGAAAGAAAATGAATAAATTTTAAGAAATCAAAAGTAAATATTATATGTAAATGTATAATTGTAATTATAAAAATATAATTTTTAAAAATTGTGTTTTGAAAAATTTATAATTTTTTTTTATTTTACATATAATATACGTATAATAATTGAATAAAAAATTATTAATTTAAATCAATTATTAATAAATACAATATTTTATTTATAAAAATAAAAATGATCAAATTATTTACAATTGTGCTTACATGATAATATGACTTCAAAACTGACATGATACTTTTTATTTAAAGTAAATTTTGTAAAAAGGAATGTAAAATATAAATCTTATATGTAATCGGAAGAAATTTGGATGAACTAGTCTTTTCACATAATGCTGATCCTACTTAAAACTTTAATAAACCTTATTAAAAAAGTTATAAAATACTTTATGAACAAAAATTATAAAAAAAATCAAAATAATAACCCTATTGTTTTCCTCCATAAAATATGGGAGTAGCGCAAGCACCTTAGGCGCATAAACAAATCACTATCATTTAATTCTGGAGTGACATGTTCTAAAATTGATCGCGTGGTGGCGACGCGACATCCCAATGCACAATAGTAAATAACTCTTGGGATGTTTGTTGGGTCATTTCACACGGCCTCGATCTCCGGTGCAGCTCTCCCGGATTATACCAGACATTTCCCGACCGACCAGTAACACGAGTCCATCACGTGCTCACCTGACCAGCTCCCAATCTTCCCTCCCTCCCTCCCTCCCGCCCATTTATTCTAGCACTTCGAACGTCTCTTGCACCCCCCATCCATCCTTGGTCCTTTATTTTCTTATTCTCTTTACTCTTTTACGTCGTAAAAAGCTGCAACGAAGGTTTTTCATAGTGTTTCGGAGTTGGAACCTGGACTCTTCAGGTATCTTCGTCACGTCTTCCCGGTGTTTGTTTCCTCACTTTCACCGACTGAAATTGATTGCTACTTCCTAATTTTATATAAGAAAAATAGTCTGCCACATATAGATACTGCATTAAAATTTTTGGAAAAAGAGATAATAATAGTGTAAATTATTTTGCGTTGTTTATATATTAAAAAATACAATACAGCAGAATTGCGTCTGTTAAATGATCCAAACAGAAATAATTTATCTTATTTTGAGAATTTGCTGTTATTGTTTAATTCATAACATACAATTATTGATTATTTCATAATTTTAATAAAAATATCCAAATACATTGATTAATTAAAGGTTGTGTATTAATGATGTAGAAAATTATGCAACGCAAAAATTTTGATAATACAATAACGAATAGAGTAAAATTGTACCTGATAAAAATTCGAACAAAGAATAAGCGATTTACTTTATCTTAAGAAGTTGCTGATAATCGTATATTAATAAAATTGAGTAGGTAAATCGACATATAAATAAATAAAGTAGAATTACACGTTGATAAAATTAAAGTGTATTATGTATATTTGTATTTTATAAGCGTCATCAACACGATATGAACATTTTTACTGCAATTTCATTTTATAAAGAATTACGTTAAGTACTTAATTTAATCTCCATTATATAATGTAACTACAATAAACATTATGATATAAATGTATTCAATTTGTTGAATTTACTTAAAATTTTTAATTTATCAATCATCACATGCAGCGATTAATTAAAACAATTATTATTTTGAAATAAAAGATAGATTTTTTATAAATGTGCTATAAACGCGAGTTTCCAGATATATAGATGTATGTCTGAATATACAACTTTCAATGTTAAAAAAAAATTTTTTTTATGCAAACTATGCAAAAACGAAATTCCGGTATCAAGAAGGAATAAGTTATGCAGTTGTAAATAAACTTTGTAAATAAGCTTTGGTGTCTAAAAATGACTGTAAATGAAAGTCAATGAATTACGCTTGTGCTTCTTGACGATTCGCTAATAAAAGCCGAGCAAAAGTGGAGTATTTAAAAAAAAGTCGAGGACCAATCGGAAGCCGCGAAAAAATCAAGATTGCAAAGTGCAAAACCACCAACAAGAGGAGTCTTCCCATCGCATCTTACCTCCCACGCCGCCCTTGATAAGACGCATGCGTCGATCGCATTTGTAAACGTCGGCGAGCGGAGAGTTTCGCTCGCGTTGTTTGTCTGGTTGTTGTACATGCGAGTGTCACACCATATGCACCCGGTGCGCTTGTGTGGGTGGGGATCGAGTCGACGAGCTCGCGGCTGTAAATTCGGAGTCGATTTTGGAGTTCAGTCCGAGGACAGACGTACGACGCCTGCGTGCGATTCCTACCCGCCGACAATCTACCCGCGAACCTTCTCGAACATTCAAGCCGCCCGTCAAACTCCATAACCCCATTCTTTCATTGCATTATTTCCCATTGCATTCTTTCCCATCACACACCCCCCCCCACTTTCCCACCACACCTTCACCCGACTGCCCCGTGGAACTTTACCTCTTGGCTGAAGCCGGCGAAGATCCGGGCGATAAGCACTAGCGCAACTTTCTCGCGAGAGCCAACCAACCGCACTTCTGCGTCCAAACGCGAAACCCGAGATAACCGCGACAAAATTGCCGAACCAACAACGTGCACGCGAAAATAGTCGCGAGTCATTTTCACACTTGTCTGGCTAATCAAATTTGGAATACCTCTCGGCGAGGATCTTCTTTCCAATGGAAGGGACCTCAGATATGGCCGTAGACAACACCTTGGCCCTTCTCTGTAGAAAGTTTGACAACATTGAGAGGCTCAAAAAGTCCTATTTCGGTGAGGAACCATCATTCTTTTTTTTACTTTTCAAATTTGGATGCCATTGGCATTGAATTCTCCAGCCTACGAATAATCTTTACACTGTTATAAATAAACTTTTAGCCGGTGGAGAAATCAATAAGCAAATATGCACACATACAATATACTCAAAAGACACGCAAATCGAGGAGATTTAAAAATAGAAATAGATTTTTTGGTATTTTAGCAGAGCTTTATTAATTCGCATTTTTTATTGTAGCCTCTCTACGTCTACTCCTGCTCAAAATTTTTTTTTTTTTTTTTTTTTTTTTTGATCTTTAATAAACTCTGTTTCGGTCAATAAAATATACTTGACTCTGTAATTTTAATTCAAATTTACAAAAAGATTTTTTCATTATACAATGATTATGCGACAATTAAAATTGATACTACAAATATTTTGATTGCTTACTCCATTTTTAAATAATAGTTTATTTGTTAAAATAAAATTAGGTGAAGGCAAACTTAACCAACTATATTTTTTTTGTATAATAAATATTTGATTTGTCATTTTTATTTACAAAGTG
This sequence comes from Eupristina koningsbergeri, assembly GCA_018907245.1. Lineage (NCBI taxonomy): Eukaryota > Metazoa > Arthropoda > Insecta > Hymenoptera > Agaonidae > Eupristina > Eupristina koningsbergeri. The sequence goes on along the minus strand of JACCHV010000005.1, from coordinate 1,940,228 downwards.
AATTTTAATTTGCAAGAAACAGGTTCCTTAACGTTTACTTATATTTATAAATTTTACACTATTTTTAATTCGTCAATAAATTAAGAACATACTATTTATTCAAATGCTTAGCTATGAAATAACTTTTTATATTTTTATTGTAAATAGGTGATACAACATATAGAAATATCATTTCAACATTTTATCCCGTGTATCAAATGTCTATACATGTAAAATTTATATTTGTGCTCGTAAAAAAAAATCCGAATACACAAATATTAATTCACAAATATTTAACCGCAATTAAAATAAGATATATAAAGTTTAAAAAAAAAAATTAATTTTTTAAAGCCTATTTGATATTAAATTACGTTTTATTCTTTTGCGTTAAAAAAATCAAGTTACTTTATCTCTTGTCAATCTTACTGACATATCCAAAATATTTTTAATGATACAAATTTTGTTATTTAATGACTTCCTCAATTTTATTAAGATAATATAAAATTATAAAATTATTATCTATAATTTGTATTTACAACAAATTATTGTGAACTCCTAGTAATAGTTATAAATAAAATTGTAGGAATTTAAGAAAGAATCGCAATACTCATTTATGAGTTGGCATTGATATTACAATTATCACTGTGGCATTCTTATTGATCGAATATTAATTGCAAACATGCTATTGTTGAATAAGTATTTATAGTTATTAACGATCACGTTTCCCATAGACAATCTGGAAATTCATACCCAAATTGTACACTACAATTTATTTTTCTAATTTAAATAAAATCTCTGCTACTAAGAAAATTAAATTCATACAGAAATATACTTTTCTAATTTTTTTTTTATTAATATTTATGATAAGAATCCTTATCTTATAATTAAATCCCGTATAATCATAATATTTTTACTTTTAATCATTAACCTCTTAATTTCAAACTAGTAATTGTACATGATTTTTTATCTGGAAATCAATAATTGCTTAAATATTAATAAAAATTTATCATGTTATAGTACATTCTGCAAATATAGTGACATTACCAGATAATTTTAAAATAAAAGTATTAAAGTTACAGTATTTAAAATAACGTAAGACCTTTGAAAAATTAAATTATAATTAATTTACAATATGAATAAATTTTTTTCAATCTCCAAGACATAACTTCATGTCATACATGTAATTTATATTAATGTAAATTGAAATTTCATTCCTTTACTTCCGAATATATTTTTAATCGTATATATAATTTATTAATCAATCGAATTTACATCGTATCGTAGAATATGTTTGAGTAAATCATTGTCATATACCTACAAATTCTCTTTTACGAAATTTAGATAATTTGATTTTACATTCAAATAATAAATTATTTTCGAATAAAAAAAAAAGAAGAAAACATAGAATTAGCATATGTATGTATTTATGTGTTCAAGGGTATGTTGAAAATGTAATATTAGCGAAATACTATGCTTTGAATTTATACGTAATTATACTTTTGAGTACGTACATTCAATGCCTTCCTTGTATAAAATTGAAGGAAATATTTAGAAATAAAAAATGTTTAATCATTAAATATTACAATATTACATAAATTTTATTGTCCATAAAAATTTTGAACATTTTCAAAATTGTAATTTATATTGGTAATTAAATTATTCGAACATGAATTAATTATATTTAATGTCTATTAGTGGGAAATTGATGTATATATATTTATATGTTATTAATCTGAATATTGGTATAGTTTTAAATGTTTTAAAAAAATAAACAATGTTTTTAAATAACTGATTGAATCAAAATTTTTTTCAAAAGTCCTAGTAATGTTAGCTCATTAACAATAACTTAATTTTCTAGAAATTTGAACATGAACGTAACCAGTACATTAATGGCTAACATTAAGTTTTATAGAAATGACAATGAATAAAAATAGTAGAATAAGTAATTTTGAATATATATATTTATTTGAAAAACGTCTTGCAAAATATTTTCCATACAATATTTTTAACTTTATATGAAGAACTTACTAATTTTTTTTCTGAGTGATTTTCTTTATTAATATTTTATTCATCTGTTAAAAAATTATATGCACAGGCAACCCTGATCATCGAGTAATTGCTTTCAAAATTCAAACAACGAAGATTATAAGTATTAAATAGATGTAAAATAACTGTAAAATTAATTGTAATATAAACATATAGATGCGCCTCACGAGTATTAACAAATTTATCGAACTTTGCGAACAAAGATCGTATGCGACAATTTTATGAACTTAGCCGCACATGAAAAACACCGTGCATACAAATACGCGATGCGTGTCTGTGTTGTGTTTACCAGCAGAAAGAGAGAGAGAGAGAGAGAGAGAGAGAGAGAGAGAGAGGAAAAGAGAAACCGGCAGGTATATACGCATTTGGTCTGTCAGTGGAACGGCAAATCCGGGAGCACGTGCTCACCGAGTGATAGAAATGTGCGTTTTTTGTTTGTTTCTCGCGCTCTCCGGACTCTGGTGGAGAGGTCGGGCGGGAGGAAGACGCAGCTACTCGGAGGAGTCGGTGGAGGGAGGCGCGAGAGTCGGGGCCCGCGAGTGCGAGTGAGACGCCACTGGAGGAAGCAAAGGGAGACTACACACGATTGGGGGATCCGCTACTTTCGGTCTTGCTCCCGCACTTGTGTAAGTGCGTACCTCGGGATGTCGCCTTAGGTTTACAAAACATAAACTCAGTACTCCCGGGGCCCCTGTCGTAACAAGAGTGGTTTCGTTCGAACTCGAGTCCCTTCGAAACTTTCCCATTGCGCTGATTTCTCCCTGGACGCGATCTGGACCCGCGCCGCCAACCTGGACCGAGTCGATGAACTTTCTCCGACGTCGGTGCAACCCTCCTTCCGGTGGCTAGAGTTTGTTTACCTGAATTTGGTGCACCGCTTCCTTGGTCGCCGACGTCCTTGAAGTTGGCACCGGTTCACCTGGACATCATCCTCTCGCACGTACAATGTAACAATCGCAAATTATATTTCATTAAGGAACGATTTTATTATTTAGTCGGCGTTGTCAGTTTCTTCCTGACAATGCGAATTCGCACTCGTGCGCTTTCCCTACAGTATAAATCTTCACACGCACACCCGCATGTGATAATCGATTATTAATTTAAGAGGACCAGGATTTTGGTACCAGCCTTGGATAAAAATCTGCAGATTTACAGAGTCCATCGTTTATCAAAGCGCATGAATCGTGTGCTCGGTAGTTTCTAAACTATTTACTTTGCCCACACAATTTAATTAACAATACATAAACAAATCTTTTCCTCTTTTATTTCTTTTATCGTATGAATTTGTTAGAGTGCCTACGAGTGTAAGGAAAAGACGAGTAAGGAAAATTGTGAGCTTCCTCTTATCTTTTTGGAAGTTTATCGGTAATTCCCAACCGCTTTTAATGGCTTGGACGCTATTATTACTAGTCTCGGCATAAAAAAGAAATTTTCATTTAACACAAAAAAAAAAAAAAAAAATGAATAATGCTTAAGATACGCTTAACATTTTTGTCATATAAAACATGTTAACGATGACTGCGACTAAAGTTTAAAATTCATTATCATAGAGTTTATACATATATTCATGATTGATCTTTGAGAAAATGGAAAGTTTCTCGTATCTATGCGACTGTTATTGATATCTTGTCGAAACAATTTGAAATTGCAAGGGAAATATATTTTAGTTATAGGTGAGTTATGTGCAAAACTTTGCAGCACTCGGGAAGCTTGGGTTCCCTGTGTACATAACAAACTTAAACACGGTTAGAGCGCGACTGAGTGTTGGACCGAGTGAGTTAATTTGCAGCTGACTCTTAATTTTAAACTTCAGTTAAACCTTGCGCTTAGTTCGAAACGCACAGAATTCACCAATTCGTTGCGGGCAACGATTTATCTGGAAAGCTGTTTTTTATTTTTTATTTTTTACTTTTTTTAAGTGATAAAATAAGTTTTCCGGGGGCTTTCGGTGACTGATTAAGATTGGTCAATTCAGAAGTGGCTCGGCCGGATCTCAAATGATCCGGTTCCTTCTTTGTATTTTAAGAATTATTACCACCACACTAATACCAATCCTATACAAGTTCATTAAGTACGTAAGATAAATAATGATATTAAATTAAATTTTTTAAGAAGAAGAAGAAGAAAAAAAAAACAATATTAAATTGAATGTAAAATACAATGTATTAAAAAAAATTTTACAATAACATAGCGGATATTAAGTTAGTTTTGCAATAAAAAATTAAAATTACAAATTTTTATTATTAATAAGCATAAAATGTTAATTAAATACATAAAAAATTAAGGAAACATGAAAATAAAATTTTTTATTAAATTTTTTATAATATCATAAGAATACTGTAGTAAAGTTGTTTAAGTGTAGCCATTATGTCACTATTAAATATTTATTTTAATAGATTATTACTAGATTGCAGTTGTTAAATCAATAGATTACTTAATTATAAGAAATAGCTTGTACTTAATGGAATTTTACCGATACGAAATGTATACACTAATTAAATGAGAGTGGATTAAGTCATATATAGAAATCCAAATGACTCAAGACAAGTTTGCACGTATTACGTATTACCTAAACTGCATCGATTGCTACTTCTCATCAAATTTGCATTCGAATACATGCATGAAACTGCACTTATTGACCAATGAATTAATATATATTACGACTTCGACTCTGGGATCCATTATCTTCAATTTACAGACCATCGGTCGATGTTTGTTTAATTCATTTAAAGGTCATTCCTATTAGCATTTTGCATGATAATATAGTTACTGAGCTCATGCACTATGCCAACATGCAACTTATGTTTACAAGCAAACTTTATGGAAATTTTGTTTTGCCACCTTAAAAATTTGCAAGCCTTCTACTGATAACTTGATTATACGTACATTTGCTTTTGTATCTATAGTTATATGTGCTAAATAAATTATATGCAGGCTTAATCTTTTCTCCATATTGATTTTCTATATAAATTTTTACACTTTTGATAATAAAATTATGCACATTTATCTACGATATTGTAATTTCTTTCTTTTTTTTTACAATCAAAACCAATGTTTTGTTTATACTATTTCGTTGCACAGAAAATTGAAGTAGAAATAAAATAGAATGAATAATCCTACTTATCTCTATGATTAGGATTTTTATAATTAAATCTTTCCGAGTAACTTTTAGTTGACCGATTAATATTTTTATTCTAGATAACGAACTCGTGTTAAAAAACATTTAACTTTTATTTTATTTTTTTCTCAACAAAATTACAAACTTCATTTTAATATAATATTTTATAATCACAAATACAAAAGCTTTAGTTGCAGATATAATGCTTCCGCCTCAATAGAATTATGCAGGTAACCGGCAAAAATTCTTTTAAATTGAATAATAGTTCTATTGACTTTGTTCTTCTACGTACAGTACTCATTGTCTTATAATATGTAATTTAATCTCAAGTTGTTTAAAGGGTTGTAGGCAATTGTAAAGCAAATAGTCAATTTGAGAATTTGTCACAAATTTTACTTGTTCAATTGAGTTTTTTATTAAGACTTAAATATGTAAATAAATTTGTTTATTAACAAATAACAAAGAAATTAGCTTTTTTATAAAATACAGTTTTTTCGCAAAAAGAAAAATATTTTTTTAATATATTTAGGAGGCAGCTTGAATTAAAATTATTTAAAATTAAAATATGTAAATAATTCTTACATATATATATATATTATTTTAATTTACTTTATTTAATTTATTTCAATTAATCGATTATATTTAAAAAATATAACATTGACTAAAATTAATAATGCAATTTTTTAAAATAATATATTTTTATTCATTATAAAAATTTGATATGTGGTATGTTTACAAATATTTATATTATAATAAAAAATGAATCAATCACATTGGATGTAACAGAACCTTTTTGTTTTTGTTATCTTCAAGCTTATCAACTTTCAACATCCGAGATAGATCGTTAACTATAGATGTGATATAATTCACAAAAAAATTGTTACATTTTATTTAGAAGATTGTTTATATTAATTATTTTTAATAATAGAAATAAATTGAATTATATCTATTTTTTTTAGTTTTATTAAAGAAAATAATGCGCTTTTAATACATTTAAAATTACAATTTTTCTACAATTTATGAATTAAATTATCTTAAAATATAATAATAAAAATTATGTTTAAGTATTATTAAATAAAATAAAATATCTTTATATAGCAATAATTTTTATATACTTTCGCGTTATAAATTTTAGTATTTTATGTTTTTTTATTAAATTTAGTACAAATCATGAAATCATTGTATTAATCAATTTATGTTAGTGAGATTAATCTTTATATTTATTACTATTTGAAAATACATTGATTCTTAATAGTTTTTTTTCATTGAATAAATTATAACTTTTTATTGGTAGTTTCATTAAACAATTTATAAAAAAATACAAAATATAGATTTTAAATGAAATAAAAATTTTATTTTGTGTATTAGTGCATTAATAAGTTCATTAGTGTAATAATTCTATTTAACTTGCAAATCCGGAACTTCTAATAATTAAAAAAAAAATTCTATTATTTCATTACTAATGTTTTAAAGAAATCGAGCAATTGAATTAAATTTTATGTAAATCTTATGAGGAAGACTGAGCAATTTCTTGAATCGTTTACATCATTTATTTAAAATAGATTTTTTATATGATGCATTGGTGTTGAAAAAATGTGTTCTTATTTTGTATATTTCTCATTCTGATTAAATGTAAATAGTATGAAATTTACATAAAAAAACAAACAATTATTCAATAAATACTGTCAATTCATTCTGTCAACAATAAATTTTAATCATATTTTAATTAAAATCTAATAATAAAAAGTATAATAAAATATAATGGGTTTAAAATGAATATCTAATGCGTTTGCACTCATCATCGACATTTTTATTATCATAAAATTTAGTAGTATTAATACTTTTTTTGAATAAATAAGATACGTGAGTATTAATATAGGTTTAAATAACAAATAATAAAATCTTTTGGAAAAAGATTTAAATAATATGTATAATTATATAATTTTGAATGTTTTTTTTCTTATTAATCCACTAAAATTGAACTTTTTTTCTATACGATGAATTTAATCCTTATACAATTGTATTGAATAGATTTAATATATACTTCTATAAATTTTAATAATGATATAACAATACATTTGTACATATATTTATGAAAAATTGGAAATAATCAGAAACTGTCGATTATCGTGACATGGTGTGGTCTGTTTGTAGTTTCTGTCTAAGGATTATCAAATCTAAAATTTCTGAGATAAATGTATTAGTTTTTTCTTTTTAAAGTACTCCTCTCCTTTATACTTTGATAATTTTTTGTGATTTTTCTATTGGTCAAATATTCAATATATAATATAACCGATTATGATAGGAAATATTTTTTCTACGCAGTTCCAAAGTAATTTTAATTTGTTTCCTAATGATTAATAAAACTTTATAGTAATTTTAATATCGTACTGCTTAGGAAATCAATGAATAGTTTAATCTAATAGAAAAATTACTGATTTTTTTGTTAAATATTTATTCAATTTTATTAAAAAATATATATGTACTTTTCAGAAATCTGTGTTTGTTTGAATAATAATTATTAAATAAAAATAAAGATAATAAAGAATCTATTTGCATTACAAAAAATATATAATATTTGTGAATTAGTTATCACATCTAGGGATTTAACATTTAATTGAAGATTTAATGTAAGCAATAAAATAATTAAATTTTTTATATTTTTATAGCTGGAGGAGTCATGGCAGGGTCGGTTGCGACTCTTGCAGTACTATGGGTATTCTTGCAAACTATGGGTTTCTTCGGTCCGCACAACACCATCGGGGCTTTGAAACTACCACTTGCGTTTGACAATTCCGTTGCTACCAAAACAGGTAATTAATTCTATTCGAATAGTCCCTATTTAAACTTTTTTTTTTTTTTTTTTTTAATCAATTTTATGCTTAATTAAAATTAAAGTAGAAGACTAATTTTGAAATTTGTTCTGTGAGCGGTACTTAATTAAGTTACAACCATCCCTACAGGTCCAGCGCTGTGGGAGTCCAGTCAAACGGTGATCGTGGACACAGGCACCTTTGACATCCGAAGATTGCCAACCATCGACGAGAATAGCATCAACTCCTCGGTAGCATTCGCTACAGGAACAATATCACGTATGGAGCGCATCGAGAAAAATCTCGTGCAGGCTGGGGCATTGCTCTCGTCGGATAGTCCCGCATACCGTCACTTCCTGCACAATCGGCCCAGCAATGCGGCATTATCAAGGGGCTTCGAGGCACTCATTAGTATTAAAGCATCTAGTCAATTATCTCAGGCGCACTGTCTTAGGTTCACACAATTTTTAATTCAAACTCCATTTTGTTTAATAGCTAGGACGATAATGCCAAGATAAAATTGCTCCTACTCGGCCTCTTTATCGCTAGCTGCTAAATTATAACTGCAAAAAGTTTGCGAATCGAGCTATAAATTAGAATTCGCGATTAGAGCTCGATTATTTCTTAGTGGGAGCAACAGTCAAAGCGACTAAAGCATTTTAAATGTTTTTAGATATGGCATTAAGGAAAAAGAATGTGCGCGCATAATCTCGACGCTACTCCTGGGTAGTACCACCGTCGGTACTGCATGCACACACGATCAGGATGTCGATTGTGATACCGAATCCAAGTACCGCAGCATCGACGGTACTTGTAACAACCTCCAAAATCCTAAATGGGGAAGTACCTTCACCGGCTATGAAAGGCTCCTCTTTCCCCAATACGCTGACGGTAAGAGATACACATTCCACATAACTTTTATCAAAATCTTATGACTTTTTTAAACTTGTTGTTCCTTTGTTCTCATAAAATTATATTATAACCATTATCATTCATTATCAATAATCCGATAATAATCTTTAATAATCGATAATAATAAATTTTCACACAAATTTTATTTCATTATTTAATTCGATTTCTTATTCACAGATCAATTTTATTTTAGGCGTTCATGTAATATCTAAGCTTTTTTTTTTCATTAAAAATAACATCATCAATGGTGACATCACAAAGATATTTTAAATTATAGTATCAAGCAATGTTTCAGCCCATTATTAGATGGCGTTGATTTTAAATATATCTTTATTAATCTTTTTATCAATTTTTAAATATAAAACTCAATATTACTATTTATGATTTCATGTATTAAAAATTATTTAAACCAGATATTATTTATTTTACAGAATCTACTTTACATATATTACACATATTTATTATATATCGGTATATAATTGTTATAATACTTGTTAAACTATATTTTCTATTAACTATAAATTTTTTTTCTTCTAATAAATATATTAATTTAATTTAAAAATTCTATCTTTTAAGGGGGGGATAAATAATTTTAATGGTGATTATATTAATGATCATTTATTTAGAAGCAGAAAACAATCTCAATGTGAACATAAAATACATATCATTTGCATAAGAAAAATAAAAAAAACTTTCAATTCGAATTTAAACAATTGTATTATAAAGAATATTACGCTTAAAAGTAAATACAATACATTCAATTTAGTTTTAACAAAAGAAATAGTTGTTACTATAACTCTAAATAATAACTATAAAATAACTCCTTTTAAAATGCTGAATATTTAACAATGCATAATCTTTAACATTGCAATAAGCTTAAATTCATATATAACCATTCTTTCTATTTTTGTATAATCAATAATGGATTTAGTTGGCAAATCATACATGTTGATATTCTATAGATTGTAAGCAATAATTTGATACTAAACATAGATTGTTCAATAATTTAAGAGTAAAAATGTGTAAAGACATTGATATAACTTATTTGTTAACTAAATATATATATCTATGTGTTCATGTATTGATTATATTTCACAAAATTTTTCAAATCTTATAGTAAATAATATAATAAAACTACGATAATTGAATTAAGCGTTTTAAGTTTAAATTAAAATATTCATTTTATTATTAGGAAATATTACTATTATTTATTCAATCAAAAAATATAATTGAATAAGCTTATAAACATCATTTAAATAAATTTCCAATAAATATTTATATTTTACTAATAAAAAAGTGATAAATTTATTTAATTTTTTTTTAAATTTTGCATACAATGCCTTATTCATCTTTATGAATAAATAATATTCTTTTAATTTAAATTTAAATATTCGAGCTTGTAAGCTTTACGTAGCGTTATCTTGTGCGAACCAAATTTTAATTAAGTAGCAATAAACAAAATGAAATATAGATTCAAAAATGAATGTCTATGAATACTTATTAAACGCCTTTATTCATAATTTAGTGTTAATAATTTTTTATTATTGTTTCTTGCTCGTATTACACTTGAAAACGTTATAAAAAATTGCGAAAAATTTCCAAATAAGTAATAGCAGAATATTACACAATATATTATGACTCATGCTTATTATATTCTTTTAGATATTTAGAGGTTTTAAATAATTTACTTTGATTTATACCTGTAACTTAGTATTTTATTGAACAAGTTAGGATCATTAGTTAAAATAAAAAATACAGTTATCGGTTATTTTTTTAAATGTGTACATTTAGAATTTACGTAGACATGACGGTTAAAAGAAATAATAGGCATTTGTCAATTTAATTGACTATATTTTAACAGGGAAAGCCTTTTGATATTACTTATATATTTTAAAAAACAAAATTTTGTGAATTACTTATAAAGAGTATTAATGTTTTAAATATTTTTCATTCATCATCAATGTAAATATTAAATGTTCTATGTTGTTTGTATCTTCATAATCTTGGCATTTGCACTATTTGTAAATATGTAATTATAATTGTAAGCACAATACTTTATTAAGATTTTATTGCTTAAAAGTACTATGTGCTTGATTTTTGTTAATGCTATTATATTTAATACTTTATGTTTCAAGATTAATAATCGAAAAATTATTTCCAGCCTTTAAACGTTTGGCGTATCCTGAATTCCACTTTCCTTCATTATCCTTGTGAACAGTAACATTACAATTTACTGTTTCAATATTTATAGTAACAAATATATAAGTTTCAAAGTAAAGTATGCAACTTTTAAAAACCTATCGTCACACACTAAATCGTTCCTATTTGTCTATCTTGCATATAATTAAAACAAAACATAAGAATAAAAGATTATTTATTACACATCAATACAATAATTTATAAACATAATATTCTCAGAAATTCATTCTGTAACTGGCCTTGTATATTCCAAGTTGATCTTATCCTCATACGCCACAAGGAATAAAAAACGGTCGTCGATTGGCTTAACACATTATATTTTTTCTGTGATTTGCATTACAGTTGTTGTGCGTAAATAGCCACATAGAGCATAATATCCCCGAGTGTAGCAGTGAAATTAAAATAACTGTCTACAATAGGGTGACCCAGTCGGGAGATTATCCAGCAATAGACGTGTATGTAATTTAATTCGGATATAACTTTAATTTATAATGTATATAATTATCATAAAGGTATAATATTAATAATATAATACGATAAAGCGTCTTTCTGGTTTATAACAATTAGAAAATACGCGGCGCGGTCTTTTCTGCCTCGGGCGAGCGAATCCAGTTTCGAAGATTTTGCGCAGATAAATGTTAAAAATGAAATTTATGAAAAAAAAAGAATTTTAATGGGGAATGGTGTTGATTATAGCCTCTCGCTTAAGATTCGTTGAATTAAATGAAGTAATAATCATGAATTAAAAAAAAAAAAAAAAAAATTAAAACCTATTAAAATATATTAAATTTTTGTAACGAATTATATTATAAGTAATCTTCGAAGCAGTTATGATTCGATCGTAACGAGAAGTTTTAAATTGTACAAATTTTTGTTCATTATAGCGCGAGAGCTGATTTAAATTTTTAGGGAACTTTGAAGCTGTGCTTGCATTTTCATTTTTAAAATGTGTACTCTAAAAAAAATTGTACATCTTAAACAATCGATTATAAAATTAAAAAATAGTGTAGATTTATGGTTAAAGATGACAGCTTCAGGGTTTTGATGTACTGTTTGATTAGAAAGAGACAACACACGAGATGAATCGAGTGATTTAGGAGTTTGCTAGGTGTTGTAGGATGATGTGGAATATTTATCAGTCGAGATCATCGCATGTTAACCACATATTCACTCTCGCGCTACACAAATCCACTTAGGATAATTTTAATCCAAATCGGAGTAACTTATGCGAAAATCAAATTCTGTTTTTGCTCATTTAGACTTTATTGGATTTAAAATTTTAACCGATATATCATTTGAACTTTTCAAAATATAAATTGAATAATGACTCGTCGATATTTTTCGTTAAGATGATGTGGATTTGGTATTTTTTTCAATTTTTCCAACTAAATAAAAATAAATTTGAATTAGTGATAGATTGATTCTGTTGTAAGAAAATACGTTAATGTTAAAGACGTTACTCCGATTTGTCGAATGTGACATTCGATAAAGACGAATGTTTGCTAATTGTTTTTTATGGGCGCAGGCATCCAAATGCCAAGGAAGGAACAAGGATCGCGCTTCCTGCCGAATCCAAGGGTTGTGAGCGTCTCCTTAGCCAGTGAAAGCGACAAAACTGACGTCACCAGGACTCTCGCTCTAATGGAATGGTCTCAGTTCGTCTCACACGATATTGCGTACACCCCAATGAGGAAGATGAGTATGTGAATTTAGTTTTTTGTTGAAGTTTTACCAGAGAAGTATAAAATAATGCCATAATGAGTGCATATTTGATGGATCAATTTTTTTACGCACTTTTGTTAGTCATTTATTGATTAATGCTAAAATATTAAATTATAAGTGAATCGTAAAAGTAATACTTACCACCGCGACATTTGAATATTGTTCGATGCCTCTTAAATCCCTCTAATAAAAACTCTTGATATAATTGTAGTTGCATGCATGATTTTACAAATCATTACTCAGTATCAAGAAAAGAAAAAAAGTCTTACATTCTAATAGTTTGTAATTTATCATTGTACATGGACTAATGATTACATTAATATATTTAGTTTGGACTAGAAAACCGATATCTTGTTGTCGAGCAGATGGTCAATGGCCATTGCCACGATACATTCATCCAGACTGTGATGCTATTTTTGTTTCTAAAAATGATCCAATTTATGGAAAGCATAATGTGCAATGTCTTAATTACGTAAGATCTCTTCCAGTTCTTAGAACTGATTGCTCGTTTGGTCCAGCTGAACAAGTAAGTTTCTTTATTTAATAAACAATGTTCTAAAGGAATAACATTAATAATAATTATGAAACTCGTGCAGATGAATCAAGTGAGTCATTTTTTGGATGGTTCAACAATTTATGGATCTACATTAACAAAAGCAAGTGAAATTCGTGAATTTGAGGGTGGACTCTTACGTGTCAATATGTTAAACAATAAAGAATACTTACCAATTACTGAAATTGATTTTAATTCGCTGTGCAACACTGATAATTGTTACTTATCTGGTAATTTTTTTGGTTGATATTTAATGTTTTTTTTTATATTAATTTATTTTAATTAAAACGATCGAAATGACATAGAAAATATAGGTATCCTGTATTTGTATAAGAGGAAATATTAAACATTAATTATACAATTCATGCAAACTAAAACGCAAATAACTATAAATATTATTTTTTATAATTTTTAATCTTTTTCTTTTCATATTTCTTATCTTTTTTATATTACACATGCATTTCACAACATTTTTGTTGTATTTGTTCAATGTATTACTTTTATAAAAAGAACAATAGTATTTTATTGCTATAACTCCTTAATAATAAAGTGTTTTTAAACGCTTCATATTCACAGAAAGATAAGATAAATTAAGAATTTTTTTTTGGAAATCACTTATTATCTTTATAAATAAGCATATCGTAGCTGGTGATTGACAATATTTTAAAAATAATTCATCATCAATTAGTATGCAGTGATTTTGGAAAAGACATTGCGTGTAAAGTAATAAATTATAACTGAGTTACAGGCGATGACCGAGTAAACGCGGAGCCGCAATCGGCCGTGATGCACACGATTTGGATGAGAGAACACAATCGCGTGGCCCGGAAACTCGCTGAAGTTAATCCTGATTGGTCGGACGAAACCCTTTACCAGGAAGCCCGGCGTATCGTCGTCGCCGAGATCCAGCACATCACGTACAAGGAATGGCTGCCCTTACTCGTAGGCCAACGATATGCTCGCACCATCGGTCTCGGCATCACGACTAATCACACCACCTCCTTTTACAACTCCTACACCGATCCTTCGATAAACAACGAAGTGGCAACAACTGCGATGCGATTTCTGGAGTCACTCAAACAGAGTAAATTGAGGTGACTTTAAATCAAAGACAAATGATTTAGTGGACACGCTGATGTTTATACTCTGCGACTTTATCTCGGATTTTAGTTGCTTTTCTCGCTAGATTCATTGCCAAACTTGTTTTTAATTTCTTTTAAGATTCATTCAATTGAAAAAAAATAGTTTTAATGGCATTCGATGCCTACTTTTAAAAACCGAATAAAATATTTACTCGCCAATATTAATGGAATATTAAATAGTATTAGGTAAGAATGTATTTCGAATTCGTTTATTGCAGAATATTCAAATGTAAAAGATTGGTTCAAGAGATAAAATTTAGTCAAATTATAAAATATTTGAAATACAGAAACATAAAAATAAGATTAAATTTTTGGTTTACAAAAAAAAAGTATATTTTCATTATATTACTTAAGCTGAATGAGGAATGTAAATAAATATTTAAAATTATGAAAAAGAAATTTAGTGACTAGTACAAGTTTTTTAATAAGAAAATGCGTAAAGCTTATGTATCCTAAAAGAATTATCATAATTCTTTTTAATATAGTTTTAATAATTTATTTCAGAAATATTTACATTCAATAAAAAATATTTGTTTTATTATCAACAAAGATATCAAAAGTCTAATAATATATTTTTATATTTTAGTATAATAGATGAAGACAAGCAAATTAATAATAGTATGAATTTATCGGATTATTTCTACAAACCACGATCAATTGAAATTGATAACGTTTTTGATGGCCTTGTTCGTGGTCTTACTACTCAAATCTCACAAAAAATGGATCTCAATATTATTTCAGCTGTGAGTTATTTTAATTGTTATTTAGATTGATCAAATTGGTCTATTCAAAAAATTTATAAAATTGAAATATGTTTGAATAGATAACGCATCAGTTATACAAAACGAATGGAGCCTTAGGTCTCGATCAAATTAGTATTGATATCCAACGAAGTCGCGATCATGGCATTCCAGGTTACAATGATTTTCGCAAACATTGTGGATTAAGAAATGCAAAAACTTTTGAAGATTTCTTAGATTACATTCCTGCCGAGGTAATTATATTGAAAATATAAAAAAAAATATTTTAACGCAATAAAAGTAAGATTTGTAAGCTAACTTCTGCAATTTCAATAAAAATAAACAACGTTTATTAATTTATGTAAGCAAATATTATATTATTTACGATTGAATAATTACAAAACACTTATTTAAATAGATAGTAAAGAAATTACGAGAGCTATACAAACGTCCAGATGACGTTGATCTACTGATTGGAGGTATGGCTGAGCGATCAGTCGAAAATGCCATTTTAGGGCCAACCTTCCGTTGTTTAATTTCCATACAATTTGTTAATACGCGTCGAACTGACAGGTACTTCTACGATAACATTAATCAACCTGGATCTTTCAGCGCAAGTAAGTTTAAACAAGATATTTGGAAAACAATGGTTAAATATCGATTCGAGTGTTACATTTTCACTAAAATAAAAACTTTATTCTAGATCAATTAAATGAGTTGAAGAAAGTAACTCTAGCCCGAGTTTTCTGTAATAATGGTAACGACATTACAAAGATGCAACCGAATGCTTTTCTTAAGCAACAGACAGGGTATGCATTATTTTATAATATCATAGAATAAGTAGTAAAATAATAAGCTCATAAATAAACTTGATACTTTTCAAGATAAATAATCACAATATTTTAACTATGTTTTCAGAAATGAACTGCGATCTTGTACTGATTTCGAGGCTATACCTAGTATAGACTTGTTCGCATGGGCGGAAAAGGCAAAGGCTTATCGTTGAATGATTTTAAGATTGACTTGTCACTCTTCGCATTAAACGTCTCGATAAACGTGTGATACGATTCGAGACATTATCGGAAGATGAAAGTAAATAGCGTTGGTTTTTGGATCTGTAGTTCGAAAAACTAATGGAAGATGAAATAATGAGCTTGCAAAAATTCGGACTTTTTAAAACGAATTTTAAATCCTTGTGATAATTATCAAAATTTATGAATGATAAAAAATTTTATTTATATATTATTAAATAATTATTAATACAATATTATTAAATAGAAAGCGAGCTCTATTCCAGTTTTTTAATCTATAAGATTTGAAAAATCTTTATTAGTATTATTTGTTAAATGTTTGACAAATGTAATTGTTTAAAGATGTTAAGTTTAAAAGTTTTTAAATTTTAACAATCTATAAATTTTTAAATGTATGTTATAACCAAAAGGGGTAGTAAACTCAGTATTGAATAAATTTAAAAATTTAATAATAATAAAAAATTCAATTTTTAAATATTCTTAGAATCAGTATATTACAATTATTTTAATAAAAGAATTTTTCATAAAGTTAAATATTTAGCATTAAATCATAGGTTAAAAATAAACTGTTTCAAGTAATAATTATTAAAATTTAATATAATTAAAATTTTTTAATTTTGTATTAATATTCCATATGAAAACAAGATAAAATATTTTTCAAAATATTATCAGTGTGTGATTATCTGCATATATTCACAAGTAAATAATTTTTTGATGAACAAGTTATTTATGATTGAACTCCTTTAGGTTAAATTGTTTACGTTATTTTAATTATTTTTTGTTCCATTATTAATTTTTTTATTAAGAAAAAAAAATTTATAAGTTTAGGAAAAATATAGTATAAACGGTATTTATATATTATCATTTGGTGATACTTTTATTTTTTATTTCTATAAAAAAAATATACCACAAATAGTAATTATATGGTATTAAGTATTATTGATATCAAATTTTTCATACAATTTGCAATAATGCAATACAAGTGTTAGAAGGTTGAAAAATTAATATATTAAAAATGTGAAATTCAATTGAATTTAAGTAAATAAATGTAATACTATAAACATATATTGGCGTCTGTATATAACAAACAATTTTTAATAAGATTGATAGATGCAACTATAACATCAATAAAATTTCCTTCGAAGGTGACTTGTCAAATCAAATATATGAATTGAAGTTTAAAAAACTTCAACTTATATTAATAGAATGTAATAACTGTGGATAAGTGAATATATAAAAATAAATGAATTGTAATTATTTGCAATGAAGAAGTTGAAATTACATAAGTTTTAAATGTAATTTTATCCAATTTATTTATTTATAAAATAATGAAATTATATATTTACTAATTCAACATACGATATATTTTTATTTAAGTACTGCTACTTTCACTACATACGATGCGACTGACTAATTCTTAAGAAATATAGATCTGTATACCTTCTATTTTTATTTTATATACGTACTTATCAATACGCAATATAAATAGCAATATGTTTTTAGTGTAAACAAAAAATTAATAAAGATATTGAGAAACATTACCTTTTATTTCTTTTGTATTATATTTATTTTATGAATTTTAATTTTTACATAGTTAATGTATTTGTATGTCTGTTCAATGTGAACATGTTTATTTGATTTAATAATGGTTTAGTTGAAGATATTTCAAGAAAAGACACATTTGAATATTAATATTGTACATTTCAGGAATATATTTTGCAAATGCATGTTAAACATTTTTTATTTATTAATTATACTTCAATAGGTTATTAATATGTGTATTTTTTTTCTTATATTCTTTTATAAGAAAAAGTAGAATGAATTTTATTTAAAAAAAAATTAAAATATTTAACGCAATTTTTAATTGAACTTGTGAGTATTATTATCATTATCATTATTATTATTATTTTATTGACTGCATATTTTATATTGTATGTATATATATATATATATTTAAAAAATGCACGAAATTAAACTTACAATAATTATAAAATGAAATGTTTTATTAAATTAAAAAATGAAATAATTTATAAATGAAGTTAGAGCAGAAGAAATAATTAACATTAGTAAGTGTTTCAAATTTACAAATGTCAATAGAAGTTATTTCAGCTTTGACTTTGATATAATTTTTAGGTATGCTCGGTGTACTCGTACTTTCATTTGGCAATTTTTTCTACTGGTACTACATTTCATATATTCCGTTAGATGAGAAAGTCAGTACTCATTTATCTTGCACGGTCACGAACATGCAAGTAAACAAATTTGAAATTCCTTATAAGTTGAATTGCACCAATTTCATGCAATTGCGTACACTTAATGATTCTCCGAGCTTTTTAGAATTTTCACGCCTCATATCTAATATAATGAAGTTTTATTCAATTGTGTCAGGAAGAGTGATGTTTCAATTAATAAAATGATGCATATCTACAGTTACGTACAGTAAACGATAAAATGAGGCTGACATTAAAATGATGCAAAATAATTATTGCAAAGTTTCACGATTACAGTCTTTTATCTTTTTACATACATAAGAAGCATGAAAATTCAATTTAAGTAAAATTATATATAAATGATATAGAATGACATTCGAACCAGTCATACTTATTTCTTTATTATTCTAGACAGATAATATAATTTTACTGCAAACCTTGGAAAGATGTATTAAACAACTTTCTTTTGTTACGGAATCACAGAGATGAAATAAAAATTTACTGTATAGGGTTTCTTCTATTGTCAAAAGGAAACCTTGCCCTTGTTTCCTTTGGCTTGACTCTATACTATATTGATGTTTGCCCGTCAAAGTAAAAGAAAAACGTAGTCTTTCGGAATCGTATGAATGTAATAACTTTTCTACGAAAAGTCGCAATGTAAAAAAAATCGAGGACAGCGATCGCAAAGTCATGGAACGATTGGATTACAACATGTCAATTATCAGGTAAGTAACTCGACAGCTCGTAATCGTCGGGAAGTTAGCAATGAAACATATTATACGACTGCAATGAGTTTTTCTGTTGTCTTTGATATGATTATAATTGGATGGACTTTGCAGGAAAATCCTTTTTTATCATTCAAAAGTACAAATTATAAAAAAATACCCATCAAAACAGTATGGACAGCAAAAAAATTCTGAGCGAATGTAATTTAACATGACTTTAATGATGATAAATAATTAATGCAGGTAATTAAACTTTATATTCGCATTATACATTATGGATTATATTTTATATCTTTTGGCGAACGGATATATTTAATAGTTATGGTAGGGAAGTGAATTGATTTATTTTGATTTTCAAATTTACAAGTAATATCAATTTTTTTCTATCGATATCTTAAATTATAATAAAAATTTATTACTAATATCATAATATTGTAAGTTTTTTTTCCAATGGTTTATTACTTGGTTGTGTAATAAAAACAAAATGTACAAATGATCGAGAAAGTTGCGTCCAGCTTTAACACATCTAAGTCGTAAACCAATTTTTCAAAAGGATTTCACCATAATTTAAAAAGAGTTTGCGTACTTGTATAATAATAAATACTTCGCAAATTCATGTACTATTCTTCTGTCAGGCCTGCCTTAATACACCTTTCACTACTCTTTCCGATCTGTCCTGCAGTCTTTTCGACCTTTTTTTCAAGAACAAGAGTGTGAAATACACATAAAATCAATAGCGAAAGTGATGGGATAAAAAATACGCGATACATTGCACATTATACACCTGTCTATCCGAGATCGTATAAAACGGGACGAAGGGAATTTAATGGATACAGTAATTTGCTATAGCTAATGCACTCGGCAAAGATATTTTGTGCGAGTTTATGATTAAACAGTTACTAAATAAGTAGTTTCTTGTCTTACATATGAGTCTCAGTTTTTGGAATTACTCGAATGTTTGATACATCATTTGAAAAATTGCTTTATTTCACTCGAATTTTAAACCTCATTTATATCAAAGTCTTAATATTCGTATTTTATACACCGGCACAGTCAATGAGACGTGTTATTTGTAATTAGCATTATTGTCCGAGCGGTATATTTGTCTTTTCTTTTTTAAAAGTGTTCTTAAAATTTTATGCATAATAATTATCTTAAAAAATAAAATTCTTCGTAAAATTTGATAATAATCATGAATTCATTTACAACAGATTTCGTGCAAATATATTTTTACGAATTTATGTGACATAACATGATTAAATCCTTTTTTTTTATGTTTTTATTATTCTTATAACTATTTTAATTGATGGAAATAAGATTCCTTATTTTTACATACCATTCTACTAGTATTAATTATTACTAAAGACGCACTTAAAACTATTGGCTGCACCATAAGTATAATTAATTAAGAAATTTATTGGTCTTACATGGTATACAGGATAACGTAAGCAGTTGAATCATAACGTTATGTGAACTTAGATTTAATGAATGAACCACACCAATGCAACATATCTGCCATCGTTATATGCTCAAAACAAGTAATTATAGCCTTTCATACTGCACTTATTATTTTAATCCAATTAATGTATTTAAGAAGGCATGATTTTTTTGTTTTTTCATAAAAAGAGAAAATGAATCTTTTCAAACGTTCAGTTGTCGAAATTATCCGACTTCATATTGGACATATTGAATAATGTTAAATAATTGTATAAAAGTATTTAAAAAAAACGATGTTTAAATATAAAATAATAACTAAATAAAGATTTATAATACATTTATAATTTTTTAAATTAATATTGTTTTAGAGAAATGTTGTATATAGTTTGTTTATTGAATAATGCCGATTAGACGAACTAACTGATAAGATTTGCAATATCCTCAAAAAATTTCTTTGTTTAAGATAAAGAATGTCCGAGACTCATACAAAAAAAATGAATAAAATATATTTAGAATGCGAATAAACAAAATCATAAGGAAATGATATCTCGTACGTGAGTCAATATAATAGATACATTTTTTTAAAATGAATTCTTTTTTAATGAGCTAAATGTATCATGAAGAATTAAGCATGAAATTTTAACAATTTTAAATTAGTGAATTTACAGTCTATTAAAATTTGTCTATTGTTTAACAATGGTCAAAGAGATATTTCATGACAATGCGTTATTAGAGGTGCATCGGGTTGTATATTTACGAATTGATTCCAAATGCACTAAAATTCAGTTCTTTTGTATATCAATGAGATGAAAGTCACACTTGTTTATTTTCAATTTGACCCCGCCACATGCATTGTTACAATGCTGAATAAAGAGAAAATTATCCTGCGCTCTTTCTCAAAGCCACCAACGCCAGCATTTTGACAATATATTCGTCTCGTGCGTAAAAGAAGTTTTTCTTATCCACGGCAACGAATAAATAATTAAAAGCGTTTTCCTTTTCACATTTAAGCCAGGAGTTCGTTATCATGCGGTTTTTCAGAATGCTATTATCGCACAAGACAATGGACTCGAATCGGGTGTGATCCAGCTCCTTGAGGATGAGGAACATCCGCAGCACCGACTTCCGGGGAACTTGGCTCGCGCACTCAAGCCGCAGCATTGAAATGATCTGTCTGAGCGGCTCGGAGGTGACCCTCGTTTCCCCTAGCCTGGAAGCTCAGGAGACCCGGAGCGTGGGGTGCCGCGGTACCACTACCTCGCGCTACTCAGACCCGCGGAGGCGCGAGCCCCCCGTTACTTTCTCCCTCGGTTTATAAACTTCGATTCAGCAATGCTGGTGTTCAGTCCGACAATTACCGCGAGCAGGGCTCACCCGAAATTATTGCCCAAGTACCGAGAGGATCCTGGGAGAGTCGTCGCCGAGGCGACAATTAAATGCGCCGCGAGTACATGTGCCTGCTGCTCAACTGAGGCAAGACGCGCTTCTCCGCAATCCAAGATTCGTCCTCTAGCGACCACCTGGAGAGTGATTCTGGATTTTGGCTGGACCAAACTTAGAGACTAAGTTTCCGATACCAGCGCTTTCGCTCAATTTGCACGTATGCGAATTCATGTCGTTTTACGGACGTCGCGCTACCTCTCCTGGGCAGTTTTTCATTTGAACATTTGAATTTTTGCATTTAAACAAATTTTTTTTCGTAAAGGTACGTTGGTTCTATATTTAATAGTTTTTATAAAAATTTTTGGAAATATTTTATTTTCTTAAAAAGCTTTAATAAACATTATCCTGATACTGTATTTGTGTAATCAGAAAAATTCAATATAATTTTTATTATTATAGAATGGGGTGCAAATCAATATAATTTTTTTTTTTTTTAAATATTTTATAAAAATATTCTTATTTTTTTATCTATATTCAAATTTATTTATTAAATTTTTATAATTAATTTTTTAAATTAAGAAGGTAGGTATTGTGCTAGTAGTTTTGGTTGCAAATTTCGGTAAACATAAAATGATGTACAAGATAGTTTTATCAATAAAATTGCATAAAATAATTTTTTTATTTTTTAACAATAAGTCAAGTGAACACGAAATGTAAATGTATTACTAAAAAACTTTTCAAATGAAAACCTTTTCTTGGCCTATTATTAGATTTAGAAACAGCGAAAGTAACAGTAATAATGAAAGTAACAGATGTTGGAATTATGTTAATTTGTGAATCCCCAGTACTGAATTCAAATAGTGCAATTTAAATGCCCTAACTCCAATAAAAATTTCTTTTTGTAAATATATTTCTTGATTGCATGTCTTAAGTCAGACGAAAAAGTTATATAATTTTTTTTTTTTTTTTTATATTAAAGTCATTATAATTATTAAATTTATTGTGCCAAATCATAATACAAATATCACAAAACTGAAAAATATAAATTTTTCTCCATAAATAGTAAAAAAGTCACTTGAATAATTACGTTTCGTATTGTTTTACCTACTAATATAAGTATATAAAATTAATTTTATAAAAAATAGTTTATAAAATTTTAATTATAAAATAATAAAAACAAACATTTCTTTGAGATAAAATTTAATATAATTGTAAATAATATCCTAACTAATATATACTTCGTATTTGATGATTCTAGTTAAAAAAATTTTTGTAATAATTTAAAAACATTTTATCAACGTTTATTAATGAAAAACAAATTATTTTATTTTTAATAAATTTAGAAATATGTAGTAAAGTTATAAAAATGATTCATGACTTATAAAATAAAAAAATATTTTTTTTTTATTTTCATATTATCAACTATTATATTTCTTTTATTAAATAAATTGTATCTTTATTATAGTTGCTTTTGTAATCTAAGTTAGTTAAAAATTAAATTTCCTCTAAAAGAAAAAAAATGATTTTAAATTATTTATTATTAATATTTCAAAATATATTTCTATTACCGCTTTTGCGCATTTGTGATATTTTAATCTGAATGATTGATACATTATAAGTAATTGATATAAAAATTTAAAAAACGTTTTAATATTGAAATTTAAAATATTATTTCCATATTTAATAAACTAAAAATGAACACGACGAAACTCTAGATCTTTTGGAAAATTTATAGAATTTTCATGTTTAAATTATTACCAAAATATATAATGTTTATAAAAATTCAATAAGCATATAAATTTGTTCGTTGTTGCTTTATTGACTTTATATATTTTAGTATTATTATCTTTTGATTTTGAAATAATTCTTTTAATTTTATTTGAAATATTTATTTTTAATGATTTAAAATTGTTTTATTGAAAAACATTGATAAATTTATTATTCCATTTTATTATAGAATGTTAGTACAAATTTCTAAAGCTTCATTTTTTTATAATTTTAAAACTTCGATGTATGTGTTTAATACGAATTTCTTTCTGCTGAAAAAAAAATAATACTAAAATAATTAAATATATTTTACAATAGTAGATTGTGTCATTTTACATTAAAAAAATTAAATTCATATTGAATGAAATAAGATATTTATAAACAATAATCTTGAGAGATATAACATACATAATGAATTTTTACTACTCTATTCTATAAATAACAACAATAATAATTATTCAAATTTTGTTGAAATTTAAAAATTCAAAAATTATATTATACTTATAACTTTTCTCAAATAATTTTCATCATTAATTTTGAAATAAAGAAAAATTAAAAGGAGATTCAATTAAAGTTTAAATTCTAATTTTAATTTTCATATGACTGAAAAAATTAAGTATATTAGTAATTAAATTTTTAGAAAGTAAAATTGAAAATCCAACTCAGATTAATGACACGAAGATATAAAATCATGACATACTGTAAACATTTACAAACATGTGAAACTGAAAAATATAGTAATTAAATGGATTATGTTTTTATATGATTGAAAAAATCAAATATTAAGTCATATCAGTAAATTAAAATAAATCCATATCATTAAAAATATAATACACAAGTTACAAATGAATATTAACTGTATCATAAAAGTTTATTTAAAATTGAATACTAAAAGGTAATAAAACGACAGTTATTCTATAATATTTCGTATTAAAAATTTTCAGTTGACATTCGAAATATTTTCTATGAAATATATATATCACTGCATATGTATGATCTATATTTTTTTTAATTTGTATATTGAGTAAAAACGAGTTGCTTTTTTTTCTATCAACCTTTCTTACTTTGCTGCTTGCATATAATTATATAACAATTCTAATAAATTGACAAAAAATTTTTGATTTTTTCTCTTTTAAATATTAAATTATTTTCTACAGTATTTACATTCATAATTATGAGCGAAAGTTAAAATCCACTTATAAGTGATGCAGAATTTTGAGTAACAAGTATAAATTTCAAAAATTTTAGTCAATTTGTACTTTTCGTTTTAATATACTTTTCAATTCAAAGTCATATCAGTTTATTAGTAATTTTATGAAAATTAAGTGGACAGTAATGTATTTTTTTTTTAATTTAGAAATTATTATAAAATAAAATTTCTGCAATGGCAACATAAATCATCTTAAATAACTTCCGTTAAAACCGGTAGTTTTACATCAGCACTGGTAAATAATATGTACGTGCATACAGTGAAGTCTAAATTCATTATCAACTAATTTAATTTCTAAAGTAATTTTACGATATTGTAAGAATTAAAACTATATGGTTGAACTTTTCTGTTTCTAATTTTTATAGTGTATTCGAAATTGCATTCATTATTACATTGAAACATCTTGGAATAAAATAAGCCCGGTTAATCTAAAAACGTAAATTCGTTCCACAAAGTTCAGCAATTGAACCGAAATTATAGCCTTAAAAAAGTCAATTTATAGCACCCAAATGAGTTTAGACAACATTTAAATGGACTTTAGAACCTTCATCGTTAAATCTTGATTAACACATTTAATTCTTTAATCTTGAATTAGATATTCTTGACCCTAGCTAAAGCTAACTAAAATTAATTTTTTCTTTTTAAATTGATGAAAACGACCTCTACATCATTCACAATTTGCATTTAATTACACGAAATGAGCTTAACAGAAAACACTAATCTCAGAAAATGACTAAAACCAACACTATCTGCATTATATTAATGGTGAGATCGTAAAAAGTCGCTTAATAAAAACAGTTAAGGTAGCGATGATTTGTTAATTCAAGCTAATCTTTTTTAAGCGGAGCCGAAAACAAACTCGCGATAAAATTCCAGTATTTTAAATATTATATAGTGCAGGCATTCTCTCGAACGGCGCTCGTGGAAAATAGTCGTTAACTACGCGAGCGCGTAAGTGAAAAATATTTCGCAGCCGTAAATCATATGAAAAACTTACAAATAATGGAACTAGGTTTAAAGTCTGCCAGTTGACCTTCCTTCCTCCTCCTCCTCCCCCCAACCCTCTCGCTCACTCTCTCTCTCACTCGCGAAACAAAAACGCGGTCCATTAGCCAGAGCGCATTTCTTTTCCTCCTTCACCTTCTTACCGCGGCTTTTTTCCTTCCGAAAATTGCACAAGACTCACGTGCGAACCTTTCACACTGAAAGGAAACTCGGACATGGCGAACATTAACCGTCGAGGGGAAAAATGAATTCCCCCACAGATGAAAAGGTTCAAGTCACGTCGAAAGTAATCGGGCCCCCGTGGGCCCTTTACAGATTGATAAACTTTGCCGGTTAGCCACCTTTTGGCGGTCCCGATAACGATAAGTTAGCCCCCAGTGGTTAGCGCTGAATTATTATGCGAACCGATCGAATTCCTTCTCCTCTCACCTTCTACAAACACATGCTCGGCTTCTTAGAATACAAGACCGTAAAGCAACTGTAGTGTAAAACAGTTGTCATTGTACAAGGATTCGAGACTATAAACGGAGGAATGTCGGTGCACGATTTTTTTCTTCTTTTTTTTTTTTTTTTTTTTTTTTTTTTTTTTTTTTTTAACAAATTTGGCATCATCTCGATTAGTTTGCAGTTTCCGTGGCAACTCGTGCCCATTGATATTGTAAACAAAAACGAAAGCGGACGTCGTAAAAATTAATGTTTTTTATCCTCGTAAAAATTGCATGAAATAGTGGCAATGGTGATATCAAAAGGATTACCGATTTTATGATTAGATTCTAAAAATAATATTTATTGCTATTTACCAGTAAGTAGACATTTAATAAAGAGTATAAATGTCTCATTTATGATACGACTGTTTATTAAAGTATGAGGAGCTATTACTTTCTACTTTATGGTCATAGTTCTTCGAATAAATTATTTGAAATGGCAATAGTTGTTATTAAACAGAATTTCCACGACTTTTAAGTAAATCCTTAAAAAATATCCAACTTGAACAAGTTTGCCATTTTACCGCACCGCTATTACCGACTCATTCTATATGAAGTAACAAAAGATAAGCATTTCTTCACTCCCATAATGTTTTAATCAAATATAAAGTTTACAGACAACGGAACCTATATTTGTTTGCCCGTTTATTACACACAAAGGCGAAGAAAGGCCTCAACCTTGTACTTTCTAAAAGAAAAATTCTACCCATTCTAAAACAACTTGGCTTATCACTTTCGGTCCTTCAATTTAGTTCATTTGTAATTTTATCATTAGTTCACTTGTCTACTATTGTACTTTATAGTTGTTCAGATGTTGTTTCAATAATTAAAAGTTATTTCAATTGAATGTGAATATTTAAACATGCCAATTATTGGTAACATTTACAGTTATTATGCAGGTAGGTTAAAAGCTTAAAAGTGTAAAAAATTAAAGAATAATCTCATAATTATATAATATTTTGATAATAAGTGGAAAATATGCGGAAATGAATAATAAGTGTTGAGGTGAAATGTAATTTATAAATTTTCCAAGGTTTTTATAATTACATTTACTGCACAAAATTATACCGATAACCGAAGTATGAACTCGTAAAGTATATCATTAGTGGTTCTTATAAATTTTATAAACACATTGAATGAGAATATGTCTAAAAGTATAAGTAATTGATTTCATTTTATTTAATTTTCAGTGTTCTTTTAACGATAAATAAATAATTATTTCTCCCGTTGGAAAGCTCTATACAATTTAATAATCAATAAATGGAAAAAAAACTAGAAGATATTACAAAGTTACAACCATAACTAAGTTTTAGCTTACTATTTATAGTACATAATATTCTACATTATTTTTTCATATGTTTTATAACCTTAAATCTTGTATTATATAAATATTAAATACGATAAAATTACTTAAATCTGTAGAAAATTTAATTGTAAATTTCGTTTTTAAAATTTTATTTTTATTTAAGGACAATAAATTTTAAAATACTTTACAAGATATAGCAAAATGAAAAAAACAGATTGAAAAATGTCAATCTCTCGTGAATTAAATTTTTATGTAAAATTACGTATTTGTACACGAAAACAATGTATATTTGGCATATGTATAATTTATAAAAGCTATAAACAAACACAAGTTATCAAACAAAAGTTAATTGATTTTTCAAATTTTAGATAAAAAGTAAACATAAAATCATTCAATTCCATTTGTTTTTTTAAAATACTTAGATCATGTTATTGATTAAAAAAATATATGAAATAAAACACAACGTCTGCAAAAAATATCACGTTTTTACTATAAAATACATTTTTATATTTGATATAGATAAATAAAGAATATTTATTTTTGATAAATAAAGAGTCACAATAATAATTAAACTTAAAAATTTATTGCAATGCATAAAAAGGATGTTTTTATGTAGATGGTAATATAAATTTTAAAAATTATTGTTTAAATAAAAAAAAAATTGAAATTTCTTGCAAGAAATTATGTACAAAGCAGATGTATTAATATAAATTTTGCTGACAAAATTAGTTTACTTTTATTTGAATAAAATTATTATTGAACTTAATCGAATTTAATAATGTAAAAATCAGAAAATTGACTTTTAAATTTTCTTTTCAGTTTGTTATTTCTGGCAAAATAAATGATTATTTGAAGTAAGACTATGTCTTACATATGTCTTGATACATATAGTGCATGTTACGACTTCAATAAAATTGATTATTTAACTTTGTTTCATGATCACAATGATTACCAGTCGACAGAATTAAAATTTATAACGGAATACTTTTAATTGGGGATTATTTAATACAGTCCGAATCAAAGAATTTTTAAGCTTTTTTGAATTGAATTAGCAATTAATACCGAAAGTACTGTATATATCAACGAATTTATTTATTTTATTAATCCATTGGGAATAAAGAGGATTAGTAATTTAATTATTCGATGGAGAATGAGGTTCCTTTGATAATTATCTGAATTCCACTGCTTGAGTATTCACCCAAAGCGATTACACTTTTACGAATTTCCAATGATTTTTCTTTGAGATTTTCCATCCTTACAGCATTCTTCGTCATGGTGTAAATAACTTAAATTTCCTTCAAGTATTTAACGTACGATTGATGTATATCTAAGCTACAAAAGCATGAAATTGTGAAACATAAAAACTTAACTGTCATATTATAAAACAAATAAAACATAAAGCACATGTATGAGATTATATACAGCGCATCGAGAACATAAATCAGAAGCCTGAATGTATGTAGATTTATAAGTCCGATGGTATTTTAAAGTGTTGTTAAGCACCCGTGCACAAGTTATAACATTTTAAATGTACAAATACCATTTACAAAAATATATATTATCAAAATTTTTATATCGTACGTTATATTCCCCGCGCCAATTACAAGAATGCACAAACTTCAATTTAAATTAATATAGAACAATTAAAAATTTCCAATTTTATACTTTTGAATTAGTGTACTAAAATTTTATGATACATTCAGAAATAAAAACTGGTAAAATTAAATAGCTTCAATTAATTATTTTTATTTTGTATATTATAGTTGTTGCTTTAGCGGTGCTGCAATATTCTAAAATATATGACTCAGAAATATTATATGTTTGTGGTCGATTTTTACAATTAAAAAATTATACAGATTAAATTTTAATACAATGCACACGTTCGTACATTAAATTTCTTTGAAATTTGAATACTAAGTCATAAATATAAATTGAAGCGATAAATATTTTTTGTATTGTAGCAATAACATAATCTGACTTTGTTAACTAGTAATCACAAGCACCGGTGCATATCTGTAAACAAGAAATATTATAAATAAAAAACAGTTTTCTTATTTTTTTATCGACAACTCCGTGCATTATATTTTTTTCCTGTTATTTTAACAACTTTCACTTGATACGATCTCATTTTAATATTTTTATTTGTTTTCACGTACAGAGTGTTTTAACTTATGTAAGAATATAAAATAGTATTACACGTTTCTTACTCATCATATTTAAAATTTATAATTGTAATTTTAAAATATTAATGTGAATAAACATATAATTAAATAAAATAAATAAATTTAAATTTTACTGCATAAGTTTTAAAACGTAAATTCTTACACTATAGTTTACATTAATTAACTGTAATTTAAAATTTTAATTACTTATTAAATTAAAATTTCTTTAAAAAATTAGTAATATAAAACCTCATTCTCAGTAATTATAATACTTTTAAACTAAAGAAAAAGTTTTATTGATTTATAAAAAGTTTTAGTGATCCAGTTTTAAAATAATTCATTCTCACGACTTTTTTCAATCGTTTCTAATAATATATTTTATTGTAATATCTTTTTTTACATATATATTAATATATTAATAAATTTTCAAAAATATAGACTTATTTTTTAATTTAAAATAATTAATTTTTTTATTATGTCATAAAAAGTATTTAAGTTTATAAATATACTATGTGTGTGTATCAGTTAAATTACTAAACAAAAATATTTACGAAATATTGCAATTTTTATTATTTTTTTTTTAAATTAAATTCGCCTTTCTAATATTTTAGAATTTTTTATTTATCAAATTTATTGTAATGCATTATAATTAATTAAAAACTTACGTGAAATAAATATAATCTAGAATTAAAATCATACTTCTCTCTAAGTAAAATAAATGAAATTTTAATAATAAATATGTACCTATTAATGTAAGCAATGTCTTTGTCATTCAAAGTTGTGAGCAAACAAGTTGTACTATTTACGCTTGAATAAATTAATTCGTAGAGTGTAGGCATCTCTTTTTAAGATTCTTTAATCAATATCATTTCATATGACACCTTAATTGTCATCGAACTAGAATTTGTGCAGAAAAACTACATTACATGAATATTATGTATCTCAAATTAAAAAATATATCATGGTAAAATGCAAAATTACAAGTTGTAGTTACATTTAAATATTGAACAATTAATTCTTGAATATTGAAACCTTGATATTTATTTATGAGAATTTCGAAAATATACTTTCATATGTCATATAGAAAATTGATTAGTTTATAATTATGTTCTAATTCGTAATCGTCTGAAAATTATGTATATATTAATTAAAAACAAACATGTTTAATATTTATTCTTTTAATGATATTAAAATAAATTAAAATTTACTCTCGACTGATTTATTTTATTATGCAAAGAACATTACTACAAACAAAAATATCTGACGTGATGGAATTTAATAAACTTAATAAATAATATTATTAAAATGGTTTAGTTAATGATGAATGACTTAAACTTTTTAAATCAAATTAATAACATTACATATAGTAAAGATTAAATTAAAGAAACTTAGATATTATGGCGCTTTAATTTAGAAAGTATATTTTACTTTATGCAAATTTTTCGGATCATCTTCCGATTTTTCTAAAGAATCTCACTTATTTTTCAACAAAACGATAATAACTTTCCTATTATATTAGAATTATTAAATACAAATTAAAATACATGATAATTTAATAGTATATTTAAAAGCATTGTAAAGCATGTAATAAAAGTATAAAAATAATATATTAATTAATAACATTATTGTAATTGTTAAAGTTCAATATAAACGCTATTTCTGGTATTTTAATTTATTGAAAAAATTTTTTTTAATTCATAAAGTTTTCAATAAAAAGAATGTGTAGATTTTTTGTACCAAATATCTTTAGATTTTTAATAAAAAATTTTTCAATAAAATTTATAAAAAATATTTTAAAAATTTATTTAATAAAACAAATTGTATTTTAATAATCATACTTTATGTATTTGAACTTTTAAAGTAACCTGTCTAGTAACAGGAATTCATATAACTACTTATCTATACAAAGTAATTGTGTGTTTATATTATTAAAAAAAAAATTGCATTCTATATTTACTATGCTTTAAAAGGATACATATGTACCATTTGTATATGTTAGAACTGTTACTATTGAGTAAGAGATGAAACGGTACTAATTCAAGTTTAGAAAAGAATCCGAATATTTTAATTAAATAAAGCCTTAGCGCAAGTAAGTTAAAAATTGGGTCATATAAAAATAAATTGCTTTATAAAAATCATAGACTACATTGAAGTAATTTGTAAAGAACGTTGTATTTAAATATAATAAATAATCAATTGATTTGTCAAGAACATAACTTGTAAATACATTACACAAGTAAAATATTTTATTAGTTAATTTTAGGCATATTTAAAATACATAATTTAGGGAATAAAGCTGAATGCATTAGAAATTAATTAATTTTTTTTATATGTAATCAGAAAAATTAAATTAATATATATCTGCATATTCACACATAATTCTAATACCAATCAATAGTCTATTAAAATAAAATTTTATATTTTCATAAATTATCAAATCGATTCATACAATTTCGTGGGAACATGTAGTTTGCAGTATTTGTAAATTTTGTTATATATTTTATCGACTCTGTTTATGGATGATGTTAATAATAATACAGATATTGTATACAAAATATAGCAAATAGTTACACGTAATAAGTTAACTCAATTGCGTATAAGTAGCCATTATTCATGGAGTTATTTATGGTTCAGTTCGGTATTCTATTTATATTTCTTATACATTTATAAAGAAAGCTTGTTTTCAATTTCATTGTTGACAGTGCAATGGCAAATACAGATGAAAAATGAAAAATAGGTGCATTTCCTGCTTTATACACAAGTTCAGACACGAACACCACATGATAATAAAGCGGTGAAGAATTTGAAAAAGAGTTCGAAACTATGTCTGTACGAAGTACAAGGTTTGACAAGTAGAAAGTAAAATGTTTTATATTAATAGCTTATGATATGTAATAAAAATGATGGAATTATCAGTCCTTAAATAGAAATAACGGCAAATGTTGTTTAACTACTTCCATTGTATTTTGACGTGATATGTAAAATTGAAAATTTGAATGTCTAACAAATATCTAGTTACCTTATTCCAGGTGTTTCTATTTTATAAATTACTATAATTATAATTTTCCACATATTGATATATGATATACATGAGAATGAAAAGAACTTGGTGCATTGTGGTAACGTGCTATTAAAATAAGAATTTACTGTATAATAGCATTAAAAAAAAATGCAGATTATAATTTAAATAATATCGAAAAAACTTATAAATTATCCATTCTAGGAATTTTACTACAATATCGTTGAAATCGATATTTCACAGCCATATTTCACGCTAATCATGCTAAAGCATGGAAATCTGCTCTTCTATATTCCAGAAC
The DNA here is from genome assembly GCA_018907245.1 of Eupristina koningsbergeri. Classification (NCBI taxonomy): domain Eukaryota; kingdom Metazoa; phylum Arthropoda; class Insecta; order Hymenoptera; family Agaonidae; genus Eupristina; species Eupristina koningsbergeri. The sequence goes on along the minus strand of JACCHV010000005.1, from coordinate 1,906,963 downwards.
TACGAGCGATATTTAAAAAAAAAAAAAAAAAAAAAAAAAAAGGCAAAGAAGGAACTTTTCATTTCATGGCATCGATGCAATAATAATAACGAAAAATGATCGATACCCATTTGAATCTTAAGCAGCAAGATCTTATCCAATTAGCACAATAGTTATATGGTTGAATCAGCTCATGGGAAGAGAATGAAACTCGCGGCATAAAGATCGCAAAGGCAGATCATGTCAATCCAGTAGTTTTCGAAAGCTTAGATCTATGGCGAACATTAGAGCAGGTCTCTCAGTCATATAAACCGTTGCACGCTCACGCGCTCGGGGAGCATGTGAAAAGAAAAACACGACGGAAATGTCGAAAGGCCAAAGGTACTGTGAAACCACACGTGCACACGCGCACGCGCACACGCACACGCACACGCACACGCACCCACGCGTCCGCGAATCCACCGCTGCTTTTGTCGACCTCCGAAGAGGCAAGGGATAACTCGGTGGCGCGGGCGGCAGCTGCTCACCTGGTTTTTTCAATTTTCCTCCCGTCAACGTATTGTCGAGGAGATAAAACTTATTGAGTGACCTTGGCGATCTTTCAGATCTACCGCAGCCTCTCTTTTCGCCAGGAGGATTCCTTTCTCCCTCAGGGGGGGAGAAAAAAAGGCCTCGCCCTTTTTCCATTACGAGTATCAGGCGCGACCCGACCACACGACCTTCGATCCGCTGCACAACTATCGTGGGCTCGTGCACAATTTAGCGCCGAATATTGCATAAATCGAGAGAACCGAGCTCCAGAGAAAAACGATTAGGCAGCCACAAACTCCAGCTATTTTGAGCTTATTATTAAAATCCACGACGCCAGGAGCCTTTTTTCCTTTTCTTTTCTTTTCTTTTTTTTATATACTTTATTAATTTTATCGGCGCACTCGGGTTTTTTCTCTCTGGATTTTTCCGGGGCGCAAGCATTCTTGCCAAGCATAAAATGTATTGATTTACGAAATTCATGTGCTTCTATATTATAATTACAGCTCTACAATACTTCTTTTACTTTGGATAAAAGTCTTGTACAATCTTAAACGAACGCGAGTATTAAACACTTGTCCACAACTACAATTATTAACGGAGATGATGTTTGATACAAAACATTATAATTGTATGTCGATCACATGTTGCTTAATGTTACAAATAAAACATTAGAATTCCTTCACTCGAGAAACTTCACTTTGTACATTTTATAGTTGTAAAATTATCGTTTCAGCTAAAATTTTCTAAAATGCCATTTTAAAAAGATTGAAAATAGTTGAAATAAAATAATACGTGTAAATAAATTTTACAAGAATTTGACATGTATGTATTGCAATATTATTCTTATAATTTGCGTGTGAAATTTAGTTCTACGAGTAAAGTCTCATATATATATTTAAAGTAATAACTATGCTAAGACAGACATATATACAGTAAATATATTTCACTCATAAACACAAGGGAATCGATCTCGCTGATTTCCTTTTGGAAATAAAAATTTTATATCTCCTTGTTATTGTACTTCAAACAAAATGAAGGCAATTACATTAATAAATATATTATAATTTAAAAGGTTAGAAATAATATTTTTTACCAATCATTATTTTCAGCCACTTGTTCAAAAAAAAAAAAAAAATAAAAATAAAAAAGATTAAAAGAGATAGTTTTAATATCATTTATATAGTTAATTTTCCTTAATAATGCTAAAAATAATAGTATATGAATTTCAATAGGAATACATTTTCATAATAAATTAGATTCATATTAATACAGATCTATTTCATATAGTACCACTTTTCTACATATTAAATTAGAAAAAATGTTTTTAGAATTAAAATATTTTATGAAAGAGTTACCTAAAACTAGAGAAATTTTTTTATTTTAAAAATAATATTAAATGTATTAAATTTCAAAATCCAGTATTTGACTATTATTCATGTTTATTTATTTTTCACTCTTTAAATGCGCAACATCTATTGTAAAGCCTGTAAAATACTTTCAGTATCATAATCTTTGTATATGAATGTACAAAAAATATTCAGGTATACAACAATATTATCGAATAAAAAGACATTTTATCCTATATCTCGATTTCGATAAAAATGACATGATATTTTTTACTTGAAAGCATACTATATTATAAATGTGATGTTTTTTGTATTATCAGTGTATAAATAATGCATACGTATCTATTGCACTATCTATAACAAATATAAAACATAAATTTTTAAGTGAAATGTTAGTCGGCATATAGTTTTACATACAAAGAATTTTACTATCGTTTGTTTAATGTACTGTTTGATAAGGATTAATAAAAATAATTTTAAAATAATGTTTTTTTCTTGTTGTATTATATTAAAAAAATTTTCTTAAATATGAATTTTTAAATTTTAAATTATGAAAAAATAAATTATGATGAAATAAAGTATACAATATTCATACTATTATTTTAAAAAAAAAGAAAACCTTACTTTATATTAGCGAAAAACTATATATTTTTATGAATTTTATAAATTAGAGTTTATCTTTAATTATTATCTAATGTTAATTATTTTTAAATTAATTTTCATTTAAAAAGAAAAAAATTTTAATTGATATTACTTAAATATCTTGATATACAATGAAAACAGCATACAATTTAATATTTTAAATGCTCTGCATAATTATTTCTTCTAAATATTTTATTCTACAGTGTATTTTATAAAATCATGTTAGATACAAATCTCTTAACATTTATATAACTATAAAATTATATATTGAAATAGAGATATGAGTGATTAATCGATGTGTAATAGTAAATAAAATATATTTTTAGGTAAAATGTATATTACTAAAATTGCTGGTGCATGAAAATATCAATTATTAAACTCACTGATTTTGAAATTTATTAATTGCTCTTGTGAAATAAATTGGTAAATGAATATTAATAAATTTTTTTTTTGTTTATACTTAAACACAATTTTTTTTTTTTATTAAAAATTTAAAAATTATAGAATAATAATATTACTTATTATAATAATTATTATTTTAAGCATGAAAGAATTTTACTTTTAAAGTTTTACTGCATACAAATAAATTTTATTTTAACAATAATTACTGTGTATTATATTGGTTGCACTAATGATCACGTAATATGAAGATGACATAAATATATGTATCCGGAAATAAATGTATGCTATAAATGGTAATTAGTTGAATATTCATTCTAATAAAGGTATACATTAACAGTATTACTCATTGAAAAAATGTAAGTGAAAATAATTAAAATTCTTGATATTATTCAGTATAGCAATAATTACATATTTATTATCTATGACAATTATATTTTAATAATTTTAATAATAAATGAGATACAGTATTAAATAGTAGTATTAATGAATGACAAATAATTTTATTAATAATAAATAAATTAGTGCAGCCAATGTATAATGCTTAAATTATCATAATAAAAGCATAAATTTTTTATAAAATATTTTATAAAAATGTTTATTTATTCAAGTATATTTTAATTAATACAATGTCGATAAGTCTATTATGTAGTTATTTGTATTAAAAAAAAAATCTGATAACATTTTGTATATTGATATTATTATTATTTGAATAGATGTATCAATATATTTTTATTTTTAAAATTTTTTTCTTTATAAAACATTATAGCATTGTGGTGGTAGACAATTTGATAAAAGGCACTTGTATTTGATAAAACTGGCGAATTATTATCAGTATATTTTTTATGTTAGAATTATTATTATGAAAAATTCATAAAAGTTTTATTAAACATTACGATTATTTTTAGTAGATATAATATGCGCAATTTATGAATACAAAATTTAATCAAATATTACAAATAAAATTAGAAAACGAAAAAATAACGGAGAAATTTCGTAAATAGAAATATTATTGATTTAGTGTAAAAAAACTTGATATAGTTTAAAATTTTACTGTTTTTTAGTTTACAGAATCTCTGTATGTATAAATTGGATTTATAAATTAAATAAAAAAAGTTTTTAACAATTATAAAATTAAAATTTAAACAATTATTGAAATTTTAATAATTTTTGACTATATTGTAAAATGATTTCTAAAATCAACGTAACTAAATATAAAACCAAGTATATACAATCCCGATATTTTCAAATATAAATGAAGAAAAAAAAATTTTTAAATATTATTCTTAACATTTTTAAAAAGTTTTGAAAGAACACAAAGATATAAATTTTGAATTTAGAAATTGAAAAATAATTATTATTTAAAATATTTTTAAGGACATTATTTTTGGATTTTAGTATTTTAAAATAAATTTCTTTTGATACTGTATTATGTGTAACGGTTTAATTTTACATTATATCAAATGAGGTGCAGTATAGAATAGAAACTCTTAATTAATAGCTGATGAATGATCATAAACTTGTATTGGATATTTATTTAAAATTATATAAATAGGTGATAAATCAATTTTTCTCAATTAAAAAGCAGTTGTAGAACAACACCGGATAATTGCAATATGCATAAACACAAAGTATTACATTCAGTGGAATATATATATAAAGTACAAAGCTTAAATAAAAATTGCATAATGTAACAAAAGTTGTATTGTCGAAAATAATAAATAATATTATACAATATATCCATAGCGGTCGGCAGGTGATATAATCATTACATCTGGAGTTAAAATAAAGGTGACGAAATGAAAGTCAATAACATTGTAGTTTAACGCTCCACAATCGCAAATGAGGAAGCGAATCTCCTAATTACGGAATCGAACACAATCACACGTTTAAACACGAGAAGGTGCGATTTAACAAATACGAGCCTTCACGCGCATCTTTGAACTCATCCCCAGAGAAAGTGCCAAAGTTCAAAGGTGGAGAAGGCTGTCGGGTCCTGGGGAACAACCCTCCCAGGAGACATCGGCGCAATGAGTCGTGACGATGCCTTTCATGAACAACATGAACACGTTCCTCGTAGCCGTCGTGTGTAACAAGTGAAGTTCGTAAGGTATCGCCGCGAATTAGATTTTCTCCGTTTCTGCGGTTCATTGATTAGGGGAATGCGAGTGTGGAGGCTTGATCCTTTCGAAATCGTTGCTAATTATGACGGCTCGACAATTTTGCCGGGGCTTCCCACCGCGATCCGAATATCAATGTAGGCCCCGACTGCATTTTTCCTTTTTTAATTAACTTAAGAAATAGGTAAAATATTTTCTTAAAGTAGAGATGTACCGCTGTAGTTACTCGTATAGCGAGTTCTTATGGGTATTAAAGGCCTGTTACAAGATCTTTCATCGCAACTTTATTACATGAATCGTAGATTCGAATCGGTTCATTAATAATAGATTTGTAATGCCATACTTAGATTTAATTATCTCCAATACATTTACACCGACACGTTGTAATTATATCATAATCAGATTTTAAAATAGAAATCGATTCGAAGCAAGAGGATAATTTTGACTCCAAATAAATCCAGGCATATAAATATTTTAAAAGCTTAGCTTTTATTTTATACAGATTGTACATTCATTTGACCAATAGTCACAACTTTAAAAAATAGCAATTTTATACTCCTTTAAATATGACAAGGTTATATTTAACGTTCCTTTTCACTTTCATTAAAATCCGTTATTAGCTCTATGACACATACACTTTATGAGACTTTTTTTCTCAATACTATTTTAACAATGTGTTTTATTACATTCATTAAAATAACGCGTTCAAGTGTCGTTATAACTGGCTGAATTATAATGAAATACATGATTACTATAAAATACCGAATTTTTGGCATTTGTAATTTTTCATTTATGATAAAATATAAAACATAATTTTCGTTTTTTGTACAATTAGATAAATATAAGAAATGTATACATTTTTTTTTGTAAAAGACCTTTCGCAATTGTACCTTGAGTATACATTGTATTTAATTTTTATTATCTGTACTTTTTTACAATAACTGATTTACGATAACGTGAGTTAACAACTCCTCATTATTCGACCTCCTATTTATGGAAGTTTTAGATGAAAATCGAATGGCATTACTTTTGTTCATTATTCTTTTCTAAAATGACTTTCTACGTTTACATCTTCATTTGTACTTTTAATATTCCAATTTAGTTATATGCATTTTTAAAACAAACTTATTATTCCTCAACAAATTTTTTGTGTAGATTAAGTAGAAATATTGAAATTTTCTCATTTAAAATCACTTGTATGATTTTATGTACATATAATATATTACAAATAGTTATAAAAATAATTTATAATAGATGCTTCAATAACTTAATTATAATTATTAACCACTGAGTGTGTATATTTTGTCTTTTTTGGTAAATGAATTATAATATATTTTCGAATGTATTATTAAAAATTATTTATCGTCGATCATATTTTTCGTTTTTCCATAACAGCATTTTTATGCTTGACTTTAACGGCTTAAAAGTTATTGAGCCACACCCGATCGGCGGAACTCGAAGACAGGTTGAGGTTCGGCAAATTTTCCGTGTATTTACTTTCTTTCTAATAAATTAAAAAATTTTTTTCTCCACTTATTAAAAAGCTGTAAAGTGGTTATAAAATTATCTGTCACTCTTAAAATAGACGAAATTAAGGAGGTTTTTACACCAAGTTTTTTTACTTTGCGCGTAACTACATTGAATAATTTATCTTAGACACCGGGGAGTCAAAGCTTTCGCTCACACGTTCATTTTCCAACGGAATGTAACTTTTTTTTTGCCCTATTACATTATGTACTCTCTTTTGTACGCTCGGTGGTCGGCGTTTCGAGTCGCTGATTTTTCGGTAGCGTATTTCTTCTTCTAAGACTCGTTTTCTGACCCGTGATGATCTTGACTATCGATACACATGAATGTTTCGATTCAAAAGCATCACCTTATAACATATTTTATACATTAATTTTCACTCAATTTTTTTGAAACATCCACCCTTATCTGAATTTATATAAATCATTTGGAATGACTATTATTTGAATAAAGTAATAAAAAATTTCTTAAATTTTAAGTTAAATTTTGAGTTTTAGCTAGAAAATTTGAATTTTACTTCTTCAAATTTAATACTTTGTTACATAAAAGTATAAAAATAAATATTAAAGTGAAAATATGAAAATATGGGGAAAAGTTTTCCTTGTGGCAATAACTCTAGTCTAGTCCAACTTATATTTCATGGATTTATATTGAATTAAATTGATTAAACGATAAGCCAACTTCCAGTTAATTCAACTTGTTTAATAATTCTTAAGAGACAAAAATGATTTTATGCTTAGACTGAGGCAATACCGATTATGTCGTTCATAATCATTGTTATAGGTTTTATGATTAATAAATAATGCTTTAATTAGATACTTTAATTGGAATGTCAAAAATTCAATTACAAATATTCCCCAAAATAATTGGTAATTCCAAATATGTTGTGCATAAATAACATTGAAATTTAAAAACAAAATATGCTGTTCTATTTTGTTATGCTAACGTGTACTTTCACTGATATGATTGAATAATAAAATATAAAATAATCATTACTCAATTTTTTCTAAACATAAAATTTCTATTTATGTTTTTCAGAATGGCTCGAAACGCTATCGTCGCGGGCTTAATGCTCAGTGCTTTAATAATAACCGTATCCAGTACCAAACTATCGAAAGTATCGAAAAGAGGTAATGTACCAATAATTATTTTTTAAATATTCGCGAAAACTTTTTGCATGGTTTTGCGCTTTAACTCTGTCAACAACATATCGTTAATAGTTGTAATGTACGAGTTTATCTAGAATATTATATCCTACTCGTGTTAAGATAACTAATTACCGCTATAACTAATTACCATTATAATCACGTAATTCATCAAGATGATTTTGTAATATCTAATCAAAGCAAAACATATTTATTTGCATTATTTTAATACTTATTCACTGTGAATATAAGTTTCGTATAGCTTGGAGTAATAGTTTGGCTATGTAGATATTTTATTGACGATTTTCGGTTCAATCGACACAGAATAACAATAAAGTATAATTATCCATTTATAGCAATGTTTGAAAGCTTAATATTTTATACCCCGTTGTAATAATATTCAATAGTCCACGAATAAAATAAAGATAAATAAGTTAACGATTTATTTATTACCGAGTTTACTAATGACCGCAATAATTCAGGTTATTAAATATGTTTTTAAAAAGTTGAATGCTTTAAATATCACTTAATTGTATATTTTATCTCGAGAAAAACTTGCCTGAAAATAGATGGCCGGATAGGTGAAACCCGCCAGGCTAAAGCCTCTCCAGCAGCTGGAAAAACAGAATAATCTTTTGGACTAGACAAATATTGTTTCCCGGGAGATTCGGGCACCATCAATCACACACGCCATAAATAAAGTCGCGAGATCGTCAATATAAAAATATGACTTGGTACGAAGGGGTAGAGGTGCAGAAAACAGAAAACAAACCCCCCTTCCCGCCCCCGAATCCCATAAATCCGTCTCTCCTCTCTTCGGGCGCACTCGCACACGTATCGATCACCCGGTGTCTCATATTATTTCTTTATGTCGGGCTGTGCACTTTGTTAATTGCCCAACGAGGTGCAAAAATTTATGTGCAAAGATGCAGAGCCTTCGGAGGTGCAAAAACTCCTCGGCACTGCCGGAGCCTTTGCTGCATTACAATTGCCACATGTTAAAATGATTTATAAGTAATTGTGTTGCCGGGGAAGCTCACATATCGGCCATTTAAAAAAATTGTATTTAAAAAAAATTTGCAAATGAATGGGAATCGAAAGGACCAGAAGTTGTGGCTCGTTGGGCAACTTGGGCAACTCTTAAAGAGACCTGTTTTTAAATTGACGCTTTTCAACTATTATCCAATACATTTCGATTTTATTTCATAATTATAATTACGAATGGCAATGCACTTTTTTGCGGAATCTATTTAAACAGTGATTTATTTGACAATTTTATATTTATTAAGTCGATAAAGTTGTTTCTTTTTATAAAGGAAAGTCTTTTCTAATATAAATAGTAATTACTTGGTGTAAGCAAATCAAAATCAGTGCAAAATTATGTACAGTGAAGGGATATGAATATTTCATAAGTATCCAGATCCAGATAATGTGACTCAGCTGTTCTTTTAGCTTGTACAGAGTTCACAAGTACTAATTTATTTAAAAGCTAGTACAGAATAATTCCCTAGATATTCAGGGAATTCAGGCTGGTAAAGTGATGTACCGGATTCGCAAATACAACTATTTACACGAATTCTTCAAATAGTTATCAGAATACATTTAGCCAGGGTTGCGAAACACAATTTGCATTTCTTTGACAGAGAGATCGATTAGCGAGGCAACCGAGCCCTAGATTAACGTGCAAGAAAACTTGCAAAAACCCGTAATCAGCTTCCGAAAAGTATCATAAGTAATTTGCATCTGTAAAAAGCCGAAGCCGAGGCGAATAAATTTGCATTCGGCATGTCACCAAAGCCTCCAATCCATCAGTCTGGAGACTCCTGGAGCACATCCAGGGCGGTCCTGGCAATATGATTTACGCAATGGCATGCATGCCTCGGCCATTGTCTGCCTCCCATTTTTAATTGCGTTGTAATGCGCGAGGAAAATGACGAATGTCGCGGCACTGTAATTTATACCGGTAATGCCGAAAACAAAGTCTCGTTTCGAAAGGGGAGAGCGATTCCTCGGCGGTGGTTTCGCCATTCCGAGCGAGTGCCGCCGAGTGGGAAACGCCTTGCGCGGCAGCTTTCCGTTTTCCGAGGGTGCGACCGGGAGAGCAAAAGAAAAGTGGCGAGGGGAGAAAAGGGAGAAAAGGGAGAAAAGGAGGAAGAGGAGGAAGAGGAGGAAAAGGAAAGAAGCTCGAAGGAATTATTTTCTGATTATGCACGGAGCCTTAATTGAACGCCCGTCCAATTGCATTTCCTTCCGCGCGCTCGCCTCCGAGGGAAACTGTTCCGCATTAAGTGTGTCCGGCGATTGCGTTCGATCGGGAAAATGAGCTCGATTGGAAAATGTGATTGGACGTCGGTGCCGCCGCTCCTCGTTCCCCCATTCTTGGAGTCGAGCTGCTCATTACACGCGGGAGTGCTCGCGCCCGTATTGTACTTTTCTCGGGCACAACCTTGAAATTACGAAAGTCAATTGCATTGTGAAAACGTCGGCGAGCCGGATGCCGTATCGATGTGTGCTGGACGCGGGAACGCGTGAAAACCCGGGAGGAAGAGGAAAGAAATGCACGCGGTGCTCGCATTGCCATTAAGAAAATTGCAAAACGGAATTGCCGGGCGCGCACGTACGGGGACATGTCGTTCCTCTGCGGTCCTATCAAATCGGGGGATCGGGAATGGGGAACGAGGAACGAGGAACGCACGTCTTTCGCGTGCTATCGAAAAGCCGGAACATAATCTATCAGCAAAATTCTTGCATTCATTTGCTCCTGCACCTCCCCTTTCCCCCGCTTCATTCCACTTTCATTTTGCATGTGCCGATACAGAAGTAAGTGCCCCCGCACCGAAAAGACATTGTTCGACTCTGCCTTTCTCGAGCTCTCCGTTTCCGCAAGTGCCCGAATAAAATTCTGCATCTCGATTGTTCAAACGAGCGATCGCCGTTCGTAAATTTTGGTGTGGATTGTTGGCTGGCAAAAATTGGCGCGGTGCTTCGTTATTTTTTCTTCTTTTTTTTTTTTTTTATAGAGGGATAAAACGTGTTTTTAACGCATGTTAATATTTTTTTTAGTTCAATCTCGCACCTCTAAATACAACAAATTGCGCAAGCAAACTTTCGTAAATAGTTAGAGACCGACTTTTTCCCAAGAATTCGAAATGCTTCACTCGCTTTGCATACATGTTAACTCGCGGGCTTTTCTGCAGATACTCATTTTTCATACTTGAAAACAATCGGCAATAATTGCGCAAAAGGGAAGGCTGCGAAAAATGTCCCTTCTCACACCTCAAGGCCACAGAGTGCGGGGCGAAATACCCGGAGAGTCCTTGCTGGGTATGCAAAAATTTCTTCTTCACTCTTCAGATATCATGCGGAGGCTGGCTCGAATCGATATTTGTAATAATGTATTGGCGGAATCCATTATATTTAAATCAAACATTATAAATCATCGGGAGAATGCCAGACATTGATTTTTAATTGTTTATAATTTGCTCTAATCTACCAAAGTACATATTTTCTACGATTTTTTATTGTTTAAATGACTATTATACGTTAAATTACTCAATTACTGCCACGTCGAGATCTATTATTACGTATTTTCTAAAATTACTAGAATTATGCATTGAATCTTGACTAGAATCATTTTTCATATTTATTCTATACCTGTCTATAACTAGCCACTTAAATTTCATCCTGATAAAAACGTTTTTAGTAAGATTAACAATAATTTTACCTTTCGAGATATTTGTCTAGACATAATTTATTCGATTTTTTCAGAAAGTAAACACCAAGAAAAATTGTATTACATATAAAGAAACATTCATTTCCGTGTTATTTTACATATACATCAATATTTAATATTTTTTTAAAACAAATCTTTCGAATTAAATAAACATTTATATTACATAAATATTTAATTAAAAATGGATAAAGGCTCTGTGACAGAATAATGAAAAATAGTTTTTATTTAATTTCTATTTAATTTTGTTGAATAAAATTGTTCTTCTTGCTTATTTAAATAAATTATAATATCAATATTTATTTTGTTTAGAACAAATTATTTATTTTTGACGGGATTATTGGTACCATGAATTTTTAAGACACATCATTATTTAACTTATGTTTTGCTTTAAAGATACATTATTTCCTCATGAAATTCATTGTTATCTTCTTTTTATAATATGTATAAAATACGAGTATTAGTACAAAATTAAATTGTTAATATACCATTATTTTTAATATATTCCATGAGAATAAGCTTAAAATTATGTAAAAAATAACTGAAGCAATATTATAATCAATTTCTTTGTAATATTATAACAATCTGGAATTACGTACAATGTGGAATTAATATATCTTTTGTAATAAAATAGAACTATCTATTTCTCAAGTGCAGATAATTGTATATATACATTATTTCAAGGGCATTTGCCTTTAGAATGGAAATGAAAATTTGGTTTTTACTACGTATCATAAACATAACATGTTTTAAAATATGAAAAGAAGCAATCTATTATAAATTTCTAGTTTGTCTTTTATATTCTATGCAAGAGTTTTATTAAATAAGCTCGAAAAAATGTGTATACCTTTTAACATTTGTCGATCATGATCGCAAAATTATAATTGGTTTTACATGTTTTCTAAAAATTGAAAAAATAAATAAAAAATTATTCATAAATTCAGCCTCTACTAAAATAACTTTTTATCATGATTTATTGCATTATTTTTAGTATAAATATTGAATAAGTTTAATGAAGGCCAAAAAACCGATAGTTAACAGAAACTATTAAATATTATTGAATTTGCATGAATAATAGTATTAATTGATATTTCTAAACTCTAAATTTACTCATAAAATTTCGAATAATTTATGCTAAATAAATGTTTCAATTATCATTAACGAAACAAATTTTGTTCCACTCAAATTACAAAAAACCAGTAATTTATTTTATAAAATATTTTATAAATATTAATATTTCAAAATAGGAGAATTAATTTAGTTATTTATTAGAGTGATATTCGTTAGAGTTTTTTTCCCATTAAGCGTAGCTCCTGTTTCAAGGAACACATATTAACATTTGTAAAACTACAGAATTTTCCCATTTAACCTTAATGTTAAAATTATTAGATAAAGTATTATAAATTACTGCATAAATTAAGTAATGAAAAATAAACGGCAATGTTTGTATGTACCGTGTAAGTAGCGTGTGAAAGTATTTACAAGTATTTACAAGATGAGTTTCATACAAATGGATTTGTCTTGTTCTTAAAGCCGATCCCTTCAATTCTATTCTTTTAAAATTTTTTCGCTCATGCACACAGTTAAATTGATGCCAAATTGATGGATTGCGAATGCAATGTATTACGAATGTGAATTTATAAAGTTTTGTATAAGTCACGCTTGAAAGAAAGTAATACTATTTTCTAGTAAATTTAAAGCAATTCTATTAACCGTATGACAAATTCACTTTCAAAACGTTTAATAATTTAGACATTAATTTTCAAGGTAACAACAATGATGATTAAATGCAAATAAGAATTGTCACATATAAATTATCGGCATTCTAAATTTTTCGTTGAATTTTTAATAGCGAAACTGTGTGCCGTTTGGATAAAATTCTTTTAAGAAAATTAGCATAAAAGTTTGTAAGATGTTGCATAATGCCATATCGTTTTTGTAGTAGCCAGTGGAAATAAAATTCATCAGCGGCTTAATTTGCATCGGAAAAAATCAATTTATAACACAAGTAAACAGTGAGACATTTACATAATAGATTTGTAAAATTCAAACGGTTAACGGCTTTCTTCGCTGTTCGTAAAAATAGTCGGCGCTTATTTATATAATAAAATCGAAAACGACTTGGCTCGAATGTAAATCATAAATGAGCTCTCGCACCACGTTTATCACGCATAAAACCAAGTGCCTAGTTACGGATGATTTACTTTTTATCCCGGGAAATGGGTTAATGAGCCGTTGCTCCACAAGTTTACGCACCGCGCGAATTATAATAAAGAATGAAGGGGGGAGGGGGATGATTTGCATATCGTCGGAGGCTGCGACGGCCTACGGCTTCAATGCCGATCATCGTCCCACGAAAGCCGCGGATTTCGAGCATCGAACAATGAATCGAGTCGAGTCCGGGGAATCCTCGAAACGGTACCTGGCGACCGATAATATCTGTCGTGCCCGCGCCCACACATGAGCTGGTGAAAGGCGAGCGAACCTCGGCTCCTAGCCGGATGCGATGTTCTACTCCAGGGACTCACGAATCCGTTTAGAAGACGTCGACGGGGGGGGGCGAGAGAGAGAGAGAGAGAGAGAAAGAGAGAAAGAGAGAGAAAGAGAGAGAGAGAGAGAGAGAGCAGAGACACGTGCAGTGCGCTTATAGCTTTTACTCCTCCCTCCCACCCACCCCTACCCCTCTCTCTCTCTCTCTCTGCTCCTCCCGGCGATGATTATTCCGGGAAGATCGGGGGGGACCCGCCCAAGATGAACTTTGCGACGACAGGTGCGCGTGGTTCCTTTCCCTTTCGAAATTTGCGCAACGGATGACAGCCCCGCTTTTTCAGGTTTTCATCGTTGCGGCACTCTCGCTCTTAGTTCCAGAGCTGAGCAGGATAACTGCTGACCTAAACGCACACGGAAGGAGTTTCCACCCGCTAACGTAATCCTTTTGATCGTCAACGTCACTCTCTCGCCGGGTAACCCGAATTACTGGGAAATTCACATGGTCCGACAATAATACTCGGTCACGGATAAAACGCATTTTTCGCACGGGCGGATTTGCAAGATTTTTAAGAGATAAGAAGATGTTGATGCAAAACGAGGGACAGCCTGGGTCCAGATTGTCACAGAAAATTTGTAGCTCGGCACTTTGACATGGGCGTGATCGGGCATTTTTATTGTTATTCGAAACATATTTACCGATGCTTATCTGACATTGTGACGTAAAATTTAATTGTCATTTCGTAAAATTTGTCAACGACTTTTACTTATGAAATTGCAGGTTGTAAAAGTGCATGCGTACTCGTGCATTTATTTAATTGTTCCAAAGCTTGAGGTAGTGTGTATTAATCGGCAGAAACAGAGGCGGTCGTTTATTGGCGATTTTCATACATAGACACACGTCTATTTTCCTTTACCTTTCTATTTCTTTACCTTTGGCAATATATCTGCTAGAGCTTTAAGGGTCGAATTTTGTTTGTCATGCCATTTTACAGTTTTGCGCAATACCAGATTACATCTAATAACATATCAGCAGAAATAACGATTAGATCTAGTAACATACGAATTTTAAATTTTGCTTGTAGGTCTATTTATTAAAAATTTAAATTGCGTAATTGTTGCGAAATACAAAGTGTTGATAAAATGGAAATGAATTGGAGTAAAACATGATATTCTTATTTATTGCAGAATTTGTTAATACTATAAACTATTATGCTACACATGAACCTACAAAGCTAATAAAATCGCGAGTCAAAATCGAATTCAGTGAAAATCGTTCATGTTTTCACCGAACCTTATTTGCATAAATACTTATTTGCGATTGAAATTAGCCTTTTAAGGATCGGATATAGAGGAAGAGATTATTGTAAATAAGAAATGTATGTTTCCGGATCTGTTTTGAGAATCGATTTTAACCTAAAAAATAGCCGCAATTTCAGATAATGACATCAAATTCAATTTAACGGCAACACAAGTTCACATATAAATCGTAAATTAAGAATGAAGTTTATTGATTAAATTCACAATTAGAAATTCCAGATAGGTAACAATATTTCCTCATAAGATTAATGTTACTTATATACTTGAATAAGCAATACCTTATAATATAAAATATAATAGAAATTACCAAACCATGTATACTTTCAGCTCCATTAGCTGACAAAATCATTACCGATTACAAAAATTCCTTAAAATTAATTGATAGACTTGAGAAATTTAAAAAACTTTCGTCCCGCTAAAAAGTCTGAAATGCAATTTAATATAAATCGAACGTCAATTATTAAACTCAAAGTCTTCAGTCACCATGTATGACTGTACGTCCAATATTATGACAGAACAAACTCGCCGAACTCAATGTACGTGCCCGTTTCTTACATAATTCAATTATGAAATGTTATACATCAATGCGTTTACACACAATATCTGCTGGAAAATGTTTAATGTATAAATATTAAATTTCAGATGATTTGGAAGCTCAGGAGGCCCAGTACAGCTTCAAATTAATTTCACCATCAGCGAACCCATTCTATTCGTATATTTACCCGGAGACAGCCCCTCAGACAACTTACACGGCATATCCTCAACCAGCCAGGTAAATTACAAAAGAACGACATGCCTTTAAATTTATTCCCGATCCCTAACAGTGAGAGTAATTATCGATCGTTTGCTTGTAACGAAACGCTAAAGAAACTTTATACTACGTATTTCGCGCAATTAAGGTGAAAGTTTGATTTAGACAGCATCTCTTCTATATTCGTTGCCGAGCGTATTAAAATAATTTATATTATGCCATAGATAAAAAATAAGTAGTAAAAGACTTAAGAATTTATATTAAATTATCGCTTCAAAATATGCAAAAGATCAACTACGCTAATATAACAGAACACTGAATTTGTGAACTTGAATGCATTCGTGCATATTTATTAATTAAATTTTCCTCTTAGATTGAAATTATATAATTGTTTGTTTCGAGTAAATACAGAGTACACCTACGATAAATTTATGTTTTACTCGTATAATTGTTTCGCACAAGTGCTTTTAAGATAAAAAGGATACATAAAGTTAAATTGTGTACCTTTATTTGTGCATTTCATTATAAATGTAGGCTTATTTTGAAAGGTACCGTTTTGCATATTAAACAACGTTGTTACAGTGATTTGATTTTACAGTTCTCAGCAGTATATTGAAACCTAATCTCAATTTGAATATTATTTACTTTCAGAAATATCAGATCTTAATTTTACATGAATATCTTCTTACAAGGTTAAAAATTTTTTTTTTTTTTTTTTTAAATAAACTATTTTTAACTATTTTGAAAATAATTCAAGCTCGAGGTTTGTTTTGCTTGGAAAATGAAAACTAAAGGATAATTCTACTAGTCAATTTCCACGAGTAAAGAATCATAAATCAAAACAATGTCTGCCATCGTGCTGATGCCCATAGATATCGCTTTTGATTATCTTTTACGCCCATTCTTCTTTAAGCTCATGGTATAGCTTACAGATCAATAGTAGTTAACCATCGCAAAAATTTCAAATTATCACTGCAATTTCATATTTTAACAAGAGGTATTATGAAAGAAGCGAAAATGTAAGTTGAAAATGAGATCTCTTATCTATATTTCGTTTAAGTAAATATTCAATATGTTACGCATCGATTAAAATCATGTATAATTTGAGAAATAGTTATTTTTAAAATGCACGGTAAGAAGTAGGTAATAAAATATAATAAATACCAATATTTTTAAGTAGCCAGTATCATTCTGTAATTGTGTAAACATTTTTAAAAAATATTATTTCGCACAAAGTTTTTCAAAAGAAAGGAAAATTCTTGAAAACTGGCATTGATCATAACGATGTAAAATAATTATTTCAGTGTTTTTTTACCCATTATAATTACATATATATTTTTTCAAAATCTCTGCACGATTTTTTATGGAAAATGGAGTAAATATAAGTAAAACATGCAGGTTATTATTCTTGGAATGAAGTTTTCAATGATTCACTTTCTAAGCTGTCCAAGGACTTTGTTTTATTTTAATATTTATCAATAATTAAATAATATTGTAATCGTAGATGGTAGAAGATAAGCCTATAAATTAGAAACTTGTCCTTTCGGCAATTAATCAACAGAGGGAAAGCCTTGTTAATTTAAAAAAAAGAACGCGACGTATTGTTGAAGTATTTCTCCGTATAGCTTGAGCTTATACATCACGAATACAGAATTTTCGGAACAGGGAAACGGTTGGAGACAGGTTAGAAATGTAAAAAAAAAATACTTTCAATTGATGATTTCACTGAATATCTATATCAAATTATCTTAGGTTACGTTGAAAAAGAAAGTTCACACGCGAGGTATAGAATTAGTTTTGATTTTGTAAAAAGTATAGGTTCAACAAAATAAAGGCATTATGCGATTAAAGATATCGAAAGAACACTTATACGGAAAGCCGCTTTAATACAAGGGATACGCACAGGATTAATCCACGAGCAGTGATGTAATTTGAAAATAAATTTTCCAGAAACTATGTTTTTTGCATAATCATTCGTCTCTGAGATAATATTTAAGAAATGAAATATGTGTCTCCTCGAAGTATAAATCGCTTATAAATCTCTGATATTGGAGTAGTTATAACCTTCCATGCAAAGTGCCCGTTTGTCTGCGTAAAACGTTACCCGTTGCTGTTACGGCAATTAAAGTCCCGATAGCAGTAATTTATCTGCGTCGTGTGAGTCTCGGTTGCCGCTCTCCTGGCTAAATATAGCAATTTTGAGGATCCGATTGTTACTTTGTGTCTACAAGATCCAGTCGCAATTTTAACTTTTCTGGAGCTGCGATACTCCTTTCGCAATAATTGCAAAGGCTGCAACGATGACAGCATCTTCGGATCCAGAAGCCGAGTCTCAGGCTCATCCCACAAAGCTTATCAAGACACCTGCGCATAAAATATAGGCCACTCGCGTTACCGGTTTGGTCATCTCTCTGGTACCAGGAAAATGGACACCGCCTTCCTCAGAAATGCGAAGCGATCGCGTTCGTCTGTTGGTTTTTGCCGTCGGCGTTCTCCCCCGAGAGTCAGCGCCGCGCATTTCAATCGCGGTGCCGGAGCAAAAAATCTGCTGCCCTCCCGGAAAGAATGTGGTCCACGTTTTTCCCGGCCTGTAACGATCAGATGCTGGGATTTCATTTGCCGGGAGAGAAAAATCGGCACGCGTAAAGCCGGTCGCGGAAGTTACCTGCCTTACCTTTGTCTCTCCGTCCTCCTTTATCTGGTTACGCATAATTACGCATTATACATGAATTTCATTACGCGCAGTTAACGCGTCCATTGGGAAACCTCTCTTTTTACGACCGCATGTGGATTTTTAAAAAGAATTTTTCGTCTTATGTTTTTTTCGCTTGGAAATGCAGTGTCGCAAAAAACTGCCACGATGTAGTGTCAATTTACGCATTGAGTAAATATTTTATCGCCGATTAGATACTCCCCAGGAGCTGCGTACAACACTTTCGTTATTGAGACTATTATGGAAACCTGCTCGTGACAACGTAAATAATTACGCCAAGTTGCCTTTAAACAGATTAAATAAACTAATAAGAGTTTAATTTTGAAAGCTGATTTTCTGGCATAGATAAATGCTGTTATTATATCGAAATTGTATTTGATTGTTTGAGAGGCAATAAGCCAAAGGTACTCATTTTATTGATTATTATGGAAAATTTTTAGGGAAAATTACTGCCGCGAGTGGAGCAAAAAAAAACTCTCTAATCTTTTTATGTATCACTAGAAAATGTTTTTTTGGACACTTTGCGGTTTAAACAACTATTCTCAGGCGGGCACCTGCGCCTTCTTAAAACTATTCCGACAGCTAATAACAAGTGTCGATTAAGAGAAAAACACCGAGTATGCAAACAAATGCTAAAAAGTGGTCGATCAAGGCCCGAAATTCTGCGATAACGCAAAAATGAAAGGTGAACGCAAAGCAGGTCGTTCCCCTTTTATCACACACCAACGACCTCGAGATTTTAATCGCTCACGTTTTCGTGCCCAGCCAACCAATCTTCCAGCAGCCGCTGGTCCTGAGTCCAGTCACGCCCGCACCCCCGCCACCCGCGAGCTGCGGCCAGTACACGGGCCCACCCTGCCAGAAGTCGCGGTACCGGACCTACGACGGATCCTGCAACAACCTACAGTTCCCCACCTGGGGAATGGCCAACACCAAGTACTCGCGTCTTCTCCCCGCGAATTACGCCGACAGTAAGTATGATTTTATGATTCAAGTTCCAGCTAACTCAACGGATTTATCCTCTATCCCTCTTCCTCTTTTTCACTTGGAGTTTTGAAGGTGGCATTTCCGCTGACGCGAAACTTGGTTTAATGCATGCACTTTATAAAGTGTCGAGCGTTTCCGTTTCCAACACTTGCATTGGTCTGACGACATTCAACTGGCAGCTACAACTGTTATTAATTTTCGATTGCCGATGGATTTTCCTTTTACATCACTGAACGCTATAATTGTTATTGAATTATAATTTATAATTTGTTTCTTATTGCAAAGGATTGCTATTAATTAGAAAGGCTTCTTTTTTATTACACTTTGAATCCGTAATAATAACTCAGTCGCGAAGTAACATGTGAATAATAATAATCGCGATTAGATCAATTCACAGCTTTTCTTTCAAAGGAAAACATCAAATCTCATTGTAACATTGCGTGTTTCTCCTTTTTTAAATTTAAAACAGTGTTTTATTGTAAAAGATCAACGCTTGCGTCTTTAGATACTAATTCCGAAGGAGATCTATAAATTTAAAAATTTGTCTTTTTTATTTGCAGTATAAATTATTGATTTATTACTTCACTTTGCATTCAGATCAAATGCGAATGGGAATAGCACCTTTTCTATTTCCATAATAATAATAGCGTAACAGAAATAATGGTACTACTTTATATTAATTTGCAAGCAAATTGAAACTTGTACATTAATAAACAATTTCCACGTTGATATAGCGTTGTTTGAATGATAATAAAAAATTTTAATTCATGCAAATTTTAAACTTTTTCTTTGAACGCATTGTGCATGCAGGATCATTATGAAAAAGAAAACCGTAAAATATGTATCATACTCTCTCTTATTCAAATTGTGGAGAATAAGTGACAAGTAGAGTCCGGATCTGCAGATTCTTTAGTATGTATACTGAAAATTGCAGTGAATGGATAACGCAGCCGTTGGTTTACAGGTAAGACCACGTGCTTTTCACCGACTTGGATTAATTGAGGTGGATTGCGAAACGCGCAATGCATCCGTATAAGAGCACCGAACTAATCGTAAATGAGCACGGCCCAAGAATAAAATAAGCGTTAATTAAAATCATGACAGATCACGTACTTCCCACTTAAAATTGCATATATCAAGATGTCACACGGGAGAGAGACAACTTTTTTTTCCCTCGCAGTGGGAGGTAGAATAATTCCAGGCTGACGCTAAGCACGCGATGCTTGGGAAAACACCGACTGACGAAAACTTCAATCCGCGATTTTCCCCGGATAGCCAACACCCTCATTGTACCCGACACGTAATTTTTCGACAAAGTTGCACAAAGAATAATCATTACTTAAGAGAGATTATGACATGCACAATAATCGGAGAGTTATGTCACTCGCGTTATCCGATTTGCACTTTATCCATAGATCCATAGATTATGTATAACGCGATCACCCTTGCTGATCATTATTTCAGTTATTTGACAAAATTGTTTAAGGAGTCTGTTGAAACCGTAATAGCTGGGAAGTTAAATACCTTGCAATAGTCTCCATTGGCCTTTAACCGATTTTACGAGATAATCGTTCGAAAGCTAAGTGAATTCTTTGAAATTTATAACTCGGCTTATAATTTCCAGGATTTTTGCATTTATAATTCTTTCATATGTGGAGAAAAAGAAAAGTATGAATTTTTTTTCTAAAACTACAGTTATTACGTATTTTAAATAAGCATTAAAAGCTCGTGGTGTTATAATACATTGGATTAAATAGCCGGTAAAATTTCAATATTTCCTCAAGAAGAAAAGACAAGAAAGAAATTACGTATTACTAGAGTTAAAATATGCATATCCAAAAAATATGTTGTTTGTTTATTTTCTTATGAATTTTGAAAGATATAATTTCATGAAGTTTGTGCAACAGATAATTTCGTTATTTTGTCCAAAATGATTATATTGCACATTTTACATATGTAAATGTATGTATAACATCTATTGGATTTAATGAGTATTGAATAAAAACTTTTTTCTGATAAAAAAATATTCGAAGGTAACGGTGTTCATAAAAGACACGGCAATGCCGAGATATTGCGAGAAATAATTTAGTACAAAAATAAAGAAAATCAACACATGTAAAGTATATATATATATATATATATATATATATATAAAAGAACAAACAAATCAAATGTAATTATTCTGAATGCAACGAATTATGTGTGCTAATTAAATAATCAGCATATCCTTGTACCTGAAAACAGTGATTTAAAACAATGTTTCACGTGAGTATTTTTACCAACTTGTGCGTAAGCTGTTCCCATAAATATGTCTACATTCGTAATACCGAGAAAAGTGTAACGCAGCAGATCAACTGCCACTCAAGCGATAACGTATCTTTTAATTGCATCGAGCATAAAATTAAAATAAAAATTACAATAATAAACAACAACATTTCACTTGCAGACGTGCACGCGCCCCCTGTATCCACGAGCGGACACCCCCTGCCCAACTCCCGTGAGGTCAGTTTCAGTCTTTTCTTCGACGTCGACGTCCAGGACATAAAGTGGACCCTCCTGGCTATGCAATGGGGGCAGATAATAACCCACGACATGGGGATGATCGATGGAACCACCCAATCGAGTAAGCAATTTCGCACGCGATGCTGCGCCACAACAATGCGCGGCTATCCATCTCCCTTGTTGTGCATGGGGGTGAGAACCCTCCTCCTCTCAACCCCCGTCTATCCGCATTCCGATCTTCCTTCCTCCCCCCACGTCTTTTTGCGCCGGTCCTAGATGACTGATTCTTTTATACAGGAAAGAGCAGCGTTATCGGGGAGGCGATACTTTGACGTGGTCTTTTACGCCCCGGGATATTGATTGCCGAAACCACGAGATATAAAGCGCGAATTATTTTTCCGTGAGTGTGGGGTAATTTTTTTTTTCTTTTTTTCTTTTTTTTTTTCTTTTGTTTTGTTGCAAGAAATATGACTTTCACGGGGAGAAAATGGAGAGGCTTGGCGATGTTAATTTGAATACATTTTAATGAGTTCTTTAAAATACTTTTTGCAAATAAGATTCAGGTACTTTTCAAATCCGGGCATTAGAATTTAACTTGGATCTATACAAAAATCAAGGGAAATATTTTTTCTATATTTTTACGAAAATGTTAAGGTAAAAAAATTATAGGTAGATTGTCCAAACTATATAAAAATGAAGCAACTGAGTATTTGCCAAGGAAACCGTTTAGAAAGTACAAAGAAAGTACGTATTATAATTATAATTTTTAATTAAATATAATGCCTTGTTTAGTTTTTAACGAAGTATTGATTTTGCTTGACTGTATGAAAAATTAATGAACATTATCATTCCATGCTCTTTTTATCATGCAGTCAATGAAATCAATTTTTCAATTATCTCTTGAAAAATGATGTGGATTTGTGATGTTTTAATGCATAACCGTGTGAAATACTGATAGTGAAGTGTTTCACTCGACAATACACAAAGCACGTGTTGCAATTTCGATCAAAAAGTTCCCGATGGGAAATAAAATAAAATAAGATAAAATAAAATAACATAAAATAAAACTTTTGTGAAATATCTTTCAGAGCCTCACGCAACGGTCTGCTGCTCGCCCGAAGGCCAATTGATACCTGAAGCTTTGAACAGCCCCTTGTGTTTTCCAATTTTAATACCACCCAACGATCCAGTTTACGAGGGACAGCAGTGCCGTAATTTCGTCAGGAGTACAACTGACCTGGACCGAGGCTGTTCGTCCAGATTCCAACCAGCTGAACAGGTTTACGTTTCGCAGCAAAATTACTTCTTAATTGTTAATTAGTGTAATCAATAGCAGGTTCATAATTTTCAAATTTACCGTATCTAGATAGTTGATGTATGTTTTTAGTAGATAAATTAGTCATTAACTTAATTTGACTCTTATAATAAGACGGAGAATATTAACCGGAAAAGGCTTTGACTCGTCGTAGAATTTAAAAAAGCTTAAGTTTCCTGCCAGTTTGGGTTCATTAACTATTCATTCTTAGATTAATACATTAAATATCTTATGGTTTATGTCCATATTTAAGTAATTGAAATCAATTGATACAATTTCTATTTGTGATAACGAATGAACGGTCTTGGCATAATTATAACTAATGACGTCACTTCAATATTATGATTATTTGAAACCAATAATTATTTATTTTAATATGGAGAATACTTAATGAATGATAAATAATATTTGTTAATAATGAAAAATTTTGCTGGTTATGTTTCTACGTGAAAATAAGAATTCTCCTCATTTTAATATAAAAATTCATGAGAGAATAAAAAATATTATTGAAGGATATTTTCTGAATAATATTATAAATTCGTCAATTTATTCTTTAATAAGAAAGTGATTTCCTTTAGTGGAATGTATTTATGAAAAATACATTTTCAATTATGTTTGATATGTTTGAATATAATATTAATAATTTTCATTTAAGAATACGATCAATCTTTACATAGACCTTTAACTTTTTGTGAATTTCACAATATTCTATTCATAACATATTTTTTGAAATCGCCTTGATGGATGGGCGACGTTAATTGAGTTAAAAATATTTAGAAACAGAGCAATTTTATATTCAGCAGAATTATTTAAAATTCTCGCGATAAAAATACGCAGGTGATAGTAGGAGGGTGAGCGGAATTTTGGAATATCGAGAGGAACAAACAAACGTTGAATTATTGATCGGAGATAAGGTGTCTGTGGCTGGGCTGGCTAGGTTAATTATAATTTAATAATGAAACCGCAAGCAATATCGGCTAAATTAACTCCGGATATCGATTTATCAGTTGACAGTGGTATCGCACTTTTTGGATCTGTCAATTATTTATGGTTCAAGTGACACAGTGGCTGCAGGTTTGCGGGCGGGGGTGGGCGGTCGGCTGGTCGTTGATGTGCGAAGAAATCGGGAATATCTCCCGCAAGCGGCCAACAAGAGCAGCTCATGCGATGTTAACAGCGAGGCCGAAATATGTTACGCAGCAGGTATGTTCCCTTAATAATCTTTTGTAATTGAAATCGTATTTGAGGTATCGCTACCTCAATGGCTCGATGGCTGCTTTCCGAATTAATACTCTGTAAATTATCGGGCACCTCCCATCTGGGCACACAACTACTAACAACCATTACCCCTTCGAGTAAATAATTCTTTATGACACACGAAATCACTAGAGCCCAATCCCATTCCTTTATTTACCAAAAGTTATTTTGTTGTTGGCTTTTATTTAAGCATTCATTACTCGGGGCTTCGTTTTAATTTAGCATATCTTTTATTTTCACGAATATACACCCATACCATACGCACTCTTCTTAATTACACTTCTTTTTTCTTTTTTCTTTTTTCTTTTTTCTTTTTTGAAATGTTTACTCCAATTTTATATTTAAATATAATATTTTAACTGCAAATTGATGCAACTCGCTGATTCGTGTAAAATCGTATAGCTGCCTTTTTCCATTCCACTGCACAATTAAAACAATTATAATTATCTTTTAATTCGCGTAAACTATCATTTCTTCAAGATGTGCGTAATTCACTCTCTGATGCAGATTTCGATACATTTATGAAACATTCTAAACAATAACATTCTATAGGATTTTTGTACGCCAAACTTAAAGTACATAAAAAAAAAGGTTCTAATTAATTAATGCATTATTGTTGAAATTATATGTGAAAAAAAGAAATTATGATAATATGGAAAATTCATGCCAATAAAATGAGAACTACGTAACGATGTCATAATAAATTCGTATTTTTCATACTCGTTATTTTCATATAATACATCGCATGTGTGAATTCGACACTCATTTTCCTTCATGTTAAAATCATTACCCATTTTCGTTTCGCTATAATAATTTTCTTTTGAAATTCTATTTAATGAAATGTGAAAAACAAAATTTTGTAATAATCCCAAATAATTAAATATTGGTATATTATATTTCATAAAAAATATTTATGTATTTTATATTGTATTTATTACAATTTAAACAAACGAAAGCTATAAAATAGTATACTTTATTTTAAAAAATAATATAATAAATTTGTAGGTGATTGAAATATAATTTATATATAATATTATACATTAAAAAAATATAAATTACTTTATTCAATTAGCTATTAATTATCTTATAATGAGCTGTAATTAAATTAATATTACAAATACAAAAAATTTACAAGAAAAACATAAGTGTTGTAATACCCGTACTTTTTGTTTTTATGCAATAGAAAATTTTTTACATTATAAATTAAGAATGTAATCAATATTATTGCACTTTATAGATTAAAATATAAAGCAATGAACATATTTACTAACGCATATAGTTAAAAAGGAAACAATTAACTATATTCATTATATAATAATTTTATTTAATAAATCATTTTATATAACACTTATTAATAGCTAAGTAAACATGAATATGAATATTATATTAGCATAATAATTATAAATACAATGAATATAGATATTAGATTAATTCTATAATAAATAATAATAAATCTATAAATAATATATTGTACAAACTAAACTCAATTTCAATATTACTAAAATTTATTTAATTTTACAACTGTTATTAATAAAATATAATGTAGAAAGAAAATATATTTCTATTTAAGAATATTTTTTAAATCTTAATATTAATTTTTTATTTTTAATGTATTTAATTAATTTATTTAATTACTTTTATGTATTTTAAACATATTAAATTTATTAAAATGTTATAATAATTTTTAAATGAAACATGTTTTCTTGAATTCAAAATAAAATATACGGCTTTTTTAAAATATAATTACAGTAATAAAATTGTACCTATAATAAATTCACAATTTTATATACAACAAGGTTTCGTAAACTATTTCAAAATTTGTCAACAAATTATAAGGAAATTACTTTGTACATTTAATGGGTGTATACTAATTAAACATAAAATTATAATTATTTATTTATGAAAAAAAATTTCATAAAAGAAATTTTAACATAATAGCAAAAATTTGTTCCTATTCATCTGAATAATTTCAACTTAACTTAAATAAATAAAACAAATTCTCTCATTATAATTAATTAAACTTCTTTTAAATATCTCATAATATCTAGCATTTAGTTCAATACCTTATTTAAACAATGCATCAGCTGATTATAAAGGAGAAATGTTATGCAATTGAATTAATTTTTTCAACACAATTTCTGTAAAAATATAAATAAAAGTTTTATTTCGATGTTTATTTATTGTATTTATTATATTTAATTATTTTTATAATTTTATTTCATTTTATTTTATTTTATTGAAATCTTATACATATTTAGATGTACATTTAATGTATCCAGATGTATAATTAATCTGAAGATGAACCTAATTATATGAAACTTTAAATAATCAAATTTAATAAATATACGTGTAAATTAAATACATCTTTATATTTAGACCAATAACAATTTAAATTATATATAAATTAAATATCTAAAGGAATGATAAAATGAGTAAAAAATTATTTAAGACAGATAATTTAAAATTCTAATAAAGTAATATCCATTGAAAAAAAATTTATTCGCTAATTATAACATAAATAAGAAAAATTTAATAATATTTTAAATTACATGATTTCGTAATTATTAAATTATACAGTAATTATTAGGTGTGAAAAAATACTACGATATACTGTGAATATATGTGGATTTTCTGTAATTTAGTTTTAAGAAACTTTATCCATAAAGTATTATATGTGCTTTTTTTAATTCTTTAAGGTTTGTTTATTTTATTTATATCATAAAAAAAATTAATTGGATAATAGTGTAAATAAAATCATTGATTAAACATTAAATTGACATGAATATGTGATTTTTTTTAATTCATTAAAAATTATTCTTGTATATTAAAATAAATTATTTTATTTAATAAGATAATTTAAATTTCATGAATGCACAAAATATTTATTAATATTTCAATAATTGACATCTCTTTATCTTTGAAAAAATAATGAAATAGGAGTTCATAATCTGATAGTATTGGTAACTCATTGTTAAACTGTTTATTCAAACTAACTTGTAAAATTTTTTTTTATTCTCCTTTTTTTTATTTCAATAACGTTTACGTTATATCGTAAAAATAGCGCCTTGTTACTCGTTATGACTTGAGAAAAATCATATAACACAGGTCATAAAGTCAAAATGGTGTACTCTGAATATAATGGTTATGACCTCGTTAGAACGTTAGAAATGTAACCCAATTTATCGAATGATTGTGAATCTTTGTATACTACAATTATTTATCTACATTTGTACACAACAATTACTATTTACAATCTATTTCTAATCATGATTAAGTATTAATTTAAAAGGTGTGGTATTACATTTTATGTAATTGGATTATATAACAATCTTATTAAATTCTACTTTTTAATGAAGTTGGTATTTTTATTAATTTCAAATTTTCGAAATTTTAAATTTACAAGTTAATAACTTGTTTCACATCTATATTAATAATACATATGTTGAATTATTTACTTTTTAAATATGAATTATCATAAATTACATACATTCTTTTTAACCCTTTAAAATTTTTTACTTATATATTTCATACATTTAACAAAATTTTATTATTTGGTAAGTAAAATAAATTAAATAAGAAGGCTTTAAATTTTATACTAAAAATTATTATCTTGATAATGCATAGTAATACATAAGAAAACTGCGGAATGAAATTAAAAAGTAAAAACGATCAGTTAAAGATAATTGAGTAAATGGATAAAATGTGATATTTATGTCGGAGTGGATTATTTATAAAATTGGAGGAATTTGAATGAATTTACAGGTGACGCTCGAGTCAATCAAAATCCGCAGCTGACAATCTTACATATGATTATGCACAGAGAACACAATCGCATTGCCGGGGAACTCGCGAAATTAAATCCGCACTGGAGCGATGAAACCATTTTCCAAGAGACGAGGAGAATAAATATTGCCGTACATCAGCAAGTTTCCTACTATGAATGGCTCCCCATATTCATAGGTACGTTATTCTCATAAATAAAAGATTTTTCCGTTAATTCTCTTCAAAAACTGCCAACCCAATATTTGTAAAATGTTTATGAAATGAATATTTAAAAGAATATCATCAAAACCTTACTCTTTATTTTAATGCACAAACAATTATTGTGCTCTTATGAAAGTGTGTTCTCTCATCAAAGCAGCTTAAATTACAATAATTTATAAGATCTTTTTTCATTTTTGCGATATTCAAATTTTTCTCGTTTTTAACTTTTAATCAAAATTCGATTAAATTTTTTAATGGTTTTTTGAAGAATCCATTCATAAATATGTAAAATATTGATGAAGCGTTTTAAAGTGTTATTATACTCTACTTTTATTTATTTATTTTTATTAATTGTGATCTAATGCGTCTTTTAATAATTACTTTTAAGCACGAAGTATTTCCAAGTAATTTTATAATTTACATCTTTAATTAACTCACTTAATAAATAAAAACTAAAAATGAGTTTCTATGAATATATTTTAAAAAGTTATAAATTTTTGCAACATCAAGAACTCAATCTACATTATTAAATTATTTGTATACTTTAATTTGCTGCTGCGTAATATCCAAAAGAACAAAAAATAATGTTTTAACAAAATATATTGTGTTTTAATATAAAATTTTAATATTAATATGTTATTATAGGTCAAGAGAATTCTTTAAAACGTAAAATCATTTACAATACTGAAGGTTGGGTAAATGACTATGATCATAGCGTAAATCCCAGTACAATCAATGAACATTCAAATGCTGCTTTCCGTTACTTCCATTCTCTTATTGCTGGTAAATTACTGTAAGTACTAAAATTATATATTCCAGACTATTTAATTTATTGCATCTATTTATTAATTTATCACTACTATCACGGTGTCATTTTCATTTACGAGTTATGGTTAATTTAAACCATTTCAATATTCTGTCAAATTTAATAAAAAAAATAAAAATCTTTTAATCATGTTAAAAGATTATAACATATTATAACAGAAATTTTTAACGCTGTATGTAATTAAGCACATTATTTTATTTAAAAATATTTCGATATTTTTACTGAATTAAAATTATTCATTATCTTTTAATAATATAATAAAATAAATATACTTATCAAATAAAATATATCATTAATGTTTTTTGTAATATTTATTTATAACTTGAAACTTATTGCCATAAATTATTATTATATTATAATTTATTTCAATAAAAATGTATTGTACAATAATTTTTATTAAATTTGTGTAAAAATGTATGTCTCTTCATAAATTAATTCAATTTAAAATACTGATAAAATTATAATCTATAATTATTGATACATTTGTGATGTAT
This sequence comes from Eupristina koningsbergeri, assembly GCA_018907245.1. Lineage (NCBI taxonomy): Eukaryota > Metazoa > Arthropoda > Insecta > Hymenoptera > Agaonidae > Eupristina > Eupristina koningsbergeri. The sequence goes on along the minus strand of JACCHV010000005.1, from coordinate 1,876,908 downwards.
TCATTTTGATGTAAATGTCATTAAAAAGCATTTTCAAATTCACATAACTTAAAATACGATAAGTTTACAGTATTTTATAAATCGAGTTACATTTCCCTACATTTTTAAGACATACACCTTGATTTTTGCTAATTGAATTATTATAAAACTTCATGTGCTTACGTTTGCGCACAGCTTGGTTAAGGAGCACCGTTACGACTACCTGTTCAGACACCTGAGATTAAGTGATCACTTCAATCGGCCAGGTGTGATCGAAGATAATAATAACCTGGACAAACTCACGAGGGGTATGTCCTTCCAACCTGAGGAAGCGAGTGACCAGTGGTTCGATCGAGAGGTCAGTTCAAAAATTCAAACTTGTCTCCTTATCAGTATTGTCCAGAGCATAGTTCAGCATCCGCAGCTTCATCTCATTTCAGATAACGAACTACCTCTTCAGGAACGGACGCAAACTCGGGGATGATCTCCGCGCAATCGATATCCAGAGAAACCGAGACCACGGTTTGGCCACTTACAACAATTACCGCACGCTGGCAAATCTGCCCAAAGCCAGCCACTGGCGCGAATTCGCAGACGTCATCGGTCTCCAGGTTTTTATTGCGAAAATCCCCAGCCTCCCCCTCCCTCAAACAATGTTCCCTCGAAAACGAATTAAGCCCCCATTCATTGTTGGTTCATCCGAAGCTTTATCTCCGTACTTCACCATTCACAGAACATTCAAAAGCTGGCGCAGCTGTACGAGACCCCCGAGGACGTGGACTTGACAGTCGGGGCTTCCCTGGAGCGACACGTCTTGGGGACACTCGTTGGCCCTACCTTCCTCAACATCCTCTCCGAGCAGTTCTGGAGGACGAGGGTCGGTGATCGCTACTGGTATGAGACTGGAGATCCCGATATCGCCTTCACAATTGGTAGGTGGCCTGGAGTGCGTATCCACGCACGCCCTTTTGTTCTATAATTAAATTTCTAATCTTCGAGTCAATGCCAAGCGCGCCACATAATTGATTTCTAATTGAATTTACCTCCTGCTTTGTATTTATTGCTGGAAGATTATCGAGCTTCATTAAGCTTGCCTCTCTCGAAATTGTTTATCGTTCATTTCCTCATATTCCTTGGTGTACTCAATTAATTTGTAAAGCTAGTCACCAAGTATTTCTTTTTGTCAATTACTGAACGTGATATCTGCTCGTAATCATTCAAATATTTACAAATTAACGCATAAAATTACTAGAGAAACAACTTTTATTTTCATTTCGTGTTTTTAGAATCAGTTCTGCTTATATAATTGATTTTGTAATTATTGAATAATCGATAAAAGCTAACAATGTGTTTTATAAACAAAAAATTCTGAGTATTTAAATAATTATTCTCCTTATGCAGTTAGGTAACCAATAATATAAAGCAGGAAGTGTTCCTTGTAGTTTAAAAATTACTTGCTTTAATTTTCATACGTAATATTAAATATTTCACATACGAGAGGGTGAAGAGTTCCAATTATTATTTACTTTACAGAGCAACTTGCTGAAATTCGCAAGGCTAGTATTGCTAGGCTATTGTGTGACAATGGAGATAATATCAAATTGATGCAGGCTAGAGCATTCGAACAAGTTTCCCTGAGGTAATAAAATACCAAAATAATTTATTAAAAATATAAATCTACGAAAGTCATAAATAACTTTTTTCATTCATTTATAGAAATCCATTGATGAGGTGCCAAGATCTTCCATCTATTAATCTAAACTTGTGGAAAGATATTCAAACTCCACAAACTTCCTCTTGGTCGATACCATTTTCCTCTTGGGTATCGCCATGGAGTAAAAAGTAGTATGAATTTATTATAAAAACTTCAAATTTAGGAAAGTAATTTGAGCACATCTAAGAAATATGTTCGAGCATATACGATATTGCATCATCGTTCATCATTTCATAATCAAAGTGTAATTATTGTACATTAAAGTGAAGTGTTTAAGCTTTGATTTTTATATATTAAGGTTTAATAAATAAAATGTTAAGGAGTGCGCATATAATTCCTAAGATAAGTTTGAGTGAAGATGTAGATATTATTACCATATTAACTGAATACTCTTACTGGGTTTTCGTTAACATCCTAAATAAAAAATTTATAATTAATTGTAATCTGTTGACATATTGTTACCATAATTATTGTATAATGTAATAAAATAAAGTATAGTGATAAAAGTTACAGTCGTTGGATTGATTACATTGACTATTTACATTGATTCCTCTATAATTACCTCACACTTACACGTAGTTATTATTTTCTTTTAAGATACACTAAAAATTTTGATCATTTGTATATTATTTTTAAATTTCAATAAAGAGCGCAATATCAGCGGTGCCTCGCATTCTTTTACCTTACACAATACATCAACAAAACTCGGTTTTTTAAAAATGCTGCGTTGGTATAATATTTACGTGCTCCGGCGTTCACGCATCATTCGGCTTTTCAGTTTCGCGTTGACCACTTCCGGTTGTATTATAATCGATTTTCGCACTTATCCTTTCGTAAGTCTCTTGAACTCTCTCGGTCCTAATAAAGAAATGTGATACACGTGTGCACGAGTAATAAACATTCGGAAAAGTTCTCGAATATCGAGTAAAGTAATCTTAAAATGTCGAGAATTCTATTAACTTTCTTAATCATCAATATACTGAGTGCGTGTGTCGATGCCCATCGGAAACTTCAGGTCGGTAATAAATTTAAACGCACTGCGGAAACCAATGAAAGTTCGGAGCAAATACACGAAATAGGGATAGACGAGCTGATGCAGAGTCTTGACGATCGATTAAATGCTAAAATTGTAAACAGTCAAGAATCGAACAATGAGCACAGTGGAAAAAACTGTGGAGGTACCAAGGAATATATTAATAATATTGATAACAGCCCCTCGTATTGCGACAAAACTAGCATCTTTCAAGGTCAAGCAATAAACGCGAATGTCAATCCCAATCCCAGAGATCGAAAGTCCGTAAGCAATAGAAGAACGGGGAGGGACGAAGATTTGTTAAAGGCTGAAATCTCCGATATTCTAGATGATCTTGACGCTAGATCACGATTAAGCAAAAGAAAGAAATACGATAATTATGAGGATTTTGATGAGGTTAAAAATTTACTTTTAATTACAAATACATTATTTATCATGAAAAGATTCTAACATTTTTCTTTATTTAAATAAGTTTATTTCTCTATAGAAGCAATAATAGTTTTCATTGAAAGCATAAGAAAAAGAAAATAATTTCTTTAATGTTTATCGATTAATTAATTAAATTTAAAATTTAAAATTTAAAATTCAAAGTTATATTAATTTTTACATGGAAATATATATATAGCTTTCTATACATAATCATTAGTCATAAAACTATTCGCAATTACAAGTTATTATATATTACTCATAAATCCATCAGGAGTCATATTTCATTATATATTACAGCCATAAAATCATCGATGTTTATGAGCTGTTACAATCATAACATCATCAGTAATCATAATTTATTGTACATTTCAGCCGTAATAATATCATCAGTAGTTGTATCTTATTTATATATTACCAACATAAAATCATCAGCAGTCATTATTTAAGAATGGATTAAAATTATATTGAGATTTATTATAATTGCGGATTAATATCATAATACAGTTAATTTCACCTTTGTATTATTAAAGACGTATAAGCGATTTTTAATTCAACAATTTTTAGCTTATAAAGGAAGCTTACGAGAGGTCATCGGCCGACAGCTCGGTCCATCGCAACCAACTCGGAGATTACGACAACGACGACCAGAGCCAACGGAATATGCTGAGACTCCTGAATCTCTATCGTTTGTACAATAAGCGTTATCAGGAGGAGGAGTCGCAAGCTGATTCGCGACGCTCCGACCTGGGAAAGAAGTTGGACCTGATGGACTCGGGCAAGTCACGACAATTGGATAAAAGTCGGCTTTTGGCCGATCAGATTGCCGAGTCAGCTTTACTTTTGGGATATAAAAAGGGACGACTTTTGGACGAGGTGCCGTCTTCTTCCAAGACTCCTGCTGAGGAGCAGGCCAAGCGGGACGTGGAGGTAGCAAAGTCTACGTCGGCGGCGTCTTCGACAAGCGTGGACGCGGCTGTTAGCACTGGGGGGTTGGCCGGAGGGTTGGCTGGAGGACTGAAGACCGCGGGAGCCGTCAACGTCGCCAGCTCCACCAGCGTAGCTTCGTCGAGTAGTTCGGCAGTTGACACGGGTGTCGGACTTGCGGGTGGTCTCTCGGTAGGGGGTGCGACGAGCATCGCCGGGGGTATCGGTGCTCGCACCAATGTCGGGCTGGGCTTGTTGGGCCACCTCGGTACCTGTGAAGATTACGAGCGTCGCATGATCATGGACATGGCCATCGAAGAGGCCTCGAGCATGATAAGGAAGCTGATGTACGAGACGAGGGGTGAAATGGGCTGCAGAAGTGACCCCAATTTCGAGAGGCGCATTTTAGGTCTGGCTATTGACTTGGTGAACAAAGTTACAGTAGGTGTGAGTGGTGATATCAGTAACAAGTTGGACTTGCTGGGTGGGTTCAGGTACAATACCGTGGACGATTACCTAAAATCGTCCCTACTGAATGCCAACCTACGCGCTGATCTCGTCTCGAATGCGGGCTTCGATTATCTCAGACATCGAGATCTGTTGGACGGACGACTTTTCGATCCTGATCTCTACGAAGATTATCTAAACCCGTATGCCCGGGGAAGCTGCGACTCTTGCTCCAAGTACGACCTGAGAATGGGAAATGTGTGTCCGGTATGCAAAAGAAGTGGAAATACGTTACAGAGTCGTTCGAAACGAAAATCTCTCCGACGCACGGATACCCATGGAAAAATTCAACATCTCGATCAAGCACGAAAAATCCAAAATAAGGTTAATATTCAATGAGATTTTGTTTTTAACAATTTTGTAGATATAAATTTTTTAAGAGATGGATTTATTTTTTTATACCAATAGAATTACTCATGAATATTATTTTTTTAAGCTTCTTAGTGTACCGATGTTATGTTATAATGTAATAAAATAATTTACATAAATTTTGAACCCTATTATTTTTTTAACTCTGTCAGTCGTCACGACAATTTGAATAAGATACTATATTCTCATAAAATGAAAATGTTAATTTCTGTTTTATGATTATTTAAGCCTTGCTTGGTAAGTCCAATTGCATTTATTAAATATTCATGCTTTCACACATTCAGTAAAGTGTAGTGCACGTACACTGTTCAAAGTGAAACTATGCCTCATTAAATTCATAAATTATAAACTTCATTTTAAAGTTATTTTCATAATTATCTTCAAAAAAATAAAACTATTAATAATCTAATTTATGAGCTTTGTTAACAAAGATGCTTTCAATCGATGAAATTTTATTACCACTGTTTATTAAGATTTTAAAACTAAAGGGCTTGATTAAAATGTTTTCACTAAGACTATGCCATCTTAATTATTTTTTAGAGATATAAATCTGGTGGTGTTTGGGAAGATGTTAATAAACTTTACAATTTTAATGACTTTGAAAATGACAAATTCATCGACATGAGCATCAATTGTAGTGACCCATTTGAATCCACACAACCATATTGTGAAAGATTACAATTAAAACTTGTAACTCCAGAAGGTATTCATAAAAATCATTAACTATTCATAAGTTTGTTATTTAATACTATTTTTATCTGTTTTTAAATTTTACCTTTTTTAATAATCTCCAAAATATTTTTTAAATTATAACTAGAATAAGATAAAAAAATATTTTTAAATTAAAAAAAAAGTCTTTTAAACTGTTACATAACAATCTGTTGTTATTACAAGCGCGTAATATATTAACTAATAATTGAACATTTTTTTTAAATTTAATAAAAAAAGTTCATTATAACATTATATTTATTATTTATGCTCAACTACTTTCATAAATTCAATTCATTTTATATTTCATTCATTATATCATAAATACAGATTATAACAATCCAAGTAATAAAAATAATAATTATAAATGAAAATTATTCATAATTTACAATAATAGAATTGTAAATAATGTCATTCAATCAGTGTAAAAATCTAACTCTCTAGAATAATTATGTAAATATGTACATATAAAAATTTTTTATAAAAATTTATGATTTTTTTTTTTATATTATACTACATTTATTTTATTTTATTTGTATATTTATTGTTTATTTATTTCTGTAGACAAATTTACAATTTTGATTGTTTTTTTATCCGCTATTTATATCCATAAATTATAAATTATCATCAGCGATTATGCATAAATAACGTATACTTGTATCATTTTCATTTTAATACTGACAACTCGAACTCTTTTTTACTAGAAAGTCCACTCTTGTTATTAAAGCAGAATCGAGAGTGCCGACGAAGGCCGCAGAATCAATACATTTTAAAGTAAACTGAAAAACGTGTCAAACACATAAAAAATCGCGTTACAATTTGGGATCTTGCACAAATTGGTAACAAATAAATCGTGATTCGATACCTTGTTATTACTTTTAATTAACGAATTGCGTGCAAGAGGTCGATTTTCAGAGACGTGCGTGAGCGCACTTTCGGCATTTAGCGAATAGAGAGAAAAAATCGCTCGGCCAATTTTCGCTCGAGCGAGTAAACAAACCAAGAACGAAGGCATTAATCGCTTGCGATATGTATTTGCTCTTTCCCCCGGCGCTTGCTGTCTCAAACTTCAATCTCCCGTCAAGATGCGGATCCGGTGCCCCTGCACTCCGTGAGGGATTATCTGAGTCAAGGTCAGGACCTCGCCGCGGACATGCACGAGCGGGCCCGGAGTCTCCAGGTCGAGGAGGGACTGCGTCCAGCCATCCACACCCCGTCGATGTTGCACTACATGTACGGCAGAGCCTCGGGCACCGTCGTCGCACTCAACGAGGAGTCCCAGAGCATGCTGTTCGCCGCCAAAGTCCTCCAGGAAAAACTCCTGAGCGAGTAAACGAAAGACAATCCGCTCGTTATCCTTCGATTTCACACTTTTAATAAACAGTTGCTCTCTTTGTTCTATCGGCTGTGACTCGGGGATTTGTCTTGAAAAATCGCTACGCTCCTTTTTTCTCCCGGCCGATGATTTTGTGCAATTAGAGGAGAATGTTCCAGTCGTGAAATTCCTCGATAATGAAATATTACGCGGGAGCGCGGAATTTTCGCAACCGCGGAATTATTACCACGATTAATGAAACCCATTTTAGCATTCGGTGGATTGCTCGTGACATTTTTATTAAACACTCAAATACGAATTGATTCTTTGATTTATCGCCCCCATTGAATTTTAAAGAATACGTGGATGGCGTTACAAAGAATTTTAGCGGATCAACGTTAACGCGACCTCACAGCCCGAGTTTCAACTATGTAGATGCATTCGCGAAATTCCTTTTCCCACTCTTAATGGAACTGGGCTTATTAATGGACTTGAGCAATTGCGCAGATTTCATTCCTAATACAATTATTAATTTGCCTGGGAATATAGTTATTTTCTATAAATATTTAATCGCTCTATAAATCTTGCTTATTCAATTTTTTTTTTACCTCAAAAAGTTATAACATGAAGCCGTCCACATTCCTTGATTTCCTTCGACATCATGGATTTCGTGTCACTGGAAATAAAACTTGCCGGACTCGGCAGGAACGATGCAAGAGTTTGGCGAAATTCAGGAGCTTGGAAGGGTCTTGCAATAACTTTATAAATCCGTCTTGGGGTCAGAGCTATAAAGCTTTCGTTAGAATATTACCGGCTCGGTATTCAGATGGTAAACAGATTGCAATATCGATTTTATTTTTTTTTTTTTTTTTTTTTTTTTTTTTTTTTTTTTTTTTTTTTTTTTTTTGTGTTTCTTTACCTTATTTATATTTGCAAAATCATGTAATTTACTTTAAATATCGATAATAATGTGTATCATTGTGCATATACTTGCAATAAAATTTCCTTATGATTTATTAATTGGAGCAAAGACTTGGTATAATTCAATTTCAAATGTAATAAATAACAGAAATTATAAACCACGTTTGATACTTCATTAAGTAATAATAAACTTTGGAATTTTAAGATACGTGATATTTAAGATAATTTGTATAATTAAAATTTATGTTTATTTTAAGAGAATGTTTATATCCTGTTGCAAGATGAAATAAACAAATTTAAATTGGTGCATAATAATTATTTTCTATCGTCACATTTATACTCGTACAATAAATTTGTTAAATTTTAAATTTGTTACTCAAAGAATAATGTTTTTAAAATACTGAATAAATGTGTGCTGTAATTTAAAAATATTAATCGTATGAAATAAGAAATTACATGTTAGCAAATGAAGTCATATTGTTTTATTATTTATAGTCGTATGAACATGTAAGCTATGTAAACACAATCTTCTTTATTATGAAAATATTGATTAAAAAATCAAAGATTACAATTATTCGTCTTAATTTTTGTTTTTTCCACTTTTTGCAATACAAATTTATATTAAATGATATAAAAAAACCTTTCAATTTAGGTTTTTGTAGTTAAAAGATAATTGATAAACATACACAAGTGTCAGGAGTTTGTGAAAACAGTACAAAGCTTAAATTGTTTTTCAAAAAAAAAAACTGACAAAAAAAGCAATGAACAAAATCACCAGCTACCCGACGACACGACGTTTAATAGAAGCAATTAAATTTTTGCAGGCATTCACGCATTGCCCCTCAGTGTAACCGGCGATTCATTACCAAATCCTCGTTTGGTCAGTGCCCAATTATTTTCAAGGCGAGATGCCCGCGACTCGATGTTCACACTCGCCCTCGTGCAGTGGGGACAAATTCTTGCACATGATTTCGCACGCCAAGTAACGGATCAGACCGGTAAAACCCGCCAAAAGCTCCTTTCCCCCCCCTCCCCCCGCCCGCTACCCGCTCATTAGAAATCCAAACCTAGAGAAACAAACGCCTGTCGTCACTCCGAGCGTCTAATAATGACTTAATGTGTTTTCACGACCCGAATAGTCGTCGGGGGCATCGAGTGTTGCGGATCGAGGGGCGGTGGTCCATTAGCCAACACCTTGCAGCATCACTCCTGCCTGCCGATTTTAATACCGGAAACCGATCCCTTTTACGCCAACTTCAGCAACAGGTGTATGAATTTCGTGAGGAGTATGACGGTTGTTCCGGATGATTGTGCCTTGGGACCGGCAGAGCAGGTAATTGAAGCTACATTTTTTGCATTAGTCAGTAGTAAATTTTTTTTCCATTAAATATTAATTGTTTGTATTAACTGTAAATTGTGAAGCACAGTCTCTAATTTTTATGGTGTGCTAATTTTTTTTTTTTTTTTTTAAAGGTAGAATAAAGTAGCACCATGTTGCTTGTAACATCAATGCACGAATTATTATTTAATTGATTTTGAATAACACAAAAAATTATTGTAAAATAATTGCACAATCTGTATTTTATGACATATAGATGTAGAAATTGATATATTTACATTCTTGAATATATAATGGAGAAAAGAGATATCCATCCGGTTACCATGAAAGCAAGTTATCTGAGATATTATTTAATCTATTACTATCTACTACCTTTCAGTTATTATTTAATTTCATTTGCCGAAGTAAACAAAAGAAATAAGTTCTTGACATAAATCTTGAACTAATTTTCATACGCTGCTTATTTTATCGACATGTCTGTTACACTTAAAGATATAAAAATATTATTAGTACCAACAGTTGTTATGACTATTAAAGTTAAAACCAACTTCTTTAACTAACATTGAAATTTAAAAGTATTTTCGCAAGAAAAATAGTAAAACAAGTCGGTGCAGAGTATTTACTTTGATGATTCAATACAGATTGTCGGGAATTTTCTAATGGAGCTATAAACTTTGCATTAATCCTCACGAAACGAGTTATTCTGCACTGCTAAGCATCAAAGGACGAAACTGGAAATGTAATCGCCTAATCTGATTTCGCGGCCGGGCCAAGAAGTAAATCGAGTTTCTAACTTTACTCAACGTCTCATTATGTAGCCACATACAAATGAGTTATTGGTGTATAGATATAAATAAGTTTTTGAGTAAGCACAGCTTTTCATTTTAATTACTATTCAAAAGAGAGTTCAATAATATTATTATTGTATTCATCCGTATTATGGTTGACAAAGATTGAGTATCAAACAAATACTAAAATAATTGTGTGGAAAGAAATATTTAATCCGTATAAATTCTTAGACGAAGGTACCTTTGTATAACTAAGTTTAAAAATATTATGTCAGAAAGTTTAATTTCAAACATTCAAATCCTGTTATTTATTTGAAAAATAATCATCTTGAAGCATAAAAATATGTTCATCTAATATTCTAACATATTTAGTAAATTATTATTATTTCTTGTATGCGTATTATAATTCAATAAATGTATTTATGGTATCAATTCTCGGTGATAAGTTATTAAAATATTTTATTTTAAAATTATTATAAATAGTATTTTAAAAAGGATATTTCTAATCCTTATTTATAAGTTGGATTTTAAAAATAACAAGAATGTTACTTAGTTTAATTTTTTTTTTTTTTTTTTTTTTTGATAAAAACATCTTACTATAAAAATGACCAAATAAAATTAATAGCGTCTTAATTAGTAGATACTCGTATGACAAAAATGTTGTAAGAAAAATAAATAAAAAAATGGAATTTCTTTGCGCAATTTTTCGACGGCGCAGTTTATGTTCTTTTCTTGTCTTAAGCAAATAAAATTTAAATTTGGCCATCGCATTTATACATTGTAACCGTAATATTTTTTAAACACAATATGAATGCAGTACAATAATTTAATATTTATAAGCTAATAAAATTTAAATACTGTCTGGGTTTATAAAAATGATGGTTTTCCTTGAAAGTAGGATAAAACTTTCAGCTGAACGGCGTTTCAAGTTTCCTTGATTTATCACCAGTTTATGGACCCGATCGAGACACGTGTGACACTCTACGTGAATTTTGTGGTGGGCGTATGCGAATTGAAATCCGAAACAATCGCGAAATGATGCCCATTTTGACAAGATCTGGATTCTGCGATTCGCGTAATAACTCAGACGTTTGCTACGAAACAGGTTACAACTTTTTATAATATTCTCAGAAATTTGTAAATAATGAGCTATAGGTGATAAAATTATTTTTACTTTCATTTCCTTGTACAATAACGAGTTTATACTGCCCATTTAGCGTCTATAAATGACAACTGGTAGTTAAAAGCTATAATAAAGACATTATTTTTGACGCCTAATGGAACTAAAAAAAAGCAATTCTTTTTTTTCAGTGGTTTGCAAAAATTTAGCAATTTATGAAGCTTGTTTACAATCATAATAAAACATAAGACAAATAACCATATGCTATTTTAAATTGCTTTGGTGCATTGCTCTTACATTTTTAAAAATATTCCTATACAAGTTGTCATTGTAGAATGCAGAATAATTAGTTTCGGTGAATAGCATAATTTTTTTAAATAAATAATTTGTAAGGCATTTCATTCCAATTGGATAAATTTCTGTTTTTTCAAGGTGATGTGCGAACCAATCAAAATCCTCAACTGGTGGTTTTACAAACTTTATTAATCAGGGAGCACAATCGAATCGCTTATGAATTAGAAAAATTGAATCCACATTGGCCAGACGAGCGACTTTTTCAAGAATGTCGAAAAATCGTTATCGCCGAATATCAGCACATAACATACCGACACTGGCTTCCTCTCGTAATAGGTAAGATTCCTATCCAACACATTTAATCATACTATTTTTTCATCGAAGATATTTGAAAAAAAATTAACAAAATTGTTGTGGCCGTACAACACCGTAATAAATGCCATGCGTCACCTTTATTCTCAAAGACAAAAGAGAAGCCTTAATATATAATGAACATCGCGAAATATCTCTTGCAGGGGAGAAATATAGCAGGGAAAATATTTTCCCTGAAGATGAGGGACTAGTCAATGATTACGACGTCAAAGTTAACCCCGGCACTATAAATGGCTTTACTTCCGGCGCTTTCCGTTTTCTCCACTCAATGATCGAAGGGAACATAAAGTAAGTCACATTTTCCTCAAATGGAATACGCTACGCGGACTCTAGAAATAAAAATTCATGTCACACAATATACAGAAAATTAATCAGATTGAATTCCGTTCAGTTTATTCGCTAATGAATACAGTTTGCCAAACACATTGCGACTCAGCAACTTTTACTTTCGGCCGCAGATCGTTGAGCCGAACAATAATTTCGAGTCGTTGCTCCGAGGTCTCGTTTACCAAATGATGCAGAAATCAGACTCCGGTTTTCATGAAGAGGTATTGTTATTGAATTATCTATGGTTAGGCCTTGAGAGTAATTTTTTTTTTTTTTTTTTTTACTCTCCCGGGCAAGTAACACAATACAATCCAGCAGTGCAAACTCGCTTGATTTGATACTTCCTTTCCCCGTCTTAGGTTACCGAATACTTATTTCGCTCGGGCAATGACTTCGGAATGGATTTGGAAGCCCTTGATATACAACGAGGAAGGGACCATGGAATACCCGGTTACAACTCATATCGCGAAATATGCCATCTTGGCCGTGCAGAAGACTTTAAAGATCTCATCAACGAAATCCCTTTTAATGTGAGTACTTTCATTTTAATTTTATCTGATTCGAAATATGACTTTCAAATTTTAAATTTAATTATTATTCACGATAGTATTTTCATTTTAAATTTCACTATTACACTTGAAAAGAAATTCTTAGACGTGGAAGTTGACTGCGGGAGGAATAAACCGGGGAATATTGTAGACGCAAAAGTGAAGCTCATGTTTGACATTATTTTTAAAGTTTTTTGTGTTCATAACGTCATATCCGCCACGAAATTTTCATCTTCTCCCACTACCATATGAAAGAAATCATCTAACTTCTTATCAGTAAAACTTATTTTTTCAGAAAATTGAGAAATTAAAAAGTGTTTATCAACATGTGGATGATATCGATTTGTTAGTCGGTGGTACGTTAGAAACTAAAATACCGGGAACTTTATTAGGACCAACTTTTCAATGTTTAATTGGAGAACAATTTTATCGTTCTCGAGTTGGAGATAAATATTTTTATAATAATGCTAATTTTCCTCATTCCTTCAAACTCGGTAAGAAGATATATGTATTTATGGTGGAATAATAAAAACAAAATTTTAATAATAGTAATATAATTAAAAATGTTCTCATTTTTCAGAACAATTTGAAGAAATAAAAAAAACAAGTCTAGCTAGATTAATATGTGAATTAAGTGAAGCGGTGTACGAAGTTCAAGAGAATCCTTTTAAAGTGAGTTATCAAAAAAATCCAAAAATTTCATGCTTTAACATGCCAACAATGAACTTGAGATATTGGAAAGAAGAAATTTATAATTAAAAATGCTTATTTTAATAAAGTATACGCATGTAGGTTTTTTATATCATTGTATATTTTACCATTTTAATATTTATAATATTTATTAAACAAAACTATTCGTAAATTTAATATTCACTTTTATATTAAATTATCCATACTTTTATTATTTGGAAAAATATTTCAATATGTTCTTTAAAGTAATTTCATCTAAAAGTAAATTAGCAAACTTTTCTCATATTCTGAATTAAATTATTTTAACTCATTTATTCACTTTAATACATGTACAGAAAATACATGTATATTTAAATTATAATTCAATTTTTTTCAAGAATATAATATAAACAATCATGTGAACAATAGATAATACATAATTTATTAATTAATGTTCATTGTAAATTGAATTGTATAAATAACAAATCTAAAAATTAAATAGTATATTTTTTTTAAAAAAAAGCCAACACTAATTAATTTATAAATATTATAGTGAAAATTTTAATTTAAATAGATAGTGAAAAATTGAAAATACATTTCTTAACGAAAATTCAATGTCAAAACTCTTGACAGATTTGTTTGATAGAGGAAAGTCTTGTTTATCCTTGAAATTATAATATATCATAAACATAAATAATATATAATAAATCTTAAGGAACTTATTTCTAGAAATTTGTAAATAATATTAAAATAATACTATCAAGTTTGAAAACGTATGTACATTTATATAATCCTTCTTTTGAATGTAATATTAAACTATCAAATACATATCAAAAGAAAGGTATTCAACATGCGAAAATTTCTGAAATGACAGTGTGACTATCTTTCCGGGTAGGAGAAAGTCTAATATTTTTTTTCTCTATAAACTAAAACTATAGAAAATATGTGATGCAAAAATTAATCAACATATTGCATACATTTGAAAGGCATAATTTACTATGGCAGAAAATTCTATGAATGTTATTTGAAAAGAAATGGCGGTAGTGTTTTGCAATGTATTACTTATTAATTATTATAAAAACCTATAACTGTACCTGTTACATGCAAACTTGTTCACCTTGAATAATCGAGTTTACTCTGAGGTAAATGATGCAAACTAAATTTGAATGAAAATTAATACAATATATTGGAAAAAAAAATAAATATATTATTTAAATATTCTAGGAATAATAATAATTGCAAGAACTTCATATTATTATATTAGGATATGCTAAGATAATATAATACTTCTATACAAAATGTGAACAAAAAAGCCAGAAATTTAAAAAAATTTTGTAACTTATATATATATATTTGAATACTTATTGTTTCTTATTTTTCTCAGTCGTTAACACATGCAATTATTATATGCATTTAGGAAGAATTGTCATTGTTTTAATTTTAATAAAATGCATCTTAATTAATTTTTAAGTTAGTGAAAAATATTTTTGAAACTCTAATAAAATTTAGTAAAAATATTTGTAATTGATGTAATTATAATATTTTATATTATAAACATAAATTTTTAATTGTACTTAATAATAATAAATATATATATATGAAATTTTCGATAAATATATATATATTTGTTACAGTTTTTTTAAAAGTTCATAACTCTTTTAAATAGCTTGAAGAATACTTTCTATTCCAATATAAAAGGTTATATTGTGAAAATTGTAATTATTAAATAATTCATATAACTTGATAAATAATAATACCTGATTATGCTTATGAAAGGACATATTTAGTAATATAGTATAAATTCCAAAAATAACGAATGCATTTTAAAAAAAAAGTAGTAACGACAGCATATTATTATTATTATTCTACATATCAAGCAGTGTGTATTTAAAATATATTATTACATTATTATTATAATTTTAAAACTATTTTATCCTTGACTTGTTATATTTTATTATTTATGAAATAATCTTTACGAAATTTTTCTAGAAATAAGTATAATTTCTGATAGTCCCATACCATATAGGTATATACAGTATTAAATTAAATTTAATATTTGCAAAATAATTTTTCACATTCATTTTTTAAATAATTTTAAACTAATCTTATTTATCAAAATTTTTACTAAATATTCTGCAATATTAATTAAAATATATATTTCCATGAATGAAATTTTGAATGAAATTATTTAAAGTCATAGAAATATGTAATATGATCCTTGTTTCCTTTTATTTGAATAACTTATTTTTAATTTAATAAAATAATGAAATTTCTATTGAAATAAGATAAAAGTTAGTCATAGTTAATATTTGAATTATTTTATAAGAAGCTAATTATTTGATAATTTAATATTGTATTATATTTAAATGTTAATTGACTTTGATTTCCAATTACCAGTGTTTTTGTCTTTATTTAATTCAAGACAATAAGTATAAAATATTATTATATTATTAAAGTTCATAAATATATAAGTATAAAAAAGTATAAATTTTTAATAATCGTATCTTTTTAGGATAAAAATATAAGATATAACAAGTTAATGAATAAATGACTAATTTTATAATAATGCATAGAATATTAATACTTATTTATTTAATACTGTGCATTTTAATGAAAAATAAATTATACGTTTACATAATAATTTATAATATATTATGTAATAATTTATATATTGTATACACACTGTTTTAATGTTCAATCATAAATTAAAGATTAATTAATTAATTTTATCTTTTGAATCTTGTTAAAAAATACTTTGAAATTTGAAGATAAATTAACATTTTCTTTGTTTTAATAAATCATTAAAAAAAGCCCTCACAAGTGCCAATATAGCACGCGGTAGCCACGCAATATTATTTTTCCATTCTTAATGCAAAATTTAATTTTAGTATGGATGATTGAATTAAAAGCGAATCAAAATTAATTATGCTGAGCAAGCAGACTTCCTAAGGCATCAATGAAAAACAGCTCAAAGTCAATGAATCATTCCGCTTAGTTTTTTTAATGAAAAAGAAATTCGAAGGCCAAAGAAAGTCTTTCGTACCCTTGAATCTTGGAAGCACCTGAATTTCCGTGTCATTGCTTTACGTAAATGGTGAAGATTTTTCGTCATCTTGTCTTACGCTGCCGTTCTGTTCCATTTGTCATTATGTCTTCACTAGTCCAATTTATATCTAGTAAGTAATTACGACAGAGAAAAAAGTCTTTAAGTAAATTCTTTTTTACATTATGCGATGAAAATTTCTGATAATTCAAAAATGAATGACATCATACTAATTACATTTTTATTATTTACATAAATACATTTACTGTATTTTTTTATCAAAGAAAAATTTGAATAAATATGAAAATTTTAATATTTTTAAAAACTTTTATTTTATAGAAAAATACAAATCATACATCTATATCATCATATATACTAATATACTATCTTCAAAATGGGTACAATTCTTTTTTTTCCATGTTTTGCAATAATGTTAAAAAGAAATAATATATATATAGTAAATATTTGTCATAGAAAAATTTAAATATTAATTGATGTTGCTAAATTAATTGAATAGGAAAGATAGATTGTGACAAAGTAAAAAAGCATTAAATTTGCAAGAATTTATAACCACTATTTTATATATTAATTTTCATATAAATTGTTCTATGGCATCGATATGTATTAGTAAATATTTTAACAAACTAATGAATTAATTTTATTTTTAATTCTACATACGTGAAATACAATATTTTAAATTTCACATTTATAATACAAAGATAATTCTAGTTTAGTTATGAGAGTCAAATGAATATTATATAGTAATTTTTATTCTGGATAATATTTAAAATAAATCTATTGATACACATATGAATGCTAGAATAGAAGAAAAATCCAATGATAATGTATAAGTGAAATATTCGTATTAGTAATAGCAATGAGACAATTAGATACCAACTCAATCGACCATGCATATTTCGTAATATTTATATAAGTAGGATTAAATACTGACGTCAATACATTATTTCACACAAAAACAGTTTTCTAGTGACACCTTTTACAGTCTATAAGCACAATAAATTTTAACATATTTCTATTAAGAATATTATAATAATTTTGAAGCCTCATAATCATTTAAATAACTTTTTAATTATTCGTAACTAAAAATCTTTAAATTTTATAATTTTTATTTACATGTATTTCTAATAATAAATAAATAATATGTTTAAAATATTAAGATTTTGGAAACGTTGACATAGATTATTATGTACATCTACAATAACTTTTAAATTTCATTATAAAATATTCTATTTATATATTAAAACTAAATTTTTGATAAACGTAAAATAATAGATTAATAAAAAAATCATAATTATATTTTATTTTAAATAATATATTCATTCATCACTAATTAATAATGAGCAAGTAAAATTTTTATGTTGAGCATATTGTATTAAATAATAAAATGAATTCCTTGTTAAAATATTTTTGTAAAAAAAAATTATATTCAATGTAATTAAAAAGTTGCAAAAAATTTACAAAAAATTGACAAAATCTTTAGATATTGATAGTATGTATTATTATAAAGCATCATGTGTATATTTTTAACAAATTCATTAATTTTATAGAAAGTTAAAACTTTTTTATTCATTCATAAAATACATATTTTTAAATTTAAATTAAAAAATGGAATAATTTTTTATGAAAAAAAGAGTAATTTTATTAAAACAAGAGAAGGCTTCTAAGTAATATTTATATAATCAACGTCATGTAATATAGTCGTGTAATGTAAAATTATTTAATGTATAAAAAATGTAACATGTGAACATGGATTATCATCCAAATTTGAAAAAAAAATTGTTTTAGAGGCTAAATGGTAATTGGTGAAATGAACATACACAATAGTTTAATGGACGCGATATTTTACACATAACCCTATCAAAAAATTATTTAATGAAAGGAAAGGTCTGAACGTCTACCAAGAAACCTAATAACTTATAAAATTTAATGTAAAAAGAAGAAAATTTGGTAATTTCATATATTGATTGTGAGTTTAAATATAATTTATAAATAATTAAAATTATTTTCGAAAGAATAAAATAAAATCTTTAACTCGTAAGTTTTTTAATTCAAAATTAGTTTTTTTTGTATTATTCAGTTTTATAAATATTATTTTTATTTGCTTATATTTGTACGTTAAAAAATAACTATTGTAATATGAATGTTAAAGAATTTAAGAATAGTTTTATAATTGTACAAGATTCTATTGTACTATTTTTTAGCATATTGATTTTAAACTATTTTGAAAATAAATATTAATTTAATTAAAAAAAAATTAATGTAACACTTTTCGGTAATATGTGTGGCTAGTAATATTGAGAAAAAAATCTAATATAATCGTTATGCAAAGTGTATAAATAAAAATTAAAATTTATAAATTAATTTTTTTATGTCAGAAAAAATTAATTATTTTGCTAGTATCTAATATTTAGATTTTTTTTATCTTTATATCTTTTTAATCATATACAGTATCTCATAAAGAATGTTGTATTAAAATAAAATATTACAATAAGTATGCATTATTCAAAATCGTTAAATAAGACACCCTCTATTCCTTAATATAATGATATAAAGTTTCTAAAGGGTATAATAAATTATTAACAAAATTTCTATTTTATTTTATCATAACAATAATGAAATTAACATCGTTATAATATATATGTATTTAATTAATAAGCACATATGTTGGTTGTTACAACAGAACTTTATTCAAAATTATAGAAAAAATAATGAATTTAATTACGTGCTTAAATACTAGCTGACAATAAAAATATTTAATTTTTAAATTTATTTAAATACAAATGTAAGTATTTAAAGTTGACTACAGCAGTTATCTAAATGTTGTAATCAAGACACCGAACATATTAATTATTTAAGAATCGGTAATATTGATATATACTAATAATCGTTTTAATAATATAAATAAAATGAAATATTTCTAGTAATTCATACGAATGTGTATGAAACTTTATTTTTTCATAAATATTATCTTTAGTAAATCATAAATACAATGATAATACAGCAGTAACTATTCTAATATTATCATTAAAATTATACATAACAATTTTATTCTTAGAGATAGTTATAATACTGGTATTTATTACAAAATAAAATTGCATCCAAGTATCACTAACTGACAAAGTAAAAAAAAAAATTATTATAACGTAAATATTTAAAGAAACTAGAATGGATTCTAATACAGAGTTCATAGTATTTACTGTTCTCTTATGTGATTTCAAGGATTATCTAAAATCTTGCTATTTTATTATGATTGCTTATATTTCATATTAAATTATGTAAATCTTTTACTTATTGCACAAATAGTAACATGTCTATATAATAATATCAGCTTTATGAAATATTCAATTTTCATAGTACATGCTATTTTCTGTCCTTTTCTATCATTATTGCTGTTTTAAAATAAAATTATAATATTTTTGAACACATAAAATTTTTATTATATATTATGAACAATGTAAAACTGATAATAATGAATATATCAAACAAAAATTCATTAAGTTTGAAAGAGCAAATGTATCAACGTCAGTGCAAATACTCTAAATGGTAAAATTAGAATAATGCATATTATCAAGAGTAAGAATTATACATTATAACATTAATATATATTTAACGCAATTGATAAAACTTTATTATAATAATAACATATTTAGTTATAACAATATGGAAGTTTAATATGTCTGTAAATGATTTACTATCTACATAAAATATTAAAAATTGAAAATTATTTTTACACGGATTAATTTTTATTGCAATATTGTTAATATTTTACATTATTTGTTGTTCTTTATAATTTTACGAAAAAAAATACAAAAAAATTTTTAATAATTCTATTTTGCAAAATATTATACACGCATTTACCTATTACATTTATATACAGTTCATTTCAGGTTAATACAATAAAATGTATTAATATTTCAAACATTGTGCAGATGGAATATTGTGATAATACGCATTATAAGAATACGTAAATTACATATTTTTCTTCGAAAATGCTTTATTTTTGTGTAGTATTTCAAACATTAATGGTAAGATTTATTGTCAATTTAATATTAAAAATTTAAATGCAAGAATGTTTTCGTAATCACTATATTTGTTATTTAAATCTTTCCTTGTATGAAATATTGAAAAACTTTAAATAAATTAATATTCCAAAAACTATATAAATATATTAAGAACTATATACGTACCTTAAACTGGAGACTAATAATTATTTTTATTTTGTAGTTAATTTTGGATATATATGACTTCTGGAAAACATACTTACTTTAGAGTAGAATACTTTAAATATAGGATATGGCCTGTAAAATTATTACTGAAAAATACATAGTTTTTACAAGAATTTATACTATAAAAGCAATTTTTCAATAAAATTTTCAATAAAAAAAAGTATGTATTAATCAAGATAATGAAATATTTTTGTTTTTTATTTTATCAATATAGACTTAACTATTTAATAAAATAATGCGCAAGCGCAAGACAATCCTCTATAAAACTTAATGAATAATAAATTAATCAATCAATTAGCTTAAAAATGTTTAACATAATTTCGTTATATCAACTGATAATCAATTCTTATCTCAAGCCTCAAATCTATTGTCTTTATCTACGAGTGCCTTCATATTATTAAATGACCGCAAATATTTTTTATGAATAGTAAAACTGCAATACTTAAAAAAAAACTTATTTATGTATATGTCGTAGATGAACTGTATATTTGAAAAAGCAACATGGATGTCCTTTCTTTAAACAAAACTAAAAAGCTAACTTCAGATGTAATAGTTTTTTCTTTCAATCACACTTTTGCATGCTCTTGCTAATAGCTTTCAAAAAAAATTTATAGCTCAAGACTTTTATTCACTGCAATACTCTGAAATATATTGTTGTAGGAACTATAGAAAACGTGGTTTGATATGAATTCAGAATGAGTGGAAGGAAGAAGAAGAAAAAGTGGAAGGAATGAACGGGTGCGAGAATATTAGTCTATCCATTAGTAAAGAACGAATAATGGAAAACTCTGCAATAATGTATTGAATTTGACGGAATAAATGGATTTTAATGACAAAAAATTTGAAAGCCTCTTCTTTTATACATTTATATACATGTGTTTAGATATATTATGTAATGTTTGCTACTAACATATTGGATTTTTTTAAAAATATGTTAAAACATAAAATTCAGTATAATTTTTTTACGCGTCAAAATGATTGTAATACAAAAAATAATTGATGATTATCTATTGGAGACTATTTATTTGTACATGATTCTAACATATTTACTAATTTTTTTCTGAAATATATATCGGAATAACAATTGAAAAGAAATAAAAAATTATTATCTTATGAATTTATAGACAATTATAATTAAAAATATGTATTACTTAATAATCGATAAAAATCATTTTGAAACTTTGATTTTATTAAAAATTATTTCTCAATTTAAACAATAATGTATTTTGGAATTTGGAAGATTTTTTTATTTCCTTGTGTAATAGGAGAAGAAGATATGATAAGAAAAAAATTAACTAAATGTATTTATAAATGAAAATATTTTGACTGATAAATCTGCATTAAATTATCATATGGTTATGATTTATGAATGACACGTTTTAAATCCAAATCAAGGTGTCAGTACGTCTACAAAAATACGTAAGATTTGATTACAAAAGATAAAAACTATTTTAAAAAATATGCTTAGCTAATGCTGTACAGTGAATTCTTAATAATTGGTTAGATAGATAACAATCGTTTACTCGATTTATAAAAGTCAAAGATAATGGGCGAAGATTGTATCCGCAAATTACAATTTAAAGCTTGTATTCGATTGACTATTCGTGCAGCTTTTACTAAATGAAGAAAATAAAAATTGAGTTTATTTCAAGATATTTTACCATAATTTATATAAAGTACTAAATGAAACTAAACGAAAAAATGAAAAAGAACAGTAAGTTTTGTATGAAGCGTAGACTAGTTGTAGGACTGTGTTACTACAATACCTATCATTACCTGTTCAATAAAGAATACTGTTCAGTAAAAATTTCGTTAAAAAAGAAATATAATTATGCTCATTTAAATATTACGTAATTTCCGAAGATTTTTATACTTATAATTGACAAATTAGATATTAATAAAAAATTAAACAATCGGATTAAAATGTTAATATAGTTATATAATCTTTATTATGTAAGCAGTCGATCTATGGAAGTTTGAAAATGGAACTTTAACAATGTCCCTAGCAGAATTGGTTGGAACAGCTACTCTTTTATTCATAGGATGTATGGGTTGCATTGGCACAATGGGGATTGAACCCCCATCTGCGATGCAAATGTCTTTTACCTTTGGATTAACGGTTAATTTTTTAATCATGGTATGTTACACAGAAAATCATCCTATTCTTATTATATCATCCTTATTGATTTAAAATATTTTTCTTTATTTCACTATTTTCAATTGGCATTTCTAAATTATTAATTATTATAGACTTAAATATTAAACATCTCTTAACATCTTTATCAAAGTGTCGTTTAGGGTCTGCTTTTAACTATACAAAATGCCATTGAGTCTGCTTAATTTTTACAATTTAAATATTGCTCGTCTGTTTAGAGTTATGGTCATGTCAGTGGAGCTCATTTAAATCCTGCCGTAACACTTGGAGCCGTACTGATTGGTCTCAAATCAATTTCAACGGGCATTGCTTATATTATAGCCCAATTGATTGGCGCTACCATTGGTTATGGACTGATAAAGGTAAACCTCGCCAAGTTACTAAATTAGTAATTGAGCACTCAATGTTTTACTCGTTTTAATTAAAAATAAAATCTTTTATTGCTCTACCGTCTATATGTAAATGCAATTATTAGTCTATGTTTTTATCAGTAAGAATGATCGAATTTGAAAAGTGAATTCATTAACTCTGCTCTTTCTCGAAGTACTTATTCTAGTTTTATAAACTTATTAAATACTTTTAATTTATGTTCCAAGAAAATCATGAATATTAATGAGATTTTAAAAATATTTTTTATTTTTATTACTCTGCAGGATGAAATCCATTCACGTTACTTTAATTTTTTAACTAATCATAAATTTTTTTATATTTAATAAAAAGTTTCTCTATATTCCCACCTAAATATGTCAGATATGATTATGTCATACTTTTTCAAGTTGTAAATTATTAATTTCATATTATAATTGGTTGGGCTTACAGAATTTTGCTTTTTAATTAAATTAACTTAAAGTTGTACTATTTTATGTTATTAAAATATTTGTATTTAAGCTTGTTCGAAATTTTAAATGAATTCAATTAATATATAAATACACACACACACACACATATATATATATGCGTCATATTTTATCAACACTAAATAATTTCACATTACATGATCATAACATGACATTTATTTCATTAATAAAACTTGCAGACTAATTTTTCTTTGTTGGAAATTATTTGATTTTTCTTATGATAAAAAAAACTTATCTTGGATGAATGAAAGTAATATCTTATATTTTTATCGATCAAATCATTCAAGATTTACTAGACAATAATTCACATAAACATTAAATATATAGAGACTCAGATTTAATATTAAAATATAAAACATTGTTCCTAATTATATAAAAAGAAATTGAAATGATAAGTTGAGGGTAACGTGTTTTGGTTATAATGCAAACAAATCTTAATAAAAGCTTGTACTCTTTAAGAATGTAGAATTGAAGCGTAACTATGCAAAATTCAAATTCCTCAGTAACTGAAGAATACAAGAGTGTGAGACTGTGTTAACTATTGTTCGAGGCCTATTCGATAAAGCAACAGTTTCGAGCGATACTATTTAAAAGATATACCACTTGTTTGGGAAAAAAAAATCGAATTTCACACGCGCAATTCACATGCCCAAAGATTGTGACGCCCCATCACCTGATGAGACATGCGAGCACGGATTCGACGACGCCGCTCTGTGTGGTAGCCATTCACCCGGGGATATCGATCGGGCAGGCGATCCTGGTTGAGGTGCTCTGCACGATGATCCTCGTCGTCGGGGTGTGCGCCTGCTGGGATCCGAGGAGCGGCCAGAGCTCCGCCACCGCCGCATTGGGTTTTGGAATGGCAGTCGCCGGTCTTTCGTTGGCCGCGGTAAGCTACTTATCAACAACGTCAACCTTCTTCTTGAAACTCAAACCTGCCCTTTGAAGGAGATTTCGGGATTCTCCTTTGTCGCGGCAATTCCATTTCAACGCGAATACTCGAAGCGTATGAACGAAATTTCTCGTTTCTTTGCTTCTAATTAAAGGTATGCAGAGCGAAAATTTCTGCCCCACTCCATTACTATCGTTTTGAATGTAATTCAAATGAGTCTTTCACTTAATACTCTTATACATTACCTCAAGATTAGGCGACATTTCTTCTTATTTGTTTATCCTGACTTTACATATTATTATTTAAGAATTTAACAATTCCTTTTGTATAAATTTTAATGGTTACGGAAGTCCTTATCAAAGGTTTAATTCATAATTGAATGAGCTTTTGTTAAAACAAAAATTATAATGTCACGAGCTTTTATTAAAAATATGTAATTAATGCATGAATTTTTGTCTGTAGCTGGAAATAACTTCAATAATATTCTTATAACCCAGTTTCCCTATGACACAACGTTATATGAATGATTAAAAATTCGTAAATGAAAAAATTCACAAAATCCTTAGTCACGATATGAAATTAAAATATAAATGAAAATATTAACTAATCTAGTTCTTTCTAACGAGAAAGCAAGATAATGAAGGAAAAAACTTTTTATAAATAGAAAATGTCTTTACTGATAATTCATTCACTAGACAGTACACATTAGATCTTTACAAAACTACATGAATAAATTTATTTTTAAATATTATATTTAATTAATGAATTACTGGAATTATTAACATTTATAACTGTATAATAGCGTAATTTAAGGATTGATGTTTGAAACTAAATTAATACTGTTAACTCTGACTTTTGATTTGAACGTCAGCACTTAATATTTTCCTTCTTGTTAATATTGATAAAATGTTTATTCGAAAAAATATTTTAAACTCGACGTAATATCAGTTTCAGTGATGATTAAGATTTAATGTGTTTCTTGATACTGTTTCATAATAAAATGATAATTATAATACCCCACAAATATTTTTCTTTGCTTTTAATTCTTTAAAATAATTGATAAATCGTAAAATATTTCCGTATGGAATAATAAGTTTGTGAATTAGATTTTGCCAAATTGATAAATTTAGTTTTATAAATAATATTTAATTAAAAATTTCTGGTTCGCTTTATTTATTAATTTATCAAAAGGTAAACTGTAAAAGAAACTTAAAAATTCTAATCTGTATCACAGATCTTATATTATATATTTACTAAAGCATAAATTATGTAAAATATTGCTTATAATTTATAGTATAATCCAAAAACAAGTACAAATTACTCGGTAGCATTTTGTATACTATTTATGATAGCCCTAAATGACATAAATGATAAGTAATTTATTTTAATTTATCAATAAAATATATTTTTTTTAAACTATATTTAAACGCATAATTTATAAATTTTTCTCATTATTAACTATTTTCTATACCATGATTTAAAAAGAAAAAAAATTATTTATCATATAAAAACTTTAATCAGTTTAATAAGTACTCATAATAAATATATTTATATTTAGGAACAATATATATTTTTTAATATTAAATATTAAAAAAACCAAAATGTGTAATCATTTTTTGAAGATAATGGTAACAAAAAAACCAAACATGGTATTTTTATGTTATAAAATCATATTTCATGATGAGAACTACTGTAATTTATATTAATCATTCTGAGCACACTTTCGTGATTGTAAATATTATTATCTTTATTGATTTTTTTACCTTATTAAAAATAACAAGCAGTGGGAAATTTAATTCCAAGTCCAGAAATTTTACGCCTTAAAAGGGAAAAAAATCTCTGACTTATCATTTGTTTTTAATTTATGTCCAATTAAAAGCAATTAATATAATTTATATTTATCAACTTATTTCTTAATATTTCAATAAATGTTTATTCAATAAATGGTGTACAAATAAAATTAAAATGATTATTATTTAAAATAATAAAAAATATTATAAAATATGTATGACACCGTTTCACTTTGTAATAATTTTAAATGTTTGAATAGAAATCAGGATTTGATAATGAGTACTGAATAAGGTACTGATTTAGTTTGTAAACCATATTGATTATACCTTGCCATAAATTAGCTGAATTCAAAATTACGCCAACACCTAAATAGCAATAAATTATATTATCTTTTCCAAAACTAGAATTTTTTGTTTATTTAAAATTTAAAACTAAAAATAAAACCATAAATTTTCAATTATAATTATATAATTATTGTTTAATATTCGATAAATTATAATTATGCATATTAATATTATATAAAAATACATAAATTTTTTGATATTTTTAAGATAAATAAAATTAAAATTATTAGTTAAAATTACTACATAAAATAAATATAGAATATTATTTACATTAAAGTAAAAATTTTTAATAAATTAAAATTTTTTTAAATTACAAAAATGCTACTGTTAAATTATTAAATATTGAAATAATTATTTAATTCTAGGCACCTTACACAGGATGTGGTATGAATCCTGCAAGATCATTTGGTCCAGCTTTTTGGAATGGAACTTGGGATAATCAGTGGGTAAGATATAATTATTTAAAATTATTATAAATATCAAAGTTCAAAATATGCTAAAGGAAATGTATAAAAAAGTACACATATTTCAATTTTTAATCTTTTATGTTTTGTATACAAATAAAAACAATATTATGTTAAAATAAATATTATACTGGTATCATGCAACAAGTTAGATTACAATTAATCATCTTTGAATGTAATAAAATATTGATTAACAAATAATCAATTTATGTAAACAATAAAATAAAATTCCGTAAAATTTGGATTATCATTTTTTTAAAAATAGATATAATTAAAATTTCAAGAATTTTCCATCAAAGTAATTCAATTAGTGTAACTCTCATAATATTTCAAGTTTCTAATAAATTTCAATAACGTAAAAATATAATAATTAAATTATTTTATTATTAACTTTGTGTAAACTCTGTGGCTTAAAACTTAATTACTAAATTAATACAGTCAAAATTATCTGTATACATATATATTTGTACTTATATGAAGCCTAATGCATATGGCTTTCAAATTATATTAATTTTTTTAATAACATATTGAGTTTATAATTTCTTAAACAATGTTTATTGTTCAATCAATTAGGTATACGTGGTTGGTCCAATAACAGGTGCTGTAATTGGTTCATTATTGTATAAATTAATATTTTCGAAGAAAGAAGATTCTGAACTAGTAGAAACGTGATCATAAAATACATAGGAATTGTAATGAATATAATTCAAATGTGATTATTTAAATTTAATCTAATAAGCATTATTATTATTTTATTAGGTAATAATAATAATTATCATGACCTAATTAGGTATTTATTTGAAAATAAAAACATTATAATATTAAATTTGTAAATCCTAAAATTAATTTT
This sequence comes from Eupristina koningsbergeri, assembly GCA_018907245.1. Classification (NCBI taxonomy): domain Eukaryota; kingdom Metazoa; phylum Arthropoda; class Insecta; order Hymenoptera; family Agaonidae; genus Eupristina; species Eupristina koningsbergeri. Next base: position 1,848,909 of record JACCHV010000005.1, on the reverse strand, counting down.
AATATAAAAAATGCTTGGATTAAATATTTTTTTGTAAACTAAATTAAAAATTATAGTCATTAAAAATATTTATAACAAAATATTAAAGTATTTTCAAATGCTTGTATGACAAATTTAACAAATAATAGATCGATCGAAACATTCATTATAATTTTTAGAATGAATGAAGTGTTATATCATGATTGCCTTATACATGATATTTAAATCGTCACGTCAGTGTAATAATTTCAAATTGCGTGATTTATTAAGTAAATTTATGGAAATCATTGATGTTACTATAAAAAAAACACAATATCTTTAATTGATTATTAATTTATTAGAAAAGATAGCAATAATAATTTATTGCAATATTAAATCTTCAATATGTTGTTTATTTTGATAAATTTATCGGCATCCAAGCAAAACCTATAATAAATCATTTTATAATTTTTCATAAAATAAAAATACATTTTATATCATTGATAAACTCAGTAAATCTCTTAAAATGTTAATAATATTTTTTCAGAGGTAATTCAGTTATCATTATTTTTTTGTATAAATACTTATATTTTCAAAACATTCGCATATTGATACTCAAAAATGATACTAAAAGAAAATAGAATTGTTTAAAAAAATTTTAATCCAATATTTAATAGAAATTTTTTAAAATTTAACATGATTTTAATTTTATAAAATTTATTTACATGCATTTTATATAAAAAAAAATATAAAATTAAAAAAGTTTTTGTAATAAATGTTTTTGAATCCGTAAAATTTAGTCAAGAGTATCATATTTAAACGATTAAAAATTTAAAAATACTATCATGACATTTAAATGCTTTTCCTAAAATTTAGAACATAATCCTTGTACTATTAAAAGTCTTTAAATCATAATACTTCATATTATATATATATATATATACAATATGTAAATCGTATTTTTAATTTGATTGATGAATTTGACATATATTACATTCTATATATATTTTAAATTTGAAAATTTCTTTTTTTGAATGTACTAAAAATATCTAATATATTACTATTATGTTAATTGTTTTATACTTACATTTTTGTCGTGTCTTTAATTGAAAACTATTTATATAACAGATGTATTTTCTTTTATTAAACAAGAAAACTATTTCATTATTGGCAAAATAGAAAATACGACCTTTACAACACCCAGTTCATCAATTTTACCTTATGTAATAAAAACTACTTGAATATATTATATAAATAGTAGTATAAGAATAATTTCAATACAAATATTAAAATTCTAATACTATTCTGTAATGAAAAAATAAAATATGAATACTAAACCAAGTATTTTAATTATTTAAAAAGTTATATTGTATTATGATTATTAATAATTGGTTGCATTAATTAATTGCTATTGGATTCTATTTGAGAAACTAAAATATTAATGTTGCTTATATAATTAAATAAATTTTCATTTAAAAATATTATCTATAATTGATAAGTAATACAATAATATTTTTCTATTACTTTTTATTATTTTACATAATTGAGTATACAACTACATCAAATGATTTTTAATTTTTCTTTCTTTAAGCTGTATTAATATTATTTTGATCATTAAAATATTTGTAAAATTCTACTTTGTATAAAAATGTCTACAAATCTTATCATTTATTTCTCAATATTCTTATAAAAAATCATGCAATAAAATAAAGTCTAAAGAATACATAATTATTAAAACATAAATTAATAAACAACATGTAAAAGTTCAAATATTTGAGGGTTAGAATTATATATGTTAATTTAATTATAATAAATTATATTAAATTTAATAATAACTGTTTTTTAAACACAAAACAATAATACAAAATAAAATAAAATTTATCCAATCATGTTTAAGATGTAAAAATACTCGATCAAGATAAATTATGTATTTTAATTACTGTAGTACTATAATGATATAATGATGAAATTTGTTGTCATAATGTATCTATTCATTAGTATGATTGTTTCATTTATCACTCATTTAAATGCAATTCAACATAAACTTTAAATATACTTATTATTATTATCATCATTATCATGATTAATAATAATAACAGCAATAAGGAATTAAATTTAAATAGAGTTAATTTACATAACGTTGAACATTTAAAAAATTTATTTATAATTTGTATTTTTAATTTAATTATTTTTTTATTATTCAAATTAATAGAAAAAAAAAACAAAATGATCAAAATTAATAGTGGTAATACATAATGCATATTTTACATAATTATTTTAATATCATTAATTAAAACTATTTACAAAAATTATTTAATAATTTATGGCGATATAAAAGATATGTATAATATTGTTTGGCATATAAAATGAAGTTAAAAGAAATGTTATATTATTACAATTGTAAACTTTTTTTATTATTAAAATACTTTACAATTCATGTATACTTAATCATATTATTATAAAACTTACAAAATGTTAAATATATTAAAAATATTTTACCTTAAATTATACTAATTTCATAAATAAACAATGTATACAAAATTGATAAAATTTCATATTTTCACAATGATAATTTTTCAATGACCTTGTTAAATGTAGATACGTTTTAGAGTTTTTTTATTGATATTTTTAGATCCATCAATTAGTTGTTTTTTTATCTTATCAAAAATATATCTTTTGAAATTTAATGAACAAAAAAAAGTGTTTAAATATTAATTCATAAAACTTTTTTTATTTAATGTGCGTTTATAGCTTAAAACATATTCAAAAAATTTGTCTTGATCATTACAAACATTCTGAACTAATTAATATCGGAAATTTTATAAATGATATAAAAAAATTAATTAGGAATGTATACATTGCATTTTTATAAGAAATTTATGTAGAAACTAGTATAAATTTTCTTCTTAAAATACAATTTCATTGTCATAAATATTTTTTCATAATTTTAATTTGTTTAAATACACAAATAAAGTCAAAATGTAACATGGATAAAATTTGTCAGTAATGTAACGAAACACATACTAATTTCTATTATTACACTATTTCTATTAATAATTAATTAAATGTATACTTTATTGCACATATACAGTATTAAAATGTTCATAACATTTGCCCTTACATAATACTGACTTAAATAATAAGGTTTAGTGTTCTGGTGGATTTAAACTTGTCTGGTAGTATAAGTGGTTTGATGAAAAATGCTGATAATTTATTGTGTAAAAATTTAAAACAATTTGGAAGAGGTGTTTTTTCAATTATTTGTTCCAGTATTGGCCTTTTGAATAATCTTTTAGCTTCAACACATTGTTCAGGTGTAATAACTCGATCATCAAGATGTACCAATCGAGGGAACCAGGAAATCACAAATAACCTGTTCATTATGAACGAATGTACAAAACATAATTTTAAATCATTATAGATTATTATAGACTTATTTACAAGCATGTGCAATTATTTTATAAATTTTCTTATAAAATTTCTTTATTTTTTATAACAGATATACTTATGAAAAAGTTTAAATAACAAATTTTATTTTATGATTTTATTTTAATTTATAAATTTTGAATTTTAAAAAACTAAGCCAATTATTTTCTATAAAAATTACTTTTAAAAAAATCACAGGAATACCTGTATTGTAGATAATCATAAAAAGTTCCACCATTAAAATAACTTGGAGCTGCTTTATTACCCATGAGACATAAATATCTTAAATTAGGAAGACTTGTGTATAAATTTTTTAAAAAGGGATATAAGTCTTCAACTTTATTATAATTTAACCAAAGGAGTTGCAGTTTTGGCATGTAAGGAAAAACTGTAAAGTCGTCAATATTATTATAATCTAAATTTAATGAAGTCAAATTGTCAAATTCTGCCAGAAAATGTAAATTTCTATAATAGATTAATAATATTATTAAATTATAAAGCATTAAAAATTTAATTAAAAAATATTTGTTGGAAAAATAAACAACCTGCTGAATTTGTTATGACTAATGTCCAATGTATTCACAGTGCTTCCATAAGTTTCAATAATGTCATATGGCATATAAAAAAGATTTTCAAATGCAAGTGACAATGATTTATTTAAATTTTTAGACGAAGTATCAGAAAAAATAGTTTTTGGTTGTCTACAATGAGTATCAACAAAAACAAGTTTTCCTAATGATGTCATAGCTAACTCTTCTATATCTTCAGCTTCATCTAATTGTAATTCATCATAATAAGCCAACCTAAGAATAAAAAGGCATTTTTACACCAACCATTTGTTTATTTGTAAATCAATTACTAAATAATAGTTTCATTATATATTTATTATATATTTAAATTTATAGTGATGCTAAATGGTTTTTTAAACAATTTAAATATAATTTTTTATGTATGTATAATTTTATTTATATGTTAAACAAGAAAGATTAAGAAAATAAAATAAACAATTTATTTTGATTTTAGTTTTTGAAGTTAACTATAACAATTCATTATTACATATAATATTATAAATATCAAATTCTAAATTAAATCTATTATGATATACTTATTAACATTCTATGTTTTTCATTTACTTACATTCTTATTAGATAGAATAGCACAACTTAGACAAACTCAATATAATGTAATTTTTTTAATTAAAAATTAAAAATATAATGTATCAAATAATTTAAAAATAATTTTAAAACAATAACTAACAGTAGATGACTGTGAATTCATGAACATCTACAATTCAATATAGTTAAGTATGCACAGCAAATTATTGTTTTTTAAAAATAACTGAGTGAGAAAAATTTATTGTAAAAAATAAAAATAAAAAATAATTTCAAAATGTCAAAACAGAAATATTAAAAAAAAAAGAACTAGTATTATTCGTAACTTCCAAAGTGTTTAAATTCCAAAGTATTAAAGAATAATTTTTAAAACTTGTCTGCAACTGAGTATCACAAATAAACGTTTACTGACAAAAGCGATCCAAATAAATTTACAAGAATTCTTATCTATCTGTGATAACGATTGAAATTAAAGAATTTAAGGTTAGAATTTCATGTTATGTAACTCACTCAATTATCCTTTCGAATTAAAATAATAATTTTGTTGTCTCGATAAAATTGATTTTTACTGCTAATTATTATATTACTGAATTTTATTTAAGACTAATGATTACTCTTAAAATAAATATCATTTTTATCCAAAATCCTACCGTCTTTTCCTGCATCCTCCTTTTTACAACTAATTTTTAGATCCACTGTCGTCCTTGGTTTTGTTTATTTACATTTCATATAAACTAACCGCTCAAAATCAAGCACTAAAATCTACTGTACGACAGTTTAAAATTTATAAAATTACACTCCATACCAGCGCGAGTAACGTGTGCTGATAAACTGTAATAGATTAATTAGATGTGGATAACCGCATAAGATCTAGTCAGGCCTAATAAATTTTTATTATCAATCCTATGCACACACACGTCTGGCTAAACACGCACACATAAATTCAAACCTATCGCGAGGGGGGGATCAGGATCGGTGGGACACTATTTATCGACATCTGGTGAGCAGATTCAGAATCACACATTGACATACACGATAAATATATACACGAGATTAAATTAGTTTTTATAATCGCCATTTTCCTTTGTTTACAGCGCTCTCTAAACCTCATAATTTATTATTAATTTTCCTCTGACATAATTCTTGAAAAAGTTTGTTACTGGAAAGGAATAAACCGAAAGTTCGTGTAAAGAAATGAAGAAATGTCGATTGAAAACATCAGTAGCTCTTTTTTGAGATCATTGTGCGTCATTAACAGGAAATATTCTTTACTGGTGTTTATAACTCGGGAAAAAAAAGGAAGAACTTTAGTATGTGATGTCTTCTCCTGAATATTTGGTCTCGCTCTGTGTGATTCGTATAGAAATCAGTAATCTTCCCGAAGACGCAAGTATGATTGGTTTTTATTTCCGTTTGTTTAGTGACCTTTGTTTTGATCCCTAATAATACTTCACTATTAATAGATTTTTTTGAAATTAATTTAATAGGACATTAGTTTCAGTGCAATAATTTTAACTTATTCAATTTAAATAATTCTCATATGTAAATAATAAATAATAATTCAAAACACATTTTCATTAATTGAACAGTAATCCTCATAAAAAAAGAAAATATTTCAGGTGCCATGGATAAAAATGCAAGAAAAATGAGAGGTTCTCGAGAACCTAGAGACATAACGATTGAGACCTATTCTGACTCTAGTGAAGGACCTTCCCCTTTGATACCCAAATCTCTAAGTTCTCAGACTTCTAGTAAATCTGAATCAACATCAAGAGAAAATTCAGAAGAAAAATCATGCTTATCAACTGCAGCTTCACATCCAAATATGGATAATTGTATTGGAGCTGCTGCTTGTAATACGTCAGATCAAATTAATTTTATTTCAGGAAACCCTTTTGTTGAAGTTACTAAGGGTATTTTACATCTTTTTAAAGAAAAGTAAATTTATTTTTATTTTAAAGCAAAATTTATACAATATGTACCTAAATTGTGTATTTACTAATTCTTATTCAATTACAGTACGCTAACAGAAATGCGTTCACCTCAGAATCGAAGTCACACAATATGTATATTATCAGTTCCAGCAACCATGACTTGTCATGACTTGATGGCTTTTACAGCAGCCTGTCATCAAGATATTCAATATTTTAGAATTATTAGAGATGGAAATCCTAATCAGTATATGACTCTAATAACATTTCGCTCATCGGTAAATGTTTAATAATTATTAATAAAAAAGATAATTAAGTAACATAAATTTTCCTTATGTAGGCTGCAGCCAGTGAATTTTACGAAACTTTTAATGGAGCTCCTTATAATTCGATCGAACCAGAAATTGTTTGTCATATGGTTTTTGTTTCTAAAGTTGAAACTGCTGATAATGGTTTGCCACTTTCAGGTCACACCGAATTACCCTCTTGTCCAGTATGCCTTGAAAAAATGGATGAAAGTGTTGATGGAATATTAACAATTTTATGCAATCATACTTTTCATGCCGGTTGTCTTGTTAAATGGGGTGATACTTCTTGTCCAGTTTGTCGTTTTGCTCAAACTCCAGAACCTGTTGCAGATAGTAGCTGTATGGAATGTGGTATGTTATTTATTTCTATTATTTATTATAAGTATATTCCATGAAATTCAAAAAATTAGGAAAAAATTAAATAAAAATAAAAGAAAACTTACATAATTTATTAAATTACTAGTAAATTTGTTAAAATTAATATTTTAAATATTTAATTCTAGTAGCTATCTGTGATCTTTAATGTTATATATATATATTTATTACTTTAAAAGTTTAGAAAAATAATTTTGCATTATATATTAATAATAGTATTTTTAATTTATTTTTAAATCAATTGAGAAATAAGCATAAAGTAATAAAGAATTAATAGACTTTCAAATAAGATTGCTATAATAATTTTTGTAAAATTAAATAAATTCTTTTTAACAATATAAATTAGTTGCAGAGACAACTAATGAAGCGTTATGGATATGCTTAATTTGTGGACATATTGGTTGTGGTCGGTATGACCAAAGTCATGCGTTTGAGCATTATAGAGATACACATCATTGCTATGCAATGGAATTAGGGCAAAATCGGGTGTGGGATTATGTTGGAGATCATTGGGTTGATAGATTATTGCAAAATAAAGACGGAAAAATGGTGGAGGGTGGCCAAGAATCTACTAAGGGCAAAAGAGGAGGTGTTGATGAAAAGGTTGATTCTGTACAATTAGAGTTCACTTATTTATTAACTTCACAACTCGAAACTCAAAGAGAATACTTTGAAGAAAGAATTTCAAAAATTGAAGAACGAACTTGTGCAGAAACATCTGAATTGAGAGAGAAAGTTGATTATTTAACTGAAGAAAATTCTAGAATTAAGGTAAATTTACATTACTTTATTATTTATATTTAAAATGTATAACCAACAATGTATTGTTTTTAATTGAATAAAAACTATATTTTTTTTATATCAATTTTATTTAGAATCAATTATCTATTTTAACTCGAGAAAGACAAGTAATAGAGAAAAAATTGCAAAATTCAAACTCTAAATTAACACAAACTCAAACTCAATTAACTGAAGAAAAAGAATTAAGACAAGCACTTCAACTTAATCAAACGTCTTGGCAGATTAAACACAATCAATTACAAGATGAAATGAATGATTATAAAAAAAATAAAGAAGTAGAAACAAGTGATTTACGGGAGCAAATACGCGATCTTATGTTTTTTTTAGAAGCACGTAATGAGATTGAAAATTCAGAGAAAAGAGAGGAAATTGCGTCTGGTCGTATCGTCATAGGCCCAGGCTCGAAATCAACTACACCAAAGAGTAAAAATAAAAAAGACAAGAAACATTGACAGATTACTCTTTAAACTTTTGTAAAATATTCTTTGTATTTAAGATGGTTGTAAAATATTAATTTTTTATTCAACAAAAAATAAAAACAGATACTTAATTTTTAATAATCAGTTTCATAATTTATTCTGTCACCAATATTGTTTTATTTTTCACCAATAATATTATTTTAATTTTATTTTCATCAATAAAAATAAGTAAAATAAAATTAATAAAACTCTTGAAAGATAATACTTAAAGATAAAATAATTAAAATATTAAATGTTTGGAAACATGAGATAAAGCAAAAGGAAGGAGAATATAACAAAGTCATTTTTAACGTTTTTCCATTTTTATTATCATATATAGATCATATATATATATATACATACATATATATATATGTATATTTTTTTTTTTTTTTTTGAAAACACTTAATATAATGTACTTATAATTATATCGTAAATTGCTGGACATGCTGGTTGGATCAAGAGTTATGACTCTACGTGGAGTTTCCCAGTGTTTCATTAATGTTTTTCCCTTTTAATTTAAACTTCGCAAATATGAAAAATTCGAAAGTCCGTAATTCAAAATCTTTCTGTATACTCCCAAATCGTGACTACAATTTTTTTTTTCTCCATTTAAACCATCTTTTATAATCCGCGCGATATAATCGAAAGAGGCAATTGAAAATTCGTTCCTTTACATTTTTTTTCTTTCTTAATAATAAACGCACAAGTGTAGCCGCGATTAGGAAATGAAAAATGTGCGATCAATCAGTCGATCGTTTGATTTTGTCTTGTTTTATTATTATTATTATTATTATTATTATTTTTTATTATTATTATTATTATTATTATTATTATTTTAATGTTTTTTTTTTGCATTATCTTCCTCTCTCGTCTGTAGTATGTCCACGATCGATTCATTGATTGCACATTGAATTAACGTTTTACCGAAAGCATCGCACTCCACGCCACAGCAATCAAATTTAATTCTTCGTACTTTTCTTTTTCGTATCTCTTTTTTTACGAGTATAATATTGACATCTGTATTAGCTTGACGAGCTCGCGATTACAAAACGTTCACATTGTCTCCTATGTTCTTACAATTCTCCAAACTATTATTTCGTATTTGTAATTCTTTCTTCTACCGTTCGACCTTTAAAAAAATTTTATAATTTTTGTTCCGTAACAACGCGACGTTCAAATCCATTAATTTTTTGCTAAATTGATGGACATTTTAAAAAAATTGAATTTGCAACTCTTAAGCAATCATGCATTGGCAATTCACGTGCGCGTTTGAAAATAATTTTTAATTCATTCGTTTATTAAGCACACGCATTTACATAATCTGTGCGCTAAATCAGCAAAAAAAATTAAAAATCTTAGGGATAATTACCGCGTTTCCTCATTTCTTTATTTTATTTTTTATAAAAATAGCAAAAACGCGATACACGAAAAATAGTGAAAACGAATTTTTTCACGAATTCGGCTTGGCTCTAGCAACGCAAAAAAAGTTAACACAGTCAATTATCCATTTTCCATGACGCAAAATAATTTTACTAAGCACTTTGAATTGTTTTCCAAAATAATAAAGTTTTAAGTGCAACTTGAGAGTCTGTCTTATAAATAATCAGATATTCATTAAATCGTACATCGATCGCTCTTTTTACAAAAGTAACGATTTCAGTTTAATATATTTATTTTAAATATCCATTTTAAATATTCCATTGACATGAAAAACTTTTAGTAAACTTTACTCTTTAATATAGTATATATTAAGAATGAATCACAATGTTTATTTTATAGATTAATATTCCTTATAAATATCTCTCGTAAAATTTACTCAAAGTTTTTGATGAGATTATGAAAAAAATTCAAAGTGTAAGATCTTTGATATTATGCATACCAATAATAACAACAAGAGACAATGAAATTACGTAGGGATTTTTTTTTTTTTTTTTGTGAAAAAAGAAATTTAAACAGGCTATTCCATTCAACGAGTCGTCATTAAGGTATAGCTTTACGACATATAACAAACACATTACATTCAGCTTTCTCATTACTCGAAATTACTAACAGAACGACAATGGATCTGCGGAGCTCTTCATCTCAACTAATCTCAAATATTTTTTATGTGGTCACACACTGTATTTTAATTTATCTTTATATTTTTCTTTTTTTATTTTTATTCTTGTTTCATATAAGAGTCTTCGCCTTTCTTAATTCGTTCGTGTATAGGAAAAGTGGGAACTAGGATCAAGGATGATATTTGGGATGCTCTTTGACAATTGGAATTTTCTTTTTTTTTGTTTATTTTTTGTTAATGATTTTTTGTCAGGCAAATTTTTCAAGTTTTTCATTCAAGTACAGATATATTCAGTACGTCATAGCAAACATCGGTGACTATTTACAATAAATACAGTCAATTAGATATCATATATATAAATAAAATATATGTATATGTATATGTCATGTCGTATGTCGTATCGTTAGTGGTTTATTTTCAATAATTATTTTAGGTTTCATTACAGCAACACGTGACAATAAACAATTATATCAGCGGCATAAAATAGCGTATTTTTCCTACCAAAAGTAGTGGTCGTAGCTATGTTAATGACAGCGCGTCGTCGCTGCTGAAAAACTTTTTTTTATTTAAACCGTTACACTCTATTCTTTACTTATTACTCTCACTTAGTTATCTTCCTTCGAATCTTGTCCGTTCTGTGCCTTGGGCTCACTCTCACCTAAAATCATATATTATTTTTTTTTCTTAGATAATTTCTCTGCCTTCTTCGCGTTTCCCATACATATTCTTCATTTTTTAGTCTATATTCGTGACTTCGGTTCAGTTTCTAACTTTTTTTTTTTTTTCTTCTATTTACGCTCTTGTTTCTGACCATTATATTATTATAAATCCTTAACTACACTTTGATTTTCATTTTAATAGAGTGCGCTCAATGCGTATCTACATGCCCCTCAACTACACTCCCTTATACCTTGATATTAAAGTATTTTTCTCTTTAATTGTGATTTTTACTTTAACCGTTTTTAAATTTATTCGCAGTAGTAAAAAGCTGGCGTAAAAAAAAGTTCTCGACGAAAATGCGCGACCCTTTGTCATCTCGTAGTTTTTACTTTTCTTTGTATAAGCACCTTAAGGAAGAATTGAGTGTTGGTTTTGAGCTCGACAAAGTGACGCGCTTATTTAGTTTATTCGGTGTATATGAGTATGTATTGAATGTTCGTGAATTTGCATTTAACGAGTATGAGATTTTATCCCTTAAATCCTTGACTTCTACTAATAGGAGATTCATAGAGCAATTGCACCTTTACTCTTCAAGTTTCTAGTTGTATAAGGAACCGGGAACGGATTCGCTATTTATAGAAAATTTTTAAAATAAACAATTTAAGTACAAACAGCTGATGTAGAATTTGAAGGATGTATACTTTTAAAGGTTTTAAAATATTTTTACATTATTTATATTACATAATCTTCTGACATTGTTTAATATATGGAATTGTTAGCTTATTTTATGAAGTTTCATATATAGCAATTACAATAAAAAACGCGAGTGTATTACACAAATATGACAAGTTTCAAAGTAGATTTATTATACTTCCCTTTTTAGATGTTCATGCATATATTGATTTATTTCCAATATAATTAATATTCAGTTGATTATATTAAAAATAATTTGTAGAAAATACAGTTTGTAGTTATGAAACTTATTTTAATAAAATATATTTAACACGAAAACATCGATTAAAAAAAAAAAAAAAAAAAAAAAATCGAATCCGATCCCTGCAAGCGATGATAGGATCTTTTATCTTTCTTTTAAACAAACGAGAGCGACAATTTTTTCATCGTGGAAGTTAAAAAAGAAACCGAATCTTTTTATGTATTCCTTTTTATGTTATATAGTTTTATTTTTCACGCGTATTAAATTGTACGTTATAATCTGATTCTTATATATTTTTTCATATTATTTTTATTAAAAAATAGTCGATTCAATTAAGCGTCACATAAATTAACGACGACGTGTCGTGTATTTATTTTTTTTTAAAGTTCTCTCTTTATAAGTTCTTCTCTCATTTACTTATAGAATACAATATTTTTTTTTATGTTTTAATATTATATATAATTAATAAGGTGTGACGGTGCGTGTTTAGATGATCACGACTCGAAACTGTCGCTCAATCGGAAGAAGCCAGACATTGAGCTACAGAATGGAATAAGTGTCAGTCTCAACACTCTCAAATTTATTTTTTTTTTTTTTTTTTTTTTTTTTATTTATTTATTTATTTTATTTTTTCTTCTCTTTATAATTATTATTTTTAACTTTTAATTTCCTTTTTTCCAAAAGATATCCGTTTATTTCAAAGCTCGCTTACGCGCCTAGTCTTAACGATTCATTTTTTATTTTTTTTTATTTATTTTTTTTTTTAATACATTTAGTAGCATTTTTATCCAAACCAGACAGTAATATTGTTATTTACTATCCAGCCAGAAGGACGCCACTGTATATACTTTTTTAAATTATAATTTCTCTTTTTGTTTCGCGTTTATATCTAATAATTTTAATACACCCGCACCGTTTAATATACTTGTATATTTTGTCTCTCAGTCCTTTTTATCCTCATTTTCTCACAATTTTATAGTTTATTCTTCAGCAGCAAACACACTCGATTTTAATAAAATTCATAATTTGCAAAAAGATTTTTTTTAATAATTGGAGTACTTGGATTTGCACAGCGAACGAATATACGAGAGGCGGACGCAGATGCGAAGTTGAAACTTATAAGTATAAAATTCAGATTTAACTTTCACCTTTTTTATTTTTTGCAAAAAAGTCATCGGCAATAAAAAATACTTTGATTCCTTTTCGTAAAATATTTGTACTTGATAATATAATAAAAAAAAAATATATCTTTTTTTTATATCAACAAAGCATGACATTTTTCTAGCTCTTTACACATGCTGTAGTATGTGAAAGTGCCGAAAAATCCAATATTTAGAGATTATTATTTGAAACACAATTTACAAAGAATATAAAGTTTTATGGTCGACGATTCAGACGGGTAATAAAACAAAAACTTTATTAAAAAATAAAAATTATAAACAATAAATGCATGACACATAAACATGAAAAACGCTGGGATTCGCTCAAATTTTTTCTTAAAAAATATCAATTCATATGTAATAACTAATAAAAAATATACACATTTCCTAGATATTTCTATAATTACATATATATTTAATTCGACTTTCCTTCGTTTATCATGTGGTACGTGTGTTTTGTGAAATTTTTCTAACTGCGATCGAAAAAAATTAAAAATAACACGTGTAACTCGCCCATATTAATCAGATAATTGCCGTATGAATTAACTTACAATGTCTCCAGCTTCGAAAACTGCATGCGTCGTCCCATTTTGACAGCCAATTATCATAATAATAAAATACCCCGAATTCCTCGGATATAATATACACAGTATACCCATCGTAAGCACAGTTACGTTACGCGTACAATACGCTATTCTTATATCGACATTTAACGAGCTTTATTTCTTTAACTATATATATGTACACACTCGTGTATATATTTATACGTATGTATATGTATATATATATATATATATATATATATATATTTGTATACACATATATACATATATATATATGTGTGTGTGTGTGTGTGTGTGTATGTATGCATGTACTCGTGCATCTGCATGTCTGCATTCGTCCACATTTTTTTACATGCATACGGATGTATATATTTGCATAATTAATCCATTCGCCCTGTCCGTGTACACACATACGTTTACTCTTTTCTTTCGATTCCACGCATAGTTGAAAATTTTTCGCGGCAAAATACTCAATGTGGACGCTATCATAGTAGTGTAAGGGTACACTACACACTCGCGATTTCACAGTTTTATTCCTTTCCCTCATTCACTCCCCATTAAAAAATACCTTTCGTGCTATTTTCTCCGTTAAATTATTTAAAAGCACCACAAAAATTTTAAACGTGATCCACCAGCTAAAATGTCTGTTTCAACTATTTGAGAAAGAAAAAAAATATGATATAAGGTCCACGTATAAGTGATGGACTGCGCGAGAAGGTCTGCTTCGAGTGCGCGCGCATTTTCCCCGTAACAATATTCATTCAAGTCTTTTCAATATTCATTTTTAAATTAATTTTTGCTTAAAATTCAACTTATTTCCAACTCTAGCGAGCTTTAATAGTTAACACGTATAAAAAAGAAGTCAAAGTACGCGTGCAAATGATTCGATAAAAGCCCTTCTTTTCTTTTATTTGAATTCGTAAATTTGAATCGCTAATTCTAACATGCAAGAAAAATTCCAGTATTTCAAAATTAGATTTTAGTACTACTGTGTTTTAATTTTAGTAAAGCGACGAAAATAACAATTTACAAATTTTTTTGATAAATCCACGCGTACACTTTGCACATTAAAATTATTCATCTAAAGCAGTCTCGAGTCGATAAATTTTCGATGCACCTTTACTCTCACCGGGAACGCACGAAAGCACTACCATTCAAATCCTGAAAGTCGCGAACAATTCCAGATGCCTCGAAGGATTAGTTCAACCATCGACGAAGGATTCCTCTGGCGGTGTGAGCGACCGTCGCACGGTCGACCGTTCGTCCTTGAGAAAAAACCACGCACATAAGCACGACCTTCCCCGATTAAAGCTACGTATTGACTAGGTTCATCCTTCGGTAATAGTTAGCACTCGCGCACACGTCCTCCAGCTCCCGTCCCCGACTATTACTGGACCAGTGCATCTGAGATCTGTTCGTTCTCGCAAGCAGTCACATCCACTTTCAGCATTCAAAGCGACAGTTTTCGGTAAGTATAGTTACTAATGGCGAGTATCGAAATAAATATCTAACTCTCGTCCAGCCGCCCTTATCGGTCGGCTCTACGTGTGTCCCCGAGAGTCTGAGCACTGGAGGGGCTTTCAGCCCCCGCGCACTTGGTCATGGTCGGTCCCGGTCCCGTCGGTCCCTCTTGGCGTGCGCCACCAAACTCTGCGTCGTCATTTTGGCATCTTGCAAAGTACACAAATAGACTTTGGTAAAAAAAGATTAAACGACTAATACCCGAACTTCCTAACAGAACTTGTCCAGCCACCAGATATAGCAGGCGGAGTTGGTGCGCCTCCGGCGTCTCTTGCCCCCGCTGCCCACGGACTCCAGTAGCTTTTTCACGAAGTGCACGTTGTAGGGATCCTCGGCGAGCTCCGGGTACATCTGGGCGTCGTGCACGTATTCGGCCTCGTAACTCGTCGCGAACCCGAGCTTCACAATCTCCTCCTGCTCGGCGGGTGTCCACTCGATGGTCGTGGGTGCGTTCACTTTGAGCGCCTCCTTCTCCCGGTGCCAGGCCTTCCTCACAGCGGTGATCTTCGCGTGGTGGAGAAGGCGTTGGCGCTCCTTGTCCGCTGTCGTGCCGTAACGCAGGTTTATCACGTAACTCACTCCGTGGATCTTGACGTCGGCAAGGGTACCCGGACCGCCACCACCTCCTCCGTCGTGGAACGTCGTGTTCACTTGACCGCCGAGACGTTTCAATTGACCTTGGTCTTCCGGAGCTCGCCACGTTTCCTCCTTCACAAAGTAAAACGCGTCTTGCTGAGAACTGTGGACGACGAACGTGAACGGGAGGAAGTACGACTCGTTGAATACAGTCGTGAACACGTCCTTGTAGATGGAATTGGCCGAGGGTACACTGGACACCACCGCTTGGCCATTCTTGGTGCGCGACACGAGAATGCCCTTGCCGAAGGGCGGCTCTGCGGCCGCGCCCAGCCGACTGGGTATCAGTTCGGAAATGTCCTTTTTGAGGGCCGAGCGCGGGGGTGCGGACAGGCCGACGGCGTCGCTCGAGTGTCGCTGGTGGATGTAGGCGAGGAAACCCGATTGCACCCCGAGATTCGTGTCGCTCTTGCGCTTGCCGAATATCGAGCTTGTGGGCTGGAGGGATGGAGGTACTAAGCTGTTGGCCAAATTCTTCGGGAACAGCTGGGGGGCAAGACTCTTGAGGTCGTAACCGAGGTTTGATAACCAGCTTGTGTGCTCTGAAAACATTTTTTTCAATTTATTTTAATTTCTATTTTACTGACTTTCAACTTACGCTCGTACGTTATTGTTTTTAAAACTAAGTTTCAATATTGAATTTTTGCATAAGTAAAATATAACTTGTTAAGTTTGATGCGTAAAATACGCGATTGTTTACGTTGACGTTAACATCATAAATTTGAATAAAATTTTAAACTACTGAATTTAATAATTATTATAAATTTAAAGTTCATTATTTTGTGTTTTTATTTTAGTTGATTAAAATATATTCGGAATTTTCAATGCTATTATGATTTTATAATTACGTGTAAAAATAATTATAGTTTGTTTAAAATTACAAGAAATATTCTGAAAATGATTTTACGTAAAATTTCAACTTTTTTACAAATTAACCTTACAAATATTCTATGCTTCAAATTTTCAAATTTTCAACTCTCTTGTAATATATAATATATATTTTATGGCTGTAGATATTTCAAAAAGGAACTGAAAATAAAATGTAACTGGAACATTATTTCAATGAATAATAAGCAATAGAGTTGCATTTAAAATTATACTTTTTTCGAATAAGAATAAAAAAGTGAATTTATTTAAAAGATATTAAATAATTATTTTTTAGAATAATAAATGAATTTATAAAATTATACATCCAAAAATGTAAGAAACTGTAGTATGTAGAATCAAATATCCTTTTATCGAATTGATAAGTACTTTAACTTTTTAAAACTTTACTTTTACCTTTGTTGCATATTTATGATGTAAAAAATGAATTTTTAAATGCTTGTGATAGATTTGTATTAAACGATTAAATCCGTATTTGAAAGTAAAAAAAAAATTGAATAGAGTTCATGGTATTTATTATTTAAATTTAAATTATTTATAAAAAAAAAAAAAAAAAAAAAAAAAAAAAAAAAAAAACAATAAAAACGTTGAGATAAATCGCGTTTAAATTTTCAAACATAATATGAAAATTTAATTAAAATGATAAATTAAACATAAAATTGATGGTTACATGTCTCACATAGTTGATATACGTCAGTTTCTTTATTAGAATAACTAATTCATTGTAATAATTTGCAATTATTCATAAAACACTTGACACAGTCTTTAAAAATATAGCATTTTATTTTATAGGATGTTTTAAAATTAATTGAATTTAAACTTTAATCAATGCACTGTGTCTTTATTTTTGATACTTTAAGCTGAAAGATGTACACGATGAGTAATGAATGTTTGTACAGAGCCGTGGATAAAATATACACTCATAAGCTTTGAAATGAATGATTGACTCTTTTAATGCACTATTACTTTTTCTCATTATCGTAATTATTATTGAATCAGCAATGGACTTACCAGTAGGAAGATTATTTTTCGAAGAACGGCGAACATCAATCGGATCATTACCATTGAAACGATACAAGTGCAAGTGTGTTGGTTTTTGTAATCGGTCAAGTACATTCTCCCAAAGCGGAGACATCCATTGCCCGATAAGCGGATCGTAAACTTTACCATTTGGCATATGAACCAATGTCGTTATCTATTTTTAACGAAATTAATATCTTTTATTTAAGTGGTGGTACATATCGAAATCATTTTATTTTTACTTTTAAATTTTCATGCTTTTAATTGAACCGCATTTTCGGATCTTCTTCTTCTTCTTATGTATAAATATTTTAATGAAATTAATTTCTATAATTTAATAATTAATAATTTATTTAATTAATTTACCTGATCAAGTAACCCGCCGCAAAAATCAACTGGTAGATACAGGTACGGATTGGAATCATAGATGATGTGTCCATAGGGGGATCTCATTATTTCCCTGATGCCTTCTCCGTATTGATTGAAAATCATGATGGGCGTTCCGCATTGATCAGTGGCTATATAATATTTATGTCGATATATTTGGGCGAATATCAAATGTCCTCTGTCATCGTATACAAGAGACATCAGCTTCCCGTCTCTAGGACTATAAATCTGGCTGACCTCAAAAGGCCTCTTCTGATTATTATAGAAGAATTGTGTGACATTTCCGTAATTATCCTTTCTCGCAGCTAATCGATCCAAATGATCATAGTAATATCTGACATCAAATCTACCTCGTTTACTAGCTCTAACGAGCAGACCCTTGGCATTGTAATTAAATCGTTCTTCTCGAGCATTTTGTATCACCAATCCGCGATTATCGTATTTGTAGAGACCTTCACCAAACTTGATGATTCTATCCATTGAATTATACTCCATTGGAATGATATTTCCCCGATAAGTTAGCGATAGCATGTTTCCATTGACATCGTAACGGAAACCCCATGGTTCTTGCGCCTCTACCCCCGTAAGTTGACCGTCAAAGTCCCACGTATAGTTTTTGACGTTGGTGTAGGTGTTGACTCCAACGTTTCTGGTGTAAGTTCTTGTCTGATTAATCCTACCTCGAGAATCGTGGGTGAATTCCATTTTGAAGATTTCAAGTCCACGAATGGTAACGGTAATTTGCGTTTCGAGGAAGCGCATATCAGTTGTCCTGGAGAATATGGCAGTGTCATCGTGTACCGTCGTTTCGTTTGGTTGTCGTCTTGATACCTTGAATTGGCCAATCTGCTCTAGGCTTCCGGTTTTTGGACTGTAGGCCATTACGTGAGAAGGCAGAGTCAGACCACCAATTCTACCCTGTACCGAAGTCACTCGGAAATTTGAATCATAATCGAAGGTAAATTTGGCATTACTCAGACCAGTCTTCGCCCCGAAATCTATCCTTTCTTCTACAAGTAATCCTGCACTGTACTGATAATCCCATTTGTACTCCACATCGCGTTCCGAGTGTATAACTTCGGAGGGCAGACCAACATCGGTATAACGCATTTCACTTTTACCATCGCCGTGAATAACCTCTGCGAGTTGACCGTTGGTGTGGTAACGATAGACAATCCGCGCACCGTCCCCAGGGAAAACTGTTTGGAGCAGGTTACCTTCGTGGCTGTAGTGCTGTAAATAAGATCTCGAGCTTCCCGGTGGAGTGTAGGTAACGCGCATAAAGCCGAGAGAAGCCTGACAAGAGAAGGAGTGTTTCGTACCGGATGGCAAGATTATATGCCTAAGACCACCGTCATCATCGTACTGAAGAGAGAATTCTCGCTCACTGGCCAACCTCACTTTGGAAAGCATATTCAGGTCGTTGTAAGTGAAGACCTTGGTACCATCCTGACTATTTGTGATCTGAGCCAACTGTCCGTGCCTGTCGTAGCCATACGATTCATCCGATGGACCCCATTGCCAACTCTGAAGTCGGTTGAAGCGGTCGTAGCTAATGCTCAAGTTGTACCCGTGTTCGTGTGGCTGCCAAGAGAGTGGTAGGCCCGCGGGGTCAAAGGTCACAGTTAGGAGAGGAGATCGCGACTTGTCGTAAAATGTTTCGCGGCTGAAAGCTTGCTCAAACTCAACACTCACTATCCGGGAGTCATTAACCCATATCTCGCGATTCAGCGTTTGCTGTAAATGACTGGCGTCTCCAACGAGGTTATACGAAGTTGTCATGACATTCGTCAATTCACCGAGGGACATTACTTGATAACTCCACATCGGTAGCATTTCCGCCTCGACTGGCAGTGAAGCTTTCAGAAGCGGATGCTTCGTCATTGCCGCACTTATGACCCGACCGCCACCCGGTAGATTTACCTCTAGCGTACTATTCGTGAATGCTGTTGCTTTCTTTATCATCGAACCTGAAAGCACATGGATTTCTACTTTTTAGCCCAATACATCACGCACCACCTTTATTAATTATTGTAATGATGCACAAAAAAAGAGCGGAGAATTAATAATCTAAAAATTGCATGTGTTCTATTTAAAATGAAAATAATCTTTTGGCAAGTGAAAGGAACTAATTGTAACATTGTTATCGAATAATTTAGCACTCATAAATAAGAAGATATTTGGTGAAAAGGAAGTTCAGTTAAAATAAAATATTAAATTATTTAATTGGGCTCATGCTCCGTTGGGTCAAAGTTCTCCGGGCACGTCATTATAAAAAACAAGTTATTGATTGGGCGATGTATTGATTGAGTGAAAATGAAAGAATTATGCGAAATGGAAAAATATGAACGAATAAAATCTAGATTTGTGTAACAAGACTGGAGTAAAAACGTCTTTAAAAGTTTTCGGTTTTAAAATTCGGTAAGGAAATAGCAGCACTTACCGTCGGTAATAGTGAGCATCTTCGAGCGTTCATTTCTCATCTTAAACTCCATAAATCGTTGCTTATCACCGCGTTTTAAAGCCTGCAACGGGGCAGCCACTTTTACAGAAAGACCTTCGTCGGTTGAAAGATCGGATGTCAGCTTGACTTTTTCTCCAGTAGGTAAAATGACGTCTGTTACTCGACCCAGGTCATCGTAGTTATATATGTAAGTTTCACGCCCCTAAAAAACAGGATAATAAATTTAAAATGAGCGATCAACTGGACCTGAAACGTCGTATTTCATTTTATTGGGTTATAAATTCCTATAAAGTTCATATGAGTTCTAAAATCGTACGTGATAAAAAAATTCAAATTTCCTTTATAATAAACTAATAATTTCGTTAAATTGTATTTAATAATGGATCAATGTTCGATTCGAATTAATATATTTTTGTCATTATCATTATTTAAATACGTATGTTTGTGTGCTATTACGATTTTTAATTATGTGATAAATTTTTTTTTTGTACATCCAACTTATTTAAAAAATTTGATTGACAGTAACATTCTTATAAAAAGTAATATGTGTAAAATAATTCAATTTGCTTAATATAATGTTCATACATCAAATAAAATACGTGTTTTATTTAAATTCATCATCAGTTATATTAAATTCATCAATTTTATTCATAAATTTTTAAGGATAGATTATTTTTTCATTTATAAGGCATAGGCTTAATTCTACATATGCAACTAATTCGACAATGTTGATGCTACATATGTAAATTTTTTGTTCTGAGCATTCAAATACGACATATATGAGATGTAACACTTGTACAATAATAATATATGCAAATACTCTCTAAATTTACGCGTTACCCCTCGAGATGTTTTCAACATTTTATGTGAGTCTGAAATATTTTTTAACGTTTTTAGGGCACAGATTTTAAAAGTACATAATAAATGGAAATTATTATATAACTTATAACACCATTTATATGCTTTTCTACTTCTCGCCTTATTTGACTATAATAAGCGCAGTTTAACACTTATCAACTTTTTTATGATTATTTCACATATACTTTAAGCCTTTTAAATATATGCAGTATAAATGTACAAAATAAAATTTCTTTTTTAGAATATTTTAAATGATTGCGTAATCTGAATATATGTATATATACAGTGTTAAATAAAAATCCATACTTGCAGAATTTAAATTAATATTTTAAAAATATGTTTTACCTTAATAATATTGTATAATTAGTTAAAAACATCGTGAATTAAGGCAAATTATTCCTGTAATATATTTTGTGAAATATTTTAATTTTGACAAATGGTCTTTATTTATATTATTATACCGAAATGAATATTTGAAAATTCCTTGGGATAAAAAAATTATTAGCAGAAAAATTTTAATTAAATTTGATGAAATAAATATTAACGAAGATCAATACTAAGCGTTTTTTTACACTTTGACATTAAATTAATTTTTATATCAGGTGCTTAATGGGTATTGATTTTGGGAATCAAGAGCCCTCCCTTTACTGTTTAGTGCTTACACCTGCATTATATGTTGGATTTTTATTTAATTCATATTCTGTTGAGTACCTATACATGAGATTAAGTATGAACATAAAAAAGTAAGCACTTCAATATTATTACGACATTGTGCTTCACAAGCTGATCGATTTTGATATCATACGTAAGATGTATTTTGCGAAATAAAACGATCCAAATGACTTATGCAAGTGATTCGAGAATATTATTGGCTTTATATTTCACTTGAGAAGCTGTAAGGGGAAGCGAGACAAGCCCATTATTTTCCTTTCAAAACCGAGTCAAATTGCACAACGAGCACAGACAGGAGAGAAAGAGAGAAAGAGAGAGAGAGAGAGAGAGAGAGAGAGAGAGAGAGAAAGTACAAGGGAACACAAGGAAGGAGGAAACAGCATCACCGGCACCGGCACCGGCACCGGCACCAGCACCCACGCCCGCGCCTGCACCCGTCCACGCCCACGCCACGAAATTACATCGTCAAAGAGATGAACCATTTCCATGCTGATGAAAAATACGTGCACTCAACTATTAGCTACCCTCGTGTTTTTGTGCCCCAAGAACAAAGGTACTTACCCCTGATCTACTCGTCAGCAGTCCCGTGTCGCTGTCATAACCAAGCGTGATTTCCGTACGACCCTTCTCCGAGAGCCGCTCGAGGAAGCCGACTCCCGATATCTTGAGCTCCGACTTGTGGTCCTGGGTGTTCTCGATAGAGCTCACCGCGTTGCTGTAGTCCCGCAAGAACTGTATCTTGTTCCCCGCGCTATCCGTCACCGTCGACAACTTCCCGAAGCTCGTGTTCTTGCTGTAGAGGAACGAGTACCGCGTCTTGCCCGACGTCAAGTCCTTCGTCGCCACGTGCTGCCCGTATCTGTGGACACCAAACCAGTTTTCCTCCATTTGCCAAGGGCCTCTTTACTACCTCCTTGCTCACGTCACCCTCCCGATCACCCCTTCGATTACCGATGCCCCAAGTACTTCTACGCATAAATAACCACCATCTCCCCACCCCCAACATTTATATCTACCAATTTACACATTCATTTTCATTTTCAATCACTTAACAACATCCAGTCGTCAGTCCGAACCTTAGTCACTTTAAAAACACGCGATAATGATAATCATCACGTGCGAAAAAGCACAATTATGAATGTGCCACTATTTTTAGGTGCTGTAATTTTTACTTTAGACACGTCTTTCGCATTCTTTGAAAAATATTTACATTCATCCTATTTTTAAGCTTATTCTGAAAATTAAAGCAGCATCTTTATAGCGTATCAGGATGGCTGGTTGTACAAGCAGATAATAAAATACATTGTACAGAAGTTAGTTACATTGACATATTTAATAATAAACACATGCTCAAAAAAATGAAAATTTTAGCCATTAGTAAAATTTCAATCTCCCTTCTCACCATCAAGATATGTAAAGCAATAAATTTTCTTCTCTTGACTTTTCAAAATTTTTGGAACAATCAATAATTTATTATTTTACTTATCTTTACTTGAACACGAGATGTCTAAAGCACTAAATCATATTTTTTTATTTCGTGTTTTCATTTATTTCAAATGGCAATTAACATTTTTTTTTATTTTTATATCTGTAAATAAATTATTAAATTCGTTTTCATCTATTTTTCTTTCTCCCGTGTATCAGTTCTTGCACGCTGCAGTATTTTCCACCCAGATATCTCCGCAATTCTAACCGAAAATATTTGCATCATATTTACATCGCGAAAACTTTTGAATTTGAGAAAAAATATGATTATTCATAATGTTCAACAAATATTTATCGAATGAAACTTTAACGTTGAATAAAACTTAAAATAAAACTCCCACTGAACAATAACTATTTTGTGCGCAAAATATTAATTATACAAATTGTTTTTTAAAACATTTAATTTATGCGGAGAAACATAATTATAAATTTATGATTTGCTTTATTTAAAATTTCAGATTTAATTTCAGAATAATGACAAAGCTTTGGAGTGAAATTGGTGATACTTTAAGAGAATAATTAATCGTTGTCACGACGTGTGCATGAAAATAGTATTCTCTGTCACATCAAGTACTTATTCTGAGCTTAAGAGGGCAATGAAGTACGGCTGTCCAAAAGGAAATCCTTCTCACGTTTGAAATATACAAATGTAACTGACCTGTTGAAGACGTAGATTTCGTTCGAGGGCGGGAAGGGAATGTTGAACTCGCCGCCATCATCGTGATTTGGTAAATAGGGTTGGAGGGCGAGTATGTGCAGGGTGCCTTGATCTGAAACGTGCAGAACGCCATCGGGCGAAACGGTTAAAGCCGATATAGAGGTGAACTTGGCGTTGGACGAGAGAAGAGTTTCGGTGTTCCTCGAGTCATCGCCACAGGCGCAATTGCTATCCGGGTCGCCAGGACTGGGTGTGGTGTTGTTGCACTCGCATTGCTCCTTTATCTCGCCACGCTGCTCCCCGGCAAAGTGGGACATCTTGCCAGCCGAGTCGACCACGCGGATGGTGTTGACGCGGTGCGAGTCGCGCTCGGCGATGTACAGCTCGCCATTGGGTGAGAAGGTGATGGCGAGGACCGAGCCCAGAACTTCATCCATCTTCTTCACTGCCAAGCCCGACGTGGATGAATTAAGCAGCTTCTGGAGTTCGACACCCCCGGCACCGGTTGCGCAGTGGAGGGGTGTTCCCGCGACAACGCGAACTTTGAGGTCGCTCGTCAATTTGAGGACGAGGCGGTCATCGATGAAGTGGAGGGAGCCGTCGAGAGGCGAGAGACTCAGACCTGTCGGCCACTGAAGCTGGGCCTGCTGGGCGGGTATCGCACCGATGCACGGAGCCGGTGTCCAGTGATTATGATGACCGTGATGACCCACCAGGGTGTGGATGATGCCATTCGGGTCGACCGCTCGAATGTTTGTTCCGTCCGCTATGTACATTGTCTTATCCGCCGCTATGACAATTCCTGCAATTGAGCAACAAGATGCCCCGGATTTTCAAATTATTCTCTCTCTGAAAGTTCGGGAGTGTTGAAATTCACGGAATTGGACTAAAGTCATGAGGCAGCTAGGCGAGAATCGCCGAAAGTGGGTTAGAATCGCGTTTCATCGATCGCGAAACCTTCATTAGCTCGAGTCAGTTTCAGAACTCTCAGAAGTCATGTAATGATAGAGATTATCCGTGACTAGAAACTCATTAAACAACTTCCGTTTAAAGAAAAGAATTTGATTTTTATCTGCAGGAGGACTTATCAGTCTTCAATAACGTTATTATGCGGCTAAAAATAAAGTTTTAAATTTGTACAATTTTGATCGTATGTTTAATTATATTTTATACACCAGTGCTATCTAAAGTAAACTTCACATACTAATAATATAAAATTTGTTTTTCAAACAAGATATTTTTAACATTTAATTTAGATATAATTTTTGATATAATAATTGAATTTTCATATTGAACGTACATTGGTTAATATCAAATTTCATAAATTACATTCCAGCCAGAAATAATCTGAATTATGAACGAAATATTATAGATTATATATTAATACCACGGGTTATTTTCGAGCCAAAATTAATCTAATGACCGAATTTCGGTAAATATTTTTCAGAAATATCATGTAACTGGAGACACATGCAATTCTAATGTTTATTTTTAAAATTAAACACTTGATCATCATATCGACAAATTATTTATTTTTTCATACCTTTAGGATGGGCAAGTTTTGCTTTATCAGCTGGTCCCTCATCACCACAATGTCCTTCGTCCCCAGGAATACAGCGTTCGCCATTCCCTATCACTGGTTCAATATTTATTCGTGGATCTTTGACATCATTCAATGTGAGTGTTCGCAAAATCTGATGTTTCTCCGGATCACTGATGTAGAGATGCCCATCCGCCGGTGATACGCAAAGATAATATTGATAAGCAACTTGCGTCGCCCTGAAAATGAAGAGAAAATACTTCCAGTAAGCAAATTTGCAATCGAGTTTATTTAACCGTTTTATGCTAGATGAATCCGCAAGGAAATGGTATTTAAATTAAAAATTATACACTTGATTATACTATGATTATATTATGAGATCAAGTGTTAATACTTTAAAGAATGTATATATTTATAAAAGAAAGTAAAAATCCAATATATATACATTACTTTAAAGTGAACAGGTGCTATATATTAAAGTTAATTATAATATATTTTATAATTTATAGTTTATTGTTAAATAATACGTTTTTTTAGTCAATAAATATCGTAATATATCAAATTCATGTAATTTATAATATGTCCATTAAAATTTAATATGCTGATTTATATAGAAAGATATATTTCCATGTGGATTAAAATTTCGTGCTTCTATTTTATATTTAGGTATTATGTGTTCATTAACTTTATAAAAGCTCCTCAGAAGCGAAGAAATTTTAGAATAAGATAATGTAAATACACCGGAGAAAAGGTATGGAGTGTTGACATATCTCTTGAAAAATTGATGTCATTCCTCGTTTAACTTTTACTACTGAAGTCAGACCGGCTTAGCAAATAAGCAAAAGGTGAAATCAAACACGACCTTAAATACCATTTGAATGCTAGGAAAAGTCCATGTAGAAGTAGGACTGGGAAAGCGATTGAAGCAAAAGTTGGACTAGACCGTATAACGTACCTGAGAATAAGAACAGTGTAAACATCGCCCTCGGGCGTGATGCGTCGCACAAGATCAAAGTCTCCCACGTAAATACTCCCATCTGGACCACTGGTTAGGGCAACGGGAGTCAGAAGTCGCGCGTCCTTGGCAAGGCCATCAAAATTCTGACCCACCAGGTCACGCCTCTGACCGGTGCCCATGACCACATTCACCTTCCGCGGATACTGTTTGAAGTGCAGAGTCGACCCGTCTCCCTTTTGCAGGATGCCCTCGTGGAAGTTATAGTGGTGGTGAATGTCGAGTCCCCACCCGCCGACATCCGAGATGTCGACATCAAAGCCTTGAAGGGTCGCCGTCTGCGTTTCCCAGATAATGGACGCGCAGCTGGAGTACTGGTAGCCGATGGAAATGCGCGCCTGGGCCACGCCGTATACCTTTTGCTTGTACACGTTGCGCTTGCTCCAGGCGAAGGTGTGGGTGAGGTTGGGATCCGCCTCGTAGGTCTTCATGTGCAGCGAGCCCTCGATCTCCACGTGCACGTGAACGTGCGTCAACGACTTGGGTATGAAGGGCCCGGTCAGCTGCATTTTCACCGTCGAGAGGTAACCCGCAGCCTGGCTGCTGCGGTACATCAGATGGAGATTCGAGCCCGGGATCGCGATGCTCTCTTGCACAATCTGCGGATGCAATATTATTTTCGATATGTGGGCTCATGTGTTTACAATCTTAGTCAGCCAGAAAATTATGATCTTGGAAACTTGAAAGTTTAATATTTTGAGAATTCAAATCCTTAAAAGTAGTTTGAATAGCTTCAAAACTAAATAAGAAATATTCGAGAAACTAATTTTCTTTAAAACGAGTGCACACGCCTTCTGTATTATAATATTCTATAAAATATTAATTTCTCAATTGAGTTCAATGAGATTTTAACTTATTAATAGGTTTGGACTCTTGTAAATATCTATATTAAATGAATTGCAAAGAAATGCCAGCATTGCTGATGCGAGAATCCTCGGTTGGAAAATAAATAACAATTTTCTTTTTAGCGCATTCTTATAAAACACTATCTAATTTACCATATATAATTCATAATATTCTTGAAGCTCGAATTCTATATAAATTCAAGACTTTATATATTCATTAAATATTCTGGGTTATTATTTTTAGATAAAACTATCAGGTTACACATTTCATAGATAGTAAGTACCAAATAAAGCTACATTATGTTTTACAAAAATTGCTTATTATGCGCGCAAAATATAATATTTATAGGTTTAAAAGATAAAAGCGAGTAAATATTGAATATTTCGAAGTGAAATATTAAAGACGTTAAAGCAGAAAAAGAAGTAATTTAAAGTGATTAATATTCATAATAGATATGTGAGTATTTTTATCATAAATCATAAAAATCTTTTGTCAAAATTAAATCGTATTTAAAATTAGATAGTTGGTGATTTTTCTCACTCTCGCTAAAACTTAACGATTCTTTTAAAATAATGGGAAGCATAAGGCTCCAAAATCCATTCAAACATTTCCGTGAAAGAAAAAAAAAAGGGGGACAAAAGCCGCATTATTATGCAAGTAGCTTATCGGGACTTGTAGCCCCTTATAAAGGCCATTAATCTCCGCGAAAAGTGTTATTGTACCAAAAAACAGCCAACGAACCTGAGTTTCGGCGAATACAAGACTTTTCCCTGGCAGGCCTCCAACCTTTTCTGGCATCCATGTGCCGACGATTATTGGACGAAGAGATTCGTGATCATGTTCCATGCAGGGTCGGTGCTCGTCGAACAAATTCGTGGAAAAGCCTGGAAAACCTAAGAGTGCCTTGTGTTTTTATTTCGCGCAAATTAGCAGTTTGTCCAAAGGATGTCGCGATCTTGGCTTTACATCTCGTTGCCGTGTGGTCGTCGTTAAATTATCATTAAAACCAAACACCGATCGGTCAAAATTAGTGTGTGCATGGAACTGTAAGAGGCGCAATGAAAATTTAGAAGAGAAAAAACTGGCGGCACCAGAGAACCACCACAGCTAGTTTGAACGTCGCCGGTGTTTGCTTTTAATTACAACCCACGATACTCGTTGTTACAACACGTCTCGCTTGATAATCTCCTTGAAAATTGCGAGGCGTGGAGTTTATTACGAGTGCAAGTCAAGGGAATGAATCCTGGGCTAATTATTATTGCCTGTAAAAAAAAGGGAAGGGATAAATATTCTTATTTACCGATGGCCGGACTGGGCGGTTGATTAATCGATTTGAAAGCGTCTCCTTCTTCTCCGATCGTCAGCACCACCGGTGGCAGAACTACAATCTGATTCCACGGGACAAAAACTGTTCGTGTCATTGGCTTGAAGGGGCTCCTTTGGAATTGCAGAGTCACCGCACCTCCACCGTTCACGAGGATGTCGAACCTATTACGAGTTTAATTAACCGTTCAAAGACACGTTTTTTCTTTTAAAATATCCTATTTAATAAAGCCATTCCCAACGATATAAATTACTTCATTTCCCCGGCATTCTATAATGAAGTTTCTCGTTCTCTTTTTTTTTTTTTTTTTTTTTTTTTGATCAATCGCTAATTGAAAAAGTTTACTTGATCGCGAATAAACAATTTTAATTCTCCGGAGCGATGTATCCAAGTGATTATAATGGCTGCCGAAATAATGACTCGCGGACGTGATGGACAAGGAACAAACAAGCTTTTAAATTTATTAGCTTCCGTTTCAAATGAGCCGAGTAAGTCCGCGAGAATAAAAATTGCAAGAGCCTTCGCTCGTGAAATTGTTTATCAGGGTTGAGTGATATCACTTACCATCCTCCAGCTCTGGTAAGAGTAAACCCGAATTTCTGGTCCTTGTCAATGGAAACTCTGACGTCTATTATCCCAAGTCCCTGCTCAGTTACAACTTGGCCTCTCATCACCGCAACACGACTGTTACAAATTGCAAATATGACGGTCTGTCCCGCTATTAATTACATTTCTAAGGGTAACCAAGGCGAACCGCCGATGATCCACGTGACACGCTGGATCCATAGTTGCATTAATAAATGGTCGCGACGGGAAAAGGCCAATCCTCTCCCCCCCCTCGCCCTCCCTCCTCTTAACAAGGAGGAGGTTGGCGGAAAAAAGAGAAAAGCGCGACAGCGGTTCGCAGTTAACTACCCTTTTGAAAAGGCGGTCTCTGTCTCTCTCCCTCTCGCCCTATAGCCGTGCACCGATCGATTCGAGGGAGCTTCGGCGCCGGAGGCGGTGGCAGCAGCGGCGGTGGCGGCGGCGGCGGCGGCGTTGGGGGTGACGGCGGTGGGTTGCGTCCAATGCGGAAATGTAAAATGCCGAATTAAATTCAAGAGCAGCGACGGGGGCGGCAGCTTTGGCGGCGGTAGCCCCCATCGAATCGCCCGGGAGGACTGCAGGTGCGAGAGAGAGCGCACTTTTCAACCATTTATAAATACTTATGTATGTAAGAACGAAAGTACTACATTGTTACTTCGAGGCGAAATTTAATGAGGTAGAACTCATGCATATTCATAATAAACAGTATTGTTTTGTGTGTACGTGTGTGTGTGTGTGTGTGCGTGTTGTTTCGGTTGTTGCGTTTGGGGTTCGTAATTGTCGTGTGCGCGCGGGTGAGTGTGTGTGTGTGTGTGTGTGCGTGTGCGTGTGCGTGCGTTGGAGAGTGGATGTGTGGATGTGTGAGGTTTGCATGGTATGGGTGAAGGAAGAATGACGAGTGAGTCAATGCAATGTATATTAATCCAAGCCTAGCACTCGTCTTCGAGTGACTTGCCGTTGACTTGATACGACAGAAGGTCTGATATGCGTTTATATTGTTTATTGTATCTTATTGTACATGACTAGATTGAACATTGTTTATCCCATCGTTTGAACATTTGTTACATCACGAGAACGTAAAATTTAAATTTAGGCTGTTAATGAAAGAAAATTTATGCTATCTAAAGGTAAAACTTTTTATATTTATTCATTGTTTATATTTTATTTTATTTTCAACTTTTTTTTTTTTTTATATTAAGTAAGCTTGTAATATTATCCGAATGAAGCAGAATTTGTTTTGTTTTGTCAGAATAGGGATAATTTATGATTCAGCTTGTGAGCAGAGGGATGATAGGCAACAGCGTTCA
Organism: Eupristina koningsbergeri; assembly: GCA_018907245.1. Taxonomy (NCBI): domain Eukaryota; kingdom Metazoa; phylum Arthropoda; class Insecta; order Hymenoptera; family Agaonidae; genus Eupristina; species Eupristina koningsbergeri. Next base: position 1,817,958 of record JACCHV010000005.1, on the reverse strand, counting down.
TTTTTTCCTCTCTTAACGATAAAACTAATAAATACTTAAATGATATTGTAATGATAAAACATTCAATTCTTAATGAGTTTTTACCAAGAAGAAAATAACTCTTCTCTCCTCCCGTGCACAGGAAATACAAATTTCAAAGTGATTAGTTATAACACGACACGTGATTTACGATAAACACTTCAGCTTGTTAACGACCTGAACGCTCACGAACATTTTTTATTTTTTATCAAGATTACGGAAATTTTCACCACAACCACTCATATTTAGTAAAAAATAATTATGATACAGTGATTTAGTAATTGAATCTTTGTGCATAAATTAAGAGCGAGATTAGTTGGTAAGTTTCAATTTAAAGTATTGGTACTCGATAAAAACTCACTACTAGCATTGAATGTTTATTTAAAAAAAAAAAATAAAAAAAATAATCATAAATTAACAAATAAATCTGTTTGAAATAAGCAATAAAAAAAAAACTAAAGAATCTATAATACAATTTATAATAAATAACGCTTATATGAAATGTTAATGAAGTATATATATATATATATATATATATAGGTAGATATAGATATGTATAAAATATATTTATAAATATTATTTTAAATTTCATCGCACAAGCTATATTAAACGTTTTAACGCTGAATATTTTTGTTGTTATAAAAGAAACATTTGCAGTGGATGACAAGAAATATATTCTAAAATACTTGGTATATTCATATCAAATAACTCTAAAATGCTTTTATCTATTATTAAATTGTGCTAATAACTAAAAATAAAATAAATGTTTGCTCGTTGATAAATCATTAATGAACTAAAATTGACCTACCTGATAATTTGATTTATCGAAGATTCAAAAGATATGTAATAATGTGTCTATTGAATAAATCCCAGTGCACCAACTTACAGAAATTTCACAAAGACTAGAAATGTGAAAATTTTGTAAATAAATGTTTCTTTATATAAAAACAGCTTTACCATATTCGGCAGGTATCCTTTAATAAGAAATGCACACGGTTATTAGAAATTATATTGAGTATCATTGAGCATGCAATTTTCGCGCCATACATACTTCTTTAACATTCCCTATAACAAATAATGAAGTTGGAAAGTAAAAATACAAATAAACGTTTCCCGGGTTAGAGGTTATGGTTTAAGTAAGCTTTTTCCTCTCTTTCAAAGCTCAATCTTTATTTTTCAAGTATACGGGAGTCGCGAGTCTTTCACCGACAACCTATCAATATACCGTCCTTTCCTAGTCTCCTTTCATTTTGATCTCTCTTAATCTTTCCTTATCTGTCAAAGAGATGTATCGTGATACATCTCCGTTTTCCCTCTCCAGCTCTCCTTTACATCTCTCTGTCTTTACATCTTTATATATCCGTCCGTCTCTCATCTGCTTTTTTTTTTTTTTTTTTTTTTTTTTTTTTATATATTTATTTTGCTTCTTTTACTCTCTACTTTCCTCTATCTCCTTCTCTCGAGGTGTCGAGAAAAGTTTTTGCTTTAATCAAGTGTCGAACGGGCCCCGGGATGACGGACGCTTCAGGGCTGCAAGCTTGCAGAGTAATTGTTTAGACCGGATGTTGGATAAGTCGGGGAAAAAGACGAGACACAAGGTTTTGTTGGATTTTTATTTTGGAGCGGTAGTGGTCAATGGAATGGCAGGGTTAAGGTACATTTTTTTAGACGAAGACAAGAAGGTTGGGATCATTTCGGGACTTCCGGGTTACTGGGTGTGTCGACTTAATGGACACAATTTCCTTTTAAATTTTAATTGCATTACTGGACTTGTTATTGAATTTTGTCTTTAATTTAAGTTTATTATTGTCAATTACATTTCAATTGTTTATCTTTTGTATGAAAAAATTAAATTATTGTTATTTTTATTCTTATTTTTATTATTGTTGTTTTTGTTATTATTATTATTATTATTATTATAGATTATTATTATTGTTGTTGGTTGTTGTTGTTGTTATTGTTATTGTTATTGTTATTGTTATTATTATTATTATCGTTATTGGTATTTTTATTGTTATTGTTATTGTTAATTTAATTTAATCAATGTTTTAAATCAATGTTACTTGGTATTATTTATTATTTATATAGTTGTTACAAAAAAAAAAGAAAATCTAAACTGAGGTTTCATTGATTCGCGATTGTTAATATATAAATATAATGAAAAAAAGGCGTTGTGTAAATGAAAAATAAAAATAAAATGCAAATGCTTTAGGACGTTCACTGACTGTTGTTCAGACAAATGGGACTTTAACACGTTTTGTATTTTGACAAAAGGTGACATGTATACGTGAGTGCAAGTCTGGCATTATAACGAATACAAGCCTGATCAAGATGTATGCAGATCGTCGTTATGGCATGTAGGCATACTATGATAACAGGACTTATTTAACGATTAACTAAATGGCAAGAAGACAAGACATAACAAAACAACAATCTGACGACATACCACAGATATATTAACAATAGGATGTGGGTTTTTGCGTGATATATGACTCATGTTGTATAAAGTGATATTTATAATATATTGGCACTTGACCCATAATGATTGTTTTCCTTATAGTGCATGCTGAATTATTTTGACAAGCGTTGAAGAGGCAATTCTAAGTTTATCAATGGAATTATTCAGAGTAGCGTTTGATCTGTATTCCACATTTATAAATCAATCAAAATTTATTTTATAAATTGTTAAAGAAAAGCAGAGATTTAAAGGGAGTTTTTCAAGAAAATAAATCATTTTGAGTCAAGTATTGTGTTAAACAGAACAAAAAAAAAAAAAATAAATGGACAGGTATGACGATTAACAAGCAGAGATGACTTATTATCAAACATAACAACGTACAATGTGATGAAAATACAGAAAATATGAATGGTAATCCACGCGTGTGAATCGAAATCAACCAATATTCAACATCTCACAGGTAAGTATTGTTGGAATTAATTATTTACCGCATTGCATTTCTTCAATGCCCCTCAATACTTTAATTAAACAAACAGACCAACAATGGTTGCCGTGTGATTTTGAAACGTTAAATTTATCTGCAATTTACTGTAACATTATTATTTTATAAGTTTGAGTGTGTTTTCGATTGACACGAGCTGTTTACGGTTGATGATTTAAAACGAAAAGGAAACATTTTTCCAGAGACAGGGAAAATGAAAGCCAAAGAAACTGAACAGAATCGAGCGAACAAAAAGTAATCGTGAGAGTCATTTGTACATGGTGATGATAAAGAAAAATAAGAAAGGATAAATAAAAAAAAGATAAATAAAAATAAAAAAAAACGGCACATACAAAGAGAATACGTAAGGCACAATGATGAGAAAATGAATGATGAAAAAAAATAAATGGTTTCTTTAATGTTTTTGGATATAAACGATTAGCGAGAGCTGAGCTGCAACTTACCGCGGTTTAAAGGAACTCCAGAACGCACTACGTGTGGGAGAAAACCAACGAGAAGAAAGGGCGTTACCACGGTCACAGAATCCACGTTTTGCGACTCCGAGCGACTCTCCAACCAACTCACATGTACTTTGTTCTGTCCTTGGCAAAGGACTCACTCCGCGACAAAAAAACCAGGGCGCGCACACGCCCTTAGGCGGGAGAAAAGGTGCCCGGAGACAGACGTTCGAGAGTTTTGTTGCAGTTTCGCTCGGGGTCAAAATACAAAAACATTAGACGTAGACGTACACACTAAATCAAGATCACCCACCATTCAAACAATTATCCAGATGCACACATGAATGCACACTCTCACAGACTCGTACAACATAGAATGGTTGACGTGTATGACGGACACAAGTTGGAAATTACACAGAGTATACAGAAAATTAGTGATTATTGGTATTTCGTATTGTCTTTTCTTTTATCTTTCTTTTTGTAGTCATTATTTACGAGGACTAGTCACATTTAATGTATATGAGAACAAAAGAAACATCGTGATTGATTGAGTTACCTTGCACGTCGTGTCCTATTTTTCATCTTACAATTGAAGAGAAATAAAAAAAAAAAGAAAAAAAAAAATTTAATTGCAAACACTGGTACTCTACGAATATATAAGCCATTAACTTTATAACCCAGATTTATATATCGATTTACTGTATCGAAAACAAAAATTATTAAATTCACACAATACTTGTTATTTATTGAACAAAAGAAAGTTTTCCGTAATGCGTAACACTTATTCTTTATATTTTATTATTCATGATGCTCCTGAGCAAATTATAATAAATTATCAATGGGATCAATACAAAATATTAATCATCAAATAATATTATCAGTATAAAATTAAGTTTATAATGTATTTAGTTCGAGAATACGATGCCAAATAATATAATCCAGTATTTGAAGTTTGAATTATTGCTTCAAACAACTTGATACAACTTCATTGAACGTGATAGAAAATATTAAATTTCAATACTTTTAACATGAAAAAGTCAATTTCTTATTATTTCTTATTTTTTAAATATTCTTGTATTCTGGTGATTTTATTACTTTTAACAAAATAATATTCGAAGTTGACATAATGTAGGTGAGCTGAAATTCAAACTTTATTAAAGTTACACGGTATTGAAACTTATTTGAATATGCTAAATTTCACCCAAATAGGGTGTGATACTGGCAAAGAAAACAAGAAATGATTACTTTTAAAAATAAATTACAAAATTCATAGTTCAATGGCGTTATTATTGACATGCACCTGGAAATTATCCGTTAGCACCAAAGAATATAAAAATATAAAAAAGTATGTTACCATTTCGAAAAGGATGTGAAAGTGCTTATTTATCGACATCTAGTCGTATGAAAAACTTTATTATTTTCATTTTTAAAGGATTTCGCTTCTGAATTTGCATATTGCGATCTGCCCGCAGCTACTAAATTCGTCCGGCGTAACAAAAAGCAGCTGAATTCATTGTCGAAAAAAGGTATTTACATCCCTCGAAAATGTAATAATGCTAATAGCCGCACATGTAACGATAGCCCGATTGTGCGCAGTACAACAGACGTTGAGCAGACTCCGAAATACAGCACTAAAGAAACTCGCGCGAGCGAAAGAAAAGTATCTTTTTATATAGAGAGAGCTCTTACAGTCAATACAGAAGTCACTCTTTACTATCGGCTTTCACACCCCCGTGACGAAAAAAGGAAAATAGAAAGATAATACCGAAAGCGCGGTCGCGTAAAAGGAAGACGCGATGCCAAACGCGTGACTCCTAAATGAAAATCTCGAGGAAATTGTCGGTCGAAGAGGAGCTCTGGAGGCTGGTTTACGGCCCAATAAATAAACTCATTACGGTGTAACGTCTAATAGAAGCCTCGCGCACGGGGCTTGGACCCGTCGTAAAAATAATCTCGGACGCCACGACGGCGACTCCACCCTCGGCCACGATTACGACAACAACGACGACGACGACGACGACGACGACGACGACGAAGTTCCGAGGAACCGCACAATGTCCCCTGGGCGTAGTCGCATTGTCGACCGCTCGCACAAACAAATGAGGAATTAGCCGTCTTAATAAAGTTGGCAAAGGACTCGCGGACTGATAACAAGCATAGGCGAATTTCAAACTTGTGTCAGCCATACGATGCACTGTACGTATATTTACATGTATATACGTATATACAGATATACACTTTATATATATATATATACATATATACATGTATATATATATATATATATATGTATGTGTATGTATGTATGTATGTATGTATATGTATGTACATATATTGTTGGTTGTTATTGTTGGTTAATATTGGCATACAAGGGCCTCGAATCACGACATTGCACGATTTTGCCTTCAATTTTTCATTTTCTTCATATCAATGTCAAGGAAAAGCCCGAGCAAAGTTTGACGCGAACAGCAAAGTGCAATGGGAATATTTATATTTGGCCTACGGGCAGTGTCCTGATTCATGCGACCCACCTCCTCCTCCTCCTCCTCTATATTCTCCTTTATTTTTTATTATTTTTTTTTTTTTTTTTTATACTCTTTTCTCTTTCTGCCATTGTGCTTTTTATTTATTTACGCACTCATGCGTGCATGCGTATATACACATACACGACGCACGCGTTCACGCGTATATGTATGTATGCATATAAACGTACACACGCAGTTATAGTTATACAGATCTGTATATGTTAATTTGTAAATACTATGATCTATAAAGTACTTTTTCCTGTGGTTTTTTTTTTTCTTCTTTTATTTTTGATATGTACTTTTATTTCATTATTATTTCTTTAAGATTTTCTTAATTTTTTTTTTTGTTTTTTTTCAGCATTATTTTAAATCTTTGCAGGACTTCAAATTGAAAGTAAATTAAAGGCAGATTTTTTCCGTTTGCGAGCCATTCAATTTTTTTAAATTTTTATGCATTTGCTTCATCAATGCTATCATTAAAAAATATCTGACGATTCAACTTAATATTTATTTTTGTTGGGATTCTTTTATTCGATCAATTTTAAATATTATGCCGAAATGTCGATAATTTCATTTAAATTGAATAAAAAAAAATAATTATTAAAACGTCTTATGAAATAAGGATTCTTCGTTGAAACTTTTCAGTATATATATATATAACTTTACTAGAAGAGTAAAAAATTTAATATTGTATTTTTTAATTTGATATGAAAACTGCAATAATTAAATAATACATTTTAATTGTAAAACTTTTTTTTGTTCATTGAAAATGAATGTTTTTCTCGTATATTTAGAGCATTTTATATAAAAAAAATTATATTTATAACGAAGAATTTCCTAATTAATTTTTCTCTAATTAGCCATATAAAAAAATGAACGTTTTTTATTGTATCATTTATGTTTTTTTTTTTTTTAAAACATATAACTTGATACCTGTGCATGATATAACTTTTTTGTTACAAATTTCATTTATTATTCATTTTATAATATTAAATTTCATTCATTATTTTTATTTAGTTTCAATTTGAAGTCTTGCTTGGTACTTTAATGTTCTAGAAGCGTTTTTGATGCTTTTGATGTCATTTTATGTATATACTTTGGTAAGTAAGTTTTGGGCAACTCTCATAACTTTGAATTATGAACAAAAATAACAAATCTAAAAAAAAAGATATTCAACAATTTAGTATTTTATTAAAAAAAAAGTATGTTTTTAAATTTAAAGATATTGTAAAATTGCAGTTTGTAAATATCATAAACGACAGTTGCCACAAGAAATTTAATTATTTACTTTACCAAAACGTTTTAAGAACTTTTGTTGTTGTTGTTTTTTTTTTTAATATACTTTGATTTTTATTACAGTCCCGCTACTTGGCCATTATTATAGGCTCAGTTGAGAAGGGCTTAAGGTTTTGGGTCAGGTGGGGTACACACAAAAGAGCAACACTAGACAACGAACACGAATCCCACGAATACCAGAGGCACTTTGAGAATTTTGTAGCTTCTCACACCTCATATAAGCACCAGATGATGAAACAAACTTTGTGCTTGGGCTTCGCAACTTCAAGTGTATGAGAAGCAAATTTCATTTTCAACTGTTAAAAGTAATAAAACAGTTACAAATACTTACTTATTTGAGAAAAAAACTTTTTAATTTACATTACTCCGGCTAGATCTAAGCGATCGTTTGATACTCGTCTCGAAAAGTAATATACAAAAGAAAACACGCACTCCGTAATTACCACCAACAAAGTAAATCTGTTTGCTTATTTATACAAAAAAATCGATTAATAATTCCTGGGCGAGGAATGAGTTCTAAATAAAGCACGTATAATCCCACAAAAAACAGCTTGGAACTGTTGCATTAATTCAGAAGTCGTAGCACTTCAAACGCCGCAAATAAATTCCGCGCATTTCGCGATCCCCATAATTCCCCCCTCCCCGCCCACCCCCAAAAAACGCGAGTGCACGAGAGTCGTTATAGTTAAAAAGTCCAAAGCTGGTTAATCTCGGGGGCGAGCGTTTCTCATGAATTTTCGAGGGAGAAGCCGCATCTCCTGGACATCATCCCTCACCCTGGGAGGGAAACACAAGAGCAAATAACGCGCGCGAGTCCTTTGATCGGCGTGCTTCCGAGGTGAGGCCAGTGCTTCTGGCATTCGCGGGGGGTAAGAAGGGGAAAGGTGATACACAAGGAGCAGAGGAAGGTTCAAAGAGGGTTTTTTTTCTCTTTTTCTCTCTCTCTCTCTCTCTCTCTTTCTCTTGGGTCGATGGAGATTCCCCCACTTTATTCTCAATTTTTTTATTTTTTTTTTTTTTTTTTTTTTTTTTTCTTTACTATTTCACACTTTTTGTGTATGCTAAATCTCCACTTTGCATTTAATGAAACAGATTGAGGTGGGAAGGGGACTTTTCCTCATTTTCTTTTTCTTTTCATCTCTTGCTCACTCATTCTTACTCTCTATCGTACAGCCCGTCTCTATGTTGAAAGACTGCTTTTCTTATCATTCACGTTTCGACGATGGTCGATCTCTACTCGTTATGGAAACTTGTGCATAATAGGAAAAAATTTCATTCGTAAAAATTACTCTCAAAAAAGGCTGATATGTCGAAATCTCAAGTATTAATTTTGCTGCTTTTGTAAAATCGCGAATAAAAGGTTGTTCATCTTTTTCGGAATGAATTTTTCCTTCTTAAGGGAAAAAATTGATTATTTCTATTTATTAATTATTTGAGTAGTTGCTCAAGTGCATTCATTATCTTTCTCGAAAGCAAAATGAGAAACAAGTTGAGAAATTGCGAAAGAAATTTATTTGTACAAAGGCCGCAATTGCGTTGTTTAACCACTCGACGCAGCCTTGAATTATCGATGCCGTTATTAAAACTTACGGTGAAGCATTGAAAAGTTAATAAGTTATAAAAATACTGGTATAACTAGATTGGATAAATGCTCTTCCACTTGGGAGTAGAAATTCGATCGACCACCTCGCCTAGAAATATATATGTATAAAGGCATGCAATATTATTATCTTCTAGGTCTTAAACTATGTATATCCTTATCTGTACAGCACTCGAAGAAAAAAAGGAAAGTTATGTGCACGAGGCTTGTTTTCCTGCTTCCCTCCTCCTCCTCCCCCCTGCCCTCCCGCGCCCAGCCCCTCCCACCATTTCCTTTTTTTCCTCGGTACATCTCCCGAGTTTCCTTTCTTTCCTCTCATTTTTTTATTCTTCTTTCTCTCTCTTAATTTTACTTTCCGACTGAAACTCTAGACTTTGATTAAAATTTCTCTTTTCTTTTCTTTCCCGTGTCTGTTTGCGAATAAACCCGCATAGTTCGGATTAATTTAATAAATGCACAAAGGAGCGCAGGAAGGCCCCGGTTGACGGAACGAATTGCGCTCGACTTAAATTACGAGTGAATTGGCGTCTCCTTACTTTTCGCTGTACTCGTCGATGCGGGCGTAGCTCTGCACGCTGTTGTCCTCGATGAGGAACTTGACCCGCTGGTAGAAGGTCGCGGTGACGCTGGGCGGCTGCTTCCTGAGGAGGACCTCCACCGGGTCCTTGCTGGCGATGCACATCAGGTGCTCGGCGCACACGGGCTGGGAGCAGCACTCGCTGTCAGAGCAGTCCTTTGTCCCGTCTACAACAACACGCAACGACAAACAGTCAACAACAGCCGACAACCGTTGTTTGGCACCTTTCCCGGCCGGCAATTCGCTGCCTCGAGCCGCCTTTTCGCCATTTCATCATCTCGCCATTTCGCCGCGCTTCCCTTCTCGCTAATCCCTCGCGATTTATTGCATTTTAATGTGCCGTAATACGCCAACACTTTGCATAACCGCAGATTAAATTCGCGGGGAAAACTCGCCTTGACTTATTTTTCAAGCTTACCCTAATCTTGATTCAACATGCGAGATGTGTCTCAAATGCATATTTAAAAGTCTCCTTCTTATTAAATGCTCTGATTTACTGAATAGATAAATCGTCGTTAATCACGCTCAATCTTTATCGCTTATTTTTGGGACACATGGCTCCTTCGGTGGTGATACAGAATTCGACTAGAAGCTCGACGTTTTAATCATATTAGTTGCTAAGATCGATCGATTCCGAATTCTATTCTATTTCGTAAGCACATCTGTTGCGGATTAGTCCGATGATTTGCACTGAATATTCCTGCTCGAGAAAAAGCTCCAGCTATTATCTCAATTATTTCCGATACACGTGTTACGTTATGTATACGAAATTTAAATAATCCACATTCACAATCGATTTATAAACAATATTTGTAAATTAACAATAATTATCCGATATTCCATTTGATAGCAAGTGGCACCGCATTGCATTTTATAAAAATTATTAAACAAAATATTAAAATTTAAGACTGTAATTCTAGATAATTCATATTGGCAGAGAGTCTTGTTTTAATTTCGAGAAAAATAAACATTGACCACCTTCGATCTGCCGACCCATCTTAAAACAGCCGACGATGGAGATTAAAAAACTAATCAAAAGTGTTGGAAGGGGGAAGGCAAAATTATCTACTCGGACATCCCACTGGAGATTATAACTAAAGGCAGCCAGCGGATTCAAAATATCATCAAATACTATGCAAATTTAATGAGTTTCCAACTTTAGCCTTTCTTTAATTTTCCTCTGGTAATATATTCAGTTAATTTATGTAGTAGAAAAATATTTTTAAAATAAATATTACTCTTAATATCAAGAAGGGAAAAATTAGTCAGATAATAAATTTTTTGAAAAGTCATCATGAGGCTTATTTAGATGAACTAGAAACATGCAATTTTTAATTAGAGTAAAATAACAATGCATTAATAAAATTGAAATCAAGAATTAAAATGTTAACAAAACAAAAAAAAAAATAGAAAATGCTGATCACGAGACGCAACCGACACATTTTACGATAATTATTTTACTCGTGCCGATATCATTAGTAAACAGTTCTGCAGTATTAAAAACAATTTATCAATACATTTAGCACCTGCTATTAATATCAATTTATTATAAAAATAGAAATTCGACTATTTAATGCAAATCAAATGTATTCGAATGTTTCCTATCATATATTAAAAAGTTTAATTCACGATAATTAGAATTAAGCATGATTCATTAATTTTATTTATTCCAAAACACATAATGTACCTTAAAATCAATTACTGGAAATTTAAATGCGTTGAACGGAAATTATTCAATAGCTTGAAACACTTTAAAAAAAGCATTGAAATAAATTTATGGAAATTATTTAAACTCATTTACAATTATTATTGTAGCTACTAAAAATGTATTGTGAAACTAACTAATTTTTTTTTACTATCGAAAAAATCTTGAATTCATATAAATACATAAAATTGACAAAAAACAATAAAAGTCAATATTCTATTTATTTACATAACAAATAATAATTAGTGTTAACATAAATTAAAGGATTTTAAAAAATCTTTCGATTTTTTTTTTATAGTCAACAAGAGACTTTGAAATTCATTAAATTCGATAGAATTTAAAGTGAAATTAATTACAGAATACAAAACTGTAATAATGACAAATTAGCAGAAAAAACAGTAAATTTGTAAAATCATATCTACGTATGAAAATGAAAAATTAATGTTAGATATTTTAAAATCAGAAATCATCAAATATTTGTAAATAAACAAAAATTAAAACATTCAATTTGAATAAAAGCCATGTAACATTGCATAATTAGATTTCATAATAATTATAAAATTAATTGCTTCTTGAATAAAAGTAAAATAGGTATCAGATACATAATACACTTTTATTCTATGTAAATTTAAACAATCTACATTAAATTTTAAGTAATCAAAATAATAATTGAAGTTCACACGCATAGTTAATATCGAATTTACCCATTTCACATGATTCGAATATATTATAAAAACTTTTGCTTATAGTTCTACTAGATAAATCTTAATATGAAGTATCTTGCAAATTTTTAATAGAATTGCAGAATAATTTTGAAACGTAAAATAAATAAATAAAATCAATTTAGAAAAAAATGACAATAAATATTTTATCCTCTGATTTAGAGGAGAATACAGTAAATGCAAATTATAGCATACAAACTGCAATTAAATCACGAAACATTAATTTCTCTTCTGTATTAACTTTTGTTCCATTACCAAATATAACCGGATTATTACCTCATAAGAAATTCAATCATATAAATTTATTATTACTAAAAAATATAAAATTTCCTGACCCTAAATTTAACAAATCATCTGAATTTAGTATAATAATTGACAATACGTTATTTAAAATTATTAAATGTACAAAAAATTAAACTTTGTAAAGATTCAATAATTTTTAAAAGCAAAAAATTGAATAACTTGAAAAGCTGAAGTTGGTTTTTATATTTCAATATAAAACATATCCAGATGTCATATGTAAATTGTACTATGGATAAACAAGACATAAATCGAAGAGTTTTATCATAAAGAGTATTCTTGTTATGAAGGAAAAGAAAGAAAAGTTTCGTTATAATAGTAATAATATTATATGTGATTTAAACGGTACATATATCGTAAAATTACACTTTAATAATAACAGGGAATTAATAGATGACTCAAGTAAAATCGTGCTAAAAATATAAGAGAGAAAACTTGTTAGAGCAAGATTTACCAGATAATTATTATAAATTTTTAAATTTAAAACCTATCATTTATTTAGCTGACATTACTAACAAGTAGGAGTGTTATTATCTTATGTAAAACACACTCTTACAAAAGTATAGTATAATAATTAAAATTTATACAGTTTTTACGGGAATCATCTACCAGTATTTTAGTAGATAATTCTTTAATACAAACTCTTTATGAATATTTTTTAAATCTAGATATTAAATGAATTTTTAATCAATTACATACAAATGAAAATTACGCTGTCGATAAAAAAAAAAAAAAAAAAAAAAATTGGCATAACAATGAGAATAAAATAATAGAATCATATTAAATCATCTATTGCGATTTCAAATTATTTGTTCTTAAAAATAATCAATAAACGGTCACGAGGATCAATACTCTTTAGTCACATTCATTATCTACCGTGATTTCTAAATAGACAATTTATAAATATGGTTTAATAATATTAAAGAAAATTTAAATTTTTCAAATAATTTAAGAAAGATAATGCATACTTTATTATACCTAAGTAATATCACTTTCTGATAATAAACATAGAAAAAATTTCAATTTTTAATGATTTGATTAATTATATATCTTCAATATATGAATTTTTATCTTCAATCAAAGATTAAAATCGATAATATTACGAAGTAGGTTAAAACCTTTTTTTAATTAAAAATTAATAATTAAAAAATATAAAGAAAGCTTTTTCAGTGTAATCTATATCTATATGCCTATATAACGTATATCTCAGGACAATGTAATTTGTTGTAACCCAATATCTTCAAATACAATTACAAATACGAAAAAAGTTTTTCAGAAATCGTAGTTTTTCGATTCTTTACAATTGATGATACCATTAATGTAAAAGGTGAAATTATTTATGCAATGTTTATGGAAGATTAAATAACTTTCAAATGAATCACTTCAAGAATTGCTTTATGTCGAATAGAGTTGATTGAAAGGTCAATTAATACATTTAAAAGAGTTTTCTTTAAAATCAATTGTTAATATACTAAGTGCAGTTGAATATCAGTTATATGGCTTGTATAATGCTGTAGAGAAAGCAAAGGGAATCTCTGAATATACATTAAATCTTCAGATCAATGCAAAATTCATCAAGGAAATTTAATATTCGTTAAATTAAGAATTGCATTATTAAAAACCACATCTTGAATAAAATGGAAATTACACGCTACAGAACTTTTGGTGAAATGTGTACACACAATTAGTTAAAGTATGAAAGAAATTAAACATTAATAAAATAAATTTTTATTTATATTTTTAAATTATATTGAACTGAATAATAATAAAATTTTACAGATTAGAAATTTTTTTATTAAAATGAATGCATAAAATATAAAAACATTTTCTATCGCATATCAATAAATGATAACATGGCAGATATTATATCATGCGATAAAAAACTTTTAAATATTATCAATAATAAATCATGGATAAATAATAGCCTTGGGTATTAAAAAATGAATTTATATTAAAAACTAACAAAATGATTATTATAAATAAAATACCAAAGGACAAGCTGAAAAAAATCACAGTTTACTAATGGTAAGAAAGAACCTAATATATTTATAATTACTTTCTAACTCACTAAACTTACTCAATTTTACTTTATTCAAAAAATTTATCAAAATATAAGAATAAGAAATATAAAATATAGCATTAATTAAAAAAATTATATAAAGTTCTCAAAGAAATCATAAAAATCGTAAGAAATTTTATGTTAAAATAAAAAAGCATTCACAAGAGAAATGACATTTAAATATTAAAAGTAAATTGTCAAGACCAAATCCTTTTTTAGTCGACTGTAAATCATTGTGTGTTAAAAATGTGTTAAACATTACAGAAATATCATATAAAATATCTAATAATATTATTTTGAAATCAAATGATTAATTAAATCATTCGAACATTAGACATTAGAATCTAAAAAACTGAAATACTGTTATACAAAATACATTGAATTTAATTGATAAAGTGAACTATTTGATTAAAAATTTTTTATTTTCTTATTTTTAAATTTTACATAAGTTATAAAATTATACGATTAAAAATTTATTTAAAAAAAAAAAAAAAAAAAAAAAAAAAAAAAAAAAAAATTGATAAAAACAATACTATTTAAAAATATTAAATGAGTCAAAAACTTTTTACTTAAAACAGAAGGAATTAAAAAATTAATTGTTTACAAAGTTACTTTATGAAAATTATCGATTACTGTTAGAATGAATGACAAACTATATCAAGGAATGATATATTTATAAATAACATATTTTTTAGGCATAAAATAAAATTCAAAATTAAACAACAAATCTAAGTTAATATAACATATTGAAAAATTTAAGGTTATTTTTATTAAAAAATATCTATAGTATTATTACTCGTTATTTCTGAAATAATGGAATTTTTCCATAATATTTAGTGCTATAATTAGTTTATTTTGAAAATTGATAAATTCTGATGTTAAGAAATTACAGAGCTTTTTTGATGGAACACTAGATAATGCTTATCTTGTACATAGAATATAAATGAAATATAAGGTAAATTTTCATTCTTTAATATTTTTAAATTGTAGCTACTTTTCCTTTGTTATACTTATAAATTTTTTTGATTGATAGGTCATTTATGAGTTTAAAAGAATCATATTTTTAAAGTATTTTTATAAAATTTATTATTAAAAGTTAATAATCATAAAAATGAACTTATATTATTAGGTAACATGTTACAACGAATATTTCATTGAGATGTGCATCTACAGTAACAGTTATAAAGATAATACTTGGAGCATTAAGATTGGTATTCTTGTAATGATTATAAATGGTAATCTTCTACCAATGCATCGGAATTTAGATTGTACAATTGCAATGCTCCTTAATGAAGATAAGATTCGCATAGTAATTGTTAAAATTGCTTAAGGACTAGATATAAAACATTTTAAAATTATACGTTAATAAGCCATTGATAATTTTGTGGGAAATAATGGTTTAAAACTCTTATTTGAATGACTATTATTCTCTTAACAATTCGAACTTGGGAAAATGAATCTATTGCAATAAATTATTTAAAGCAATACTAAAATGAACATACTGTAAAATGACTGAAATAAACTGATTATTGAACACGGGAAGTTCAAGATGGGCGGCATGTTATGCAGTCATATCTACTCTGGATTAGTCCCATAATTTGCATTGAAATTTTGTATTATAAATAAATAGCCATGGGAATTGGCTGAAGTCGTTCGAACATGCAAGCTCCAGTGAGCCTATTAAACGAAGAATCTAGTTAAAGGAAAGGGTTAACCTTCTGTTACTTAACTATGTACTTTGAACAAACAAATTTAAGATAAAACAAGGAATACTTCAGCAATTGGTAAACTAGATTGTAATCCATTTATATTAAAAATTGACGTCGTATACTAAAATTAAAAGCAGTTGTTAATTGAATAAAGCATCAAATTTCTAGTTTCAAATGTTGAAAGTTTGAAATATTCGTAAGATTAAATATAAAATTAGATATTAAGATAATTCTAAGAGCGTTGAACAGTTTCATCTCATAGCAATAAAGTTTACTATAATCAACATTATATTGTTGAAATCATTATAAAGATTTTCTCTATTTCATTCATAAAGTATTCTCTTTCTCGGCTTCAAAACATTAATTTTTAGTGTCTTGGTGTGAGTAAGCTAACTCGAGTATAATAAACAGGATTTCATTATAATTTGTGATATTCTTTTTAAGAAATTATAAATATTTTAATCTCGGTCAAACTACTTTTATTTTCTATACTTCTCTATAATAGTTTATATTATAATTTGTATAAATTTAAAATAAATGGATAATCTTCTTTCAAGTAATTTGAAAGCTTTCTTTTTTAAATGCAAGTTATTCTACCGAATTGATAAGAAGAATGCAAACAAAACTAGGTTTACCAATGTTGAACGAACTTTATTGTGGTTTACTAGATAGTACAATATATATTGTAGTTAGTATTCTCTCCATTGAAAACGATCGAGGAGATGCATAAAATTAGATTTTCTAAAATCCCAACTTAAATTCAGATAAAATTTGATTAAAGTATCAATGTAACAATACTAAAAATTAGTTTTAACAATTTATATGTATCATATTTTTCAAACATTTAAAATATTGATGATAAAGTACTTTAACATAAATTTATATTCTATAAAAATGTGTATTTTCAGTTGTAATTTTACGTGTTTTACGACTATATTTAATACACAACGTTTTTTTTATTAATTCATAGAAGAAAAAAAATTAGATCATTTCAGCTTTGTATTGGCAATTCTTGTGATATACTTGTAGAAAGAGTTATGAAAAGGAGTGGTAAACACGTTACGTATTATTTACATAAAAGCATTTATCATTTATCATTCAATATATAATTTAATAAATATGAATAAATTAATTCAAAAGTGTACTATGTAAATTTTGTATTATTATTTATGTTTGCTAGAGTTTAAATAGTCAATTCATTTGGATGTACATTGGATATTTAATTGTTATTACATATACGCTGTATTTGAAATCAATATGTACCAAATAAATTTCCATCGAAAATCATGCATTATTTTTTCATATTAAATATATAAATAAGATCAATTTAATTATTCACTTTAGCGGATTATTAAAGCTTATAATATAGTTTTTAAAAATAAGATTTAATATAATTTTCATTTATTAAAATTTTAATTATAAAATACATCAAAATTAGTATAATATTCTAAACCGATTTTGAAAATGAAAATTTAATGAAACTTGCATTTGAAAAAATCTAATTTGTAATAAAGCCATTCAAGTAGATCCTTGAAAAATGTTTCAGTAGACATTAAAAGAAATTAGCGAATGTTATAGATCCCACTCGTGCATGTTTCCTATTTGAATATTCAGGTTTTTAATTTTAAAAACAAAAAACGGTAATATTATTAATTATACAGCTAATAATGATAATAATTTTAATTTCCGCATTACAAAATTTAAATATCCGAGGTTGAAAAAGAAACTGGCTTTGTGAAATTATTCGCTCGGCAAAATTATAAACATCGAAACGACACCAAATACCCGACAGCGCTGAAATTTCACCGCAAAAATATCGATAAACAGAAGGTTTTAAAAAAAAAAAAAAAAAAAAAATGGGGGGGGGAAAGAAATTGTTTTTCCGGCGTTGCTCACTGCGGCGAAACGCTATCGCGGGATACTTTTCGCGAGAGATCCGCAAAACGCGATATTGAAGTGCAATTTATTTTATTATCTCACCGTTATCGTTGTCAATGTCGTCATCGCACTCCATTTCAAGGGGGATGCTGCAGTCCCTTCCAGCCCATCCTGGCACGCACTCGCAACTGGACTCACCCCCGACGGGGGTGCAAGAGCCGTGGCCACTGCATTTATTCTCGCAACCAGCTGAAAGGAAATTTTAGACAGTTTTTCAGGCTTTTTCAAAGGACACGTTGAGATTGCATGTCTAGAGATGAACAAATAATTGGGTTGGAAATGAAAACTTGTGATCGGAGGAAACTGCCATGATGTTACGAACAACAAATTATTCAATTTATTTGATATGTACAAATGAATCGTCTCGGTGAAATCGCAGCATTGGAACAATATTATACAACTCTTTTTGAACTGGGAAATTTGTTTTATTTATGAGACAGCTTTTTGCGTATAGATGTATACATATTGATTCAAAGTTTTAAAGCCTGCAATAAATATTCGATATATAAAACCAATATTTAAACAACTCAAATAGCCTCTATATATCGCTATAAAAATTTTTACATTTTCATCAACCAAGTTTTCCAATATTCATTATATATATGTTAATTTATAATGAATAGCAAGAAAATAATTAGCTGGAAATTTAATATGAAATAATTTCCAATGTTCCTATTAACGCTATGCTTTTAATGATGCTTCTCTACTACAATAAAAATTGCTGTTTTTATGTAGAAAACTTTATCCCATAGGAATAAACTGATTCAATATACACAAAAGGAAATTAATTTTTCAGTTACAATCGGCCATTGCATTTTATCCTTTATTTCTGTTAATATTGAACTCCATATGTAGTTGGGAAAATAAATATGACGTGAAGCATCTGTCCAGCTAACCACCCGAGTTCCTAATTAAAAATGTTTCGCATGGAAAGAGAGAACGGACACAAGTGAAAATTGTGGAAAACCCTCAAACTTACGCAGCGTGCAATGCTTTCCATTCCATCCTTGACTGCATACGCAAGTGCCATTTCGGCATTGGCCGTGTTCGGCGCAACGCGGATCGCATGGTTTTTGATCGCATTTCGTTCCTGTCCAATTATCTTGACACCTGCAAATAATTAGATTTGTGCAATTCAAAAATACAAGTATCAAATCTTCTCGACTTTACATAAATGTTTAAAACATGAAATGGTCACAACACATTGATCTGAATTTTCATTTTTAACCATTTACTTTGATACTTTGATCAAAATTCAATTATTATTGATGAAAAATCAAGTAGTCTATAAATGCAAATTTATGGATTACTATTTAAAAAGTATTATTATTTCACTTGCCATTGTGATTCCTCATGCAATTCAAATTAAATATCATACAGATGATATTGAACATAGATGGAAGTAAGAATTTTGAATGAAATGTTTACTAATGTGTCTATAAATAAAATATTTGCCAAGTCAGATTTACTTTGGTTTAAATCATTTTAATTATTATCAAATCTATGAATACTGTTGTAAAAATGAAATAAACGATGAATTTTCAAGTAAATCTTAAGGATCGCAATAAATGTGATTTTCGTTAATTTTACAAAGATAGGAAAAAATACTTATTCTTCAAATATTTATCTTTTCAGTGGACAATATTTGTCATTATCAAACTCTAGTAGTACAAAACAATCATCTAATTATACGATTTGACGAAAGTCAGTGTCAATTTTCTTTGAGCAACGCTTACACTCGGTCAATATTATTAACGAAAAATTCATTTTTAATAATAAATAAGTGAATTATAGAGAAGAATATTACAAATTTATGCATTGAGTCATCAAAAATGTAATTATATGAACATTTTATTTAAAAGATACTAATAAATAAAAATATTATTTATTAAAACGTTAAATCATTTTAAATTAAAAAAAATGGCTCTTTTGACTCGCAATGATTGAAGAGGAAACTCAATTTTTGTTACTAATAAATTTAATTTTTATGGTGAAAATCCATGCGTATAAAAATGTTATTTAATATCGAAAATATAATTAAAGAATATTTGTACTTTTATTTAATTTAACTAGCTATTTTTACAATTCATAAAACATTTAATTCCATCGAATAAAGAGTAAATTTTTTATTTTTCATTAAAACTTATTTATAGGGATACGTAGGTGAATTAAAAAGTCCGAAAAGGAAAAAAGGTGAAAATATTTTAGAAATTCAGCAAGTGCTTTTTTTGAAAGGAGAGTCGGATTCGTTTCGGAGCTATTAGTATTGTACAATTCCCCGATCGGATATCGAATAATTGTCTTTGATTAAAAAAAAGCTTCAGTTTATACGAAATCGAGATGACCAGAATCAAGTTGCACTGGTCAGGCTGTAAGCACCGAAACTCGGAATCGAACTCTCAATTGTGGAGTTTAGAGTTAGCAAGGGGGTTGGTTGCATCCCTCTTCGGAGGGAGGCAAAGGAATGTTGGAGCACTCACTTGCATCGGCCTTTCTCACAGGTGCCGTGGGGTCCGCAGTCGAGACCGCAACTTGGCTGGGAGCAGTCCATCCCGGTCCAGTGTTCCTCGCAGATGCAGGAGGCGGTCTCGAGGTCGTAAGTCCCGTGCTCGGAGCACCCAGGCAGGCACTGGTACACCTGCTGGTCGACCTGGTCGCACTTCTCGCCCTGCCAGCCTGCCTTGCAGTAGCACTTGCCCTCGACGCAGGCCCCGTGACCCCCGCAGTTGGGCTCCGGGCAATCCGCTGCAAACGAAATCAGGACCGGTTGAGTGGAGGTTCGAGAGGTCGATTAATGGCGCGGTATTAAACGGGAGATGGCGGTTTCGATTGGCCTGTTTCGTTCCCAACCAAAGAATCGCTTTTACCGCCCGTAATATTTAATTTAATAGAACGGCATTCTATTAAGGAACAATAATTGCAATAATAAATTTGTAATCAAATATCTCTTACGTCAATAACGTGTGATATTAAATGTTTTACTGTTTCAATTTGCTACCCTCCACAGTTTCGAAAGGTAAATTAGTCGGAATTGTTCAATTAGTTTTTTGGCGAAAACTGAATTTAAAATTTGCCTGTATAATGAACTATATTTTAGGTTTCATTTTTTTCTTTTTTTTTTCTCTCCTTTTTTGAAAATTCAGATATAAATGCATTACTTTAATATACGGTATATACACATTATACTTAATTAACTCTTGAAATTATTATGCCATTATATTAGTTAAAATTAAGTAAAAAGATTATTATAGCATTGTATATAAAACTGTATTAATTTTATTTGCACATTTTCATCTAATGTCCCAGCTCTTTAAATTATAATATTTTTTTTATATATTTTTATCACAAATTTCTTTGGATTTTTTACAGTTTTTCAACATTTTTCAGCAATGAAAATTAAAAAATTTTATCTACAATTCAGTTGATTATTACTTATTGCCGACATAAATTTTATATATGATTCAATTAATTTCTATTGTATATAGAAAATTATGCATAAATTCTTTCTAAAAATTATGAAAATTAAAATTGATAACAATTTGTTAAGACTAGAAAGGTATTTAAAACTATCTACTTTTTACTAATTAACTTAAATGCATATTATCGTATACAATCATAATTTATATTAACATGGTGTAGTATAGCCTAAATTATTGAACAAAATTAATTTCTTATAATTATATTAATTATTCAACATGTACGTTGACTTTAACTTATACAAGTATATATTATGTGTTACAAAGCTAGTAAAAATTCTAAAGTTTTAAAAGAAAAATTTCTGGATCTTGCCTTAAGCGATTTGTCCGGCAAAGCTAAAATTTTATCTTAAAGTTTCAAGATTTTGAAAATACACAGATTTTAAATTATTTGTAACAAAGTTTTAAACACAGAATGTTAATAATAAATGAACGACTCACACTTTTATATTTATATGAATTTTAAATAAATTGACAATTAATTATTTCTACTTAATCTGTTAATAAATTTTGATTAAGATTAGGATTTAAAAAAAAAAAAAAAAAAAAAAAATTGAGTAATATATGTTAATATAATAATTTTTTTTTTTTTACAAAGTAACTGTAACATTTCGTTTTATAGAGTTCCAAAAGTTTGTTCATTATTAACTACCGTAAAATAGCATGTTCAAAAGTTCTAAAGTTCAATTGCATGTTCCTGCAATTTTTAGTTGGATAATCATAGGATTTTGTATTGAGAAATAACGATATTTCAAGTTCCATTTTCTTTAAATTTAGATTTCACTTTAATATATTTATTCGGGTATATTCTTTTTGATATTTTCTTTGAAATTAATTCAGAAAAATTTGATTTGATTTTGTTCGAGCAAGAGAATCAAGTTATTTTTCCCTCCAAGTAAAAATGCATCTATTCATTTTTTTCCATAAAGAATGATAATAATTTGTATTATTCGCAAAAATGTTTAGCTACAAAGGTTAATCAAAAATTTAAATCTACGCTAAAGCACGCCTTATGAGATTAGATTAGAATAGCATTATTTCTGTAATGTCACTCTATTGGCAATTTATTTGAACACATCAATCATTGTTAAATTGTAATTAATAATTCTAAATTAAGTTACTGTAACATGTAAATGTAAAATCAAATGCATAAGCAATAGTCAGAACCACGAGTTTGTTAAATATTTTTAATTATGTTGCCTATTGGATAATGTGAAATCTTGATGACCCGCATAACAAAACTTGTTTAAGCTTCTATCGATACAAGGCATAAATATTGTAATATTATGCACACTATTGAGATAAACAATTCAAATCATAAATCCATAGGCAAATCAAACGAAAACATTCGACAAGCACAAATCCGACCATCAAACACAAAACAATGGCATTTGTCATATTTTCATTAAGGAAAGAACAATAATAGCAAATATAGATTTTGAAATGAACAACAAAGTGTCGTTGCAATGCTTTATTTGCATATAAGCATAAAATCCTTATTTGTCGTGTATTAAACGTTATTAAAGGCCAAAGATGTAACTCCGAAAGGAAGCACACGAAAAAATCCAAGGAAGGGAAATGCAGCTTAAACAGGATTTCGTTTTATATCTTTGTAAAAGGAGGAAAAAATGTCGTATTATCGCACGGGATATGAGAAAGAGCGAAAGTAGAGTAGAATTAGTATTATGACAATACTTCATTGGAATACATAGCGCGTGAATATTGCAGATAAATAAATTTAAATATTCATCAACGACAATTCCATTAGCATGCACATAATTAATTATTGCTTCTTGTAGATTCTGCGGATAATCCTTTGAATACGAATGGAGTGGGGGTAGGGGGTGGGGGGGGTGAGGTGTGACGCAATCAAACGTACGGATTCGCGCTTTTCAATCCACGTCTAAATATGAATGAGGATGGCCCCGGAAAAATTAGCGGGTCGCCCAACGGAATATATCCCTCGTGAAACGCGTTTGCTTATGTTATAATTGCGTAGATTAAGTTAGGAGAAACCGCGAAAGTTCACTCGGTAATGGCCGAGATAGTTCATCGTATAACTTGGGGAAAGTTTGCACAAAGCTAGGGTTAGCGCGCGATCCCCGCGTCAAATAAATTTCCGATCTTCATAACTTTAAAGAATTTTATCGCGGGAGCCCGATTTTTCCCAATTTCCCGAGCTTACCCCCAGCAGCGTCCGCGGCCGCATTAATAATCTACGTATTAGTATGCATTGGAGTGAGCCGGTAATTTATGCACACGCCTCGCCTCGGAAGGAGCGAAGCCACCACTGCCGCCCCCGGGTAAAAATCTCCGGATAAATGGTAATGAGGATACTCACGCTCGGAGCAGAAGTCGCCCTTCCAGCCGGGGTTGCACACGCAGGAGCCCCGCACGCATTGTCCATGTTGATTGCAGTCCGGGACCTGGCAGTCTCCGAGTGGAATGTCGCACACCGCGCCCTTCCACCCGTCCTCGCAGTGGCACATTCCACCCCCGTATTGTCCGTGGCTCGAGCACAGCACCGGACAGACGCTCTTGCTGCAGTCCGCACCCTATATTAACAAGAAGAAGCAGGCCTGATGATATCATGCTGATCGATAATTTATATCATCCGTGTGAGCGCGTGTGCGTGCGTACACGCATTTTTACGCATACCGCAGAGTGCGTGTGCGTGCGGTGTGTGCATCAACGCACACAATATGTACAGGGATTGGGAAAAGGGGGTTGGTCGGGGCATTCGCCACGCAGCCTACGAGTTATTCGGAAAAACAGGTTGCGCCCGCGCCCCCTACCCCATTTTCTGGGCCAAAGCCCTCTTTTACACGCTTGGAGGGGCGGGCTACTGGTCGGATTAACGGACAACCCCACTAAATATGCTCTGGTTAAGTCTTTAATAATGTCAATGGCACGAGTATTTTCTTTTGAATTATTTCAAGTTGGTGCACACTCTTCGCGTATTCGTGCGAGTTTATCAGCGAAGGCTAAAGCGTTCGCAAGTGCGCGAAAACGTGTGATTATCTTTTTTAATGGGCTCTTCCGAAAACTCACGTGCTTATAATATTTGCGGTCGGGCAGCGTTTTCGAGTGCGTTTCTTGATAAAAAAAAAAAAAAAAAAAAGAGAGAGAAACAGATAGACAGACACAGAGAGAGAGAGAGAGAGAGAGAGGGGGGCTAAGTCTCTATCTAGGTAGAATAACAAGGAATTACAAAGTAAACGCACGTAAAAATTTCCTAAGCGAGTAATGTACTTCTTCACTTTCTCCACAAAACGAACTTTATGATGGCTCATTATTTTTAATACTTCGGTTCTAGTTGTTTCTTTTCCAAATGTAAAAATAACAAGTTATATAAAAATGGCGGGCGCTTTGTATAATTTGAAAAAGCAAAGATAAATTGCTTCTCGTGCATCAGCACAAGGTCTCCGCGGTGAATATTTCTCCGACTTTTTAAATGATAATAATTCGCAATAATTCCCAAATAAATTGGCTGCTCGTCCAAATATCGAGTGCGTATCTGAGAGCAAGTTGTGCTTTATTTCGGAGCCATTCCCATTGTTTCGCTTTCGGCTAAAAGCTGAGATAATAGATCCTGGTTTTTCCGCTGCACTTTCCAAACAAAAAGCTGCGCAAAAAAGCGCTCGACGTTTCCCACGTTTGCCTGCAAGTGTGCGTTCAGACAGATCTGCTGGAAACGTCCCTCTCTGCCACCCCCATTTCCCTCCCCCTCGGCCCCTCGCTGCCAGTCGTTTTGTCTGAGCGCGTGCGGTTTTGCACCGCCGCGCGACTTTTTAATTTCCTCGCCGCGCCAACTTTTTCTTTTCTTCCAGTCCATTCTATCCCAGACTCTTGTGACAATGGTTACAGAGTCTGAATGACACGGGGGAGCGAATGAATGTTTGTAACAATGTTGCTGGAAAACACGCGAGGCAGCGGCGGCGGCGGCGGCGGCGGCGGTGGAGGCGGCATATGGCGTGATTCAGCCTCTGTTCGGTTCACGTGATAGAGCCGCATGAACGTTGAAAAATCATAAAAAAAAAAAACAAGGGACATTTGTTTTCCCTTAATGTTAAGAGACATTGGCACGCGCTTGTAAATTTTGAGGTTGATTCAAAAGTGTCGCCGACAAATTTTTACATTTAATATATACAAATAAATTCACCGACTAATGTCTAATTATATGCAGATGCAAATTTTTGATTAATCGCGTGGTTTTTGCTAAATTAATAAATTGTACAATTTTTTATTGCCATCGGTTCGCGCGAATATTTTACTTTATTTTTATTGCACATAATTACACAGTGGCTTTTTGGTATTAATATATTTCATTTATCTTTTATTTCGACTGGTATATAGTACAGAGGAAACGAAAATAAAACAGCCCGAAAATTTAAGCTTCGGTAACATTTTCCAATTATGCGACCGAATCTGACTTTGCTTTTTATTACAATAACCACATTTCTTATTTAATATGAAAAAGCTATAAAAATATCAA
Source organism: Eupristina koningsbergeri (assembly GCA_018907245.1). Lineage (NCBI taxonomy): Eukaryota > Metazoa > Arthropoda > Insecta > Hymenoptera > Agaonidae > Eupristina > Eupristina koningsbergeri. The sequence continues at coordinate 1,792,141 of JACCHV010000005.1, read as the reverse complement.
GTAGTAATGCTCCATACGTATTTTTCATAAAACTCTTATAATATACCATATACGAAGCTCACGATACCACTGAAATTGTAATTGAGTTATAAAATATTATTTTCCGAGGACTTTGCATGGAAATTTAATATGAAATCAATTAAAAAGTGTTAGTTTTACAAACAAAGGCATTAAGTTTTCTTTATTATGGAATGGACTAGTTGAAGTGTATAGGATTGTCTGCACAAAAGTCATTAAAGATATTTCCCAACCTAATGCGATTAAGATAACAATATTAGCATAATACGTTTGACCGTGATATCACAGAGAATCTTTTATATTATATAATAGTTTTACTTTGGCAAAAAATAACTTTTGATCGATGAATTATAAGCTTCCCGATGATTCCAACTAGTTTGTGCAGAAAATTTTCATTCAGGTTCGCTAGGTAACGCTCATTGATTTTGTAAAAAGCTTACACTACTTTTACGAGCAGACTTTACATCGTCGCAAGTTTGACTGTAAAATACAATGAGCCAGTTTCCCTGAAATTACCCGCTTTTTCGGAAATTTACTCATTCTTATTACAATACGTCATATTTGTTTCCACAAAATGGTCATCAATATGAGTAAAAGTTGGTTCTCTTTATTACGGTGCTCGAGGCCTCAAGTGTGGTCATTTAAAAGAAATTTTAAAAATGCAGAATACCAGTGCCATTTAAATTATACATTTTTGCACCTACCACTTTTGTTCAATGCATTGGAATTGCAGGGAAAAACAATTCCCCGTAAGCTTCACCGTAAAATACGTAAATGTGCACGTTTCTGCTCATTATACGAAAATTAGAATTTTTTTCGCAACAGATTAATTTATTCGCACAATGGAGACGACGAGTTCAAAAATGAATATTTTCCATCCTATAAAAATACGAATGATCCTTTATAGGAAAATCGGATGTCATTGACATTTTCTTTGTTCAATATCAATATTATTTTACGAAAGAAGTATTCAAATCGTTTCCGGCATTATCGCAGCAACGATTTTTATTAACCTTGCGAAATAGAGAAACATAAAAAGAAGTAATGGATCGCGGGTTGATGTCCTGGCTTAATGGCGACTTTTTTTCTTTTTTTTTTTTGGAAAATAAGACAGCAAACGAGCAAACACTTGCCCTCGAAATTGAGTGCGCGAAACCGAAAGTCATCCCGAGACAGTGCGCAAGTGCTCCCGCGAATTTTGCCGTCAATTATAAAGAATGCTCTAGAGGCGCGCGACGCCTTGAATTTCCCCATCCCTGACAGGCGAATTTACAGATGAGACGGGGAATAATTAAGATAATAGCCTTCGTTTCTCGGTCCTCCGGTCCTCCGGTCCTTCGTTCCTTCGGTCCTGTACACGCGCCATACGTCGAGATCGCGGATTTGGGTCACGTCATTTTCCACGAATGGGAAGCGCGAGCCAGCCAGCTTTCCCGGCGACGACGGAAAACTGGCGCAGTAACCGCAACCCTCCGCACACAACTACTCTATTATTATCAGGGTTTTTTTCTCCTTATAGGTCGCCTATTAAGCTCCTTATTCAGCTGAGAGCCCCAGGCAAGAGGTAGGTATACACGCTCCACCATTTCTATCCTTTATAAGTAGATCAATGAAGCCCGAAGTACTTATGAGCATTGAGAGTTATTGCCGGTGTAGATCGAAATAAGTTGTACATAAAATATGCCGGAGAAAGTAAATATCGGAACATCATTTCTCTTCTTTATCCCATTAAATGATTGTGAAACACGTAGGCCATATTGCGGCACTGTTTTATAAGCTGGATTACGAAGGAAATTCCGAAAAAGGGAATACCTTGATTTATAAAATCCGAAGGATTGCTTGTCCTTTGTATTGAAATTCGGCATTATTTTCTCAAGGTGTTATTGTACATTACTGATAAAAACACGGAATAAATATTTTAACATGTTTTATCAAGATACGGGGGAGGGAAAATTAAATTCATTTACTTTGTACAATGGTAGATTGGTATCGCAAGGGAAAATATTACAGAAATACTCCGACGCGTTTAATACTGATATTAATGTAAATAAGATTTTTTTTTATCACTTAATTACAAATTCATAAGTGTATCGCTCGGTTTTAATGAAAAGTGTTGTAAACAAAAGTATGATCTATACTGCATCAACGCTGCTTTAATTTTATTTTATCTATGACGCTATTAATATTTGGTGCACTCACAGATTATTACGTTAATGAATATCACATACGTTACTTTCGACACTTTCAGCGAAATGAAAACCTTTATTAACAGCCATCGCGTCCAGAATAAAATTACAATATATTCCGTTAAACTTTATGCAATTACGATAATTGCATTCATACATTGTAATTATAACTAGCTAACGGCACATGTAATCATCGATTTTTTTCCCCCGTCATAAATTAGAGAATAATTCAATTTTGCATAATTCTCAACACTGCTAATATAAAGTAAACGCAAAAAATTATCAAGATTTCTCCGAGTAATTGCACTTCAAACATCAGAGATTCTTCATTCTTCCCTCGAAAATAGAATTTATTATTTCCTTAGTAGGTTAAAATAGGCCCATTTGTTTTAATGGACGAATAGCAAACATCCGGTACCTCTTCTTGTTAGTGCTGCTTCAAAAATGTATTCAACATCGCCCCACATACTTTGAAAAACCCGCTGAAGACTCTCTTCTCTCCCTTTCAGAAGGGAGACCTAAGAGTCGTGGAGCGATAACGAAATTGCGCGTTTTTTTACGAACTTTTCACATGCGTTGTGCGTGTATATGCGATGACGCGCTTCCTTCCAATTTTCCGTCATCGCCGCTCGGCCTTATACTTTTGCTTATTTTATTGTCGCGATAAAAGAGCGATAAAAGCACTTCCCATTGATACTTTCATCCCAGCGCATTTGAACTTTTCTCTTTGAGAGCCGCCGTTTTATCCTTAGTTCTCCCTCTCTCTCTCTCTCTCTCTCCCTCTCTCTCTCTCTCTCTCTCTCTCTCTCTACATATATATATATATATATGTATCTCTCTTTCGACCACCCTCGCCCCCGTAAAAATAACTACCATTGACGCTGCCGCTCGGAATTAAATAAGGGATAGGAGATAATAGAATCTCGCATCCCTTATCGCCGTTCTAACCCGCGTTATTTAACAGTAAGTCGTTTGACTTTGGTGCGTTGACGATATTTCGCTCACATGTCACTCTGTCGTCTCCTTCCTTTTCAAATATAATGTGTGCTGTCCTTGTCAATTAGTTATTTGAATTTTTTACGATTATTTTTTCGAGTTCCACAGCACTCGATACTGCCTCGCATTATTCAGTTAATCAGCTGACTAACAATACCTCAGTCCCCGAGAACTTTCAATGCATATATACACTTTTATGTCGTAATAATACGACCGAACCGTTTATTTATTATTTTATTAACCACGCAAAAAAGGGAAACATAAAATAATAATGGATCGCGAAGAAATACGTCTTGGTAAATTGCTATTGGCTCACATAGAGGGATGTTAAAAAATAAGTCGAACCTTTTTTTTATTGTTGCCTCCTCTTAAAGTTACGTTAATGAATAGATGGAATATTTAGTAAAAGATATCGAATAATAGAAATAAACTAAATCCCAAAATTAATAACACATTCGGCTCTATGCAAGCCATATTTCATTTCAAATTGGATTAAGAATTTTTTAATTAAAATTCATGTAAAAAATATACGTTTAACTTTCAGTTTGGTTTTTTTTTCTATAAATAGATGGTTACTTCAACAGAGTGCACTTTTAAGGATTGAACAGTTGTGATTGAAGTACACGTGTAATTGTTTAATAATTTAGAGTTCATAGATACTGTACGGAAAAAATGCTTTTAATTCTATAAATTGATTTAAAAATAAACCTGATAGTTATATAAATCTTGTACAACTTCAAAAGTTTTTCAAGCATCATTTTCGTGTTTGATTTTAAATTTATCCATCGACAACGTAATTAAAGAGCAATACAATTTTAAACTAAAAAAAAAGTTTAAAAGTTTTTCAAGAAAGTTAAAAAAACCAAGAAGAATCCTGATTTTTGTTTACCGGAATTTTATAATGCATCAGCGTTCTTTTTTTTTGTAAATTTCAAACTTGAAACAGACTAGCCAGCCTTCCACTGTGTGACGTCAATCTATGGCACAGTTTGAAGAGAAAGAAAAGATAAAAGAGTAAGCTGACGAGGAATCTATAAATAGGTATGTTTATTCCAAGAGCAAGTTTAATGATTTTTGAAAAATTTATGAATATTCATTTCCATTCTCTGTACTGACGGAACAACGTATTAACGTATTAGCATTAGTAATTTAAAAGTGAAAAATTTTTTCACAAACAAATGATTGAGGTACTTAGAGCCTCGGTTTTCATATTAGTTTTGAGATACCACTTTCTTGCTGTGAAAAATTCTTAACAATGCAATTTTTAATTAAGCTTCGACATTTGTCAAAATGAAAGGGAAAAGCTGTAGCGGTGCCAGACTGTATTCTAAAAACAAGCTGTGCCTTGGAAGCGCACCGTTCGACGAATAGAGAGAGAGAGAAAGAGAGAGAGAGAGAGAGAGAGAGAGAGAGAGAGAGAGAGACGAGAGAGAAATAGCCGTTTCACGCTCTGAAATATGACGTAAAAAGGATCTCGCATCTCTTTTGTCCTATATGGACGTCCATTATAATGTAACATTTTGTACAGCGTCGCTAATTTTTTTGCTTGTCGCATAGTCTGGTTCGCATGGCTCGTTCTCGTTCGTTCAGAGTTTCTTCTTCCATAGAAAAAAAAAAAAAGAGTAAAAGAAAATTTTACGCAAGAGTCGCGTAAAAGGGACGGCGGCGAAAGCGCGGAAAAAGAGAAAGAAAGGTAGCCAAAGCGAGTAATGTGCACCAACGCGTGTGAGGCACACAGCATCTCTGGTCCATTCGGGATCGACAAGGGGAATCAGCGAGAGGATGTGACACGAGCATGCGTGAACGTGAAGTCGAGTACACATTCGAATGCACGCGAGATTTTTATCGAAAGTGACGCACAAGTGAGAGAATGGAAAGACGAGCTCCCGGGAAGGGGCAGGGGGTAAGGGAAAAGGAGCGAAGACCGCCGTCGCTACTGTTGGAGGTACGAGGGATGCCTGGGTCGTACGAGGGAGAGAAGAGTCCAGACAAAGAAGGACACGGGGAGATGGTTGAGAAAAGGCAAAACAAGAGTTTGTAAATAGAAAATGCGAACAAACCGGAGAAAGAGGCACGTGATAAAGAAAAATAGCAAAGAAATCGATGAGAGACAGAAGAGGAGTGAAAGAAAGAGGGAGAGAGAGACAAAGAGAGAGAGAGAGAGAGAAATATCGAGAAATGGAAGAAACGGACATCGTCGAACGGAATGGACTGACGAGGAGAGGGTTGGATTATACACAAAGCCGCGACATAGAGAGAGAAAAATCGAATGGAAGGTACGAAGGGACAAAAGAAGGAGAGAGTGAAAGGAAGAATGCGTATTTGCTTAAGAGTGTATGGGACACCAAAAATTGAGCGAACAAGGCGAGAGGCACGCACTCGCACGGTGCGTATTATCCTGCTTTCTCCCTATAGGTGCACACGTGTGTGGGTAAGCAATGAACATATGTCGAGTCTGTTTAGAGTTTCAGTACGTGGTTTCACCGCGCGAAATGCTCTCGAACGCGCCTCACACGTAAGCATAAGTGCACATGCACACGGTAAATCAGCGTGAAGGGACAGGGGGCAGGGGGTCAGGGTGGTGCCGTGGACCAGCGAGGCTCGCAGCTGCCGCTCGCGTGCAGATGAGTGGGCGACACTTTACAGAATTGAGATGACAGCTGTCGAAGCGACTCGAGATAAGACAAATAGACGATAAATTTATACGGCGAGCGGAGCGAGTGAGACCGTCCGTCGGGAAATTACGAAGCGTCGGGGCGCCGGTCCTCGTGACGTGGCTCGGGAGACCCCTTTTATAACGTACGTACTTTCTCCCTCTTTCTCTCTCTCTCTCTCTCTCTCTCTCTCTCTCTCTCCTTCTTTCTCTTTTCTTTATCCCGCGCGAATTTATTTATTGCAAAGTTCACCGTCTGACCGCTGATTTATTCATTTTGAGAATTTCTGAAATATCGACGCCTTCCTCCTTTACTCGATATGCCAATAACTGTATTATGTGGAAGACGTAGCACGTGTGTGTGCACGTTCGTTATAACCCGGCCGATGGATCTCATAAATAAATATTGGACCGCTGAGTGTTGAATGTATTTGTGGTTATTGGAGGTGCTTCGTGGCAACTGCTTTTCTTTTTTCCTCTCATTACCCGGAGTTTCCTCATTATTTTGAGGGGAGGGAAAAAAGCGCTCGTGTGCCATTCGAGTCCCGAATGTACATTAATTTATCTCGTTTCGCAGCTCTCCTATGTCTTGATGGGCTAGTAGTCTACTTGAATTTTCCATTTATCATGCCGAGAAATCGTGGATTATTATTTGGTGCTCCCGGACACTAATATCACGAAAAGATGGTTCGAAATGTATGAAAAAAGATATACTCGCAGTGGCAACTCGTGGAGCTCAAAAGTACCGGGAAGAGCAATGTCATTTACAAACCCACGTCACTTTTCCTTTTACAAAATGATGAGAAAAGCAAATAAAAATCCCATTCAAAAACGATATTTTATAATTACAAGTGAAAAAGTCCAACTATTACTAGATGATCCTGAAATTGGTGAATAAAGAGAACATTTGTATTCGTTACTGGAATATTTAAGCGCTCGCTCGTAAACATTCGGTATAAACATGTTATGAATAAAATATCTAGAACACAATAAGAAATTATTCGTGGAGTGAGGGCGAGCGCTGCTTAGTGTCTCAATTTTCGCTAATTTTCAGTGTTTGTGAGTTTTTTTTTTTTTTTTTTTTTTTTTTTTTTTTTTTTTTTTGATAAAAACGTGCCTTATCAAATTATTTATATTTATTCTCTCGGTAAAATTTTAATAATTTTATAAACTTTTCGTAGCCGTCAACATTAAGAGTATAAACACAGCTCTCCTTCTATAGTATTACTTTAAATTTAAAACAAACCTGTTGAACGGCAAACACGTAAAATGAAAATTAGTAAAATAGCGCTAAACAGAGTGTGAAATGTACCTTATTTTAATTCCACTTTTATTTATGATGCTCAGCGAATATGTTAAAAATACACAGAAGCTCATTAAATTAATTGACTCGATGCGTCTTCCACCAGGAATTCAAAACCCTATTAAAATAGTACATTGTCGGTTTTAATACAGGTGATGATAAAAAAGGAATTCACATTTGTGTATGACACTCGATATCCTTTAAAATCGTTATTGGATAGAAGATAACCATTTTCCACTTTCTTTTTCGGTCGGGTCCGCAGAGGAGCTTAGAGCGGCTAAATTCCGGGTGTAGCGTTCAACCGAAACGAAATTTAAATTGTTAACATTTTTCACACAAGAAATTGACATTCGCCGGGTGCGGACCTCGAGATGCTCGTGGACCCTGAGCGCAACAGTCGAGACGGATCATTAATAAAAATACCACATAAATGCGTAAGCAGGCTATCGAAGCGCCGGAAGAGGCAAAAAAGGAAAAAAAAAGAAAAACAGAGAGAAAAAAAAGAAGAAGAAAAGAAGAATAGAAGCAAAGAGCACTCGAAGGCGCTTAAGGGTATTAAAGGAATAATTCGTAGTTGCAGTCGGACGGACACGCATCCCGAGATGACGAAAAGTGTAAAAGCCCCATTAACTGCGAGACACGAAAACATGCCGCACAGCCTCCCTCTGGAGCAGGTATATAAATCTCCCGCCCTAATCATCAATTTGTCGCACAGGAGAAAGGATCAACGCCGAGAGGCCCTTCGCACTCACTCCGTGTCCTCTTGCGCTTAAGTGCGTGCGGCGACGACGGCTAAGTGCATAATTCGATTCTTATCCTCCGTCCGGGCGGCGCATTAATCTCCGAATCTCGACTCCCCAGGCCCTTCCTCTCGCATTACTTCCCGGTGTACGAGAGGCGGCGGAGGAGAGCCAAAAAACACGGAGGAGCCGATTGTCTGAAATCACATCCCCATTAATTTTCGTCCTCGTCGTCGCGACGCGGCGGCTTCGCGCAATTTTTCATCCGGGAATACATATCTAATCTGTTATTCGACGACGCTCGCTCCTTTAAATAAACCGTAAATAACCAACACTTAAAATTTCTTCGAGACCCGTCCAAGCTCTATCTCTTCTGAACTTGAAAAGTCATTTTTTAATTCATCCACTGTCGCTTGATATTCCGCGTGCGTATTATCGCTCTTGAGCGTTAAAAAATATTGACTTTGCCTCAATAACACGTATTGTTCTCAGTTGACATTGTCGAGGTGCTGATTTTTTCACCATAAAATCGGTGTCTAAAAGGATTTATCAAGCCGTGTCTTATGCGGAAACTCTAGTTTTATTATGTCGTCCCATCGCGCAGAATATTAATATCATATTTCGGAAAACAAAAAGTCGTGACCAAAATGATTAAGTGGCGATGGTAAATTTCGGTCGCATTACCCTACTCCATAATCTCGCAGGCTAATTTTCGAAAAACTTTTTGGGGTCGTCGCAGCTTTATGTAAAATACAATTTTATGAATTGATGAAATATGTATGCGTCTGGCGGGCTCGAAATTGATAAAGAAACTGGAACACAAGGTGAATAAATAAACTGTAATATAAAATATATATGTTCGATCATAGCCCGATGTTTTATTCAATTTCAGCTTAATTAATTAACATTAAACATTCAGAGTCCAAGCAAAAAGATACATACTATGCGAAATGCGACATGAAAATTGAAATTGAAATTGAATTAAAATTTAATGTAATCCAATATAAATAACATGTCAAGAGGCTCAGCTATAAATGCTACTCTTTATATTCTCAGCAAGAATTTTGAATTAAATATCATCTTCTGTGACATGTGGGTCCCCCAGTTCGACTCCTGAAAAACATCGTCGCGACATTTACATTTATCCCTTGACGGCGAAGCACCACCGGGTATCCGGATCCCACGACACCGAATCCCTATAAGAGATCACTCCGAGGAGAAAAAGGAGACGAGCGAAAGCCGAGAGGAAGGACCACCGATTGACCGAAAATCTCGTCATCATTAATCGCCGTCGAGACTCGGAAGGTTAAGCACTGACACGTACGTACGTCTCGAGACCGCGGTCCGGAAAAGAAGAAGAGCATCGGAGTCACGGCGAGGGTGGAGGCGGGGGTGGCGGGGCCCCCAAGACATCGGTTTTACATTTAGCGTCATCTCTCGAGTGTCTCCTCCAGCCGTAACTGCCAGGCTTTTAATGGAGGAGGCGTGAGGGCGTACTACGCGAGTGTCTCTCTGTCTCGTCAAGAGGGCTGGGGGTGGAGGAGGGAAGAAGAGCCTCGAAAAAATGACGGTGTGAGGATGTGTGCGCGCGTGTACATGTCGAGGGGCTCGCATGCAGGTCGGATGGGTAAAAGAAAGCAAGAGCCGAGTGTCAACAACGAGGAGAAAAGCGATGCTTTGCTCTGACCTCCTCCCCTCCTCCCCCTCCCCCTCTTCCTCCTACTCCTCCCTCTCTGATTCCTGGATCAACGTCGAGCTGCGCGGAAGCACGTACACACGCGTCCGTATCTTTTCATTCGGGGTTGTATCGGCAAAAAACGCGTAGTCGCGACGACGAGGGCTCGGAGGGAGGCAGGGCAGAGGAAAAAAGGCCGGGAGCGAGTGGGAGGACGTCGATACGCAACCGTTGATCCATGACATGTAGAGGGGTGAGCGGGGGCGGGAGCGCGTATCTCGCATGCCATGTATATTATTTAATCAGCCAAGGGCAAGACGTCGAGGAAAGGAATAATGGGTAAGAACTGGGCGAGGAACCGCGCAAGAAAGGGATGCAGAGAATTGAAAGGCTCTCCCGCAGTACATGGACGAGCCCAGGACTATGCGCGCGCGCGCGCGCGCAAACACGCACACACGTACCTGTCGACCGCGCGCACCCCCTACCACCCCCCTTCGCGCGCGCACGTACGCGCAGAGGATTCAGCACGTGGAGTACGAAAGGGGGATGGCGTTCCTCTCATCCCTCCCTCCCGCCCACTCGCCCTCTCTCGCTCTATCGCGTACGAACACACATACACCCCTCGTTCCACGTTCGATCTCTACGGGGGCGCAAACGCGCATCAAAGTCCGCGCAGGACTTATCGACCGACGGAGCGGTTGCTGCTGGTGCTGCTGCTTCTGCTGCACTACGTCACGCCGTCGTCATGGAAATCGTCGAACCGAGAATGTGCCGCCGTAGTCAGCCCCATAGTAAGGGTAGTTCACGTGACTCTCGTCGAGTATAACTCCCTCTCGCACCCCGCGCAGGTCCTTTGCAATAGGGCGCAGACGTCGCTCGATTAGGCCTCGCGCGCGAACAGTTAAATCGCCTGAATTATATGCGGGGTACGCGAAAATCATGTCCGCGGGCTTTGCGCGCCCTCGTCTCCTCGACTGAACGGGCAGAGGACTTTAGCGATATTCCGGATACCGATAGCCGGAGGGCCGGCCCTTCGAGAGGACAATCCGCTTGCCACCCTCGACCTCTTAGTTTTTCCCGTTCTCCAACCCAAGGCACCGTCCATCCCTGCCCGCGGTATCCACGTCCCTTTTGTTTCGTTCGCGGGGGTGGCTCTGCTCCTTTCCGGACAATTTAACGGAGAATCGGCGATATTGGCGCCGATACGCAAGAGGGAGCCGCGTGTGCGTAAGGGCACGGGGGGCCCAAGCACCACGATGACGAGGACGAGGACGAGGACGATGCTCATCGATTGTCGTCGGTGCCATCTGGCCGAGTCGGGACGCGTGCGCGCATGGGGGGTCATGTGTGGCCACATTTAATACACGCGAATAATAACAAGTCGGCGGTGGAGGCTCGACCCCGATCTAATAGAGATATAACCGTGACCAATGCCCTTAAATTATCTTGGATTTGGGAGTCGCCTCCGGCAAGACCGCCACCACAATTGCTGTGTCCTCGGTGACGCGTGCAGTTACCACCACCGAGAAGCGTTCTAGGACACGAGGTTGGAACTTAATTGCGTACACCCGTGGTGCTTGTGCGGAACTCTGCAATGTATCACGACCCATTTTTTGTTTTTTCTTTTTTTTTTATTTTGTACTTTTTATTTTTAATATTATAACCCCTTTTAGTCTCCCCTGGTTATTATTCCCGGCGTTGTAGCATTGGGGCTCACCTCGGGAATTTAATAATTTAGGAGTTCTAAAACCGTTACCGGTGGCGCTCGACTTGGAATCGGCGGCGGAAACTTTTTATCTGTTTTCTTGAACTCGGGGCTGTATAGGCAGTAAACACGCGATAGGGAAATACGAAAATTTATAAACTCTTTCAATCACAACTTTTTATTTTCCATGCACGCGCGCACAGCGGCCGGGAATTTTTGAAATTTCATATACAATGGAATGCACTTTGGCCAAGTTTCCCGCGATTTTCCGTATCGGCTTCGACTCGGAGGCAACTTTGGCCGTTACCAATAAAGTGTGCATTGCACGGAGTTGGCGCATTTATATCCGCCGGCTGGAAGCGAGTCCGCCGCTATTTTTTCCATTAAGCGCCATAAATATGCGCGGCAAAAGGTCGGCCCTGTCCAAGTGGGTGATAAAGGCAGGGGCCCCGCCGCCGCTTACCCGGGAAATGCGCATCGCAACGGTGCAATAGATCGTGGGCTCGGTAACTGTTGCGTGTAATTAATATAATGGGCGAAGCTCGGTGAAAGCGCAAAAGAAAGGTGTGCGCGGCAAGTATCGAGCCACGGGGATGGTCTGCAGGTCTGCAGTGTGTGACTCGATGTTATTTAGCGGGCGCAATTAATTAATCAACGCCCGCGCACCGGGAAATTTCGCCAATAAAATTGCAAAGTCAGCGAGCCAGAAGAGGACGGTAATGACTCATCGCGTGCGTTCTGTCCCGAGATGCGTTTAATCGTCGTGTGTGGGGTGGTGGAACTATGAAATTGCTAATCGAAAGCCACTGGGGCATTTGAAAATCCCCCACACGGCCGGTAATCCGTTTTATGGCGCGAAACTTAAAAAAAGAAAAGGAGGGAGGAGGACAGATAGAGAGAAAGAATTAGGCGATACATTGACCTGAGGGAATGTTTATAACACGTTGTGCCCTTCTCCGGCAATAAACAGCAATTCGTCACGGAGAAATCGCCGGAATTGCATTTTAGCCCAATATTAAAATGTTCAAATCAAATTTCGCGTCAAACCCAACCACCCCCCGCAGCTCCGAGGGCTAAATTAGAGTCGGTAGTTCGTCGCGAGAAACACCCCCTGCGTTCTGTGTAACGCGTGTCTACATGGGGGACGACGGGGACGTCGGGGACGACGGGGACGACGGGCACGACGGGGACGACTTTGGCACGGCCTCCTCGAATCGTTTATAAAAAAATCAGTTATATATTTCGTATTAGAAAATTTAACCTCATCTGTAAATAACCAGCCATTTAATTTAAATGGCGCTCTACCGGAATATAATATTCATGATTCCAATTTCGGTAACTTTAATTCGTTTTAAGATGCAATTTATTTTTTAACTTATCTTATTTTCCCCTCTCTTTATATTATAGTATTCCTTTTCTCTTACAAAATAGTGCATTACGTAATTATGTCTAGCTTTTAGTTTCTTCAATATTGATTACATCCCCTGAGTATCCTGCAAATCCACAGAAAAGAATAAAAATGTAAAACTGTCTTTTATAACATGCTAAAATACGGTTGTGAATAAAAATGCTGCTTCTTCCTGAAAAAGGAAAATCTTCTTTTCTTCAAATGTAGATCGAACATAACCTATCTGGAGAAAGGAGTTTTATTTTTTTCGCTGTAGAAATAGCGTTTTAATCAGGATTCCGAAACAGCCTTTTTCCCTTTTACGTTTAAACGATGTGCGTTTACGTGGATTTTTCATTTTATCTTACACTTTCTTGAATGATTTGATAATTAAAATTCGAGCCAAATCGTATTTTCCACATAACTGTTTACGAAATTGAAGCGAGTGAATTAAGAATAAAAATTATTTCCCAGATAACTAGAAAAGTGTTAAGTAATCACTTTCATTCCCTTCCAACGCGATAAGCCATCCCCAAATATTTGACATTTAATTCTGCAGGTATTTTTCTGAAGCTTTTTTAATTATTGTGTTCCCCCAATTTCCAATAGCAACTGAATTTAATTACATGATGTAAATTCAAATTAATCAAAGTGACTTCCCGAAAGATTTTAATCAGTAAATGTCTTGAAAAAATTCAAAGACATTTGTTCCAGACATCCGGAAGAAGTTGGCTTGTTACTCAACGCCTCGCGCTCGCAGCATCCGCACTCCTTTGAAAAGGGATAATTTAAATAAGAGGGTATTTACAAGCGGATTATAAATCTTCATAAGCACCGTGTTCCACCAGATATGAATTATCAAATGTGAGTCAATTTATGGGCTGTTATAGACTGGTGTACGTGGCACGCGCTCACGATGGGACGCACTCAAAAATCCAAATTCAAATTCAGCTCCCGTCACACGATGAAAATTTCACGCTCGGCTGAGCTCTCGAGATACATCTCGCTAATTCCAACCAGGATCCTCCCTAATAAGACGCAAAAGCCCCGTGGGGGTGTCGAATCGCGCGAGCAACCACGCACAGACCCCTCCCCCGACGCCCTGGATACACACGGGATGGGATGGATACGTGGGTCGCCCTTATGTATCTTTGAGATTTGGATTTAAGTCAGTGGGATCAGTCTCGTTTGGGGCTTTCCCCAAGTCTGCACCTCCTCGTCCTTTCAGACACGACCGCGCTTATGTATCCTCGCCGCGGCGCGTGACTTTGCATTAATTCCCGGTCTCTCGAACCTGGTGCTAGGTGGTAATTTGACCAACGCCTCCGCCGAGGTATCCTTTATCGCGCGAGTATGCGGCGGCGCGACAGGACACTACAATAGGCTTCTGCAAATATGACCAACATTACGACTAATGTGTTGTTTGCTCGGGCTCGCGGTGGGCGTCCCTCCCCGAGGCTAACTCAAACAGCGCCCCGGACAGGGCAAAAAATAAAAAAAATAAAAGCACGTGCGGATTCCTGGACAACGTGCCCGAGCGATAAACTCGAACATCGACCTACGTTTCCGCTAATTCTCCTCTGGCAGCCAACTCCACACTCGGGTTATAATTATTAATGCTTTATATTTCGGCGGAAGCTTTTACCGATAGTCTGTTTATCCGGGGCTGGAGGTATCGCTGGCTGATAAATTCCCGAATTTAGGCGAGCTTATCGACATTCTATATTAAATTTGGCTCTAACGAATTCAGAGACATAAATATTAAATTGAGATTTTGTTAAATTAGAAATATGTCGTGCGCTCGAAGCTGATGCGCGCGTTTCTTCGAACGCAAGTCCAGGGACGATCCAAGTCGGGAGTCTTAAATTTTTGATTCTTTGAATTTTTAATTTCAATCTCGAGATTTCCCCAGGATCGTGATTCATTTTGTTGAGCGGCTGGCTTTCAGCTTACTTTTCTCCTCTAACAGCGCAAAATCAACAATTTTGTTTCATGTTTATACAAATTGAAGGAGAAATTTTGTTGTCACATTATTAATTTCGGAATATTGCGAGCGAGCAAAACCTTTTCGCAAATTCTACATGACGTTTATACACTAAACTAAGATAGTTTGAGGTTTGAGTGATTTCTCATAATTAACTTTAAATATTGAGGCATTTGATGGATAGTTATTACGGACTTACTTTCTGAAAAAGTCGCTTTTTACATTAAGGCGGAATCAAATTTCCAAGTACAAAAACGAATAATAAATAATTTAAAACAAAAAAAAAAAAAAAAAAAAAAAAAAAAAAAAAAGAAAGAAAACGTAGAGAAAAAACTTTTTTCACCCTAAATATTTTATAAATCTCCAACTTTTTCTATCGATAACTACATCGAAGGTAATAGGCCTTGTGGCTTAAAATAATGACCATTTTTTATTATACGCATGATTTATAAGTACCAACGTAAGCGGAATAAAAATTATTGGTAATTTATTGTACGAAGTGAGGAGCATGCATACATTTGAGAGATTATACCCTTTTAAAATAAAAATGAACGCATGGAAACAATAGAAATTGCTTATTTATAACCGCAAAACGGGAGCGTATCATAACAATCGACGTCAAAACGATTTTAAAATAAAACAAAAACGCATTTTTATAAACCAGAAGAAAGAAAATGGGAGCAGCGGAGTTTTAAAAACCATAAATTGTCGTGCGGGGCTTATAGTTGAAAATGAGAGACTCATCGATCGAACCGCTCGCAGCGAAGGAAAATTTAACCGGAGATTTGAAGCTTCAAAAAAGATGCTCATCCACGGTTATAAAACGAGGAAGAACAGGATAAGGTGTGGGGGCTATCGATTGCAGGGGCCAAAGATAAAGAATCGTGTCCTCACCTGATATCGATCGATGCAGTCGCACTTGCCGAGGTAGCAGGAGCCCCTGCCGGAGCAGTCGTTGGGACAGGTGGTGGATACACCCTCGGCCTCGGTTACAACTAGGGTGACCTTGTGTGGCTGCAGCTCGTCGTTGTAGACGGAGAGAAACCAGCGCCCGGTGTCGAGATACTGGAGGAGACTCACGTTGATACCGGGAGGCGCATCCAAGCTCGAGCGCTTCGCCAAGACGTGTTGAAACACCGAGGAAACCTCCTCCTCCTCCTCCTCGGCATATCCTGGCACCAGCTTAGATCCGGGCGGAACATCGTGGCCGTCCATGGTGAAGGTGACAGCGGTGAAGGTCTCGCGCTTGAGTCGGTGGTCCAGCCTCCCAGCCTTCACGAACTCCACAAAGTCATACTGGGTAACACTTGGAGCAACGTTCCGTCGGCCGTAGACCGCGAAGTTGGCGTTCCAGGGCAGAGTTAGATTGAGCCTTATGAAGGCCGGCTGCTTGTTGGTGAACTCGGTGTTCCAGAAGTGGTACGCCGGGATGACGGCCGAGTGCGCCACGTTGTAGGACTGGAGCTCCAGGACCGCGGGCCATTGCTGGGCCGATTGCTGGATCTGGGGGTCGCTCTGCTGCTGGTCCGCCGAGTCCGCCGCACTCGAATGCTCCGCTGTACTCGTCGGCAGACTCTCTGTGGTAATCAGGTTAGGCTATATTTGCACTTGTTCCTTCCTCTGCGGATTCGCGGAAATTCGCCCTTTATCACACCGGATTTACAACTTTTGGCGGGGGGCTCGAGAAGAGTTGCCGCCGTGTCATTACGGAATTACGACAGACCGCGTAATTTCTTTTGTGCAGTTCTTACATATCTCGCAGAATTTACATCCTTTTTGCGAGGAGGCAAAAGTCTTTATTGCGTTTTTAAAAGATCTCTCTGCCTTCGCGAAAGAAATACTGCTCGAGAGAGTGTCCGTATTTAAATGATATGGCTTCGAAATAAAATATTTATATGACATTGTGACACATTTTTATAGGGGCAAAAAGTGAATTATAACGGTGGTTGAATAATAGTTAATATTTTTTATTTGCTATACTGATTATGTATATAATTGCCTCTTTCTTTCATGCTGTTTTTGCGAGCGAGTCTTCCTATTGTTAGGTAGACTTTGCAGTAAAATCTGTCACGATTACGCCTCTATGTAACATTTTACACACAGAACGCAAAATATACTACCTCTCTTTATTCATGTACTTTACTTTCTTTTGTGATTTACAGAAACTCCACAAAGGGATAAATTGCATTTACGTTTACAATAACTCCTTTATTGCAATAGAATTTTTTAGTTGTATTTCACCTTTTTATGATAATCTAAAAATTCTAAATTTTATCATTGGTATATAATAAATTGAATCAGATTTCTCTGATCTGTATATTACTATCATGAATAACCGTTTTACTTGTTGAAAAGAAAGGCCGAAAGAAATACAAATGTATTCTGTTAACAGTCCGATTTACATATAAAAACTATTTTTTAAAAAAAATAATTTAATAAAGAACAAGGTTATTTTATAAAATAATAAAATTTCATTTAATAAATTTTATTTAATCTAGATATGTACTGAATTAATTTTAATTTATAATATAGTTAATTCGAGTGTATAGATGCAGATATTATTCTATTCAAATTACTAATTTATATACCTGTGTAATTTCTGCATCTAGCTTTAAAATGAAAAAACTCCTATATTTAAAAAATAAATTAATTTTAATTTAAATACACAAATATTGTTTTCCTTAATTATAATACTATTATTAAAATGACCCTCTTAAAATTATATTCAAATTATTCCTTAACAAGCCCTCTCGATCAAAAATAAACGTCCCGAAAGAATATTAATATAAAATATCTCAATAACATTAAAGTATAAATTCAAATAATTTCTAATGTATCGGTTAAAAAAACATATAAGTCGCCAAAATCTACCTTAATTATCAATATTGAGCTAAGCCAAGAGTACGTGATCGTGCATACTATCTGCATATTAATAGCTTTCAGTTTTGAGATAGGGATAAATGGAGTAGGGGTTGCAAAAGTGCCGGAAAAAGAATGATATTTAAATAAATGAAAATGCTTTTAAGAATTTTCCTCCGTCTATTAATCCTCGTATCATTTTTTGTAATACACGATATACCAGAAACATACTTTATTCAATTTTTATATAAACGAATTAAAGTATCTACGTTCTACAAATACAATCTACTAATCAATAACGCGAATTAACTCCGGAATAATATTAAACATTTCTCGCCGACGGATTAAAATTATAATTATATTCAAGTGGGAATGATAAGATATTTAAAAAAAAATTGTTTAAATTGTGTTATTAAAAATTTTGAATTATGATTTGAAATCTAATTTAAAATACGTATTGAAAAAGCTAACTAGGTATGGAGTACATATACATCCGAAGAACAGTACGAAATTAGAATGATGGAACGGTTCGAAGGGATCGATTGTTTGAAACTCACCTTCAGTAGGAATTTGCGTGGATATCGAATCGTGCACATTTGCATTCTCATGAGTGACAGCCTTGATGTCTTGTACCAAATTGCAATTTGAGTTGTCAATTTGTTTCATGGAGTTAACTGCTAAAAAATTAAATCGAGAGGGATCTGGTTAATAATTGAATGTATTTATTATTTTATGATTTCTAATATATAATAGAATTATATTATTAGCTGCATGAATATTCAGAGCAAAATTTGATTCGAGAGCATAGTTCTAGTCGTGTCTTTGAATGTCAGGGAAATCATTTTAAAAATTCAGTCAACATTTATAATCCAACAGAGTGTTAAAATTTCTTCCGTTACTTTATAAAAATATACAATTTCATTAAATTACATGATTTTAAAAATAAATTTCATAAATATATGGGGTAAATTTTTCAAACGAAGTTCAAAGGAACTCGAACTTAGTTTTCTATATTTTAATGAAATATATGAAAACCAGTGAATAAGGTATGAAATGCTTATGAAAAATTTTTCATTTGATAAATTTCACATGTAAAATAAGATTTAAAAAAAAATTCTTCTTTTTTTTTTCATTATTAGAATCTGTATAAAATTTCACTTGTACAGTTAATATTAATGTAATTAAACGCTATATTAAAAATTGTATCGCAATTCGAGAATAATTGTAAGCAAAATCTACTATTTATAAAATTTTAAAAAGTTTGCAAGAAGAATTTCATATAATAAATACAAATTTGTTTCCTAAAATTTGCTACTTTAATATATGAATGGCATAATTTAAAATGAAAATTAAATTGTTGAAATAAGAGACTGAATAAATACAGTCTCTTGTTCGAGAATTACATGAAACCAAATTAAACTTGTGAAAATATACAAGAAAATTTGCTATTTAAACGACAAAATATCGGAATATATGTAAAATAAATAAAGCGCAAATATTAATGTTTGAAAGTCTTTCTTTTTAACGTTTAATATAGTGATGTCTTCCTATATGTATAAATCCATACGTACATTTACATATATACATTCAATGTGCGCATACGTGCATAAAAATTGTAAATACAAACGCTGTAACCATTAAAATGGAACTTCCTATGAATCAGCAATCGATATTTTTATTATCCCGTTGTTGAAGGGAAAATTTGTTCAAGCCTCAATATTCAGAAGTTTTTCCTTGGCGTGCAAATTTTTTGAATAAGCAAACGCAAAACCTGGTTAACGATTTTGACAAAAGTCAAGTTAAACATAGACAAATATAAACGAAATGGAAAAAGGGCAAATAATCAATTTGAACGATAAAGGACAGGTGTCCCTCACGTAGTAGCCACAACAGGACAAAAGTGACATTTTTTTTTATTTTTTTGTCCGCTTTTTACAGGAGAACTCGAGGACATGTTGACCGATTTGGATAAAATCTTTTTGAAAATGTAGTTGAATTGCACATTGATCTTACTATTTTGATTTTTATAAAAGCATTTCCAATCTTTTTCTTTCTTCATGCGCGGTCAAATGAGATAAGCCGACTATTTTTGTTTATCCCTTTGTACCGCTATCGATTGCTCCGAACTTTCCTTCTTTGGCTTGAATAAATTTTAAATGTTTTTTTTTGTTTTGTTTTTTTTAACTTGATTTTAAGCGTATCGCAAATTATCACAGATCCAGTTTCCAACTAAGTTCCATCCTAATCGAATTGCAACAAAAACTCACTCCGGTTTTTCCTTATTTTTCTTTCGCGTTTGTTTGCCACTCATTTCCGAAAATTCTCGAGAACTGGACGGACGAACGGACGGACATGCCACCTTCTTGTCTTGTCTTACCAGCAGCAGCAAATTGTATTCAAATTGATGTATCATCGGGTATTCTCGGACGGAGCCGGACGCAAAAAGATCATTCTGGACCCATTGTAGGTCTTGCGCGCCGGCGCCTGGATGCTGTGTCGCCTTGACATCGAACGGTGTCTAGCATGAACGAGCGAGCATCCGAGCAAAAAACAGTCTTTGTGGGGGCACGTGTGTGTGTGTGTGTGTGTGTGTGTCTGTGCGCGTGGAAGGTGTTGAGCTAAAGTGTAATAACGTCGCTTTTATTAATCGATTGCGATCGCCTGTTTCTTTTGTACGTTGTGTCGAGTGGGAATTCCCCTTTTGTGCCGATAAGTACGTCGCCTTGATTCGAGCACTTTCTTTTACCATTTAATGGGGAAGGCCATGAATTAATCCGGCGAAGAATGCGAGTGCCGTCGAATGAATATGCAGGTTTATTTGGATTGCTCCGGGAAAATATCATTGCCGGCTGTAGAATGAGCAGTAAACCATGGGAGGTAGAGTTTAAATTTTGGAAAAGGAATGGCTCGGAGCCCAGGAGTTAATAATTAAACGTTAATGTCTACGCCAGTTTTTGCTCGGGTCAATATTATCAGGCGGAGGGTAACTTTTGCCGAAATAGAAGCAATTGACTTTTGCTACAGATTTGAGGTATTAAAGGTAATTTTTTAATGGGGAGCATGGATGTCCCTCGTCGGAACTCCATATTATCTCATTAAATTGCCTTTCAATTTTGAGCGAGGAGCGAATGCACAATAAACTGTCCACTTTTTATCAGAGGATGAAAAATGTCCCATCTTAGAAATGAGAGGCGATCAATTTCAAAGGCAGAGCTCGGGTTTCTCATTACGCCTTTTAACTCTCGGGCTTCTGATAAAATTTTATCAATCTTCGCGCTCGAATTAGCGAGCAGCACCCTCATTCTCTCCCTTCATCCCCGGGTGTTTCCTGAAATGGAATGGAATTTGAAAAAGTGCCATTATCCCGAGGTAATTTCCAGGGTCGCCGATGGCTTCGGAGATTCGCGTGGTCCAGCGATTGCAGTTATGGAATATGTATTCCGGGCGCGTATCGCAGCGCAGGAATCAGAAATCGTTCCAATTTCCGTATTATTCTCCTAACAATTCCCCGCAAAGCCGCTGTTTCCCAGCCTCTCGCTGACTCGCGACTTTGCTCTGCGCGTGGTACAGCATTCGAAAGAGATGCTGCGGATCCTCCAGGAATTTTCATCGGGGCTAGGTCCGTGCTTCCCAGTAAAAATGAGATCGACTTTTTTTACAATTAGCGAGAGATAAAGGGATGAGGCGGGCATTCGAATGCATTTGCCGCATGTCTGCGGGCGGGGGAGGGGGGCGATGGCAGGACGGGGACGGGGACGGGGGGGGACGGGGGGACGGGGGAAGTGAGCTATCGCTAGCCTTAACGACTCGCTTGTTTTCCGCTTCTGATAATTGATTATTACTCCAACAAACAAATTTTAAAATGTTCCGAGAGCAGTGCGCAAGGCGCAATTGAGTTTATATGTAAAACTATGTAAACTGGTTGCTCTCGCAAGGTAAGGATGATGCAAATTAAGAACTACAATTGGAAAAGTTGAATAGCATGCAACAGGTATATGAAATGAAAAAATATCATGTAAATGCACAAATTACACAACTTAGTGAAATGCGTTATTTATATTTACTCTTAAAATTATACCTGTACTTATTTATCATACAAAAGTATTTCTTTACTGAAATAGATAAAATGACACGAAAACATGAATTATGCACTTGAAAGAAAATCAATAGGGCTTGCCAACATTCATTGCTTACACCCAGTTTTTTAAATTTACTTTCAAGTATTTATTATTCAAATTTCATTATTGAAAATTGCATTAGCTGCGCTGAAATTGTTTATTAAATCTATAAATTAGCCGAAAATTAAAGAATTCGAATATATTAAGTTTAAACTATAGTTTAAAATTGGTATTTTTTTTATAAAAATAACGCATAAATGATGATCGACAATCTTTTGTGCATTAGAGAAATTTGCTGGTAATGTACCTTCTCTTAGGCATTTTTAAAAACTTTTTACATCTTTGAAACAGATGCTGCAGAATTATTTTATGCCTAAAAAAAATCGTAACTCTCGTTATAACTAGAAATTATTATCAAAACAATTGACAAAAATAATGGCCTACAATAACATTTTGATTTGTGTTATGACCGGGCGTTACTACACATTTTTTACATAAAAGTTATAAGTAAATTGATTCATTTTTTTTTATTAAGACATATCCTCTGTAAATAAATTGTAACAGTTTGTTTGACAGACTTATAAATTACCAGGATTTCTTAAAAGACTTGAAAACTATTATGCGAAAGGTAGTATGAAATTCATGAAAAGCCAATAAATCTAAATCAAAATATCCCTTACGCTAGTGTTTGAAAATAAAAAATTGTATAAATATTTTATCGCAATTAATTTAATATGCGTACATATGAAATTCACGAAGATATAAAAAAAGGCAAATATGTTTATGTTTATGTTTACCCCGCGGCTTTATACATGGAGCAATGAACAATAGAGAGATAATAGAGATGCAGTGTATTGCGTGACATAAAATCCACCAGTACCAATATTTCCAAACGCTCGAACCATTTTTCATTTTGATGAATAACGGTCGAATTTGGAATGAATTCGTTAAGAGTCTCATTGGGTTACCCGGAAGCGTCTTAAATTCACGTGTCGGAGTAAGTTTGGGGTTGCTCGGGGGTTGCTCGGGGGTTGCTCGGGGGTTGGCGCCTTGCGACCCACCCCGACATTATTAAACCCCGTGACAATGCTCATCGAATCAAACGCATCTGGTGCTAAGCGTTGCTCATTGGTGAGGAAGTAACGAAGGTGAAAGTGTACTCACCGGCGAAGTAGGCGAGCATGGCGACGAGGGCCACGGTAATGAATATTAGGGCGATGCTAAAGCACTTCCAGGAGCACCGGTGCTGGCACCGCTTATCGATGTGGAAGCGCGAGGGCGAGTAGGGCGAGTAGTTGGGGACGGCTGCGGCCCGCATCGGGAAGCCCGGCATCACGAGCGGTTGGCCCTGGCCGACCACCGCGTTCGTGCCGCCCCCGCCGCCTCCTCCCCCGCCTCCGACACCGCCGCCGCCGCCTCCGACGCCTCCACCGTTGCCTGCGACCCCGACGCCGACGCCCATCCCCGGACCGAGCGTGCCCACGGTCACCTGCTGCTGCTGCTGTGGTGGTAGCCTGAAAAGCAAGAGAAGACACATCATTAGCATACCAATACACGGGCGTGTTTGCATTTTTAATTTCTTTTTTATGTCTTTTGTGGGCTTTTGTGGGCTTTTGTGGGCTTTTGGGTCCTTGTAGTGCCTGCCTCGTGTCACACGGACAGGTGCATTGACCTTTATCTCCTTCACCAAAATGCATTATTGAAAGTTTGTTTGCCGTGTAGGCGTCATCGCCCCCGATACACACGTCCACTGAATAAACCTAATTTTCGGTTTTAAAAGTGCCTCAAAACGATCGAATGAGTTTTATAGTTATCGCTTAAACATCATTTACCGTTGAAATGCGCTGAATTTGTATTGTCCCATAACTTTTTGGATTAACGTTGTTTATCGATATAATTAAGAGAGTAAACTTTAATGAAATAAAAGACATATTTTACATTTGAAATTACGAAACATTTAAGTAATTATATTTATTATCCGGCATTATTTCTGCAAATAAAACGTAATTGTTCGTTAAATTTACTCGTTCCAAATGCTCAAGAGTCAATAGGTCACTACTACACCCTGCATAAATAGCCCAATAATTAAATTTCCTTTTAACTTTATAAAATGGAAAGTTCTACTTTTAAATTGCATCAATCAAGAAACATAATATTAGATTTGGGTAATTTTAAATATAACATTTAAAATATTCATTTGTTTAAATTGATTTGATAATCAATATCGTGCGTATCGTGGTTATGTATCTGATTTTGAAATTATGCAAATAACTCTGCTCGGTTATTATTCTGAAGCTGAAAAAAAAATCTGCAAGGTTCTTTGCGCTACAGTTTTCATTTTAATAAAATTAATCAAAAATGGTTAATACCTAAGAAATCTTGTTACCTTCTGATATCGAATAATCAATAAAAACAATGTTTTTTTTAAAGTACCAGGGCAGCAAGAGGTTATAATTTTAGAAAAATGCCTCATTAAACCGGAAGTGAATGTAATTACCGTGTAATGAAGTTACTTGTACTGCGAATAATGTACACAAAGTGCGTCAATTTGAACCCCTTTTTACAAGGGACACGTGCACGCAGCTCTGAAAAATCTCTGATCATAAGGTGTGCAGGTTATGCTCATCGCAGCATCGAGGGGCTCTAATCATATTTTCATTGTATGATTAATAGTCGGGGAAAACGCTACATAATATTTCATCCATACGTACAGAGGACTGCACGAGTGTGTATCCGTAAACCTTTTATCGAATAGCCCAAGGACTTACGTGTCGCTATTTCTCGCACCCCCAGTTACACTTACCCAGTTACTACCTTTATGCATTTCAAAAATTCAAATTTATGATTTTATCTGAAGGAGCTATCGCGCGTCATTAACGCTACCCTTGTACACTTTTGCAAAAAACTCCTGCGTAAATTACAATAGAATTATAAAGTCTTCTGCGACAATCCGAGAAGAATACGTTCATAAATAACTGTACTTGAGGCCTAACGCGTAAATTATAAGTCAAAAGCCCTGTTATTCAAAGCAGCAACGCCAACGCTGGACGAAAAAAAGGAACGAGAGGAAAAAATAATTTCCTTGATTAATAACACGGCAAATCAGTGGAAGCAGAGCAAGCGAGCGCTGAAAAAGTCGAGGAAGAGAGGGATCGTTTTAAAAAATGTCCCTGTCAAGCGGGGGAGAAATATATGCGTCCGCCCTAGAAAGAAACCAACGAGAGAGAGAGAGAGAGAGCAAACGAGAGAGTGAGAGGGTGGGAGGGAAGGAGGGGGAGAGATGGTGGTACTAGGTCGAGCAGCCAGCGGAGGTGTTTGAGAGTTCGAGTTTTGGAGTCTCGAGTAGCGGCGATGGTGCGGGGGTAAGGTGGGCGGGAGGAGGGGGTGGGGTCAAAGTTTTTACGAAGGCGCCTCACGTCTACAAAGCGACGGTCAAACTCGACTGTATAATAACTTTATACAATAATGGCGCTTTTACTTTATATACAAAGTCCGAAAATGTTTTAAAATTTCTTCTTGCTCCCGCGGGAGCAACTTTTAGTGCGGGGGTGGGCGCGCGACCGCGGGGGGAGCTGAAGGGGGTGGATGTGCAGCAACAGTAGGCGAATTGTTTTATTGCCCCGCATTTTTACAAGTCATCGTCAGCGGAGAAACATTTGCTTTTCTTTGCGGGGGCCCCGCGCACTTTTTGCGCCTCGCTTTCGCGGTTCATTCCGCCTTCAAATGTGGTTTCTGTATTCTCCCGTCGTTAATGCTCATTCGCCACGATCTTTTTATTTTTCCCGAGATTTTTTAGCTTGACAGCGATGAAGGTATTAAATTTTCACTCTGACGGCCGAAAAATTTTTTTTCGGATCTGTAAAGGCGTGCTCGCGCTGCAGAGCACTGCGCCCCTTTATGTTTTGGGCTTTAATAATTTGTTGAATAAACAAACAATTTTTGCGTAAAGTATTTTGAAATTTGAAGAATTTATTTTTTGACGGTAAACTAACTCCCTTCCCCCTCCTCCCATTACCGTGATTTTTATTTGCACGAAAAATTCGCTAGAAATTAATATTCGGTAAAATTTATATTTCAATTCTCGAAGAATCTATTTTGAGACATCCATTAAACTAATAAAAATAATTTTACACCAATAAACAAAATAACCAACTACATTATCTATAAAAGAAAAAGAACTTTAAAAAAATAAAAAAATGCGAGACTTGGAAAATTGTTAAAAACAACCTGTTTGACATTTTGAGTAAATTTTCCTTCACATGGAGTAACAACTTAATTTATCAGGGTAACTCAATTACTTCACGTTAAATACCAAGATAACCTTATTTCTTTTAGAACACTTTTCCTCTACAAAATTATGCGTCAAACTTTCATTCAAAAAATTTTATGTACACTAATTACTAAAGTGCAACTAATTATTAAAGTCGGCCGAAGGAGAAATTAAAAACACCGAAGGTAAAAAATTTTTAGGTTGCAACTCCCGTGACATTTATCGAGCTCGAGTTTCTTGTTTTATCGAATTCACACCTACACACTCGAGTTTATACGACATGCCGTACATGCCATCGCCTCGCATTTCGCAGAAAAAAGAATTTATAAATTCATACGTAAAGTGAGAAGTTCCTTCCCCCGTGTATCCCGCCCACCAACTAGTACAATGCGGGAGTAAAAAGAAAAATCTGCCAAACGTGACGAACGTGCCAAATTAAGCCAAGATTCCAAAGGGGGCTAACTCGCCTTGTAATTAAAACTATACACAAGAAAGGAGAAAGCGATGCTGGATTATAAGGAAAACATAATAGTGGAGCGCTTTCTCGATCATCAGCGTTCTCTGTATAACGAAGCATCGGATTTCGCGACTGGAAATTCGACGCTGAGTGAAATTTGCAAATCGCCGTATCGCATCGCGTTTTTTAAATTAAGCTCAGCGCCGTAAAGGTCTTGGCGTGATTTCGACAAAAAATTGCCATGCCGAGCGAACACTTTTTCATTACATTCATCACAATTACGGGGCTCGAGTCTCTCAATCCCCCAGCTATTAACTCTCGCCGTCTCTCGCTCGAATTCGCGCGAGCTAGTGGGTGTCTGGAGGTGAAAGGGCGCGGGAGGGGGGGGATGCTGGAGTATTTCTTATTTTTGTGCTCATCGAAGTTGTTGTTCCCGGCGTCGCTCCCGCGGGAGACGCGCGCGCCAACATTCACCAGGAGACTTGGCGAATTCGGTCACGTCCTCCCAACTGTCGGCGGCACGATGCGACTACTCCCGATCGGGGATGAAGAAACGACGGGGCGCGAAAGCCGCGACGAGGGCTCCTAATATTATTAGTCGAGAGGGTGAAAGGAAGGGTGTCAGAGAGAGAGAGAAAGAGAGAGAGAGTGAGAGAGCAAAGACTACGATGCGAAAGTGGGAACTTGTAGACCAAGTTTCGATGAGCCAAGCATAATGTACATGCACAAGGCGCGGGGGTGGAAGAGAAGAGTGTGTGTGTGTTGAGGTTGGCAGGTTATAGGATCGGAGACACATCGTAGCCGCGCAAACTTCGGCACTCTTCGATCACTCCGCCACCCCCGGGGGTGGCTTTTTGTTGCGGAGGACCAGCTTTGTCATATGCTATATAAGAAGCGAGGAAAGGCGGCGGCAGCCCTAACCCTCCCCTCCCCCCTCTCCTCCTCGCATCCTCTTTTATCTCCCTCTTTCTTTCCTTCGCCGCTAATGCACGAGCACGGATGTGCGGGTGGTTGCGGTGGTGGGCGGCGGGAGATGGTGGGGGGAGGGGGGCGGCGCTGGTCGTGAGAATATTACGCCACGTGTGCCGGTAATAAGATTGCGCACGTGACGACAATACAAAAATCCGCGGAGGCGGCCAAATTGCGTTCGTTCTTTCGCCTATCGCCATATCGGGATTCCCCGCCCCAACTCCGGGTTTGTTATCGCCGACCCACGCCTTCTTCGCGGCGCCTGTTAACGTGAGCACCCGATGCTCTTTGCATGTGTCCGTCGTAGTGCCGCGGTCGGGAAATCGAGATTTTCGTGCCGGAGACCGCATTTTCCGCACCTCCGGTTTTATATTAAGGGAATCGGGCGGACGTGTGGACGCGCGGCTATTTACTTTTTCCTCGACTACTCCTATTAATGGTAGCAAGGTTGATTTTAAGAGCCTGAAAATTTTTCACCCTCTAAATTTGAATGTTTATATTTTAAAACTTTCGTTGGTTCTCGTAGCTGTTCATTATATTAAAATTGATTTTCCGCTTCGATATTGTTTCCACACATTTTAATAAAATTTGAAAGTATCGTATTTCAGTGAAACACCTCACTTTAATATTGTACACACTGATTTAACAGATTATGGATTCTGTCAACATAAGTATAACGAATTATGAATTTGAACAAAAAAATTTACAAAATATTAATTTTCAAATTGTTTACGTAATTTGTAATCATTTTCTCACTAATATGCTTATGGAAATCCATTATTTTAATAAAAACATTTGCACAATATTTTTTGTATAATAGAGTTGTGAAATTTTTCACAATATAATACAATAATCGATAAGTCAATACGTACCCTGAGATAAATTATAATAAATCAACGTTGTATCTTAAAGTTTCGAACACGTCGCCATTAAAATTTGACTTATATTACAAAGCTCAAACTTCTAGCAATCAAAAAATATATATAATTGGACGAGTAATTAGTACATCCAATTTGTCAAATGGTAAATAAGATGATTTATATTTTTTACGAGGAAAATATTATAGAAATATAAAAATGTGAAGGTTTGTTTTCTACTCCGGATCGAACGAACCTGACAAGCGTTCCTTTTATGCAAATAATTAACGTGGTAACGATGATGTACATGAAAAATAAAGAGTTAAACGACGGAAGTTACAAGGGAAACTTTTCTTAAGGAATAGGAGAGAGAGAGAGAGAGAGAGAGACGGAGAGATACTGTAGTCGTTGTCTTCGTTGTCGTCGTCATTATTATAAATGCGACGACCTCTTATCGCCATCGCATCGGTGCACCGACGTCCCCGTCGACGGCTCGACAGTACAGAGATACTCGAGGAGAAGCGACAAAGAGAAGAGCTGAGCTCACGCAAAAATATTCCAAGATTTTAACGACGGAGACGCGGCATCATTGTGTACATCCATGAAAAATAACAAGTTTGACTTGAAATTTCGTCGACTTTGATCTCCTTATCATCGAGCGCCCAAGATTTCTTAATTTTCAACCTTAACGAATGTCTTGAGGAATCGCTCTAAACGGAAAGAGTGTCACTTACAAAGAGGAGCCGAGCCCCCCTTCCGGGAGCATTAACGAAAATTTGATACTGGATTTTTAAAAGTGAAACCCACAGAGATTTTTATTAATAATGCGCGCCACTCTATAACCCACTTCCATAATAAACTTTTTAAGTAGCATTAAAATGAAAAGACGTATAAGAGCGTGAGGATCTTTAAATCATGATGTCATAGTTCAAATTCGTTACAATTGTGATACAACAAAAGAAGTCCGACACTTTATACATTATTTTCTTTCTACTGGAGGCTCCCGCTCGATGAAAAGTTTAAGAAAATACGGGTAACCGAACTTACGCAGTATAATTTTATTTATAAAGTAGCCGCTCCCTCTTGTAATTTAATTAACAGAATCAAAACATAACTTTAGATATGTTTCCAGCTGTCTGTGTAGGAGAATAAAAGCGGTGTTTATATACAGAGTTTACAATCCAATTTTCAAGTTATTCAAGATAAAAACTAAAATAAAAAAAAAGAAGTGATACTTTTTCCTTCCTTTTCCGTTATAAAACGGCATCTTTTTCTCGCTGCGTTTAATGCGCAATTTGTTGTAACAAGTTTTCCAATAAAAAACTTCTTCCTTTCGTACACACGTCTTTTTATTTCTCAGTTAAGGCTACTCAAACTTAATACCGTCATGGAACTTTATTAATAAAAAATTCCTCCCTTCTGCCCCGTAACCTCATATCTGTTTCTCTCCCGGTCATAAACGCCAATAATCATCGTAAATGTGTCCCTTAAAATAAACACAATGATTAACCGCCGCGCATATAAAATCGGTGGCGGTGCCATAATTTTAGAGGCAGAGAGGCAGAGGCAGTTTAAATAAAAGAAAGGCGTAGTACATTACCGAAACATGATTAGACACGAGTCAGGCACAGGGAGAGGTGGGGGCGGGGGGCGGGAGAGTTTAAAAGAGAGAGAGAGAAGAAGGGGCGGGAGAGTTTAAGAGAAAGAGAGAGAGAGAGAGAGAGAGAGAGAGAGTGGGAGGGAGAACTGCTCCTGCTGCTGCTCGTAAATACACCCTCCCAAGGTGCATGTAACTGCACGCCGCAAAAAAGAGAGAGTGAGCGAGAGTAGGCAAGCGTATAATAACCGCCGAACAAGTATTGCACCTACATGCCCTTGCAGCTATGACGAAGAGAGCAAGTGAGTGCGAGTGTGAGAGCGCTTCTACACCGGAAACTCTATTTTAACGTAATTGGACGCCTCGTCCCTCGGTGACGACGGCGACGCCGAGCCGCGCGCTCCCGAGGAGAAGACCGACGGCCCCACCTCACCCCTCCCCCGCCCATTCGCAGTTCGGATGCTGTGCCGTTGCGCTTTTTTCGACACTCCTTCTCATCCTCCTCTTTTACTGCCGCCTCTTCTGCTCTCCTGTTTTATCGAGGCGCGTGCTTGACATTTTTTGGACGACCGATGACAAATTCACGAGGGAGTTTTTCCCGCTCCCAGCGGATGATCACCGTGTGCAAGTCAATTCCTCTTAGGCCCGGAACTGAGCCAACTGATGACGGAGCACGACCTTTATTTGCCTAGCGTCGACGAAACTTGGAAATGTATTTAAATGGTTAATTAAGATTGCGCGCGTGGCCCGAATGCTGCTCGAGATTTTTGGGGCAAATTCTTGCGTACATCATCCTGTTCGCCGGATTCGCTGGATTCACCGGGTTCGTCGGGTTCGTCGGGTTCGCCGGGTTCGCTGGGCTAACCTCCCGAACCTTCGCACTTTGACCTCGCTTTTAAGGAGCGTGTATTTTGAAATACCGGCGGCAAATGATTAGGATCGGCTTCTCCTCGAGCAGCGAGTTAGCACGAACCGTAACTCTGTGGCCGCAGTGTAATTTACGGTTGGAAATACATTTTATTGTGCGATTGCGTTTTGTATTTTTAAACGGAACCGAGGATCTCGCGCCGAGAGATCTATCTACGGTTTTTTAACGAGTTGACAACGGATTCATTGCCTGCGAAGAGCATGACATGAGAAATTGACACGTGCGCTTCTGTCGTGCTACTGCTGCTTATATTTCTCAGCTGTAAAACATAATTAATAAACATCAAAAAGAATGTGGATGTTTGGATAATGTGTTCCACCGTCTCGTATTTCTTGGAATGGATGTAGATTATTTCACAGCATATATTTCTATACGTGTTTTCCTTACTCGTAAATGCATTTACATTACTTTACATTCCATATTCAGCCCATTTTTAGAATAATAATGAAACTGTAAATCTTGCTCGTTGTTACCACAATAAGAGTCTTTTCCCCCGCTATTTACATGTCTTTTCTTTTTTTTTTTTTTTTTTTTTTTTTTTTTTTTTTTTTTTTTTTTTTTTCTTTTTTTTTTATAATTGTGACCAGAGTTTATACATTTTGATGGAAAGGGCCTTTGAATTGTAATAAGGACCTCTTATCTCCCGTGCAATATGCCGTCTTTAAAGTAAAAGACTAGTACAAAAATGCTTTGTGCAGCTCCTCAAGCTCACTATTGTTTAAAAGCTCGTATAATTTATGTAAGATTTCGTTGTTACTTATTCATATGTTAAAGTAGAATCGTAATGCAATTACCATTCTACTTTTTTATTCAGTAGATTTTAAGATTAAATTTTCTTTCAAAATCGTCTCTTACAACAATATTATCGCTCACATTGAAATTTACTGTTGTACAAATTTTTTCCATGGTACCTCCGAACTAAAGCAGCTTCGACAGCGATTATATAAATTATGTACATTTTTCTGACAAAATAAGAACGCATTTGTCGGCAGTATAAAGAAGGCCATTAGCATGCGTTTTGAATAGGAGCAAATTCACGTTAATGCGAATGCACTTAATCAAATATATGTCAATAAATAATTGTTCATAACAAGATATGATAAATAAATTTTAATAAACAAGCCTGATTATCATTTATTCTAC
Source organism: Eupristina koningsbergeri (assembly GCA_018907245.1). Taxonomy (NCBI): domain Eukaryota; kingdom Metazoa; phylum Arthropoda; class Insecta; order Hymenoptera; family Agaonidae; genus Eupristina; species Eupristina koningsbergeri. Next base: position 1,760,296 of record JACCHV010000005.1, on the reverse strand, counting down.
AAAGGAATAAAATGCACTTTAAAATATTATGAAGATGTATGCCCCCATGAATTTAGGGATAAAGGAAAATAAAAACGAGTAATCGTGCAGAAGAAGAATAGTACATTCAGAATTGATATTTCAAAGCGGTAAAAGGAAAATATCATTTGAAAATAATACAGACAGCCTCGCGCATATTTATACTGTATCGAAATACACAAAAGTACGATAAATTTGCTCAGCACTTGAAAGCCGGGACGAGGGCGAGAGACAACAAGAGATTTACCCAGCAATTTCGTGGATATATAATTCCTGACCCCCAGTTAGCCATTTGCCCAGCCTCTGTCCAGTCGGTAGGAGCGTCCTTTTAACAAAATCATTTCGCCACTCATCCTTACCTCCTCCTCCTCCTCCTCACCCCTCCACCCACGCACAAAAAAATCTTAAGTGGCCATTCATGGGGCGTCCATTCATGTGGCTCCAGTGTCCGGTCCCCTTGACATTCGATCCTCTTTCGCGGGAGGTGAAAATTTATGAGGCTTCCCGGAAAGTCCTTTTTCGGGATGCGCACCGCCCGGCTAATTTATTACCAAACTTGCACGTATATACGCTCACCTACGACGGAGGGGGTAGGGGGAGCGGTTTCCCTGCGTTTTTCCATTTTCACACGATCCATGGATTTTCAATCGACTGCGGCTCACCTTTCCTGTGTGCGTGTAAGCGCGTGTTCGCATCAACAAGTTGTTAAGGGAGCCTGTACGTGTCCAACCGCCCCCTTCCCGCGCTCCTTAGGACTTTTTTTTTATTTTTCAATTTTTATTCTTTTTCCGAGCAATTGTAACTTTCTTCACGCTCCACTCGAGGTTTGTCGAATAAATATCGTAGCGCTACTGACGAATAATTTTATTAGTACAGTCCAATGAATACCGCGATTCTTCATCATAGCTATGACGAATCGACCTTTCAAAATTTGTCAGCTTGTATTTAGCCTGAGAGCTTGGTATTATATCGTCACAAGCTGGATATTTTATATTGGGAGGATTAAAAAAACATTTTAAATATTTATAGAATATGGTTTTTGTTGATCGCCCTTCATATTTCTCCCTCTGTCTCTCTCTCTCTCTCTCTCTCTCTCTCTCTTTTTCTCTTTCTCTCTCTCTCTCTCTTTCTCTTTCTCTCTCTCTCTCTTTTTCACTTGTCATCAATGATTAATTTCGAAAAAACTTTGTGATCCTCTGAAATTTAAAATATTTAAAAAATTGTTAGGAATATTTCGCATTCGCGTCGATATTTCAATTTCAATTTTTGGTGAACATGGCCTCCATGCTTTTCCTCTGTGCAATTTACTTTAAAATTATTACTATAATACGGAGGCATAACGTGAAAAAGCACATTTTGCGCAGCATTTGCTACTAAAATTGTACAAAATTCACCGCAACTACAAGGCAAAATCATAGTGAATGGCTAATGTAAAGTTATGAATGCAAAATAAAATGACAAAAATGTTCGCTTTTCCACAAAGACCGTATTGCATAATATTAAAAAAAAAGCTGTATGATAATTTTTCCCTACTGCAAATATATTTTGTTGCCTGGATAATGCAATTATAATACAAATTTACGAATAGTAACAAAGTGTAGTGCGCGCATGATTCAAAGATACTTAGAACTTGGAAAATGAATTTATTTCTATACGCCAAGTTTTAGTGTAGTAATGCACTATAAAACTAGAGTAAAAAAGTTTGTTCTCCAACATACAAAGTATTTTATAAGTGTAATTTACGTCAAGAAAACTTGTCATATAATTAAGCTTAGTTTTCGAAGAATACAAATTAATTAGAATTGAATTACAGTGATGATTAAATTAACGACTGCGTAACGAGTTGCTTTTTTTCGACAACAGGTGCGCGCATGTCTCACAATTCGTTAATTAATTTGCAAATTCGAGCGGCAACATCGGAACAAATTACACGCGCGCGACTATTTGCGATTTAAAGTCCGCAGCACTGATTTATAAGCAGCGAATTACAACAAATCCTTAACGAGGGCAAATGTAGGTTTATCGTGAAATGAAGTCGTCAATCCAAAGCTATTGATCATAAACGAAAAGGAAAAAGCAATCATGAACACGACACCAGTTAAGCCAACAACAATCAATCAAAAATCGCGCGTTGCGGGGATTACGTATGTACGTGTGTGCGTGGGGGGGATGGGGTGGGTGGGAATGGGTTGTGGGGTGGAATTGCCCGGCGAGTGACTCATCGTCAATCCTTACTCGCGCACGTGAAAGAGATGCTTAAAAAGCATTAGGCGGCATTAAATTCCTGGCTAATACACTTGTGCTCGAGAACGGGCAGCAGCAGCCGGATTTCCCGCTGCACCGCAAAAAGGTCGTTAACGCTCTCATCGCCCGTGCACGCGAGTGAAAGAGTCCGGGTACCGCAGGGGAGAGAAGGTATTAAAAACTAGGGGCGGGGGGTTGTAGGGCTAATACTAGCTGGATGCTGGCCGTCTTGATCCACGGGCGGGCGCCCCTTCGAGGAGAGTCTCGGGGCTCATGCACGCTGGGAGTAATTTTATTTGACAAAGGCAATTCATCGGTCATCTTTTTCTTTCTCTCTCTCTCTCTCTCTCTCTCTCTCTCCCTCTCTCATCCCGGGAGTACCCGACAAGCCGGAATCGAAAGGCGGCTTGTCAGGAATCATTTCACGCGCTGGTGGGCCGACGCCATCTCCGTCGGTTCAGCTGCTTTTCTGCGGAATCCGCCGACAGTGCGTATGTGTGCATGGAAGCTAGAGAGAGCACAGACCGATAAAGACGGATGGATGCTGTTTATTCGCCGTGTAAAGCGGGACGAGGACGGGAGATGCGATTGGCTGCGGCGCCACACGAAGGGAGAGAGAAAATTAGAGCGGCGGCGAGGGTGAGCAACCGAGAGAGAGAAAGAGAGAGAGAGAGAGAGAGAGACGAGGGTTGTTGCACTCTAACACCGACTCTTGTTGCTGTCTCATCTCCACTTCTCTGGATCTGTTTATCTCTGCGTGTATGACGAATTCATCCTCAGAGATCAGATCTAATTGCAGCGCCAGTAAATTTCTTTTTATTTTCCGGGGCGCTGACAGCAAGTGCGGCTGTGGCCATCCCCCGTTCCCCAGTTTGCGCCCGTTGTTTCGGATTGTTGTGGCGAAATTAGTGATAGATGAAGGCTTAGTCATCTACTTTGTCAGCAGGAGGGAGGATTTTTTGATCGATCGGCGAATCTGATTTATCCGGGCTTTCCGAATTCACGAGTTCCTGGCTTTGCGTGTGCACAGGCTGCGTCGTCCTTTCAGCCTCGGTCTACCACTGGACAACCGAGGTGAAAGGTCCAACACACCGAACGAGCTGTTGACGACCTTTTTCCATTATCGAACGACGCGTTACCACCTCGATATAAATGGTGTAAAACATCTCAATTACGTTCGATCTTTTATCATGATATGCAAAAAAGAAGAGAGAGAAAAAAAAAAGATAGAAAGAAAGAAAAAAAGAAAAGGCAAATTATGTTCGTTAGCAAACTTTGTGCTGGTCGTCGTTGTCGTTGTCGTTGTCGTTGTCGTTGTCGTTGTCGTTGTCGTCGTGTGGTGGTCGATAGTTTGCGGGAAATAATAATGGCCCGCAGGTCTTACAACCCCTTCCTAATTATTCATTGCACATATTCATAGCGCTCGAGAATCAAATGCACCTCTGAAAAAAGGAATCGGGGGCACGTATCACAGGGAACAGGATATATCATGGCACAGAGGTTCGTTCGAGTAGGACAAATAGGAAAAAAGGGTCGTTAAAGTCACCCCTTGCATGCGGATCAGTCGCTCGTAGCGATTCTTGATCAGACACAATGCGAGACATCATTTTTTCGTGCTCCCTATTATGATCGTCCACACCATTTCCTCTCTCGCTCTCGATCTGCTCGACGTCTTCTTTCCAAAGGACCTAACACATAGGATTAGGTCGCTGGGGAATGGCAAAGTAAAGACGCGGAGATACGAGAGGGATGAGCGGAAAAAAGAGAAATATAATAGAGTGAGGATTAAGTGTCCGGGGGTAGGAAGCAAAATGCGGGGCGCGAGAAGAGCCTTTGGAGGGCTGTTACATGCTCATTGCTCGCGATTCGTCATCGTCATTGTCCGCGTGCATCGCCCCTTCCTTCGGGAACGTAAGTCCTCGAAAGGGAGGCGGCTCGCGCAGACCCTCGACCCCGGTTCCCAACAATGCGTCGCCGAACCAGGTGGGGTTGTGCTCCAGTTGTAGGGCGCTACGGCTACCTGGGACTCTTGAGTGGCTTTGTCGGGGAGACGCACGCGTATCCAAGGAAGCCGAACACGGGATCGAGCTTCCTCGTGGAAAGGAAGAAGAAGCAACATCGCGGATCAAAGAAACATTAGGAGTAAATAAAGGCGTAAAGCCGAGCGCCAACGTCGTCGTCGTCGTCGTCATCGTCGAGACGCTTCCTTTACATTTTTATTTTCCTTTCATTTTTTCGATCCTCTCACGTCTACCGGGCCATTCACTCGGCTCCGGAGGAGGCTTTTCTCCTCTCTCCACAGGCAGTCCGTCCCGTCAATATTTTCACTTTGCTCGCGCGCCTCTCCCTCTCACTCCCCCTTTTCTCTCACTCCCCCTTTTCTCTCTCTCTCTCTCTCTCTATCTCTCTTTCTCTCTCTCTATCTCTCTCTCTATCTATCTCTCTATCTATCTATCCATCTATCTATCCATCTATCTATCTCGTTCTCTCTTTTAGCCTCATCTGTCGAGGTACCGTCGACGGGGCGTACACACACGCTTGTATAAACGGATGCTCGACTACAAATTTATGCACTTGGAGACGTTTTATTGTGGAGTGAGGAGGAAGAGTATTTCCCTTCCTAGTCTCCTTCTTATATTCGTCGTCGCCGGCGTTTTCTTCCTTATTTTTTATTTTCTTTTTTTGTTGTGCGCACGTGTTATATATACACGGGGACACGAGGTAAATATTGTATAAGTTTCGTGTATGTAGATATAATATGTATGCAAGATGGGTGGCGGTGGAATAGAGTGGAAAATAATGGAATTCACACGAACATTCAGTGACGGTACACAGAAGCGATAAAGGGCCTCCTTTCTTTCGACTCTATCTTCTCCTCCTCCTCGTTGTTTCCATCTCCTTTCTCGACTCCTCTCTCTTTCTCTTTATCTACTTTTTTGACGAGCCGATATTTAAAATTTTCAAAGAAAAATAGCTTGTAATCCACACTGACGAGGAATCCATTGAAAGATAATTCCTTATCCGATCATTGTTCGAAAATCCGGTATGTAGGAGACATCATTATAGCGATGATGGCCCGCCGTTGAAACCTCGTTGCTCTCCCAGAATGTCTTTCACGAAATAATGCACGATATTTCCGCTTGAGTAATGCACCTTCAAAAGGAAAGTTTTTAAGAGAAGGCAGAACGGTTAAAAGGAGAAAATAAGGAGGGAGGAAGGAAACGCGGCACCAACATTCTGCGTACGAGCGGCCAGGAAGTGCAACGGCTAACTTACGTATATTCCTGTACGTGCAGGATTTATCGAAAAGTTTGTCTATTGCTTTCCAAAGTCTGATGCTCAGCTTTCCCACCCTCTTCCACACTCTCTAACTCTCTCTTTTTCTCTTTCTCTCTCTTTTTATCTTTCTCTCTCTCGCCCCCCCTCTCTCTCTCTCTCTCTCTTTCTCTCTTTCTCTCTTCGCTTTCTCTTAGTCTCACTCATTTTTTTTCTCCATGTTGACTTTGAAAGTTGTAGCGTATGCGCAAATAAACGTTTGCGTTTGCAATTTTAATTGTTCGATCAATCCCTCTTCAAAGTTTCCGCTACTCAAGTGGACTCGGCTGTAAGCATCGAATTGGAGAGAAAGAAAGTGGCATTTTCCTCGCTTGTTTTCTCATTGGCAGGCAGAAGCTGGTGAAAATGCGTGAAAAAAAGGCAGGCGCACAATGTCGATCCATCAAACGGCAAAAAGGGCGAAGAAAGAAATTCCGTACTTGTGCTACTCTCTGCTTTTTCATTTCTTCCTCTCTCTCTCTCTCTCTCTCTCTTTCAACTCTGTACATCTTGTCTATACATTTTCTTTATTCTGCTGGCCCCGTATTTGAGTTTCTGTTATGTATCTACGAACCTGAACAACCGTTAATACTGTACATAATTATTCTTTCAAGTTGCACAATGTGTATTTTAAATTCAATTGAAATAATGTTTGCATTCGACATTATTTCACATTATCTCGAGTATCTTCTTTCTTAATTATTATCTTTATTTATTTTAAATATTCGCCATTCATATGACTTAATCTAATAGGAATTATCCTTTATCCGGGGCGATTCAATTTATATTAAGTTGCGTTCTCGAATTTATGAAGCAAACTTGATACTAATCTCATTATATCCGAGAAATCTATTTAAAATTTAAGTTGTGAGATTATTGAAATCGTATACTTTTATTAAATTTGGGGAATTTTTTAGTTTGGAAAAATTGGACTATCGATTCGTGCCCTGGTATAGGCATGGAGAATTGTTATGAAAATCATAAATATTCAATTTTTTGAATAAACACGTGACAAGGCCGATGTGCGTCGAGCGCATCAGACCAAACAATCGCAACTGTGGTGAGAAAAAAGATTATTTCAATCTCTCGTGGATAATAAATAATAAAGCAAACGTCATTCCTGCACGTTGACGATTCCCGAACGTGATTACAGTTTTCATAACGAGTCTCATACAATTCTCCGCGCGTTAACTAAAGACTCTGGAATATTCGTTCGTATGTGCATTGTGGCGAGTGAGGGAAAAAAGACGTCGTCTTCCTTCCTCCTTTCATTGAGTGGCGAGCTGGGCTGCAGGTCATTAACAAACGCATCCGAGCGTTGGTCGTCTCCTCGAACTCCCGCGCCGGGTCTACCGCAACCCAACTACCGGGAACTAAATGCAGGCACAGCGTGATTGTGCACTACACATGGAATGACACACGAGTTGAGACCCGACGGGGAAGTGATTGCGTTAAAAAGAAAATGACCCTCGGTAACCCAGATTAAAGACTGAGAGTAAAGAGAGAGAGAGAGAGAGAGAGAGAGAGAGAGAGAGAGAGAGCGACGGCGAGGCGAAAGCCCTTTCACTTCATCAAATTACCAATTGCCGGCGCGCATCGCCTCTTTTTTCGCAAGAACTTCCGATTTTTCTATTGATGGATGGGAAGAGATGGGATGGGATGAGATGGGTTGGGATGGAATGGGATGGGATGCATCGATACGAGAATTCCTTTCCATCACGCGAAACCCTGATGGAGTGAGTGCCAGGGAGGTGGGTGGGTGTATTCTTCGGGGAGCAGCCGACTCATGGAGATGAAATGAAATTTCTAATAAGCTTTTCGCAATTACCGCGACACTCTTTTCGGACGGGTGGGGGAGGGGGAGGGGGCGCGAGAGAAATTGAGGAGAAGGGAAAGCGCCAGCCGGGCGTGAGGAAAAAGGAACTTTTGACAGGATGCGGATCGCGCGCGAGCGATTATTCATCGGCCGACAAACAGCGGAATAATTAACGCCGAGTGAGCGAACAACCCTTGCCGGCTTCAAACGGCAGCGAATAATCCGCGTTGCGCAGCGGCGCCCGTTTTTCTTCATCCCCCATCGGCTCTCCCTCGAAACGCAATTACTGACGCAAATTTCTCGTCCTCGGGTAAAGAAGCCGCCCCCGCGCAATGAGCGGGATTAGGAGGGCAGTGCGAGAAAAGGGTTGAACACGACGTGCCCCGAGCGGTAATTGGACGATTGAGCCCGCGTTTGATGTTGATCGCGCGGGCGTAAGCGCGGGTGGTGCGTTTGACGTCGACGAGGCGCTTGCGCGATCCCTTGTATACATATATATACATGTATATGTACAACATCCCGATACTCATACACACACACACACACACACGCGCGCGATGATGATGATATCGATTCATCGCAGCTTCCGCCCTCGAGGATGAGAAATTAAGATGCCGGCACTCGATACCCTTGTGGTGCGCGGGTTGGAGAAATTTACAGAATTGCGACCGACAGATGTTGTGGATTTGATTCGGATAAAATAATCCTTTATCGGTGGCGGTGGTGGCTGAGTCTCCCGCCAATGACGCATCAGCGCCAAACAGTCCCACTAAACATCGCAGTAAATTGTAATTTAATAATTAATAAAGGGCGAGCTCTAAGTCTCGGCTCCATAGAAAGTAAGTCGGAGCCAGTGGGGGTCCAGTCGCCGGCGAGTGAAAAGAAAGCGGGCAAGTGCAGTGGAAGGAAAAAGACAGCGGCCAGATTGAAAGAGAGCCCCAAAGGAAAGGAAAGGAAAGGAAAGGAAAGGAAAGGAAAGGAAAGAGAGATGAAGCGGTGAATGGAGATATAAAGCGAGCAGACCGAGGAAAGCCATATTTGGCGCGGAGGGAAGGGGTCAGAGAATAGCAAAGGCGAGTGAGACGGAGAGACTGTCGAAGACGGTCTCGTTGATTAGTCTCCCCTTCTGATGTTGATTATCTGCTATCCGAATATCCGGCGCTCAGGAGGCTTTGCGGGGGCTGGGGGTCTTTATGGTAATCCTTACAACGAATCTGAAATTAATGTCACTATAGTAATACGTTTTCGGAAATAACTCTCTCCCTCTCTCTTCAATATTAATTTAACTGGGCGCCCGAGAGAGCAAAAGTCTGCTTTTGACGCGCTATACGATCGGCTGCGCCCTGACAAAGCCCCACGTTTATTGTTATTATTGTACGTAGCTAATAGTCTTTGTTGAATCACGTCGCGGGGGCGGGCGTTAATCGTTAAATATATGCATCGTTTAACGGTCGTGGAGCGCGACGAACAATGTGCCGCCATCGCAAAAATACAACACACCCCCATCCTCTACCTGTGCTCTCGCGAAAATTGCTGTCGTCAGCGCGGAAAACGCACACCGCATGGCGCGCACATAAAAACGGCGGGCGCTGGACCAGTCTTTTCCGAATTTCAGGCTCGGATCGTTCTCCAGCCTCCATTTCCTCGTGTCTCTCTTTCTATCTATCTATCTCTCTATTTAGGGAGACAGAGGGAGAATCCGAGACATGGAAGAGGTGCCACGCAATATACGTTTAATAAGACACTCGGAGATTTTGCGGAATTACTCGAGCCCGCGAAGGGACTCCACTCCACTCCACTTTCCCAGAGTGGATTAGAGCGATGGCACTTTTCCAGCGGCGTTTTATGGATGTGTCGCGCGCTCGTGAAAATTTCCATTTGGGTGAGTATAGGCGCAGCTCGTGCAACGGCAACAGCTGTGCCTGGCTTTTATTTTTTCCTGCGCCGCCTACGATTTCGCGATCGGAATTACTTCTTGTTTGCAGCGCTCGAAGTCGGAGAGTAACCAAGAATAAACGCGGGGGGCGTGTGAGAACTCGAGGCGCAAATGAAACTCGAGTTGCTGCAGACCTCATTTCCTTAAGACGCAGGAGGGAGGTTGCGTTAAGGCATTATTGAACGTATTTTTTCTCGATATGAAAGGATGCGCGCCACTCTGGTGATGATATTCAAGAGCTCTCCTCGAATTTCCCCGATTGCACGATACTTTGTACGAGGAGGTATGTTTCCGTCGGAAAAAAAAGAAGGAAAAGAAGGAAAAGGTTTACATGCGCTGCTCTAAGAAAATTATATAAGAATATGTAAAAATTGACAAATTGAATTGGACGCATCCGCATTGAATATGGATTTTCCTGCTTAGTTTTCATGTGCATGCTTAAGTAACCGCCGTCAGCATTCGAATGTTGGCTCCGATCAAGATAAAGAGCCCGAGGAGCGCGTCGGCAATACAAGTCCATCCATCCGTGGCTGATTAACAAAAAGTGGGCTGCGATCGTTATCGATAATGGGACGTACGTCGTCCGGCAATTGAACAGCGATGGGCTAATAAACGTCCGATGTGCGCGCGTTCGCACGGCAACGAACGCCACGGCACAATCATTGTCGACCGAGCGTTAAGCGCGGACGCACTCCGTGAAATTATCACAAACGCACTGTGACTCACGTGTGCGGGGGCCGGGGGCGGGGGGCGGGCGGGGGGGCCTTAAAGGAAATGCCGATGGGCGTCTGGCAGAGTCGAGGTCATCGGGGGTGCGAAAATAGCGCTTCGCCGGATAATGAATTTGTTCCCAAGTTTAAATAGTCCATGGTCCAAGTGTGCAATACGCGGTGCAGCCGCCCTTTCAACTCGCTTTAACGCTGGAAATAGTTCAGCCGGGAGCGGATACGGAAAAGTCGACCGCGGACGGACGGACGGACGAACGGACGGACGGACGAACTCCCAGCCTACGCTCCCTCAAGTTCGGATGTTCGAGAATATCTGCGTTTAGCGCAGGATCATTTGCGCCAGGACCAGAAAATTTTATCTCATTACAAGGATATATGGTTGCCCCCCTCGTCCCGCTCTGCGGGAGAGCTAAAAAGTGGACTGCAGCCTTCGAACGTGTAGAATTCATTGTCTGTTCAAGCTGAAATTAACGTCGTTATAAAAGTACGGTTTATGAGAATTTTATCGTTATTATTATTATTATTATTATTATTATTATCATTATTATTACCATTATCATCATCATCATCATCATCATTATTATTATTATTATTATTGTCGTTATTATTATTATTATTGTCGTTATTATTATTATTATTGTCATTATTGTTATCATTATCATCGTCATCCTCATTATTGTAAGGGCGCACAGGATTTCACGAGCATTTCCAGATATTTCGTTTGCCGGACCACGAAAATAATTAACGTCGGCGAACAAATGAATTAATCCACAAGCGTGAAATATTTTTCCGTACATTTTTCCATTAATTCGTTCATGGAATTCAGAGGGCGCAGTCTTAAATCATTCCGGGATAGCTTGATTAAACAATGCATATAAATTAAAATTCAGACGAACAAAAGTTGGGGCGATTAAAAGCATTGAAATTGGTCGTGTGCGGGAATTCCGGGAGAACAGCGATGACATTTCGCGAAAATTCATGTCACCACGAGGAGCGATAATATCGCAAAACGACCGTTTCCACGCGAATTTCGGTTCCCAACATCTGACAGCCCTTAATCGCCGCGTTAAGGGCTCCGATGAGAGTTGCGTGTCTTTCTATAAATCTGCGGTCCTTCCGCGAACTCCTATCTGGCGATCTGGGTCTATATCCGTCCGGGCGAGGGGAAGTCTTGGCTTACCACGAAGTAACCATAGTTCTAAAGTCGTCGCGAGCGACTTCCGGCCTCCGCGGAAGTCGGTCCGCGAGTCTATATCGGGCGTTCGGCAGCGCTGGCCGTCGCTGCTAATTGACGATTTTGCGCGAGGCAATTATCGGGGGTAGCAAAGCGGGGTGTCGAGCTAATTAATGGGCGTAAATCTTCACCCTTTGGCCCTTTTCGGTGGGGTTCGGGCCGCGCCCCGAGATTTCGGATCGACGGCTAATTGTGAGTTAGTGCGCGCGGAGTCACTCGCGGGGACGGAGCTTTGATGGTGCGTCGAGTCCACCCCCGCGCGGATATTTATGGTGTAAGCCCGGCGTGTCATATTGAAAGGGAGGAGAGGCGCACGCGAGTCCGGCGGTAAATAAAATTACGGCGATTTCACGCGAGAGCAAGGACGTTTGAGGAAGAAGGGGGCGGGGGTGGAGTGGGTTGGGGTGGGGGCGGGCCGTGTCGAGGTGCCGTTCTCGAGGAATTAACTCACGCGCGAGCATTATTAGTTTTGCGCCCCGAGCTAACCCATATACGCTGCGGCGCTACCCTCCCCCCCCCTCCCCAGCTCTCCTCCTATCTTTTACTGTCCTACACTTTTACTGCCATTTTTAATGAAAGTGAGATAATGGCCTTTTTCCAAGGTTATAGTCAATACACTTGATAGCTAATCAAAGGGCATTATAATGGTTTTCATTATTTCGTCGAAAGAGAGCTTGAAACGCCGACAGTAAACCGCCGGTGTTTGTTGACGCTATTCCTATTCCTATTTCTATTCCTATTCTTATTCCCACACCGATTTTAAAATTATCGCACCTACTTATTCTTTTATTATTAAATGGAAAGTAAAAAGCGTACGCATTCTGCGCTCCAAATGCCTATTAATGGAAAACTCGAGATAAACAAAAAAGCTCCGAGAATAAATACGACACTATTCTAAATGCAGCATCCTTGATTCGCTATAAAATTATCAAGAGCTTTTTCTAAGTTTGGGAATGTTTGGGACGTTAAGTGTCGAGTGGGGTAAAAATATTTGAAAAGCGTTTCAACATGTTGACTAACACTGACAAATGTCCCAAATGAAGGTAAAGTAACGTAAATACGTATACGCGTTTTTCAAGCCAACTTGCAAATGTAGTTTGGTAAATACTAGAAATCATTTTAATCATTTCAGGGAAATTCTATCTTTTCGTTAAAGTTTTCGGAATCCGAGGATCCTAATAACAAAATTTAGCAATTCCAAATCCATAAACCAAGTGCACAAGAACACTTTCCAAAAGTTTTTCTTATCGTGTTAGTCTGTTTTCTTGGTATCCGAGTTCTGCACTCGTGCCTTTCCGCCGCACCACAATGGATTAAAATGGTTTTTTTATGAAAAGAGCCCCAATATAATGCACGTCAAAAGCATTGCTGAAAACGAAGAAGAGTATTTATGGAATGGATGGAAAAATAAATTCACAAAGGAAGAAAAATAACATACCGCTTTATGACGACAGGGATAAGAAAAATCACGCCAAGATAAATAAACGATGGAAGAAAAGGCAAGAGGGGGTCTCGAAGTGCAGGCCGTCGTCCAGAAAGAACCCTCGAGTCGACGATGGCCCCAGGACATGCAACTCCAGGTTTCGCTTTCGTCCACCCACGCGGTGGGGCAGGAGGGCGCTGGCATTTGCGTAATTTTCTCGCACCCCCACGGAGTAGCCGTCTCCAACTTTGCAATATCGAAGCTCGCCTTCAGAAAAATATTGTCTCACATGTACGTAGCCGCGAATTCCCCAAAGTTTTCGAATGAAGATCAAATAGGGGTGGGTGGGGTAAGTAGCGCGTGCGCTCTTGGGTCCGTGACCAAAGGTGAGACGAGTCATAGCGGAGGTCGAGTGCAAGAGCAGGAAAGGACACGGAAGGAGAAGGAAGCGCCCAATGAAAGCGAGAGAGCCGGGGGGGGGGCGAGTGAGAGGAGGAGAGGATTTTCGCGGTGGCCTCATTTTCTTGCAACTGTGGTCGAGTGCACCCACACCCACCAGCAGTCACGCATATGTATGTACGGTTGCGCACGAATGCATACGTTACCTGCTCATATCTATACAAATACGCGGCTAATGCATGTCCGTAGGCACGGGCATGCATTTAGGGTAGTGCAACAAAGAGAGAGAGAGAGAGAGTCGAACAGACAGAGCCGCCAAGCGTTTCTGGCTCCTTCCTTCTCGTTCCTTCGTCCACCGCTCCTTCCACTTCTAACCTTCTCTCTCTCTCTCTCTCTTACTCGCTCTCACTCCAGACTGCCATCTCTCTGCTTTCAACTCCCGCGCGTCTCGATATTGATCCGGCCAAAGAGGGAGTGAGAGCGAGAGAGAGAGAGACGTTGCAGCGTGACGCTCGGTTATTACTTTATGCCGTGTAGATGCAAGGGAGCAAGCCGATCGAGTGCGTCGTGCAAGCAGGTCTATGGCATAGTGCGCACTGTGCACTCCCTCCTTCCCCCCTCCTCATCCTCCTCGGCCATCGCTCCCTCCCTCCCTCCCACCGCAGCCCTCGCTCTCGCTCTGTCTCTCTTTCTCGCTCGCTCCTCCGCGTGCAGTGCCCTCCTTCGAGTCCTCCGATACTACCTAGACTCCCCCGCGATACAGTAGTGTCTCAATGTTTGTTTGCGCGCGTTTCGGTGCGCGTGCGTGTGCGCGCACATGCATGGCCAGTGCGGCCCGAGCGCAATGTAGTAGTGGTGGCCAAGTGCACAAGATACTCTGGCTTCCTCGTCTCCGACTGTCTTCCAATGTACATATGTCATGCTTATTATATATCGAGGATATCTCATTTGTTTCGCGACTCCGTTTGTGTTTGCCGCTGTGTTCGTGCGAGCACACACGCGGCTCTCTAGATGAAAGTTTATGGGAAGGGAGGTTATGTATCTCCTTGATGGAGCTCCGAATTTTCGTTATTTAACTTGAAGGATACTCATTGTTTCCAAAGTTTCCCGTATAGATGTTGCAGGACTGCCAGAGCCCACGAGATATTTTAATAACTCCTATTGGGAGCATTCTTTCGTCTCCCGACAACCATTCACTTTTCTATAATTATTTTCGCATTCCTTACTTTTTTTTATTGCTGCCAATTTCCCTTTTTCGAATTTTCAAGCAATGTTCTTGTTAATTTTTGTACTTTGTTTAGCTCGAAGCGTGATTAACTCCCCCCCCTCCCCCTCGACCCTCCGCCGACCCTGCCCTGCTTCGTCGTTGCCAATTGCTTTTTATTTGTATAATTTTTTTGAAAACAATATGATAGTGAAATGCAAACACAGTTATTTCATGATTATCTCGCCTTCGGAAGTCGTGTAAACCAACACATCCAATAAAATATTTTTGATCAATAGCGCCAAATTAAACGAATGGCATAACACGTTCTACTGTATTCCCGTGCATAAAATTAAACTAATATTTATTTTCGATGATACAATCGCTTTTCAAAGTTATAAATATTTATTTAGGCTTTCATGCGTGTATCGAAATGAATTAAAATTAAACATGACGATTGAATTCATTCTCGCACACTGATTATAAAAATTTTAAAACAGGGATCGCGTTGAAATTTATCAGGTGTATTCGATGTTGAAGCATAATGTTCTGTTATATAACCAAACGCGAGACAGATATAGTAGCTGGCGTGTATAAACTGAGAATGAAACGTTGGAAGGAAGGAAGGAAGGAAGGAAGAAAGAAAACAGAAAGAAAGAAGGAAAGAAGGAAAGAAATAAAGAAGGAAAGAAAGAAGGAAGGAAAGAAAGAAAGAAGGGTATAACGTCGGAGACTCGGGAGGCAAAGTTCGAAAAATAGCGAGTCTCTTCTTCGGGCCGATCTCTCGGGAAATTGCAAAAGAGATGATTTCAGAAATTGCAAGAGTCAAGGAAGACGACGGAACTCGAGAGGACGTCCGCGAGCTCGTGATACGGTGAACACGACTACATTTTTAATTCACTCGGTCCAGGGGGTCTTCGCCCTGTATGAATGCACACGGACACGGGTGCGCGGGCGCGAACGTACCCACACGCGCGCACAGACGGAGGCGAGTTAATTTTTCAAGAATAGAGAGCGCGCGCGGAGGGGGGGAGGGGAGCCGCCGCTCCGGGTCGACAAGTTCGCGACGTTAATTTAAAATTTCAAAGGGGCGAGATTCGCGTTCGCCCCCGAGACGAGACGCCGCCGCCACCCTTCGACAGTCACGCGAGCCTGCGATTTTCCGAATAACATTCGGTCTCTTCTTTATTCGAACAAAGGGGTAGTAGAAGCGACTCACGAGACTCGGAAAAAATTCTGCCCTTAATTAAATTCGGCGCGGACGATTTTATTTAAACGCACTCATTGTGCTTCCTCTTTAATGAAATCGCTAGTCGTCGGGACGATTGTTTCTCGTTCGTGCACTCGATTGGCCCCACAAATTAAACAAAGGGACCGAGGAGTCGGAAGCCGTTGCTTTTTTTGTTTCTTTTGCTTTCCCCCTTTTTCGCCGATGGGCGGTTATTTCGGACTTCGACAACGCATGACTAATTGACTCGGGAACTTAACAACGAGTCTCGCCCCGTCAATTGGATGATTGCGCGACCCGCTAAGTAATTTTTTGCTATTCGCGGAAGCTCCAAAGCAGCCTGCCTCAGTCTCTCCTCCTCCTCCTCCTCCTCCTCCTCCTCCTCCTTCTGGCTGAACGCCCAGCCTCTTCCGAGGCACTTTATCATTTTTTCCTTCGCTCCCCATCGCTTCTTTTGTTCTTCTTCTCCCCTTGCCGCGGTTAAAAATACGCTCGAAAATGCTCGCGTTCGCGGTCGCTTAATTTTGATTATACCTCGCTGCACCCCGGGCGCTTTTAACATTTCGTCGAGTCCGCGGGGAGGGAGTGGAGAGGAGGAGGAGGAGGAGGGGGGAGGGGGTAAGTAGGGGAGTCCTGCGACCCCATCCTCTGGAAGACGTCACCGCGCCGCGTGTGTTTACATTAGGAGGCGAGGCGCGTAGGTGGATTGATTTATTCATCAGGGCCGGGTCGCACATATATTTTTAACGCATCCTTTCCCTTTGCATAGGCTGCCGTGGAAGGAATATAAGTGTGCATTTTGCCGGGGCAATGAGCCGACTCCCTTTGTGTCGATACGTCTACGTATCGCCGAGGAGGACGCTCTCGAATTCGACTCGGGAGCATCTACATAGTCGTAGTCGTCGTCGTCGACGTCGTCGTCGTCCTCATCCTCGTCGTCGTCCTCGTCGGGAATAAAACGCCGTCGTATAAAAGTGACTTTATGAATATGACTTAAGCGAGGATCCCCGGAACTACAAAAAGAAATTACTGAATTTCGGATTATCCCCTTTCCTCTTTTACCGTTTTTACCTTTTTTACAATGATACAGGCCCTCGGTATATTTTGTCGGAATTAGCATAAGTAGGCACTTGGGGTACATGTGTTTACATCGAGAGCCGCTCCAAAGTCCGGCAATTTTCAAGTTTAACTAAAAAAGTTTGGGAGTGCTGTATTTAATAGTTTCCTTAAGCCGGCGCGTTACACGAGCAATCGATAATCGATGTAAGCGACAAGAAAAATGCTAATCGCTTCCGATGCTTTAGAACGTTTTGAAAACTTTCATTAAAATATGTTTAATACCGGCACGTAACCCCGAGCTGCTGATACACGTGTAAAGTTTTCGACTTACATCATACTGAAAAATAAATTGACTGTAACTTTGGCTATTCCTCACGCGTCGATACTCGGTGCATCTCGAAACACTTTGAAAATCTGAATGCAAATAAAAAAAGAATGGGAAAATGTCGGGCTAAATTTTAGCAAGAAGTCGTTGGAAAGTTAAATAAGCCGAAGTAAAAGAACGCGTATTTATCAAGCACAACAGAATGAAATATTGCGCGAATCCACCAGCAGCTTTTCCTTTCATTATAAACAGACGTTATCTCATTCTGTATTCTGCAATTAATTTTAATTATACACGGGAATTCCATTCAAGTATTTATACGTATAAGAGCTAAATGTGATAACGTTGAGAGCCATGTTCGGAACTTCCTTTTGCGCTTTCAACGGAATCATTTTTAGTAGACTACGCGCGTTGCCCTCCTCGCAAACGTATATATCGGCTTTTTCCGCACGACATAAAACTAAGTCAAGCCAAAGATGAGAGATAAAAAAGAGACGAGTGCGTGTTTATAGCTGCAAGTATTCGAGATTGTGTAGTGTATAGCGTATTCCGTACACCCTATACCCTGTAGCCCAAACCCTATACGACCCTTTCCCCCGGCCCCCGCCCTATACCGGGAATGAGCAAAAGGGGGAAGGGCTTCACGCTGATCGCGAGGCTCCAAAAATAAAAGTCCCGCGAGTGAGAAATCACCGCGTGCTGTTGCATCGAGGAATGCCGAGGGGAGAGGGGGAGAGTGGGAGGGAGGAGGGAAGAGGAGACGAATGATCCTCATCTCTAATATTTAAAGACCGAGGCTCGACTGTCTCATTTGCGTGTCCGAGCGTCCCCCACATGTGCGAGGAATAAAAATAACGGCGCTAAAACTTTTCCGCGAAATCCCGAAAACCAAACACGCCCAACGGTGCCATCTGCGTCCGTCGGCGCGTGTCCGGCGATATTGCGAGGAGCTGGCGGATGCTGCGGATGGAGAGCCGCAGCATCCGTGGCTCTCTATGTTTTTGCTAAGCCCTGCGATACAACAACTGTCGATGCTGCTGCACCCGAGACAACGGCTGCACGATAAGAACTTTATTTAATTTCTTACGGGGCATTACCACTTGCTTATACCGCTCTGCTGGGAATGATAAGATACCGAGTTTATTGGGATTCATGAGGCGACGACTGTGTTGCCAATCGCTGTAAATGTCGGTTCTTCAAATTCATGCATTTCATCCGTTTAGTTGACAGAGCAGCGCAATGCTTGGAATATAGATGAAAAGAGAGAAAGGTAAATAATGGCGCTTTCGTGATTGAATAACTGCTAAAGTATCTTTGCGCGGGTCAGAAGAAGAAGTAAACTGGATTCAGCGGCCACGAATGGAAATTGTGCAGACAGCAAGGCAACACAATGGCCGAAGGTTAGCTAAAGCTTATTTCGACGATGTCCGTGGGAATAAAGGAAAGGGAAAAAATAAGCTCCGAGATTCGACGTAAAGCTGGAAAGATCAGGATTACTTTTCCCATAAGTATAGAAAACCTAAGAAGATTATATTATATAAAATCGTCCATTGTGTGAAGATGGTGACAATGATAATGACGGTGCGCCCCACTCTATTCTGCTCCGATAATTGATTATTGGAAGAAATGGTGGACATTTGACTAGTCGGATTATTAAGCGTTACAAAATCTATTCTCTCTTTGAAAAAAAAATTCAAAGTTCATTAAACTATTAGGCTCTTGTGAGCTCTCGAAGGCTCCGATTTCAATCAAGCGTATACGGTTACATGTGAAAACACTCCCCCCCCCCGCCACCCCAATCTCGTAGGAAAAGTCATTATAAAGTGGAGACAACAACATCAAATTAACTATTGATTATTCCTAACTTGAATGGATAGCAGAAATAAAGATGCGAATTAAAAACAAGTGCTCTTCACATGGCATCTCTTAACCCAATAAATCATGATGACAGGATGATGAAACGTATTTTTCGGCTCGTCGGAACTACAGTTACTGGAATCCTAGGAGCTTACCTTTCTTTATTTTTGGGTGTATTTAATTCCAGTTTCTTATATATACAATTATTACTCGGTTATATTGCTACAAATACTTAATGTCGTAAAATAAGGAAATAAGGGGAGAATAAAAGAAAAAAAAAGAAAAAAACATAAATAAAAAAGCAAAAGAGAAAAAAATCGACAATTAAATATAAAGTTTTTGTTTCGTGTTTCTTGATTCCATAAAAAGATTGGTAGTCGTTGATGTGTATAAAAACGAAGCATTAAAAAAGCAAACGAAAACAATACTTTTTATCAAATCCAATTTGCACTAATATACGGATCTACGTAAAACTTTGAATTATTACAAATTGCGTTTTATTGAAATGAAAATAATGTACATTATTTTTCATTTATTTTAAAGTAAACGATGATGAATAAAACTTTTTTCGATATTAATGCGATACTTTATCGCCTATTTATTTAAAAAATTTGCATATTTTTTTATCTTCAACAGTGCACTCTGTTTTATCTCTTATTATAATTATGTATAAATCTTTCCTAGCATGAACAAATAAGATTAACTTTAAGCATTTTCAGTATAAAATTGTATCACAAGTGCATTTTTGCTTTTATTCGCTTCATAAATATATTTAACAAAGTACGAGGAAAAAATAGAGATACAACTATGAAAAATTGTTACCGTGTATTTTTGGATAAAAAATTATAAAAATAATCGAATGGACACCTCTTTTACGTGACGTCTTCATTATATTATATAAAAATAGTATCAGATTAGATAAAAAAAAAACTGTGCTGCGTTTAAAAATACACGTCATTATTCGCGAGTGACACGGCAGGCTCAAAGGAAAAATAAATCGGCAAAACAAAATGCGATAAGGATACAGAAAATTGGGTTAAAAGCATGTTATCTACGAAATCTGTCACTTGTCCGGCTCGATTCAACATCAAATAATAAATGATGGCTCTGATGCTCCCGATCGCGCGCTCCACCCCAACACCCGAATAAAAAAGTGAATATTTAACGAGAGCAGCTAATTGCGCCAAGACCGACTGACATTCGTGTAATTAACACTAATCCACCGGCAACCGGCAGAATTAGCAAATGGATCCCCGGATCAGGGGGGGGGTGGCGGGGGGCAATAGGTGGCGAAGGCGGGACGGGGGTGGAGGAGGAGGAGGCGGAGGCGGAGGCGGGAGAGACAATGACGGGGCAAAGGCCGAGTGCAAAGTTCTCGTGAATAAGTAAGTGCGAGTGACCGCTTAAGTACCAGCCGAGTGACGTAGCACGGGCGTATCGGTTCGTCTGTATGATTAACAAGCTATTTAGCGGAGTCCGGGTCTATAGACACCGGGGAGTGACGGCCCCGACTCTTAGGCCGCATCAGGAAATGCAATATTTATCACTGCCGGCATGCAAATGCGAGGGTAGAAGTCTCGGATGTTTATGCACTTGGCCGAAAACGCAAACTATCATCGCTCTAAGGCCCTTTTCGATTTAGTGACCCTCGGGGGTGTCGTTTTAACCGCTTCATTTTATTAAAGCTCTGCTTTCGGGGCGATCGCCGCCTCCCTTCGATCATCCCCTCGAGATCCGGTTCTGCTTGCGTAACCCAACTTTCCGTTATAACGGGATATAAATTAAAATGCCGTTTCCAAACTTCCTCATGCTGATATGGCGCATTGAAATGCAGATTTTAAAGAATACTCTTGGAGCTGGGGGTGGAAGTGGGGGTGGGGGTCGGGGCTCAAAAGTTGAAATACGCTTCGGAAGATGGTAGCGATTTCATGCTTAGTCGCTGAATTGCTTATGCTTTATTGGAGAAGCTGTCGGAATGAGATGCATAATTGCTAAACATTCAAAACTACCTCAGCTTGGAATAACAGGTATTTTATTATAGAGCCAGCGGTAAATTGTTTAACAGCCAGTTTCGGCTTCTGAAAAACCTGTTTTTTCATATGATTAACCTTTGTGAATTAATACGTTTACAATAACGTAAAATCACACAGAATTTTACACGTCGGAAGAATCCAATTCTATCCGACCGTTATTTGAAGTAAAATCAATATTTTCAATCTTTTTATTTTGACAGTATTTCAGAATAGTCCATAACTTTTGTTAACACTTTATCATAACGCTAAAACTTTGTATACTTTCAGAAAGACCAATACTTGGATGATTTTACATTTTGCTTCGTAATATTTTATAAATGCTTCCTAGTTCAAGATCAATAACACAATAACCTGTAGCCTTTAGAAACAAATTGATTATGGAATACTTAATTTATTGCGAAAATTTATCAACATCGAGCAAGTTGATTATTCTAAAGTGTTACGTAACGACATTGTTTCCAGAGTGACTAGATTGGTATTCTTCAATATTAAAACGCAAAGTACAGTACCGTGTTTTATGCTCCAAATTCAATAATAAATAATATTTAATTATTGAATTAATTAATCGGCATTACAAATGCATCTTGATGCAGTGCTCTCGACACCTGGTGCAAAAAAAAACAGAGTTCCGCATAACTTCGCCACCCGAACAGCGATACACTTTTTAGAGGCTGAATTTGTTTTAATGTCCATAAACCCGTTTCGCATACAAGATATTTTCTTAACAGTCGTACCGTGAGTAACTCTCGAGAATTATAAAAAGTTGAAAGGTATTGATCGTGTAAAGAGGAATGGGTTAAATGGAAGGTGAAAAAGGCCTCAATACTTCACACAAAAACGCAACTTGTATGTATCAATAAGTACTTTATTGTGTAGAAGTACAAGGGAACTGGACGCGAGACTCGCGTGTGCATATGTACGTGGGCAAACTCAGAATCTAACATGTGTTATTTTATTCTGGCCTTTCATTTATTATAATTACTTAATACTTTATAATTCAATTAAGGTACTTGGAAAATATACTTAAGCACAGTTAATTATAATTCTCGCAATCGACGAGAATGATTTTACGTTAATTGCATTCGTAGCGTTTTTATTCGAAAAACCTCGGGTGTATTGCTAGAGCTAATGAAAATGCAAACAGTGATTTTTAGCCATTAAGGAATTTAAAAGCAGCTGCTTATAAATCATACTTTGTGTAATTCTTATGATATAACGAGACGGAAATTCGCTTCATAATATACTGAAATAAGTGTGAAAATGGAAATTATACTCTACGACTGGAAGTCAAATGAATGCAGTTGAGGCGCTCTGCGACACTAAATTTTGCATTCGATCAAAAATTTGTTTCATTAAAATTTCACAAACAAACAAAAAAAAGAAAAAAATAATAAAAGCACCTTTTTCCCGCGAGGAGCGAAAATCGTCGGTTAATAAAGAATTCAATGCGCGCTGTAAATTTCAAAATTTTCCTCCCCGATAATCCGCTCTTAAAGCTAGAACTGGTTTTTCCAGCAATGGATTCTGAGCAGTTCTAAGCGTACAGTCATCCAACAACTCGATAAAACTCCCATCGCGTCTAATCCAATAAAAAAAACAATGCAAGTTGTTTCGAAAAA
The DNA here is from genome assembly GCA_018907245.1 of Eupristina koningsbergeri. Lineage (NCBI taxonomy): Eukaryota > Metazoa > Arthropoda > Insecta > Hymenoptera > Agaonidae > Eupristina > Eupristina koningsbergeri. The sequence continues at coordinate 1,737,858 of JACCHV010000005.1, read as the reverse complement.
AGCCCAAAGAGAGAGAGAGAGAGAGAGAGAGAGAGGGGGGGGACTAGAAAACAAAGGCGTGCGAGCTCAGACTCGCAAATTATTCAGCATCGCTTCACGATTAATGTCATTCTTCCAAGACCCGCCAAGTCGACTCGGCGGGGGTGTCGAGGTCGCAGGGTAAATTAGATTGAAATTACAAAGGTACAATTCCTCTTTTAACATAGTTTAAGTTGCAATTCAACTTAAGCCTTCCGCCCTGGCGCCCAAGGCGCTCGCATTTAATTTTTACGTCCTCCACCCCCGTCACCCACAAAATTCCGGAACGTGCGTGCTGGCACATCGAGCAGGGACACTTCCGGCGCCCGCACGCGATATTCAGGGGCTTATAAATAAAGTTAGGCTCGTAACGCGGCGGATAGGACCGCGCGGATGGGGCCGACGGCGATGCGCGGGGGGCGGGGGTAGACTCGGCTCGTAAATAATTCATCCGCGGGGGCCGAGCCAAGATATATCGCCCACCCCCAAAGCTCCACCACCCCCCGTCATACGTGGAGTGGAAGAGGCACGTCTGATGAGTCAATTGCGACCTTTCCCCCGTCGCCCTTTATTTATCTCGCCACCGTCTTCTCACCTGTGTTTATTTTACCACCCCTGCAATTAAAATGTAACGGTTTCTTTCACCCCCGTTAGATGGTCTTCTCCTTCGTCTTTGAGCGCACCACTAGTTCGATGCTCGTTTCATGTACATGCGCTTCAATTATTCATAAACGAACTGTGCTGAGGATGTGTGGAGATTGTGTGAGTGCGGGGTGCGTCATTTTGCACCGTGGAAGACGATAATTTAAAAGGCGAGCCTTAGCCGAGCGTCGGGCTTTTAATGATATCGTGTGAGGACATGATGAAATTGGATTACCCCTTACCTTTAAACTTTGCCTTTGAGCCCCTCGATCGCTTTCCTCTTACACTTTACACCTGTTTTTTTTTCTTCTTGTTTTTTTTTTTTGCCAATTTTCTTATTTGCTACAAAGTGGGCCGACGGGATATTTTGCTGGTATTCCGCAGGGTATTAAGTACTCGATCGATTCATTTTACAACATTAAAATTTAATTAATCACTTTTACTCTAAGAGCACATTGTTATGGATACCTGCATTATCCATTAATTATTACTTTGATTAATAATAATGAAAATCGAGATTAAGCTACGATTTCAATATGATTGTATTTCCCATTTTCCAGTAGTCAATGTCCGTGTATATTATACGCACACGCAGGCATTGATCCGTGCGTATGCGATTCAATTACAATAAATACCAGCAAGCATAAATGCGCGCAAGTATTTATGTTAGAATTTTAACAATGTTAACCAATTTTACATTTACGATGGAATAAAAAGGTTTAAAACACAAAAATGAAGATTCCCGCTGCTTCAGAATTTTTAAATAGGTGGATTATAATTGAATAAAACGAATATCATAAACGTGTATTTTGTTTCCACTAATTTCCCGTTTATTCTCGCGTTTCCACTCGCGCGAATTTCCCGGTGGTGAATTTTATCCGAGTTGAATTAACTTCAATCTACTACACATACTCATTTTGAAGAATCCGTCTGATTCCACCTCAATGAAAATTATCGAGAAAGCGGAAATTGATGGAAACGTGGAGAAGGTCAAAGTTCGACATGCATATAATACGATGGACGGCTTCCTCCATCGCATAATAAATGATTAAGTGGTCGGACGTGAATTCGTGGCACGAGCGAGCAAAAAGGTGATCCTCGACATACTCAGGACTTGGATTTCTCACCCGTTCCCCACTTATAAATAAGTAGAATAGCCGAAAAAGCGAAAAAAAAATCGATTTGCGCGTTTCCCTTTCCGTCTCGAGGTCGCGGCGCATCCCGTCGGTGCCAAATGTGTTCGCGGGGGTTGACGCCGAGCCTTTGTCATATACCTAAGGCCTGGGGAGCTTACCCACGCGTATCTGGGTTAAAATTCAAATGAGGGATTGCGCGCGAGGGCGTCGACTTTAAAATATTCCCCCCGACCTTACGCAAGTCGATGCCACCCCCGGATTCGCGCCCCCACCCGCAGCCCCTCGCTCGCGCACTGCTCCGTTTACCTGCGGGGAACGAGACCTTATTTTCCTCCTTTTTAATCTCGCGCCCCCGCCCGCTAAAGGGAAAGCGCTTTCCTCCATTTTTCATGAAGAGGGCAAACAATAGGTCGTGGCTGAGCTGAGCCCTCAATATTTTGATATAATTGAATGAAATAATTTGAGGGTGGAAGGACAGGAGCGCAGTCACGCGCGGTATTGGCGCCCGCGCGGATGCAATATCAAACAAATGAATCAAGCTCATGAAAATAAATTTCGCCGAGGTAAAGGCGTGCACCCGTTTCATTCTCAGTGCATATTTGAAGAGCTGGGGCGCAAGGGCGGTCGGGGGTGAAAAAAGGAGGGAAAGAGGTAAATAAAAAGAGGAAGAAAGGAGCACCCGAGGACGGCGGCCGCGGCGGCTCGAGAGGAAGAAATGAAGCCGGAGGCCCGCGAGAGCCAATCGTTGCCTTCGATCTTCTGGGCATGCGCGTGTTTATCCAAGGGGAAAGCCGCGGCGCCTAGGGCGGTGCGCTACTCCAATTGCGTTAGACAATTGACATCCGCGCGACGGGACGGACTCCCATATATCCGCCATTTTCGGATTCTCCACGGAAAAACAGGAAAATGTTTTGACGCCAGGGAGAAGATTGGGATGGAATGGGATGGAATGGGATGGGATGGGATGGGATGGGATGGGATGGGATGGGATGAGATGGGGTGGACTGGGTTGGGGGACGACGAGTGTCGACAGCCTGTGAGTGCTGACACGTTGAGAGGGAAATCACTTCGCGAGGGAAAAGCGCTTTCAAGGTGTAACCCTGATTTTTCAAGTCGTGTGTCGACTAGCCTCACATAAATTTTTGATCGAAGGGAGTGCATGGAAATTGTCAGGGGGATTTATGAGTATCGTTACCTTCACCACTCAGCCCGACGCTGCATTTAGCTTTTTCGGAACTGACACGTCCTTCGACCTTTACGACATTAGGGTCACCGGATAATGGGCTGGTGAAAAAGATTTTTCCTTTCATTGTCTTTTCCCGCCGAGTCGTAACTATTTTAGTGGAAAGTTTTTTCGAGGACGTAATTATTTAGCAGAGCAATAATGTTTAACAATTTTTCAGAATGCTTGGGAAATTTGAGAAATTTTCATCTATTATTAATAAGTTGATTTCATTAGCAGATTTTGAATACTGATTTAAAACTTTTGGTTTGCACAGTTAATCAAAGCAGATAGATGTAAATTAGAATGGTCTTAAACATTGTTTTGAATGAAATCGTATGCAAAATTGCATAAAACTATGCAAACTCACGTGCTACTATTATAGTCTTAAGTAGCAGGGGTATAACACATTCTGCATGAAAATTCATGTCGAAAGAACATTTTTGATAAATTATTTAAACCGTCAAAATTTATCATCAATTTTGTTATGGGTTATATATTAATATGCATTTTTCCAAAAATATGTATACATTTTTTAAACAAGTATATAGTATTAGTGTAATAGAATGTCATAATAAGAGTACATACATATAAGGTGACTGCACCAATAAATGACCGGGCACCAGTGAATGACTGAAACGGAAAAAACAAATCATAAAAATTAAGTTTTATTATTATTGGCGAAAGAAAAAACAGTAATAACGCTAGTTTTTCAATCTCTATAAAACTGGTTGAAAACTAACTACATCATTTTGTAAGCCAGTCATTATTGGTATAATCGATCACACATACTGTTGCGGTCACCATAAATGTTAATTTCGGTTAACATTCATGTGCTGCTATATTTAAAGAAACAAATTTCATAACAAGGAAGACATGGTTAATTTATTTAAAAATCATCACAAATCGTGTAATTAGAGGGTTGTGTATTTCGAAAGGGGAAGTCATCTGTTAAGTGTTCAGGGAATACAAAATTAGACGGTTGGAACATACGAAAATTTTGTATACCAAAAGACTAAATATAGAAATTCATATATATTTAAATAAGCTATAACTTTGGAAACTGAATTTATGAATGAATATAAATCTTTAATAATTCATTCATTTCTTTTATTGGTAAATATTATTTGTATGTTTGAAACCCTTCTCGTTATTCATTATTCTTGTAAAAATATAAAAGCAAATCCTTAGATTTTCATTAAAAAATTTTCTGTGTGTTTTTCCGTTCAATTTCATAACGTGTAATTGAAATAAATAATATAATTATATTGCAAAGTTAAAAAGTGACGTTGAATTTCGACGCCAACGGTAATGCTATACTTTAACAAAGCAATTTTACAAAGATTTCTTTGGAGTGCTACGCATAATTTTATTTTAATTAAAAAAAAAAAAAAAAAAATTGACACTCGAGCGATAAAAAGACCTACAAAGCCAAGCGACAGCTATTCGAGGATGTCATTTGAGCAAAAAAAAACTCAATTACTTTACTGAGGGCATGGACGATCGTTAAAACAACGCTGAATCGTTTGATACGTATTACAAACCTGCGTAAACATTCCAACTATAAAAGACCCTCCCACGCGTAATCATACGAAAATATTTTGATTATAGCTCAACAAAAGCCAGTTTATACCTCTTCGGAAAATGCTGTCGAATCGTGCCCCGCCCAAAAAATCCCTCTCGCAAAGTGTCTAACCTAGAGGAGAAAAGGATATTAGAGAAAGGACATTTCCGTGTTTTCCCTTCGCAGTAAAGGCTGCGCGCTACGTACCAGCATCGTCGGCACACTACAAACCCCCGCGCACACGAGCAAACACAAACACTGACACCCACGCGCGCACAAAGACGCTCCAACTCCACCCCCCCCATCCCCAACCCCCCGCGCGTCGTTCATGACGCGTGTCAGACCAAAAGGACGAGCTTCTGCCTATAATACATTATACGGGGGGAAGGAAAGCGAGACAGCTAGAAGATCGTATTTCGATCGATCCCTCGGAAAGACGGAGGAAAAGACCTCGAGGACGTCGACGGCGATGGCGTTGAGTGGACATTTCCACGCGGTCCGTGTGTTTACATAAAGTGTAGACTGTGCACTGGATTCTCGATGACACACTTTCATTTTCTTAATGGATTGTCGGGGGAGGGGGACGGGGGATGACGACGAAGTCGTCGACAACAACGAGGACGACTCCTCCACGCGTAAGCGACACCCACAGCGATGCTCGGTTTTCCGAAAACATTTTCTTTTTTTCGGAAGCCCCAGCGTTCAAAGGATTGAATGTAACTGTGCACTCTCGGCCCAAAACCAATACTCTTTGAGGGGAGAAAACAACAAAAAAATAGACATAAAATGCTTGTAATCAGAAAATAATTCAGGGTGAAAGCAAGCTTTTTCTACCCTCTGTGTTCCCAGAACACACACAGATCCTCTCGCCTCTCTTGTCCGTCCATGCGATGCCGACCTAGAAAAAACTAGAAAATCTTTCTTTTTCCGCATGAGAGACAAATAATGAGAGTGAGAGAGACGGGACACCGCACGGAATTTCTTACGCGGGATAGAAAGAAGTTTTGCGGACGGTCTCGCTGGTCCCTTTGGGGAAAAAGTTATCGTAACTTCCTCCCAAACTTCATTTCGCAAATATTACCTTTTAAGCACTATTTTTGCCGATTCTCTCCACGTCATTCATGGCTATACACTGCTTTTTTTTGTCTTAAATATATTACTATCAAAGAATTTTACAGATATAGGGACGTACACAGTAATAATCCAGTTTTTATCGGAGAAGGGTATATTTACTTATCTCATTTCTAATGTGCCCTAATTTTTTAAAAGGAAATTGATTTTCCCAGTAACTAATACCAATTATATATTTTACGAACTATAATGTAACAAAGAACGTTATTTATCGTTATTTGAAAAAATATCTGAATAATTTATTTATTTACTTGTGCTAATTTTTTTTTTTTTTTTTTGCTATTATTATGCACGAGTGTAAATAAAATGTACCATTTATAATCGACTCGACTTACGTTTACTCGTTCCAGATACGATGAATTTGATGATTACGCGATAAAATTAAATAAAGAAAAAATTTTAAAAATTGTCACTGAGGAATAAAAAAAGTTGGTTAATAGAATAAGTACAGTAGGATGTACAAACAATATCTCGATGCATTAAAAGTTTACTTTATCGAACGGCATCTTGACGTTATGGCCCCTATAAGTGAACCAAGTTTTCTTGATAAACCAATTTAAATGCCATATAATTCGTGGCTTATAGAATCTCACATTATACCTTGGAATAACCACGGAGAAATTGGGTTGTGGGCATTTCCAGAGGCTTGGGAAGAAAAATTGAAATCCACAGTCAATGCAACGTCGATAGGAATTAGAAAAACAATTGCATGGAAATCCATTCGCCGGCAAAAAGCTTCCGAGCCATTAACATTTGCCAACGTACACAGAAACAAAGGCAATTCGTTTCCATAATACACGACAGCGTGCGGCAGTAGCATACGTACACAATTTGAAATATTGTGTGTGTGTGTGAGAGAGAGAGAGAGAGAGAGAGAGAGAGAGAGAGAGTGAGAGAAACGCACTAGTTGTATCGGAATACATATATGGTAACCTTACGGTCCACCCACACACCCTTTACACTCGGGAAGCCCTTGGTAGTCCAGCTCCTGTATTTAGTTTCAGCCCTGTGGGTCTCTTTCTCTCTCTCTCTTTCTCTCTCTCTCTTTCTCTCTCTCTCTCTCTCTCTCTCTCTCTCTCTCTCTCTCTCTCTCTCTCTCTGCGAAGCCACTTCCGGTTCGCGCAAGTGGTCAATTAACTCATTCCTATTTGTATCTTATCGATCGTGAAATTCATGCGTCAAAAGGACCTTTGAGGTGACCCAAACCCTCGTACGCCAATGACTCTTTTTCACTTTTTTGACATAATGAATACGCCACACACACGCTTACAAGGATTGTTTTGTGTTCGAACGAAACCCAAAGAGATCCGTTTTTATAATTACAAAAGTGTTGCGATTATTTTTCTTATTTTTTTTTACCTATCAATTCCACTACGTGTTTTTCTATAACGTGTTTTAAATAAAAATTATAAAATTTTGCTTTATACTATTTTAGAAAGCTAATTTATTCAACTAAATGTTATTTTTAGTTCTCCCCGTACCGCTATTGAAGTTTATCCTCAAAGGGAAACGTATCTTTATGCTACTTTTCATTCGAAGTAGAGGATTAATTATTCAGTAACATATTAATTTATTATTTATGTCGATATAAATAATGAAATAGCACACGAATTTCTGTTAGACAAGTAGCAGCTATTTGAACTCAAAAAATTGCATTACTGTTTATAATTTCATTCGTAGTGTTGATTAAACCCATGCGTAATATTTGAATTGATATACGAGAAATATAAAATTAACTCTTGATTGATCTTAATAAATTTACGGAATCAATCCCTTTTACACGCTCAGTCGGCGAAATTAAATTTTGCATTTTTATTTTATCAACAAAGTAATAGTTGATTACAAATACGTTATTTCATTACAATTTAAAAACAGTTTCAAGCAATATTTGAAAAATTACTATTAATTTACAACTTTTTTTCATTTCGTAATAACTATTATTTGTCCTTTATTCATAAAATAGAAAAATAATTTAAATCATACAATTGTGTAAATGAAATACTTTAAGATGCAAATAATGTAATTAAACAAACTTTAATGAGCGAATAGATAATTTTAAGCTAGATAATTTTCCAATATTACATTGAAAATGTAAATGTTATTTAAGTTTTAGAAGCATTAAACTAAAAATAATTATTATAAGTTAGCAAACTCAGTAAATATAAAAAGTTTAAAATGAAAAAATAAATGTAATCAGTTATTTCGAAATACTTTTTGATATGTTTTATTTTATACATTATTTCATTTATTAATAAAATCCATAAGTAAATTTAATAAATATTCAATAAATTATGATAAAACATGTCACATTATAAGAAAGACTGAACAATGTTATAAATATATATTGCATTTATAAATATTTTCCATTCAATATTTACGGTGTTCTCAAACTTTACATCGTAACATTTATTTATTAATGTGTTGTCTAACATAATATATATATATATATATATATATATATATATATATATGTAGATGTTATTAATATTGATTATATGTTATTAATGAATACAACGTATTTTAAATTGAAACCCATTTATGTACGTATAGTAAACCTTTGAATATATATATATTTTTATTTAAAATATACTGTTGTAGGAAATAAATTTTACGGATGCGCTTTTTTCCTCAATTAAAACGAGGTAGAAAAAATTATTTATTATACGAATAACTTAGCAAATAACGATTAATTTTGACAGATTTGTAATGAATTTTTTATTACATAAAATAAACATTAATACCAAAAATTCAATTTTTTTTTTTTTATCTAAATAAATTATCGCTGGTTTGCTAGTTTTTTTTTTTTTTTTTTTTTTTTTATATTGACGAATGAAAAAGTACTAATTTAAGAATTGTAAATATTTATTAAATTGGATTTTTTAATTTATCATCAATTATATTCTTTTTGAAAAAGCTTGAATCGAGTGGATTAAAAATACTGTCGAATTTCTAAAAGTGAAAAGATTAAACGAATTGGTAACGATTTAAAGCATCTACACAGCTGCATTTTGCTCACAATGGACGTCCTTGAGATTTTATGAACAAAATAAATTTAATAAACCCGAGATGATTCATTATTATAAGAAATAATGTGGCTTTTCAACAACAAATCTTAGTCCATTAAGGTAGTATATATATTTGTTAAACTCGAGCAAGAATAGCCACTCGAACCGCAGTTATTCTTTGAAAGCCGAGTGCGAAAACACGAAGAGTTATATGAAATATTTGTCGGGCGGGGGAGTAAATATGCCGCGCTCGCCGAATATTTTGTCAGGTGGCTCAATTTGCGATTCTTCAATTATTTCCAAATGCATCATTCGCTTAAATAGACACATGCCCCTGCATTCCGGGGGGCCGAGTGTGCGCAAATCGAATTTATCTTATGTAGATGTAGAAACACGTCCGGGCCGCCATATTATCCTATTATTGCGACCAATACTGTCTCCGCTAAATTTCCCGCACGGGTACCGGCGGCGGATCGGGCGGATCGGGTGGATCGGGTGAATCGGCCGCCCCTCCGCCCCCGCACACAATGCACGTAAACCCTGACAATATAAGCGTGTGCGGCACGCGTGCAGTCCGGCTGCCCCGCTCGATATACTGCGGAAAACCAGGTTCTTCCCTTATATAATATATAATGGGTTATTTCATTATTGCACCGCAGACACAACCCGAGTGGAGTGGAGTGGAGTGGTGTGGTGTGGAGGAGTCGAGTCGAGTCGGGTCGCCCTCGCCCGCCCAAGCAGGGTCCTCCCTCCCGCCCCCTCCCACCCCCTCGTGCAGGTCCACCCGCTCTCGGTAAGGTGCGCTCCGTCTCATTTTCTCTCCTGATTATGTGCGGGGGCTCTGGATTGGCGTTGGGTCGGGGGTCGAGTCGGAGCCGGGTTGGGATCGGGATTGGGGTCGGAGGTCGGAGAGAGTCGGGGAGATGTCGGGGATAGCGCTGTGAAATAGAAGGTGGGGGCTCGCTCGCTCGCTCTTTGGTATGCGCGCTCGGCTGCGTAAGAATGAGGCATCATAATAAAAAAAAAAAAAAACAAGAAAAAGAAAAAAAGACACTCGTGCGCATCCGAGCAGGAAGATTGATGCGAATCGCGATGTGATGCGATGTGATTTGAATGTAACCTTGTGGCATTCTTCGGCACCGCTTTCACGTACCTCCCACGCATGATCTGCTTGCATTCAGACGCTCCTCTGCTTAATGCAAACGCATCCTCCGAGTTTCGCGCGTGTGTGGGAAATCGCGATGAATGCAAGGACGATAACCCTGGGAGAAAAGAGAGAGAAAGAGAGACGACGGAGAGACCACCAGCCGTCAGATGGCAATCAATAAAGGCAACGATCGAAGATTGAGCGAATATAATGTTTATACGGATAATGGCGTCCAAGTTGTTACGCGCCCCGCCCCCGCCCCCGCCACCGGCCCCGACCCCGCACCCGTTGCCGATGCTGCTGCTGCTGTTGCTTTCATCTCGTCCCCCTGCTACCGATTATTGTTATTATTGTATAATTAATCAGGCGATAGATTACGTCAAAGCCTTCTCAAAGCTGCGAGCTGCTCTGTTTCGAGGATACCCCGTATAACTACTCTGTTATTATAAGATTCTGCTACGCTCAAATTAGCTCATTGCGTTAGCGCTATCGACTTGACAAATAATACGCGATACTGATATTGCAGTTTTACATGCTGGAAGTATAGTTTTGAAGTATCGTCTATCCATCCCGCTGATACGTATTGACAGTCGAAAAGTTGTTCCGCGAATTATGAAACTTCCTTTCTTCGTGGTTTACTCGAGCCTCTTCTATTTTTATCCTCTTTTTTTGTTGTCTGGTTATTTATTATTTGGGAGCAATTTGTGCGGGGTCGATTCGAGCACGTTCATTGAATTTTTTATGTTTAATTACTTGGGCTTAAAATGTTTTTTGCGAAAAAACCGATATTCGCGTGCAAGTTTTTTGAATTTGATAAATTATTAGAATATCATTTTTATACGAGTTATGATGGGTGAGAGTTTTCTCTGTAAAAGTGATAAGTGTCTATCTCCCAATGCGAGTGAATAGTTAGAATGCTTATAACGAGAATGATTTTCACTTCTTTAGCATTGACGATACGCTATCAATTTCAGAGATAAGAGATTTTTAACAGCGAAAAGATATAAAATGTTTCTAGATTATCATTTTTCAAGAGATATCAAGGATTCAATATCAATGTATTTTATGCTTATGATAAAATAGTTTTTCTTCGGGTATTAAAAAAAAGATTTTGATTCATTGCTAATGATATTTAATTCGAATTAAAATTAAATTTGATGGACCGTAAAATACTACCCACGGATAAGCGACTTTTTTCACAATATATTATACGTATATATGTGCACATGCTAACAGTTATTTGAATACATTTTTTATCATCAAGCTCGTTTTGTATCGACTCAATTTGACCTTTGACAAAGTACAATTTATTCGATGATACGAAATTTTAGCATACAATTAAATTAATTTCATGTCATATTGTTCACAATATTTTGAAATGTTTCATCATTTTCCCTCCGATCGCCTATCTAAATTCTCTTCATGAAATTTATATTAAAAGTACTTTTATTGAGCACAAAAGTTAAAAAGTGCTGCTGCTACCCCCTACTAAAGGAATTCAAGATCTTATCCGAAATTCTCGCAGATTCCCGATGCCAAATACTCGGATTAGGGATTGCGATTGAGCGAGTGCTGAAAGCCTTATCCAAATGAAATAGCAAATATAAATTTATATGCAAATATGAGATCTTTTTTTTTAATAATACCGAATTTAAGAAAATGACGTTTAATAAGTAATTTATATACATTTATACGTAAGTATAATATAGTATTTTGACATATTTTCATAGTTTCAGTGGAATCATAAAGCTACGATAAAAGGATTCGGTCGTTATATAAAATTTTGATAAACGATATTGATTTCATCGGACGTACGTACGTGTCCAGGGTAATTATGCAAATACTGAATCACAATTCTCTGAAGACCCAAGCGGACATTTAATGATTTTTACAGTTTAGAAGGGATTCATTTTGTGTTATTTCAATCGATTTTGATGATACTTTATATGTAAGAGAGTTTGAACTAGCTCTTTTTGAATACGGAATTAGATATCTCGTAAGACTAGAGGGAGAAAACCAAAAGTACGTAATACCTGTAATACAAAAAGATGGAGAAAAAATATTTTTTATTAAATAGTTAATAAACATTTGATAAAAATTTTACAAGTAAATCAGCATAATTATTATTGCATCAAGAATAACAATTTTTTCAAATATAGAGAGAATTATTTTAAAAATTTGATATAAAAATAATGGCTTAAAAATACTTGTATATTTAAATGGCATTAAAAATGAAAAAATATCAATCATTTTAAAAATTTATCGGCCAAGAGAAAATTTTATGGACTTTTAAAATGTACATCAGATTTATAATAAAGAATACAATAAAAAGATTTCCAGCACTTACAAATACTTTCTTCTTTTTTTTTAATTGCGAAATTCGTGAAAAATCCACTCTATCGTTAAACTACGTTAATATCTTGATAAATGAACGTGATTTCATAAGAGCAACTTTAACTGTTTCGTGCAATCATACTTCGTGAGTTACTAAAATTCATCTCGGGCCCGAGGTTTAAAAGTGAAATATTTTATTCGATTTAAAAGCAGCCTAGTCATCGAAAAAATGTCCGGATTTCTAATAATCGTCCATTCATTCCTCTCGTCGGAACGCTGTACTACAAACACTATAAAAAGTAATAACACATCAACTGGCAGTCGCGTGATATTGTATTTTATCGATAAAAACGTCGTCCGGATGCAGGAGCAGTTGTCAAACGACGAGGTCCTTGCTTTATGTAAATGCAAAAGAAAAAAACACGTTTGATTCACACGTGACGATAAAGCGCGAGCAATTGCGGCCAACCCCTAATGATCCGTCGTCGTGGAACTATGCAGGGGTGAGTAACGAGCCGAAACCCCAGTCAGACTCGGATAAAGAAGGTGTTTCGGATGTATTTCGGAAGGACGCTTTCAGCGGTTCGGGGGAGTCGCGGAGGGTCACCGGAGGAGGTGGCGAGGTCACCGCGATGGACCAGCGACCGCTTTTTGACGCCGCGTCATTAGCAAGTTCCGCGACGGTTCGGAAATTGTTGAGCTCGCACGCAAGTTTTTATGTAAACAAGTGTCAAAGGCCGGATGCCCCGCTCGGCTTTCACCCCTTTATGCGCAATACTTCCCGCGCCCCCCCCGCCGCCCTCCCCCAAACCCCTCTTCAAAACCCCAACCCCTCTGCCGACGCTGCGTTTTTTGTGTACAACTTTGCACTTTCATCCTCGGGGTTATTAGAATGAGGCCAGTGTCGTCGTCGGCCTCCTTTCGTGAACTCGGGGTGAAATTCAATCAAGGGTAATCCCTCGTCTTTGCAATTGTCTTCATTTGGCAGACCGAATCCGTTTGCACGCCCGACATTACTTTATCGAGCATGATCAAATGAATTTCATCCCCTTAACTCCACCACTATGTACACTCTTTTTATTTTATGAGGTATTTATGATGAAAAATATTGCACTCTCTTTCCTACTTCCACGATAATATATCTCGTTCAGCGCACGCTTGTAAAAGTACATATCAAATATTCGCATTACAATTGCACTGAAAACCTGTATATTTTTATGCGCATATATACTTACAAATAAATCTACGGGCACTATGAAAAGTTTTTTTACTTGCATTCAGTTCCAATATTAACTAAATATAAAAGAATCTAAATATAAAGAACTAGAGGCAAAATAATAAGTTGAAAATAAAATTTTATATAAAATCAAGTTTTATATAAACATTTTTATTTAAATATTTTGTAAATAAAAGTTAAATTTTGATTGAGTTTAACATTTGTTGGCTCTCTATCATAAAAATAATTAAATGTTGAACATTTTTGTTTTAATCAACGAATTTTTTTAAATAAATGGGCAATATACATTATTAAAATAGCGAAATTTTGTGGTTAACATTTTTTTTAAATAATTTAATGAAAATTCGTACAAAAACGCATTTGCGAATAATTTACTATTAAGTAAGACTAACAATTTTTTACTTTTCATTATTCTTTCTTTTTTCGCATAAATTACATTTGGTCTACGTTTCTTTGTGAAGAAACCGAATGTATTCACTTGCGTTAAACTTATAAACAAAAATTTCTTTCATTATAATAATGAAATTTTTCATTACTACGTAAATTTCATTATTTGAAAAAAAGTGTTTTCATGAATATAACAATTATTTAATTTAATAAAAAATGTGAAAAATAAATATATGAGATATTTCATTTAAATTTAAATCATAAACGGCTAAAACAGATTTCTCATATCAGCAGATTGATAATTTTCCAGTTAAATTGAAAAGTTTATTTTATCTACTTAACTTATAAAAATAAATTTTAATACGTGATTTTATTATTAAAAAAACAATATTTACTTTATTCAAATTCAGATGATTTAACATTTAAAAAATTATGCCAAGTACACAAACTTATCAAACATATTAAATAAATTTATTAACCGTATAAAGTCAACTAAAATAAACTAAAAGAAAACTAATAAAAAACTTTGTATTGTTTCAAATTATTCTCATAATATACTGCTTTATAATATTTTACAACACATTATATTAATATTACTAATATTCTAAAAGTTCTATTAATCATATCTACCTAATATTTTAGTGCATAATAATAATTATTATCTAATAAATAATTAATATTATTAAAAATTTTCAAAAATTATAATAGCATACGAATATTATTGAGCACAAAGGGTACTTTAACTCATGTTAGTGTACAATAGCATCGCAATATAAATTATAGACATAAAATATTTTATACAATATAGATTTGTATTAGGATTATTGTTTTAAGTAATTAAATAATTATGTAATTAGCTTCCATTAGCTATATATTAAAGAATTGATAAATACAGTAATTATTAGGTCAAGTAGTAATTTTCAGTGCTTCTAAATAATTGCTTTTCACTCTTCTAATAAAATCGTTAATATATATTTAAATTTTTATAATTATATGTTTTTAATTATTGTTTATTGAGTAATATTGTATTTATTATGTACTTAAGAAATCATTAGAAAAAGTAATCAATTTTAATTTTTAGTTATCTCACAATTGATGGTTGAAGATAAAAATATAAACTCCATACGTATAGTATAATTATTATTACATGTATTAAAGAGAAAATTTAACAATCAAATTTAATTAACGTCTGATGGATGTTAACAAATAATTCACTGTGAATTAACAGATATATCAAAGAGCTTAAATTTTAATTACTACAATAATAAAACAATTCTGTTTAAAGAATATAATACTGTAATACTAAATAATGTTGTTTAATATAAAAATGCGAAATATACGTTTCATAAGTTGAAGGTAATTTTAACAAAAGTGTATGTCAAAATATATACAATGCGTGCAGCACTAAAAATTCGTTCTACGGTTAAAAATTACAAAAATGTTTCACGATAAGTTGTGAAATCATAATAAAACACCACGAGCATGAAGTTGCATTTTTATTGAAGCTCTTCAAAAATCTAATTATGATAAAATACGAAGATGGTGTTATTAAACTCTTTATAAACTTGGAAAAAAGCATTGGCTATGTAATTCTTTCATGATTGCTAAAACATCATTGGAATATATTTCTTGGGAAAAAAGGGAAAATTTGAATTTAAAAAAAAAAGAAGAAGAGATAACAATAACGCATGGAGGTGTATTTGTCAGGATTTTTTTCTCTTACTCATTCGCCGTATAGCGTCATTGCTTACCGAGTGAGAGGGTGGGGGGGGGAGAGGAAGGGGCGCTGTAAGAAACGTTGACATTACTTTACGCACTCGCAATTGTTAAAGTACACGCGTAATTACGTTCGACCATTATATCAACTCGACTTTTTATATTTAATTAATTCCCGGAGTTTTTGTTTTCCCGTGAAGGCCCTCGACAAAAGAGCAATCAGTGCACCATATTAACGATACTCGTAAACTGGCAAGATTCGCGAGCCCTTCAATTCCGAAGTTAAGAAGCAAATTTAATAGAGTTATTTTGTAATTTGTCATTTTTAAAAAGAAAACTGCAGAGGGTAGAGGATGAAAACTGGTTTTGTGGAAACAACGCGGAAGCGTCTCTAGCACGATGGAGAATAATACGCGCCAGAGAGGACGGCGTGTATACGTTCTTGTACTCTTTCTCTCTCTCTCGCTCACTTTCTCTCTCTCTCACTCACTTTCTCTCTCTCTCTCTCTCTCTCTCACTCTCTCTCTTTCTCTCTTTTGCTAGTGCACGTTGTAATGTCGCACTCGAGCGAGACAGTTCAATAACCAGTTTTCATTGTGCGCGAGCTAGCGCAGGCAGCTCTCGGGAAAGCTACTTTGATTAACGTCCCCTTTGAACAAAAACAGAAGCTTTATTTTGCTTTTTACGTTAGCGAATATTTTTTACGTCGCGCGCATCGGGGAAAAGCGATACCTCGGCGTCCCGCCGCCACCGCCGCCGCCCCCGCGTTTACGAAAATTCGCGCAGTACACCCCCGGTAACGAGCTGCGTGTCCTCGCGCCGATTTGCATTATTATTAAGACCGACCCCCGTGAGAGCGAATTTTCGCCTCCAATTTTTCCGGTTTCGTTACTCATTGCGCGGTCCCGCCGAGCCAGGAAATAAGGGAATTAATGGATTTAGTGTGGGGGTGCAGGGGTGCGGGAGCGGCGGCGGCGGGGCAGAGAGTAATGGAAAATAGTAAGGTAGCGTCGAGTGTTTGTCCCGGTTACGGCGGCCACGTAAAATACTTTTAAATGCTGGGCCGGTGCCCAATGGCACCTTCACCCACACTCAGGCACGCATTCGTCTATACATATATATACATATATATATGTATATATATGTATATATATGTATGCGTGTGTGTGTGTGTGTGTGTATACATGTATGTGTATATATATACTTTTGCATTAAAGTTCGCTCGGCTTGTGAATTATCGGATCAACTACGCAAAAACCAGCATGCGTTACATCAGAGCATTAAGACCCCTGTCTCACTTTACACGAACGACGGATTACTAAAGGGTGGGTCACTTTATACAGGATAAAAAAAAGATTGCGTTTAAAAATAACTCCATCGATGCCGAAGATCGATTAAATAAAAAAAAATACGACTAAAAACTGTATCATTATAAAGGATGAGGTCAATGTTGGGAATTTAAAATACTTTGAAACAATTATTTTTTAGTTAATATTAAGTTTCTAATTAGAATTATCGGATTTCGAACATCACCTATTCACTTAATTTTAATATTAAATTCCTCTTATTATTATTTTTCTACAAATAAAACTTTGTGCAAAGTTTTACATTGAATATTATATTATTGTTTCAAACGTAAGAATACTATATCATGGTATACGATAAATTATTAAGGAGAAAATTGTTCCCTTGTTGAATAAGAAATAGAGAGGAAGAAGACTAGGAACATTAAAATGTTTATCCCTATTATTAGTCATAGATTCACTTTGTCTGCTTAATTTATTAGCTGAAAAATTGTTTAATTAAATGAAATTTTATTAATAGCCAAATGCGCATTATGTTAATGTAATTTAAACATTTCTTTTTCATAATTAGCTTTTAAAAATATAAAGTGATGTTCTGTATTAAAACAATTTGGTACATTTTTCTGTCGAGTTGGCCTCAACGCAAATATTATTTTTAATATTTTTCCAGCGGTTTTAAGAATTTGGTAATGTAACTTGCGCGCTAGAAATTTATTTGATTTAGCATTCTTGTACATAAAGGGTCCACCGTGACTAATCCTTTTTTCTTTTAATATTTATAAAGTCGAGTGTTTTAAGTGAAAAAAAATCACCCTTTTTACCGAAAGTTATTGACTTATGTTTGTGTACTCAACTGCAGCCGTCTCTCTAAAGTTCTTAGAATGAAAACAAAACCGACATCTGCTTGAAAGCGAACTCTTCATATCCTTCCGAACATCTGCATTTGAATAAGATTGAAAATTCTATTTTCTAAGGAAAATGTCAGAACAAAATTCGCTTATTTCAAGTAGGGAACTCATTCCGAAGCAACAGATATCGATCCAATTTACACTATATATGAAATTTAATAAGGTCGATGAACTAGAACTAATCCTTTGAATTTTTCATGTGTCGTAAACTAATAAATTCCTTTAGAATCACATTATTTAAATCATTTAAATTAAATATTCGGGGTTGATCCGAAGCAGCAATCTAATTATAAGAGAGAGGTAAACTCAAATGTTCGTATATGAGTAATTCTAAATTGGTAAAAGAGTTGCATTATCATAACAAACGATCGCAATAGTTTTTTTTAAAATTAAGATGTTCCTTTACTTGCATGAAAATTATTAATTCATTTAAAAAATTATCCCGAAGCTTATACATTTGAAAACTCGGTCAATTTAGATAGACCGTGCAAATATATATATTGGAAGTCCATATTTTTAAAGTGACAGCTGTTCGCGTAGTTTGGTTCGTCTAAATTATTTTATGATAAGAAAAATAAATAATTTAGCTCGAAATGAATTTATTTTCTTAACTATTGTTAGGCGAGCGAGCATTTTTTTTTCTTTTTTTGTTTAACGTGGGTAATTTAAAAATACTTGGGCTAGTCTAAAGCGTTGCCATTATCTAATAATTCTCAAGTGTTAATTCATTCTGCTTGAAATGAACAAACGTATTCGTCAAAAGAGTTAACGAAAATGTTAAAAGTTTTATTTTAAAACACACCACGAGATCAAATTATGTACGCTTAGCTAATTTAAATTTAGTTGGAAGATTATATTGTGCTTATTATTGTTCGAGTCCCTTTAACTCTCTCGTATTAAAAACATGGCTACGTGTAATCATTCGATAACATATTACTGTTGTGACATAAATGAGGGAAGAAAAACTCATTGGTGCTTTTTATTACGACAACTATAAATAATACAGTACATGCAATTGACTTAATGACTGTACTTAATGCTTTTTAATACACCATAGTGGTTTTTTCAGATTAGTTACCTCCCGATAAAGCATCTCATTCACTCCTGTAACGGGGCCCATCAGTTTAGCATAATGTGTAGGAGCGTAAAAATTTTTAATTTAAATTCATAATAAATAAGGACGTTATCACGATCAACTCCCCCTAAATTGTATGTGATAAAATGTAGTACACATGCTACACATACGGCATTAATACTAATACGATATACAAGGAGCGACACTTGTACGCTAACAGCAGCATCATATGTGCTGACTAGTTTACAAGTACATGTGTGCACATCCCTTCATCGAAAACAATCCAATTATTGAGCTTGCAAATGTTGTTTCAGCCTAAGCCTATTCAACTTGCCTCTAGCCATTCGATCTTTTGCCCTTTTTTTTTTTAAATCCAACAATAGAATGTCGGTGCACGTCCCGGTAATTATGAGCAACTCAACCCCCGACGCCTACCAGTCCCACCCTGCAGATTCTGTAAAAGCTCCGATACTCACCTAACGTGCCTCCTGGGTAGCGGCGGCGGTACGGGGCTGTGGAAGTTGTCCATCATCGCGTAGGAGTCGCGCTCGGGATCGAGCTTCTGCTGTTGTTGCTGCTGCTGCTGCTGCTCGTAGTTGTCGAGGTGGTCCAGCCGGAGGAGCTCAGCTTCCCTGGGGGAGTGGAGCTCGCAGTGGGCGACGTGCAGCAGGGGCCTGAGACCGGAGCCACCCTCGCGTTGTTGCTGCGACGGGGGTGTCTGCTGCTGACCCCGCGTCGGCGGCCCCTGCTGCTGCTGGTGCTGAGGCGAGGGCGGTTCTAGGCCATTGGCGAGGCGGTACTGGTGCTCCTCGCCCCAGATCTCGAACTCGCCCGCGGCCGAGTAATCGCCGAAGCCCGACGTTTCCTTGGCCGAGGACCTGGCGAGGGAACTCCCTCCCCCGCCACCGCCACCACCACGGGCCTCAAGGCTCGAGGAGCCCGAGCCCAAGCCCGCGCAGCGCTCCTCCTTCCTGCGTTTGCGACTTATCTTGAGACCGGGGGGCGAACTGGCAGGCACCGGCGAGGGCACCGTGCGCTGTCTCTCCCTCGTGAGTGAAGCTGCGAGGAGGCCCCGGACGGGCCTCGAGTTCGCGCACTCAGCAACCGGAGGCTCACCGGGGCTCGTCTTCGAGGACGCGCGATCGCGCACTCCGCGCTCTGGAGCGCATCCTCCTCTGCCTAAACTCGGAGCTCTAGCATGGACCGCGAGGACTTTGTCGCTCGCGGTGCCCCCGAACTTGTGCTCCTTTATTCTCCTTTACTTTCTGACGCCTATTTTTTATTTTTTATTTATTTTTTGTCTCTAGGCTTTTCGCTCCTTTTCCACCCTCCGCAACGGCGCTCGCTTGTAATTAGGTCGCAAGCCGAAGCTGCGCACCTTGGTCAAAGGTCGCGCGCTGCCCTCGATAAAACCGCTCCCAGGTTAATCGAGAAAGGACGGTTCGCGATCGCGGCGAGGATGACGATGACGACGACGAGGTCGCGGCTGCGCGAGGAGGCCGACGACCGCCAGTACAACTGCTCGTAGTCACTCGGCTGCTGGAGTGGTTACGTGCGTTCGACGCGGCTGCGCTTCTGAGACTGAATGCTGAGGACTAGTGGCGCTGGAGCCGAGGAGCGGCCGGAGGGTTGCCGAGACTCGGGGGCTGATGTGCTCTTAGGCGCGCGCCGCGACTGTGTGACACCCGGCACAAAGTGACACTGAGCGCGCGCGCGGAACCCCCACCACCAGGCCCGAGCCGCCGACCTCGCCGCCGTAGTCCTGCGTGCACTTGTGTGGGTGGTGCCGACACGCCACGGACTCCTGCTCTTCGTCGGCGAGTGCGTGCGCCACCGATAGGAATGATACGGGGAGGGGGTTTGGGGCCCCCAATACCTCGACACCCCCCGCTACCTCGCGGACTCATTGCGATCCACGCCTCCATGGAGTAGTCGGACTAAACTTTGCTGCGAGGCCATCGAACTCGCTTGGGGGATGATTCTTTAAAGGGCCTTTCTTGCCCTTCCCCCGAGCATCCTATTCTTCTTTGAAGAAGTTTTTCGCAAGGGTGGAATGTGCTTTCGGCGCGAGCGGACCCAAAAGATACACGCACCCCCTTGCATCCCTTCTTCTTGAGCGATCGCCGTCGGATTGCGCGACTCGTGGTTATCGCGCGCCAATGCGGGGCTTGCAATCCTGAGCGCGCATACGCGTAATCGCGACCGCACGTAAGACGCGGGGGTGATGGTGTAAGAGGCGGAGGTGCTCCCCGAGTGCGGTGATGCGTTCATGTGTGTGCGCGTGAATTCTCATAGCCGAGGAAGGGATCCTGACGAAAGCTCGGATGCGTGGGATATCGCGAGGGTGAGATTTTTTACTCGAGCTCCTCGTGCGTTTTCGCAGGACGGGGCTGTTGCGCTCTTAGAGATGATGAGGTTGCGGGGGTGGAGGGTCGCACGAAGGGAGCTAATAATTCATGCAAAGCGCTTCTCGGGATTCTTGGGAAATTTTCGAGATTAGAGGGAGTAAAAGCCGAGGAGTTGTTCTTGCGAAACGCGGCTAACGGTCTATCGGTGACTTTGCCAGCCGACTTTCCGCCGAGGTTGACGGGACCTGCACCGAGGGGATGAAATTAGGTTCGAATGGATTTTTGCCCCCTTTTTGGTTGTAGTCAAAGAGACGGATTGCCTAGGCTCATCCTATTAAGGAAGGAAGAAGGACATTTACTATTAGCTACACTTGGTAATTGCTCACATATACAGCTTTTATTTTAGCCCGAGATGTGTATCATATGATCCCAACTAAAATGTTGTCTTAATCAATTTATAAAATCAATTGTATTTACTCTAGCTCTACTTACAACCTTTATAGACAATCTTTAAATCTTGTGTTTTTTATTTAACACTTTTCACACCCGTAAGCATTCTTCTTCGTATCCAATATAAATCGTGGAGGATGTCTTTGGTAATAATTTTGGATTGCTTTATCTAGTTTTAACTTTTTTTTGTTTTTTTTTCATTCTCTATACTCGGTTAGACTCTCTTTTTACTCTTTTTCTTTAGATTGAGTAATGGCTATGCTATCATTAAGGGTTTGACATTACAATTATTATTAAAAATGAAAAAGTTTTTGTATTATAAAATCTAGCACATTGCATTTTTATCGCAATAATTTTATTTTGCAAATTAAACTTGTGTTAAAACTGCAATAAATTGATCTATAGATTATTTTTAAATTATTTGCCTTTTGTGCATTGCTTTATAAAAGTTTTATTAGTGAAATATAATTTATAATGTCAATCACAGCGGGAAAAAATAGTGTTGAAAATCAAGTTCAGCATTAACTCGAGTGCGAACAGTAGTAGTACAATTAGTATTAATACATATTTATGTCCGATACTCTATATACATGAATGTAAATTTCAATTGCATAATTTAATAGTTACACAATAGTGATCGATACATAAACAAGATAACGACAAATATCATTTTGTATATATGTACACACACCAGAAATAGAAATATGTATTTCTGAGAAATGCAGTTGAAATCCAATCTGACACTTTTTATTATTATGCCTATTCCGTGAATAAAACAGTGAAAGCCTTAGAAACTCAACAACAAAATTATTATTTTTTACGCTCGATCGTCGCTGTCGACGGGAGAAAAATTTCGTCAATTATTTCGGATAATTGGCGAACGTCGAGGATCCGTTGATACGATTCGCAATATTCGCAATAACAAAATTTGCAGGATTGATACGAAATAGACATCGTTTTCTTGGTATCTGCCTACATGCGACAGCGTAACGATGTAACCGCCCCGGCGAATGCGCCGCGCCACGCCAAAGAAAGGGTAATAGAGGGAGCGAGAGAGAGGGAGATAGTCGTCTAGGTGATTAGTTATTGATTCCGTATAAACCATTCGCTCGCGATGATTGCGGCGATTAGCGACTTTTGTACAATGCAGTGCGCCCTCCCGAGCATTGTCCAGCACGCACCCATCGGCGCCGGATTGTCATGGAAATGAAACACGCGAGACCTCGGAAAAGTTAATCACGTGCCTCGGAGATTTTTCCATCTTTGGCGCCCCGAGTGACGCGCCGCTTCCTAACACGCAAAATCAATCTGGGTCAATCGAGCTTTAAAAAAGGAGAAAATTCTGAATTATAATGCCGAGGGGATTGAGGTTGAGGTTGGGGGTTGGGGTTTGGGGTTTCAAGTCGGGCTCGACGGGGACCAAGCCGCTGTTGCTTCCGCGCGTCTTTCCAAACAAGTTTTGACGATGACGCTAAGGAGACGCGCGAAGCGACTAAATTACTCGACGCTAAAACGCATCCACAAACTTCGATAAAGCGGGGGCGCGCTCGTGCATATCAGAATGCAATCCCGTTACTGGCGGTGTGACAAAATGCCGCCACCCCCGGTCAATGCAAAACTTAAAATTCAATACGCTTAACATCATTATGACGCTGTTTACTCGATTCGGCGCGCCCCCGCGCCCACACGATAATGATGTCGGTGCATTAGGGCTGCCTCGGGGGAGGGGGAGTTGGCGAAAAGAGTCGGGAAACCGGTCTTCCCAACTTTTCCAATGACTCCCACCCCCTTTTAGAGATAAATAGAGTGCCTTCCTTCGTTCCTTCGTTCCTTCGTTCCTTTGATTCATGCTCTCGGAGCGGAAAGTCTTGTGTGTAAGATCAGCTTCCGCAAGAGTCGAAGAATGTGCCGGAAGATAAAAGTCGTCGCTACTCGTCTATGCACTTGAATACATTTTTTAATTTTCCCGAGTTTAATATCAGTTTTCACCAGAGGACTTTCAGCCTTTATGCTTTTGCGGTATTTGGGCAATAATATTTTTTTTTTTTTTTTTTTTTTTTTTTTTTTTTTAATATTAATTCCCATTACAAGCTCGGTTACAGACGTATGTTTCTTCGTTAAGCTGACGCATCTCTCCCAGGCAATTCCTGTAATTTTCTTTGGACTTAATCCTCCATTTCGAATAAACCAATTCTGTTTGAAATTTACAGTATTATAATATATTCAGCTTTGTCGAAAAAAAAATCTTTAATAAAACTTACCCGACTATTAAGTAAAATCTACCTAAGAGGTTGAATAAAGCACTTTCAGCAGAATTTACTTGATCGTTTGAGTAAAATTTATTCAACCACTTAAGCAAATTTTACTTGACTAACTAAAATAGTAGAGTAGGTGAAATTTCGTTGATTATTAAAGAAAATTTATTTAACAGTTAATAAATTTTACACTAAATTTTTATCCGTATTGTACTATAGCCCCATTTTATTGCGTCTTTAATTTTCTCGACTTCGTATAACTTTAAAGCTTAAATAATTTTTAATGAGTACAGCTTGTAGTATGAATAAAATTCATAAAAAATAGAATTAATCCAAGTTACCAAAATTAGTTATTGGCTTAATACCAAACGCATGGAAATTTTATTGAAATTACGCTCAGAAATATTAAAACCAATATTACACCGATATTAATTTAAAATATTTTTAGCTGATAATATATATGTGTATATATTTAATTAAATTGTGTTCACTTTTGAGATAAATTTTTGAATTATTGCTTATTCTTCGATACATCCTTGTATCTGTTTATTCAATAACTAGCGTAATTGCTGATTATATCGACACTACTAGAAAATTTATGTTTCTTGGCAAATAAATCTGAAGGAAGCTGTGGAAAGATTTTCAGGTAACTAAAATAAATTATTATTTCCTCAATGTAACTTTAAAAAACTTGTAATTCTGAGATATTGATTGTTGCATTACATCATTTTCATCTAATTTTCAACATAGTTTAGAGCTATTTGTAGTCTTGAAGTTAATAATCAATTTTATATTTAATAAGTTTTACATTAAATCGTATTATATGCGTTTATAAATTCATGTTTAAAATAACTTTTATAATTAAAATTTGCGGAAACTATTTATTAATGAATGAATCAAATTTTAACAATTCATAAGCTATTTTTATGCCAAAATATATAGTTGATAATGTGAAATCTGTAAACTTCAATTACTGTAGGGCAATCTATTTTTAAGTAATACAAATATTTCGCTTCATCAATATCAGTTTCCTATAGGTTGTAAATTTTTCTAATAACTTAAAAGCAGATAAAGAATAAAAAACGGTTCGAATTTTTTTTTCAAATAACAATTACAGCCGTCAGAGTTGAATGCAGATAAGTAAAATCAGTTAATCTTCTTTAAGTTAAATTGACAGAGATCTAAGTAATTTATTCGTATTGACTTTATTCTGTGCAAAGGCTAAAACAATATTATTTGAACAACGATCTAGGTTTCATTTTCAAATTTTATAATTTTTTTTTAATATTTAGTAAATAATAATAATGTATTGTCTCGTAAAGCAACGGTAATGAATATACGAAAAGCGAGAGAGATAATGGTAACAACAATGAATTATCAATATGCTCAAAATAGACCTGAATGTAACTGGATTGTTGTTCTAATATATTCAAATCAAATAAATTGTTCATTGAATTCTAAAACTGGGCATTTTTTCGATTGATATAACAATCGATAAATCTTCTTCTATACGCACACGTGCATACTCGGGTGAGCTTCGCAATACAATTCCTCAACATCTATTTATATTGACACGAATATGCCTAGACCGCTTATATTTGATCAAAGGAACAATAAATAACTGAAAATCAGAGTATCGATAGTTTGGTGAATATTTAAAAGCGTTTCCTCACGAGCCTGTAAATAAATCTGATTTTAAAAGGCAAAAACAGTGTTCCAATATAGTGTGCAACACTAAAACCAAATGCTTCCACCAAAGCCGTACTTAAGGATTATCAGGCGAGAATATCTCGGTCGAATTTCAGCTCAATTGAGCTAATTGTTGAATTCGCATTCCGCGGTAAGTAAAACAATCAAACTTGTATGTACCATACGGCAAATGACTCGTAAAGCTGTCGCAGTTGGACAGACCAACTAGTGCGCCCATAACTAACGCTCTTAAAAGCATTGAGCTTTAAATCACGCGAAAATAATGAGAAATCGAAAAAGAAGGATGCGGCGGTGAGGGGTGAGAAGAGCAGAAGTTGCCTAGCCGCTGAGAAATTCGCAATGGGTAAAAACGAACGAGCGTTGAAAATAAAAATAAAGGAAAAAGCCGACGGAAAACAAGTTACGGGATCGAAGAGGAAGAGTAAGAGAGAGTAAGAGAGAGAGAGAGAGAGAGAGAGAGAGAGAGAGAGAGAGAGAGAGAGGAAGGAAATGTGTAGCGGGCCCAGATGCTCCCACAGCCTCCCTGAAACTAAATCGCATTTCGCTTATTTAGCGAAGCTGTAGAAAGCGTTGGCACAGCGTCTTAACTCGATTTGCGGTCCGCGGAAAGTTGGCTGTATTGAAACCACGATGAAAGCCCTAGACCCCAACCCGATCTCCATCCCTCCCTCACCACCCCCGCCCGCACACGCACCCCCGCAGGTGCGTGAACCGCCGGTGCTCTCTCTCATCCCTTACGCAGGCGCGACCATTTCAACGGATCTCCGTCTTTCTTCCTTTTTCACTCTCTCTCTCTCTCTCTCTCTCTCTTTCTCTCTCTGTACCTTCGCTCTTTATTTGCTGCTTCCTCTGTCGCTCTTTATCTCTCTCTTGAATAGAAAAATTTATAGAGTAGTTTGAACAAACTGTGTTTGCAGTGATAACTCACAGCCGTGAGTCCGGCCGTTGTAGTTACGGTATCTTTTTCTCTTTTATTCCTCCTTTTTTTCATTGGATTTAACAATTTACGGATAAAATTATATCTTCCAGTTTGAATCTTTTAGTCTGTGAGGAAAGTTTCCCATCGAATTTAGTGTGGATTATTCCTAGCAATGTTGGATGCGTTCAAGTAGAAATTGTAACTTGCATCTCTGACTCGTCCTACCCTAATTCGAAAATTTTAACTCATTAGGTATCTAAGGAGGCCAATAACTGCTAAGTATTATTATAAGTAACGCTGAATATTGATTCAAATTAGGTTAATACTTTTGCTCAATCTCGAGTAACAGCCGAAAATAAGAAACTTTATTGTTCTTATTAAAGTTAACTAATCCAGCTACCCTTGATTTATACATAGTAGAACACAGTGTATTTTGGACAAGTTAATTTGGACTGCCGTGAAAGTAATGCAGTAATGAAAGTTTTTAGCAAAGTTCTATAAATAAATTAAGTTGCATTTTTCCAAAGTACCAGAGAAAAAGAAACTTAATTATTCCAAGGCAAATGGCGCGCTCTTTCGCGTGATCCTAATTAATCCGCTATTACGTGTACGCAACGGGGCTAATAAACTTTCCAACAATTTTCCATCATTACACTGCAAATCGAACTGCAGCGCTAATAACGGATAATTCAACAATAACGAGATGCCGATTCATTGTCGTGCCATCGAAAATTGTGCTGGTTATTTGACAGAACCTATTACCAATGTGCATCTTCGTGCTCCTCCCCCACAAAAAAACAAAGAAAACATTAATATCCCTTGCCTCGAAGCCTTGACTAAGTATTCCATTAATTAAGTAGGAACGAAGAGTGGGTGACAAAGTTTATTTCCTGTCGAATCCAACGGTATCGACCGGCGCGACGCCGACAAGACAGCGCAACTTGACGCGAAAAAAATTAAGAGCTAATAAAATACCTATATATCCGCATTCACCCCCCCCGTCGA
Source organism: Eupristina koningsbergeri (assembly GCA_018907245.1). NCBI lineage: Eukaryota > Metazoa > Arthropoda > Insecta > Hymenoptera > Agaonidae > Eupristina > Eupristina koningsbergeri. The sequence goes on along the minus strand of JACCHV010000005.1, from coordinate 1,710,345 downwards.
CCCCCCGCCGACCCCCCGAGCACCAGGAGTCGCTTACCCTCGCGGACACTCGGCTGCAGCGCGTCCGAGAGCCTCACCCGCGGAAACCGCGCACGCGCTCCGGGTGATTACAGGGCAGGACGAGCGCTTCTCTTTAATTCGCCGATTTTCAGATTCTTCTCTGACGCCTGTACAAACAAGGGCTGATCTCGCGCTTTGGGGCGCCACCCTCACCCTCGACTCATTCTCTGGGTGATTTGCGGGTATTATTATGCTCGAGGATGCCGGGGATCGTCTTTCGCGCTTGGGAATGACCGACTTCGTTAGGACGCTTTGTGTCTCTTCGCTTAATAATACTCGGGGGATGATGCAGGGCGCCGTAGGTACCGAGGACGCTCCTGGCGCATCGATCGACCCTTGGAAATTGTCGCCGTCAACCTACTCCTCCCTCTTGGCTCTGCGCCTGCGCCCGTCGCGTCTCTTGATATTCCCTCTCGCTTTATCTATCGCCGCCTCGCCCACTTCTCTCTCGCTCTTTCTCTCTCTATCTCTTTGTCGCTGATATTATGATTCACAAATGCGTGTGTGATTGTGTTAAATGGGAAGATGCCCTGCTTCAGTGTTTGTCCAGATATCTCTCTCACCCTCTCTCTGTCTCCTCCCGTCTTTCTCCATTCCATTCTTGTACCATCTCACTCTTTCACTCGCTATCTGCCTTATAATCTCTTGAACCGTTGAGTTTATCTAGGATAGTTTTCCATTCGGCTGTCGTCGGCTGCTTCGTATTATAGGGGTGAAACCCCAGGTCAAGTGGAATTTTTTGCATTCTTCCTTTTTTATTTCCCAGTCTCTCTTTTTATTATTGTGAAATGGAAAGATGGATAAATTTCAACAAATTCTGATTTTCCTCGAGAACAAAAAAAAAAAAAAAAAAAAAAAAAAAGAAAAAAAAAAATTTCCCGGTATTGTCATGCGTAATATCATTTTTATATTGTAATCCGAACAGCATGAATGTTCAAAATAAAACAACCCTCGTAAGACTCTTATATTTTATTCATTCAAATTACACACTATTTGCTAACGATTCAAACTCGTAGGATGAACGAGAGGGCGCTTAATAATTTTCTATTATTCTCCTCTATAAAAATAAAAAAGGGAAAATGATTACTTAGAGGACTTTCAGAAAATGTAGGTTAATTTTGGCAGTGAACACCCCGGTGCACTAAAATCAGAATGAAAAAAAAAGTGGTTCACTTTAACCCCAGTCTCCGAGGCTGTACTCTTTATATATCTAGTACCACTCTTTTTCCTCGTCTCGTCGATGATTTATCAAAGTCGTCGAGAGCGCGCGAGGGTGAGAGTGAGAGGGCGCATTCAGAAAACTCTCCCTTTTTCCACACTGCTGAGTGAGTGGGTGGAGACACGGGGGATAAGCGGGGAGGGGGGGATAATGGTACTCGTAAGTTGATAGAGTGCGAAATACGCGGGCCGGAGGAATCCGAGCGTGCCAAATGACCGCGGACTCGAATTTGTCCGCGATATCTCGCGGGAGCGCGGGGCTGTTCTCACCCCCGAGCTTCAACCCCCAAGCGCCGTCTCAGCCCCCGCCTTTGGGACGATCCTCCTTTTTTCCGCCGAATTAACGAGATTCTGCCTCGTACGTTTTGTGGAGCAGGTGACGCGGGTTGTTCCGCTCTGGTTTTCCTTTTTATTTCCCGTTCTATTGCTCGGTGGCGGTGGCAGTGGCGGCGGCGGCGGCGGCGGCGGGGGTGGCACTTTTTCTCTCGATCGTCACTCGTGCGTTAAACCGAGCATGCGGGCAATGTTTAATATGCGCGTTATTTCCCCGAGAATATGAATTCGCGCGTAATGTACTGTGCCCAGATTTAATTTATGCAATGCGTGTTTTAATCGAGCTTGTGCAGCGCGGGGGTGGTACGCGTTACACCCCCGCCCCGAGAGTTTGATTGTGCACGGATCTGTGTACGCGCAAATTCCTCGGTTTAAGGACCGATGGAGTTTATCGATCAACGAGTAATTAGCTTTGATGCATCCGACCACCCCCTCCATCCGCTCTCGACCCCACCCCTGCACCCTTCGCCCATTCACTCTTCCACTCTTTCACTCTTTCACTCTTTCACTCTTTCACCCTTTCTTCCCTACCACTCTTCCTTCTTCCCTTCACTGGCCAAGAATTTCTTAATGAAAAAAGAATAGAATCACATGATTCTTAGTTGGCGCGGACTGGAAGAGATAGTATCGAATTTTTTTCGAAAATGTGTTTTTTTTACTTTTTCGCATTGAAAAATTCATGAACTTTTCCTCGCATTAGATTTATGAAATTGGTGGTTAAAGCAAATTCAAGTTGTCATTTTTCTATTTAACATGTCTACGCTTTTTTCACATGAAAAAATCTTGTACATATTATTACTCTATTATAATATTACAGTCTTATCATCTAATTTAAATAATAACAATGTTTAAAAATTAAGAAAAAAACAAATCTCTGTTTTAATATTATGATTAAAAAAACGTTATTTAAATAAAAATTATTTTACAGTTCTTGAACGATTAATTTTTATGTCAGTTATAATTGTACTTACTAAATTCTAGAAGATTTTATTCAAATACAAAGAGAATAATATGGTAATGGTTATTAAGCCATTTAGGAACAATAAAGAAAGTTTGTACTCACTGTGAAAGAAGTTGAGTAGTTAAGTTTTAACGTTTTATTTCCACACATACGCTGGCAAAATGTCCAGGTCTCGCTCAACTTGACTTGTAGTAAGGGTAATACTTCTTTGTTCTCGATTACTTAGAGTCTAAGCGTAATGCTATTTTCTTATTTTCACATATTATGTTATTAATATTAGTACTTTTATTATTAAATAATATAATTATGTTTAATTGATAGGGTATAATCTTTTCTTTATTACTAAAATTACGAAAAATTTATCGATTACTTTTTGAACTGAAAATAATTTTGTAATAGGAATTTCAATAAATTAACTAATAAGAAATAAAAATGAAAAAAAAAATAACATTCAATTGAAATATATTTATTATTGCAAAAATTATAATATTCTCTAATTTATCAACCATGTGTAATAAAGTACATGTAATTTTAAACAATATTATCCTTGATGTTTAAATGAATTACTTAGAGAAATCAGCGTTAAATGTAAATTAATGGACAAAATACAATATTATAAAATGTAACTACTCGTGTGTAAAATTTTCCATAACTTCTATTAACGTATTTGAAAAATCGAGATTCACTGATATAATTACAGGCATTTATTTACAAAAGGTTAATAATAAATTTACTAAATTCTTATCTTTAAATATCTAACAAATAATTATTCTGCACAGTAAACTGTAATTAATGTTCACGACAGTATCTCCAAGTTTTATTATATCTACCAAATACAAATATAATAGATCCATAAAGTAAAAAAAGAAATTGAGAAAATTACGTAATTATCATAAATGCAAACGATGGTTATCATCAAATATACGAATTTGCTATTGGGAATTTTACTGTCTTTATAATGCCTTTGGGAAGAAATTATTCATTTCATCAATGAAACAACAAATAGTTCTAAATAAATTAACAATGTTTTGAAAACTTTTTAAATAACAGTCTTGACTTAAAGTTCTTCCCAAGTCTTAATTTTTGTAAATAGAGATCAAACTTTACAGTGTTGTTTATCTGCGTAACTCTGACAGAAATACATAGGTTTTTTTGAATGAGTTTGACCCATTTAAATCTAATTTTTTGTTACCATTCAACTTTATTTTGGTTATTTTGTTATTTTTTCTTATTCTCCTAGTAAAAATAATTAAAAAATGATGTAAAAATAATTATAAAAATGTAAATTACTGTTTCTGTTTCTGTTCTGTTTCTGCATATAATATGTATAAATATTTTCTAAAAATTTTAATTTCTTGAATATAAATCTAGGGTTGAAGTAATTTTGAAAGATTACAAAGCATTATTTTAAAAAATAAAAAAAATTTGAAAGAAATAGTAAATGTAGTTGGGTCATTTTACAGTATTACAAAACGTATAAGTAAATTTGTTTACATTGATGTTAGTAAATGTGTGATTCAACAATCTTCAAATAAAATTGTTTTAACTTTGAGAAAAAGTATTAATATTTTCAAAACATACAAAAACAATATTAATTATATTAAAAAAAGAATGAATTATAACTTGTGAATGTCATCAGTAGCTTTAGTGTTTTAAAATGTGACAAGTTTCTAGAAATGTCATTTCCATCACATGGTAATTAGTATCAATAATTATTCTGACATTTGTATGTCTTTGATATTTGTAGTTCTATTTTAACTTGTTACATAAATCATTGACATTATTTAGTTTGAACATAAAAAATTACATAATTAGTATTTTATGTTGTAAAACATAAGCATATAATTGAGCTTGCAATAACTAATCAAGGCAATGAATCTATTTTTCTGTACTAGTCTGTGATATTTATACTTGTAATAGTTTTGTAAAATTAATTAAAGGGATAAACTTGCAAATCTATATCTCAACACTGCAAATAATTAAAAAAGAGAGAGAAGGAGATAAAAATTGAGAGAGAAAGATAGTGATACAGAAAAAGAACAAACGGGTTAGTGAAAAATGAATGTATACGTTTTTATTTAATATCTAGTAGATGTCAAAAGATTGATTAACTCCACAACTATAGACTATGACAAACGAAAGCAAAATTTTATCAGGAAAACAATCTTTCAAAATAGTAATGCTACAAAGATAATAGACCAACAGTTAAATAATTAATTTTATAACTTATTAAAAGATAAAAGATTAAAAGATCGGTAGCCTGAATTTATAGAGTTTTACATTTTTATGTTAATTATAAATTTACGGTGAGAATGTATTGTATATACATGTAAAAAAATAAAAAAATAATTGATAAAATATATTACTTAAATTAAGTGTAGTTAACAGATAATTTGTTATAAATAAATAAAACACAGTACTTTAAAAGTGTAATATATTCTTTCCGAAGTGCAATAATAATCATAGTATACGAGTAGAAACTTTAAACAAGTTAAATCTAAAGTAATTATAATAAGTTTATCTCATTAATAAACAACCTATAAATAGTATCAAAATCTGCAAAGTCGTAAATAATAAAGAAAAAAAATTGTGTGAATCCAAAACAACAAATCCAACTTTGTCAATTAGGCGTGATACAAAAGGGATTCTTCATTAATTCACGCGATTCTAAAATAAGAACTACTTGATAATTTTGCTTTAACTCACATATGATTGTAGATATAAGTTGTGTAGTTTATGTACGTGATAAACGCGATGTGCATAGCTTTTCAATTAACGACAAGATGCAGAGCCCTTGGTACTGAGGCACAGATAATCCAGAAATGCAATGAAATTCTCATTATTGAAGAGTGCAGTGCTTCTAAATTAAATTATTTTCAGTATTCGGTCAAAATAATATATGAATCATAATTAAAAAATACAGTGTTTGTTGCTTTAATTAAGTACCCACAATAATTTCACAGGCACTTTCGCATTAAGATTCGGCATTAAAAAAGTCAAACAATAATGATTCATTAATTTCCGGAATTTTCAATCAAAAGCGAAACTAATCATTTTTATGCAATTTTTTTCGACGATAATTAGAGGATTTTTTGTTTTCGCGAGTGTAGTTATTTTTTTTGTAGCGATGTATAACAAGAATAAAATTAAAAATATGAGGATCTATTAAAGAATTTTTTATCATATTTTTAACAGGTACATTTATCATAAATTCTAATTATGATACTTTTGTATAGTAAAATATAAGTTTATCGTGATTCTGAGTGCAAGTTCTGCAAGTGAATTAATCATTCTTTATAGTAAAACTTTCATATGCTTGTCAGTAATATCCATATAAATACTTTTGATACAAAATCAAATGGTAATGAAATAAGCTTAAATATTTCCAAAATTAATCACGTTAAAATAAAGTTCTCGGCTTAAAAAAAAAAAAAGAACCATGTACGATACAGTTATCTTTTTAATGAAAAATTATGTATTTTTAAAATAAACTGAATTTGATTGCATTGAATAATTAATATATTCAGATTAATGACTCTCACGCTCAGTGAGCGTACTTCTTTATAATTGTAAATAATGAATTCTGAACGTAATTACTCGATATGCTATCAAAGTTAATTACTACTTTATTATTAATAGATTAAATTGAAGCAATTTCTATTTATAATAATATCATTGAATGAGCGTGTAACGTTTGTTTCTTAAAACTATAACTCTATAAATGGATAATCTCATTAAACTGTTTAAGTTTTATCTTAATCCAATTGGTATAGAAATATCTCAATATTTCGACATTAATTGAATTCGAGATTGATAAATGTGACTAAGAATTTAAAACAATAAGTTGTTTGAAGAAGCAATATTCCGTTCGCATTGATAACTCAAAATAAACATAGCTAATCTGATAAATTATTCAGAAAGAGTTGCAGATATTTTTGCAAGACAAATCACAGCAAGTATTTTTGGTCAGACGAAATGAAGCGAAATTTATAATCCATCAAACTCTATTTTACAATTAAAAATAATTGACATTTGGTGCGTAGAGCAAAGACTGATGGAGGATATGAGGTGCGTGTAATACGACCAATAAGTAAAGAGGCCAATTAAATTGGCACTCATCATCAATTAAACAAGGCATCTTCTCATCAAAAACACAGTGCCGTGCATTAATGATGGATGGGGCGCGCCTAGATTGCAGGAGCTTATTTGAATTGTTGTGTAACTCGCAATTCCTAAGTAGCTAGCAGGAGGGTATTAACTTTGCAAATAACACGTCCCAACGTGTTGCTCGGATTCTGTCCGGTCTGCCCCGTATTCCGAGGAGCCCCGAGCCCTACGGCCCTGGCGGCCGCCTTAGACAAGCGGAAATTTTCGGGAAATCGGCAACAATGCGCCTTAAATTATTTCACTCTCATTGTTATGGACGTCGCTTCAATTGTCGAATTATCGGATGGCAACAATTAGCCGCTGGCGAGTCGCTCGGCTGCTTCGGCTGCTTCGGCTGCTTCGGCTAATCGGGAGCGTCAATCGCATACTTGCTGGTCCACTAATCCATATTAGGTTGCCTTGTGTAATTGCCACTGCACAGCTTGAAGATGCTTCCAGTCGGTCGGTCGCCCTTTGATCCTCGAGCTTCGATCTTTCGCCAAAGTCGTTGTGCACGACTCCCCGAATTAAACAATACAAATTAGAGTTTGGAGTGCGCGGAAGAGGTGCGATGGACCGTTGCAATTAAATTAGACTTTCCATGGCTCGGTTTCCGGGAAAAGCGATTGCCTTGATTGTGTGGGTGGATATCGCGCGATACCCCGGCCGTTGAGGCGAACGCGCGGTGAAAGGTATTTGGGAAAGTATTCGCCGGGTTTTTTTGTTAGCGAGCATCGGTGTTATTGAATTTTTATTAAATCACGCCTTTAAAAACCCTTCGGTGCACTCTGGGCATGTTAAGATCCTGCCAGACTTTCTCCCGTTTTCAGACACGTCTCGCAAAGTTTCAAACGTGTTCACCATTATCGAAAAGTCACGTTTGTGGCTTGTAAAAGAGCAATCGTCTTAAAATATTAATAAAATTTTGTTTATATGTGCGTCTGCAAAATACATTGGATCCAAGTGCTCCAGCAATTCAATCTCCCGGCACACGATGCTAATTATAACTTTCTTATTTCATTTTCGATAAATTCGTACAAACAACGCCAATATAAACGCAAGAGCTTTTTTACATTCAGCCCGATCAATATCCAAAGCCCCAACATATTGTATACGACAATTTTCCAGATCCAATATACAGGCAAAGGTGCACTTAACTAATAATTAAATTTTGTTTGCAGGACAAACATATTGTCTTTGATCTTTTAATTTGGCGCATGTGCGCTCTGGATATTGCGACGCGCCATACATTTCAAAGATGAAAAAATTAATAAGCACGTTTAACTTCTCGCCTTGGGCTAATAGTCGAATGTAAACCGCACGCCGCAGCAAAAATCGTAATATTCCAAAGCTCGTTCGTTATTTCTCTGCTCACTGCTGTTTCGAAAATCGAAATCCGGGAACCATAACTTGGTCTACCTCGTGACTGTTAAAAATTAATAAACGCGAATCGAGAATAATTCATTTTATATCGTAAAAATGATAGATCCGGGATTCCATTATAAACATTATTTGATGATTATAATGTCTGATGTCATTTTATTAAATTGATAAATTAATTCCATTATCAATTTGTTTAATTAATATATTCAATTTAATCAAATTTTCGTTCGTTCATATTGAATTAAAATACATGACATGCTTTGTTTGTGAATGTACCTTGGACGATGTAATATAATGTAATCTAATATTATATTCGAAACCAAGGCTACCAAAGAATACACAATGCAATGTTATTATTAAAATAAATAAGATCTGGTTATTTATAAGAAATAATGTACAAATGGACTACTCCTCGTGCTTATGCAATTATATTAGCAAATAAGAAGAAATTGAAAAAAGCTCATTTTGTACAGCGATATCTCTATTTACTTAATATCGATTTCTCTTGAGATACACTATCTCTACTATGAAAAAGTCTTTGAAAATTCTAAAATGTTAACAACAGTGCCTGATCCGAAATACGATTAATTTTTTACACAACATTTAATTACAATATTACTATGAATGGCCAAAAAATTTTGAGATAATTAAGATGTTAATTAATTTTTTGAGTTCAAAGTGAAACGCTTTTGATCTTAAAGGATTAATTTATTTTTCATGATATTTTTTTTAAATTTTATAAAAAGAAATTAATCCTTAGTTCATTTAATTCATTTTAGTATCAAAGGCTATTTTCATGTAAGACTTTGGAAAGGCATAAATATTTTTAAAGTGTAAAGAGTGTTTTAGCTACATAAAATCTGGCTGTTTTTAGAACTTTGAAATCTTAAAGTTTTTATTACCGTCTTTCGGTTTTTCTCACAATTTTTCTACAATAAGATCCACCTGATTCATTCTGTATCAAACTTTCGTGAAATAGTCGTTATCCATTCATTTTTCCTAAATTGTGGTAAGAAAGTAACCGTTCTCCTGGAAATCACCATCAGAAACGATAAGTAGGAATGGAAATTACTCTCGGTTAAATGTAAAAGGATACTCGACTAATATGGCCGAATTATAATGCAAATACATTATTCGTATGCAATTTTAATTATAATATCATAATTAAGTTTTACAATCTAAGCATCTTTTCTAAAAAGTTGGAAAAGGAAGAAAAAAATTAAACGAATTATCAAATGAGAATGAAACGAAGCTTTTAAGGCATGTACAAATGCTAAAACTACCAATATTTATATAATTTGAATTTAAAGCTCACTGCATTCACATTAATCCGAGAAAACTAAATAAATTTCTCAGGTAAGAATGTGATTGAGCGACAAATTTATTTAATAATCAAAGATAATTCTACGCTAATTGAAAAAGTTTTAATTAGGAAAACTATAGATTATACAATGAGGCAAATGATCCTGCGAAAAAGAGGAGAGGTTACAGTGGCAGCATCTGATCAAATTGAATTTTGGTTTAGCATTGTCATCGTTATTGATGTTGTTGATGTTGTTGATGTTGTTGATGTTGTTGTTGTTGTTGTTGTTGTTGTTATCATCATCATCATCATTATCATTATTGTCATTATGATTATTATCTTTAACATTATCGTTATCACTATTGTTATTGTCGTTGTGATTATTGTTATTATTGTTATTGTTATTGTTATTGGGTTATTGTTATTGTTATTATCATTGTCCATTATTTAGAATTGGCATTTCATGATGGTTTTACGGTGCTAATCGACAGCGGTGGTCTGGAATGTATTTACAAACAAAGCACATTTTTGCGCACTACTACCTCGGGTAATTGATAGAGACTAGAAATCGAAACCACCGAGTTCATGGATTACGAATGCCGTGCACCGCTGATTGAGCCACCGCCGTCCTTTTGATTTCGTTTATTCATATATACGAGAAAATTAGCCGAAATTAAATCCGATTGAATATACAATAAGTTCGTTACGCGGACGATGAGGGAAAAATTTTAATCCCAAGTCCCGAATTAATTTGGCGAAATTAAGACGGGCGATAATTTATTTATCAATTGTAGAATGGACTGAGCTAGTTGAAACAAAGTGTTATTTGAAAACTTGAAATGGACAAAATGAAGGACGAGTTAACTTTTACAAGCTCGTGCATCAACACAAGCATCACGTAGCGCGAGGGAGGAAATTCGGCACTTTGGCCGAGGTAAGAAATTACGCGCAGAGACACACCCACAGAATTTCTTGCAATTATTGCATCGAATTACGCGTTCTCAAATTTTGCATTGATTTTCACAATTTCAGAGTGGAATGGCTGGTTAATCTGCGAGTGATTCGTTGCCTTTGGCCTCCGCCTACATCCGAATTACGCTCTCTCGCAAACAGCAACTAAAACCATACACGTACCGCTCGCGTTGCACGTACCGGCGTAAATCGTAAACGGATTTTCTGCCGACGCATCTTCTCCACCCAAAAATCCCATAAGACGCCCCGCCCCTCCTCCGGCCCTCCTCCCTCTTTCCCGGGGAGAAAAGCCGAAAAAACGGACGGGCGCCCTAATCAGAGAGTGCATACCAAAGTTCGACAGCTAACTAGCTTTTCAAACTAAAGTTATCGCTACACGCGCTGGTAATTAGCATCGCGGTCTCGGCGTTTAACGGCACTCCAACCCTTGGTGAGATCGTGTCCGCAGCCTCCAGATCTGGGCCCGACGAGAACTCCTCCCTCCCAACAGGCCAAAGTTCGCGTCGCAGCTCAACAGCGCACTTCCGGGGGTTATCCGCGATCCGCCAAAGCTCAAGGGATGCCCGCTGAGCTGCTCGGAGGTGGGACGAAAAAACCTCCGAGCTAATATAAGTGAAAACTTCCCGGGCACTTTTAGCGTTTCCTCCCCGCGAAACAGCCGCGAGTAATTGTGTGTTCCGGCGAAATCGCTCCCCCGATTTTCCCGGAGGTGCGCGTCGGGAAACCCGATACAACACCTCCCTCTCCCCCCCCCAACCCAACCCCAGCCTCTTCTTGCGGGGCTCGCGCGCCTTATACCTGTCGGCTCCCCGGCTGCCCCCGCTGCAGACGGCGGAGTCAGGGGCCGAGCGGGGGTGGCTGGGGCCGCCCTGAACAAAGGAGCGGGGAATCCTTGCAAGATATTTGTAAAGATTAGAATTTATTATTATGTGCGCACCGACTCGGCAGTCCAAATGAAATCGATAATGCGAGCCAGCAGCACCACCACCGGGTGCACGGACGTGCGTGGGGGTTGCCGGGGGTGTATTATTATGAGTCCTTTGTTTGCGGACGTGCGGACGCGACGCTCTCCCCGATCGGCGTACAATTTTTATAGACCAGACCCACGCGACACCCCCCACCCAACCACCCACCCACCCTCGGACTTCCATTAGCCTAAGTTTCCCGGGGGTGTACGTGGTCAATCGGACCGATGCAGCCCGATTGACAACGGCCCGAGTTTTACGGTTTTCATGAAAGGAAGATTTGCTCCGCACGAGGCCCCGCGAAGCTGTTCTTTTTTTTGTTTTTCTTGTTTTTTTTATCCTTTTTTCCGTTTTTTTCCCCGTTTTTTCTTTCTTTCTTTCTTTTTGTTTCCTTTTTGTTTTTTGTTTTCCTCCGGCTCGGCCCTCGTTAAAATAGGTCATTTGGAAAGTCGCCAGTGCGACCGCGTGCTTCACGCTTTTCGGATCTTTCCGGACGGAGGTGATTTGATTTTCCAAGTATTGCAGACTGGAGGAGAACTCGGATAACGCGAGCCCTCGCTCGCTTCGCTGGCAGTCGTAAGCATTTCATTGATTATGCTCCCGAGTATCACTCGCAGCTTCCTAAAGCCAAGATCCAGCGCGAGAAATTAAGATTAATTCAGTGATTTTTGGGTACTTTAGCTCATACTTCGTAATCCACTCTATATAAAGTGCTGTTTTTTTGAGCTCACTTTGACAACTCCCTCTCAGATATTAATGTATTCAAATAATACTATTGAATTTCAGATCAAATAAGATTATTCATAGTTAATGCTAGTTTCTCTCCTATTTCGACTTGGACTTACTAAATTATCGTTTTTGGTGTATTCTACTTTTAAAACCAATTAATTAGCTTGAAATATGTAACTCGAAAAAATAATACTTTGACATTGTTAAGTAAATCTAAAACTTATTTTTGTAAAAACTTCAATTATTCATGCTGAATTTTTTTATCACTATAATTTTCTAAATATTGTTACGTGAGTCAAATATTCAAACGCAAATAACTGACACAACTGCAATCGTTTAAATCAAAATATTCTCTTTTAGTCACATGTGAAAATAAAATTTCAAACGCGTTTTGCACGGAATATAGTTTTGACACTTTTGGACATCGGCATGCACAACAATTTTTGTCCGATTATATTAATATTTAGAAACATTACTTTTTAATTTATCTTGAAAAACACGAGGAAATAACCATCCAATTTAATTGGTCTCATTTAAAATAATAATACTTTATATTTTAAATAATAAATATGGATATTTTGCTTTTATGTATTTATTTTACCGAAAATAATTAAATATTCTCACTATAATTTAATATAATATTGTACATTAATAAATTAAAGTTTATGCTTAATTAAATCGACAAAACTAAATTAAATAATGAAATGATTTTCAGTATATTAATATTTGAAAATTCAATTCATAACAATTGAAAATTAAACATAAATCAATGTATGAATTTGAAAAAAATAAAAAATATAAAAAAAAATTTTCCCATTTAATATTTTCTAATTTAATTTATAATTTAATAACAGTAACTTGCATACGACACTAAATTACATATAAATATTAAAAAATATCGTGTATATGGTACATAAAGAATTCTTAATTAAATAGTTAATAAAAATTCATCATTTTATTGATTTTTTATTATTGATAAGGTATATTTTTTAAAATAAATTCTAAAAACATAGAAAATAATTTTATTAATTTATAAAAATCTGAAATATTTTATATACATTTTATACATAAGAAGAATAATATTTATTTATAATAAATTAATTTACTGCGTTTAAATTAATTCATACACACCTGTCCACAACCTCGTGCAAGCATACAATTAAATAAATATATCGATTTTAATAGAAGCATGAATTTCAAACTGAATGTATAAATTAATTTTTATTTCAGTAAATATTATTGATTCTAATAAAATGTTTTGCACAAATAAAATATTAATAATTTTTTTATAAAGACAGATGTATAAAATTTAATTTTTTCTATTAGACTAAAATTAAAAATTAAATTCATAATGAAACAAAGACCTCAATAAATTAAATATTAACAGCTAATTCTAAATAATTTAAGGATAGATTTATCCATGCATATATAATGAGGAGGATTTAAAAAATTTAAAAGATCTTATAAGAAATTAAAAAGCACAAATAATAAAAGTATGTAACTTGAAAATATGAATTTACTATTGATTTTGTAATGATTATTTATTTCTTTTGTCTATCATTATTTTTATTTTTTATAATAATAAAAATGCCAGAATATAATTCTGCTTTCGCTAATAATTTTTTTCTTCAAAGTGCTGGGAGAAAAAAATTTCAAACAGTTTTGAAAAGATTTTTCGTGGGAATGCTTGAAATGTTTGAAATAAAATATCCGAAAAAATATTCTAAGCGTTAAAAGCCATTGAAATTCCTGCTGTAATGAAAAATATCAGATTTAACAATATGCACGCAAGATTATCTAAAAATGCAAAGAGAGGCTCTCGGTCGCAAGTAGTTTTTAAATATTCTTTTGTTTCGCGACAAAGTCGAATGGTTTCGCCGTGTAGCCGGCAAATAAGAAAATAAACTTTAAATAACAAAATGAACCATCACACAAATAAGTCACGCTTCACTCGTGCTATAATGCAGTTCTCCTGCTGAAAGTGCGAATACACAAACTTTTGCAAATTACTCTCTACAGCGCATAAGAAATCCCTTGAGAGGCAAAATACGAACGACAAAAATGACATTTACTGGTACAGCCGCACGAAACTTAAATTATCGTTGAACTTTATGCAACGCGAGTATTCCGCGGCTCTATAACTTATAACCTTTTTTCTCCTTATTAACCCGATAATTATTGTTGTTTATTTGGATTTTTAAAGATGGACCCGAGTGGAGAGCGAGACCGCCAAGGCCGCCGACTCGGGCGATACAATTTATGAAAAGATTTCTTGTGTTTACTTAAAGAAATAGTTCTTTTAAACGTTACACTCTAAAGCCGTGAGATTAAATAAAGCAGATGGCTTTCTCAACTCAAAAAGTAACACTCAGCAGACATCGCCGCCTTTTTTGATACAAAGAATTCTTATACTTTACGAGCTCAATAAGGAGATGGTTAAATGAAATTATTTTTAAAGTGCCACAGCACTTGTGGTGCTTTACTTTTCATAATTTTTTTATTGGCCGTAATTATTACGCTATAAAATAATCGTCAATCCCCGAATTCATTTACTTTTAGCAGCTATAATTTTTTAAGTGTAGGCTTGTTTACCTTGTGTAGAGTCTGAAATCGTAATTCATTTAAATTATTCATTAGGACGGTTATAGAAGAATAAATTGATATTTATTTCGGCTAGGGGTGGGTGGGGAAAAAAAAGTCAAACTCCTAGCAGTGCACTCGCGGAAAAAAGCACAAACCAAAATCTCGGAATTTTATAAAAGAGCAAATGCAGGAATAATGCCAGTGGCATTTCAAGCTGAGATTAAACATAATTAAACTCGTACTTAAAATAGTCTGATAAGGACTGCGCATGTCCTCTCGAGAGGATGGGACAGGGAGATCAGAGAGAGAAAGCGGGCCCTCGAAACTTTTCTCACGCGCTATCTCGAGATTCACAGAGGCGGAGTATTAGTCGTTTGGCCATCATCCGGGAGTGCTTAGTTTGCGTGTGCGGGGGTGCAGGGAGCGCGGCACGAGGATGCCGAGAACGAGGACGAGGACGAGGATGAGGAGGAAGACGAAGCCGAAGGAGACTAAATGAGATGGTATCGCGCGCGTGATTTCGCCAAACGCAGGACAAACTCGCTAATTTGTCAAGCCGTCGACTCGGGCGATCGCGATAACTTTCTCCCGTTCTCGCCCTGCCGCGCCTTCCCTCGCCCCGCGTCTTACATCACCGAACTCGGGGATTATATCGTGTAATGTCCCCTCCGACTTGTGTCATGCCGCCTGCAGCACATCTGTGTGCTGCTGAGTCGTGAGCTGAGACCTCCGCGCGATTTTCCGACCGAGACCTCCCCTGCCCTCCCCCCCTCTCGCCAGCCTCCGACCAGCCCGCTCACCGTCTTTCTCTCTGCTCCTGCACGTGACTTATCTCATTTTCCCCCAACTGCCCGATCCCTCCCCCGAGCTCAGGTTTTTCCGTTTTTCTCCGTGTCCCTTGGCTGTCACGAAACACGAAACGCATTCTGAGGTCCTTGTCGTTGTTGCCACTCTCTCTGTATATATTGTTTATGGAGAGGCAAATACGAGATTCCCGCTGCAAGGGGAATGAGGAAAGTCGGAGTTTGCATTATCGAAGAAATCTCCCTTTCAGTTCTCCTCGGCGAAATTGAATATCGAAGACATGCTTTTTCCTCCTTGTGGGCATTAATAGAAAAGTGAGAGACGCCTTGTATGCATTGCGTGGATCCAGATAAATATGTGATTCGACACTTTCCTACACTTGCCATTTCTTATTAACGTCTTATTGAAATGCATAAATATTACGATGCACGCACATCTGATTTATTATCTGGAATAATTATTTGCAAGGGGCTTAATTCAATTATCGTGGAAAATAATTGAGACGTTTATTTACAAACGTACTTTGGCCGTGAACAAGTCGTTTGCATTAAATAAATTAAGCAACTATATCCGCGCGCTCAAAACTTTTCTGAATAATTTAAGACTTATAAATTGAAATATATTATTTTGTGCTCGAAATTACATGCCAATTATGGACTAATGTTACTTCCTTATTTTCCTTGCTTTTAATTCGCGTTTGTTTAACATTGTTGTGTAAAGTAAAATAAATTATGTAAGAAACTCGAGAAAATGATTTAAAATATATATTTTCATTTTAACTGATAAATTAAAGGAAAGACTGATTTATTCAACGAATAATTATAGATTTTATTAAAATCATTTCGAATTTATCGATTTATTCAAATAATTTATTTGAATTGAGATAGAAGCTTATTTGAATGTAATATTATTCGTGAAAATAACAGTAGAATGTTGCTAGATGCGAAATAAAGTAAATTACTAGTCTCTTGTATTTACAACAGTATCAACAAAACCGCACTTAGCGTATTAACTTTAATTACTTATAGAATATAGTAATTACAGTAATTAAATATTGGCCAGAGACGTAGACTAATTGAAAATCTCGTTTCTCCTCGAGCGGCGCAAATGGAAAAAAGGGGACAAAAAATTTAAAATTAAAGTATATTGATATCCTTTTATAAATCAAAGATATTAAAAAATTGTGATAAATCTCAAGCGGAGCGTTCTTTTTATGATTTGCTCTATAAATTTAATCGCGAGTGCAACGGAAAAGTGGGTAAATGCCTTTTTACCTAAAATTATAAATCAGGGATAAATTAGTGTAAAAATCTTGTTTGAATTTAGGAGCGGTCCGAGTGAGTGATATCACAGGAGAGGAACAGAGAAACAGCGTCCGAGTCCTTTGTCAGGACTTTCTGGACGAAGAGGCGCTAATTACAGAGGGTCCACATCCTAACCCCTAGTCGGGTTTCCCTCTCACTCTCCCTCCCTCCTTCCTCTCTCTCTCTCTCTCTCTCTTACTCTCTTTTGGTCTATGTCCTAACTTCTACATACTGAGAGAGGTTTGAAAGAGCCGGTAACCGAGATAGAGTGAGAGAGAATGAGAAAGCGAAAGAGAAAGACAGGGAGATAACGCGTCCAAAAAGAAGCATAGCATTCGTGAACTAGACACAGAGAGCAGGAGTATGCACCAAGAGTCACATAGTACTAACTATAGCCGAGGAGCGTCAAGGTAGAGTAGTTGAGAGGATTGTAGGGAAGTGAAAAGGGGAGAGAGAGAGAGAGAGAGAGAGAGAAAGTGAGAGGGAGCGTAAGAGATAGAGGGAGGGAGGGGAAACGAGGGAGAAAGAGAGAAATGGAACGAGTGAGTGAGAGAGAGAGAGAGAGAGAGAGAAAAAGTGAGGGAGGGAGAGATAGTTTGTAGACAGGATCGTCAAGGACCGGACTCGAGTCCTGCCGCAAAGCGGAGATTCGTCGCTGTCGACCGGATGTTATCCATGTGCTATGCACACTTGGGACCACGTTGCTGGACAGCCTTTACTTCAGTCCTCCCAGCCGTGATGATGCGTGTGTGCGCCTGCAGAATTTCTCAAATGTTTAGAAAGGAAAGTCCGAGACGAAAAAGGTCCCGCCCTCCTAGTTTTTCCGCAACTGTGACCTCCGTGCGTGTCCCTCGCTCCTCTACGCGGAAATCACGAGCCTCGAGTGGTCTTAATGCTACCGCTGCCTCCTCCTGCTTCTGCTCTTCCTCCTCCTCCTCCTCCTCCTCCTCAGCCTCATCCTCAGCATCCTCGTCTTATTTTCCTCCTTATCCGCGACGGCTCTTCTATCCAAGTTGCTTTTACCTTTATTTATTCGGTTTATTTTTATGGGTTATTCACTTCGCGCCGGCGATATACTTTGGTTGGATTAACCGCGGAGGGATTTCTTTTACGATGATGAAAATGCCCAGGGCTGCTCTATAGCTTTTGTCTGAGGAAGAGGAATTTACCTATAGGATTTCCGCTGGGTGCAGTCTCTGATTTCTGCGATGCTAAGAGCCTGTAACGCCGGATTGCGGTAATTTATTTGGTAATGCCAAACATTTTGTTTATTCAAGTGCACCGCAGAGACGAGAATGGATATATAATTGTTGTGATCGATTTCCACTTCAACAATCCGAAATATTTGGAGAGTTGAGTTCCCAAAGCCGCGTTATGTGAGAAGCAACAAAAAAAAATGGTATAAAATAAAAGAAAAAGTCCGAATGGCTTTGGGAATTTGTGTGACCGTGAAATTAGATAATTTTCACCAACATCGTAGAGAAGAAACATTTTTTATCCTTTAAGCCGCTTCTAGCGTCAAGAGACGAAATGTGTGGAAGCGCCGGCTAGTCTCAAATATTTTATTTTTATTTCGAAATTTATGCCACTTAAAATCCTTTAATAAAAATATTACAAATTTAACAAAAGCCCACAATTTTACCAAATCGTAAACATTTTTAACTTGTTAAATAACATCTCGGGCGCACGTTGTAAAAGTTTTCTACGAGATCAAGTGACTGTATTTATTATGTCTTTAGGTTCTACTAAACAGCTAAAGCAAATATTTTTTTTAAATACACCTTTCCCGCATTTGTAAATAAAACCAAAGAGACTTGAATAAAACTGGTGTTTGACCATTGAAAGTGTAGATGGTACACATTTTTAAAAAATAAGACTTAAATCCATGAAATATAAATCATTTTGAAATTTTAAAGATATAGTCGTAAATATTGTAACTCTTAAAAGTACCATAAAAGTATAAAGAAAAAACTATTAAATAAATATAAAAAATAACAATGACATTATCTTATTTTGCGTTAAGAGTAAATTCATTTTCACGATTTTTAAGGGTCTAACAATGGTTAAGAATGCATGATTATGGAGGCCCGAATACAAGATTCAAGATGGATTAAAAGATATTGAATCAGCGGAATTATTCGAATCAGACATAATGCAAGAAATAAATATGTCGAAATGTGAACCTATATTTGTCACTCTATAGAGTTACAGGTGAATGGAATAAAGCAATCCTAATGACGTAGTTGTCAGATCCGAGACAAGCAAATGCTTGACGCACAGGTAGAAACCAGTATATTCTATATCAGATTCCAAGAAACTATCTCTACCTGCTCCAGTACAAATTTGACGAGAGCAAAAAACGTGCTCAGATTGTAGTTTCTTTGACGTTTCGGTTTGTGTCACTGTAGCTTTTTCAGGATGCCTGTGAATATTAAATTTGTATTATATTTAAATAAGTTTCTATTTACCCAAGTGTAACCCTACTCCAAATAATTTTACAATCTAATATTTTCGCCTTATCGGCTTTATTATTTATAATATCCATTTTAGCTTTGAAGCATTTTTATTACAATATATTTTTTCCGCTAAAAGAAAATGTTGAAATCCCATAAAAATATGAAGTTGTAGTATCTTGAACACTAACTGGTTATGTAGAAAGTAAAAAAAGTTCCCAGAAGACCTTATCTAAGCAGTTGAAGGAATATTCATGGTTTTTTTGCGCCATGATTAACTTATCTTACTTTATATGTTCGTTATGTACTAGGAATAATCAGAATATTATACATTGACGATAACCACGTAATTAGAAAAATAAATTTCCAGTTATAAATTTGATATGAAAATAAGAAGGAATATTTTTATTTGTGAAAATATTAAAATAATACAAGATTTTACTTTTACTAAATTAAATATTCATTAAAAAAAAAAGAAAAAAAGAAAAAGTTAATGCATAAAAATAAAGTTTATAAATCAATTTATATTTAGTAAAAAATAAAAAAAATTAAATAAAGTCGGATATGCAGTTATGAATTTTTTTAAGATTAAAATAAATAAGTCGAAGATACTATTAACCATGCACGACAATAAAATCATACAATATTCCAAGAAAAAAATATTTCCAAAGATTAAAATATGAGTAAAACGAATAAAATATCTCTTTACTCGATTAATATCTGTTTTCCCAGACGTGAAACATTTTAACTCCATATAAACATTATTTAGGATAAAAGTTTTTTCTCTATGTTGCCAAGATAACAAGAAATAATCTCCCGCTTAACAGAATTTTCATTGATAATCGATATCTTTGAATTCTTGAGTGACATGCTACATGTGCTAGAAAGCATAATTGAAAGATTTTCAAATCTGAAAATAGAAGTTTCTCGATTATCCTTAAAAAGTTTCTCTTAATCTCGTGCGTTTTAAATGGCTGATAACAAGAAGCCCATTATATGTACGAGGATAGGGTGATTCATAATTATGTATCGTTTGTCAAGATTCATCTGTTTCATCAAAAAACTATTTTATTTTAAGTTGTTTTATTTTATATTTGACATTAGATTAATTGCGAGCTCTGAAAGCCGGGACTTTAATTGTGTAGGAAATATATTTTTAATGGACTTTTTTCATTGTACGTGAAATAAAAAAAGAAAAAAATGAATACGTATGTGTCTGCGTGTATTTCATTTGAATGCATGCGCTTGCATTTAACAAATGTTATTGAATTATTCTCATAATTAGCTGCAAAGTGATATATTACAAAAAATTTTTCAATGATGGTCGATATAACTGTCCCGACACACACCATTTTTCGCGTAATAATAAATTTCGCTGTTAAATTGACAAATCAGAATTTACAGCTAAATCTTTTTCACTGATGTATGTGGCGCTTAAAATTAATAGACAAACGCTCGAAAGCCTGTAAAAATAAACTGGCGTTGAACAGCCGCTCCCTGCCTATTCCTGGTTTTCAACAACTGAAAATTGTGAATCTCTTCGAAACTGTCGAGCACTTTGACGAAAAAAGCGACTCTTGTTTTTAACTGGAGGGAGGACACTTGGTTTAAATCTCCTCGGAATAAAAAATAATTATCCCCAGTTTCCTCGGGAGGCAGAGCTCAACAGTGGGGAGGTCGAGGGTCGCGCGGCAATGGAGTAGATCATCCGCAGGGTTGCGTGTGCGGGTGTGCACACATGCACCCGCATCTAAATATGCGTGGCGGGTGTGCGGGAGGGGCGGGGAAAGAGATCTAAAAAGCCAGCATCAGTCCTCGAGAATAGAAAGCTCCCGTAGCCTTAATTTAACCAAACATATACAATCACTGTCATTCGCAACTCGGTAACTCGATCAGAAATCTCAATCCACTCAGATTCAAGCGCCTTTTAATCAGGTTTCTGGTGAACTGCGCCAATCCTCTCATATGTACGCGCCTGGACTCTCTAACGCTCAAATCCTGGACACGATAGGTGTCTATTTCCGTCACAAGGGGTGAAAAAGAGATTCAGGCGAAGGAGAGAGACAGGGAGAGCAGCCCCCATGAAAATGCTGTCCGCTCCTGTGCTTGGATCTGCGCATACTCGGGCTTATAATTGACTTGACGTGTGCCTAAAAAAGAACACGACCCTTTGAGAAGGTAAAAGAGGGATGAAGTGTGAGAGCAAGGGCGGGAAGGCGGAAGAATGAGTGGACTCGTGAAGGGAGGACGGGGTGACGGTCAAATGGCAAAAAGTTGTCTCGGAAGTAACAGTAGCCAAGAGGGAAGGAAATGAACAGGAGGCCTTTCGGTAACGATGCAATAACATTACCATGTCCCGGCTTCAAAGCTCCAAATGGGTGGACGCTTGTGTGCGTGTGCCCGTGTGTGTGCGAACTCGAGCTCTGATCTACCGCCACTGAAAATAAAAGAGCGCACTCTCGTTTTCCGTGTCACTGTGTGTGTGTGCGCGCGCGCCAGGTGGCTCGGGCTATATGGGCCGATAAAGACGGCGGAATGTAATAAGCACGAGGACGAGCAGGAGAGAGAGAGAGAAGCTAAGGCCAGTGCCACGGAAAATGGGCGAATTCAAGAGGGTAGGACAGCGCGGGAAAAAGGGTTAGAGGAGCAGCTCGGGAAAAAAGTGCATCTGCGTAATAGCTTGTGTTACCCGGTGTCTATTGCTCCGCTCGTATTTGCATATATGCTCCCTCCCCTCCCCCTCCCCCTGCCCCTACCCCTACCCCTCCCTCGCCACCCAGCGAGCTTATGCGCGTTAAAAAAAAAAGAGAGAGAGAGCGAGTGAGTGAGGGGGGCGGGGGGAGCGATGACACTTGGCCGTTGAAAATCGAGCGTTAAACGCGAATTCGTGTGCGCTCATCAGCATACACGAGGCTCGCCATTCACGTAAAATGCTCGCTTAATGAAGACACGAGATTTTGAACAAACTATAAATGTATTTTTGCGCCCCGATAAACGCGGGGGTGAGTCTCGATTGTATAAATTATGACAAAGTCATCGAGCACGGCTCCGGAGGTCTGACTTGAAGAAACAATTTTACTTTTACGATTATTTTACGTTGTCGCGTCATTCTGCGCGATGTGATTTGATATTTTTCCTTTTCCCTCGTTTTCAAATTTACGCTGCGAATAATTTTACGCCTCGACGAATATATGATGGCATTTAATATAAGACATACATATATCACGAGAGTTGCATAAATTTTTTGAGAATCGCACCTCGAAATACTTTTCGAGTTTCAACAACGCCCATCTCAACAGCTGAGCTGAAACTTGTCATTTCGGAATTGTCCTCGTTTTTTATCATTTCGTGTAGCTGACAGCCTCACTAATTTTCAAAATATATTTATTGAAAAGCTTTTTGATAAATCACGAATTTCTAAAAAAAAATTTTATCTGGGCTTAATGTCCAACAGCTTTGATAATATGAGTTGTTGATGATGGCATTGTACTTATAAAATACACTAATATAACTTATATCGGATTATCATTATTATTATCTTTAATGATTACATGCTGTATGTACAGCTGTGGGAAACTCGTGTTACAATTCGAATTCACCCTCCTATTCCATTATTTATCAAAGACCACTTGAAAGCTGCAGCATCATTACTGCCGGTTTATTTGCAAAAATTTGTAGGCGTCAAAAGTGAAATAAAAATGATCCGAATTTTTCTAAAAAGAATATTTAATATTCTTAAAAAGTGAGTATTTTAATAATGTTTTATACTGAATAGAGGATGAAATCTTGAAAATTCAAATAATAAGCAAGCTACATATTAAAATTTCTCGAGAGTATTGCTTAACGAATATCGTCACGTTTATATATATATATATATATATATATATATATTATTTCTTATAATTAATTTTATTTGTTTTTATTATTGAATTTCTATACAATAAATATTTTTAATTTAGACTAAATTTCATCCAGCCAGAAGTCGACGAGATATACCGAATTGAGTACAAAAGTTACATTACATTCAAATTCTACTAAAGTTCACTATATTATCATTTTCGATATGTTTATTTGAAACTTTATCGTGTGTACATTCATGTTGAAATATACACATTTGAACTACAATTTTTATATGATTCGGGAGTCAGAAACAAATTTTTGTTTTTTTATTTTTTAAAATAACTTTACCAAGCGCATATTTAGTTTGAGCAATTATTTATATTGATATAAAAAAGATTATATAGTAAGGATCGAATTTGATATATTTCGTTGAAAAATAACATTTTTTTAATTAACTATAAACTTTTATGAACAATATAAGCTTCGACTATAATTTCAGGAATGATAAAAATGTAACTATTTTATTTCAATATTTTAATAATTGAGCTACCAATTTCAATGATTTTAAAATAAACCAAACTTTACCCGACTACTTATAAAATCTTTTTTAAATTCAGTAGCCATTGTAAACTCATACTGAAACATCATACGGACATAGAGTAGATTTTTTTTTGTATGATTCTGGATTAAAAAAAAAAATAATTTTCAACTTTATAAAAATTTACAGTCGTTCCTTTAATATTTGACAATGTTTATTTCAATTTTATACTTTTAGTCAATTATATTTACGATTTATTCGAAAATTCAATAACGTAAATTTTAGTGAAGATATTTCAATTTTACCTCTACTGCACAATTATTTTATTGAGCGAATAATAAATAATTAACTAGAGCTATGTTAATAGAAATTTAACAGGAGATATAATTTATACAAAATCCAATTAAACTCGTTTTTCATGGCGAATAGTTTACAATATATTATTAAACAAAGTTAAAAATAAGTATTATATTGATTTGTTGAAATATACCTTTAAAAATTTCTTAGAAATTAAATTCTTTTCTAATAATTTAAAGGATTCTGCATAAATATTTGCTTGGATTGTGTCTGCATGTATACATTTATTATTGCGCGTAGATATATTTGGTCTTATCATAATTCGAATTAATTTATTTTGCAGTTTAAAAAAGTTTAAAAATTATAAAAATAGGATTAAGTGTATAAAATTGACTTAAAAATGAGCAATATATTTTTGCAAATAATAGAGAATGCAGTGTAACTTGAACAATGGAGTAAACAACCCTCTTTGCATTACATGGATAATTCGCAATTGCGCCACCATTTTCGCCAATTTCGAAAATAAACTATTGAATTCTTATAAAATTCATTCCGAATTCAGTAGTCAGTGTAAACGCCCCCGGAATCCGCAAGAATACTTTCAGACGGAGAAATACGAGCACGGCTGGTGTTAATGGCGAACTAACCCCTGCACAATAACCACTCTTCTAATTACAGTTTTCAGGAATTTCCTCGAGCTAAATCAACCTCTCTATCTTCTTCCCGTGGCGTCCCCGGAGCTCAAACAGACTCCCCCTCCCCCCTCCTCTCCCCACACCCGATTCCCGTCCCACCGACCGTTCTCAACCGTTCAACCGTTCTCTCGGCGAAGACGGACAAACGCCTACGCGTATTTCTCGCCGACGAATATTTGCGTCCACGCCCATGAATCTCGGAACCGGTTTCCTGGCCCCGGCTGACCGGGCGCGAGTTTCCCCGCGTAAGGTCCAGCCACCCGTGATCTCTCGGAGGGTCCTGCGCGCAAAATCCGAGACTTTCCACCCGAACTTTTCACTCGTCAAATATTTGCCCTTGATATACGCACCCACGGCCTCGTTTTAATCGGCGGCGCGCGAGCAACTGATACTTCCGTGTGACGTCGTACTCGCAGAAATCGAAGCAAAAGGGTTGCTGCTTCTCTGTGTGTACGGGTGTTTCAATCTACCCTTCTGGCAGACTTCATATTCATTTGCGAATGCCGGGCGCTTATATTGTGTACACATGTATGAGGGCCACCCCTGTCCTACCCCTCCCCCGCCGTGGAGAATTCGGCTGTTTTGAAGGGAATAGCGCAGAGGGATTTGAGAGCAAATCTCTGTTTGTTATGTAGGTGCATAGGTAGTTAGCGAAGTTATCAGGGGTTATTCTGTAATTAATGAGGTTGTGATGATAAAAGTGTTTATTCGATTCAAATGCGCGTAGAATTTAATCTACGGCCGTACTACAAATGATAATGCAGCTCGAAAACTTTCACCAAATTTTTTTTAAATTTTTAACTGATTTAATGCATTGCATAATTAATTTTATATAATATGATTATATTCATTGTTATATTTTGGCTTATTACGTTGTTGTTGTTGTTGTTGTTGTTGTTGTTGTTTATCCTATTACAAAAATTCCATATGTTTCGTACATTATATTATTAAATGCACTGTATTATTAAATACTTGAAAGCATTGAAAGATGAACAAAAATTACAAAGGTTATATTAATAAATTATTTAATAATATATATTATAATCAGTGGTTAATCTCATGTTTCTGTTGTTGATAAATGTACAAAAATCCTATTTTTACATAATTAATACAGAGTAATATATGGAAATCATACTCTAAATTCGTCCAATTTCATAGCTGCTCAATAGTATAAAGATTAATGAACTAACATTGTAATTTATTAAAATTTTGATATTATCAAGCGTTAAAATTCATGTAAAATTTCTTTTTTGCACATAAAGGGCGCAAGATGTACTTAAGTTTTATTTGTTTTGTAAATCAAGAAAAAATTTTTATATGTAATTACAAAGGTAATATAACTTGGAATTTTAAACTAACATACAAAGTAGAGTTTAAAAATATTTTAACATTTTCTGCATAAACTTAAAGTCATTCCAATAATAATAAAAAATTATTTTATTATACATAGCATTTATTCATTGATATTTTAAGAATAATTTAGCGCTTTATCAAACACCCATGAGGGACTCCTATGGCCCTGCCTCTTAATACATTAACACATTTGTCTAAAGTAAAAAAACTGGTATACGATTTCTACATACTGCGCATCTTAATGTCTAAGATATAGATCTACATTGCTGTAAACTGATAAATGCACTTGTCTGATATACAGCGAAACGCACTTATTATATATTAAAAATTGTTGCTACAGCATCATTGATATAATAATCTTCTTTTGACTTGTAGTGAATCACGAAATTAATTGACGTCAAAATATTCATTGCCATCTTGATATAAAATATTTTTAAAAATATTGGTATAAATTTAAAATCAAATTGTCAATAGCTTTCGTATAAATGATGTAATACATGTTTTTAAAATAAAAGTAATTTTAAATATTATGGAAATTACGAATATACAATGTCAATTTACTTTTAGAATATTTTACTTTTAATTTTTTTTTTTTTTTTTTTTTTTTTTTTTATCTGAATCCCAAAAAATGTATTGCATTCATTTTAAAATATAAAAATTATATAATTTATCATGAATATTACATTTAGATAAAATATATTATACGATGAATTTTTAATAATAAAAAAACAAATTTTTCTAAAATATTATATAAATATAAATATTGAAGATATTGTATCTCGAATGATTTGATGTTTGTAATAGCTTTCTATAAGGTTTGATAGGAAATTCAAATATTTTGTATAAATTATTAGCTCTAAATTTTAAAATGTGGCTGAAATCGGATCAGAAGAAGAAACAGAAGTTGCTTTATCGAATTATTATGAAGAAAAAACCATTACTTCTCATAAAATAATGGTACAAAAAATGTTTATCGATTCAGCGAAGTATATGTCTTTTTTCGTTTTACAGAAACGTTAACGTACATGCTTTACCTTTAAATTTTAAAAGCTACTTTTTTGCAACTATAAATGCTGAAACAAAAATGAAAAGCATATTTTTAAAAGCGAATGCTTTCTTATTATCGGTAACATAAATAATTATGAAATTTGTCAGAAAATATCGCAATAAATAAAAATATATCTTTTAAAATTAGAAGTGTCTGGAAAAAGTATATTCAGAGATGTTGTTTAATTTATAAATGAAAGAAGAGATTTAAATTATGAAAGATCGAGGATTCAACATCTAATGAACCAAAAAAAAAAAAAAAAAAAAAAAAAAAAATACTTTAAATTATCTGTGTAAATAGAATTATATATAAAGGGAAAAAATTGAAGTAAAAATAATTATTTCATAGGTAGTGCAGTATAAAAGAGCATAAAGATATTGCGAAAATCTTCAAGCTAGAAGAAACTTTTACTTTTTTGCGCTTAGAAGAAATAGAAATGTCTTATAGATCTCAAGATGTAACCAACAAATGTAAGTACTTAAAACAACAAAATCCTATATTTTTCTTTCGTTTTCACCTTTGTTTTTAATAGCTCTTAACACAAAAGTAGGAATGCAAAGTAAAACTATTTTCATTTGAATTATTTTTGTTCCTCAAAAACTCTGTAGTTGAATAATTTAAATTCAAAATTTATAATTGTGGAGGTTAATGAACTTTTAGAATCTAGAGACAAGGTAACTTCTAAAAGTGTAATTGTGAATTTGAAAATAATGAATCTCATTATTTATTCGGAGAAAGTGAGATAAAGGCTAAAATCATTTAGGCCAACAAGTCAGCTCCATCTCGAGAAGAATTTCTAGACTGAATCGCGAGGGTAGAGTACGCATTTCGTAGGCCTATGCGCGTAAGACTTAAGATCCAATGTCACGTGTGTACCTTAAGTATAATGCCATGTAAATTTAATGACGGGGATTGGCTTATAGAAATTCGCAATCACTAAAAACATGACTTTTGACTAATTGCAATTTTTCAGATTGATGTACCTGCGTACAAGTTTATCGATAAAAAGCATAGAGCTTCAATTAATTTATAAATCTGTAAAGAGAAATATTCATGTAAACGAGATTTAATTCTTGTGTGGATTTACCAAAGAATAAATAACAATGAGAGTTCAATTAAAAATCAAACATTGATAGATAAATGGTGTTTTATAAACATTGATAATTTAAAAATAATCGGAATAATCGACGCAAATGAGATTAATATTTTTTTATTCAATGTGTAATATATTGATAAACAAGAGCTGGTTATTATCCCGTAAATGGGATTATCATTGTAACAATTGTAAATCTGATGCGAATTAGTGCGTGAAACGTACGCTAACTTCACATGTTATGTACTAGAATTTGTTGATAATGCACTGCTCCCGTTAAGAGGATTATTTCGAAATCTATTAATAAGTTTAACGCAGAATGTGTTAAGAATCTTATAGAAATACCATACGGAAATTCACCTTAAAGGCCAGCAAGGCCATTAAATTTTACTAAGCATCTCCAACTATTTATTAAAGGTATAAAATGGTATAAATAGGAATTAATGGGATAGTTGGGCAAGTTTTACTGATAAGCATGCGTAAACCAATAACAATGTAAATCCGAATTTTTGCCAGCACAAGGAATATTGCTGCTGCCATAATATAGAGGGTTATTTATTTGTGTATTATTCAAATATTGATCATTCGCAAACTGAGATTAATTTTCGCATCATGATACTCCGCGTGTACATGAATTAAAATGTAGCATAAACTACGGGGAGCATCCAAGAGGACTAATAATCAAAGTAGTTTTGGTAGTACGCGCGTCGTTTCCGCAGAAATTCTAAGCGATATTATAAACGTGGAACACTTTGACACAAGCTATGGCCGATAGAACGGCTTATCTCTTTGAAACCTCAAGAAGATGGTTATTCTATATAGCCAATCAAAGCCACCGCATAACCCAGTAATAACGATACTCAAACGTGTATCCATCAAACACTTTTAGATACCTGGGAATTACCATGTTCAATACTGACTCGCAGCCAAGATATCAGGCGCATAAATGAATCCCAGGTATAAGGCACGAGGCACCGCCGAGTCTTGCATTTATTATCGCCGACTAGACACGGACATCAAACTCGTCCTCGTCCTCGTCCTCGTCCTCGTCCTCGTCCTCGTCCTCGCCGACACCAAGACCGACACCGACTGCCTTGTAAGCTCCCAGCCGAAATCGAAGAGCTTATATTATCTGTCTGGACATAAATCAAAGGGAACGATCCAGTCTCTGTTTGAATAATTCGACAGTTTTGGCCGCGCTAAATGGATCGATCAGTGAAATGTCTGTTGATATACACCGCGTACTAAAATACTCTAAATTTCAAGTACAGGAGGCTATCGGTGCGGGCCATCGGCTGTATTCCCCGATATTAAACGAATTGAAATTGCTTTTGATTCGACAAGCCTAGAAATCAAGGAAATCTCGGTTAGCCCCGATCATTACCCTCGATGTTACTCAAGAATGTTACAAATGGCTTAACTTTACCAACTATAAATGCACCGGAGTCTTTGTGGATATTCTGGGAAAAGGCCAGTCTGGCTAAATCTCTCGGTCTGCGCAAGTGTGTGTGCCTCTCTCTGTGTGTGGGTGTGTGTATTTGCGCGCGCGAGCGGACGTGTCTATGCTGAAAGGCTGTTGCCCCGATGGATATCAGACACATATTAATTGAATGGGATTTGTAAGTTCTTAAATACCTCGACCAGAGATTTATTATCAGACAAAGGCAATCGTATCTTCGCCATCTTTTACAATTTCAAGAACGTGGCAATTGTGTTTTTTGAATGGGGTAATCTTGAGGTTTGCATATCGTGGGGGAAAGAATGAAGGAGTAATTGTATAGACGTCAAAGGTGTCTCTTGATAGATACTTAACGTGTATTTTTATTTTGTTTTAAGTTTGCATGCAATTTTTTAAAGTACTCGTACTCCGAGGCCATTGAGAAAGATAGCTTTTAAGACAATAGGATGCACTTTGTAGACGACTTTAGTAGTTTAAGAGTATCACAGGTAGTCGTACTCCAAGCTCTAATATAATAATATACCTGCATTTAATGTATTTAGATAAAAAACATTGCTTATAAATAGGATAAATGAAATTTTAATTGAATACCAAAAATGAATTTGAGGGAGGAAATGAATTCTCAGCCGCACAGAGATAAAAGAACAACGGGGACTTTGGCCGTCCTTGTCGTCAAAGGAGTGCAGCTCCATTCATTGTTTAGAAAACAATAAAAGCGATAATATTAGACGTAGTAATGTTAATGATAATAATAATGATGATGGTGATGATAATAATAATGATAATAATAATAATAATAATAATAATAATAATAATAATGATAATAATAATAATAATAATAATAGTAATAATGTCAATATATACGTGGGTCCATTGTTTTTTCGTATACGAGTGCAATTTCTCGTTTTTACAAAGCACTTACATGTGAATGGCGAGCTCGAGAGAAAATAAAGATTACACGAATATCAAATGAAAGTAAGCAATAGGAAATAGCAAAAAATAGAATTATCGTTACACCTTCAAGTTTTTTATCTCCGGGAAGCGGCAGAGAATTCGCAAAGCAGCTAATTTACCCTCTTATTTACAATTCTCTAGCCTTTAATAGACATCATTTGGATGCAACGTGTGTTATCGGCAACGAACGACAGAGAGGCTCGATCCAAGTCGACAGTACGAGAGCGCGGAACCAGAGTTGGAGAAGAAAACACTCGTACGAAGGGAAACGATCCCCGATATCTTTCCCATTTTGCGTCACGCGCGAGTTTTGCATACAATACGAATTTCAAGTGAAAACAAAGAAAATCGAGACCCAGTGCAAAGCGTATAAAAACAAAAAGCTCGGGAGAGGGATCGAGAGGGGGAGCGGGGAGGTATATAGTTAAAGAGTAGCAGCGGCAGCATCGAAAAGGAAAAAAAAACGAGAGGAAGCACCAGACGAAGTAACACGTCGAGGGGGTGAGGGCGGCAAGGCGGGAAGGGTGGTTGGCTACAGAGAGAGGTGGACGCGGTCCCGCATGCACTATCACATTGCGGGCAGAGAAAAGGAAAGAAGGGGTGGTGGTTGGGGGTGGGGGGGGGCGCGGGGGCGGATGAAACGAGACTTGCCGAGTGGTTGAGAGTGCCTTTAGCTCGGCCGTCTTCTCTCCTCTCATCTACCGTCCTACGGTATTAAGATTAGCACAAAGTACTATCGACCAACCTCCCTCTCTTTTTCTTTCCCTTGGCCTCCCCCGCGATCCCTCCCTTTCTCTCTCGGACACGCGTCCTGTATGCACACACTTTCTTTTCCGCCCTCTTCCTCTCATCTTTCCACCGTATTCTCGCTTATGTCTTCCTCCGGTGAATCTGCATCCTCTTTTCTCCATCTCCGAGCGTACTTTTTGCACTCGCTCGCGTCTTTGGTTCTTTTCTCCGACCTTATCCCCCCCTCGCCCCTCGCCCCTCGCCCTCTCTCTTGCTCTTTCTCTTAGGCGCAGTATCGCCGTTCTCGTTATCTAGCGAAGCAAGAAAGCCTGTAAAGCTTCGCGTAATTTGTGACGTTTCCTCGACCTCTGGCAAGTTGGCTGCCGGAGGAGAAATGCTCGGCGGTAGTAAGAGCGTTTAAGCGTCTACATCAAGTGCAATCTTCTTGGCGTTCTCACTTGGTCTCTCTCTCTCTCTCTCTCTCTCTCTCTCTCTCTCTCTATCTCTCTATCTCTCTCTCTATCTCTCTATCTCTCTCTGCCTTCTCCCTCCACCTTTCACCTTTCTCCTCAATCGTTCTTAAATCCTACGGTAATATATGCACTTTTGCAAAAAGCGATTTACCTTTATTTACGGTATTAGAAGCTGGCGGCTCCGCGGGGGCACACCCGAGATATAGTCTTAGTCTGCATAATCGCAAGCTCGCGCAACCTGGTCCAACTGTGAGATTTGTAAAATATACTGGTGGCTGAATCTTGAACTAGTTAAGATAAGCATATTGTCTTCCAGAAGCCTAAGCTGTTATCTGCTATTTCTGAGTGGGCGCCTCGGCTAAAAATGAGCACGAAATGAAATGTGCAACGCACTCCTGTGAATCTCATTGATTTAATTCCAACCCAATTAGCATTGCGTTTCTCCCCATGAACAACGGCGATCACGCACGTCTCTATGTTTATTATTTCCACCACTTCTGCCCGATTGTTGTTCCGAAAATTGCAATACTCCTCCCGAGCTCACTTCCAGCTACATTTTATAAAAATTAAACGAAATTTTATAAAAATTAAACGAATCCTGCTTTTTATCAGATTAAAAATACAATTTTCGCTTGTGTAAACGTGATACTTATTAGCTGCCCCACCTGTATGTATGAGTTACTTGAGATATGGCAAGGCATTAACATTTTTCTTCACTGATTAAGCAGTAATTTTCACTCTAGCACGAAAAGATTGAGAGATCAAGTTGTCTGGCTCACTAGGGAGCAGCCTACGATGTAACCATAATCTTTCTGATGAGGTCCTTAACGATCTTTCCTGCGTCCTAATGAATCTACACATGTAGGCAGCTTTTAAGTTAGTTGAACATTTCGCATTGTGCCGGGGTTATATTCAAGTTATATTCCGAATCTACATCGTAATATTATCGTTAATTTTCCCGGGTAATGTTACAAGGTTTATTGGAAACAGAAGATAGTTAGGGAATACGCCTTGCGTTACTTATACCTACCTTTCTTGATAATAAGGCATTAGGCTGTTTGCATATATCTGTTTAAAATTTAAAGCTTAATCCATATCTTGGCTCTTGCAGACCGTAAAATACAAAATTTTTCTAAAACCTGCTATTTTTGAAACCTGCAATTTTTTTCACATTTTACTATTTTTAATTATCCCTCGAAAGAGGGTAGGAACGTGAGTTTTAATCATAACAAATGTTGAAATATCGGCTTTTATACTCAAAAAAACATCAACAAAAATACATTTGTGCTATTGATACTAAAATACGTATCCGCACGGATTTATTTGTGATTTCAAATGTTATCATCATTTAAAAGATGATGAGTGTGCAAATTCTAAAAATATCCTTTCATATTAGATGATGCACTTTCTTGGAACCGTAGCTTGCGTATCAATTGCTTTATTAAACATTTTAATACAGTTAATTTAAAAAAAAAAAATAATTCTGTAAAATTAGTTCTAACAAATGCAAATTAAACCATTCGTATTCTTTAGTGTTTGACGTGCTTAAGGAAACCCAAGAATTTTGAAACGAATATTTTAATGCAATTATTATTGGTGGTGGGTTATTTAAAAGATTTTCATTCTAAAGGTTTGTTAAAAAAAATTTCAAGTTACATATAATAAAATATATCTCTTAATGATTTTTAAACGATATATCTTCTAAAATATTATTTTAAAAAATTTTGACTTTTACAAAGGATGTAACGTGAAACCCACATTTTAAGTTTTTGCTGTATTATCTCTACCACTGAATCATTAATATTGCTAATATTAAATTGTAGGATGAAAATAAATTAATCATATTCTAAATTAATCATAAAATATATGGAAAAATTTATTAAATAAAATAATTTTATATATTATTGAGAAAAATTCTTTCCGATAGCATGTTTGAAAATTTATAAATTATAATTTCATATTTTTCTAATCAGCATCAACATCAAATTTACTTTTAATTTATTTATTGTAGCTCGTTATAAAAGAGAATTTTTATAATTGATGAATCTACGGATTAAGATAAGAACGAGTTTAAACTGTCAAAAAGTACGATTTCTTTAAGTGGAAAAGTTTATATTTAGCTGACAAAATTAGAACTATAAACGCAATTCATATTATGATCGATTAGAAAACCAATCGCTTTTTCACTGGCTCCTTACGACTCTAAATAAATCAATATACCTTACAATGGAGACCATAGGTCGAATTAAGCGAAATTGTACGAACAAGGGAACTAGTGAACATAACTCACGAAAGTACGAAACTTCTGCTTAATTATGTCATATTTTTAGATAATATCTCTCATTCGTGAAATATTTTAAAAATTTTATTAAGATTCATTATTAAATTCATGCATACATCTTTGTTAATGTGCATACGAATATGCATGTAACTAATTGACATATTTACAAGATTTTGAAGGTATATATATGTGTGTGTGTGTGTGTGTGTGTGTGTGTGTGTGTGTGTGTGTGGTTGTCTCAACCACCCACGCGTACATCGTTAAATAATTGTTCATTTCTTAAGTAAGAATTAAAATGAGAATTGAATTGTTAAAACTTTTAGGTAATTAAATATAAATCCAAGTGAAAAACAATTGTTTTGTATTGAATTTAATATATTTTCACTTGTCACAAGTGCAAAAAAATGTACATTTCATTCTACTAAACAATTTCAGAATTTTTTAATTTTTATCTAATTACACTATTTCTCTTGTGCTAATTGTAAAACTTATCTTAAATATATAATTATGCAATTAAATTTAATTTATTTAAAAAGTAATTCAAATTACATATTTCATCATCTAAAAATATACGTAATTTCATGCATTATAATATTTGATAATCTAACGTATTTCTTTGTCAAATTGTGATAGAAAATTAAAAATATTCATTTATCTGTTATATATCTCAATAGATGATTAATTTATTCATAAGAATTCAAAAAAAATTTCTTTGAAATAATTATATTTTTCAGGGTAATTAAATAAAAAATGTTTTAAAGAATAATAGTGTTGTTTATGGTAGGCTCGGTAGATAACAAAACTAATTTCACACTATAAGAACTTATAGCGCCATCTATTGTTAAAAGCACGCATACGAGGGCTATATATTCGCAGTGAATAAAACAGAATATAATATTATACATAATTGTATATATCTATATCTATATATATATTCGAAAAACTGGATATATAATTTCAGAAAATAATTATCCTACGCTGTTTATTAAATATAAATAAATGTAATAAATAATGAAGCATTAAAAATTTTTTTTATTTTATTTTATACGATTTAAATTCATAAATTATAGCATACATTTTATTTAATGTTTAGAAGTAATGTATTAATTGATTGGGAATGTTTTAGTTTTTAGTTTAATATTTCAAAAATAGTTTAATAAATAACAAAGTAAGCATTATTTTTAATCAGATTGAAGCATTTATTAAGTATTATAATTTTTTTAATAAGTTATTATAAAAAATATATAAGTGTGTTTTGTATGGATATAAATATCAATCATTCCAAAATTATTAATTTTTCTTTTAATTTATATAAATAAGTTTTTTATTCATGATTAATTTCTGAACATTTTTCTAGATTTAAATTTAAGTTATACTTTATGTATCAACAATTTTTTTATTTTTATAGGTCATAATGATAAAATTATTATTCATTAGAGTTATTTTTATTTCAATTTTTACTTTTTTTTAATCATTTATATGTTCTAGACACATGGTAAATTAAATACGCTTTAAATATTTATCCTTGATGGTTATGATAAAGTTTTTTTGTTCAAATTAAAAATTGGTGATATTCCTTTACAATAAAAAAATAATTTTTCTTTACAATTTTTAGTGTTTATCGATACATATTTGTAACAAAATGGTTTTAACAATTGATGATATAACCAATTTAAAATATTATATAATTTTATTGTATTCAATAAATATTTACAATATTTAAAATTATTTTTTTTTTGTCGTTTATACATGTTTATAATTTTATTAGCATAATCTCAAAGTTGCATAAAATAAATACAATGTACTTGTAATTAATATCTTATGGCTAAGATTGATTTAATTAACTTATTATACAAATGAAAAACTCGAAAAATGTAATAAAAAAAGGGATAATTAAACGCGTTAATGTACCTTTTTTAATGTTTTATAACTCGTGATAAAATAAGTCTTTCATGCGAATCTCAAAAATACTTAACATGTAATTTATGTATAATTTATTTAAGTTTCTATTAGATAAAATAAATAGCAATTTTTAATTTAAATTTATTTTCCATAAAATATGAAATATTTAATTGAATAATAAAATACACTGTATTGGTTAAAGCTAAAAAACATTTTTACGTACCATATTTTTAAAAGATTTTACTAGTTAATTTATTTTAACTAAATATCCGATCTATTTTTAAATCACTATTTTTTAAATCATCAATCAAATATCCATCAAATATTCTATTTTTCATCTTTATCACGTGTACAATGCTTTTTCTCTGCAAACAATAAAAATTTTTTTCAATTAAAAATATAAATATTATGAAACATAAAGTTGTAGTTGCAAAATATAAAGATATTCAGCAAAATTAGAATTATATTCTAACGTACACTAACTGAACTTGTCTGACCCAAAATCGATAAGCCATTTCCTTTCATAAACCTTAACGCTTATAGCCTACATCGACAAAGATAGAAAAGCCAGGGATAGATAAATAGATAGACAGACAAGTAGATAGAGAAAGAAAGAGAGAGAAAAGGAGAAAAAGAGAAGTCGGAATGGAGAAGAGAGAAAGAGAAAGGGAAGGAGGTTAACGTATAGACATAGTGATAGTAGAAGAAGGAGAAAAAGAGGTACAGCGATATAAAATAAGAGAGCAAGTGAGGTAGACAGAGCACCGGAGATTTTGAGAGGAGCCGAACAAAGTTCATAAGTTCGTGTGGATGAATCGACGAAAATTCAGATACAAGATCTATTGGTTTTGGGATCATCCTTAAAAACGATGGAAAGCATTATCAATATATTTTTATGAAACACACAAAGCTTCATAACTTAGGTGTTAGGGACGGAACTGGGAGTCTGCTCCAAGTAAACGTGCGTCCAGGATTCGCGGGGACGCTCGCATGTAAAATTGTTGTTTTGAGAGCTTTTAAAATGCGCTATTTTTTGTTATTGTTGTTGTTGTTGTTGTTGTTCACTTAGCCAGGATGAGCAAAATTGGCTCATCAGACGCACGTATAACTCCGCCATTTTGTGTGAAAGGGGAGAGGTGTAGGTGTGTGTAAGAATTGAATAAAAATTGTGTGTGAATGGGAAAGATGGTCTCGTCGAAGTCTCCATTTTTTCTCTCTCACTCTCTCTCTTAAGCATGCCTCGGTCAAGTCTTGTGATTTCTGTCTCTCTCTCTCTCTCTCTCTCTCTCTCTCTCTCTCTTTCTCGCCTAAGGCGGGGTTTTCCTGAAGGCGAAGACGTCCCGTCAATTTTGCGTATGATCTTGTATAAATTCGCGAGTATGATACGCATAGATTATATGGGCTTTTTCTTCCGCCGGAAAGCCGGAAGTTTTTTATGACAGAGGTAATTTATAGCGTGTGTGTGTGCGTGTACACGGTTCTGGGAAATCGCGCCGATCGAAAGCACGAGAAGATCAATCGGTTGGAGTGATAAGCTCAACCGTCTCTCTCTTCTCGGAAAAGACAATTGAATATCGGGTCGCGAAGGGTGGGGCCAAAACGATAAGTGGCCTAATTACGTGAGAACGAAATACTTATGAGTCAGATGCTCTGACTACTTTCAACTGTGCATTTGTGTTAAGTTTTGATTTGTGAATAAAAAGTTTGCGGCCTGCCAATCCAAGGAGTGTTTTGAATTCTTCCGATCCAACATCCAAAAATCAACATCAGGTGATAAGCAGTGTTTATAAATTCCTGATTTAATTGAAAAAAAACATGTTTTCAAATGAACAAATCTGTAATACAAAAAAAAATTAATAGCTTAACGAAATTATTCAAATATAAATTCTGTCAATTTATTTAAAAAATAAAGATTTCAAGTTTATAAATTTTTATTTACTTCGGATTACTGTTCATTTATGCAATTTTATTTATGTTAACTAAATTAATTTGAAATTTAGTGTACATTTAGCTTTAATTTTGTAAAGTTATAATTGCAAATTTATTGCAGAAAAAATTTAAAAATTAAAACTGAAAAAGTACAGGTAAATTGTGTCTGTGAATATATTTCCATTGAAGCATTTTTCTTTTTTGTGAAGTATCTTTATTTCTTCGAACTAATTTAAAATTGTATTTTTTTTAATCTTGTTATAAAAAAATTTTAAAATAGAGGTAAAATGGTGACTTCTGAAGTTTTTACTTACTAATAAGAACCCGAATTACGTACAACTTTTAGGTCACGGTTTTTAATAAAACTTTGGAAGAAGTTTTTGATTATACTAAAAAATAAAGCTCAGTACTTGGTCGTTTATGAAAGGGTTCTTAACACCTAAGAAATCTACTGGTTTATGAAAAACAATATACAGTGTTATAAACGTTAATATCTTCTTAATTGAAGTTTCCATATAATACATACTTACACTTGATAGTGAAAAGTTACTCCATGATATTTTGGACCTTAAGGAATGTTCTTAAGCAAAATTTAAAAATTTTTTTTTTTTGAAAACATAAGAAGCATTAAATGTTTTCGCTTTTAAAATGTTCGATCAATTTTATTTTACGATCCGTTTCAAATATGAAATATCCGAAATATTTTTGTATAAAATAAGTAAATATAATAATAAACCTTTGTTTTCAATACAAAAATGTATTTTCTTAGATAACATTTTGGATATTGACTGAAATTTTAACAATTTTATAATATTTCATAAAGTTTATTAAACATTTTTTAATTTTTTTACATAAATTTTCAGAGAGGTAAAGTTTAAAGTTTGTTATCATCAAATATATTTCAATCATTTTTACAAAAAATTTTGAAAAAGAATTAACAATTAAAAAGTATGCATTGATATAAGCTCTCTTCAATGTGTTGAATTCATTAAAAATCATTTTTTAAACATGTAAAACAATTCAATGAGAGAGGATTTTTATGTTGATTTTAGACAGTTATTTTAAGGAATTATTGTTATTGTTAGAGAAATGACAAAAATAAACAAAGCACGTAATTAAACAATATGTAAAAAAGTTAATGTTCTTTTTTCTTAATATTAAAATAGTGTGACAAAAAATGTATATAATGGTTGTAAAAACTGAAATGAAGCTATTTATAATATTTATATGAAAAACACATGAAACATGCATAAGCTTATTAAATGCATTTTGCATAAAGAAAATCAAATAAGACTCGAAGGTCATACAAGCACAACCAACAATGCGAACGTATGTATAAAAAGGAAAAAGAAAAAATGTAACTTGTCACACAGAACACAGAGAGAAATTTGCACAAGACAAAATATTCCAAAAAATTCACGAAACTGCATAGAAATTTTGTATGGTACAGAAGACGTCAAGAAAAAAAAAATGATTAAAAGTTAAAGTTAAGAAACAATAGATTATAAACTTCACGATAAATTAATATACGTCAAATTAGATAACAATATATAAAATAAGTTAATTAAAATTTTAAAATAAAGATAATCTTCTAGTTATCATGCTGATTTTAAAGTTAATTTCAAAGTTACCTGAGAACGCTCAACTGAGTATCGCTGCCAGCTATCACCAACTTTCATGTTGCATCCCACGTAACGTTGAATAATAATGATTCAGGTTATTTATTTGGAAAGTTGCAATTTATCAAGTTGCACACAAGAGGTTTCTTCGTTCAATTACCATGCAATAATGTATAGAAATTCGGAAGACGAGGATTAAGGTAATTTCGACCGAGATACTGATTGTTCACCTTAATGATCCGCTGAAGCAGAGCTAAATGTTTTGACGAAGGATACAATTGATTGAACTGGCTGTTTGTGTGGATGGATCACTTACTTACTCGGTGATTACAAGGAATGCAATATCGCTCGATCAAAAGTACAGATTTACCAAGCCCGTAAGGAATCGATGTCGAATAAGGTTTTATACGGTTTATTCTTCCTGAATAACGTCATATTAGATTGTCACTTGGGTCGTGGGCGATTGCCTTGATCGACTGGCTTAAAATGAGGGATGCCGTTCTATACGAAGCTCGTGATTTGGCTGATGGAAGAAAACTTTTTTACCTTGCAGGAGTCTTTTTAAATTTTGCGCTGTGCACTGAAAAATTTAAAAAGGAAAATTGAAGGAAAGCATGTACCCTAATGTCTGGTAATCCTATCAGAGCAGATCTCGGTTGTCGTCGGCGGTGAAGTCGAATTACCTCGTCCAATAACTTATCCGAGACTGGTAGCATCTAAGTGAGCCATGAGAGATGTGCGGTTACTTAAAGCGGTTTTTCTCCCAGCATCACTTCAACACGTTTCCCACTACTGCAAAATCCTCTCGGCTGCCGTCCAACTTGCTGAGTCGACGCATGGCTTTCCCTTACAAGCAAGACAGCAAATTCTATAGCTTCAAGGCCAGCGAAAGTTAAGGGTCCCCCATGACCATAGATTGGAATATTTTCTTGAAAGTATCTCTGTCTCCCTGGTTACCATTAAAGCATACAAGTCGGAACTTCAAAAGCAAAGAAAGGATGAGTGGGGAGGGGGAGGGGGAGGGGGAGGGAGGAAGAGAAGACTAGTGGCAGTCGTCGGGGCTTCCGTATCTATGCAGGAATATTCGGTTAGAACCTAGAATCTGTTATATTGCTGCTCAATCAGTTTGTTGGTAGTCTTCCTCCAAATAAATAGCATATTCCATTTCAGCATCGAAAAAGAAAGTTGGCTTAATAATAATATATAAGAGTCCACAAGTTCTACACACAAAAGAAAAAGCCTATTCCCGATTTGAGTCGATCTACAATTTATACTTTTTTGAAATGTCAACTTTTGATAATATCTCATCTCATATTATTTGTAGCTTTACATTTGTTCAAAATCTGAATTAGCGAAAAAATTTAAGTCGTAACCTTGGAATGAACAAATATTACGAGCATATGTATTTAGCTAAAACTGAGTATTGAGAATAAGGAAGACGCAATTATTAAAAGGAAAAATATATATATATAATCTATACTTATTTTCATACTTTCATATAGATTTATGTACAAATTATTATGGTTAAAAATTACTTTAAAATTTTTATTTAAAACACATGTGACACAAAAATTCAACCGATTGATTAAGAAACATAAAAAAAAAAAAACTGCGCGAATCAAAAACAAATCAAACAAACTTGTTCAATCAAGAGATAATAATTATTAATATATGCAAAATAATATAAAAAAGCCAAAAAATTTTATAACACAATACGGAACGAACTTTTCAAAGGATTATTTGCATTATGCAACTCATGTTGCTACACAAAGTTCTCGTGGGATATGTCACGCGAAGAAAAGATACATAAAAAATTAACAAACATGAAAGAAAGCAAAGCCAGTAATCAAATCTAGCCACTAAACTCATATATTGCACGTTATATACACTAGTTATTATATTTATATGACACGTATGAATAAACTCTTTCAATATAGAAATGCTACACGATTGAAAATGCCATTCATTAATAAAAGATAAAATAAGAAAAACTAAAGCATCAAAAGTTCTAAGCTAAATTTTATACTGGAAGATATAAAAAGTTAAAAGAAAGACGGAACGATAATAACATTTCTTTTTCAATGCACAATATTATACAATTAAAAAATATTTAATAATGTACAATATTATAATCAATAAAATTATAAATATTTAAAGATAATAAATATCGATTCGAAAGTAAGATATACAACAACAGCAATACTCAATAATTCTTAATAACACATGAAGTTTCCCGATGAATCGAAAGCCAAGTCTTGCATAAATTCACGAGTTACCTGTAAAATAAGTGGACGAGGAGAGAAAACGAATACCAACGGTCACAAGAGGGTTTAGATCGGATTTTAGTAACGCAGGGGATGGACGAGGAGATTTAGTTTACTTCATCAAATGCTTGCGCATCAAATTTCGTTACTTTCGAATATTTAAAAGGCTGCTGGATTGATGCATAAGTGTGGGGAAATTCCAGCCAATACTTCATGAGAATACTGTTTATGATTTTTTATGTTGTGCATGCAATTTTATAATTGGACATATATTTAAGATATTAATTTAATTAATTATAAATATTTATAGAAATATATTATGATCTACATCCGAGGATTAGTAAAGTTCACTCGGTGAGAGTATGGATATAACGTATTATCTTTTAATTCTAAAACTTTTCTACTTAAAAATTTTTAAACTTTTAAATTCTGTCTTTATTTCAAAGTCTCTCTGTACATATTTTTTACTTGACAAATGTAATAAATATATTGCAATGCTATAAAAAATATAAATAAGATCATAATTAAAATTTTTTTGAATCTTTTAATGGTATCGATAAGTTTTTAAGTAGAATCGTTAATTTTTTCTCTAAGGTAATTGATTTTACACGTAATTTTCCTTGAAACTTCACAAATTTTTATACAATGAGTATAAAGTTGTAAGATGAAACAAAAATTTTATCACGTTATTTTTTTATTTTATGTGAATTTTTATGAAGAAGCATGATTTTTAAGATATCAATTCATAGTCGTAAAATACAAACAATTTTCAAGTTAAAGATCTTTTGCGTAAAATTTTACAAACATAAGATCAAGTTTGGCATAAAGCTTGGACTTTGAAGTTATAAAATAAAATTTCATCCGAAATGTCAGAGTCTTATATATATTTTATATAAAATTCCACGTAAATTTCTGCTTGTACTTTAGTATATTATATTTCTTTTGCAATTGATTAATCTAAATTAAAAAATTAGATTTGAATAAAATATTGAATTATTTAATAATATAAAATTTAGTTAATTTACATATAATTTAAAGGCTAAAAGTATTTTACTGGTACTTATTAATTTAATAACAGACTTGTAAAATATTTGAAAAATTTCATGAAAATGAAAAATATTTCAAAGATATTAAAAAATATATTGAAAAAAAGTGACTAAATTTTAGACTAAATTATAATTTATTATTTAATTATCTTAAAAGTATATATATTTTAATACTAATCATTTATTTTTTTTAATACTAATCAAATGTACATAAAAGAATTATTTTATATTAAACAATAGGAATTTTAAACTTGCCAAAAATTTATATTCTATTTACACGTATGTGTGTATATATATATAATTGTATCTCTATGCATTATATTTTACTTATAATTAAAATATCTTATAAGTATGTAATATTTTGCAAAAACTTGGTTATTAGAGTTGTACTATAGATCGTTATATTCTTTAAATAGCATATATTTACCCTCTACACGGTTAGATATATATTTGACCTTTTCAGATGTGTACTAGGATTAGAGGTAGATGTATGTGTTGAAGTATAACAAGGGGAGTCAATTCTAATTCCAAGGTGAACAATTAGATGAATGAAAGTAATAATTTTGTATATTAATAATTAAACAATGTTAAAATTTTCAGTTTATGCATCAATGAAGGTATGAAACCTTAGTGCAACTTTAAACACAAGAGTTTGATATTAAAAATGCAGTAAAAGCTAATATATTTGGTGAGCTGTTTTCA
Source organism: Eupristina koningsbergeri (assembly GCA_018907245.1). NCBI lineage: Eukaryota > Metazoa > Arthropoda > Insecta > Hymenoptera > Agaonidae > Eupristina > Eupristina koningsbergeri. The sequence goes on along the minus strand of JACCHV010000005.1, from coordinate 1,666,909 downwards.
AGAGATATTCTTTTAATATCACACAATAACGACAAAATTTATTATTTTTTTCATTATCATATTTCATACTCGATATCATGTTCGAAAATCTCATAAAAAAATTGTTCCTAAACTCTCAAGTGATAAGCTTTTGTTACTATGTGATAAATTTTACGTTTTGACATTTTATAGAAATAAGGGCTCAACAAATACACGTTTGAATATAATCCCAGATCCGGTATGTACTGTCCCGATCAAATAAAAATCGAATAAAAATTAATAAAATGAGCGGGAATGTAACACAACAATAACACTTAAGAAAACTGACAAAAGTGATAATTCAAGGCCAGTGTACAATCTTTAAACTTTTCCATATTCGTGGAAATCCAAATCCACATGAATAAAAGGAGAACAAGAAAGGTCTATTTTACTAAAATGCCTTATCGATACTGCGATATAACGCGTAAAAAGCGCTAATAAAACATTTTATGTTCAAGAACGAAGATACGGGAATATTTGTGAAAAATAGGGGGGCCGGGTAAGATGGGCAATATGCCATACCGAGTCAGTAGTCTGAAACTCTAGTGGCATACCGCAAACATACCCTGTAATATTTTTATAGTTATATATGTTTTATATAAAAAAATGATGCAATATAGCACCGAGATAACTTTAAAAACTATATCTGATGCTGCTGCATATGACCAGTGAGGTGAGTTAATTTGTTAATGCTGTTTGTACATTTTAATATTTGTTTAGGGTCTTTAAATTTGGGTAAAATTTGAAAATACAGCCTTTGCGCATTTGTTTATAATAAAATTTTATTATCGGTCGCATACATTTGAATTATTTTGACTTTATTAAAGCGCTTACTTGTCATTTATAACCTAATGAATTTGGTGCTCAGTATTCAATGGAAACTTTTGCAAAAGTATTCGGTAATAAAAAAAAAAAAAAAAATACGTGTAATGACCATTATTTGTAGTATTATATTGATAAGGAGAGATATTGTAATACAATAATAATTTACCTACCGGAAAATTTTTACCAAGAGTTAAAGTTATAATTGAATATTTAGTATCAATTTATCGGTGTTCTATCGCTTGATTATAAACATTAATTTACTTAATAATGAATTAAGTTAATGACCATACACAGCTGTATTGATTCAACCCATGAAGTTAATACTTATCACTGGGGAAGCATTGACACATTAGGAAATGGGGGAAAATCTTGAGTGATATAGGTTCACTGGCCACTGGTCGAGTACGTAACAAGAAATCAAATCAGAATTCCATTGTTTACTGCCGTGTGCTTATCCATTGTTTCGACTGCTTGTTCGCGTGCTACCTGAATGATCAATCTATAATTGACATACTGCAAACGCGAGTGTCGAAAGTGTTTTCCCACACTTTCTAATTACCATTGAGAGAAATGGTTACGTGAGATGATAAGAGAATTACTGGGCAAATACTATGTCCACTTAATCTCATGCAGGATTTAAGATAATGCATAGAAGTCAATTGAATAAGTCGGTGAATAAAATTATTTTATAGCTAATATTCATTGTGTACTTCTATCTATCTGGATGAAATAGAATTTAAAATGATCAATTATAAGAGTCACTCGCGACTACTTTTTTTGATATCGTGATAAAAAAGTTCAATACAACGAATATTTATTACAAATTTAATAATTGAGATTGAACTGATATCGAAAACTTCAATCCAATGCATTCAACAAAAACGCTTGTTAAAAAATTGATTAGGAGATGTAAATCGGATTGAAACAATGTATTATCATTAATGCATTACTTATAAAAGAGGTTATAATTGATTGAGCTTTTAATCCCAAGAGCTAGGAAAGTCGGTTACAAAATGATTTAAAAATGGTTTAATATTGATGCAACTCGGTTATGATTGTGAAGCTATGGGTTCACCAAGTTGGCACGTATCGATCGATGAAGCACACAGTTGTCACCACCAGGGGTTTGGCGGCCTTGGACGAGTGAAAAAAAAAATATTACGAGAGCCAAGCGTCATCGATCGCTCCTTCCTTCCTCGTGTAATCATAACGACCGATGTTAATCCATGTCCTGATGAAAAATGAAACTGAAATTGTAAGTAGATAGAGAAAGTGCATATCCGGTAGTAAGTCGTCGCGGCGTTTTCGATTAACAAGCACGAGACGGGCCATAAAACCTATAATACTCCCTCGTCTATACACTAATCTACACACAACTCATCCTGATATTATATTTTGATAAGAAATCCATATAAGTGGCTTAATGTTTCTAATTATTGATTAAATGGATAAATGAATTGAATATTAGCAAAGTATAGCTTGCTGTTCTTTCGCAATCATTGATGTGTAATTTTGAGGAAAATTGTGGTTGCTATCGGTAATTCAGACATTATAACCTGGGAATAGAATTACGTAAATAATTTATATCGAGTGTTGTCGCATAAACATTGCATAAATAATATTAATAAATTGATTTGTTTCATCAATTATTTTATTCATTATTTTATTAGTCCTTTAATTATTAACATGTAAACATCTTATCAATATTAATAAATTTTCCAAAACAATCGTTATTTACAACAATATATATTAATAATAAGAAGGATAAAAAACTTTTAATATCTAGTTGTGTACTTGGTTATTATTAAATATTTAATTTTTAAATTAAAATACATCAGCCAATTTTTAAATGTAATAAAATCAAAGTGCAAACTCAATAAATCGGAAATTGTAATCTAATAAATTTTTATGCTTTTTACACAGGCTATTATGAAAGATGACTTTCTTAAAAATTATAACAAAAATACTTGAAAAAAATTATTTGTTTTTTTCAGTTTAAAATTTATTAAAAAAAAATTCTGTTTAGATAATTACACATGCTCAATTATTTAGGCAATAACTTAACTAAATTCTTAATTTTTTTTTCCATTTTTCATTCTCTAAAAAGTAGAGACGGTATAGAACTTTGAAGTTCATGATGAAATGACGTCAAAATCTTTTGAATTGAAAAACAATAGAACTCTATTGAAATAAATTATCCCGTAACTTATTCCAAGCCTAATAGTTTTTCAAACAAAATAAACTTTAATTGAATTTAAATATTATCTCCTCCGTCAACTAAGTAAGAAAGAACTTTTTCTGAAATAATCCTTAATTAGTATTTATTAATGAAAAATAGACAGCTGTTTATAAAAGTTAATAAAAAATGTTTATAACAGTTAGCCGATCGCATGTTATTCATTCATAAAACGTGCGCAGCTTAACATTCACATCGTTCATTTTTTAAAGGAATTTTCTGATAAACGCGTTTAAAATTCATTCGAGACAATTATTTCTGATCGGTAATGACTTGCATAACTTGACAATCAATAATAATTGTATTATATGAGCTTTAAAGAGTGTGTATTTGTATGTACGAAATTATGACTTGTTCATTAATGAGCTATAAATATTCTAGGCGCGTCACGATTATGTATCACCAGATACACTCGGGGACTTGGAGTTGAAATATTTCTTCTTAAACTACGGCAATGCGATAAACTCGCTCGTCCACTGTTTCCGACATCACCAATTTCAATTAGAGAAACGGTAAAACATCGACGATTGACTTTGTTCCCTTTGTTGGAGGTGCAGGTGAGTTTCCATCCACTGTTTGCGCATATTGGATTCGCACTGGCATGTGGGAACACGAATAATATGTGACGTCACCCCAGGATAAGGGCGTCGTTTATGGCAAATAATTCCGTGATACCAAAACAATTCCTTTCGTCTCGCCTATCGCACGTTTCTTTAGTTTACATTAATTTTTACCCCTGGAAAAATCTAATCGATAGGATGCCCTCCTCTTTTGTGTATTTTTTCCCTTTCCATTTTAAAGGCCACATTCTAAATAAATATATACTCCTACAAGAAAAATTCGAATGAATTCACATTGTTTAATTGAACAAAAAGAACTGTGTAAATATATATATATATATATATATATATTTGTTTTTCTATTTGATGAGGTACCTGTGTGAATGATTAATGAAAATTTCCAGATATAATGGTGTATTTCTAAATTCAACTTTTGTTTTGCTGTGCGCATTTATTTTTGTCCATTTCGCAATTGTGGACAATTTTTTATTTGAACACGTAACTAATTTTCCATAAATAAAATGAAAATGATTTTAAATAGTTTACGAAATATAAAGAGGAATGGAAAATGTATTCATGAAAATGGCCAAGGTCTTTCTGTTACTGATGCAATTTAGTTTGCGGATGACCTTTTAAACATTAAGCCTTATAATAATTTTTCAAACTTGATAGAAAATCAATATTTCAATAAAAAAAACTTTTAAAAAAATGTTTAGATTGTATAGGAACGTAAAATCGATAATTTGACCTGAATAGTCGTTATCTGACAGAATGATATGTCCTTAAATAATGTTTGATCCCTCTCGTCTAGTTTATCACTATTAAGATAAACAATTCCTATATACCGCAATAATTCAGTAATTATAGAATTCATCATTTATCGATAAACAACCTAATTTTTTGAAAATAGTATTCTACATTATTTTATTCAGCAATGGTGAAATAACTCAATTACTTGGAATGCTCCCCATACTATAGAATTGAGAGACAGGAAAAGGGTTGAAAATGAGCTACATAAGACACTCGGAAAATATCGTTTAGAGGTCAATTTAAGAGAAAGAGAGAGAAAGCGAATGCGAGTGGTTCTGTGCAGTGTGCCGACAATAAATAACGTCGCCGACAGCGCCTTATTATACTTGAAAAAAACGCGCCTTTTCCGACTTTAATTCATCCAATACAATCTTTCTCGCTTATATCACACGTAGGCCAACGCCTAAAATTTACCCCATGACCAATTATTCTCAAAGCTCTATATCTCGAAGTCTACCGCCCCTGTTTTTTTTGGTTTGGCCACCCCTTTCGTGATATCGTCGTGGCTACTATATCGTGCACCTGTAAATGTATACGAAACTATTCTTATCGCAGTTCACTACCGCGAACTTACCGCTCTTCCGAAATACTTCTTTATAATACTTTCTCTTGTCAGCCTGTCTTAACTCCTAGTTCTATCACATAAAATACTTCCAGATTGAAATTAATTTAGGTCTTAAACAAGAAAGGAAAAAAAGTATTTCTTGTGTTTCAGGAACAGATGAAAAGTGGTATTATACGTTCAGATTATATTTTCTAAAATTTCCCAAGTTTTTAAACTAACGGCATGCATTTGTAAACTTTAGTTTTGTGAAAAACATCCAGCTTAAGTTTTTGTCGATAAAACTATAATGGACCGTGTATGAAATGTGAATAAATGTGGGTAATAAGTAAAACAAGTCGAGTCTGATCTAATTCTAACTCATTCTACTTATTGTTAACATGTGTCTAGAACGAGATCGAATTAGTTCAAACTCATTTATTTGTTATAAATACTTGACGGGATTTTTCTATTTTAAAATTTATAACAATACCTAATTTTTATTATAAAGGATTATTGATATAAATACTCTGAAGCATAATATGTATATAAATTATTTTAAAAGCTATTTAAAGTTATACAAACATTAATGCAAAACAGATCACAGAAATACTTTTCCATATGTTTAGCAGCGGTAACGTCCGTTTTTGTCGCAAAACTATTAATCTTAGATTACAAGTAAATCTGTTCTATAGATTTCCAAGTTCTCTCAGCCACTCAACTAGAAACTGACTTACAGTAAATACGCGTATCGGATTAGTTCCACCTGAGATCACAGTTGGTGTAGCAGCCTTAAGTAAACGCGAATCTTGACTAAAACTTCTAACACGTGTCTTGTTCCCCCTTCAAGTTCAAGGAGATTAGAGTATCTGTCCAAAAACCCTGTTATCTGTTTAGTAGTTGTATTCGTAATCAAATTCATCGCAACTAAAATTAAGTAATCTAAATGCAAACTGTAAATAACTTGTATACAATAAACAAGAGTGTGAAGGATTGATTATTTAAATTAAATATTATTCATTAAAAATTATTTATTGATGTGAATTTTACATGCGATTGTATTAGGTATATGTACGCGTGAATAATATATAGCACGTACAAAAGCAGGTTTATTTTAAATAAAAACTAAATAAATACCCATAGAAAGGAAAAAGAAAACATTATAATAATTAATTTTTCAAATTCCTATTTCTTATGTTTTATATCCCTCACAAAATAAATACTTTATAACTACATCATAAAAAAATATTATTTAAAATTTAGATAGTTGATATTTTAATGGTGAATTAATTATCGTTCTTGAAATTTATTAAGAATTAAAATATGCATTAAAATATTTCAAATAATGATCAAATAAAACTTAAATATTTAAACAATATTTATCAGCAATTATTTGTGTCAAGTAAAGTTTGTATCGCGCAGTCCTCACGTACAAATCCAGTCAGTAGTTTAATTATAATTTTGCAAGTATGATATAACCATAAAATTATTATTGGTAGTTATGACGTTGGACCTTTCTAATTTTAAGATTACGTTTCATAATCATCAAAATTTTGTTGATTTTCAAAATTTAAATTATTTTTTTTTTATTATTGTACATTAAGGCATCTGTTTCTAATTTTTAAAGTATTATATACTTACATAAAATAGTAGCATAAAATATTTGTGAAAATTAAATTATTATATAAAATTACAAAAATGCAAATAGTTAGGAATTTCTGAAAAATATAATATAAAAATAAAAGAAATAGCGAGGAATAGTAGGAATTAAATTAAAAAATTATATAAATGAAAATGAAAAGAAAATAATCTTCATTCTTTTAAAATTTTTTAAAGCTATTTATTATTATTATTATATAACCTTAAAATAATGTCAAAATATTAATATTTTCTTATTAATAAAAATTATATTGTATTTATTCGATAATTCTTAATGAGATTGAAAATGAATGAATACGGTAAATATGTATTTAAGTGTAATAAGTCGATGGCACATTTGTTCTTACTACAAACTCTATTTATCAAAGCTACGATTTTTCCTTTAAATACATAGTCACTTTTAATACACAGTTACAATAATAATATTTAACTAAAACCACAATGTTAGAAGAGTAAATTAGTATTTCATAAAAATTAAGCTTATAGTTCTACTTACGAAACTATAGCAAACGAAGCAACAAAGAGGATACATACATATATAATACTCTAAAACTACAAACAGGTTACTAAAAGTCAATGCCTCTTGTAATTTTCAAAACATTAACAGAGAATCGTTGTAATATCCTGAATATCAGAAATGTATATGACGCTCTTAAACGAAAACTACTCTGACCTCCATCCTGTACATGTATTAATCTCATGAGAAAATCCTTTTCCGCTTTTTCGAAATGATAATTGAAAGCGGGATAATGGGGTACGCGGTTCCTCGATCAATACGAAAATTCACATATTTGTGGAAAACGATTCCTCATGATTACAAAATCGATCTCGGCTCGATTAGTCCTAGGTACTTGACGCGGACTGTAGCAAAAGAACATCTAAAAGCTGTTGGGGCGCAAGCACAGGAGCTTTGCCATTTAATTGTGTTTTATCGTTGAACATTAAAGTGCGAAATACGTTTTTTGTTGTTTACATCTTATCTGTGCTCGCCCCCCCCCCACCGCCCCCAATTAACTCCCGCGAAATCGTTGCAAGTTCACCACGAGCGCCAAGTTTGTTTTTGTTGCAAAAACTTAAATATTGACAGAGTCCCGGTGACTTGGGTACCGCAGCGATTTGACGTCACGGACTCCACGAGTCTTACGTGACCTCCATCCGCCACAGCCATTAGCTCGGCATATGACAAGCTCGCGGAAGGTTGAGCGTTCCGGACGTACCAACAGCCTCGGTGGCACTTCACTCCAGCTTGATCCATGGATCGATCGATCCTCTATCGCGGAGCCGACCGAGATAAAAGAGAGAGAAAGAGAGAGTGAGAGGAAGAGGGAGCGGGTGGCATCCAGGCTCGCAGGCCTAGTTATTGGGCGCAATTCGGCGCGTCCGCCCCGAGTGCAATATACCGGGTGTGCGGCATCGACCCTCTCCCTCCCCACCCCATCCGGCCTAGTAGCGCCTGGCGAACCACCGCGGGGGTGGGCAGCAGGCAGGTAGTCGCTTTTAAGGTTGGTAGGTCGCCGCGGCAGGTGTGGTCTTGGTTGCGTGCGTGTCGGCGCCGAAGAGGGCGCGCACGACTGTGCGGCGGCTTCCCGCCCTCCGTCGACGGCTGCCCGCACACCGACTCCGACCACTCGGGCGCGAGCACGAGGCCGCGTTGCCGCCGCTCGCCACCTTCTGCCCCGGGTTCCAACCGGGGTTCGCGATTGAGTGCTGGTGCGCGCGATCTACCCCCGAGGGTGCACGTGCGCGCCCCCGCGACGCGAGGCGCCGCCGGTAACGGCAAAGGCCCCGGGACTGCTCCTGAAGCTGCGCCGGGGCCCAAACATCCCGCCGGGAATCGACCGCCTAGATCCCACCAGGTGAGATCCACCCCTACCTCATTCCCTTCCGGGGGACTGCATTTCTCTGTGGACGAGAAAGACGTCCGAGAACCTCACTTGTCTATTGTTGATTTTTCATATCGTTTCATTTGTCTCTACTCCCATGGAATCCAACCCTCTAAAACAGTCTTGAAACCATTCAAGTGTTCAGAAATGTAAATTTATCCTTTAAAGAAAATAACTTTGGGCAATTCTCTGCTAGCATACCAATTTTAAGTTTATACTTTCATTTTAACATAATATGGACAATTAAGTCCGCACCGAATTGGAAAACATAAATTTCACCCAGACTTTACCATATTAATGTGAAATTTTTATAGCTTTCCACTCGTTGGTAAGTGTTTGCACAAATTTTCACCTTGAATTGATTACTCTAATTTATAGACAATCACAAGCCTATATTTTCTTCTTTATAAAACAAAAGCATAGTTTTTGCCTTTGTTCAATAACTGTAACTCTTACTAACATAAACTATTTATAATAATTTTAACATTGTTTTATAGTTGATTCACTACTGGCCAAATTTTAAACAGAATTCCAAATACTCTTGTATGGACCATCAAAACTGTTTTAGAAATTTCAAATAATCATCTCTTTTCTCTATTATTTTAAACGTTTCAGGCACTTATTCATTGTTTACTACAAATCATAATTGATGTAAACTATGAAAATACATAGCTAAGTAAAAATATTATAATAATCTCGTTTAATTCTTTATTTATTATTGAATACGGAAAATTTTTTAATTGAATTACTACCACAAATGTAATAAAAATTTATATTTGGATCATAAAAGTTTTTTCAATATTGATATCAAGCAATCTACGAACACAGTAAATAAATTCATTTCAAACTAACTTATTTTTATTTGTGAAATAGATTCTTTATAGACATGTTGAGTGATCGAGCCTTTATTATTAAAACTTTCACCCCAGAAAGAATATATCATTTAATATAAAGTAAAATAAATTTAGATATGAGCATAAATATCTCGGTAATTTTATCTTCTTAAAGAATATAAATAATCGAAGTTTTTTAATATTATTTTAAATTGTATGAAAAAAATGTATTCAATAAAATTCATAAAAAAGTTTCCTTCAAAATAATTATAGAAATATATACTATTCGGCTATAAATAATTTATATCTTCTTCAGTAGTACAATAGTAGTGCAAATTAAAGATATACTCATATTGTAGAAAACATTTTCCATCATACGTGTACGTTCACACGTTTAAATATTTAAATTAATTATTTTCCAGCTATAATAAATAATAATAAATTCAGCGAAAAATTCTTTAGATTGATCTATACATAGTGATGATTTGTCAATAATAGGTTTAATATTGATATAATTGCATAAATATCTGTAATACTCTATTATTTATTCTCTTTATCATCTCAATTAGTAAAAAATGAGAAAAGAAGTTAATGTATAGGGCGATGTTAATCTTTACTTATAAGATATTAAATAACATATAAAATCTAAAGATTTATTTGGAGAAAAAGTGAAAATAGGTCATTTATGATACGCATGACATGTTTACTAAATGATGAATATAAAACACGTACATACTGTATACACATAAATGTGTTTACTCTAGAGACTGCCCAAAACTTCTCTAATCAGTTCGAATTATTTTAGTAAAGAAGTCTAAATCAAGATTTTATCCAATATACACATTCCGCTATACACAAAAAAATATGATCTGCCTTTCCGGATTTTTTTAACCTATATTCCGTAATAGTTCTTTTTATTTTTTCCGAAAATATATGTAACTAAAAATAAATAAAAACCATATGTAACAATATTGTTAAGAATTGTTTAATTTTAGAATAATAATAATTAGATTCTTTAATTAAAAAAATTACTTTTTACAAAAATATTTCTCTATTTATTTATGAAAATGAATATATTTTAAGCTTTTTTGGAAATCATTTATGACTAAATGTGATTGTAGAATAATTAGGGCTTACTTCTACCGATAGAATTAGATTAGGTTAGATCTGATATTAAATTACTCTGAAAATATTTAATAATTATTTTAAGATATAAATCAATTAATTAATAGGCTTATCTTATATTTACTTTAATATTAATAATTTACAATAATTTATTATTATTATTTATTATATGAATACAATAAATACTAATAATGATTATATTCAAATGGTAATATGATTTCCATTACAACTATTACGACCACTAACTTTACTATTAAGAACAACAAATACCTCACTGAATTTCATTGAATTTCGAAATTGCTTTTGTAAAAAATATTGAATATAATAAAATATTCGTGTTCTGGAGTGGTTTGTTGAAAGTTCTATATTTATTATAAATTTAATAATAAATGTCAAACTCCTTTTATATATTGAAATATAAGTATCATCCAAAAATATCAATAGAAAATTTAATTCAAAAGAACTTTATGTAATGAAAAAAAAAGTGAACGAAGATGGTAATTAATTAATGTAACTACAACAAATACAACTAGTATTGCTACCTATATATTTTTTTATAATCACATTTAAAAACTGATTTTATGTGAAAATTAATTATTCATTTTTTATTATTATATTTTCATTTTTCAAATGAATGATTTCATAATATAAATAATCTTAAATATATCATTCAACAAATTTTTCAAAATAACATTGAATAAGGATAACGATGAATTGAAATATTAATATTAGTTTTCAAATTCATTATAGATATTTTACATTCATAATGTTCGTTATTGCAATATATCAACAGTGATATTTAAAAAGTAAGATGACAATTACAACTTATTTTTAGAATCATTGAAAAGGTTTTAAATAGAAAATAACCTTGTAATTACATTTAACTAATTGACAATTTCATATGTATCTTAACACCTCTGAGGAAATTTATTTAAATATTGAAAAATATTTATTAAATTTTTAAATATTTATTAAAATATAAAAATATACATTAATTATTTTAAATTATTATAAAATTTTTAGTGTAATTTTTTATTTCATTTCTAGATATAATATAATTTATTGATTTGAATTTAAGGATTATTATAAGTTATTATAACTTTTATTATTATTATAACTTTTATCAATGTGAAATATATATCATAATTATTAAATATTTATAATTAATTATTTAAATATAAACATGCCATAATTTAAAAAGTTTTGTTTGACTCTAGAAACATATTCCCATTAGGTACTTTTTGCATAATTATGATTGATTAGTTATTTTGAAAGTTTTTACAATAATAGTTTCCTGAAATCCTTAATAAATGAGACACATTTTATCTAAGATACTTAATGACATTTTTCAATACCAATATTTAAATATAATCTTAATTAAAGTTTTTAATATTTTAATTCAATTGTACTTATCAATTATATTTAGGTTCGAAAAAAGAAACTATAAATTTATATATTTTAAAATTGAAGTTGAGATTTAAACTTTTTGTTGACACAATAAGTAACTAAAATATATTTTATACATAATATATAATTTTACTCGAACAATTAAAATGTACAATAAACATATTTCAAATTAAATATATTTCAACCTCTGATTAATTTCTATCTAAAAATAATATTTATTTTAATGAAAATTTTTATAGAATTTAAATGAATTACATTAAAGTATCTTTTGATAAAAAATAAAATACATTAATTATAAATTCATATAAATTATTATCACCACTTAATGAACTTTTATTTAATAATGAAATTTTTTTTATATATTATTACTTATATTGTAATTTCTATAAAATAATCATCAAAATTTATATTATTTATAAAACAAAATAGTAAATATTTAATAATTAATATGTTATTTTAATATTTTTATTTACTTTATCATTAGAATATTTTTACAAACTGACAATTAGAAGAAAAAAAAATGCTTTTATTGTTACTATAATGAGTTTTACGATATTGAAATTATAGTTTTCTTATTAAAAAATTCAATCAATATAGAAGTAATTCTATTCGTATTAAAGTATTTATTTTCTATTAAAAACAAAAAATATAAAATTTTTAATATTTTAAAATACATTGTTGAATATTTAATATTAAAATATTTGATTTTAATTTATTTAGGCTTTTATTTTATAAAAATGATTTACTTTATAGTATTTTAATAAAAAATATTAGTATTAGAGATATTATTAACATATCTATGAATTTATGAGCGAATCTGAAATTTATTTAAATATCAATATTTTATTTATAATTGTATTTATTTGTACAATGAGATGGTTTAATATAATTTATTGTATTATTTACCACTCAGTGGTTTTTTTATAATCTTTATAATATAACGATAAAATAATTTATTAACTTTATTACTTTATTAACATATTTCATGAATGTACGTACTTACGGTTAGTTGGCTGTGAGAAAATGTTTTATGAATTTTCAAGAAAATGGATTGCAAATTTATTCTTGGATTACAAGTTTATTGTAACTCTTATTCCTTTCTTCTTAAACTTTAAAATCTCACTATCTAAGGTAAATTTATATTTTTGAATGGTGTAATAAAAAAATTAAAGATTTTATCTAAAGCGTAAATTTATAATAATATTTGTACAGAAATGATTTGCATACCCCATTGATGAAAATTTGGTGTATTAAATTATATTTTGTATCCCCGAAAAATTCTTATTTGTTATTAACTGTAATTATTAGAAAGACTTTGCATTTTAATTAAGTATATTTAAAGGATATATTACCCATGATACATGAAGAATATAAGTATTCTTTATTTATTGAAGTAGAATTGTGTGTAAAATTATCAATGTTTAAAAATTAAATATTAAAGTATAAAATGGATTAAGTTTGTAAGATGTATAGAAATTTTTTATTTATAAAGATTAGTTACTAAAGGACTAATTACACTTTTCAAAGATATGCTTTCATAAGTTAATCTTATCGGTTGGTGCGTTAACTTGAGTTAACGCAATAGTATAGGAAACTTACATCTATATATGTTTCAAGCAAAAAATCTTGTATAAAATTTAAAAATTTTGAATAGCTATTCAAAACATTATAATTACTTATATTTTCTAGGTCATTTTAAAAGAGATTTCAAGCTTCTAAAAATATTTTATGGTCATAATTTTCTACTTCAAAAGATATTATTGTCCGTTAAAAATTTAATCTGTCGCAGATATACTGAATTATAACATTTACGATACCATTAAAAATATTTCCTAAATACTTTTGAAATATTCTGAAATAAAATTGATGAAATAAAAAATTTTACCGTGGATATTTGTGACAAAAATACTTTAGATTAGATTTCAGTAGAATAAATATATTTTTGATGCGACAAAGACGGTATGCGGCATTCAAACGTCAGTATCGCTGATTGTTTTACGGTAAGGCCTGCGCTCTGTGAACTCTTTTTTTAACAAAAGTTCGTGACTGACGTTAATTCTTCCGGTCCCGAACATTTATAAGAAAGCCAGTGATAAACGTTAGAAGAGGACGGCACTTAGTCCTTACAAATATCCAGGACAGCAAAGGACGAGCCAGTCTCCGGAGAGCAATCAAAGGCTTCGGGTCGTTAATGCTTTGTCGGGTCTTCCGTGTTATATTATATTGAGAACACGAATTATAAGCTTAATTCTTAATTTAATTATTTATCTTTATATTGTTCATCACCTTTCATCTTAAAATTTAAGTGTTTTTACACCCTTAATAAATGTGATTAAAGGCACCCAATAAAATTAATTTGTATTTGGCTTCGGGGCTCCAATACGAATTTCAGGAGTCACTTTATATACATGTATATACATCTAGAGCAAGATTAAATTCTATAAAATTGAAAGCTTCATCAGAAAATCCAAAATATTTCAGATTCATAGGTATCTATAATACGCAATATTTATCGTTCATATAAATATTTTTTAAATGTATTGTTGGCAATTTTCTTTTAAAAATTATTATTTTTATAAGTAATCGCTATTGTTTAGATTTTTTGATTTTTTTTTTGAGATTTGTGATTTTTATCATCTATTAGAAAATTGATCTGAAAACTAGTTTTGAGTTGTTAATAACAGTGATTATCCCTTAAATAATCTTTCAATTATTATAATCTTTTCCCCAATTAAAAAATAAATTAAATTACTAATTACTTTCAATTTTCAATGTGTTTTCTCATAATACATTTAATTTTTATGCAAATTCTAATGAATTTTAAGCTTTCTTTTTTAAATTACAGAAGGTAATTAATCATATTTTGTAAGGTCAATTCTGCATTTGATTGATTCTTCTATTAATTACAAAATGTTATCTTTTTTTACTAATACATTAAATTCTAAATATTTTTTTTGTATAAACCTATTATTAGTTAATTATATTTTCAATTATTTATGAATAAATAATTATTATTTAAAAGAAGTATTTTTAATGTTTAATAATCGTAAAATTGATAAAGAAAATTTTTTTGCATAAATAATTTTTCAGAAATAGATAATAATAGATAAAATTATTTTATTATGGATAAATTGGCACCAATATAATTTTAAATATAAATATTAAATTTCTAAATTTTAGATTATTAATTTTTGTTTTAATCCTTTATTACTCCATTTATAACAAATTTTTTCCATTTATTTATGAACTCTAGATGTTTTGATATAAAATTATCTTATCATTATAATATTTTTAAATATATATATATATAAATTAATTATTCAATCAAATTGTGTCTAAATATATATATTTTTTAATAATTCATATATTATTACTTTATACAGATTTTTCGCACGTAAAATAGTATAGTCATGGAAGCGTAATTCAGTGAAAGAAAGAGTTTTATCTTCAAAGTAACAGTTGACTTGTTTTATTTTGCTTGAAATGCATTGAAGTGTCTTGACTTTTACGCTTTTTCTTAAGTGATTTTAAAACTAAATTTTTGATTTAAAAAATTCCTGATTTTTTCTATAAAAGTACTATTTTCTCGATAGTATTATTATGGATATAAAACAACTAAGCTAATTTAAACTCATATCTGCTTACTAACAAAATATATTAAATTTATTTTTCTGTGTTATTTCTTCTGAAAACATATTAAATTAGAAAATGTATTTATCTAATTTGTTGGAAATTTTACTTTTATTAGATTATTAATTAAAATGTGAATATAATAAATAATGTTTTTCTTCATGATATTACTTATTTTTTAAGATTAGAAATAATTGATATACTAACTAATTTGACACTATCCAATTTTTATTTATTACTTCGAATAACACTACAATTATTTTTCATTAAATTTTTTTTATTCTACAAGTACATTTTATTTCTTTAAGAATTACTAGTGTTATGTGTAACTTAAGTAAATATGTGTTATATATATTATCGTTCTATTTCATCCCTCTTATCCATTATTCTCCTTCTCTCTTCCTATAAATACACACACTCACGCACACGTATGTATTTATATATGAATGTATTAGATGGTTCACCGCAACTTCAAAAACAGATATACTGCGCGACGGAAAATCCATGATGTAAATTAAATTATTGCATGACCCCTCTCCTCCTATAATTTCGTATAACAAATACTCTTCATAGTTCAGAAAGATTACGTAGTCTTTTTACGAATAAAATAGTTGCTAGACAACTTATATTATAAACTTCCACCACGTAATTCTGATATGAAATATTGTGAGCGGAAGTAAAACTTGAAAGTCTGTACGACAGAAATTCTTAGTTTTTGACGGAAAACCTTCTTTATTTCGATACAGAATATTATGTCATTTTAATCCTGCTGAGTTTATACTTGAAATGTTTATTTTGATATTTTATTTCTATTAGAAAAAATTCATAGTAATTCGCAACTGATACAAAATAGGCGTTTATATAATAAAAATTAAAATAAATAAAATAACACTTTGTATTATCGGCCATATTTTTCTTATAATATTAAAAGAGTTTTCTAAATAATAATACAATAATTGACAAATCAATATTATTATCACGATGAAAATAATTTCTCTGTTTGATATGAAAATAATCATTTATTTCACAGTATAATAAAAAGAATATTACATATATTCACAGCTATTCATTTTTTTTAATTTAACTTTTTCTGTGAGTTTACAAAGAATTGAAATTGTGGAATTCTAGTTTTTCATTACGATTATCTTAGTCAGATGATCTGTGAGTCTGTGAAATATGCTGAGTGATTTTAAGAATTCTACACGCACATAAAGATTTACTTTGTGACACTGAATGAATTAAGAATTGATTCAAAGTGCACTTAAAATGAAAAAGACTGAGAAACTGAAAATATAATTTATGATTATTCTATACATATATATACTAAATGATCCAATATTCATAGAAAGAGATATTGTATGTTTGATAGATTAAAAGATTACAACTTTTTTAAATTATTTAATTTAGTCAAAATATTTTATTCAATACAAAAAAGTAATATTATTATACATTACAAATTATAACAAAATATAAATATTTTATTTTAATAAATATTAATTACATTTATAACAAAATTTATTAATATTTTTATTTTGTGTAATACTAATAAATACATGTTTATGACAAAATTGTCCTTCATTTTCATATTAAAGTAATATTTATGCAATTTAAATATTTGTAATTAAATAATTATGTATATTTTATTTTTAATTATAATTTAAAGTAATTTTTTGGAAAAATTATATATTTTTAATAAATAAATAATATTTTCCTTCTAATAAAATAATAATTATTAAGTTGATACATAAATTTACTAATGAAATATAAATTATTATTGTATTTTGTTGAATTAAAAAACATGCAATATTTATCATTTATCTTGTTTAAATAATTTATATGGGCTTTCAATACAATTCTCATTATATTAATTTACAATGGAGATTATTAATGATGTATATAATTTTTCCAATATCACTATTGTTATGTCAAATAATTTCAATGGATTTGCTAATTAAATTATAGTCCACTCTAAATATTATAAAATTGAGATTATTTAAATTTTTATCTAATTTTAATACATTAGGTATTATCGTATATCAATTTGACAATCAAATATTGATAACTGAGCAAATTTTTTATAAAATTAAATACAAATTCTTTTGATATATATATTTTCACAAAATAACGATATAACGTTTTGATTCAGATTTTATTATAAAATTAACTATTCAAGTATAAATATAAAATGTTATACGAATATATATATAAGTATATTGTTAATAAAGTCTGGCATATTTATATATTCCTTTTATATTTTAAAAACATTAATTTCTTATATAAACTTTACTTAGATTCAATTTATGTATTTTAAATTATTTTTATTATATTTTCAACTAAATACCTTGATTAACATTCAAATTAGTTTTAAATTTGTATCTTATTTAATAAATCTCGTTTAAAAATATATTCTGTTGAAACTATGTTCAAGACTTGTGTTTTTAATAGTTGATATAAAAATTTTTAATATTTCATGAATATTGCATTATTTGCAGCAGATTCACAGAAGGCAAAGGTTTCGTATTGTAATGTCGCTGTAAATACTGAATAATGATGTTAATTAGTCTCTAATAGAGTTTTCTTATGATTGATTAATGCATAATTGAATTATCCAGTGAGATTAAAAACCGGAAGAATAAAACGTCTGATTAGATTACCGTTATATCCATTATCTTACTTGATGTGATTAAATTATTTCACGAGTTAAATACATTTGGAGTTCTTACTGGAAAAAGTAAGATGTTATATAATAGGGTAATTTTACTTTAAAAATACGGTATTGCACGTAAATGAGATTCAATGTATGGATCGTTTTAACTTTAACTTTAGTTTACTTTAAAGTTCTTAAGCAGATTCGTACATTTTTATTTCAATTTATACCATTTAAGGTGTACTGATAAGATATACCAGAGATCCCTTTGGTACTTATAGGATCTTTTTATCTCTGCCTATTCAGAATTTCTTTTCATTTAATTTTTTTTTTTTTTTTTTTAATTATTTGAATAATAATTCTCCTATAATATGATAAACGAAATCTAAAATTACAAAAAATCTTTATTGCTTTCTGTAATTATTTTTATGTCTTGTAAATAAATTTCCTGCTAAAAATTGATTTTTTATTATATTAATTTTTTTAACCACAAAGTCAATTTATCTTTACCTGGTTATTTCTTAAATAGATTTTTGCTATCTTAAATGAAAAAAACTCTGTGAACTGGAAATTCTATTACAAACTGACATGGCTAAACAACAGTAGAACGGGGTATGTATAAGAATTTGTTGGTATGGATAAATTTTTTTTCTTTGGAAAACCTTAATTGTTGCTTTAAATAAAATGGTATTTTCTATTAACTTTCTATATGATAAATTATACGCTACAATACTATTTAGGAAGTACAAAAATTCCATTCATTTTTCAATCAATATTTACTTCATACTTCATGATCATTAATCAAAAGTAGAGAATTAATATAACACGATAGATCATTAGTGTTTTTCGCCTACAACTTATTAAACTTACTTAGTTTAGTATTCAGATCAATTTTAAAAAACAGTATCATGTAGATATAAACTATATGTAGATATATACTACCACTAAAATTCCATTAAAATAAAAAGTCATTAAATGAGCATTTAAAATCTTTACTACACTACTTTGCCCAACAGATCTCCAATCTGACAACGAATCGAAATTAATGACACTGAAAACCTCCATTTATTTATATACAAGATTATTGCTGAATCACAGCAAACGCAGCAATTTATTCGTAAAATAAAAATTTTGTGGTACGGTGTCGGGATGCAAGACCCACGCGCCGTTTTTCCATTTGCTTGGCCCCTTACGATGAATGGCGTCTCTCGATCGCTTTTAAACTTTGATATAATAAATCCGATTCCTCGTTTTTTCTTTAAAATCCATTTGTCCTGAACAATGCTTTCTATGTTTAAACACGAGTCGTTTACTTCGATCTCGGAACGTCCCCCGATCCTTGTTTCAGTACCGAATATATAATTTTTATCGCGGTAATGATGCCTCATGAATTTTTCATTGAATTGTAACAAAACTCTATTTCATCTCTTTTATGATAAGCAGTTGATAACCGCAACTCGTAAAAATTCAGTATGCTTTTAAATATCATAATGGAATGTCTCATCATATCCAGTGGAATATTAACAGTGCAGTTATAATTTTTTAACTTTAAGTATCAATTTTTCTGAATTCGTTCTCTGCAATTTTTACAGTTGGGTTGACTTTATATTGTGCATATATACTTGGAGTATCGATTATCACTTATTAACATTTTAACTTCTTTTTTATAACTCCAAAGTATTCTTGATATCTAAAATCTATTTACCAAAAGTAATTTTTAACATTCATCTGGTAATTTTCATTTCGAATAAAGTTACACATAACTCTTCTCTATGTTTACTTTATTTTCTTATAATTTTTATTTCATTTATATAAAATTTAATGTAATCACACTTTATTGACATTTAATGTTGAAATAAAATAAAATTATGATTCAACTATAATCTATATCTTGAATAAAAAACTCTTAAATAAATTTATTCAATAATTTATAAATTATGTTAGTAGAAAATTTTACTTTTTTTATTTTATAAATAATAAAAATTGAAAATTACTTATAAATGCTATTACTCGGGTAAAATAGTTGAGTTCATAAAATTGGTGTATTTGTATTTCTAAAAAAAAAAAAAAAAATTAATATAAAGTAAATCAACAGGAAATATATCAATCAGACAATTTTATTTTTCTTATATCTTATGAAAATCCGGATCAGATGAGAGAGCGCACGATCCAGCTGAATCGAGCATAGCTTTCGATTTATAATTTCATAGAAAAGAAAAAAAAAGAGTATTCGCAAACATAAATAACAGTTGCAAAGATTTTCACATAGTCGTTCATGTATATATGCATGGACGTATTAAAAGACAAAAGGCCTTAAAGAAATAATAATAAAAAGAAAACTCATGAACTGAACAAAAAATATAAAATATTCGAAATGCGACTTGCAAATTAAGGAATGAAAAATTAATGATTTTTAATATATAAAAATTCTAATACGATTTGTGCACAAATTATTTCAAACAAAAAATATTTAAACTTTTTTTTAATTACATCACAAATATATTGTAAATAATTAAATAAGTAAATAAGTAAATAATAATGTGTATAAATTGTAAACGATATGTTTTTAAAAAAAATTTCTATTGTTACTGATACAAGAAGAACTTGATAAATTTTGTACAATAATACGTGTATATATTATTTTATAAAATAAAAAAGTATATTCATCATATTTCAAGTGATACATTGATTTATTTGATGAAATATAATCGCCTATGATTTTTAAATGTAAAAAATATTGGTTAAATTCGATAAATTAAATATCATAATTTAAATAAAATAAATAAAATTAAAAATTAGTAAATATCGTTATATTTTAATTATTAAAAAAAATTAAAATAATATATTATATCTGGCGAATGGAAAATATAAAAAATGAAAATGTGTTATATTTTAGTTTGAAATGGATAATAAAAGTGAAAAAATTCTTAGTCGGTATACTTCTAAATCTGAATTTACTTGTCAAAGAATAAAAAAATACCAAGCAAACTGAATATATTATTCAGTATAATTATAATACCAGATTTTTTTAATTATTGAGGTATAAATAGCTATAATATACATGTATATCGCAATATATTTATTGTAAGTATAAATTTTGGTTTGAAAACTTTTAGCAAATACTCCTTTTAATATTCCTTAAACTTTTCAGTATTCCTATATGTAATATACGTTCATGAGAATATGTAAAAGAATGGAAAATTTTACTTTTTGATAAAGTATTTTCATTCATCCAAGTATAATGGATAATTATATGAATAAAACTTTTAAGCATTTTATATTATTTAATGCTTAATTTTATTAATGCATGAAAATCAATTACTTCTATTGTATTACTTCTAATAATATCAAATTAAATTTTAAAATTCGATTATAGATCAAATGAAATTTTTATACTTTTTCGATATTTTATTTGAATAAAGTATACATAAATTATTGGATATAGCTGTAAATAAAAGTAACTTTGATTTTGTACTTCTATTATTTATTTTTCCGAAAATCATGCGTCAATTTGTTCAATATAAGAAATGACCGCCAAAAAATTTTCTATTCCATGAACAGCAAAATATTACTTGTACTTTATAATAAAAATTATTGGCAAATACATAAAATCTTGTCGAAATATTGGTATTTTTTTGATTAAGTGTTTTTATGATTCATTTTATTTGAGCTTGATATTTTAATAATAAACATTTTTATTAATATACAAATGAATCTGTTTAAATTAATTTTACATAAAATAAACAATAACATTATTTATGATCAAGCTTTTGTATAAAAAGAAATATAATTAAACATGCAATTACTCATAAATGAATATGAAAATTTGTTAACAGTATTATTATATATTTATTTCCATAAATATTATATGTGGATACTTTATTTGACAATTATCTTTTTATGAAAAGCGTATATATTTTAGTCTCATTTTTATGAGAATGTCATTGCATTCATGATATTACTTGATGTACAAATTACGCATTAAGCAAAACGAGCATATTCAATTCAAATACAAGCCCTAGCTCTGTGATAAATGGCAAACTTTTTATTTAATATATATTTAATTTTTGTAAAATTTAATTAAAAGGATTATAAATAGTCGTGCTGAATACGATTAATCAAGGGAAATTCATAGAATGTCTTACCTCGGATATCTTACCACAAAAAATATTGCTTGTAATTAATTTAAAGCAGCATCGTTGGCGCACTAAAGCTCATAAGCATCGCGTTGTTTTTATCAGTAAATAAAATTTGTAAGCTTAACACTTGAAATAAGTGAACAAAGATTGCGTTTGTTAAAAATAAAATATATTGTTTGTTGCAGACACGCAGATCGAGGCTTAACTAGCATTGGCATTATTATCCTCCTAGGCAACGATAAGGTTAGAGCAGAACTCTCACCGCAAGTATAAATTGCGAATATAAATTTCGTTCACGACTCAGTGCTCGCGATCACCCGAACGCAAAAGTTCCTTAATCCCGGAAGCACTGATAAAACAACCCCCGAGCAAGTTCGATCGCTCGGGCGTTGAAATAACGGACGTTGGGCATAGACGGGGTAGAGTTCATTCGATCGAGGGTCGCACACAGACGCACGCCCTAAGGAGAAGAGGTGTGGCGGGTAAAAGTTCCACCAGAGTACCGAGGCGGAGTGACGTCGGGCCGATGAGGTGCGGATGAGCGGGCGTGCGCTCGTAGGTGCGCGACCGGAAGTACATGGAGCGTGGTCGTCGTCGTCAGGGAGCCGAGGTTCACCAGTGTCTTGGGCCATGGTCGGAGGTGGTGTCACGGCTAGGCGATGACGCTCCAGCCCCGTCCCCAGCATCTAGCACGGGTCCACGAGGACTTGTCCCCGCTCAGCATCAGGAGGAGGGCGGCCCAGGAGCCGCGGCCACAATTCCTGGCACCGCTACCACCTGCACGTAGAAAAGGTATCCCACCGCGGTACCTTGAACAAACCCGGAGGAGGCATGAGAGACCGACCGAGGCAGTACCACAACACACATTCTCATCATCATCGAGATCATTTTCACCTGCAAGCTATGCCCTTAGAAGAAGTCCAAGGACTCCTACCACCGACTTCCAAAACAGGCAAGTCCACGGCTTATAATCCTGTAGCCGAACTTTCCTTAACCTTCACCGCCTTTTGACTCGAAGAAATTATTTCTTTTTTCATGATTATTTTTATAACAAAAATTCAACTGGCGGACGAGAAAAAACACATTCGTCATATCTTTTCAATTTGACAATTTCACTGATGTATAAATAATCAATCGTATATTCTAAACTTTTCGTACATTAAAAAAAAGTGGGCCGTGAGAATTCGATAGTATCCAATTAACCCAATTTTTAGATGTAATATTATTCTAGGCATTATTTTGTGATATTTTTAAAGGCAAGCAATGCCAACATTAAAAATAGTAAGTTATTATAAAAATTTTTAAAAGAATGTCAAACATTTCAGTGACTCGTGATGAATAATGGTTCGGAATTGTAGTTGTATTTTATTAAAAATTATATATTTCAAAAGGCTGTACATAAACCGAAAATCATGAAAATTCTATAAATTTTTATACATACACACTGACATTAAAAAATAAAGTATTTGGAGTATGTTATGAAAATACTCACGTATGTATATTAGCCGATCATTTTTACAAATTTTAATTTCAATTATCGAATTTTAAAAGCACAATTAATATAAATCAAATACAGATTAAACTAACTATTGTATTCGTATTTAAAAAAAATTTTAATGTTACAATTTTTTAACTGTATTTTTCGAAATTTGTGTTTTTTAATAAAAAAGAATAATAATAACATTTCAAAAATAAATATAAAAAACGTGAAAAATGTAAATATTTTATTTAATTTAATTATTTTATTATTATTTGTTTTAAAAATATTTGTTAAATTACCTTTTCATTTTTAGTATTTGTTGGGAAATAATTTAAAAATTTGCAAATATAACTGTAAAGTGAAAATATAATTTTCGATTCTTGTCTACGTTCTAGGAAGAGTTGTTAACTAAAAATTAAAATTATTTAACCGTAACTCATGGCTACCTCTAATACCAATATTTTATTGAAGTAATCATATTGTATGCCCTTTCATTAGAAAAATTGTTTTGGGTAATGTACAAAAAAGATAGTAATTAAATTATAATTAAATGAATAGCGTTCAAACACGTGTAAAGACTTACTCGGACAAATAGACTTCTGAAATATTTATTAATTCGGTATGTAATATGTTTACAAGTTCTCAGACTTACAGTTTTAATCTCGCCTAATCTCTACAAGTAACTCAGAATCCCACGAAATTATTAAGATGGCTATAATAAATTTATGAGTGCAATTTGACCTTTCAACCACCTCTCCAACCTAATAATAATTTCATAAATATATATGTCTAAAATGGAATTAAATGAAAACTTATAATTTTTTTACTTATTTAATGTAATGAAAATATATATATTTCTCTTACGTTTTATTTTTACCACTTTCAATTTTGCTAATTTGTATTCTACGCTTCTAATAAAACAAATTGTCGAGTAAAAGAAATATAAAAGCCAGTTAATTAAGATATAATTTTCTCGTGTGCACGAATAATTTACAAATTCTTCCTTTAATTATCATAAAAGTAAAACTAGGACTTCCCGATTATCCTCACAATGTACATAAGTCAGCGTAAATTTTCAATTGCAAAAGAAATTATCCGTCACGAGAAGTTATTGTGGCAAATTACAATTCTACAGCGATTCCGATCTATTTTTAAAACTTCGTGAAAAATTGTTATCGATTTTAAAAATAACTCGAGAAAGGTCATTATTAATGACCCAGTTTGCCATGCATCTGTATCAAAGGATATCGAGAACGTTAAAGAAGGGAAATAAAGAAAAAAGGAGCTGAAAATAGATGCAGAGCGGGGAGTGCCGACGGGGACGACGAAAAGTCGCCACCAGGAGTCTTGGATCGATTGATTGACGGCAGTTTTTTGTCTGTCACGTACACAGGTAACCGTGGCTCGCTGAACGTGACGATAACCCAGGTCGGCGACAGACCCGGAGGCCATGCGGCGCCCAAGAGCGACCTGTTCCACCTGGAGCCGGGGGGCGACGTCAGACCGACCCCGTCGCCGCTCTCCGACACAACCACCCTCCAGTCGGACAACGTCGACGCCTTTTCCGGTTGGTTTCAATGTCACTGCCGTGGCAAACCTCACTCCTCCGTCTTCTCATTCCTATTCCACGCTCACCCCATCTTTCATTTCTTCCACGCACGCAAGAGAAAATCGAGCGACTTTTCCTTGAACGATTTCTGACGTGGCAAGGCCCTTTCTTTGTTCCCTCGGGCTAATTTATCGACGAACTTGTAGCTTAAATTTTCAGCCAAAATTATATGTTCCGCGGTAAATTTAGCTTCGGACGTCTTAAAATACGATGTGTTGTTTATGTTTATTACATTAGCCTCCGCGTGAATAATGTAATAAAATATTAAAGCTGCGGTATGTGAACACCGAGATCTTCATTCTCCTTACAAACATTATCGCGTGATAAATTTAATAAAACTTCCTTGGTATAACATTTTAAAAATTACCCGCGATAAAATTAGGTATTCATCGAATAATTATAATATGTTAATTGACCGAATGATCATAAAATATAGAGAGTATTCTGCATTATAAATTCTCCTAATTACGGAATATTTGAATCTCGGTGACGAGCAACTCTATCCGGCCACGTTTAGCATTAAATTTTAGCTTTATGTAAATGAACTCTATTAAATTGGAAATTGGGCTCGCGGTTATTTCGTGTTTGGAAACTTTTCCACGCGCTTATCTGAACTTGAAATTTATATCGGAACCGTTACTCTCTAAATAAGCACATCAAATTCCAGACTTGGAAGAGTCTTATCAATGCCGAGTGTCACCTCAACGATCTCATTTCAAATATGACGACACTCTTTTTTATTATTTGCTCTGATCGTCCCCCTTCTCGGTAGTCGGTCGTCTCCCCTTTCCCCTTTCCCCTTTCCGTACGTGACGACGGCTGATTAGTTTCCCACCTCCCGATCCTCTTCCATTGTATGATTTTCCTCCGTTTTTGCAGGAGTCGACCCGAGATTGCAGATGGGAAATGTGAGCGGCAACCGAAACACATGGGAAGGCCGGTACCGCGTGAAAGAGCATCGACGCGCTGGAAAAGCAACTTTCCAGGGCCAAGTCTATAACTTCCTAGAACGTCCCACGGGATGGAAATGCTTCCTGTACCACTTCTCGGTGTTAGTAGTTTGACTCCGAGTGCTTAAAACTAGATGTATCGAGAATAATGAATTGGTCTGCTTGTGTACTTCGAATTTTGCAGTGTCCGTTAATGTGGATTTATCCAGTTTTACACATAATTTAGAGTCAAAGCTAGTTACTCCTTAACTAACTGATCACTCCTTCAAGCTCTTTGAAATTATTGCTCCTTTTTTTTTTCAAATACAATAATAACACTACCTCCATTTTATGTAATTTTTGTAATTGTTTTTTTTTTCAAATTTGATTTTTTGTTCTCTAATTTGTAGGGATATTGTTGTAAAAGGTAGTTTTAATGTTTTATCTAAAAGTTGGCTTAAAATTGAATATGAATACCAGACATAATGTAATAATTCTACCAAAAATAAGCTCGCGTGACTGGAATTCGTTAAACATTTAATTTTATGCTAATGAATATTTATTATGTTCCTTTATATTATAATGCTTTATTAAATCGAGATTTATTCGATAAAAACAAAGCTCGAACATGTAGTATCTTAAATAATTAAAAAAAATTATGCCCTGTAATTAAAGACATTTTATCAAGCAAGATTCTTGTGCAAAATTACCCCCCCCCCCCATCAATCGCGAATTAAATTTTCTTTGCCATCCGTAAAACTCTTCATTACAACCTACAGTTCTCAATTTGAGAAAGGATGTCACAATTAATGAATTTATAATAATTGTCAAATTCCATTCACGAAAATAAAATAAGGCCAAATGTATACATTACTGTCGAGAAAAAAGAGCTTTTGTCCGATTTAAACCTCTCGCTCTCTCCTTTATTACTGTCAGACGTCAGCGAGTCAAGCTACACCACACTACCACCGCATTGGAATTTATTTTTACCGAAGCAATGTGAAATTACAACTTTCATAATATCTTTATACAAGTTCTTAAGAGAGATATAATTTTTAACTAAGTCACGAAATTAAGGTTTTTAAGTACTTTGTTAATAATTAGATACGATGAATTTAAAAGCATGTTTTATATTAACATTATAAAGCAAGTTGAATTAACGAAGTAATAAAGTTTGTTCGTAAGTTTTAAAAATCTTAATTATTAAGTTAAGCAATGTGAAAAGGGAACATGTTCCATTTCGATGGTAATTGGTACATTCACCCTCTAGCACAAAAAATGACGAATTTATTTTATATTTAATGGTACAAAAAAAATTTTTCCCTCGCAGGTTCATGGTGGTATTGGTGTGCCTTATATTTAGTGTATTATCAACTATAGATGAGTACAGTGAGTTTGCGAATGAAACTTTGTTTTGGATGGTAAGTAAAAGGCTTAAAATATTAATAAGTATTATCCGATTTGATTATTTAATACCCAAGTCGATTGTTTGCACTCCAAGTCTATAGCCTATAAATTTATTATAGTAATTATACCCAAATGATATTTACCATTCACACATTGTCTTTAAATTTCATTTCACATATTTTCCGGGATTTTATTTTTACGATAGAATTGAATTTAGAGAAAAAAAAAGAAAAATATATGCGAGACAAAGTTTTGCTTTCAATTTTTCCTTTCAGGAGATATGTTTGGTTGTATTTTTTGGCGTGGAATATTTGGTGCGATTATGGAGTGCGGGATGTAGGTCAAAATATATGGGATGTTGTGGCAGAATGCGATTTATTCGAAAACCAATATGTATAATAGGTAAGCACATGGCTTATTCGCCTTTATTTTACTTGACAGCACACATACACGAGATATATCTCAATGAAATAATGTTATTTTCAAAATACGCAAATTTGCGACGTGTGGCAATAAACAATGACGATGATTATTTTTCTCTTAAAATAAAGTAACAATAAAGTTTAAAATGCAAATAAGATCTCGTGAAGATTAGGTTCTACCAGCAATGCATAATAAGGTGCAAATATCGTAAATGTAAATATATTTTATTGTAGATTTCATCGTTGTGGTGGCGTCAATGGTAGTTCTATCAGTGGGAAGCAATGGACAGGTTTTTGCGACTTCCGCAATCCGTGGCATTAGATTTCTGCAAATATTACGAATGCTCCATGTAGATCGTCAAGGAGGAACCTGGAGACTTCTCGGATCTGTAGTTTTTATTCATCGTCAGGTAGGTTGGAAATGTCAAGGTGTCACTTTAAAAAGGAGTGCGTGTGCCGGTGTGAAATAATTTTAGAATTTTATTGTCCAAAGCAATATATAGTTGATCGCTATAAGCAAGAGTAAAGTGTTTTAGAATAATAAGCTAAATATAGATCGAAGAAACTAATACTGACGTTTCACGAATAAATATTTTTAAAATGAACTATATAAGTGAATCTAGAGTCATAAACATGTAAAGTTATGTTAACGGTGGACATTATAGCCCCGATAAAGATATAGAAATCATTCAGATTTGTTAATGCCGATAAGCAGATAAGAGGCCAGAACATTGGGTAAAGAAAAAAGTGTGGCGGCATGCGGAGATGGGCAAGATGTTTAGTCGCGTGACACTGCCGCCGACACTCTCGAACGTAGTGTTCCGGATGTAATTGTCGAATCGATCAATATAAAATGGCAAAGGCTATAGCTAATGATGATGCAGAAAACACGCGATAGCAATAAATATATCGATCTGCTTAAGACCTTGGAGAAGTACACGTGTAAAAAAGAAAAAAAAGAAGAAAAAAAAGTTGTAAAAAGAATAGGCTCTTTGCGTTTGCATCCATTATGAGAACTGCAATCAAAATTATCAAGTGACGATTGCGGTGTGAATGCAAATCCAATGATCATTTGCATAATCTAGAGTTCAATGAAAATCGCAGCACGTATTTTACTTTGTTTCAGGAACTAATAACCACACTGTACATAGGATTTCTTGGTCTCATATTTAGTAGTTACTTTGTATATTTGGCTGAAAAGGACGTTGTAGGACCGCAAGGGAGAACGGACTTTGCCAGTTATGCTGACGCTTTGTGGTGGGGCGTGGTACGTGATAATTCAAGGCATTATTATTCTTGTAATAAATAAATTATTCAGTTTTTAATTAGAAAGTTCATTCATTTTAACATTAGCGGTTTGCTCATATTTCTTTGACCCATTTATCGTTTATTTTAATAACGCGTTTATTCTCTGCTAGTTTAACTTATTACTGCGAGAGTACAAATAAGCTTTTAAGTTCGGAACTTTCAGAAAGTATAATATTAACTTTTGTATTGAACGCCGATTTTTATTTTATACCATAATTAATGTAAGTGTACAAGTGCTATTTTGTAGCAAAAATAATCAGTATAAATGATTGTTGCCGCAAAGCCTAGTGTTGAGCCACGAATAACTCCCCCCATTGTAAAATTAATTCAGCAAAGCAACAAAGCACGTTATTAAATTATAAACATTAATGCTCGGACTGTAAAAGGGGTATTTATTATTTATCCGCTTAAATACAGATTATTTGTCCAACAAAGAAATTTGTATCAATTAAAGGAATTGCCTTGGCGGCACGAAATTTTCCCTTTGTTCCCTCCCTTTGTCCCGTATTTATGCCCAAAGTTTTTCTCGAGCAGACCCTCCCAAACAATAGCTCGCACATTCGCCAAAGTCGAATAATTTTATTTCTATTTTCAGATAACCGTGACAACAATAGGATACGGCGATGCGGTCCCTCAGACGTGGATGGGAAAGATCGTCGCTTCCTGTTTCAGTGTCTTCGCCATATCCTTCTTCGCACTTCCAGCTGTACGATAAACTCAGATACACCCTTTCTTTATTAAATCGTAATTGCCCTCCAGAATGCGGGAGCTTTGAGCCCCCGAAAATTCCGCCTCGCGAGCCGGAGTGCCCCTGTCATAAATATTTATGAATGGCATTCGGGAGCCTTGACCACATTCGCTCGAAATTCGCTCGAAATTCGCTCGAAATTCGCTCGTGCTTCATGCGCGATCGTGAAATTCGCGACTCTTTTGTAACTCCGAATGGGAGAGCGGCTGATGGGGTTGGCCGGTGGTAAATAATGTAACCCGAGAATAACTTCCCCGAAAGCTCGGCGCATGCATGATTAAACAGACTCGACCGCGCTAACAACCCGCGTCCTCGGCTTGTTTCACAGGGAATCCTGGGATCCGGTTTCGCCCTGAAGGTCCAGCAAAAGCAGCGTCAGAAGCACTTTAATCGCCAGATCCCTGCGGCCGCGATGTTGATTCAGTGTCTGTGGAGGTGCCACGCGGCCGAAAAATCGACCAACAGCGTCGCCACCTGGAATATTTACCTCAAGGACACAACCCCACCGGGACAACCCCCGACGCCGCTCGGAAAGGTAGGACCATGACATTCTGGTGATGCTGGCCGAGATTTGCATGTGGACGTTAAGTGTTGGATGTAAATGTTTCGATTAGCCGCTTGAGTCCCTCGCGAATTACCGCGGTCATGATGATAAATTCGGTGGAACTAACTCGTGGATGTTTTCAAACTAATTGCGCGCTGTTTTGTGCATAAATCTGGTAATTGTGTGGATTGTACATTAACCGGGATTGGTGTTCATGTTTTATGCATACCGTTTCATCAAGTAATCGATACCTCTTGGGCTCTCTTTGCAACAGCCGAGACAAAGACTTTATGCATCTTAATGATAATTTCGATTAATTTAACATGAAATTAGATTATCGCGTGTGTCTTATTATTCATTAGTATTTAATTTCAGTAAATGATTATTAGCTAGATGGCGAATAATTCTAAGTTTCCAGAAACTTTCCTTGACCGATACGATGTCTTTCATTTGTTCTCAACGAAATCTTTACATCGTCAACTAATATAATTAGTAGTCTATGGCAAAAAAAGCCATTATTTAAGCCTACATCGATAAGTATATGGAAAACTGGTTCAATCAATGGTTCCAAGTAATTATTTTCACAACTCTAATCTTACAAGGGTATTAATTGTGGAACGATAAATATTTGTATCCTATTTAACAAATCTATCTTATAGTCTACTGTTGAGCACTTTCCATAATGCTATGCAAATAAAATTAGAGTAATTTTTCGCAAATTAGTAAATTAGCAATTACTTAAGTTAACACTTTTTAGAATAAATTATAACTTATTGGCACGTAAAATAATTATTTCTTAAGTATTATTAAAAATTATTTTTAAAGATCAACTACTCTAAGGCGAAGTTTAATCCGTAAACGTAAAAGAAAGTTCAGTAAAAAAAAAGTTAAAAATAGAAAATTAACCTTCAATTGCATAATTCCGTTTTTTTTTTTAAATTGGCTAATATCGTAAAGAAACCGTTTTTACAATGTTTAATAAACAATTATTGAGCAATGATAAAACTGAAAGCGTAGCACTACTCGATTAGTCTCTTTGTGATCTATCTGTCTATCAATTTTCATTTCTTAAAAAATCTATATATGTATCTGTACGAAAAGCTCTTACAAATACAATCACTATTTAGATGCTTGAAATTTTTATAATTTTTTATACTGCAACATTAAAATTCTCTGTAGTCCTACACTTCAAAAGCCATTAAGATGAAGCCCCATTTAAACTATATGTTACGTTTGAGTACCAGTAAAAAAATTACATTAATTTTTTCAAAGCAAGAGTTCAGTTAAGAAATAACAGTAATGAAACTTTTGAGTACATAACGTGGCTATTAGTTACAACCATAAAATATTGTATTAAGCTAAATTTATTCACGTACGTGCCGCATAAAATATTACTTGGTAATTCTGAATGACACTTTAAGAAATTAAAGTTGCATTATTTGTAATTGAGTTGTATAAAAAAGGCGTAAAAGTAAATTGAATTATCATTAAGAAGTTGAATGAGAAGAATAAGAAGAAAAAAAAGAAGAAAAAAATATAGAAATTCTTATTCAAGTTTAATATCGAGGCAGGGCTTTATCTTAAACCCTCATAAGCGTTGCCGTATATCGTGTGTACATTGTATTCAGCGCTGACAAACAGTGCGAGAGAGAGAGAGAGAGAATGTGGCCGGAATTATGCTTTGCTTGTGCTCAAACGGCCGTTTGCCAAGCTGTTCTCGTTGTAGGTACGTTTGTGCTGCCTCCACCCCCGCATGTTGTACATGTCATAGTCGGGCATGTAACCCAATCCCCTCGTATGCGTCGTTGCACATGTAACGCAAAAAGAATGCACGTAGATGTACTTGGTTGGGGGCGGGGGGCGGGGGGGGGCGTATGTGTGCAAGTTCTGAGTAATGGTTTCTGGGTCGCTTCATTTTGTCACGAATACACAGGAGCCTCTATCTAGCAATGCGGAGCTTGCACGTTGACGCAAGGATCTTCCTTCATTTTTTCTACCCTTTAACATTTTCCTTTTTAATTTTCATCCCCCTTGTCTCCGCTTTCAGTTTTGTGCTTCAGAAAAGTAAGAAAGTATACATAAAAACAAACAAAAAATACGAAATGTAAGGCTCACGTATTACTTTAGCGCATCCGATAATGAAGGTCTTCCGCGCGATTTTTCTACCTTGTCGCTTCAGCACTCGAGCTTCATTTATAATAATTCAAGTATAATAATATTCTTTGGGTCCCTCGGCACAACTCATTCTTTTCCGTACTTATTAATGGAACTTTCCTTATGGGATGAATGTGCGCTCTTACATTTTCCGACCTCGCCGCTTGTCTTTTCAGGCATCAAGCGCGACGGCACATGTAACGCGAAAACTTGAAATGCCGACGCGTTTATCGGCTTTAAAGTTTGAGATGTGTCATTTTGTTCATTATCAAATGCTCCTTCCCTTAAATCTTTGTGTTACAACTCTCGCGAATTATTCTCACCGACAATGCATTTCAATATAAATAGTATACTTACTTTTTTTCTAATCCTACAACTAATTTAACACGTGGCATTAAATTGTATTTTTATTTATAATATTGGTTCTGGAAATGTTTTTTATACCTTTATAATTTCTTAATTTTTTTTTAATAAAGCAATATCTATAATATTTTCATTTATAATTCTTAATTAAAATAGTACATTAAGCATATTAAAAACATTAATATTACGGATGATCAATCTCGCACATTTCTACTTGATTTGTATTGCTAAAATAATTGCTTGTCAATCTGAGCGTTTATTTAAAATCAAACAGATACAGTTTTGGTAATATTGGTTGACTTTTACGCATCCAATGACCCACTACTGACGCATTTTTAAGCTCATCGTACAAAGATGATTAATAACTAAATTGCGTGAGACAGATCAATTTTCACTTTTATTCCGCAAAAGTCTTTACACTGAACTAATTAAATACATACCTCTAGTGCCAAAAATTCTAATTTAAGTAAATATTTATTTTAACATTAATTTAATCTAAAGATATACATGGTTCTTATTTTAATTTTTCATAACGTGCTCGGAATCAAATGAGACGTCGTGCGGTTTTTGTTGTAGCAAAATAATGTACAAAACTCAGATTGAATATTAAATATACCTTATATAAAACGGTCTATTACTAATGATATTGATCAACTGATAATTCAATTTTCATTTAAAGATTTATATTGGAAACGAATATCATTTTTTTTTAAATAAAATAAATGTGTTTCAAATATTCATTTCAAGAAACTTTAACACGTAATATTTAATTATCGTTTGATGTTACCAAAAACTCAAGTAAATATAAATTTAGCATAAAGCTTTTCATTTCGATGTTGAGCGTATGTATTTGCAACATTTATTACGAAAAAAGGCTACCTCGCTTACGATGTAGTGCTCCGACATTTTCTTATCGGATCGCCTTCACGCCAGTCTGAAAAGACACTCGAAGATTTCCGCGGAGATTGGGTGTTCACAATCAAGTCGAACGTCACACGCACGTTATTCCTGTGCCAAAGTAATACGAGCCCGAAATCGCTGCCGGCAGAAAAATGAAAAAGAAAAACGGAATTGTCCCAGTTGGCTGAGCCTGGGATCAAAGCCTGGCAAAGTCATGCTTAGCACGGCCTCGGCCGCACCACGTGCACTCGGAGAAAAAAGAAAAGACTCGATGGCAATGGCTTTGACTGGCTGCCACCACGTGTCAGCGAGTATACGCAAAACAGATCCTTAGGGTAGTGCATGCTGTGTGTGTTGGCTTATCGTAACGGGCATCGGGGGTTCAGTCTCTGATCATCCAGGTGGCAAAAAAGGCGAGCGTCTTAAAGCGTCGGAAGTCAAGAAACCGCATGGACGTCCAGCAGTCTGACCAGCAACAGGATCAGCAGCAGCAGCAACAACAACAACAACAGCAGCAGCAGCAGCAGCAGCAGAGTCAGCCGCAGACGAGTGGGAGCGCGGGTGCCACCACCGGGACGCAGAGCTCCCAAACCGACAACGAGGGTGACATCATCTTCTACATGGAAGAGCCCAAGGCCTGTACCCCCAATAGGGTCAGAAGGGAAAATCGGTGAGTATTGATAGGTTTCGATTATTTCGCGTGGCTCGAATACGCCATCGTCGTCGTCGTCGTCGTCGTCGTCGTCGTCGTTGTCGTTGTCGTTGTCGTTGTCGTTGTCGTTGTCGTCCTCATCCATTGTTTCTCGATTTATGATCGATTTCCATCCGAGCATTTTCACTCGAGCGTGGAATATGGAAACCAAAGTCGTTTGCTATCGTGAACACACAGAAAATTGAACGAATATAAGAATTTTTGTTCTTGTAAGAAAATGAATATGCATTTTTCAATAAAGTTCAAGTTAAATAATCAGCAGTAAAATCGTGTGTAATGAATTACAATTTTCTTCCAATTATTATAACGAAAATGTAAGTTTCGCAATTGCGGTTTTGGTAACAGCGGTTACCCGCTTATTTTCACGTATCAGTCGTTAAAATGTATGTAATTACATGTATGGCATTTTACGGGAATTTGTCAGGTAAAAATTTAATGTCGCTGTAAATTTGAAAATCGATGTATTTTACGATCGAAATATGCCGCCACACATTTAATCTCGACATTCAATGCTTGACAAACTAAAATTTAACCAAAATTCGTTCATTTCTATCAATGTTTATTCGTATAATTTATACTTCAATAATATTTAATTCGAAAATTAGAAATTGTAGACGTAATCGAACAAGAAATTTTATTTGAGTATTAACGGAATCAAGAGCAGTCTTTAATTAAATAAACTTTTTTTATATAGCTTTTGATATTTTGAAAATTTCTAAATTAAAAAATATTTGTAACCGTGAATTTTTAATGTTCGAAAAAACTATAAAATCTCTAAGGTCCACAAAAAATGTGGGTGAAGTCTTAATAAAAATATTTTAGTATTCTATAAAGACTCACATTTATAACAGTCATGAGGTACATATGGTTGTTGATAATTATAATTATTTTTACTTTTTTACATGATTTTCATAATCCTCTCGTTAAATTATAATTAATAATATTTAATATATTTTTTTAAAAGTTTTTTCAAACTTTTTTTTCATAATTTAGTATAATTACAAATTTTATAGAAGCTTTTTTATTAAATTATAAATTCTCGTCTTTAATTTTTTAATGAGATCGTGCAAATGATAAATAATGAAAAAATAAATTGTATTTAAAGGATTGTTTAGTAGAGTAAATTAAAAATCTTCAATATTAAACAATACATTGCATGTAAGATTATCACTAAATTCATACCCATGCAGAATGTATACTTATATATGATGTAAAATACAAAATTTGAGTTATTTGAAATACATTATTTTATAATGAATTGTACACAAACTTCTTGTTACGAGTGTCAAATCGTTCGTATTGACGTCAGTAAATCGAACTAAAGCTATCCACTGCTGTAAACGTCATTCAGAAATGTATGAAAATCGAGACAAATATTGTAGAGATAATTGCACATAAATATAGAGTACAAACTTTTGAGCTTATCGACGTATGGGGGATTTGAGAAGAAAAGATGGGGGGGGGGAAAGAGAGAGAAATCCAGTGGAATACGATTATGCAGAGGGAATCGATATGTCCGACACTTTGTACAATAAAGCACAACGTCCATAATGGATAAAGTTAATTCACAATCATCATGGTTCCATGGGGGTGTTTTTTGGACAACCAGTGAACGCAAGTGAAGACGCGTAAAAAGAGGCGCTTTCCCCCAAAAAGTCATTTCATCTGTAATGACCCCCTAGTATTTCTAGCCTCGTGCGCCGCGCATCCGACGCGCATGAACTATCCATTACCCCTCCTGGGTCAACCAAAAGGAAGGAATCCAGAAGGTCATATGTGGAATCTGTTCGGGCTCGAGTCAGTGGGCACACGGGGGGTGGGGTGGGGTGGGGCTGGGGAAAGCCAATTCAAGCCCCTGCGGATTTCGAGGTTGTTTTTCGCTCTGCATCCGATATTTATTAAATTCGACCACGTTGAACAAGTAGGCGCACATGCATGAAATTAAAGAATTCATGGGCAACCCTGGCCAATGGGGCTGGTAATCAGGTGCCTTTTCCCGGAGCTTTTTGCCGGGGCCGCGGATTATCCGACGAAATCGCGTGATTATTTCATCCGGCGTTCCTTCATTCTTATGAAATGAATTTCAGCAGCTTTAATCAACTGCGCTCTCGGTTCCTCGCTCGAGGGCTAATTCGCGGCTTGAAAAATTAAAGCCACCACCGTCTGATTTGTGTACAGTTTCCGGGGGCTTACCTTCTCTTCTTGAATAACTTACAAGGTTTACAGGTATTAACATGTTCGAGTTTTTGATGCGTATCTTTTAAATTAACACCGCATCTTTGAACTCCCTACCCATCAAAATTTCATTAAAATGGCTTCTTCTTTTTTTTTTACTTTACTCGGGGATCTAAATGTCCGATGTGGACGGGAAATTCATTTCCATTGATATTATCCGGGTAATACTTGCGGATATTTATAGATTATCGTCTAACGTAATACTGTTAAATTAAGTATTAGTGTGAAATTATTCGTTAATAAAGTAAATGCATTGTTTCCAATTATTCTCTGTATCTATAATTATCTCATTCGTCAAGTAACAAGGCTTCGTGTTGTGGAGTATTAAAGCTTTACTTTGATCGTATATTTGAATAATCGCCAAAATCGGTTTACATAAATTGCTAAAATTAGGGCTGGCGCTGGATAATGAAGTAAATCAAGAAATTCGTAAGAGATACAATTATATAATTATACACTGATGATATTTTATTATGATTTATTTAGGCTGCACAAAGAAATTCTGTCACGGATTTGACACTAAAATGTCTAATGATAAATATCTAGATATTATGACAATATTAATATATGAAATACTTTTCTATTGGTATGAAAATATGAGAATATTTCCGCTCATGTAGATCACGAGGTATTTAATAGCCGGAAAGATACGATAGATATAAGTGAGTTTTCTTGATAATTCGAGAGAAAAATACATTTATCATTGCATTGTGCCAAGATTGATTAAAGCCCATAAGTAAAAGCAGATGCTATGTTCAATGAATTCCTATGGCGATATTTATTTCATTTTTGTGGTACACATGATTTTATATTTAATTGATACGCGCTACGAACGCACGGTCTATCCTGAACAAAAGCAGCATAAAATATATTGAAACGAAGTTTAGCAGTCGCCATAATTCACGTGTGCAAATGATGAGAATAACCATGATAATAGCCGTAATTTCGTTTTGAATTTCCGAACTGGACTCGGTGCAACAACTCGCATTGATAAAACTGAAATTCGCGATATGAGCTCACGTCCGATTCACTCGCAACTTTCCCTGGGCGTGTGGATGCATCTAATCTAATCGCTTTGGCGTCGTTAAGCTCGCGGAACGATAATCTGGTTTGCTCGATAAACCAAGAGGCCCATCCCTAAGAAAGCACATATCTCGTAACGAGCAAAGCATCCAGACGCTGAGCCAAGCAAAATCGAGTGTTAGGAGCATCCCTTATCGCGAGCCGCTCTACCCCCGCTTCGGGGGTACATTTGATGAACGACGTGCGTTGCGCACTTGGACTTTTCCAGGGGCAGCCTTTTCACCTCGCAGACGAGCTCCGTGACGGAGGCGGCCAGCGACGAGATCGACATCGACATCGACGAGCCCCAGAGGGTGACCACGTGAGTATCGAGGGAATGAGAGAGAGAGAGAGAGAGAGAGAGAGAGAGAGAGAGAGAATGCATTACTCGCACCGGAGGAGATGTTATTTGCGAAGGGAATGGGAAATCGGAAAAGTGTTTTCCGATGCGATTCCCTTGCTCCTGTACCATGTGCGCGTCAGTCTGGATAATCTGCCGATACGAGCAAACTTCTTTTAACGAAGAAGCCTTCACTTTAAATTCGCTATTTTTTAATACTTATTAGTAGCGTTACAAGTTATGCTCTATTGAGTTTAGGCTTATCTGGCGAAATGAATAATTGAATTTTGATAGCTCATTTTGACGTTGCATGATATCACGGTGGTATAATATGATATTAGTGCTATCTTCACGTTTGATTAATTGAATTACATAAATTTATTAGAAATTTCTCGCTTAATGATTTCATCATGCAGGCTTTTAGTAGTTGCCTGTATGTATATTAATTTATATATCAAAATGAAAGATGAAAAAATTGAGCCCTGACCTTTTGCTACTAAATACTCTAATGACGTATCTTTGCTTTTTTATTTAAAATATTAACTTATTTTTAGTAAATTAAATATATAATGATCTAATTTTTTTGTTTGTAATCATTATTGAATTTGAAGATTTGAAAGCATTGCATCGAGTGAAATATACAATGATAATACTCAATCTGATTTTTCATGCTATTCTTTTATTACATGCACTATATGAAATAAAAAAAATTTATTGTTTATTATTACTATTTCAATAAAAAATTTAGTACCTTTGGTGCACTAAATTTTCTAGTATTCTCTATTCGAGTGTTCTTCTATTACTTGCATTATCAGACATAAAAACATA
The DNA here is from genome assembly GCA_018907245.1 of Eupristina koningsbergeri. Lineage (NCBI taxonomy): Eukaryota > Metazoa > Arthropoda > Insecta > Hymenoptera > Agaonidae > Eupristina > Eupristina koningsbergeri. The sequence continues at coordinate 1,627,555 of JACCHV010000005.1, read as the reverse complement.
TTTATTAGCACTATGATTATTTTTATCAAAAATTTCATACCTTTCGTGCACTATATTTTTAAAAAAAAACTTGAATATTATATTAAACCACTGAATAATAAGCTTAAAACACAGTTGTATTTATTAAAATATTTTAAGAAATTGTTTATTAATATTAAACTAAATAGGATAGATTAGTAAACAAAAGAAAAAAAAAAGAAAAAAATTGCTTTTTGACTTTTTTAAACTCAATACATATTTTACAATTTTTATTGTAATGAATTTTTTAAATTAATGCTCTCATTAATAATAATTTGAACAACAGTTTCAAAAAGTATTTCACAATATCTTTTAAAAATTTAAATATTGAAAGAATATTTAATGGACTATTGAATTTTATAAAATATTTTCTCATATATTTTTTATATTTGAATTATTTAAATAAAATTCAAATATTTAATAAGCCATTTCATGTTATAAAAAATTTCATATAAAATTTTTCGTTTCCATTGAAATTGTAATTTTGCTAATAATGAGCTTTATGTATAATAATTCCTATATTTATGAACAAACTTGATATTTTTACATTGAAAAAAAATATCATGTAACTTACATATATTACCATAGTCTATTGTTAGCATTGAATTGCAATATTCTATTTGAATTTTGTGAATGTGCATGTTTTATGTAATTTACTATTTCAGTTAGAGATATTTTCTTTCGTTAAAATGAACGCACCAGTAGTATGTCAAAAATACATATTTTAATAATTATCAAGCCTTTTGAAAAACTGAATTTAATTTCATTTTCATTTATTTAGAATAAATAAATATTTTATAAAAATTGCTATAAATATATTTTATCATACTTTTTATCAATAACGTTTCATTTTTATTAAAAAGTGGATTTATGGAGTAGAGAATTGTACCTAAAACATTATAATTTGTATTAATACGTACTTGTTGTTTCCGACATATTTTTTAATAAATAGAATTTATGTAATTGAAGTATGTTATAGTAGTTTATAAAATTTTTATTTGAAGATTTATAATTTAAAATGACAACTGAAATTTACGTACTACTTTTAAATAATGGGTTTCGATATTGGTTTTTTTTTTGTAAAATACATTTTATATTTTTAAATTGTTTATATTTGTAAAGAAAATATGGTTACCGTTATTATTGTAATATTTACAACATTTAATATATTTACAATGATGCACAGTGGGCTGTTTAAAAGACAGATAAAATATATTTACTTATTTATCTTATTGACTTTATCAGTATTTGCGATCTACCATATTTTCTACTGTGTATTATAATCCTCGAGCATTAGCATTAAAAATGCGGGTTTTGAAGTATTGGCCATTAATAAATTAATTTTCACACGAGAATATATTATCGCCGTCACAATCCTTTTACTTTGTTTGTACTTAAGAATTAAAAACTGTGTTTTTGACTGCAGATATAAAATCGATTATGACTGACATGAATTACATGTAATTATTAAAGTAGAAATAAGGAATGTACGTGTACGTGGTAACGCTTATGTAGCATAAATGTCGGGAAATATGATATGCACGGCTAAACTATAATTAAATGTGAAAACTTTAGATTAACGGAGACACACCGGAACGCGATACGAGCGATTCGCAAGATCAAATACTTCGTTGCTCGTCGCAAGTTCCAGCAAGCACGCAAACCCTATGATGTGCGGGATGTCATTGAACAATACAGCCAAGGTCACCTCAACATGATGGTGCGGATTAAGGTAACAATCGCTCGAATTGTTAACAAAGCAACAAGGTACGCACCGCTCAACATTACCCGAGCCGGGAAAACTAATCGCGCGCGCGTGACCTTAGTCGCAATAGATTTATTTTCCATTTCCCCTGGAAAATGGATGTTTTTCAATCGTAAATAACGCGAGTGTTGATTATGAGGGGACTTTTTATACATATTTATACGGAGTGCTCTGGGAATAAAAACTGTATTTTACAATATTCGCTTTATGTGCTACGTGTTGAGCATTGCGTTGTTGCGCTTTATTGCCCCCTTCCAACCTACCAATCCCAACAATTCCATCACGGAATTTAAAAACGCGATTAAGCTTGAAAAAGACATTAAGAATTAAAGGCGGGATATTGTTTGATGAAAAACACGATCGTAAAGTGTGTGTGTGTTGGGCGAAGCGGAGGGGGGCGGGGGACAAATTGAAAAGGCAAATTAGGGGAGTTTCGAGTTTCCCGGGCGAGCGGGAATAATCACGGTGCCCTAACAAACTCACCCTCTGGAATCCGGCCGATGCAACCCCAAGATTGCTCTTCGATAAAATCATGAGATATCCGAGGAATGCGCCTAGATCGCGTATCAGGTACTAATGGGTGCGACGCGGAATTGCAAAGAGACTCGGTCGCTACACGTGTAAGCGTCACGGGGCGCAATTAGGTCGCCGAGCCTCAAATTGTAAAATCCAGATTTACGTATGAATTGCGAATCGGCGCTATAGCCTTTCACCTTTCACCTTTCACCTTTCACCTTTCACCCTCCTGCTCCTCCGCCCAAGGTATCGGCTAATACGACGGGGTCGAGACCCAGGTTACACAAAAATCAATGATATGCCGACAGGAGCTGCAGAGGCGACTTGATCAAACTTTGGGTAAGCCAGGCAGTTACCTTGCAGGAATCGATCGGTCAGGTAACATCAAGCCAATGACAATTGGTGCTCGCCTCTACAGGGTCGAACAGCAGGTGAATGGTCACTTTTTTACTTTTCGCCTCATTTCACGCGGTAGAGAGTTGATTGACTCGAGAGAAGAGGGAGAATTTGAAAAAAATTTACTACTCTTAAATTCACGCCACACAGGCTTTAAAGCTTTCAAGTTGAAAGTTAAAACTGACAAATAAAATGAAATGAGAGAATTGCACAAGTGGACTCTCACATTCTATGACATTATAGGAATATTTCCTTTGTTCTGCCCATTTAAATTAGTGTTTTGACAGTCAACTCATTCACTTTGTGCTTTTATTTTCCTTTAATTAAAGCAAATTTATAAACGCATAAAAATAATAGTTAAGTTTTCTTTAATTTAGCCATGGGCTGCTTTATTGAAAAACAATTAGAAATTTTTACACGTGCAAATAATAAAGGTATCTTTATTATTTGCATTTTAATTTGGTGAATTCGTTATTTTTATAATTATTCTTTAACATTTATTCTTTATTATATTATTTATTATTTTTATAATTATTTTTATCATTTTTATAATTTACAATTCATTATTGTTAAAAATTATTTTTTAAATCATTAAAAATATTAACTTTATTATTGGGAATAAAATATTTAAATTAATTTTATGATAATGATGAAATACTGCTTTTCACTGTAAAATTTATTCTTTTTTTTTTTTTTAACTTTTTTTACCTTTTTTTGTTTTTATTATAATAAGTATATTCATTTTTAATATTATTTGGTAATCACGGTACATGCGATACTACAATATACATTAGAAAGTAATATAAAATAATAACGAATGCTTTTCATGTTCAACGAGTTCACGTGTCTCATTTTTCCGCAAAGCTCTCGTTTTTAGCGAGTCATTGATTTTGAATACATATGTCATTCCAAAACTTTTGAATTATTTAATGAATTATTATTTAGATTTTTTACTCGTGATAAGTGTTGTAATCTACGTAATATGGAGTAATGATCCTACAGGCTGTGTTAAAAAATATATTAATTATTACTAATAATGTACTTCAAAAGTATGCCAATTAATTATTTATCACTCAAATGAAATATTATTAATATTTATTAATAATTCTATTATATAAAAATTGTTTTAAATTTGGTGTAATCATTAAAGTAATTTATTTACTCATCCTAAAAATATTTATTTAACGAATTCAATTGGTAATCAAGAAAATTTTATTCATTAAATTTTAAATATTAATTTTTTTCTTAAATCTTTTGTAATATTTAACATTTTTCTGATATACACCTAAAATATTTTTTTTTCAAAAGTTTCTCAAGTTTACCTCTTGTAAAAATAAATAAAGCGTAAAAATGAAATAAATTCGAAAATTGTATTTTGACACTTTTTTCTATTGAACTTCTATTCTAGTGATTACTTTATTCAGAGAAAAAAAAAAGAAGTTTGTTTAATTAAATATTGCCTTGAATTTGAAAACCTTAAAAAATAATTCAGTTATATAAAGAATAATAATACGCTTCACAATGGTAGTTTTTTTAATTGCAATGTAGACTGTGTATAATAACCAGTAACATTTTTTATTAAAACATAAAATCCTGCACGAGATTGATAGGATATCTTTTATCAATATTAAAATCTCGGCAATCATTTCATACTTTGTTATTCATATTTTTTAAAAAGATTTTATATAAATTGTATCACAAAACATGCCTAACAAACTTTAATAATATTGTTCAGAAAATTATGAGAAACTCTTTTTAATAGTATACTTTAATTGCAAGCTTTATATAATAGACCTTTCGATTCATTGTAATTTTCAAGCTTGCTGATTGAAATCGTTTTTTAAAATCTGAAATTATTATACTCTAATTATATTAACTTTACAGAATATGGATTCATGAAAATAATTATTGGAGACTGAAAATATTATATATTTTATGTATACCCTTATTCAAAAATACATTAAAAAATGCTTTTTACTAGATAATGATGTTAGTTTTATACTTAGTATGATGTAAAACATTATGTAAATATAAAATTAAAACAACAATAAGCAATGCAATTTATCTTGCTGAGTAATAATTTGATTATAAAAAGTATCGTTGTTTTGAATATTTTAACTTAAAAAAAATTGTATGAACTAATGATTATCAAATATAACAAAAGTCGAAACAAGATGAGACATAAAGTACTTGCACGTCTTTTCGGATTTTAAGATAATAAAATGTGCAGTTTCGAATGAGAGAAACTGATGAGATATACAATGAGATGATATTTTGAAATTTTGGATTTTACGAAGCGCCCAGAGCCAATAGATTCCATTTACATAATTCCAAAAGATTGCTAAAGGGGGGAATAGAATTAAAAGACATCGTGGCTAAATTGAAATATTCCAAAAAGACGGGAACAAAGGAACCAACTATAAATCTCCAAACAGCCCGAGTCGATGATTTTGTACAGTGTGTGTTATATTGTTACAGCTTTCGATAATGGAGAAGAAGTTGGACCAGCTTATGTATGTGCTAAATGCAGTTGCGCACAAGCAGCAGATTCCACTCCGAAGTATCGAGGATGAAGTTTAATAGAGTAACGCTTAAAATACGGAGGATTGCAATCCATGTCAATTTGTATCTGCTCGATTGCTATTGCGTTATGCTAGATATGAGATTACGTGTACCCCGGTCTACCGTAAAAAGAAGAACCCATCGCCCCTTCACGTGAAAACGCAGCCTCTCTCCTCCCCCGACCCCCGACCCCGACCCCCGACCCCCGACCCCCGACCCGAGAGTGTACGATTACGCTTTGAACGAAGCAAAGGTCGGAAAGCTCAAGTAAAAAAGCAAAAAATGTACACACCTTTAAATCGAACGTATTTCTAACTTTATTCCTCTCGAATTATTTTCGATTTATTTAAAAAGCTTGTTAGAAATATTGCCGAAATTGCGAGAATAAAAAATACCTATATATAGATATAAATCTAATATGCATGAATAAATTATGCCGACGTTGAGGCAATTGTAAAAATTTAATCTCTTCGACGCAACTGCTGTTTATACTTTTTACTTTGATTTTCTTTACCCCCGTTTGAGTTAATAATGTAAAGATGTAAGGCAGTAACATGAAGTTGTACACAAACGCACATCAGAAAAAAAAAAAAAACGAACAATACATAGCGAAATGCGTATGCCTCGTTTGGCTATATTAAAACAATAATGAACTCTTTACGATCCATATGTCGCATTCACACTTGGAAACATAGTGATATATATCACGAATATATATCTACATAAAATATTTATATATGTATATATATATATATATATATATATATACACATCCATATATATACACATATGTCTAAACATACAGCTACACAAAATTACTTCAACTTTACACGCGTGTATACAGAAAGCTTGTACATAGTGTAATATAAGACTTTAATCCATTATAATTAAATATAGGACAAATACGTAAATATTTAAAAAAAAAAACAAAACAAAACTTATATATCGTCGCAATTATTTTCCGTTTTGTGCATTGTAATGTAATATTTTAATAGTAAATTTTTACAATATTATGAATCTATTTAGAAATAGTTGTTTTACATAAATTTTGTGAATTTATAGTCGTTATACTTGTCTTATTTATTTGTATAAATTTCCATTTCAAATTAATTGAAACTCTTAAGAATCAAATACCGATACTGCAATTTAATCATATATATTATATATAAGGATATATAGTAACTGTAAAAAGTACAATAACTCTTTTAAAGCTTTTACATACTCTAATGAAACAAAAAAATGCTTTTAAAAACTCAATGCTAATATTTTGAAAATATGCATAATTAATTAACATCGTGTTGAACATGTGCATACGTATGTACGTATTTACATATCGACATACATACATGTATATATGAATTCATGTATACACTGATACATACAAAAACATACAATAGTAATGATTGATTTAGTTAGGTCACATTTCATTTTTATATGAATATAGAATAAAATCAATTTTTCTGTGATTTTCGTAATTAAATAGTTATTTAAGATATTACAAGGCATTAATCTTTACAAATTTATACTTTATCTTTAACATGAAACAGATTATATTAACATACTAATTAAATCAAATTTATATGAGATTATTAAAGCTCAAATTTATGTAGATTTAAATGTCGCTACAATCGTTTTTAAATAATAATAAAATAAAAAAAAAAATCTGCAAAAGATGTAGTTTAACACAATTATTAGCAAATATATATTATAATTAAAAATAATTATATTTTTATTTATTCATAGCATAAACTATAAAAATACGGAAGCAACAAATATTAATCACAATGAAAAAATAAAAACTCTTGTAAATTTAATATTATTAAACAATGACTCATATTTTTTTAAACTAAACCCAATCAAATTTTATTATACTTATATATTATAAAAATATAAGATATATAATATTCGAATATTAATCTTAGATACTAATGGAAAAAGAATTACTGCAATTGTTATTCATTTTAACATTATAAAGGTACTTTAATCGATCCATTGTTCTGTAATATATTCATTAAATTTTACAAATATTTTAAATACTTTAAATGAAAATTACAAATTTTAAACAATTAAATCTTTACTAAATAATATACAAATGAATATATTTTTATTTATAAATTAACAAATGTTTATTATTGGATTTAAATTATTTAAATATTTAATGTAATTACTCAAAATACGTTAAATTCTTCAAATAATATGTATATACATGTATGTTGTAAAATGGAAATCTACATAAATACCTAATTAAATACTGTGAATTAATTCAATTTGCAATTAATAATTTAAAAAAATTAAATATTTCTTAAAAATAAATAATACCAATATTATTTAATACAAAAATATAATGAAGTTTTAATAAAATTCATACAGTGTGCATTTTTAGTGATGAAATTATCACGAAATTAATATCTAATGTAAATTTATTTTTTATTTTAAATTTTAACATACAAATTATCGAATGGGTAAAAAAAGTTTAAAATTGACGCTCTCTCTTCTAGTTAAATAATTATTATATTATTATAATCTGTTACATATGTCTATTACAAAATATATTTACAAATATTTTATTTTACAAAAAAATTTAATGAATATTAAGTTTCAGAAAATTTTAAAATAATGAGTCTTTGTTATTGGAAAGAGTATTATAGAAAATAGATCGTAGTAAAGTAAAGTGCCTAAGCGTCTTGGAAAGATGCCACCAAATTGGAGTTATCGATGCGTAATTATTATTATTTTAATAAATTAAAACTCTGTTACAGTATGCAATATATTACACACTGAATAATTGTGGTGATTATATATTGTACAAATATAAATAATAAGTTGAAAGGTACCGGCATTATTGCTTTAATTATATACATAAGTCGTGCATAATTACATTATTTTAATGTCTTTTTCATATTAATTTTAACTAATTTGATATTATCTTCAGAATATATATATTTCTAATTTATTTTGTATTATAACAAATACAAATTTTATATAAATACTGATCATTTCTACAAGTTTCTAAATAAAAATTTTATTATACAAGTAAAAATTAAACAAATAGCGAATTCTTAATAACTTACTTATGAAAACATAAAAAATTAAAAATAACACTATTTCAATTCAAATTTTAAATTACACGCAGTTTTCATGTATGTAGAATATTAGTAACCATTTTAGTAGTTCTAAGCGCTTATGGATATTAATTAGATTTAATAATAAAACAAACAAAAAAAAAATAATAACAAATTTACAAATACCTTTGGGAACAAAATTTAGCGCTTGGCTCTTTCGCACTTCTACAAATATTGCATGTTATAAAAGGTGCCTTTAGTCTAGACCAAAATCTCGTAACGAATACAATCATCTTTTTTTATTTTCTATTGTTATTAAATGTAATAATTAAGTTTTTTATTCAAAGTAGTCAGTGTATTGTAAAAAATTTATCCTACAAGTAGTTTAATCGCGCGAAAAAAATATATTACGAAGCTCTAATTAAATACGCTGTATAGATTTAAGACTTCGATGACATATCTTTACTGCTTACAAACAAACAAACAAATAATAAAAAATATAAAAAACTAATAATTGTACAATTATTTTACCCATTACAAGCTTTTGTGGTTTATTACTAATTTATTATTATTATCAAAGTTTTGTCAATCACATTTTATCATAATGACATTTGCTTAATTTATTTAACACTCATTTAATTAATCTCCTGCATTTTAAATATTTTCTAAATGATCAACATAAATTTCTTTATTCAATTTTAAACGAACAATTTCAAAATTCACGTTTAAATACTGTGTTATAAGTGTAGCTAATTCAAGTGCAAAAAATATAATATCAAACTAAATTTTTATTAATTTAAATTCATCAACAAATATCAAACTAAATCTGGAATAAAAACTATTTCAAATCAATTTTTTAAAAATTAAATTGAATTTGAATTAAAAATATGTAACATTTAAACATTAATATACATTAAATGATATAAATAATAAAAGTATGAATATATGTTTATTGTCATGTGAACATCTGATCCTTTTTTCTTTATGTTTCCATTTGCCAAAGACGAAAAATATAATTCCTAAGATAATAAAGATTTAGCAGGTGCATTCTATGTCTCAAATCTATTTTATATGTTTCTAATACGAAGGAACGCATAGATAAAATAGTGAAAATATTACAAGATATTACCCATCCATTTAACAACAGGGTCGACCTCCATTTTATTAATTTCATATAAATTAAAGGAGCATTACTTGCACTTAAGTAAACTGTATTTTATTTTGTTAGCTTCCTGTTGTTTCTTTGCAACATCAATAATTAAATAATGCATTTTCAAAGAATTCTATAAATTTATAAAAATACAAATACTAATATTTATTCATAAAATACGAAAATTGATAAAACATTTTAAAAATGATAAAAATTAAAATAACGCGTTAATTTAAACAAACAAAAATCATTTTCCAGTTTTAGTACCAGAAAACATCTTCCGACGGCTCTTGGCCATAAAATTATTTTAAATCTACGGGCGCCATCTCTGAACTGTCGACCGTAATAATTGCGTCGAAACTATTATCGGATTTGTTGACCGAGTGAGTTGATTAAGTTGTCTGATCAAATTGATAGTAAAATCAAAGTGTTTTTATTTCTGTTTAGTAGTTGTCTTTGGCTGTGAACTGATTTTTAAGATTAATGATCTTTTGTAAGTGAAATTGAAATGTATCGATTAATTATTGCTTTTTATATTGAGGTTCACTATGTCTTCCATTTAATCTCTAATAGCACGAAATAGTATATTTGTCTTCATAAAAAGTTTAACCTAAAAAATTTAATATTATATTAAATATTTGTTAAAAAATTTTAATCTATTTTTATTGTGATTATTATTGATTTTCGTTTTATCTTATTTATTTATTTCAAAGATATTTTAAAATAAAAAATATGGATGTATTTTAATTTATACTTGCTCCAAAATGTATTAGTATCCACTTATTTCAGTTTACCCTTAGCATAATCATTTTCTCTAAGATTATATTTACTTCAATAAAAAAAAAGAAAGAAAAAAGTTATATTTTTTTTATATTGTTATACATGCTGTTATGTATGATGGGAGATAATACAGTAGCATTTCAAACTTGTGTTAATATATGTTGTTTTCATGAATTTTATTTATTTTAAATATATCAATATAATTAAAGGCTGAAGTTTCAATTCATAAATTAAGTAAAATGAGTTACCATCGTGGTAACAATGCTAAAAAACAAAAAGGATTTGGATTCCCTGGATTTCAAATGGCATCTACTAAACGAACTGGAGCCGCAATACCTCCTCTACCACAAAATTCAGCTTTTAGTAAACAAGGTTATCATACTATGAATTCTATTACTGAAAATGCCTTATCAGCATGTTGGGGAGTACCAAAAAAACATAATAAAACAGAAGAGGAGTAAGGAATCTTTGTATACATAAACAGAAATTTTATTGAAATTTTAAATTTAAATGAAAATTTTAGATATTTTGATGATGATGAAGAAACTGGAACATCATCAACACTGGAATATATTCCAGCTCCAGGTTCACCCACATATGAAGAGCATATGAGAAAAACTCAGAAACAAGATAGTGATAGTGAAGAAGATCCTCTTGATGCATTTATGGCTGGTATAGATGCTGAAATTCAAAAAAGTAAAGCATCAGAAACAGAGGAACGTAAAGATGAGAAACAAAAGGGCTTTAGAGCAGATATTGATGGTGAAGATGATGAAGAAAGCTATTATAGGTATCTTCTTTACGAATAATTTTTTTTATAAAATTATAATTTCAAACCACTTTATTAAATATTTAATTACATTAATAATATAAGTTTGAAGAATTCTGTGGTTAATTTTTATTTCTATATTATTTTATAATTTGAATAGATATATGGAAGAAAATCCAAATGCAGGTGTACACATTGAAGATTCTGATCAAGAAATTGAATATGACGAAGATGGAAATCCTATTGCTCCTCTCAAGAAAAAGGAAATAGATCCTTTACCTGCTATTGATCATAGTGTGATACCATATGAAACATTTGAAAAAAACTTTTATATTGTACATGATGATATTGCAAATTTAAATAAACAGCAGGTTGATGACCTTAAAAAAACACTAGGTATTAAAGTAACTGGACCATCTCCACCAAATCCTGTAACAAGTTTTGCACATTTTGGTTTCGATGATGCTTTAATGAAATCTATTCGAAAGCATGAATATACTCAGCCAACTCCCATTCAGACACAAGCTATCCCAGTAGCACTTAGTGGACGGGATGCAATAGGTATTGCTAAAACAGGAAGTGGTAAAACTGCAGCATTTATTTGGCCAATGCTTGTACATATAATGGACCAAAAAGAATTAGCTCCAGGTGATGGACCAATTGGATTAATATTAGCACCTACCAGAGAATTATCACAACAGGTAATACTTTTATTAAAGAAAAAAAACTAATTTTTGTTTGTAATTTTCATGACAATTATGATTATGAATAATTTCAGATTTATCAAGAAGCTAAGAAATTTGGAAAAGTTTATAATATACAAGTTTGTTGCTGTTATGGTGGAGGAAGTAAATGGGAACAAAGTAAAGCATTGGAACAAGGAGCCGAAATAGTGGTTGCCACTCCTGGTAGAATAATAGATTTAGTTAAAATGAAAGCAACTAATTTATCTAGAGTAACATTTTTAGTACTTGATGAAGCTGATAGAATGTTTGACATGGGTTTTGGTATGGAATATTACATCAGAAGATTTATATTAATTTTTCCATTTATGAACCTATATGTGTGAATTTTTGATTCTTATATTTTGCATTATAGAACCCCAAGTTAGATCAATTTGTAATCACGTCAGACCAGATAGACAAACATTGTTATTTAGTGCAACATTTAAAAAGAGAATTGAAAAACTTGCAAGAGATGTATTAACTGACCCAATTAGAATTGTTCAAGGAGATGTAGGTGAAGCAAATACGGATGTAACTCAACATGTCATTGTTTTTTACAATAATCCTACAGGAAAATGGGCATGGCTTAACCAAAATATAGTTGAATTTTTGAGTTCTGGTAGTTTGTTAATATTTGTAACAAAGAAGGTAAAAAGATACTATTTAAAATTCAGAACGAAATAATTAAGTAATTATTTATTAAATCATACATCTTCTATTATAGTTAAATGCTGAAGAATTAGCAAATAATTTAAAAGTAAAAGAATATGATGTAATGTTACTTCATGGTGATATGGATCAAATTGATAGAAATAAAGTAATTACTGCATTTAAAAAAAAAGTCGTTAGCATTTTAGTTGCTACAGATGTAGCAGGTAAGATTTTAAATTAAAATGATTATATTTATTTATTCTAAAAAATTATAAGTATTTTAAAAATAAATAATAAGTTTTAATGAATTCAACAAATTTTTACAGCTAGAGGTTTAGATATACCGCATATTAGAACTGTAATAAATTACGATGTGGCGCGTGATATTGACACTCATACACATAGAATTGGTAGGACAGGTCGTGCTGGTGAAAAAGGTGTAGCCTATACACTTGTAACAGAAAGAGATAAAGAATTTGCTGGACATTTAGTGAGAAATTTGGAAGGAGCAAATCAGGAAGTTCCAAACAGTTTATTAGACTTAGCTTTACAAAGTAATTGGTTCAGAAAATCGAGATTTAAGAGTGGTAAAGGTAAACAAGTTAATGTTGGTGGTGCAGGATTTGGTTTTCGCTCCAAAAGTACAACTAATCAGGTAAATTTTCAAAAATAATAGTTTGTAATTAATAGTTTTAATAATCATAGTAACAAATTATGATATTTATTAATTTTCTTTTTATTAATTTTAACTTAATTAAAAAAAAATCTTGTTATATTCATCATTATTAAGTTCTAATGGAAAATGTTGTTTCAGAGTGGTCAATCAGATTCTTCAGCATCATCGTCAACTCAGGTACCAAAGGACATCAGTGAAGTAGTTAAAAAATTAGAAAGAGCAGGACCTGGTAGTGATCGATTATCGGCTATGAAAGCCGCTTTTCGAAGTCAATACAATACACAGGTACAGAAATTAAATAATTTTCAAAGTTTCGTAAATAATTAGATTAAATTATATTTTAGTTCCGAGCATCTTCTGATCACACATGGGAACAAACTATCACACCTCCTTCATTAATTATGCCACCTCCCCCTCCACCTTCTGTAAGTGCAGGATTACCAAATGTACCATCACCGGTACCACCGCCAACTAATGAAACAGAAGAGAATAAAGCACCAGAAATAGATAGATCGGAAAGGAAAAGACTTAGAAAAAGCCGATGGGAGTGATAATATTATTTGTTAACAATTACTTGTCTTGTAATTGAAGAACTAATAAAAGTTCAAAATTGATCACTGATTGACGAATCTTGTAAGAAAACTAAAAATAATATTGAAAGATTTTTTAATTAACTATTAAACACGGTGTTATAGTTAAAAGACTTTCAAATTGTCCTACGTAAATTAAGTTATTTTTACTTTAATTATTTGTGAATGATTTTCGAAATCGGTTTTTATGATTTAAATTATATAATACTGATCAGATTTTTTTTTATTAGATTATATATTAAAATAACTTTATTAAAGTAATTAAATCTAAAATTACCCATATTTGATCACTGTTATTAATTAAATACTGCAAGACAATTATCTACTATACATATTAATAAAGTTATGGTGTATATATTTATAATATAAAATTTACTTTATAATAGAAATTTTCAATTAGTGATTAATAAAACTTATATCAAGTTCTTAATCGAATTTTATAGAGTATATTTTAATTCATATTTGAATTTACATAGCATGATTTATGAAAGATACACCTTTTTTATCATATCAAATAAAAACGTATTCGAAAATTAATTAAAATTATTATTTTGTTGTTTTATGTAAGATACCTTGAACAATTTAAATATAAATTAATATTGTATTTTAATTAATATTGATAGTATTTAAAAGAAAATGAACATTGGATGATTTCAATGAAAGTGAAATAATGAAGAATTGGTTTTTAATTTAAATAAACGTCTTCTTTAAATCTTATATGATATTTTATTTTGTATGTATACATTTTTAAGCAAAAATACATTGAATATTGTAAAATTAATATATTTCAATTATTCATAATAAAAGAAATATGCGAGCACAAATCTCTAAATCAGGATACACCTCAAAAGCAGCATCCAGTAAATGGACGACCAAGCATAAACACTTAGTATTTAATGGGGATATTAGTCGGATCTTGTTTTCTCAGTGCATAACTAACTATTACAATTTGATAGTGTGATCTTTAATTTAAATTTGTATGAAGACCACATTAAGGTGCTGCGGGCGTGATGTAAAAACATTAATATACACGTAACTAATATAAAAAATACAAAAAAATAAATCTTCATTTAATGTATTTAACATGGTACATATATAAAAACATTAATAATGTTTAAGCCTAAGGTAAATAAGTATCGCCTAGGAATCTAAAGAAAATGGTAAAAACTTGTTGGCAATTGTACTAAATTACGGAGATATACATGGTTATGAGTTAATCTGCGAATCCTTGGACAGCCATTTAGGGCACCGCTGCAATCGAGAATTGCCTTGTTGCAAACGCGTTAACGCTTGCTGCAACGGCGACGAATTCGTCGTGTCGCACGGCAATAAAACTAATTTACTTTTTCACCTTTGATTAACTTGATTATGATTCGGTACACCGACTCTCTCCCATACCTCCCATATTCCTTTGTCAACATTTCATTGGCATCCACGGTCTCGTTGTTTTGAATCAGTGGAGAGCTTCTTGCAATCCAATCAATCCTTTCATACAAAATTATTTCTTACTACTATCCAACTAAAAATACATATAATCCTTAATCAATACATTCTTACAAATGAATAAAAAAATTACATTGAAATATTTCTTATTTATTTAAATGAAAGTAAAAGGAAATTTCACTATTAATTTTTTTTTATCCCTTAAAAACTTGTTATTTTCATTTGAAACTCTATATTTGATTCTCTCAAACAACTTGGAGATAAATCTGTTTTTCAAAGTTATTTTTAAGTACGACAACCTTAACACAGTTCGATCAAATGGTATTTCGTCAAGAATTTATCTCTGATAACTTAGAGCAAAAATTTTAATGAAAATTTTAACGAAAGGAAATTTTTACTTTAAATTTAAATTCCTTATTATTAAGAATAAATCTTTGTTTTAATTTCAATTCATGTACAAGTATTATTCCCACAAGAACTTATTATCATTATAATACGTCGGATTGATAATTATTTCTAAAATATCAAACTTCATAATAAAAGGATAAAAGCTTTGTTCAAAGACTGAAAATCAAAATTTTATATAAAAAAAATGTCAGATGTATATGTCATCAAGTAACATTAAAACTGGAATATATCTATTATAAAAAATAATAATAATAATAATAATAATAATAATAATAATAATAATACAAATGACAATATTGTTTAAACAAATATAAATTTTCGGTAAATGAAAATTTACTGAAAAAATCCTCGCTCGATCGTTTGAGCAACATCAAGAATCGTAATGTTATTAAACATCCAGTCGGAGCAACATCGATAAATATATCAAACGAAACTCGGATGGAAAAAAGAGATTTTCCGGATGAAACTTCCGGAAAAACACTTCCTCAAGCTCAAATTATACAAATCCCTGAAAATAATAAGAGAGCATAATTTTTATAATAATGCACGATCAATCAAGAGTGACAAAGACTCGCTCTCGGCTCTAATGACAGGTAAAACGAGTGCGAGAGAGACAGTGACAGGTGCACGTGCGATCCGCTTTTAGGGCTCTGATTCACACAGGTGAATCACTGGGAGAACACAAAAGGCGAGCACTGCTAGTTTCCATAGTGCCAACTATTTTGACTCGCACTTGGAGTGACTCGCACGAGGATGAGGAGTACGTCTCATCCTCGTCGGCAACGAGGATCCGGGTACTTCGTTCACGAAACACGTATGGAACCCTGGTATTCAAAAAACACGGGAACCTGCCTCGGAAAAAATGATCGTTCGCGGAACAATGGAGGCGTCCACTCATCGACAAGGGAGATCAATAATTCATGAGCGCGCCTTTTTCATTTCACAAAAGCTCTTCGCCTAGACCAAACAACAATGTCCCGATAAGTTGGAAGGCTTCGCTTCGTCCCTGTATCATCGATCTCCGCATATAAATTTTTATACAAACTGCATTTAGGAAGACGGAACTTGGAACTTGCATTATTTTCCTCTTTACAGAGATCGATTTAATCTCTTCCTGATTGGAATCGCGATCACTGAATAGCGCGATTGTACATTATACACGCGCGCGCTCACACACACACAAAATACAAACACACAAATACAAACACACACGTCAGCCGGTGTTTGATACATTTATCATTGAGCAGCAATTTTCACTGCTGTTAATTTACATATTGCGAACTACCTCCGATAATTATAGTTCACAATGTGGGAGTGAAAATGTAGATCCCTGTAAATTTGTACCTCGAATAATTACAGTGCACAAGGCATCGAAAGTAAAAGCGCAAAGAAGACGTCGCTGTAACAATTTGAATTAAAATAGTTCGAAGGAATCCTCTGGAACTTGGAAAAATGGCCTCGAGGAAGAGCAAATGGTCGTGCGCACGTGCGGAAGATTGAGTGAGTAGACCTAAATCTCTTCGTCTAAGAACCTACAATTTGCTTGTGCCAATGCCGCTATGTCGCGCTCGTTTTCCTTGACCTCGGCTTTTCTACCGCGGACGATTTTCCGGAAAATTTCTCCATCGCCCGTCCATACGAACCGGTACAAACCTTCTCCTTGGCGGCGAGCCTAGACTTGGTTTCAAGTCGCGTTGAACCGGTAGGTGTAGGTCGTTTTGTCGTGGACGCGAAGACTGATATCTTGGAGGCAAGATCATTGGTTACGGGTTTGCTTTCCCGTGGTTTCTCGGGGGTCTCTTTAGGTATTGGAATTGGTTCCAAGGATTCTGATTTCTGAAGGATATCACGTAGGTTTACACCGCTGTCCATGGAGGAGGGTGAAAGCGGGGGTGTCCGCGATTTTGCACCGTCAACGCATTGCTTGTACTTCTCATCGATGTGCGTATCGTGTTGCTGCTCCTGCTCCTGTTGTTGTTGTTGTTGTTGTTGTTGTTGTTGTTGTTGTTGTTGTTGTTCTCCTTCCTGTCCTTGCTGCTCTTGCTCTTGCTGAAGGTGATCAGAGTCCTCGGGATCCTCGTCCTCCTCGTTGCCAGAGTCATTGTACAAATCTTTCTTCAGAACACCCTCGTTTTTTTCGTTCTGCTTGCGTAGCTCCTCCCAGTTCTTCCTTGGTTTGTAACTGGTCTTTCTGCGCACCAGGGGTTTGCGCTCGCTAATATCGATGTCTGGGATGAAGAGTCGTAAAGCTTTTGCTCCAATGGGGAAATTGCTCGAGTCTTCGACCACGCGTTTTTCGCTCATGATGGCTTCGAGACTGGTACGCGAGGCGACTTCCTGGTGCTTATTAAACGCCGAGACCAACTGGGCGACCGTGTACTTGGGTTCATCGGTCTCGGATTCCGACTCGCGTCCGTGACACTCGGAACCCGTCGACGACTGCTTGTTCGTGAGGCTCGTTCTCGTCTCCTCCGAATCATCCGTCAGGGTGTCGGATTCGAGGGATTGCAAGGAGTCTAGGTTACCCTCGGAGCTGGTAGCGTATGGAGTTCCGGAGATTTTTCTTCCATTTATTGCATCTACGCCTTTGATAATAATTTTTATAAAATTATGTATAAATATAAATCATTTACATTGATGTATTATCATTTTAATTTTTATTATTTATTTTTATTTAATATTATGTATTTTTAAAGATAAAATTATATCATTTTTATATAACGGGAATTTTAAATCGAAGCAAGCTTGCTTATCTTAAATAAATATGTTCATTCATATTCTATGTATAAGTATCAAGTTTAATCATTTTTTCAATTTTTTATCAAAAAAGTAATCTGATAAGAAGAAAAAACTTATATATAATATTACTATAAAAAATAAAAATTTTCAAATAATTATAAATATAAATTATTATTAAAATTACTTTAAAAAAAGAGATTTTAATTAAAAAATATATTAAAGTTAATATTTAGAAACTCATTATCTTGAAGAAATTATATTGTTCCAAGAAGCTTGAAAAAATTTTTAAACGAAATCGCTTTTCATATTTAAAATCAGTAATCATCAGATTATTACTCATGGAAGAATCAATAATTTTTAATGATAGATCTTTACTTTATCCTCTAAGAATTTCTCAGAGTATTTCAAATTGTAAGTTTGTCATACAGAATTAAGATTCATTCAATTGATAGGTGATACTTTTTTTTAAGGAACATAAAGCCATGATACATAAATTTCGAAATTAAATTTTTTAATTAATTAAAATTATAAAATAATAATTTTTATTTCATTAATATTTCATTTCATTAATGTTTCATTATTTTTATCACTTATTTTGTAATAAATTTATATATTGTATTTTGAAAAAAAAAACTTTTAGTTATAATCATGACATTAAAAATTATAAATCCTCAAACATTATACATTATACAAGTATTTATTTTTTAAAATAATGTTATATTTGAATTATTTACTCATCGCTTTAATTATTTATAATAATTTTTTTCTGTTCATTTTTCTAATTTTCATAAAACAGTATAAACTTTAGATTTTGAAAAACGAAGAAACAAAGAAAAAAACTGTAATAAAACCATTAAATAAAAGTATTTCAACTTTGCAAAAGACGAATTGAGCAATCGTGATTTCCTTTTTAATTATGCAACCCATCTTTTAAAAATGACAGTGGTAATAATAAAAAAAGAAAATACACGGGGCTAGCCGAATATCAATTGAGTAAAGTATATATATATATATATATATATAGAGAGAGAGAGAGAGAGAGAGAGAGAAATGTCGCCCTTTGCAAACTTCTCGGAGACGATGCAATTCCTTCTTTTTTTTTTTATGCATAAACGTGTGTGGACTCACCATTATTACGAGTCCGGTCGTTTGTATCATCGTTGGTTTCACAATTGACGGGTTGCTCTTTTCTTTCCTTGTCGTTTTCCTCAGTCGGTGTCGTTGTCGTTTCTGTCGTCGCAGGCTCGATTCTATTCTCTTGCTAATTTTAAACATTACAATTATTGCACTTGAGAATTATCTTATTGCTCTAAAGTGATTATTTAAGTACTTGATATTGATATTTTAAATTTATAAAGAAGATATTCTTTTGGCATTGCACTACAATATTATTCTTGAGCACAGCCATGCATTTTAATACATTGAATAAATTTAATTTGGATTATAATCATTTATTGTGAATACATTTTATAAATGTACTATATAATTCGTAGAAAGCTTAAAAAGTTAATTATATCTCTGTATTTATGAAGCTGTATTTATAATTTTTAATTTTAAATTATAAAATTCTATGGTGTTACAGTTATAAATTTATTAATAAATTTTCATTCATATTTTCAAAGCATGATATTTTAAAGAAACTTTGATTTAATTTTATGAACAGGCACCGTAAATTACAATATCTTATTTAAGAATATAAATTATTTTTTTATTTATTTGAAAAGTATACTTAAAAATTAATAAAAATATGTGTTATTAATATTTTTGTAAAATGTGTTAGATCCATTTTTTATAAATAAATCTGAATGATAACAGCTTAAGAAAACACATTTTAGTTTTCATCTCGTACTGTAAATGCAAATCTCTATATTTAATTAATTTATGTAAAGTTGAGTGGCTGTACTTAAGTTTTTGAATTATAAAATAAAATTAAATTTTAGCCAGGAGAGATTTAGTGAGCGAGCTTAGAGCGAATAAATCCATAGCTTTACGACTATTCATATCACGATGCTTATTTAAAAAAATGCAAAAAGTTTTAAGAAGATAGAAAAGATTTTAATATTGTTATAATCGTAGGTCGTTAATAACGTTTATGTATAATTAACAAAAATTGAAAAGGTCCACCTTCACTTTCGTTTTTTAACGATACGAATTGTAAGTACTTGTTAATCGAAGATATTATGTTCCAGACTGACCCAGATTATACGGGGACCAATTACGGGTTCTACATTTAATTTTTTGCTGACAGAAAACATGCCCTACTTTTTTTTATTAAATGACTTTCTATTAATGAATTTTATTTCAATTTCTAATTTTTGTTAAAGTTGATGTGCACATTATCATTGTTTGTGATTCTTAAATTTAAATTATTAAGTATTTTAGATAAACCATTTCTTTATGTTAGAATAATATCGGTTGATACACCATAAAGATAGATAGTAAATTGTAATTACAGCTGTATTTTAACATATTGTAAGATTTTCTCATATTTAAAATAGGAATTGGATTTATACGGAGCTAAGCTCCTGGATCCAACAATAAAAAATAGTACCTCGATATTCTGCTCGCCGTCATCGGGGTGTGTGGTCGTTGTTTCGGATGAAGTGAAATCTTCAAAAGTCCGGATGTGTGCCGCCGATCGAGAGGAGGTGACTGACCCTAAGGAAGCGCTACTCGAACCGTGAACTAGGTGCCTGAAAATCGGCAGAACATCCTCGGTCTTTGATCGCTCTTTCTGGCGCAAAAGATCACGTTTGTGCCTCTGAAGACTCTCCAAGCTTCGGTAGATGTCCAACATGCCCTGAGACTTTGACAGGGTTTTCAATCCGTATAGCTTCTCTCGGGAACCATCGAAGTAACAACAGTCAAGGGGATTGCCTTTCATGACCTGGTGGTGCCTGTGATCGCGTTCCTTGCGACGCCGATCCTCGTCATCCCCTGATCCATTGAGGAGAGGAAGGCAGGCTTGAGATCTCGATTGTACCTGACTGAGACTCCTGGACATAGATTATAAACTACAAATGCTCGGTCTGATTTTGTACGCATTATATTTAACTTAAAATCTCGTTAAAAATTATGATAAAATTGATGGTTGTGGTATTTTGGGAATTCTCAGTAAATAAAGAATAACTATTTACACTACACCTCCAATAACCCAATATATGAAAGTACAGTATAACCACTTTACAAAGAATTTAACTTTTAACTTTTAAACTAAAGAATTGCCTGAATTTACATGTACATTGCTGAAAAGTATTTTCACAAAACAATTACTTTATCGGTAGCTGTGCAATCACGAATGTAAATTACTGATTGTTCAACTCACCTGATTCTCGTTAAGAGGCTCACCCGATTTAAACCATGAGCCATGCTCGCTCTGAGCGACCTGCGGTCCTGTGCCTGATTAAGCAGGCCCTGAGTTTGTTCTTTGTTGAGTAGACAGCTCTGACTCATGGCGAGACTGCTTTTTGACGAGGACACAGAGTCTGCCAGGCTCGTTCTCGAAGAGCTCGTGTCCTGGTTACAGCTCTCGTAATCCTCGCTTCCACTCCCAGGAAGACTCAGGCTGCCCCTGCTCCCCATGAAGCCGCGGTTCAAACAGATCTCACTCTGGCTGAGACCGCTACCACTCCACTGATGCTGGCTGGACTCTATCGGCTGCTGTTGATGTTGCTGCTGTTGCTGTTGCTGGGCCGTCTGGCTGAGCAGAGCCGCCCGGCGCAGATTCTCACGGCTGACGACCCGCTCTAACAAGACTTCCCGAGACTTGGACAGGTACTTCCGGAGGTGGGCCGAAGCTTGGGTTGGAGCCCCACGTAACCACTCGTGACGAAGGCATTGCTTTGCCGTAAGCCGTGCGCTAACCAAACATTTTCTTTTATTTTTACTTATCTAAATAATCAAATTATTCATAAGCATAGTCGCGTGATTATCTCTCTTAATGAAAAAAAAAAAATGTGCTTTGCCATGTTTCTCACCGTATATTATTTTTTCATATTTACGTCATTTGTGTAGATGTAATATTGGTTGTTTGAAAAGTTTTGGTAAATTAAAAAAAATTTCATTTAATAATTGGAAATTTTGCAGTGTAACTTATGAAACTTTTGTAACGCTATAAATTGTATCATAAAACAAAAAATTATAAAAAAAAAAAAAAAAACAAATTACATAAATTATAATACAAAACAGAATAAATTTTAACAAGAGTAACATTTATTAAAACATCCTTTTTCTTTTCTTATTTTAATGCTAATAAGACTTTTGAGATACTTTTACAAAGAAAAAAAATTTTGTTACCTTTTTCTCCAACAATGATAAAAAATATTATAAAATAATTCATTTTTAAAATAAATTTTAATGATTTATATAGTTATATTAAAAGGCAAATACATATATAAATTTATTCAGTTAATAAAACTCTTTTAATACGAGATGCTTGAAGTATTTATATCACTGATTTTTATTGCTATCATAAGAAAATCAATTACACGACTGAAAATTATCTCAATTAACATTAGTATTTAAGAACTAAAAATATTTAATCTTATATCGTATAAAAAATAAAACGGCTTATTTAGTTTACAATAATACAATCGTTAATTTAAATGAAGAATAATTTGAATTTTACCAGTATTTTAATTAGTCTACAGTGTGGGTGTAGTATTGGCTCATTTTTTATCTTTTAATGGGTCCGCTGCTGTCATTTTTTGTACAGGAATGAATGAATAATACGCAGAGCTGCTATAGCACTTTTCTTATAAAATCTCGCAAAAATTTATATTTGTAATTAAGTGAATGAATTTATGTGTAACATATATTCGTCATAATATATGAAGCCTTCTTCAATTGACAATTCTTTTCATTCCATGACTCTACGATGTTACAATGAGTATAATAAATTAACTTTCTCCATAAAGAGGGACATAAAATGTTTTTCAATAAATATAAAATATTTTTCAGACGATTATAAAGACAAGGAGTTTTAAACTATAATCAATTAATCTATACTCCACTAAAAATTGGCTATGATGACAATGTTTTTTTTCTATTTTGTTTTTGCTTAAATTTACATGTAACTCTTCGTTTCGGCTGGCACGTTTTATAAGGCGAAAACATATTGCAATTAAATTTCATAATGTAGGATGACGTTCCTTTCAAAGACGTATGCATTACGTGTGAATTCATTGCGGATCTTATTTATGCAGATTACACAATCGATACACATTATTATTTTAATTATAATTATTATTTTTGTAAAAATATGATTACCTAGGTTCTAGCACGAGGAGCTTAGCGACAAAGTCTTTAGCCTGGATGGATACGTCCTCGAATAGTTCCTCCGGGAAGTCGACCTGACCCCGAATGATGTTTTTGAATGTCTCCTGATCATTTTCACCGCCGAAAGGCGAGAACCCCGTTAGAAGAACGTAAGTTGTAACACCTAGAGACCTAATTCACACAGGCACATCCGAAAAAGTACAAGATTTTTATTTTTTCATTAACATTATAAACACATTTGGGGCAAATTATTATAAATTTAAATAAGAATTAAAAAAGCTGTCTATCTCTTGTTTTAAAACAGTTTCACGCCAAATATCATACAGAATTTTTCTTGAATCCAATATACAGTTATTTTTTCATTTAAATATTAAATAATGGAAATATTTCAAGATACATGCAAACAGTATAAAATTAGAATTGATTGATTAAACATAATAAAATATAATAAATTTTAAAGTTTTAATTTTTAATTTTATTTTAAAATATTGTTAATCATAATCAATAACGATTTTTGTTAAAGTCAAAAAATATTAAACTTTAAAATATTACAAAGGATACATAATAAACTACTTGTGTTATATCAACAAAGACATAATGCATTATTTTGTAAGGTGTTATTATATTGACATAATTATACCCACGATAAGTGGTTTGGTAAGAAAACTGAAACTGCTTAAAAAATATTTTATCATTAAGATATATCAACTCATTTTAAAATATTAATATTAAAATATTTTTATATTCATAACTTTCTAAATTTACAATGGTGTATTCATAATTTATTCATTTATTTAAATTTAAAAAAACTTAACAACAATTACTGATCGTGATACTTTATACAATATTTATATAGTTCTATTTTAAAATGAGATAAATTATAAAAAGTATATCTTCGAATGCATTTTGAAAATAAAATATTTAATTACAATGAATAATATATTTGATAAAAAATAGGTAATAGTTTCAAAAAAACATTAATAATTTTATTCAAACTCCAAATATTCCATTAATTATTTACGTATGTGGCATCGAATTTATATTTTTTAATTTTATAGTATGTCCATAACTAAATTTTAATTTTGTTGTTTTTTTTCTTTTTATTTATGTATTCATTCACATAGATCATTAACTTTTGCAATATAGTAACTGTACGGTATTATTAATAAAAAAATATGATTAAATTCATTAAATCACTTGTTAATACTTTTAAAAAGCTGTTGTATCATGCATTTACATTTGAAATAAATACTGCATAAAAAATTAATTTGCATGATATATAATTTACCACATATCAGCAGCCAATGTAATCGGTTCGTAATGAAGTATTTCAGGAGCTAAAACACAAAACCAATTTCGCAAAACATTAGCAAAAATCAAAACACAGAATAACTGCCAAATAAGTAATAAAACAAATAACAAATCATTATAATTTTGCGCACGTCTGTACAAGTAAGGATCGTGAGATATCTAACCAGTAATCTATCGAGCTCAAACGAGCGTGGTAATGATTATTTTTTCATCTCATTTCGTGTTACCTCGAAACTTCGTTCATAGACTCCAAGATATTATTTACCACGGTACCACGGAATAATTTTGCATTGTTAATGCGCAAAAATGACAACGTTTTTGTAATTCCGCGGATGTTTTCTTAAGGACATTGTACGCGTCACGAATCTGTTTCAACGCAAGTTCGTCGAACCCTGAGCCAGGGAATGTCATTGTCGCCGTGGCATCTCTGCCTTTGTTTCCTTACCTACGTAATCGGGAGTACCGAGGATCTCCCGAACTTCCGCACCCTCAAGGACTACTCGGGAGATCTCAAAGTCACAGAGTTTGACGTTGCAATCAGGAAAGTTGCCCATCATTACCAGATTCTGCGGCTGCAAAACATAATAACATATATTTCAACAAGAGTTAATTTAGTATCCAGTGGAATAGGTGTGACTGTGGTGGCAATGCTAAAACCATTTATTTTATCATCATTTTCTTAAGTGTACACCATACACGGTTGATGTTTGTTTAAAATATAGCACAGTGAAACTAAATTTAAATTTTACTCCTTCAATTCAGGTTTATTTACGTGAATGTAATTATTTTCAAATTCAGTTTGTTCAGTTTGTAAACACAGTTTTTTGAACCCATAATGGATATTGTAAATTAAAATTTATAACAATTTTATTTGAATTGGGTGCTAAGAAAGTTTGTAACACATATTTCCATCTGAGAAAATTACTTCTTATCTCATAGCGAGAAGTTATATTATTAGATATTTTACTAAATCCGTTATAAAATATTTTTTACAAAAATATTTTCATTTAATTTTATTTTCCATTAAATTATTATATTGAATTATTAAATTTTTACGAATACTTCGTATAAATATATTTTTAACAAAATAATTATACCTATCAGTAATAACACGTACGAAATTTTAAAAAAATGTAACAAAACATAAATCTAAAATATTGAAAGTATAATAGTAGGTCAAAAACATAATAATGTATTTAATATTAAAGATTATGTATCAATAGATAATTACTTATATAATTTATTCCAATAGAATTTACATATTTTCCATTTAAATTCATTTATTAAAATATTTTCTGTTCAACGAAATTGATTGATCCAATCAAACTGCTTTAAAATACAAGGTTCATTATGAGATAAGAAGATATATTTTGTTTTTAAAGCTTTATATTTTATATTATATTATCACTTTATTTAAATAATTTTTATCACTTGAATGTAACGTAAGATCATAGTTAGCAGTCTGTGTGGCAGAATTTTCTTTTTGGACATTTGTAATGTCAATTCTATCATTCGAATTTATTGTCTCGGTACTAATCTTTTTTAATGTTTTTCAATTGAAATAATTTAAACAAATAAATTATACACTCAAAATTGTTAATTTAATATTATTTTCATTTAAATTTTAATTTCCATTAATAACTGACGAAGATAATAAGTTCGTGCACACACACATTAAGAATATAAAGCCAAAATAATAAAGACGAAATGTCATCATAAAAAAATTAAATGATATATTATAACGTTAATTTTTTCATCCTTGGTCGATATGAAATCGACTAAAGGAATTCGAAGGTTACTGAAAAATGCAGTTAACCAACCCTTCGACTTGGATTGATTAAAGTGCCAATTTTCTTATTTGTATAAATTATTTCAAAACACCAAAGTGTGTTATTGCGTTTATTATATACGATATAATAAATTCTTATAATAATTATTCCGATCATTATTTTTTGAAATTATACAAAAAAAGTTCGCTTATAAATATAATCATTGATATAATTGCTTATAATTTTAAGTTTAATCATTAATTACAGCATTGAAAACATGTTGAAGAAGCACATAAATCGCTTTGTTGGTAAGTTAAAGTTTTTGTAACCCTCTATTTTAGTAACAAGTGAACTAAATATTTTAAATGCCAATACTTTTAACGTAATGGAAATGTGTCGTACAAGTTTAAGCAATTAGCCATAAATCGTCTTTATAACTGATTGTAAGGATAAGATGTATTAAAGTATAAGAAAAACAAATAATATAAAATTCAATCTCGGAAAATTGAACAATTATTTAATTGAATAAATGTTGAAGTAATTCAAATTAAAAGAAGGATTTATTCTATAAAATAAATTTAGAGGCGTCAAGCCAGCTTTAATACTTAAGGAGTAAAGTATTATTCACCACTAAAACTCGCACTTCGCCTTAAAATAAATCAATTATGCGCTATCGTTGAATTTAATCTAATTTTACATTTAAAATGTTTAAGCTGCTATAATGATATAAATCATAATTTTCATTATAAATAGCGAGGTAAAGAATGCGATCAGTGCCATATTCTTAACTGTACATAAACATCTGCTAAAGGAAGAAAAAATCAAAAAGAGACTATAATTCTATATTAAGGATTTCCTTGTAATATGACATTGTAAAGTCCCGTCAAATGTAATTCATGATACCGATATAATAAACGTAAAATTAAAAAGGAGTTTAATCTCAAATAATAGGATGTCATTTAAAAATAAAAAGGAGCGGGAGAAGTGGCTTTGATCTACCTCACCTGGACGCGCAAATGAAACTGTCAAAATCGCTCGCCTTACTGCAGAAGCCGCAAACGCTCCCAAAAAAAAGTCGAAAATTGAATTCGCAATTGGACTGGGTGTTTGCGAAAAAAGTACGGGTCCTTTCGCGAGTAAAAGGACAAGGAGGCGTCGAAAGAAAAGGAGGTGGAGAATAAAAGATAAAAAGCAGAGCAAAGCGAAAGTTTAATAGCGCTCGAGCGCGTGAGAAAACACATCATAACGACATCTCGTTCTCTCCAGCCTCTTCCAGCATCCGAGCAGCTGCCAGCATCACTCGAGGCTCCGGGGCCTTGACGCGCGACCGCGCACTTCCATCCATAATCCATGTGTACGGCGAGCGTGGGTGATCTTGAATATTCGAGGAGCGGGGGAGGGGGAGGGGCACGAGCGCGACAATCAGACAATGAGTAATGGAGTGCCGAGCGCACGAAAATAAGTCGCGGCGGCACGATGGATAACTGATGCTGCGCCGATGGACCGCCCCTCATTTTTCGCCCGAGAGCTAACAGCCGATGCTAATTTCCCGTATCTTCGTCCGGGTGACTCTGATAATCGCTCCGGGCCCAATTTTATTTTTTCGTGGAATGCGTGTCGACGCTAATGAAAAATAATGCTTTGCATTTATACTTACAACTTTTTTACGTAGGTAAGTTTTATCTTTTTTTTTTGTTGTTGTTTTATCATTGTTATTACCTATCTAGGAAACTTTTCTTAATATGTGGAGGCTACGTTTTTTTACTACCTACGTAGAAAGTTTTTATTTTGCCTTCTGGATAAGTTTTGTTTTCGTATTTTACGTTGGTCGTGTACATTCACACATGTATATATGAACTTTTCTTTTAGATAATATTTTATTTATCTATCCAAATAGGTTCTCGTGTTGTCTACCGGGGTAATTTTTTTTTCTTTTTTTTTTTCTTTTATTTTATTTGAATAAATAAACTTTTAAAAAGATTTATTTTAGTTTTCCACTCTCTATTCCCAGTTTTATCAATTGTTTGATCAATCTTAAACTTTAACTATACGCTCCTTTGATTTATGAGATTTGAATGCACATATTTTAAAATGTATAAAAAAAATTCTTTAAAATTGATAAGCAGACTCTGAATTACCCGGCATTATGGCTTTATATTTATTTTAAATTTTATTCATTCTATCCGTACACACAATGTTTTGTTATCAGATGCAATGTTTGCCGATAACTGAGAAATACTCTTTGAATTAAGTCGCTTATTATATTCACATTCAAATGCATGTCTTTCTTTGAGGCAAAACAGAAAGTCTCTTCTCGGAATGTGTATGTGCACGAGTTGGCGAGTCTTTAGCTGCATTTTAATGATAAAATTTAAAAGAGCAAATGCCCATTTTCTTCCTTATTCCGGAGGATACTTATCTGAAAATATTGCAATAACAATAAGAAAAATGTTAATAATGATGTTTATCGCGACGGCCATCGTCCTTTAAAGCTATAAACAGTGTAAAAAATTCACTCGCCAAGATTGTAATGTCTTTGGCATCACGTAATAATTCTTTAAAGCTAAAGTGAGTTTCCATTGGGGGCAGAGATTGGGGCACACGTACCCGTCCGATTATTCCATTATTCCGCAAAATTACGAGGTTTATATTCTGGAAAATAAAGGATCGGAAAATAAAATAAAGTCGCGCACCCGATCACCCGAGCACAATGATCAAATGTATCCTGCATTACCCTATTAGTCTTTTGTCGCTCGTGTATCGGAGTCCGAGGCGTGTTTCTCTGACGGCCGAGCGATTGACACACGTGCGTCGTCGCTCGATCAAGATTTACAGCTGCGCGCCGATTTCGCCGAGAATATTGACAAACCGATCACCGACGCCATTCAATTGCAACAAAAACACGAAAACCGACGGCGTAGAGACGTTTCCTCTCCTCTCCTCTCCTCTCCTCTCCTCTCCTCTCCTCTCCTCTCCTCTCCTCGCGATCGTGCCCCACGTTATAAATGACGCTGCCAGATCCTGAAATCTCCTTTCAAATCCCCAAGACTTAATTTGTTTGCGCACCCATGTAATAAATGAATTCGAGAGTCACTTTGCGCTTTTCATTTCTTTATCAACTCCCCTATCCTGCAGACCTTTTCGAGTAAGCTGAAAATTTTTCAGCTCACTCGATATTCAGTGCCTGCATTCCTCACAACTGTGAATCGCACCCATATAATTGGAATAATAATTATCCTCGGGGAACTTTTGTCTCGTGTCTGTGCCATTCAAAGCATTTACTTTATTCAATCTTATGGAAAGTGAGACGTGTCCAGTATTTTCATTCGTAAAAATCGCTGGCTTGGTCAATTTTCTTAAAATTTTGTAACAATTCACAACGTTTTCGTTGAAAATCGCTACACCGATTCGAAAACACGAAAAGTACATTCGAATTTCTAAGCCAACCTTATCTCTCAGTACTCTCACAGGACTATCCCAGATAACTAGACATTGTAAGAAAATTAATATTACATCAAAAATATCGAAACCAAGAACAGCAAATTATTATGATCATTTTGTAACTCCTTCGACATTTCGCTTAAATAAATTTATTTCATAAAAACTTTGTATTAATAATAATTTATTATTGAGCAAAATTAAAAATGCAACGCGTTTCCACGTATAAATTTTACATCGCAAACACATCTGCTTTACATAATGATCTACCGGTTCTTGTAAAAATCAGCCATTTTATCATTTTGAAACTCGGCTCTGGATCACAAACGCGCAGCGCAAAAGATAAGATTTATATTAAATTAAATCAAACTTTATGCCACCTAATTTTTATGATAATGCGCGTGTTATCGACCGGGAGCGCCCATAATATTTACCCGTAAGAGTGATTTTTTTGCACCGATTAACGTAACCTGCAATTTCGCCTCCTCGCAAAAACTCGTTTAATCCTGCAAGAAGAGACGTCGGATAAAATAAAAAAGTCTCGAGGGGAACTAGAACAAAATGCCAACGCAGCTCTTCCTCCTGGACGTCGAGCCAACTCCAATCTCTAATCACCGAGTACAACTCGAGCTCTGAATTCGCGGAACAACGAGCTCGGCACGATCCAGGCACGAAGGCACTTGGAGTAGTCTAATCAAGTGGCAAGGTCGTTAGCGCCTCTAGGAAGCCACCGGTGCCAGGATCCTCGCGGTGGGGCTCGTTGACCCGCGTCCAGCCCAAGGATACAAAGGCGGTCGGGCGACCTCGACCCTTACCGCGGGGAAGGGGACGCCTCGGCGAGGTCGCCCCGGCTCCTGTCCTCGCCCACCGAAAAAAGAGAAAACCGAGCCGCCTGGAGAGGGAAAGTTATGCGCGACAGCGTATTATTATATCGGTAAGTGGGGGGGGGGAGGTGGTGCATCTCGCCAACAGTAGTGCACGTGTGTGATCGTCTGGTCCGCGAGCGCGGCTTATCTCCGGATCTGAACTTGAGAGCGAGATGCTGTCCAGCTTCCTTACTTGGCAGAATTTAAGTATTAATCCAAACTAATAAAGTACTGCTCGCGGTACTGGATTCTGCCAACATTTGTAAAGCTCTTATTGAATCTCCGAGTTTTTTGCCAATGCGGATACGGAATACATTTACGCGTGTTCTCTGTTGGTTCAGGGAATTGAGTCGTTAAGATAGCGGAATTATTTGTACCTTATCGCTTAAAATTAAGGAAACGCGTTTCCGCCTTTAATTTTGAGGAAGGTTAAGGGATCTCAAAGAGGTTATCCTTGTCTAATCGAGCTCGCTGCTCTTTGTTCGCAAACTACGTCAAAGAACCAAAGAACAAGATTCAGCCTCAGTTATAATAGCGGATAATCGATTCGCGTAAGCGTATAAATTACAGTTTATTGCTTCATCGGGAAATAAACTTCGGGGTATCAAAGATGCAGCATTAACTTCCAAATACTCACCGTTTCGAAGTTCCTTTAAAAGCAATGCAATAACATGTGATTTACGTACACGTAAATATTAAGCTTCGAAGCCAGCCGTGTTTATTACGATAATTACCTTTTTGAATTAGTAGCGGAGTAGTCCCACAGAGGAACAACGTATACGTGGCCTTTTCGTAAATTGCGATAAATGGACATCGAATATGAAAAACGCCCTTTGTCCTCTTTATCGAAATTATGTTTTGGAAATTGCAATTTTTCACATTTCAAGAACATGATTCCTTTGCGAGCCAAAAATTGCAAACAGCGATCGAAACTTTGTCGGTAGAAGTTTAATGCGCCTGCCGCCGTACCTTTGAAAAGGCCTCTCGATTTCTATTATCTTCATTCTCAGAGAAATGTTTAAAAAATCCACGAGTGATTCGATTTTTTCCACGGGAGAGTTTGCGCATTCCAAACGCATCCAAGGCTGACCAGCAAAAGGAAGCGGGTATCGGGAGCGCATCTGCAAGAAAAAGCCGCGCGTTTCGGCGAACAAAAATCGTCTCTTCCGCGTGCGGGATGTTTTTGCCGAGGGTCGATTTTCCCGGGGACCTTCAGCTGGGATAATTACTCGGGTGGGCCCGTCGCCCTCTTCTTTGTTCCTCTGTCCCCGGGCTCGCTTCGGGGAACAACTCCTGAGACGAACAAGAAGACGAGCGCGCGCTATTCCGCGGTACACACCGCAGCATCTCGAGAGGCTACTCCCGACCTTATATGGACCGAACTTACCTTGATGTCCAAATGGGCGATATTTCTCTCGTGGAGGTAGGCAAGTCCTTCCACTAGTTGCCGCACAAAGTGGACCACGTCACCTTCCAGAGGCACCAAATCCCCGTCTATTAGAGTCTGCAGGTCCCCACCAGGTGCGCTGCAAAGATCAAAGAAAGTGCAAGTTGGTTGGTGCGACGCAGGTGATAATCGCGGAAGAGCCCGAGTTTTCACTTGGGCTTTTATTGTCGCGCTCGAGCGAGTCGGCACGTGCTTTGGAGCCTCGCTCGGCCATTACGCGTAATGATCGGTCGTTACCTCGGTAAAAATTAGAATTTTTGCAAGACTACTTTTACCCATTGACCTCTGAGGGTCACGAGCTTAATAACTGATTTGGTGCTTGGATCACTAGTTGCCGGTAGATTGCTTTGCTCGAGTGCTCGAGTGCTCGAGTGCTCGAGTGCATCGTAAAACCAAATGAAAAAAATGAATCTTTTAATTTTCTGAATTCGAAGAAAATGAAAGTTGTAATAAGCTTTTTGTATAATGCCACGGTTATGGTTATTCTTAGCAATAACAATAAATTATTATTATTTATA
The DNA here is from genome assembly GCA_018907245.1 of Eupristina koningsbergeri. NCBI lineage: Eukaryota > Metazoa > Arthropoda > Insecta > Hymenoptera > Agaonidae > Eupristina > Eupristina koningsbergeri. The sequence goes on along the minus strand of JACCHV010000005.1, from coordinate 1,594,679 downwards.
GTTTACTGAAATCCATCCCAGAAAAACAATTTTTTTTCCATTTGCAACAAGATTTTTCAGTTTAAAATTTGGAATGTAAAAATATGTACTTTAAAAGGTCATTTTCGTTAAACTCTTCAAAGATTAATGTACCATTTACTTTGATATTAATTATATTTTTAAGAAGCATGTAAACGATGAAAGGCTTGAATCCCAATTATAATTTTAACCTACATGGTTTCCTTTAATTATGATTTATTCCTGTTATTATTCTGGAAGAATGTAAAATTCGTTTAAAATAAGAGACAAATCTTTTAAAAACTTAATTATTTACTGGCGTATTTATAATCTTTAAACTGACATTAAAATTATTATTATTCAAATAAATACAATTTTCATTTATTATTAAATTTATATTATTATTAAATTAAAAGCCATTGTACTTTTTCAAAATTATAATCTCTAGATAAAAAATTAAATGAGATTTTTCTATTTTTAAAATGTAATTTAAATATCTTTTATTTTGAAATATTTTGAAGAAATATACAGTCATTCACCTTATTTTACCTTTATAAATCTAAATTATTAGAATGTATATTGGCGTAATAAGAATGTAATTAGTTCCAATTATAATTTTAAGGCCAATATCTTCACAACTTAAAATATTACATATAAAATTGAATTCAAATATTAAAGATATAGAAAATATTAATCGTAGCTTTATTGATCTATAAAAAATACACGTGACGGATAATATTTTATATTAATAAAATTTATATGTTTCGTATAACCTATTAGTTTCTTTCAATTTATTATAAATTATAATTTTAAATGTTGTTCGCGCATCCGATGACTATTATTAATCCTAATTAATAATTACAACCATTTAATTACACCTCAATATTCAATAGTGAAAGATCGATTTTTAATCAATATTTAATCAATAACATGTTTAGTGTTCAACTTTAAGCTTTTTGTAAATCAAATCATTATTTTTTTTAGAATTCTACAATTGACACGCAATTTTTTATTACATTATTTAAATTGTTATCGGTAAACAAAAATCTTAAAAAAAATTAACCATGACGATGTAGCAGAGAAATACACCATCTAAATTGTAAATTACTCTTGAGCTTTTACTAATACGTTTATTCTCGTTACAAGATACTGTTTATTTTCTTAAATGTTTTTAACGGTATTTAGCATTCTGGGCGTAGCAATGACTCAAGTTTCTGCATAAAACGTCAGACTGAAAGTTCATAAATTATTCATTGTTTTTCATTGATAGAGAGCTTTAATTACTTTGTTACGTGTTTAAAATTTAACATTTTAATGATGTAATAACATGTAATCAGAGTAATTTTCAAAATAAATACTAATTAAATCAAGAATAGAAACAACAAATTTAAAGTAATGCATGTACCTTTATTAAGCTTCAGATTATAAGAATATACTACTGTATGCAATAATCTTGTGCAATATACTTCTTTTTCCAGTAATCAAATATGTAAAGAACTAAATATGTAATATCTACGACTATAATTGTATCATAAATTATTGAGCTGTATTGCCTTGTACAGGTTGTATGATAAAAACTTTAAAAAAATTCTATGAATTATGATATTTACTGTAGGTTAATAACAACAAATGTAAGAATAAATACATTTAAAAATTATAATAAATTAAAAAACAGTTATTTTTAGTATAAAGTTTATTTAGAATCTCAATGGTTTTTCCTTTTACCAACTATTTAACACGATTTCTACATAAAAAATATATATTTTATAAACAAAAATGAAGAAAAACAATACAATTACCGATAAATAATTCGAAATATCTACAAAAAATATGTATATACATGAATACTATTACTTACTATTGAAAAATTTAACTCCGCTATAATTGTATAAATTACTTATACAAAATTTTTAAGTAATATAATGAAAACAAAAATATTTTTTAAAGTAAACAAATATTAAAAATTAAATATGAAGCTGATGGGAACAAATATAATTTATTTAATACTTTTATAAATAGAATAAGGCATCCGTAAATATTTTAATTAAAATAACACGATATAGACAAAAAATGTTTGTAAATTATATAAATGTTGTACTAAATCATAAAGTAATTTAAGAATTATCGTATTGATTCTTAATCCAGAAATTATTTATTATTACTATTCTCTTAAAATTAAAAACGAATTATTTCTAATTATTTATAACACACAGATAGTTAAAAACTAGAAATTAAAAATAATAATTTTGGCAAATAAAATTTTGATTACTATATAATTTCACATAAATTTTGTTTGATTTGAAATAATTGTAGTTAGTAGCAATACTAAAGTTAACCAATGCATGCATCACTACAATTATATTAATTGCATGATTTGAAATAAATTAAAACAAGCATATACATGTAAGCCGTAACAAAAATATTACTTTTCTCATCAAATAAGGAAGAATATGAATCACTAAAATCATATTAGAATGAATTGTAATCGTAAATTGTGTTTACAAACATAAAGCTGATTTATTCGACATGGGAAAGCTGTACAATATTGATTGAATGAATGCTGTTTTAATTCATTATAAAAGTTCATGTCAAATTTAAGTTCAACGGAGCATTAATTATGTTTATGAATATTGAGGCCCGATATCTTGTTGTCACCGATAAATTCGATAATTTCAAATAATAGAAGAACACAGCAGAAATTTTAAAAGTATAAAATGAATGAGTAATCATTTTACAAAAGCATTTTAATAATGGTCATTCTTAAAACTAGCTCAAACACTTTCACCAAACGCTAATACATAGAAAGGATTTACAAGTGTCAAGAATAAATAAATCCATTAAGATGATATTATTCAATTAGTATGATTTAAAAATGTACATAAAACCGTTATTCAATTATCTAAAAGAAAGTTTAGTAATACTTAAATCTCTAGATAATTTTAATATTTCAACTAATCAATTTTGGTATACATTAAAATAATTTACATTTGTCTATAAAAATATATTTATTGTTTTATTACTTGATTTAAAATAAATACGTTTCTTTAGCTTTGACACTAGAATTGATTTTGTGACTTCTAAATTCAAAATTCCTAGCATCTTGATAGTAGAAATTTTTATTTTAAAATAAATCAATGAATCATTAACGTCTATATAGATTTATTATGTTTTCTAATACGATTAGTAATATTGTTCAAAAATACATAATTAAAAATGATAAACAAACCCATAAAGTTTCATGAATTATATGAGTAAAATAAGATGTTAAATCATTTTAATATTGTGAAATTAAAACAATTTGTTAGATCATCTAAGATGATTAAGAAGTGCCTTTGTGTTTTATTTATATTTAAATCTGATGATATATTTTCGTGGTATATTTTAAAAACAAATATTTATGAAAGAGAATACAAATGTGTAAACAGTGTGTTTAGCATTGGTGTATATGATTATTCAGTGAATAACCGAAAGTAATCGAGATACAATCATTGCATTTAAATTTAATTATTAAGTTATTATTATGCTTGAGTGTACCATGACGAGTTAAATAATAATAGTGTTGGTTGTAAAAAGTAATCTTTCGATTTATCCAAGTATATACTTGAATTATTATCACTCATAATTTAGCGCCATCATTTTTCCATGTGATTAGAGATAATATTCTTGTCAGCTTATGAATTTATCATTTATTTTGTTAAGCTTACACATTTAGTATAATTGCACTGCTTTTCATTTTTGTTTCATTCGGTTTATAGTGCAAGTCTTAATTGAATTAAACTAGACATAAAGTATGTAAATTAGACGTAAAGTAAATTCATATCACATATCTTATTTAATTTCTCATAAACAAAATTTACATAATTTCCCAATGAAAATAAATTTTATATCATTTAAGCACTGATATACGGTATGAAAAAAAATGACTCTCGTAATAATCGATTAATTACAATAATTGGTTTGAAATTAATTATTTCAAGAAAAACATATAATATTATCTAAAGAAAAATTTCAATTCGGATATTGATAATGCATGAATCGAACTCGAAATAATTAGCAGAAATTTACCTTAATAAAAAAAAAAGAGTTGGTTTTTATTGATAAACAAATTATTCGCTCGTGTTCTAATTAAAATATACATTTCAAAATCTCCATTGGTAAGGTGACGTGTAAAGTGTTTTTTTTTTAATTTTTCCACAGTGCAATAATATTTAAAATCGATTCCGTCGACACGCAAAATATGCATAAGAGGATGAAACGTGTGTAAATATGTAAATCGCGAATACCTAGAAATTTTACCAATTACAATTGGACTCGTGCGCCAATCGAGTTGGCATTGAGTCATAGAGTCATGTCGTAAACGAAGAAAAACAAATTCATTCATAAAATTATTTATCTAGAACTGCTAACTCACTACTCCATAACCATGATTATCTCCTTAGGCGTTTCGTAGACATCGTGCAGCCGGACGACACGTGGTGATTGGGAGCAGAGCGACAACAAAGCGATTTCGTGGCGAAGCTCGGAGCTGCAGTCCGCGTTGAAGCGGTTCCTCGAGGAGTATTTGGCCGCGTAGACGATCCCCGTCGAGCGAGACCGGCACTTGTAGACCCTGGCCCACTGTCCGCTGCAATATTCAAAAAGGAAATCGTGATTAATTCCCTCTTTTCCAATTGGAATTCCTCGCTTGTGGAATCGAGCGCTTTGCGTTATCTCGCGATGACATCATTTGTCAAATCTTTCTCTCCACATGATAAATGTAGCATTTTTGAAAAATTCAGCTGATATTTGGGTTCTTAACGTTTATTATATCATTACATTACATAAATTTCTTAATGTTGAAACAAATACATGTGGGCTCAAACGTCAGTGTCCATTAGACTCAAAGTGAATGGTAAATTTCTTTTTTATAAAATTCTAAAACCAGTAAACATAGACAGAACCATAATATAGATACATGATTTTTAACGAAAATAGGCATTTAACTATTTTTATTGTTTTGAAAGGACTTGTGTTCATGTATTACACAAGTTGAATTCTTACCGATGAAAGTTGCTGAAATATCGAATTAAATTTGACTTTTGGATATTAAATTAAAATTTTTAACTAAATAACAAATATTGCGTAGTAGCTTTTATAAAAATAAATAATTTGAAAACGTATGATCTGTAAGATAATTATAAATATTACATCAGAAACGCTTAATTTTTCTAACACAATAGAGATTATTTTAAAATTCATAGTGGTAATCTCAATATAGTGTTTTACGTATAGATGTTCTTGATTAAGATTAAATTAAATTTTCATTGCATTGAAAATGATTGCTTTTTAAGAAATTAAAAATGATATCAACACCTGAATATAGGTATTTTAAATTTAATTATTGAATTTCTCTAAAGAAAAAGAAAAATTAATTTTCAACAAAACAGTATAATTAATGATGACAAATATTTGATTTAGAGATTTATTTTTATTTAAATAATATATTTGATTTTAAAATTTATTCCGCTCTAATCTATATATAGTCAATGCAATTATCATAAATATATTATTACTTAAAATGTAAAGAAAATACGAGTGCTACATATTCTAGTTATGAAAAAATGGAATACTTTTTTTTTTTGTTATTTCAAAAAATTTCAGATTAAGTTGTTGTAAGAACGAAAAATTTATTGAATATGTATTTGAAAAATTAGCAGTATATTTATTGCAGTATCATTGATAAAAAGTTAATCCTGACATTTATTGGTGATTCTTCTTAAAAAACATTATTCTTAAATGTTATTGCGGTACGATATTAAAGTTGTTTGCGGTATGTTGCATGTTTGTTGTATACATAAAAGAATAAAATAAGCTACTTTATATGCAAAATTTTTGTGTCAAAATAATAAAGACATGGGGATACGTACACTGAATTGAAAAGTTTCGGAATATCTTTTTGTGATAAAGTTCATTGAACACGCGAGTATAGTATTTGTGCTTGTATCAAAGTTGTAAAATTGTGAAATTGAATTTAAGAAGACATTATTCATGGTATAAGAGTCTATAACTTTACAGATACATTAGTATTCAATGTATTTTAATTGTTGCGTCAAAGAGTCAAAATGCATTTGCGACTCCGTTACACGTCCTTTTGCTCATTTTATTCCCCCGCGCAAACGGAACAAAACACTCGGTTCAATAAAGAAGAGATCAATTTTTATTAACGGAGGTGAAAAAATACACGACTCGCCGTATAAAATCTGTGTTGCCCGATAAAAACAATTTATCATGCTCATAATTTTCCGTCGCAGGCGCTTCGCAAGTTTCATAAAATTAATTATACGAAGGAAATGCATCCGAAAAAGGTACTGCGATTTTAATCGAGGCGCGCTCGTGTGCAAGCGCACGTACTCGTGGCAAGGCAAAAAGGCAAAACAAAGAAAGAGTGGACAAAAACGTGAGTAACGAAGACAAACCGAGGAAGAAACGCCGCTTCGAAAAAATTTATTTCTTGCATTATCGCAATCAACCACCGAACTACAGGACACACTCAACGGCTCGTAAAACTCGTCGTCGCTCCCTCCCTCCCCCTCTCTCTCTCTCTCTCCCTCTCTCTCTCTCTCTCTCTTTGGTGCTTTTTTAATTACGATCGTTGCACTTGCGCTTTGCACGAAAATGCACAAGAGCCCTAACGACGCGTCCGTGTCCTCCAGCGTAAACAAGCAAGTCATAGGGGGAGCCGAGGAGGACGAAAAACGAAGGGAAATTCCGGATTCGCGGGGACGATGTCGACACTCGGAAGTCTCCCGCGGTTGTAGAGAGCGACTCGGACAAAACGACCAAGACCAAGAGAACCGAGCCCAAGGTCGCAAAAAATCCAGGGAACGTAGAGGACACGAGGGTGAGGAAAAAGGCGAGGGCGACGCTGCGGGTACGGAGGACCGAGTTTGGAAGGAACCGTGAATTCTTCTCGAGGATGCTTTTTAACGCAAACATCGACTCTCCTCGGGACGAAAAAGCGCCTTTAGATTCTCCTTTATAAATGCGTAGTAACGAAGCATTAATTCCACTTCTTTTATTGGCAATTTGGAATAAAGAAAGAAAGGTTAGATCTGACTCCCCAAGTGATTTAATGCTGGCTCTTTGTTCCAAACTGATTGCTAAGCCGGTGCGCAATTATACCTCGGCCTATAAGGAATAAATAAAATTATGAAACGAAGACATTTTCACAAAACGTATTTAACCACGTAATGTCGATCACTGACAGTCTTCCACTTTACACGCCATTGTTGCCCAAACGAAATCCATTATTATTCACGACGAATATGGAGTTAATCAATGTATTAGGTTCGTTGTACCATTAACCTTGTTTAAAGATAGCTGCTTGAATTTTATACGCGAAAAGCCTTATTATTATTTTTATTATCATTACCATCATCAACATCATCATCATCATCATTATTATTATTAAGATTGCAATTTTTAAGCAATAATTTATTTGAAAGGATTATTTAATTTTCAACGATAATAGGTTATTTTCTTTAGAGATCCAACAATGAAAAAACAGTTCCAATCGTTATTTTAACTATTATTCTTATGCATAAATTTATTATAATTCAACTAGATGACGCATTGTATTGATTTTATAATGACGTGTTAAACCAATAATGAGCTAATTGTTACTTAATTGTTAATGACTTAATATTTTACTAAAATATTAGCCATAGCTGAAGGTTTGATTCGCGCTTATTTTTGATAAAAATTAAATTTTTAAACAAATTATTCCCAAAAAAAAACATTAATTAAGCAACAACAATTATATAAAATAACATAATCGTATTTTGATAAGTAAATTCTTTAAGTTTTCCTTTTTATTATTATTGCATGTATTGTGTTCAAAGTTATAGGAGTGAAATAGTACAACTGATAAACTAATCATGAGGTAATTATTTTAATTTAATTGAAAATCTACATTTTCATGGCATACTGGAATTTTTACATAAATTATTAATAGACATAAAAGTTAAATACATTAGCATTACGCATCAAGTTTGTTTATGTAAATATTATTCAATACTATCAATATTTGGCATGAATAAAATATTATTTACGTGACATCAGAATTTATACCTTAATCTTTTATTTTAGATAATTATTTAACGTAATTATTTGAATATTATAATCTATTTATATTTCGTACTCTACTCAAAGTAATCTACTTTCATGATATTATATTAAATATCATGAGAGAAATGATATTTATAACAAAGCAAATCATTAAGAAAACCACTAATATTTTCTTAAAATGTATAAAATTATATCTTATTATATTATATTATATAGTGTATGTGTAATTTTTTTAAAATAATAATACATCAAACTATATATAATTAATGCATTAAAGATAATTAACAATTTTGTTTTTCTTATTACAATAAATAATTATTTGAAAGAAACGATTAATTGTAGAAAAAATTTCATGTGATACAATTGTATATTGAAAAAATAAATAAATGTATTCTCATTAACTTCTTTAAAACTCAAATCAAAAATAAAATGAATTATCCATAAATATATTCAAAATTATATAGAACTGCGCAAATAAAACAGAAAATTCATTAGTTTACTTGGATTTAATTGAATTTTGAAATGGATTTAAGTTTCATAATCAACTTTCAAAGCTTAAACAGAACTATTAACAAATCAATAAGATTTTTAAGATTAATGATAATTTATTAAAAGAAATTTAAATTCAATAAAATCTGAAAATTTTTATTTAAAAAATATAATTATAATAATAAATTTTAAAAAAGCATTTATCTAGTAATGAATGTGCACTTAATGAAATACGCAAAAAAATATCCTTCCCAAGATTTTTATTGTTAAAATTTTTAAATCTTAATATTTTTATGTTTTAATATTTTTATGTTTTAATGAGTCTCGCATTATTTTATATTAATCGTCTTTTGAATTTTAAGCAACAGAATTTATTTTATTTGTTTTTTCTATATAATGACTCTTGACACTCCTTTATTTATTTGGACTTAATATTTACTCCAATACATGTTTATGAATTATTTATTAAATTAAATAAGGTACATAAAATGTAATAAAAAATCTTCTTTTAATAAACAAATTTTATTAATGCTTATTTGTATTTGTTTATATCTAAAGTATGTTTATGAGATTAATGAAATATTTTTAAAACAACAATATTTTAATTTCTGCAATAAAATTTTTTTTTCATTCAATGTCAAAAAAAATATAAACATTTATTTGAAACATTTGTAATACTAATTACTGATTTTTATTGTTTGCGGAGTTGCCAATAAATTTAATTTATAAAACATCAATATTAGCGATAAAAAAAATTACAAAAAGTATTGAAGTTTATGTTTTTTATCTTAATAATTCATAACATTTCTTGATTGCTTGTGCTGGGAACAACAAATTTAGTTGAATAATTGTACTCTACAAACTCGAAAATTTAAACTTAGAAGCAATTGTTGTAAAATTTTATAAAAGATTTGACATTATTATAAAACTTAATAAAAATTATATTACTACCATTATAAATCTATCTGTCACATATGAGCATTTAAGTAATTGGAATGATTTAAAAATAATTAAATTAATTCTAGCATGTTTTTAAAAAGGAGTTTATTTATAAATCTATAAGAGAATGTACGCAATATGCTTGCAAGCTAAATTCGCTCAATAATATAGCAATGGATGTAAATTAACTGTGAAATTTTTCAGGTCACTGTTACATTGCATAGACATTTGGAATTATAATTCCACGAAATGATTTAAGCGACTTGGAAAACAAGGAATTCAATCGTTAAAAGCCCATGCGCCCCATTAATAATTCGACTCCGGATTGTTTAAAATTTTGAAAGAGGCGCTACAATTGTTTACGCACAAACTACTGGTTTAATAACTTTTCTCATAGCGTAAATAATGTCTACTCGGTGTTGTTTTTTTTTTTATTTTTTTTTAAAAAAAAAAAAAAGAAAAAAATGGTAAGTTTTAAAAATGCTCGTCCAAAGAAGGGCTGACCTTGTGCCGATCTTCCCCCACATAAATTCACTCTCCCGACTTATTCAATCGCGGCAGGTCGCGAGCGCGGCACTTGGTCTTTCGGTGGATTTCGCCAACCTCTCTCTCTCTCTCTCTCTCCTTCTCTCTCTTGCTTCATCCTCTGCGTCTGGGAAAAAAGACGCGGGTAGGAGGCGAGGATCAAGGTCGGCGCCGGCCGTTGCTGGCGCCTCGCAAGGTCGCCTCGCGCGTTTGCCTCTATGTCGCGCATCATAATTCTCCTGCTACTCTCTTCCTCCTTTTCGCGGACCCTGACGTCCTCATCTTCAGGAAGTCCCTCAACTCGGGGATTTTCGGCTGGAAATAGCGGAGCGACAGATAAAACCAGAAGCGTTACGCAATTAGTTGATCCGCGAGGAGGAGCAGTCCATAAAAGTGACAACTGGGATATACGTGGTGGATTTGCATAAAGTGACGTTTAAACCGATTGGCAAGTAAATTATAAAATGCGAAACACTTTCGATGGGTCGAGGAAAAAGGAGCAAACGTCGACGTTTTTTAATTTATCGGATTTGCGAGACAAAGATTTACCCGACAAGAATCCTTTGTGCATTAAAGCGTTCGAGTGAAGGAGGATCGAGCTAAAAATTCCTTATTCCGAGATTGGATCTGAGGGAGTAAACAAAAAGAGAGAGAGAGAGAGACGTTGCACACAACTATCATTAACGAACAACTGTATCCGATTAAAGGACTCGACGGGATGAAGATCGGAATGCGGAAGGACTTTTTCGCGAAGGAAGAGCAACCTGAACCTCGATGACTTTATTATTAAGCGATCCTATTCTCATGATTCACTCCCTCCACTTAAATGCACGCGTATTATTATGATAATTAGCTTTGGCCATAATACCATTTCTAATGAAAAGATTGGCGACAAAACATCGATTTACGTCTTTTAGCCTTCCCTTCTATTAATTACTATGATTTAATCGATTCTTTTAAAATGATGCGTCAAAAACGATTCAATCATAAATCATTTAGAATAAGTTGAAAGTAATTTTAATAAGTAGTGCAATACGAAATTTGGATTACGATAATGATAACCCAGATACTGTACCCATACTTTTTCCACTTAAAACAAATAATCCCTTCATAAATAAAGTTTTCTACGAATGTACGATGCAACAGAATTAAAACCTCTATTGAATGTCGTATTTACAATTTATAAAAATTAGATCAATCTCAAGTCCCAGGCAATTATTCTTTTGCATTTCTCATTCGAAGATTATAACCTTTTTGTTTAATCATTAAGAAGCAATATGAATTAATTAAAGCATCTTTTATTTCGAAAAGGAAAAACAAGTTATCGAGAATGATAGGAGAACACATAATCCGTGCTAAATATCAAAGTGACAAATTATTGCGAAAGATGACAAAGAGATAATAATAAAGTGACTTAAATAACGACCACTTGAGCAGATGTCGTAAATTAAAAAAGAAAAGAAAAAAAGGGGGGAAAAAAGAGGAAAAAAACAGGAGCGATGAAGTTGGCAAATTCGAAAACGGTAAAGCATGTAGACGATTGTATCTAACGTGTTAGATGCATCTAAAATCCTCTCCGAACAGAAGGAAGAAAAAGTTTGGGTAATAGTCGGGCGTCGATAAATCCATGAGATTGCGAAAGCGCTGGAACAATGTTGAAAATCGCATTTACAAATGGCTGGCGCACGGCTCACACCCACGCACGAGCATAAAATGAGAGCGCATCGTTTTCCTTTTCCTTTTTTTTTCTTTTTTTCTTTTTTTTTTTTTTTTTTTTTTTTTTTTCTTTTTCTTTATCCTTGCCCGCAAAGTCAACGAATCGAGCGGCCCACGTGTCCAACGGTGGTTTCTCTTTTGCATGGATTCGTATTTTATTTTCATATTTATCGCTCGTGTGCGACTTACGGAAAATAATTCATTTGACTGCGCGCAAAACTAGGATCGGCATTACAATAATTTGGTCGGGCTATAAACTTCCTTGCGTTTTTCATATCACTCGAAGAAAAAAGCTGCGGTGTCGGGTATCCTACGTTTTAGGGCAATAATAATAATAATGAGATTAGCATAAGTGAATCATAAAGAACATTATTCGCATTTTTATTTGCAGGCTCGTGCTTTAGTCAATTTAAATATTTTCCCGATATTACTTGAAACTTAGCTTGGAATTAGATCAGACAAAGAAGAAAGTGTATTTACGGTATAGTACCGTATTTTGAAGTGTTACCAAAGTTATTTATATTCTAAAATAATCTTAACTATCCCAGTCAATGGGAAAATTTGATGAAATAAATTTTCTAAATTATTAAGAAATTAAGAGTTCACGAAAAGTTATAAATTCATGCTCAGAGAGGCTGCATTTTGTAGTGCGGATTTCTTTTACCATAGCATCTAAATTATCGTGGTATGTACTCCCTCTCTATGGATGTGTGCATGCATATACATGTATTTGCCTATTCATACACGAAAGCTTTCTATCGATATAAATTTTCATTGAAATTATTGATTTATTGCTATATATTTTTACAGAGAATCTTATAAATAAAAGTTCTATTTATAAATAATGAAATATCATTTTAATCTTATTCATTGCGTTGGTTGTATTTATCTCAACAATTTCATTGATAAATTGTTACTATAAATCAATAATTATTTCATCAATACATAATGTAACAAGAAACTACCTCGTTATACAATCTGTCTATAATAAAGTTGTAATAATTTCTATCATGAGTAGAAATTCTATCAAGAAAGTGCTTTTAATTGTCAGTATTAAATTGAGATACAAATATTGTTGATTATAATATTATCAAACGATTACTTTTATTGTACGGCAAAATAGTAATAATAATGCGAAAAGAAAGTTAAGGAAATTGATATTGATTATCTAAACCGGATATTAATAAATGCAAGTAAAATAATTTATAATGATAGATTATTTGCATCATGATATCAAATAAACGCTGCCGATAATGTTAGTTGGAAATTAATTCATAAACCTCACAATTAATCAACATAATTGATTGTAGAATTCAAATTTCTTATTTGATGCATCGGGATTTTAAAGAGACAACTCTTGAAATTATTTATAACAAAAGCTAGTAATGAAATATGAAACATAACATCGACTGATAAACAACATATCATGCATTGAATTCTTTTTGAATTTCAATTGAAGAAAGTTCTCTCGGGGCTACGGAAATGATTTTATCTGCTTTATATAAATGCACTATGAATTACAGTGCACGTCAAAAATAGTATGAAAGGATTCACAAAAGGAACTTTGATCTTGTAGTTAAAAAAAACAAACATTCGAAACAATGAAAAGTCCAAAATGTTTAATCTTTAAAAATACTATTTTTAAATATAATAAAAGTTTATTCAATAATTGAAACATATTAAATAAGTGTTTTTTATTCTTTAGTAATCCATATTGTTCATTCTTTAAAATAATAAAAAGTTCATTTTCTTTTAAATTTTTATTTATTAGAGTTTATTGTATTGAATTTACTTGTAATTTTGTTTTTTTCATATTTTTTCATATTTTTTAATATTATTTTATGTATTGTTTGGATAAAATTTAAATATCAAAATTGATTAAATATGAACTAAATTTTGTAATTATTAGAAGATATGAATTGAATTCAGGATTTGTACACGTAAATATTTTCAAATGGGAAATAAATGTATGAGTTATATATTTAAATTAAGTTGACTACCTAATCAAATAGTATAATGTATTATTCTTTAGATAATAAAAATTATTTTATTATTGAATGATTAATTTAACATCATGCAGATACTTAATTAGTCATACTTTGAAGCAAATATTAATATTGAATAATCTTTTAGTATTTTGGCACTGAAAACGTAGATCTAAATATTTATTTTTTTAGTCAATTTAATGGTTTGTATACATTATCTCTTTGATCAATATAAAATGGAATCAAATTTTGTAGATATAAATACAAGCATCAAATGAAAAAAATAAATAATCTTTTATTGTACAATTTTTTTCAATATTACAAAACATATAATATATAAAAATATTACATTTAAAAATATTTTATTGTCCATCGTAATATTTTAGTATTGCTCTGTCATTGTACGTGTGTCAGTACATATACATAAAGCAAAGTTAAATAATATCAGAAGATAACTGAGTTGTAATTTTATAATAAAAAATGAGAAAGAAATTCTGTCTTATTAGTTAAAACGTGGACAAATAAAATTTTAAAATAATAAAAAAATGATGTTTTTTATAATCATTTACTTTACTACTGTATTAAATTTATTTAAATGTTAAGCTAGTTTCTCTGGGCTTTTAATAAATAATACTTTGAGTAACTACTTGACCCGCGAATGACTACCATTTATATTAGCAATCGATCTAATTACACTTTTAATTATGAAAATAAATTGCGTTGATAATTAATAGAAAAGACTAATTTGAATAAGCAAATATCTTAATCCCATCTTTCGCTCTCCTCTGAAACTTATTTCTTAAGATTGAGGTGAGAGATATCCAGTGGCTTACATACCATCCTAGTGCGTTTTAACATTAGATAAGCCTGAATCAAAACGACAACCACGACATCGAAATCCCCGCATAATCACTCCCATTTGAATTGCATTTTACTGGTGATTGCCATTAATAAAAAATAATGCTGCTCCCGAACACTTTTCAACTATGTGCTGGTCAAATGGCGGTATTTGCAAGTTTGAAAAAAAAAAAAATTCAAGTGTTTAACGAATGTTTGTGAATACATTAAATTCTATTGCAATGATCATTTGAGTACAATAATGTCATTTTTCAATCTTGTGCATACATTCATAGTTTACGATTATTATAACAACTAGTCATTTCCGCTAACGAGGCTCCACATGACAGAATGGCCATTTGTTAATGGGACATTTCAAAAAACTCATTTCGGAAAAATACGTCGTATTTATTATGCAAATTAGATGGATAATTGATATTTACTAGGCTTGGAAGATATTACTGCTCTGTCGATGAACGATAAAGGATTTATTAATAATAACAATGAGACGTAATAGAGAATATTTTTAGATGTACTGTTTAGCTTCCGAAAATTAATTCAAAAAGCGCTATTAATTTTGTGGTGCTGGTGAATTAGACGAATAAAGGAAACAAGAATCAAATTTAAATAATGACAAATTTATGATCTCTGCTGACTACACTACAAATTTACTTTAATATGATTGCAAATCATAACATTTTATCAAAGATATTCCTGAGAAACTATTAAATAAATTTGCATGGTTCATAAGTTTAAAATTTACAAGAGCAATTTACTTAATGGAATGCTCTCCAACAGTTGCATCAGCGAAATATTAATTGTAATTATTAATTACTAATAAATATTACAAAAAAAAAAATGAAGTGTTTACATTTACAAAAATACCCACGCATTACAGATTATAAAATAAATATGATATTTTTGCTTTAATCATAAATTTCACTTATTATGAATTAAATTGATAAAAACTTGAAATATGCTAAGCTATGACATCATAATCCTATATTATAGTAAAAACTGTCGATGATTTGAATCAATTTTCAAAATTTTATTAATCAATGGAATTGTTTGTATTGTATTTTTACTCTGTTACCATCCAAAGAAGTAGTGTGAAGGGAAGCAGATGAATTATTCAGTGCTTCTAGATTTATTATTTTATTCAATATTTGATCATCAATTTAAAATATGTTTTTATATCTCATCGTTTAACTTGAGTAGAAAGTCTTGGATTTTGCATATCAATAACTAATATCTAAAACTTTTGTTACTAAATATTCAAAGCAATTTTATTAATTAATCATTATTGAAAATTGTAAATGTTTATTATTGTAAAAGTTTTACGCATAAAAGTTTTAGTAAATGAGAGACGATTAAAATAAGTATTTTATATCTTTAGTATACCAAATAAGTAAATGTATATGATTAATTTTTAAATATATTTATAAAAATGAAAACAAAATATTTTTTATAATAGATAATTAATATTGAAGTTTCATTAGCATACTTAAAATTTATGCTCGAAACATCACTGTACGCGTTGTTATAAATCTAGTTTCGTCTTGACAGTATAATTCTACACATTTTAATAGTAAATCTTTTTTAATTTTAAGCCAATTTTTGATAAAAACAAGGCAATATATTTATAAAAAAATAAAGAATTGTTAATTTAAGAACATAATATATTTTATTACATGATTATAATTACATTTTTCAAAAGAATTGATAATATATTAAAATTAAATAAAAATTAGTTATTTGGTTTAAAGAATAACTATTATTTTTAAAACATTCTCTTTACTACTTGCTATTGTAGATGAGAAAGCAAAATTTTGCGGTTTTACATTTCCACACACAGTTGATATTGTTTTATTGTACATCACATGTCAAATATTATGCGTGTGATATTTAAATATTTAACATACTTGTACATTTTTAAACATTTTTCAGATTGTTAATACAAACAAGTCTGTTAAAGAAGCATTTTTACGGTATAAAAAATTTGTGAGATAAATACTATTGCATGTAGCTTTAGTAGTTCAAAATATACCATAACTTTGTGTACAAATCGTTTAAAACCATTGATACACTTTTTTACTTTATAGAGAACGATCAAGAGTTGATATATATAGAAACAATCTGATGCATTTAAAATCAAAATAATATTGATATTAAAATAAATCATTTGTTGTTATTTTTACAAATTTATATATTATTGTGAAAAATTTCTGAAACACTAATGACCAAAAAATTACAAGAAATTTTTAATTAAAAAAAGTTATTAAATAAATAAAAAATTATTTATTAAAAAAATTAAAAAATTAACTCAAAATTAAGAAGCTGAATAATTTATTGTAAATTTATTCATTTTGCATAAAACTCTTAATTTTATTAAAATATGCTATAAAGGTGAATAATTATAAAAAAAATACTGATAAACTTGTAATATATAGATGCATTATCGAATTAATAAAATGTACAACCAGAGAATTTTTCGCACTTATTAACTTATTAAATTATTAAATTAGGAAATACATTTAAGCTTACAACCAAATAATAATATATACTATTTATCTTCAATGTAATAAATATAAAATTCATTGTATTCTTTAACAAAAAAAAACATTAAAATAAAATGCGATAATTATGTGTAATTGGAGCATTAAAATTCAGAAATCTTTGTTTTATTTCTTAAAAAAGGAAGTATTAAAAAATACGATGTGACATATTTCGACATTTTTGTTCCAATACTTGGTACGCATGTACACTATGATAAGTATGTTTTGCTTATCATCGAGCGTTTAGGCGTGCAGCTGCTAAACAAACGCGAGGACTAAGATTTAGGAAAGGCGCAGTCAGGATTCGGAATGATTTATCATGGCATCGTGTGGCAAACCGAGAGGGAAAAAATGTTTGATAAAGAAAGAGGAGGAGATCGAGTGAGATGGTGAGCCGCCGTTTATGGAGAGGTTTTCCGCTCCAGTGACCGAGGATTGCGAAAGCGAGAGGCTCTTTTTTACCTGGCGAAGGGCTTAGGATCGATCTCGTAGTGCTCGCTGATGGGTCCGGTCTTGACGACCCTCGCGAGCTGCGCCTCCTGGACGAGGACGAGGCCCTCCTTCACGTGCTGCTTGCTCCACTGAACCCTGCACCTGCCGCGACACCGGCCCACACCCTCCTGCTTCTCGATTCGGGCGGCGGACTCGCGCTGCTTGCCTCCGGTCCTGGCGCTCTTGCCCTCCTTGTGCCTCGGTCGCGGGGAAGTCTTGCTCGCCGAGGACACGGTCGAGGCCTGGTGCCCGTTGTAGATCATGGTGCTCGGGTCACGGGGGTCGCTCTGGTGCTCTTCTACGTGGACATGATCCCCTCGTGGCTGCACTCACACCGCGGACACGTACTGCGCGGCTCAGCGCGGATCTCGAACTGCGCGCAAAGTCTTTCTTCTCGTTGGCTGCTGGTCTCGGCGTCCTTCCCGCGACGACGATCGCTGCCTTTCGGGGCCGCGATCGGCGCGGCTGCTGCTCCTGCTTAACTTTTTCACCGGCGGCGGTCGCGACGGCGCCCCTCCCCCAGGCGAGGAGTAGCGACGTAGGTGGACTGGACGGAGGACTGGACGCTGGACGCTGGACGCTGGACGAAAGAAAGGGCCGACCGACGATGGACGGCCAGCTGAAAGGGCCCGGACAGCTCGTGTGTCCTCCTGTATCCTTACGCAAGGTCGAGCGCAACTGATGATCTAATGCGAGCGCTTTTCTGCGCTCCTCTGGGACGGGTTTTTATGCGCGCACCTGC
This sequence comes from Eupristina koningsbergeri, assembly GCA_018907245.1. Lineage (NCBI taxonomy): Eukaryota > Metazoa > Arthropoda > Insecta > Hymenoptera > Agaonidae > Eupristina > Eupristina koningsbergeri. The sequence continues at coordinate 1,576,296 of JACCHV010000005.1, read as the reverse complement.
TCTCCGGAGACCGAGGCTCTCTCACCCGTAGGCCATCCTTGTCGGCGGTCTGTGGGGACGTGTCACACTTGCACTCGTCACTTGCAATGTTCGACACGGTTTGCCCTAATTTTGATACCGAGGCCTTTAAGGGTGGTGCCCACTTTGACATTTGTGTAACAACAACAGTTTTTCGTTGTCCTTTTCGGCTCTCAGTGAATTATCAAACCTTGTAACCTTATTCTTTTTTTCATTGCATCTAATCACTCACAATCTGCCGTTTATGATGTTGCCAGAAATTAAATTTTTTTTCTTTTGGAAGCGAGGATAATATGTCCAAGAGATGGAATTTATAGAATATGTAGAATATGTAAAATGCTTAGAATAAATAAAATATTCAAAGCAGATGGAATATAATGTAATCTTTAGATTAGATAGATTATAGAGAATACATAGAATAGCGAAAACCGATAAGATGCATCAAAGAAAGATAAGATAAATAGAACAAAGAGAATAGATAGAACATATAGAAAAAAACACAATAGAAACAGTATATAGAATATTTGGAATACTAGAATGCATATAAAAGATAGAATTCAGGGAGTACACAGATACACATTCTCTATGGGGTAAAAACCATATATAAAATACGTAAAATGTTTTCAACTCCGTAGAGTATACTAATACAATGTTGCATAATTATCACGAGTAATTGCATTTCAAAAATACATCTTTGAATATCGTAAATTTAAAGAAAATATAAAGTTGCCAACAGAATTTACACTTGCGAATAAAATGTAAGGAATCTTATCGTTAAAGATTTCCTTTATGTTTCCAAATTACACGCATTCTCATCACACGGTTTTCTGCCATAAAATTTATTTTATTGCCAGCATCAATGGATCGAGTAAATTAAATCTTCAATATAAAACACTCCATATATATACATGTATACGTATAGGTGCGCTGTGTGTGTAGGAAAAAAATTACTCTTTGACTAATGCTTATTCTACTTTAAATGAGATTAACTATTTATATCTCCGATATGTAATTCTCATTCCGAATGGGAATTTCATTTCGTGGAGGAACTACAGGTGCATCAATTACCGCTTAATAAATCCTTCCCAGAAACACGGGGTTCGTCATTTTCCTCATTGAAGAAATTATTCAGAGGAAGAGCCTTAAGCCGGGGAAAAAAATTAATGCGGGAAATCTCTCACCGCAGAATGTCGATTTACGCTTTCATTGAAAAGTAAATGTACAGCTCGAACCTTGGAAAAATACTCGTCGTCGATGATCTAATGCCTCCTGCACCGATTCCCCTTTTTTCATATTTACCGTAATCCGATTTTCCTTCGATCTCGCTCTCCGCGTTTTTGCTCCTCAAAGTCACGACTCTCAATCATATACTTAACTTAACTCAGGTGGTTTATTTGCTTTCGGCATCCTCGAAGGACATATATTTAGTTGCGAGTGGACGACGACCGCCTGCGCTCCTTGATAGTCCATTGGTCAAGCACATTTGAAAATACATTTTAGGTCCGTTCAATTACTTCGATTTTATTTCATGTGAGGCAATACGTAAATTAAAGTACACTTTTACTCTCGTAATTCACTTGAATTTTTTTGTTATAAATAATTATTGTAATTATCTACAAAGATACACGACTTACGTAAAAAGGTATTAAATTGGGAGAGATTAAATCGAGTCTTTTTTATCGACGTATTGTCAACAAAGTATCCTTCCATTCCTTTGAAAAATGTATTTCTTCGATTTGTTTCAACAAAATGTAATTTAATATATAATTCATATATCTTTAATAATTTTATAAATCATAATAATAATAATAATAATAATCATGTAAATTTTCGTACTGTATCAAAGTTATAATTAATCAAATAAAAATATTATCGTACAACAAGGAAATTCCAACAAGCTTTAAATCATTATTAAAAGTTGTCCTATTATACAATTTTTACTTTTCTTTATTTTAATGTCATTACCAAAGATTTGCATACCATTTTTCAGTCTAATATAGATCATTCCAGACAATACAAATATTTTTGTAAGCAAATAATTTGTATTCACTGTTGATATACTCATTCAAGCGTCTGGTAACTGACAGTGTGATCATTAATTAAAATTGTCATTCGTACAAGTGGCCCTTAAAAGTACATAAAAACATTGTACAGATAATCCAAGTGATATGATTGATGATTTTGTTTACTACAAAGAAAATCTGTTCAACATTTAATTTAAAGAAGAAAAAAAAATTTTTTACATCATTAATTATGTAAAATTTGTAAATTTTATTAATGTACACGCACATTTATAATTGAATTTATTTATTGTACGAATTTTTATAAAAATAATATTGTTTTTTAGTAAAGATTTCGTAATAAAATATTGGATTTTGTAATAAAATATTCATTAATTTTTAAACATGGACAAAAAGATTAATGTTTAACAAATTATAATAAAAATGTGGGAGTGTTTAAAAGTACCTGAAATGCATAAACCCAATTATCTCAAACGTACTCATAATACGGAATGTAAATGTAAATTATACGTAGAAATAAGGCGAAATCAAATTATACTCATTAATGAAATCGATTTTCATCAATTAAACCCGTTCAAAATAATTGCGGGCCACACACTCCATCGAAATCATCAAGGAAATACTAACGAACGCGTTCACAAGATCGTATCGTGTTTATTTCAAGATTAAAATTATGCGTTTTATTAGTAGTAAAAACATTATTTGTTAAATTTAATGTTATTTATATTATATCTATTAATGATAAAAATAAAACACATGTTAAACAAATGCTATTTATCTTCAATAAAAAATATTCAATGATTAGATATTTAAATATTACAGATTTATTTATTAATAACAGGGAATCTTTAAAGCAACTAATGGTGACAAATTATATTTAGAACAAATTGTTTCTGAAAATTATTTATAAATATTTCTTATGAGGATTTAAAAAGCATTTCTGACTTTTATTATTACTTATACTCTTTAATTATATACACAAGGTATAAACTAAATTATCAAGCTATTATTGGTTCTTTATTAACAATGCCAATGAAAATATTTTCTTCGTTTTCTAAATGTTTAAATCTGTGGAAAATGAATGAATATTACAAGGTACCAAGGTGTGTTGTGAGGGTAATAATGACAAAAATAATAATTTTTTTTTCAAATAATTATGTTATTTTATTGTATACTGTTATTAAAATTATAATAATAATCTAATTAAATATTTACACAGGTCTTGTCGAATATATTCGTATATGCACTTGGCTTCTTCGATAATTGACGCTAGTGTAATTAGGTTGTAAATAAAGGATGGATGGATGGATGGATGGATGGATGATTTGGTGTAGCTGAGTGTGTATTTCTGTATGCGAGCAGGCGTGTACGTGTGTGTGCTTGTGTGATACTGTATCTGGTTTCGAAACGTACGAGATGAAAGTATAATAAGGGAGGATGATAAGTATATTAAATTCACGTTAAACGAATAAATGGTGGAGATGAAAGCAGTCGAAAGGAAATGGGGGAGGAAGACACAAAGCGGAAGATGCTGGATGATGATTACGAATGCCAAATTGGAGCCAGTGACTGATGCAATCTCAAATCAAACGGAGGCCTGCGCGCGTACAGACATCCGAAGAAACGCGAAAAAGGATACAAACAAACCTAATTTTACACGTAAAGGGCTGTTCTTTGGCCTTTGCCTTCGTGCGCACAGTCTCGCCGAGGCCCCGAATTCATAAAAGAAAAAAAGAAAAAAAGAAAAAAAGAAAAAAAGAAAAAGAAAACCAATAAAGTTCTCCATTACTTTAGCAGACGCGTCTTTAAGTCATTTTTTAAAAGAAACTTTTTTTTATTTATTTCTGCGTTAATGGGGATTGTCGAGCAGCGAATTTCGAGAGATTTACTTTAGATAATAAAGACGCTATGTTTTTATCAACACGTAGAGTTCGTATAGGCATGTAGTACACGGTGTACCTACAATGATCATGTTAATTGATGTAATTATTATTAACAATTGCTATAATACCGTATGTTATAATTTTTTATACGTTAAATAAAAAGCTGTATCTAAAGAAACTTTGGTTATTACGAAAATGTAGCCGAATAAAAAGTACAATATTATTGAAAATTATTTAATTCTTCCGTCCATTAAGACATGTACAATGATTGCAAAATTTTTAATATTCAATTTGATTTTTTCTCAAAAATTATAACTAATTTATAGCATTTTCATTGTATAATACCTTTTGCGTGTAACTTATTTGACACAATATATATTATATTATATATTATAGATAGGAAAATTTTATATCGCACAAAAGTAATGATATTTAACAATTCTATTTTACAAATGTACAATATTTTACAGTTGCATCGCTTATCTTTAAGACATTTAAGTGTTCCAATATAATTGCTTCTTGTAAGATTTACATTCTACAGTAAAGATGTCTCTTCCAATGTAATAATAAATGCCTGATTTTGATTTAAAATATCAGCCGATTTTCACTCAATGTCCGAATTGATAGTAATGGCTTAAACATTTTCACAAACTCGCGGCACGTATTTACGTACATAATTTGATTGCGGAAGTAATCAGATGGCAGAAAAATTTTAGTTAGAATGATATGAGCTTTTTAAGGGGGCTTCACAAATCTCTTTTTATACTTTTTTTGCTCTTTTCATTTCCTTAAATTTATATTTCTTTTAATGTATTTATTTAACGCGAATTAATTGTGATCAATTTAAACAAAGAATTCTGTGATAAATTCACTTTTTACAACATTTACTAAAAATATAGTACACATTAATTAATTAATTAATCTTAATAAATACTTGATAATTATATAAATATTTTTTAGTAAAAAAGAAAGAAAGTAAATAAGTAATTTACAGAATAAGTTTTATAAATATAAGTATATATATATATATATTTTAAATTAATTACTAATTATATCAATATAATAATTTAAATACTTTTAAAATTAATATTTGAAATGTATCACAAATTCTTGGTTTAACAATACGAAATTCAGATATCGACGAGTAATGACAGATTTTTCTTTTAAAAATAAAACACAATGTTATTTTATGTTATTTATCCTATAATAGGATAAAAATCAGTTACGGAAATGAAGAGATAAACAAAAGAAAAAAGAAATATGAAACAATTACAAAGTCCAATTTTCATTTATGATTAGTAGAGACGCCACGACGTCGCTCGTTGACATATGAGCCAACGAGCACGTGTACTCGCATCCACAAAAAGCTAAAAAGGAGTTTAACCGAACACGGAAAAATATCTTAAATTAACTCGTCATATATGAAGTGAAGAACATATTAGGATTAACAGAAGCGAAAGAAATATACAAAGCGGTACAGTAATCCGGCAATTATGACTAGCAAGTATAGCTTTTATTATACAGACGCTTCTTTTTTAAAGATAACGAAACTGTCGAGTGTCACGCTCAATTTTTGCTCGATGTACCACCTGGCATTCTGCATCAGAACGAGAAGAAGTCTCGAATAAGCACACCGATGACCAATAAATTTTATTGGAGTCGATAACTTTTACTTAACTTGCAAGATAAATTAAGTAATTTTCACGGCAATACAAATCGAATTTAACTCTTGAGTACTTTATTACTCTGGATCTTGTTCTGAAGCCATAAATGAATCTCGGAGCAAATTCGCGCGAACGAGAAAAGAAAATTAATATCGCGAGATATACATCTGGGCAGGTGACAAGTCTCTTTTCATTTTTGACCAAATGTTTGAATATTTACGCCATTGAGCTACGCCTGCACGTTTGCAGCAGATATAGCATTAGTGTAATAGAAAGACAGAAAGAAAAAAAAAAGAAAAGAAGACTTACAAGGCACATTCGAAGAGACCGTGAGAAATTTATGTAAAAGACCTTTCGAAAATATTAATTCTGAATGAAATTTTATGATATGAAACATTGGTTATCTTTTTCGTTCTGCAATGTATTTAAGGCACGGGTTTGTTGATAAAAAATGTTGAGCTTGAATATATTCGATCGAGATTGCATACACGTAGAATCGAGGCACGATATATGACTTCGGTTCAGGAAGGTTTATACACAAAATGTACATATTTATCAACTACGTATAAAAAATTTATAGTAATTCCTGAATGTCAAAACAATGTCGTGCTTCATTTGTATATGGACAAGCAGGTTTTGAATAAAGTATATTTACGTGAAAGTGGACACTGAGAAAATCGTGCGCATCATGACGCATTCGATTTTTTGATTGTGCATTTTATGTACAAATTGATATTTGCTTTTGATTTTCAAGTGTCTCAAAGGCACTATTATTTTTTGTTTGCATTATATTTTCATATTTATTATTGGTCAGTATTTAAGTATAAGCAAGAGACATTAAATGTTAGCCAAACAGGGAGAAAGTAAATCAGTCTCTAAGTCTCTATCGAGGAATCGGCAGAATTCTCAAATTAACCATGATTGTCCGTCCGCTTACTTCTTCTCAACACGCACGCACGCACGCATGCACGCACACACAATAATTGAATACATACATGAACACGAAATATTCACATTCGTTCATTCATTCGAGAGTACACGTATCCGCTTTCGATAAATTCCCATCGCTTTGCATTATTTACACTCTCAACATTCAATATCGCGTAAGGCGCAAGCGTGTTTCCCTTATTTAAAAAAAGAAGAACAAAAAATAACACACATGTTTGTACGAATGATTAAAGCCACTTGTACTTTAATGGAGGTGAAAGTTTCATTAGATGCCATTTAAATACAAGTGATTTTAGTATTTTGTCAAAATTAAAAATTTCATTAAAATATTCTGATCACATTGCAAGGGCCTGTCGTATGCCGTATCGTGTGTGCATTTGCGGACACGAAGCATCCCGTTAAATTTTAACATATAATGGTCGAATAACTTTGTTGGATTTTTCTATTTTTCAACAAGATCACACTTGCGCGCTAAGCGAAAATCCAGGAAACGAATAAACAAACGGAGCTCACGATTCATTTAAATTAGTTAAGCTTATAGCAGCCATCAACGCATTTTCTCTTCTTGTTTTTCTTCTGTGCGTCGACTTTAGTCGCACCAAGGCGTTTATTAATATTTACAGACGTCGTCGCAATGCAGAAACGGAAACAGCATGTAGCTTTCAAAAATACGAGTTTCTCTCTCTCTCTCTCTCTCTCGCTCTTCCTTTCTCTCTACGACGACCCGTGCACTTGGAATCTTCGGATCCGCGCCTGGACGGATTCGCACTGCACTTCGCTGTACCGCATGTACCTCCCAGCCCTCACTGGCTCCCGGATCACCACCAAGTTTTCGCCCCTGGTGCGAAGTGCCTCGAGTCCAGTAATACTCCGGGTCGTGCTCGCTGAAAAAGCAAAGAACATTGTTAGCTCGATGCAAAAGCTGGTTGCCAAAGTAATTTTATCAAGTTGCGTTTCCCAATCACGCAAGCCGAACAAGTGGTCTGAATATATTATTTCGAAATCGAGAGAATATTAAACAATAGTTTGATGAATCGTAAAAATAGGCAGAACAATCTTTAAGAGATTGATCTACGCGAGCTATCCTGTCTATTCATTCTCTTGGTAGGTTTGAAAGACTCGTAAAATTTGAAGAAAAACAAAGGGAAAACAATACAAAGCAAAAGGCAATTCATTAAGTAGGAGAGATTCGTAGCAGACATTCACCGATAAACTCGCATGGCGTTGGAACGCAAACAAAAGCTTGTATGCAAACAAGATTCACTTACTCCTGGTTCCTGAGCTCGACGCGAGGCTGACACTGCTACTGGCGCTCGAACCCCCACTCACATTCGGTGACTTGCACTGACTCGTCGTGCCCGACGCATGGTGGTAGTGGTGGTGTTCGGGGGTCGTGAAACGACTGAGGGCCTTGCTGACGACCCCGTTGCACTCCCGGGGCCAGACTCGGGGTCCGTGGCGGAGGCTGGCGCTGCTCCCGCTCCCAACACCCCCCGCACCCCCGAGCCCCGTCCCGTTCCGCTGCTTCCAACTGTGGGACTCACTCGCACTGAACGGAAAACTCACGCGACCCTGGCTCGTCTTCCCGTACAGGATGAAGTCGAGGGAGTCGTCCGAGTAGATGCTGCTACGATCCGACGAGCTGTCGGTTGAGATCTCGGAAACTGAGTCCGAACCGCTGTCGCTGCACTGCTGTTCCTCGCCCAGGATGAACACTGGGGTGCACTTGAACACTTCTCCCGAGGAGCTACTCGTGTTCACTGGAAAAAAAAAAAAAAAAGAGAGATAAACATAAGTGGGAGGCTTGATGGAAAACGAATCCGTCTATTTTTAGATGCTTGAGATGTTTTTTGTTTTTCAATTTTATTCTAGTCGAGTGCAATGAAAACACCATCCCTTCTTTACATTTTTCAACTTTTGCCATCAATATTTAAAAATACAATGACTTAAAAATTGTGTATAAAAAATGAAAGGCTTCAAGCGAAACTTTCAATAGCAAATGACTAATCAAAATACTCAAGTGCTTACCCGATGATCGACGTGAGGAGGTTTCAATCTCGAGTACCCCATCATCGAAGACCTCCAAGAGGTCAGCGCTCGCCGAGAACTTCCTCGCCAAATAATCCATGCTCCTTTTGAAATTATTGCGACGCTCGGATGAAAGGCCACTGAATTGATGCCTCGACGAGGTCGTTCGGGGCACCGTCGAGCTCATCCTCCTCAGGTAGACGTACTCAGCAGGACCACTATGACATGTACTTTCCTTCTCACAAGCTCGAGGCGGCGTCACTAAGGAACTACAAGTGCCGTCGGGCTCCGCGACACTCTCCGTCGTCGAACTCTCACAGGGAGTCTCAGCACTCGTCGCCGAGGTGTTGGACTCTTCGTCCTGAGTTTCGTGGCTCGACTCCTGCAGGTCCGATTCCGATTCGTTCGAATTTGGATCCGCATTCTCGGGAGACGACTGCACTGTTGTGATCGCCAACTCCGCGGGCGGCGCTTCCTGGACGAGCACCAGCTCGCACGCCAAATCCGACAAGGAAGAGGAGGAGTTGGCGGAGGTATTATCACAGGGAATAGGCTCTTCTTCGAGAATCTCACTGGACTCTGAGATGAAAAGTGATAGCGAACAGGGTACGTCTTCGAATTTGTTCAACCACGAATGTTTCAAGCACTCGATTGCTGACAGTCGTTCGCTAAAATTACAAAAACAATTCTTTGATGACCGAGCGATTTTTTCGACTTTACTTTCGTTTTTGAGCCTTGAATGGGCAATAATTTTCAAAAGCGTTAAATGTTGATTCAATATTACTTGGGAAATATTATTTTATTAACGAATGACTAATATTAAGTGCAACAAGATAATATTGCCGTGTGATAAATGCCGTTCCAAATATAATTATCGATGTATTTTTATTTTTAACGATAGTCCTTCTAAGATAAACTTTAATATAAAAAATAAATGAAATTTAGTATTTATTAATGTAGAGTAAAAATGTAAAATACAAGGACGGGTCAAATTCTTTTTCTTTGACTTATTTAAATCAATATTTTCAATTGAAAAAGCCTGTCAATCTAAAGGAGCAGTTGAGGTTCCTTACAATTGAAACGAAGGCGAAAGCAGCCAAAGACAAGCATTTACACGTCCGAGAATGACTTTTTAAAAATGATATTTATGTTTGCACGTCGATAAAATGGCACAATACACGTGTCTTTTATTCAAGAAAAAAAAAAAAAAAAAAAAAAAAAAAAAAAAAAAAAAAAAAAAAAAGCCACCACCAAAGGAAAAAAAGAAAAAAGCCGAAAAGACTGACCTTGGATTTTTTACTATGAGTTGGCGGATGAGGTCCTGCGCCTCCTCGGAAACCTCCTCGAAGAGATCCTCCGGGAAGTCGAGTCGGCAGCGGCTGATGTTGCAAAAGGTCTCCTGCTTGGTATCGCCTCCAAACGGGGAGCAGCCCGTCAGCAAGACGTAGAGCAGAACACCCACCGACCACATGTCCGTAGCCAGGCTTATCGGCTCGTAGTTCAGTACTTCCGGAGCTGGAAAAACAGGACATGCCGCTTCGTTAATACCGCATGACTAGATATGGCGTGTGGGAGTGGAGGAGGAGGAGGAGGAGGAGGAGGAAGAAGAGGAGACTCTTGTGGGAGTCCAGAGTCACACGCGCCGTATCTTTTTCGACTCGGAACCCTCGTCATAACTCACAATCGGTCGCCTCTTCTCCCGGATGAAATCGAGTAAAAAGAAAATAAAGAAAGGGAACACCTCGAGGATCTTTCGAAATCGAGAATGTGTGTGTGTGTGTGTGTGTGTGTGTGTGTGTTGCGGGGGGAGGGTGTGCAAGGGAACGGGTAAAGGCTCGATCGGATATTTGTACAACGAAAAATTCCCGTTGGCTTTTGAAAGTGACTGCTCTTTCTTTCTCCTCCCTTTATCAGGTCCCCCTTTGTGAACTTACCGATATAGTCGGGCGTTCCTAAAATTTCACGAATGTCGGCTCCCTGGCTGATATACCGTGAGATGCCAAAGTCGCAGAGTTTTACATCACAGTCTGGAAATTCGCCGGTGAGGACGAGGTTTTGCGGCTGAAAAATAAGAATGAATTTTTGCTCATCAGGATCGACAAGTTTTATCGTACAGTATACATTATAGATTTTATATTGCCTGATTAATGATTAAGGCTTAAACGGTAAAGATTATTAGCTATAAACTATCCCCGTCGCACATATTTCCACTCGTGCTTCTGGGCAAATTAACCAGCTTCAAAGTTCCCACTCGGCTGATTATTTTGTTGGATTCCTTGCGTAACGATTAACCAAGTAGCTTCATTTTCTTGAAATTTTAACACATTCACTTTTTGCTCATAAGCTTAACTGATTAAGGATTCAAATGGCGCGCGGTTGGCGCAACGATCGGCAACGATCGGCAACGATCGGCAACGACAGGGAGATATGCGTTTTAACAATGTGACATAATCGCGATATAAGCTTGCATATCTCCTGCAATAATCAAGATAATTAAGCCAAGGGAAAGGATTGCGACAAATGCAGCGCCATAATAATCTTCTAGAGCATCGGATGGAAAAAACGAGTCACTCGCATTCCAATGATTACCGAAAAGCAATAAAGCAAAACCAGCAGCACAACTCCGACGTAGAAAGCGATCCCTTATCCCGTGCATAAGTATCCTCTCCTCTCGGATTCCAGTGGGCCGCGACCGCTCGAGAAAGTCCAGGAGCAGTAGCAGCAGCAGCAGCAGCATCCGGAACGCATTCCCCAGACGCGTTTATTGTTGCCGATAAGCCGCTATCGAGCTCTCGAGGAGGAGCTCGAGACCCTGCGCCCCGGTTTTCGGACCGATCGCCGCGATCAGGAAGTGGTTGACGTTATCGCGGGCGGCTTGCGCAATCCTCAGGAATTTCGCGCTTCCTTGACGCCTACTTTCCTTGCGGGAGATCTCCCTCTTTCCTCATGAAAGCGTTGAACGCGTAATGTGCGCATATAATACGATTGTTGGTCGTTGGTTCTTGCATAATCGCCACCGCACGCATTCCTCCGCATTTCCAGGGTTGTATAATTGTTGATTGTTGAGTCGAGGCCCGAGCGGCCGGTTGCATTAACTTTATATTTTTGCCGATTGTTTGTTTGCTTATCTCGCCTTGAGCCGAGCGTCCTTCTCCGCGAATTTATCGATATTGAATAATGTGGATGAGGAATCGAGCGACGCCTCAAATGTACATTTCCACTTCTTGCGACGCTTAAATTTCTTTTTATTGATACGCCCAGTATTCTGAAAAGTCATTTTGGAATAATAGGTATAGATTGCCGACGCGGGATCCGAACATTTATTATTATTGGTCCATTTACCTTGCAACAACAAAGCGAGGGAAGGATAAATTGTAAAAATCGCAATGAAAATACGTTACGGGGATTACACACGTATGCAAAAAGGTAATTGGATCGGCGCGCGGCAAAAAGAATATTTCGATTTATTAAATTAATTCAATTTAATGTGTGTCCTACAATCCATTTATAACGACGATTTTCTCTTCTTATCCAAAATCCGTTTAGTGCCGCGAGGGAGGACAGTCCCCACTCGTGTAAAACCTCATTTATCGAAATGGATCCACAGTGTCATCTTTGCTTATTGTCAATCCGGCGAACGTGTGTCCTCGTTTTTCGAGACGTCATCTTCGCTTATTGTCGTTGCATCCAACGCCTGTCAGTGTTTCGATTTTCAGCTATGGATATTTTTCTCGCATCTTGGATGTACAATTGTGTATATTGATTTGTGTCGGAGTCGTATCATAACTGTTTCCACACTCGTTAAACTGCTATATTTAAATTTTAAGCGTAAAAAGTATTCATTTTTTGCATACATCATCGTGCACCATGTAAACACATTAATTATTTGAAGAAAAAACATGAAATGTTTCACAATAAATATCCATTTCTCATGTAAATGCGCAATAAAAATTTTTATGCACTTTACAGTTTCGCTCTAATATTCAAAATACTTGCAAGGATTTTTTGAAGAAAAAAGAGCGGAGAACCGCGCGCCAGAGGAACAACAATGCTCGCGAATGACATTGGAATTTATACGAATGATCGCATAATTTTTTTCTTCTTCTTGGCAAAAAGGAAAATGAAAAAGAAAAAAAAGAAAAAAAAAAGAAAAAACGAAATATATAATCACGAAAACATCCTCGAACGATCACTCGATTCGCACGCAATCTCTTCGGAATACAAAGAAAAACGACGATCGGTAATACGTTGTATGCATTTTATTTTTATTATATGCAAACAGAACCATAAGACGAAATTCCAAGGCGAAATATTCAAGGAGCACTTTGTTTTTCACGCTTCCCACGCTCGCGATTGTTCGAATCGGCGCATTAAGTTCTTCCCTTCCGCGCCACTCCGAGCTGTCAAAAGGTCATACCTGCATATTAGCAATATTCCATATGGAAAATTCGTCGATCGAAATGCGTGCACGCGCGCGCAAAAAACGATCGCGAGCCTGGTAATTGGCAATGTAAATTCTATTAAATAATCGATTCCGCCGAGTTATTATGATACATCAAACCCTCCTATGGCGTTTTTATCGCAATCCCCGACGATATAAATGTGAAACGATAAATATTGAATTTAATTAAAGTGATACGTTTAACCTTTTATTGGCTCGGTGTAAGGCAGGAGCAGAGCAGAGCAGAGCAAAGTACAAAACAGAACAGCAGCGCTTTTCCCTCCCCCCCCCCCCCTCCCCTTCCCCGACCCTCCCCGCTCCCTCCCTCGCCCCCCCTCTCTCTCGCTCTCCCTCGCATTTTAACAATCAAAAAAATTCCCTCGATTTAATTTTGTTTTACGATTATACGATAATTTTCATTATTTTGTACTATAAATGTGATTACTTTTTGCCATTAAATTATTAAAAACGAAAAACCTTTCTTATAAATTCCGCGCTTTTAATGGAGGCATGATTTATGAACAAGTAACGAACGCATACAAGTGATAAAAACGATAAGAGTTATCATTAATTTTTTCGTCTCCGCAGGACATCGTTATTCGAGATAAGATAATCTTTTTATGCGTTTAGCGGGTAGTGCTGGAAAGCGAAAAAATCAGATGACGAGAAGGTTATTAAATGCTTATCTCGGGAATAACGCATCGTGTTCGGCTTTTTACCAAAACTATTTCGTAAGGAGGAAGTGCAGAGGTGGGCGGACTTTTCACCTCTGACAACAGTATTCGACGACAAAAAAAAAGTACCACTATTTGACTAATAGAAAGCTAGGTCGACGACCGATAAAAGTCTAAAAGTCTACCCGCATCGCGCTATCTCCATTGGAGGTCATGCACTCGATAATACCCCCTTGCATTCCGAGGCGAATGAGTGTCAACCCTTTTCTCGGCCACGCCAACAATTTATCGGGTCAGGCATCAGAGTTCTGACGTGAAGGTTTATTAATATCGTAAGTCTCGAGTGCACCATGACCCGCGAAATTGTGCCTGTACTCGGGTCCCCCCCCCCCCCCCCCTTCCCCCTCCCTCCCCCTTCCCCATGCCCTCTCCGGCTTATCCTTTTATCTTATCTTATCCATTCGAGGGTAATGCCACGCGTCGCGCACGCAAGAACCTCAAAGCGAGCCGATAACATTCCAGATCAATGCTGCAGGTTTTAGTTGTCTTGGAAGTGCCGATACCCGCGGGCCTTCGGAAAAGCGGAACAAGGTCGTGACCCCTGGCCCTCTCTTTCTCTTGATAGAACGCCAACGACGACATGGATCGAGTGCTACCCGGTTATGGACGCACTCCCTCCTGGCGCGAAAAAGGAAATGTAATTCGAAACGCGAGAGGAAAAGAAAGGGGAAGATAAGACTGGGATCTCCCGCCGCTATCCCACGATTTCTAATAACCGTTTGTAGAAAATACAAGCTGCTGTGTTGGGTATCGAAATCCCCCGCGTTATGTATTCAAGGTATGAATAATTATGCCTCGGATGTAATTTGAGAAATAAATTATTCAAATTTATCACTGTATATGGTGTACATTAGATCTAGATAAATGAATGAATTATAATGGTATTTACTATAATCACGCGAATTCAATACCATTGTTGGAGGTGTTGCTATAAATTTTAAGGAATAAAGTTATTCAAGTGCAAATACACCGGTGATCCGTGCAGTGCGTAATTCTGGAAAATATTTACCGAGGCGATATGCGTTAATGATAACTAGGGGAAAAGTGGAATAAAGTGAACGCCTAATAACAATCAATGATAAAAGCCACAATATTATTCCGAGATTAGACATCGTTTCAAATTATTACACAATGAACTCTAAATTGCAAAAGTATTTATAGCTGCATGATTATTAATAAGACGATTTGTCCACACTTTGCTCAATGTGAATTTCAAATATTTGAAATTTTTTTCATCGAGACACTCTCGTATTCAAAAACTACTTGTCAACCGTGCCCTATTTATAAATTATATTACCTGAGTCGATCAAACTGTAGGTAGAGATTTTGAGAAATTAAACCTCAAAAATAATAAGACTTTGATTAATTAAGTTCTACGTTTTTGCTTACGCTTCGCAGTAAATTAATTACTACAAGATTCCGGATAAATATTTTAGCGTATTCTTAAAACATGTTTTTTTACAAAATTTTATAAAGTTGCGTAAATTTTCTTGCACGCATTTTTCAAATCACTTGAAAATATAAGTTTTAAATATTTTACATAAATTGTCATGTAGCGCCATCCATTAAAAATTATTCAAGCAATTTATTTTATAAATTGATTAATTCATTTTTCAAGTTTCTTTTAATAAATCGTAATACATGTAAAACAAAATATGTATTCAATCAAATTCAAAATATGTATCAATGAATTCGACCTTAGAAAAAAAAAAAAAAAAAAAAAAAAAAACTAAAATTGCATCCACGGTATTGATTAATCATCGTATCAACAAATTAATGAAGAAACTTCTCAATTATTATGATACTCTTAAATTCAATGTTGAATCATAATCGTAAGATAATTGCAGTTGCAACAAACACAAGATTGATTATTTAAATACCAGGTGGCTTTAATCAATATTTGTTGGTAAAAAATGGATGTTTGTACATGTCGGATCAACATCAACTAGATAAATGTAAACGTTAATTTGTAAAAAAATATGAGCGCTCTATAGTGAAAAGATTACAAAATTTACACAAATTTATTTCGTCAATAATGTTAAAATACTTTGCAACGAGCAATCGAGCGTTAAAATGTTCTAAAAAGCCCCAACATGGTAATGTCAATCGTACAATTTCGCGATAAATAAACAAACGCGATTTCAAGATAAATAATCTTTTGCGCTAAAATCAAATCACGAACGGTGGAGATGCGAGTACACGATAAGTAATTAATCAACATGCTTTTACGAAAGGAAACGCAGAACCGAGCACAAACCACGCCAGATTAAATATTAATTAAGCAAAAGGTAAAGATTATAAAGACTGAATGTCGTCTTTACGAAAGCCTTGCCCACAGAGTCCCACGGTAATTGGATTGCGACACTTCGCAGATGCGTACTTATTGCACTCTCGCAAGGCAATTCGAAACGAGGGTAAAGGGGGTTGGTCCATGCCAGAATGAATATAGTTGCCCCACAGCATCCCAACCCGATCGTTCGCTCGGTGTTTTCCGCGTGCATTTTTCTATTTGAAGCAATCAGGGAGGGAGCGATTATCTACGATAATAATTAAAAAAGCCCATTGTTCGCGCAACTTGGCCCGCCGGTGGATAAACAAACTGCAAATAATTGTCAATAAATGTAAAGAGAGCCGTGGAATTACGCAAAAATGATCGATTCCTTTATTTATCATAGCTGCGTCTCACTTTCTCCTGGGTCCCATTACGAACGAGCGCGGCTATTATACTCTTGCGCTCTTTTGTCGGAGGACTATTAGCTTAACGGGAAAGGGAATCGGCGCGTTTAAATTATCTTTACTGATAACTAAATTATTTTTTACATTTGCCTGAGGAATGAACGGAACGGGGGGGAGCTGCGGGGAGGGTGGGGAGGGGAGGGGGGAGGGTGGACTGGTCACCACTGGGGAGAAAACGATATTTAATAACTACTCGCTGGTAATATTAGCGCTGATAATCAAAGTATTATGATCCATTATAAATTGTTGAGAAAAAATTGAAAAAAACTTCCATGACTCGCAATTATTTTTATCATTACTGGAAGACTAAGTGGGTTCTTTCCGCAAATGGATCGATCGGAAATTACGTGTAAATCAATCGAACTCGATTATAATTTTATGTATTTACGTAATTAAAACGACTGTCATTTTGAATACACAACTGCGAGTTTTAATAGAATATTACACTAAAAGAGTATTTGCGAAAAATCCAGTATCAATTAATATGATTAATATAAGAATAAAAACACGTTTAATTTGTAGTGACATTTGATGGGAGGAAATGTCTTCATCTTCATGACAAGCTCTTGAAAATTAATAACCATGTAAAATATAAAAGTCACGTAGCGATCGTCTAGTCGCCGCAAACTTACGCAACCCCAAGTCCCGAGAAAAAACTAAGCCGCTGGAGAAGGTTTTCCTTCCAAAAAGCGAGAAAAAATGAGAAAAAAATGAGAAAAAATGACGTTGATCGGTTTTTTTCAGAGATTTGCAAGGTGTCAATAGAGAAACGCTGCTCGCTCGACCGCGTGGGTATCATTTAAAATAGGAAAGTGGATCGCCTTGGCTCGGCCGATCACCCCCGATGCAATCGATAACGCCCCCTAACATTGTGTGTAAAAGTCCTGTCCGGTTCTCGGAGGACAGAAGTACGTGGCGGGAGGAGAGGGGAGGGGGAGAGAAGGCACGCGCTTTATTATCTCCGATTTTTGCACAGTTTGTGCAATTTAAAGTTGAGCTTTTGGCGAGGGGAGTGTCTGTGCTCATGATACCGTGTTAGCGCGTCGCTCTTGCGTATCAAGACTTCGTGAGAGTATTCGCCCGTTGTCTTGGATGCTCGCCACGATAAATCACAGGTGCGATTTATCAACTTCTTATCAGCGTCTGGGATCTGTATTGTTACAGTTTTTGCTTGTTTGTACGCCCACCCCGAGCCAATTGCGTGCGCAAGTTGTCGCGCGCGAGTGTAATGAATTTTCCCTCCGAGGATTGTGCAATTTTTGTTGTTGTTGTTGTTGTTGTTGCAAATATTTATAAAGGCGCGATGGTAATGGTGGTAGTGGTGGTGGTGGTGGTGATGGTGGTGGTGGTGGTGGTGGTGGTGGTGGTGGTGGTGATGGTGGACTCTTGAATTCTCGTTTCTTGATTGTGCCTCGCTAAATATTTATATTGAGAATTCCTTTGCTTTAATTAGCGCCTCCACGTGAGCACGATAGCTAAATAAAATGGCGAGGCTGATAAAGACGATAAAAAAAGGAGATGAATTCGGTCCACCGGGAACTCCAGTCATTAATCCAACAATCATGAATAAAAAATAGCGTCATAGCCGTGTACAAATATTAGTATTGAAAATTCCTGGGAGCCTAATTAGTGACGCTCCTGAACGTCAGGCTCATAAATACATAAAAAAGGTGCGCTGATAACGTCAAAAAAGAAAATAATGGCCGAGGAATGCTACTTACCTTAATGTCGAGGTGCGCGACGTTCAACGAGTGTAAAAAAGCGACTCCGTCCAGTATCTGTTTCAGGAGCTTGGCTACTTGTCTCTCTTCCGGAATTTCGTCTCTGTCGAGCACCATTTGCAGCTCGCCTCCGGGGGCTCTGCGGGCAGGGGGAAAGGGGAGAAAATGCATAAATATATAAATATATAAATATATAAATACACAATAAATGTACAAATATACAAATAAAGGTATAAATATACAAATAAGCGGCCGGAGGTGCTCGTTATTTATTTATTGTCGCTCGGCCCCCTCGCTTTCTCTTCAATTTTCGTCGGGCCGAGTCATTGCAATGTTTCCGTTCGCACACCCGCACACCCACACACCCGCACTTGTGCACTAGTGGCACGGGCTCCGGGAGATTAGATAAGGCCTTGGGTGCATGTGCGTGAGTTTGCAAGGAGTCGAGAGCCGCGGCGCCATTTTTGTAAAATTGCTAGTTTTGAGCGCCGCTGTTATGACACAGCCGAGGAATTACCTTTGCAGAGTGTGGTTGTCTTTGCTCTGGAAGATCTTACTCTGCAATGGCCGACCGAACGTGGTTATTACGCTCGGGGGTCTTTTGTCGGTAGTCTATTACTTTAACGGGAAAAAAGGAATCGATTTATCTAAATTATTCACCGTTTGCCACGTAATTTGTACGTCTATAATTGGCACGTCTATTTGTATATCCATAATTACTTTCAGGAAATTTTCATCAGAAATTTAATTTAAGAAAAGGAAATAACTTTGTGATCATGTCTACAAGACACGATGAGCGCATAAATATTAATGTGCAAATATTTATAGAAGATCTGGGCGATGGACAGTATTAAAAATAAATAATTGAAAGTAAACGACCTAAGGAAATGGCAAATTATACTTCTCCGGGACTTAACAAAAGCACTATAAATATTCCAAATTAGACATAATAATAATATTCGACGTACAAGCTCAGTAATGAATTACAATGAACTTGGAGAGTATTTGTAATAAATCATATTCCTCGACGAACGAAAAGTCTGTCGTCTCCACAAAACCTTTAACGGTAAAACGTCTGACCCTAGGTCGCAACAACTCCCAGACCCATAGACAGTAAAAAAAAAAAAAAAATAAAAAAAAAAAAAAAAAAAGAAAAAAAAAGTCGAAACACACAAAAGAAAGAAACCGGAACGCATAGTTCAGTTGTGTCGAGTTAATACGACGCACTCACAAACGTTGTATAAACTTCTTTGTGTTTGAATTTCTCCATTTGGCGACACTACTTATAATAATCGTCAGTAAAATGATTAAGGTAGTCCTTGGATGAACAGACAATTGGATAATCAAAATGAGTTTTCCGCGTTTAAGTCACAAATGAATAAAATCTTTAATAATTTGCAACTTATAACAAAATGCGAACATTAATATTAAAAACTCGAGATCCAAGTCTGATTATCCATCTGCTTGGTAAAAGCATATTTTTAGATAATTTTAAGATTGAATAATAGACTCATAAATAATTAATGATATACAATGTAAATTGAAGTTTTGAGCCAAAGTAAATATTATAATTATCATCGATATATTAAAAGATGTGATTGTACAAAAGTGATTGTTTAAAAATTAATGACTCATTTAATACAGTATTCGTGGATACTTATAAAACATCAATAGTATTTATCAAGTAAGATTTTAGTCTCAAACGACCATTACGATTTTTCATAAAGTCGAAATTAAGGAAGATTCTTTTCCAATTCCTCTGAATCATTTTAATATAAATGCGTGGCGATGCCTTGGAAGAAAATATTTTTTAATTGAAAAATGCGCTCATTTATTACATGCTCATGAATAATGCAAGCTTTGTTATGGAAACTGACTTTAAAAGCTTGATATTGATCTTAGAGGGGATTACCTTAAAATTATAAAATCAAATCGTGTAAAAGGTAGAGAAAGACTTGTAAAAAACGGAGGAAGATAATTCGTGACAAGAGCAGGACGAATGGAGGAGCGATGAAGCATCGATTTGATATTTTATGATATTTCATGATTTCATGATTCGAGGTAACAACTCGAGGAGACCCACAAGTTTGCTCGGAGCGTTTTATAAAACCCTTGACACGTCCGATTCTTCAAGATCGGATAAGCTCAAACTGATCAGGAGACAACCGGGTAATAAAGTAGTGGTACTCACAGTTCGAGAACGAGGACCATTTCCGTGCTGGTCTCGAAGACCTGGTGGAGGGAGACGAGCCTGGGGCAGTTGGCGGCGGCATCCAGTACCGCGACCTCGTGGAGGGCCTCAGCTTTCAACTCCTGGGCGCGGCGCCTCTTCCTCAGGAACTTGGCGGCCCACTGACGGCCGCTCGAGCGTTCCCGGCATCTTCGCACCGTCGCGTACTTGCCCCTGGAAAATCAAGAAAACATGCCATTAGCAATAATAACAACAACAACAACAACAACAACAACAACAGGAAATTATGTATGCGTAACAGCGCACGTCCACTCGCCCGATAACGCCTGCACCTATTACAACTTGTAAAGGATGCATTATGATGGATGCACCAACGTGCACATCCAATGGAAGGGCATCATCACCGTGATTGATTTTCTTTTGACTTTTTAAATGCAATACTTACCACCCCATACGATACCACTCACTATGCGAAAAAATATTCCCCGAGATTTCATCTGCCAATTTTTTAAAGGGCGGCAGAGATAAGACTGAATGGGTGCATATTCCCAGGCTGCGCTCATATTTATAAAGAACATGCAAGGTGCAGGCGCGGAATGTCGAGTGGTGTGTCTTTATTTAGGAAAATTATACCAGGGGTAAAAGGGAAATAAATATCCAAGTGAAAAATATAAGCATTAGTTTTATTGTTCATTTAAACTAAATTACAGGCTTTTTACATAAGATCATCCTCGTTGAATGAAAACGATGATTAAAGAAAAATTGTCTGCACGAAAATTCATCTAAGGTGAAATTAGTTAACTCATCGACAAAGAAGCTCTTCTTTTCCATGCACGCATAAATCACTGTTTATCACAAAGGAGAACATCCTCTCTTGGAGTTTAACATCCGCTCGTGACGGAAGGGTCGTTTTTCCTAGTGCTCATACTAATTACATAAACTCATCCGTGACCCGCATTCCTTCTCAGTCTTTTTCCTTCTATTACCACAAAAATGACACGGTACGTTTATTCTTCTATTTTAATTGACTAAAAAGACGTTTTTTTATTTTTTTTTTTTTTTTTTTTTTTTTGTTTTTTAAGTGAACACGAATAGGCTCTCCTTTGTACTCGAGTTCATGAGTAATGTGTGCGAATGAGAATAAAGTCGACCTCCGGCCCGCCGAGCAGGTGAGCTAATCGAAAAACATTTGTCTGGAGAGAACGAAAGTTCGCATTGATAAGGAACATTACGAATGAAGTCATTTAATCAGATGTTACGAGGTACCGTCCGTCCCATCCGAGCGGAAAAAGTTGATTCTGTTCCGATCTCGATTAACATCGACGCGGTGCACGACACCGAGGCATTAATGACTTTGACAAATTAATATTCGATTCTCGGCTAAACGCCCTAGCCTTTGGTGTCCGCTCGGCGTGTACTTTTTCCCCTGGACTTCTTTGGCATCCTTCCGACGAGTTTTCGCGATCGAAATCTTAATAATAGAGCGCCGGAGGATCGCACCCGCGGTGGTGGAGCTCGTTAATGGACGGTTTGTGCTAATTTTTACGTGAAAGCCAAAAGGAGAAAAATTGCTCGGGGAGGATCGAGTCGTGAAAAAGCACTTTGTCGAGCACATCGACGTTGTAATCGCGCGGACTTTTATATCGACTTTTGATCTCGAGATATTTAGCTTATTAATTAGTAAATTATTTATCCGTGTTTTTTGCTCGGGCTGGGGCCGTAAATCCACGCCGATTTTTTCCCCCTGCGAATTAATGGCATAATAATGTCGAGGTGCTAAGTGATTCAAATTACATAGGCCGTAAAGTGTGATGGCGTTTTCGAATAGACTAATTTTAATAGCCGATTTGGAAAATGGAATTGATTTCTTAAAAGCGCAATAAGCGTCAAACCGCTTAATGCATCGATATTTAAAACCTTAGCTTGACTCCAATTAACTCATAAGCCGTAATTTAATTTGCCCGCGGGTCACGTTTCTAGTCTCCATATCGCGAAAATCGCTTGAAAAATGACAAGCCATTGATTCATTTGTCGCGTGTCGTTAAGTGCGACATTAATCATCGCTTTGCTCGAAAGTGAATTTCCCTAATTTCCAAAGCGGCCGCATTAATCTCGTGCACAACGGAAACGCGCGCTCTTTCTAATCTGCAAGACGAATCGGGAGGGACAAGAGAAAGAAAGTCGAAAGCCGGTGCGGCGCGCACACACGAAGAATAAGTTTTATCCCTTAAAGTATGAATTGCGCGATATGTTAGGCGGGAAAAGAGATTTTCCTCGACGCGAAGGTGCATGTACATAAAGGCCATTAGTATCCAGCGGATAAGCATCAGCTCCCGCAGGTAAATCATCGGTTAAACGTTAAACAGACCGTTAAAACAGTCAAACGTACTGTCTAATAACCGAGTTCTGGGCCCGATAAGCGATCTAGTGCCCGTTCCATATAAACACGGGCGGGAGGCGCGGCGGAATAATAATTCCACATCGATAATAATTCCGGATTATCGCACGGGGGAATGTCGCGCGGGAATGGGGCCGAAGGTTGCGAATCGCGATGTCGGGGCCCCGGGTAAGGGTGGGGACCGAGGGGACCCCCTCGCCAACTCCTGGGCCCGACACACCGATGTTCCGGTTTGCGCGACTTTACGAGCCGTTTGCGGTTCACCTCTGCCGCGAGCATAAATATACATGCCCGCGAACAACAACAACAACAACAACAGCAACAGCAACAGCAACAACAACCACGACGACGGGGACGGGGACGGGGAGGGGGAGGGTGCGGCGAGGGAACACGTTACGTCCGTCTCTCTCTTGCTTTGGCCGTTTCACCTTATTGCGCGGTAAAAATAATTCCGTTGTTTTGGCCGAGGCGCGCACAGGTAGCGCGAGACGAATGCGCTTTTTTTCGTTTTTATTTCGCCTGCTTAGGCCACCGCAGTGCTAGTTTATGGCACCTGGTAACTGTCTTTGCAATTAAGCAGGTCGCGGGCTCCTGAAAATCTCGCGGGGCCGCGGGGCCGCGGCGACACGTCTGCGCTTTACTTTAATACGCGCCGCATTAACGTTAACAACCGCAACGCGTCCACAAAAATACACTTTTACGCCGACTAATTACCACGCTAATACATTTTTCAGAGGTAGCAGCACCCGAATTAACATTAACGTCCAACGCACTTTCATTATTCCCAATTACTTCCATTGGCTAATTTCCGAGCGGCTCCAGAGGCGCTGCCTTCATTATTATTATTATTATTATTAGGCATTTTCGTGTGCCGCAGCACGCGAACACTTGCGTAATCGCCTATGAATTGAGATTTAAGCGCGTGGTCGCATGTGCACACACTCTCGGCGATTAATATCAAATATTCGCTCGAGACACCTAATAAACTATCATAAATCAGGTTCCACCCACGCCCGCTTCCTTGGGATACCACCGGGGCGGGAGGCACTCGCTAATTGAGCGTGCGAGTCGCGTTTGGCTTTATGGGAGCGCGCGGGCGATGAGGAAAGAAGGGCCCAAGCGAGAGAGAAAGAGGGACGGAAAAACTGACCTCACCTGGCTTTTAAGAGCGACGCGTCTAGGTTTTGCCTCGCGGGAGGAACGGGACGCCGAGGACGAGGACGAGGACGGGAGTAGGAGAAGGCGCGGGTGAAAGCAGCAGCAGCGGCAGCGGCTCGGCACCCCATGTATCACGTCGCTGGTTCGCTCGTTCCTCGAGAGCCTCGCGCGCGTTACGTAAATTTCGCGCACGGAGAAACAAGAAACAGGGCCCAGAGAACAACAGCAGCAGCAAGAACAACAACAACGACAACAACAACAACAACTGGAATTTATTCTCGAGATCCGCGGGGGTGGGGGAGAAAGAGAGAACAGAAAGAGCGGGGACCCGTGCGCTTCCTCCTCAGAAATCCTTTATGGGGTTTTGTGTTGATCCTTGGCTGTATATTCAATCTCGATCACGATCGAATATCTAACGACGCGAACAAGTTCATGATTTTCCCACGAAAACTCGGCGCGAGGACTTTTAAAATATGTTAGCGCGCGCGCGACGCGATCGTGTATTTGTGTTTGCGCGCGTGCGCGTGCGCGTGTGCGTGTGTGCGACCGCGCGGCTGACTCGCACGTGCACGAGTCCGTTCCTTACGACAATTAATGTTTACGTGCCCACGACGAGTGTGTGGGTGGATCCCCCTCATCTTCTCCGAGATGAGCACTTTAATCGCGACGCGCGCGCGAGCTCACGCACATACGGATAGAGAGAGAGAGAGAGAGGGGGACACTTGAGGTTGGGCGAGAGAGCGAGGGGGACGGGACATTGATACTTATCGAAAGCCGCGATGTAATTATGATTTTAATTGTGACACCTATTGAATGTTTTATATCGAGGACGTGCGCGCGATCTAAGAACGACGATCATCGACGTTTTATGAATAAACAGCCCGGCTGATCACTTTACGAGCGCATAAGAACGCAACAATTTATTAAGTGATTTCCGTAATACTGAAATATATAATATAATCGTATAATCGTGGCCGTGCCCTATCTTGCTTACCTGCTCTTTTATAAGTTTATGAGTATTAAATGAGTCCGTTTTATGGCTTTACATCCTACAACGAGATCAATGTAGTCGTATTTTCAATGGTACAAATAAATAGTAAAATACACTTGAGGTAATATCGAGGTAATATTTATGTAATAAGTTTCTATATTTAACTGCGCCACGAAATTGATGTGCATTCCACTCGTAAAATTAAACTCGCACTCGGCATTATTTTCATTTAAGGCCACACGAATAAAAGGCAATTTCATTTCGTAGCTCTGAAAATTACACACACGGCGACATTTCAAAATTTATAAATTCTTTATATAAATGTTGCATCACCGCGAGCCTCCGCACAAAAGATTCTTAACCAAAAACAAGCATTTTTACACGTGCCAACTCGCCAATGATTTTGATAAATTATTATCTCTCGCGATCGCATTTATACATTTCTCGAACAAATTAGGCAACATTGTCGCCAGTCACGATAATGACGAGTCCAATAAATATTCCGTGTCTAATGGCCAAAAAATTACAAGGGTCATCGTGAGCTCGATAAAGCCTTTCGCTAATGAAATCGTCGATAAACGTTAGTGAACGTGGGGAGGGGATGGGTGGGGGGGAGGCGCGAGTGCCGAGTCGATACTCTCCCCGGCAACTGGGTCAAAGTCAAATTAAGCAAGGAAAATTAAAATGGAGCGGCTCCTTTATTAGAGAACCATGGCTTTTTTATTCCTCCCACCCCACCCCCTCCCCCCAATGATAAAAGCACTTTCGCAACGGCAGACACATGCCATCTGACGATAAATCAGCCTGGAAAATAGGCAAGAGTGTTTCATTATCTAACAAGACAAAGAAAAGTAATCATTTCCAGGCATGATCATCTGATCGGCAACAAAGCCCCCGCGACGTGCAACAAGCTCACCGTAAACAAAAATATAAACACGTAATTTTTCCGGTGATGAATGCGCGAGCGAGTGCGCGCACACATTCAGGCGGAACACACGGACGGACAAAGGTGAAATTCCATTGAATCAGCACCGCTGATAAATTGGAGCGCAGCGGCTCCCACCCCCGCACGGCATCTGCATGCGCCTCAAAATTCAGGAATGCACCTCTCGGGGAATGTGCGACCGCGACTACCGGGAACGAGCGACGTGGATCGGCTTTCCTCGGGCGTCGTTCCAGGAAGCCTCGAGGGAGCGTCTTCGCGTGGGCGATAATAAAGTCGGTTACGAAGCCCCGAATTCCTCGGTGGGTCGAGCTATGACTAACCCTTTGTTCGACCTTTTCCCCCATCCCTTGGCTCTAACCTCGCTCGGGGATCAAAGGCGAATCCAGGATGGATGGGATGGATTGGATTTCCCAACGATTGTCGATCGAGTCGATGCGATGGATCACGCTTTCGGTAAAATGAAAGAGTCACTCGGGGTCAATCCACGTACGCGCTTAATGCTTTATGTCGGAGAATAATCGCGATGAGAGTCTCCTTTTGAATAGAAGATGCTTTCCAGTAGACAGTAGTCATTGTTTCCACATTGTGTGTTTGAGCGATTATTGCATACGAATTGAAGAAAATGGGATAGGATCGCTCAACTGATCCTTACCAACTTTTTTAGCCGCTTCTCCTCATTGTCTAATTGGAATTCCACTCTAATAGATTTATCGTGTTTATTTGATAATATTTAATTTCCAATTATAATGACTTTAGTGCTTTTCGAAGTAGCTCTTAACGCGAATGATATGCATCAGAATTTTATATTTATGTATAATTATAATAAAATAAGTGTGCTCATCGTAAAAACAAACTCAAACCAGTCGGATAAATAAATTGATGCGCGTCAATCAAGTATTTTTTTGCTTTGCTCAGTAATTGTTAGCTATCCCATCAAATCCTATCCTATCCTATCCTATCCTATCCTATCCTATCAAATCCTATCGTATTTTTTTGAAGATAAGCAATTTCAATATTGTTGGTTAATAAACTGGGAATAGCGGTCGTAAATTGCCAACGCGTGCAACAGGTTGTAAATTGTTATGAAAGAATCTGCTCTTGTTTTCCAATTCCGATACACCTTTGAAACTATCTATCAGGAAATCGTAGTGCAAAATCTAATGTAGTTCGAGAACAAAGAAACATTGTATACACACACGCATTGTGATTCGATTGGACAGTAAGTCAACTCTCGGACGAAAATACAATTATCCCCGAGACAGTGACTTTCTGTCGAAACTCGTATTTGTTATTCTAAAAACATAGATCTTGACATTCATTACAGGAATTTAAATGAGATCGAGCAAATCGATCGACACATGCGACCCACTCCTCCACGAGTGCCAACAGTGCACGCCGAATGTTAATTCCATCAAAAACTTTAGCACCGAGTTTTGTCTATTTGCTTGGATACTTTCATCTCTTCTTTCACAGAGATATGATTCACTTCGGACAGAGTGCATTCAGAAGCGTATGCTGCCTGAATTCGTATGTACGTATAAGTGAGGGAGTACAAAGGCCCCTTCACTTATAAACTTGAGGAGAATATCAAAATTACGAAAATCAATCTCGACGGAAAGTTAAGTTCTGGTGATGCAAGAAGCTCGAAATAAATTAGCCTCAAGTTCCTTTCAGATAAAGTATTATGCACGTACGTAAATAATGATGAGTATAAATAATAAAATTTAATGTATTCCCTGATCCACTAATAATTTGTTTCGTAAATTATTTAAAACAATTTGAATAGACGTTTATTCGGTGGCTGCCTTCTTCCACGATACAGCATTAAAGTAATACTCGAGGGAGCCTGCATACGAAAATCGTTTTTATTCTCGAAAAATGCAATTAAACCTTTGCGCAACCCACGCTAAAAGCCACAAAGTGCATTATTCCATCGAGGATGACGTACAAATCGTACGCGGAATAAATCTGACGATGCGTTTACGAGCATCTCGCGACTTTTTGTTTTTCATACTTTTCAAATCATCGCTTTGGAGGCAATCAAGGAATGCGGCGCTTTAGGAAGTGCAGCGAGCAGCGTAACTTGCAAAGTAAGTTGGAGTAAGACGAAGAGGAGGAAACGCCGGGTGTATCTTCCAGCGAGTATCGAAGATTAAGTCACTTCCTTTGTTCGAGCTCGTGACACTCGGCCAAGATAAGGAATGAAATACGAGATCGTGTCACTCAACCTTGAACGGCACTTTTTGCACGCGCGATAAATTTCCCCAAGTTTTCCGGGGGGAAGGGGTCAGGGTGGGCAGCACCTCTTGAATTTAGAATTCACGGCGGGTACGGCACGGAGTTTAACGCACCTTCGCCTCGGCCGCACCTCCAAGGTCGTGGCCGAGGAGGATGAGGCACGTCGGGTAATTGCCGCATCACGCCCTCAAAGAGCCTGGCCAAACCGCGCATCCGGCGACTCCCCGATGATGATGCACCTGCGTGCGGTACGTGAGAAAGAGGCGCGGGCGTGAAATGTCAGCGGAGGTTGAAAAAGGTTGTCAAGGGGGGGGGGAGAAAGAGAGAGAGAGAGACAGAGAGAGACAGAGAGAGACAGAGAGACAAAACGCCCAGCATTCAAGTGCAAATAGTTTCTGTGTTTGCATTGTGCACTGCCCTGCGACTACCTCGGTGGGCTTCTAATTGCAAACGCTTCCTCCTCCTGGCCGTGCCGCTCCGGCGCGAGCGAAACTCATTCCCCGTCGTCTGGTCCGTGGAGATAAGAGTCAGGTGCGCGAGCGGAAGAGACAGACAGAGAGAGAGAGAGAGAGAGAGAGAGAGAGAGGAAGGGGGGGATCGCTAATAAAGCCCGAGGGTCTTCGTCGCCGAGCTGAACTCTCCGACTTGAACGAAGCATCATTGTTGTTCCTGGGAGTGAACAACATTTCTTCGCGTTCAAATGCTCGATTGTTGTTTATTTCCTCGCGCGATATCGCGCTCCCCCCCCCCACTCGTCTCCCCCCACCCCCTCGCCCGCTTATTTATTATATACACCGGTGCACTGGTGCACCTGCACTCCGCTCACGTATAATATTGATGCTCCGCGCTTGAAAACTGCATCTTCCGGCGTCAGCGACCGAAGATAACATGTTGCGTCGCTACTGTTTGTTCGCGATTAATTGTACGTGTAGTGCCACACAAATGGAGCACGAAGATTCTGAGAGAGAGTTTATGAACTCTGGGGGACAGGATGCGCGTGTATCTCAGTGGAGCAACGCTGATAATGCATGTGTTTATCGCGCAAAAACAACCTTATCAATAAGAACCGAGCGATTATAATTGTGTATATGAAAAGGGCAGTGCTCCCCTCGGTTCATCTCGGAGATCCTGGCCGTTTAATCAACGAACAAAGTATCTGCAATTTTATCTAAACAATTTTCATGCGAGTTATCTTTGATTGCCTCGAGGGATCTGCCATTAAAATTCTAGCGTAAAAAGTTCCTCGAAAATAAAGCTCCGAGAAAGTGTTTAAATCGAGAAGCATCCAATTTTTAAATTTCAGCTCCGAGCGCAACCACCTCCCGGGAATGCTTTCCACGAAATCCCGCAAATTTCACAAAACCCTTTTAACAACCAGGATATATTCCCTCCCTTGGCTTAGGAATTACTTGGGCGCCCGAGGCCTCGGGTCTTTGTTCCCGCCCCCACCTGTGCGACACGTCCTGCACGTATGCGAAAATGTTCCGCGTCAGCCAAGTTGTGCAGTGTGCACGTGGCCACACTTGCGACCCCCTCTCTCTCTCTCTCTCTCTCTCTCTCTCTCCCTCCCTCGCGTGCTTCCCACGTGAATCAGCGACACATAATCCAGAACCGTTAGCCAAGCCGAGATCGAGTAGATCGCCCGGGGTCTAGATCTTTTTTTCGAGAGGAGGCCAGGCCACGTCATCTTGCATTATCTTTGCTAATTGAAGGGCCGCCGCGAGGTGAAATAGAGAGGAGGAATGCATAATCGCGTAGCCGCACATATTAAAATGCATTAGCATGTCCGTGCGTAATTGATTAAACTCATGTGCGCCCGACAACAAATTAGTTGAATTAACGAAATTCCACGGTGGGCGTCGCGTATATCTGAGTGTGTCAGCCGCTTAATCCCGACGAGTTTACACTCTCGCCGAGCCAAAAAACATTAAGATTTTTTAAATCTTTATAGTCCGGTTAATGGTTTTATTTTTTGTAAATAAAAATTAAACTGTTTGCACACTTGCGAGAGCGCGCGCACACTTATCTAACGTTGAGCATAAATATTTTTATTTATAGATAACGCCTTTGGTTATATAACTTAATTAATATCGGTACTTTGGCTAAAAGTTAAATATTAATTGCTTTCTCAATGCAATGATATTTATTATTTGGGTTTATGGCGTGTATTAAAGTTGTAATGCATTAATTATAAACTAAAGTTGTATGGGACAGGAGCCGAAAGCCCGTCGATACAAGAAAGTCTACTGTAAATAACTGTGTAAAGTTTGTAAAATTTATTTATAGAAGAAAATGTTTCTCAAGTTCTTACATTTTCGATCGAATGCACGAAAAAGGGGAGCAATTTAATTATCAAATAGCGCTCTAAAGCGTAAGCCCGCATTGCGAAAGGATAAACCGATAAGAATCGAAAATTTATTTATTTACCGGGTTACTCTGCACCAATTATAAAAGTAATAATTTGTCTAATGCGCCGGTGGTAATGCACTGCTAAATCAACTCCTCGCGCAAAGCTTCGCCATACATTGAATATGCTTAATATACTTGGAGGGAGATACATCGCTTTTGTTAGTCAACTGATAACGTGTTATCAACACGTGCGCGAGTCGGACAACCTGGACGGATAGATTATTCCGTATCGAGTGTATGTATATACATCATCACAATGTAACAATGAGGCTATTACGCTCCTGACTTACCGTTGATAATAAGTATCGTTTTGTCCGAGAAAGAGAGAACTTTTCACGCTCGATTAGTGAAAGGCGAGCGCACGTGCAAAGGCTTACCTCTACACAGTCCCAACCGAAACAATTATAAAACATTTTTCTATGCATCGGGCAGGCATTCCGCCTCAATTTTATTTTCCTCTCATTTTTCATTTTTCATTTTTCATTTTTCATTTTTCATTTTTCATTTTTCATTTTTCATTTTTATTTAATTAGGACCGACAGAGAATGATGTCACAGACGTTACGTTTAATGATCAGTTACAATAGTGAGTCATGCTGCAAACGGTAGTTCTTTTTTAATTACCAACTGGGGTACCGTCTTATCGAATGGTGGCGCGTATGTCTGCGTATTTATTTTCTTACTCCGGCTCTCATAATTGATGCGAAACAAATTTCTTCGCATTTAAAAGAATTTTTGCCTTCATTGCTTATTTGCAAAACAATTTTTCGCGTTGCAAAATATAGATATGTGCACGGTTATTTAAATGCGATTGAAAATAGAGACAACTTCAAAATATCGTAAATTACATGTGACACGCGTACACTTAATGCAACATTGAAAAAATATCCGACTGTTGCGTCATTATAAATCTCATGTTTTAGTCATTAAACGCAACTCGTAATGATTAGATTCCCAAGTTAAAAAATATTTCAGCTCAAACAACTGATAACTGATAGGGAGAGTGCGAAAGAAAATATTTAATACAAACCGTTCCAATTATATTTTCAGGCTTTTGAAAAACATGTAATCTTGTAAAAAGTTAAAATAACATTCGTGTAAACATATTATTCGTATTGGGAACCCCGTGTAAAATTCATTCAAAAATATTTCTTCGGATTCCTTATAATTTTTTACTCGTATTAATTTATATGAAATGTGCACTTCTTGTCAAGCTCAGAAAACAATGTTATTAAGCAATGAAATAAGTAATAAAGTAGTTTACAAACCAGATGTTTGTCGCTTTATTATGTATTGAAGCACCTCGATTTCGGGAATTAAAACCGATTCATTCCCTACACGTCACATCAACTCATTTACCGTTGATAATATGTATAACAATGCAATTTTGTTTGTTTTGCAAAAACGAATATGATAAGAAATATTTAATAATCATTTATAACTTACACTATGTATGTGCAACAATATAATTGTTAATTTTTTCCAACGAAAGTGTTGGTGAAAAGTTCTTTTTAGAGTCACCATTAATTTCATTTATCAAAAACTTGACAAAGTATCTGAAAATTATTAAATAGAAAAATAAGTCATCCAAAATTTAAATTCAATTATATTGCTCCTTTACGATTGATATCTTTTGATTCGTGTAACTTTAAAGTTATTCTCTCTCAATTATTTTTTTTTTGTAAATAATAAAGCCCTATCGAGAAACAGTGTTACATTCTTGTCATGGATTATTATTAAAAACAATCTTTCACTCTACTGTCTTACTTGATATAAATCTTGAGGTAAAGGTTATAAATTATCACTTAATGTATCAGCAAGAGAGAAAAAAAAACAAAAGGTGACGAGATAACTTTTTAAATACAAATTTTTTGACTTCATGTCAGTTAGATGAGTAAGGATTTAATGTATTCACACGCCCCCTTAATCGTGTAACGAATTCAGAACTAGTTTCTTGATAATTAAGTAGAAAAAATTCACATGTAGAATGTGGTAAAGTTACTCTGTTCTTGTTGTTTTCAAATCATCTTTTGTCGTTATACACATGTCCAAAAGAACAATAGGTAATATTTCGCCTCAGCTCTTTATTTCGTGATATTTTATTGTTACTTTAAACTGACGGTGCAACATTTCGATTAGATTTATTATGATTCAGGGTTACATACTATCATATTCATATATCTTGTACCTAGTAATTTATAAAATTTATTAAATAAATCTTACTCAGTGCAAGATCTTTGAACTTGTATTACTCTTAACAATATGTCCAACTGACAAATTCAATTGTTGGAAATAGTAGATGCTTCCATCTTTGCAATCAAATTCCTTCAAACAGGAAAAACAAATTAGATAGCATCAAAGTCCAAGATCATTGTTATTAAGCCAAGCAGTGAGTACCGCTGCTAATAAATAATTTATAATTGGATTTTAGCTTTTGCCGACGATTTATATTACGAATTATATACAACAATTCACTAATTCAAGGAATTTTTTACCTTTTATCAGTGATGGAGATGCGTCAAGATCCTAAAGCCTCTCAGTCTCGCATTCACAGACAGATTTTCTAATTTTCTGAATTCCAACAACAAGGCAATCGGTATCTTTTCGATTTCCCTATGAATCACCAACGGAACCAGAATATTCACTTATATTCGCTAGTCCCAGGAGTTGACGAGTAGTCGATACTATACACTACACATTTCACTACGATCTCACGATTTTCTGGGACTTCAATTTTTCAATGACGATTGGCCTCGATTAACGTTAAAGCGCTTATCTGCGCTTAGATAAGCGTAACTTGCCTCATTTCTCGACTCAACTACCTGAATTTACAACTTTCATCATATTTGATCTTCAAAACCATTTTTACGATTTATTTGCATTCTAGGCCGATCTTGTGAACACAATATACTATCACCGTATAAATTTTCAATTTTTTATTTAATATCACATTCATTATGGACAAATTATTGAATTTAATGATAAAAATATCTGATGTTGTGGAAATTAAATGAATTTCTCAAGATTAAAAGAATTATTAAATTCAGATTTTATTTATTTAATTTTGATCTTTTTTAAGGCTTTTACAAGCAGTGCAAAAGAAAAATGTTATCATCATAAATATTATAAAATATTTTATTTTTTTTTACGCTGGTTATGCTATAAGTTGATATTCAAACGAGTACAGCTACAACATTCGTCAACATCATTATATATTTGAATATAATTACACTTAATTATTTTAATTTATTTTCAATAATTCATAATATAATTGTCTGTAATTTATTTTTGCAAAATGAGATACATGCGTGTTCCCAATTATATGGTTATCTACATACACGTAAGCACGAAAGGATTAGTAATTCAGTTCAGCTCTTTAATATAAATATTTTTTTATTAAATACAAAAGTTTTATTAACTAAACATTTTTATAATCAATCAGTCCCTATGTCTCTGTATCTATGGGAAATACTAGTACAATTTTAGACTATAAAGATTTAGAATTAGCAATTATTTCAAACAAAAATAAAATAACTAAATATTGTGACTTTTAAATCTAATATTAACAAGGTAGTCGATAAAGCGCTTTATAGATCGCAGATAAGATTGAAAACTCAAAAGATGCAGACATCCGATCAGAGTCAAAACCATTAGATATCGTCATTATAAAAGATCAGATACGACTGACTCATTTTATACTGAAACCAGTTAGTGGATCAATTATTTAAAAATTCGTATCAATAACTCTTAACATATCAAAAAAAAAATTCAGCTTATAAACTAGTTCATATATCAAAGCATTAACTTTTTGAAAAGAATATTTATATGGCTCAACTTTGTGTCAAATATATAGTTTGGAGCGTCGCATTTATACAGAATCTATCGTAATATCATGAATTTTTTAATAGAATTAATTATATGTATAATTATTAATAATAACTAACATACTTTAATTTTCAGAATAAAAGAATAGTCAATATTTTTTTAAAATTCATACTAAAATTCATATTAAAAAAAAAGGAAAAGAAAGATAATTCATATTAATTATTGCATTAAAATTACAATAGAAACAAAATGCTGGTTACTTGAATGACAAAAAATTAAAAGAAACCTTTAAATAAATTCGTTATACATTGGAAATGGTATATAAATTTTTAAAGTAGTATTACAAGTATTAAATTTTTATTGTTTGTTTACTTATGATTTTTATAATGAAAACTAACCGTTGGATTTATTCTATTAATATTAAGTGAAAATAGTTAGGAATTAGAAATGAGGAGAGTTGAATTAATTATTTGCAATTTATACAGGTATTTAACACAGGATTAAGGCTTTGACCGTTAGAAATATTTTTCTTATTATTGTATCGCCGTAAATAATAAAAAGTATAATTTTTAAAATGATTTTTTTTTACTTAAAAAAATAAACGGTTAGATCGAGGTATAATTTTCTTTAAGAAATGAAAAAAATAAGTAAAGTTGCGCTCAATCTGGTTCGCATTGGATGAATTTCAGTTGCATTAGAAAGATTTCAGAATCGTTTTTATATAATTTAAATATCAAACAGTTTATATGGTATTGAATTGATGATTGATATGGCATGCGTGGAAATGCACTGAAGGTTACTAAGCGAAACAGCACTTATTGAGTTTCAGTTATGATTCCCAAACTCGCAGTGCACGATTACATTATGAAGTAATATATCTTTAATTTATGGACTAGTGCACTTATATAATTGCAAATATTATTTTCTCAACTCGCCAATAATTAATAAATTTTACATGCGTTATTAATAGTAGCTGATAAAGTATCGAAATAAATATACAATATATTTGAATAATGTTTTAGAATTAACTGCTTATAAAATTTGTTCAAAATTCGATACTCTGAGGCACGACGATAAAAAATTGCAATTGTACTAGGTGTTGAAATGAACTTGAGTTTTATCGTTTTATCGAATAATTTTTGTATTAAATCAAGCAGTTGTCTTGAAAACGTTACAAGCGTCTTTGGTTAATAAAAATCGAATGAAATTGTATTTACTTTGAATTACAATTGAAAACCAATTAATTTTTTTAGAATAGAATTTTATTCTTCGATACATGTATCGGGATAAAAACGAAAACTAAGAAAATTGATTTGAAATTAAAATTCTTGTATGAAGCCTGCGTTCGCGACCATCAACCTACCGTGTTTCCTGTAACCAGTTGTACCGAACGCTATTGCCAGGACTCTTGATGTGATCTCGAAGATGATTTGACATAAACTTTGATTTAGCGTGATCACTGTAGCGCAACGCAGATCTCCGAGCGCACCGACACGAAGTAATAACTGAGACATCTACACTAATCGCCTCTCTCTCTCTCTCTCTCTCTCTCTCTCTCTTACTTTGAATTGCTAAGGTTTCAAGGAGCAAGAAATATGTTTCAATTGCGAATGTGGGCTCAAAAATCGTACGTATCTTATAATTGATTATTCATTGAATGGGAGAAAGAGTGAATCGAGTGGATTTTTTCGACCACCAAAGTACGTGAACTCATTAACGGCGTTTTCCCTTCCAAGTCTAATTGGTATCCCATCGGAGCGTTTACTCCATCAATTAAAGTATTCGCCGCGATCACCGGGAGATACATCCGAGACCGATGTGCTAAAAATTATTTGTGCGAAACGCTCGGCGATGGCGGCGGCGGCGGCGGCGGCGGCGGCGGCGAGCGTTTCATTGAAAGAAGTAGACTCCGAGTCACGAAGAAACATATATTATTCTGGGACACAGATAACGGAATCGTAACATTGAAGCGGCATTTCATCTAGCGCGCAGTTCACTTCTGCTCATCAGTCGAGGCTCCATTTTTAAGCCACTCGATTTAAATCAACAACGAATTAACATCGGGGGATTCGCCGGATACTGTCACGAGCGACGTCCAATTCGTGTCTTACAGCTCGGAGGTGCGAACACGGATTTATGTTATGGTGCGAGCTAAATTGGACAGGTAACGGTGCACTCGTGCAAGACTCGGGATGCACTCGGTGTAATGTATAATTCCAGAGCGTTGACTAATGCTCGCGCGAGGGCTCGCCGGTCTGCTCCTCGAGAATGATGATGACCTCGAGGCGGCGAAACGAGAATAAGCCACTCCACTCCACTCCACTCCGGTCCAGTCCAGTCCAGTCCAGTCCAGTCCAGTCGACCGGGTTCACTCTCGGTGGAGTGGCCTGATATGCGCGTAACAACGTCTCTCACGGCGACGCGCATTCCGTCCACTCCTTGTCCTACGCCTTTCTCCGACTGGCTCGCACACTTTGTGGTCCACGGGGGAGGCTGTGACGCGATCGCAGACGACTCCTCGTCTACCTGACCTCGGCTCATCCCCCTTTCATCTATTTTACATTTTTCCACGAATGACGCTCAAAGAATGCTTTAAGCCAATCCATCAGCTTTATCGCTTCATCTTTGATTGACTTCCTTACTTCATCTTCCACCACTTCATCTTCGTTTTTGAGCGAGAAAAATACTTAATTACATAATAACAAGAATTTTCTGGGTGGAAAGACTTTTAGAAAATTGTATTGTGATACGATCTCTTGGTTTGTCATGTCATGCGCGCACTTTTCTTAAATAAATAATTATATGCACAATACATAAAAAAAAAATAAATAAATAAATAAAAAGAATTCGATAAATAGGTTCACAATAACCTGTTTTACTTTTAAAGAGTGTTTTACTTTTTTCCAATCCTTCGGAATCCCTGCGTTCCTATTGAAAATTGTCCTTCATTCTGGTATTAAAATAATCCTTTTTTCGGAATAATTCGTTTCAAAGGAATCAAACTAAAGCTTAAGCTCAAGGAATATTTAAAATGTGATTTTGGTATTTAATAAAATCTTTCTTACAGATTAAAATTTTGTCACTACCAACTTTAAAATTTAAAAAATGAATAAAAATGAGTTATGACCACAGATTTACGTTGAATAATTACAATGTGAGCGACATAAAACTGTAGAAAGTGATTAAAAAAT
Organism: Eupristina koningsbergeri; assembly: GCA_018907245.1. Classification (NCBI taxonomy): domain Eukaryota; kingdom Metazoa; phylum Arthropoda; class Insecta; order Hymenoptera; family Agaonidae; genus Eupristina; species Eupristina koningsbergeri. The sequence continues at coordinate 1,538,756 of JACCHV010000005.1, read as the reverse complement.
TTGATATTAAACAAGATGTTGATCTGCGAATATTTAAAAGGCGATAAAAGATAATGGAGCACGAATATAGTTCAAAATGAGAAAAAAATTAGGCAGGCATAAAAAAAGTTTCTCTGTAATAATGTGAAAAAAGGATTAAATACGAGGAAGTGCGCGAAATAAAGGCCAAAATGCCGATCGTTAAGGATGAAGAAAGCGAAGCAGTAATTTTAGAAATTTTTTGGCGTCCTCGTGTCAAATGACCGGGAAGGAGGGAGCATGGCATCCTCGAGCTTAGGCTCGACGCAGAAAAGGGCATTTAGACAGAATTTCCCACGGGATTCGAGCCAAAAGCGGGAGAAAGGTTTTCCCGGGAAACAGAGAGGTTGTCCGTGTGGTCTCGACCAAGCGGAATCAGAAGCAGAAGCAGCAGCTTCTTGAAATGTGCAGACCCATAGATTCGAGTGCGAAGAAGAGGAGGAAGAGAGGAGACCCAAATACGAGGCCTGCGGGTCTTTTGTGCGGAGAGGCCAGGAGAGAAAACCCGAGAGAGACGGAGGAGCGCGCCGAGAGCGAGAGGAAGAAAGAGATCTCGGCGCGCGGCTGGACCCACTTTTCCGCGTGGCCTACATTGATGACCACCACGCGAACACGAGTGTGGAACACTTGGAGTGCAACAGCAACAGCAACAGCAACAGCAGCAGCAACAGCAACAGGAACAGCAACAGCACGAGCGACGGCGACGGCGACGGCGACGGCGGATCAACGGTTTTACGAGCCCGATTGCAACTCACGCCTTCGATATCTCGGCCAGCAATCGCCCAGCATCACCGCAATCGTCACCCTCCTCTTCCTCTCGCTTATTCGTTAATCGGTCGCGCGAGCGTCAATCAGGTCTCGCGTTACGCCCGAAATCGCGACACTCGAGATTTCTCTCCGCGATTAGCGACGCTCGTGGCTCTGCTCGAGGAGCTACGAATCATTGGGACGACATTATCGCAAGGGCTACTTCGCTCGCTCGGGTGTCATGTGCGCGACACCTATTTCGAGATAAATATTTGCGGACGCTGCGCCACTGCGTATCAATACGAGGAGGAAGCTGCGACGCGCGCATACCCTCGCCCCTTGTCCGCTGCCCCCGGTATTTACGTCTAAATCGTTTGTTTAGACTGGACCTCTGCTCGCCCTGAGAACGTTCCTGACGTCGGGAAACGGGGAAAAGAGGAGGGGGGACACGACAGTATGCGACAAGCTGGGGACTCGGATGCCGAGAGGAGATGAAATTTCTCGCCGTTTTGCGCACACGCCACGCGACTTTTAAAGAGCGGACGCGCGACGATGAAGCGGAGGAGAGGACGCACGTGGTGAAGCTCCTCGTGGTGGGGCGGAATTTCGCTCGGCGCATTTGGAATACTTTTTCTCAGGACGACGAGAAAGGTCAAGCGCGCAGTGGCCCCCGGGTACACCTGGTGTATTGCATCTTGGGAATGCACGTCCAGCCATTTCGGCGAGGCAGCGCATCTGCGCGAAAAAAATCAGCTTCATAATTTTCTTTATTGAGACGATTGGATAGGAGATGTAGTTGGTCGTAATCTATTTGGGCGATGAGAAAGGAAAGCGATGATGCGCGGCTCATAAGTGTCGATGCATGGGAATTGGAATACAACACGCAAATTGAATATTTTATTATTATCGGCGAAGGAGGAATTTATTTTTACCAATTGTGTGTGATCTTGGGTTAGGAAAACGACTCTTTAATGATTTAAATATCCTCGATCGTGTTAAATGACTTTTTTTAATGCTTGGTATAATCGACGTTTTTCTTTTGGGCATAAAGAAAATTCTTTCGTATTCTTAGAAAGTGTGTGGAATATTTATAGATTCAAATTTATATTCACTTATTCTAGAAATCTAGCAGCTTAACTTGGTTATTGCTCTACGACAATAGTTGTTACGATACACAAAGAAAACTATTTAAATGGCAATACAAATTAGGCAGAGAAAACTTGTATTAAAATAGAAAAAACATGAATTTAATGAAATTATTTCTTTATCGATAATGCTTGCTACTTTATTGATTCCTATCACTTGGTTGGTCATTCTCAATTTCAAAGCACAATAATAAAAAAAAGAAAGAAAGAAAAGTCATACATGCACGAGCCGAGTAAAATTGTTGCGTTGGCCTATTTAAATCAAAGCTCGCAAAAACATAAAAAAGGAAGCAAAAAACAAAAAAAACAACAAAAAAAAAACTTAAAAGCCTGCCAATTTCTTCTCCATCGCACTAATAAACATCGTTCATCATGGAATTACCATTTTAATCGATACCTTAAAACGCAAACACGAAGGATAAAGAAAAGAGGAATAAAAAAAAATCGGAGCCACGGCAACAAAGTGAAATTTAAAATTCAAACCAAGAAACTTTATCATCGTCCCGAGCTTTATAAAATTTACGGCATATCCCATCGACTTCACGTTGTGCTGCCATCGTTGTTGCTCGCCTCGGTCTCGCAAGGTCGATTTTTGTGCAACGCGCATTAGTCACGAATGATTTCGCCGTGATTCACGAATCCCCACGCACGCGGAGGAGAGGCGCGCGGTCGAGGCGCCGCTCATCCTCCGGGCCCCCAGACTCCTGGTGCAAAAGGTGAGCACCTGTGCTCGTCCTCATCCCCCCGCCAACGGACCTTTTGGAGTTCCCCGTCCTTCGGGAATCTAAGCTCGACCTTCGGCAGTTGCCTTCCCTCCCATTGTCGCCGACCGGCTGTCGCGCAAAGTTGCGCGCGCCACATGTGCAGATGCCAGTAATTTAATCGGGGCGATATAAATTTATATCAGGGTGCCACCAGGAACAAAAGGATTTTCACCTTAAAAATTCAGAGAGCAGATTTGGGGCCGTAATAAAAATATACTGGCAGACCACTAGCCCGATTTTCGATAAATCATTCGCTTTGTACTTTTATGGGCTCGGCTCTCCCCGATCCTATAGTCTGCATTCGCGTTTTATTTTTAGAAAGAAAACGTGGTTAATTTGGATGGATCGAATTATACAATGAGAAATCGTAAGAAGATTGTATTTCTTGAAGAGAAAGGTGCAATTTTTATTCGGCTTTACTGCCTCCACGCCGGGAGAAAAAATTAATTTTGCGAAAAAATATTATTAAATGAATGCAACTAAATCAAGGCCTCTCATGGTTTCGATGCCCCAAAATGGTGTCCTTATAAAAATGAAACCTAATGAATCAATTTGTCGATTATTCGGGAATCATAAGCCTCGTTAAAATAGAGTCTGTGGATACGAATAAGAAATTTGAAGAATTTCGAAAGCCCCTTTCTAGAAAAGTTTCGTCGGCACAGACTGTCTTTATTTTCTTGTATTCTTGTATAAAAAAAAAAAGAAAAAAAAAGAAAGAAAAAAAAAACGGAGAACAATGACGCGTCCAGAGTGCACGACCCCTATCTCGCCTCGCACTCCAGAGGTCACGCAATTAACAAAGTCTCGATAAAGTGCATCCGCTTTGTACGCAATTTATTTCTAGGTGTAATCCATTCTCGCAGGTCAAAGCCGTCTGCTCGTTCGGTAGACGAGCAGTCTTTTCGGTTCGGTCAATTACAAAAGAAAATACAATGAATAAGAAAGGCCAAAATAAGGGAAGTCAAAGGGCTCGGAGAGAAAAAATGGCTGGCCAACGAGCGATTTTACACAAGAAACAAAGGGAAAGGCACGCTTTCCAAAAATTTTCAACCAAAAAACAGTGTCGTTTATGGATTGGCTGTAAAAAAAAGTTTTCAATCAATAGGAGCGAGTGATCTTTTGTGCTTGTCCGAGATGTGCGATGAAAATGCGGTCTTTGGCGAGTGGAATAAAAGAAAATGGAAAAGATTTTGTTAAATTAATTTAAACGTCGGTTCGTCAAAAAATTCGACCCGATAAACATCAATGGGGTCGCATTGATTCATTTTGATCCAATTTTATTCTTCTAATGAATTAATATCGGAAAATCAAGGAAGGCTATCGCACAATCAATAATAATAATGGTTTCCATCATGTGTCAACGTGTAATACAATCTACTGTCTAGTTTCAAAGAAGTCACTATCTGCGTTATACATTTTAAATAATAAAATATTACTCCTGATATTTCGTCAATTATTTTGTAGAAAACAAGTACAATCAGCGGACTGAATCCGATGTGAAAATAAAGTGAAAAGGAAACACGAAATAGACGGTAGAACGCTGAAATGCAAATGCGAAAGAGCGGTTTGAAATTCCCTCAATTCCACTTAAAAATCCCAAGAAAGCATGGGCCGACATTAAAAAAAGCGACACATAGTTATGAAAAAAGGGATGGGTCAGTGATCGCGAGCGGAATTCGAAAACGGTAATAGAGATATGTCGAAGAAGTTGTTGGAATCGGCGCAGGATAACGGAGCGCAGTGCCAGGGAATAAAGATAAGGAGCAAGTGGTGGTGTGCGCCATATTTTTTTTTGTCGAGCAGATATGACATCCGGTCGTGCTCGCTATCTGTATTGCGAGCGACGGAATGCATCAGCTGGCTCTTCTCATCGTTAATTACCGAGACCCCAGCCGACTCGCACGAAGCATCGGCGCGATTATGATTTATCGATAAGGGGAGGTGGGGAAGCCGGCGAGTGTCCCCGATAACGCCCACGATAAAATGGTGATAAAAGGCGTGCTCCGCAATCAATATCGCGCGCAATGCCGCCGATGTTGCATTTCGAAGGGACAACTGGTTTCGCGCTCGCTTTTCGATTAACCGTCCCGACAGGTATATTTTTGCCGGGGATCGAAATAAGAGCGACCGCGTGCCGCAAATGAGTTCTTTCTCGCCACCCCGAGGATTCCTGGCTCCACCTGGCCAAAAAATCGATCGCCGAGGAAAGGGAGGTCAGGAGCGGCCGAGTCGGCGAGTCTCGCCCACGGAAAGTATGGGACCGAGGACCTAAAGACCTGAATAGTCGCCGTCGCCGCGATATACTGCGACAAGAGCGACGTGTCTCGGAGATGCCGAGGCAGACGCGGGCCAGAGTAACGGTTCACCGGTTGCGGAGGCTGCGGCTCTCTCGAGAGCATGATCGAGAGGAGGTGGAGGGTAGGGGAGGGGGAGAAACGTTTGGCCGCGTATCTCACGCTCTCGACCGCCACGAGTGTGTGGCTTTGCGTGTAATCGGCTCTTGCGCCCCGGATAAAGGAGGATCAGCGTGTTCGCAGGATACTTTATTAGGAGTGAATTTCAATTTGCGAGGCTTACTCCTGCGACAACGGCTTTTTAAACAGATGCCGCTTCTTTTTAAATGCCACTTGCCTCCTTTTCCCGGGTCCTCCTCAACCTTTGGCTTCGTGTTCTTGTTCTCGAGCGCCGCGGGGAGGAGGACAGACACTACCTGGATAACTTTTTTTTCTTTTTATTTTCTTTTTTTTAAATCACGGGAATGAGGCCCAAGGACTTGGGTCGCTTTTAAAATACGAAATGACTCTAGCGACATCGATACCGGGAAGATAATAAAGTAATTGCCGTCTCGCGTGGGATTCGCGAATTGGGAAAGTCGGTGTAAGGCGCTTGTAAAATATCCATAATTCAATCAAGGAGAACTCTGGCGTATCGATGAATCGCGCGTTCGAATGTCCGCGAAAATTATTTCTGAAACAGGATGCTTGTAAACGACGGCACCGACGCACTACGTCGCAATTTGAGGGAGGGGGTGGGGCAGGCAGCATTTCCCATTCCCCCAAATATCTCCATTCATAGGGAGGGGCAAAAAGTCGAAAAAAGCGACTTTATTAGCGAGGCGAGAGTTATTTGAGTGGTCGAAGTGAGAAATTTATAATGCATAAAGTACTATTATTATACAGCCACGAAAATAATTCCGAGCACAGGATTCCTGCGCTACCGAGTCTAACCGCCGCGCCTTAACCTCGCGCAATTTTCGCGAGAGAGGTTACTCGGCTCGGTGCCAAGATATGTGAGACACTCTTCCAGAAGGGAGAGCGGATGCTTCAAAAGCAAGTGAAAAGGAACAAGACGAAGGTATCCCTTAGCACTTATCAATGAACCGTCCGGAATAGCGGGCGTGACTAATTCTCCGAGTTTTTATCGCGCGGCCCGCGTCTAAAATAGCGCGCAATGAGAGGATCGCGAAGCGGCTCTTTCAAGTCCATCTCGCCCTTCTCCTCCTCCTCCTCCTCCTCCTCCTCCTCCTCGTCTCAGGTGCGAATGGTGCGCGCCTCGATAATGGGATTAACGTACGGCCGGTCTTTTGTGCGCGCGGATGCTGCTGCTGGACCAACACCTGCGCTCGCCGACCGCGCCAACAAAAGGAATTAACGAGAATCGAATATAACTAATGTGTATCGGGGAACAGGAACTCGGATAGAAATACGTCAATTAGTGTTTATTTATGGAGGTGGAGTATTTTAAGGAAAATTAATTGGACAGTGTTAAAATCCTAGCGATCTAAACAAACTGACCTACAGTCCGTTGGCTTTAAATTTACCGCACTAGTCGTCGTCCCCCACCCCGCCCCGCTAATAACAAATCGCATCGTTTTTTAAACACTCGCGAGGATTTGCTCATTGGCATTGGGCGTGTTTTTTCTTTCCTTCCTTTTTCATTATTGCGTGCGCGATTAAAACGAATGGAAATTCGAGGAAATATCCAGTTGGCTGGACGCATTCGAACTTTGTCAAAAGCATTTCCTTTTCCACTCCATCAAGAAAAGAAAAATAAATTGCTCGGAATCGATCTCTTCGAGCCATAATCTTCGATCGGTTCGCTCGCGCGACTTCGCCTATCTAAAAATAAGTTTTAATTTTAAGGAATTTCTCTCGCGCTTTCAGGAAATCCGTTTTTAGCGAGAACCGAGGATAAGTGTTTTATTGCTCGAGCAGAAGCACTCCAATCAAATTGTCACACACACACACACACACGCCACTTTTTCCATTTGTTTATATAACTCGTCGCGGGGTTCGTCATTCCCCGCGAGCGTCTAACGGCGGTGCTTCGCCTATGAAATCGAGTTACTACGCGTAAAATTCAATTTATTATTACGATGGCGTTATTACCTGCTCGGCACAATACATTATCTAATGCGAAACGACGCGTAAATCGTGTATTACGCGTGTATCAGCGGCCAAGGACCGGCCGGTGCTTTAAGGATAACGATTTTTTGAATCAGCGAATCATCGCTCGGCGCACGCACTCGTCCTCCTCTCCCGCTCCCCCTTCTCGCTCTCTCTCTCTCTCTCTCTCTCTCTCTCTCGCTCATTCTCTTACTTTCGAGGCCGGAAAGTAAAAAAGGAGGAGCGGAGGAAAAAAGGTCGGGCAGTTGGCTGAAACTCAGGTAGAAAGAGTCTGCTTTCAAAGTGTAGCGCTCGGTCTCGCCCCCGTGAGGAGAGCCGTTGGCAGCCGCGCTAACGCTTTTCGAACGCAAAATTCCTCGAAGCTTACTCAGCGGGGACAGGTTAGTCGCTGTCGTAGAATTCCGTCTCCGAGAGTGCAAGGAACGCGATCCAGCGAAAATAGACCGCGTGCTCCCGCCCAGGATATGTATTTATAATATGCGCGGCGTCGCGGCACTTAATATCATTGCCTCCCCGAGTAGTGACGGTTGAGCGCCCGTGCTAGGATCGATTTCACGGGTCTAAGATTCGATCATCATCCTCGTAATCATCATCATCATCATCATCATCATCATCATCATCATCATCATCGCAATCATCATCAGCCTCGTAGTCGTAGTCGTAGTCGACGATCATGATTTACCCGTTAAGCCGTTGACCTCCCATTGTCGTTCGTGATTGCGAATTCACGGGAATCCGATGCTTCAAACCCTCGATCCTCGTCATCAGCTGATCTTGCATTGGCAGGCCTGCGATGTTATTATATTCAGCAATGTCTTTATTTCATGGTTAAAACAATGATGAAGATGTGAGTCTGTCGGGCCCAATTGACGGTACTAATATATTCAAAGGAGTCTCGGAGCGTTTCACTTTTATTCCTTTATAGTTGGACATTTTTTTCAAAACTGAAACCATGTTTCATCCAAACTGACACTTTAACATCGTCTCTATTTAAGTCCCAACATTCTACGGTAGTAATGCGTTTGACATTGGACAATTTTTATACTCCTAGCTCATGCTATTGGTATTTTCTCTCTCTTTTTTCGTGTTTTTATTAAATTTCGTTCGCGTGAATAACTCAAACATTAAAGCGTTTACGTAGACGAGGTACAACTATTTGACTCGACTAAACAGTCACCATAAATTAAATATAGCTGTTTAACTTACGTGTCCAGTAATATTGAAAAACTTGATTGTTTGTATAACTCACCTGTAACACAAAGAAAAACGGACAATTAGATACGTATTCAAATACAAAGTAAATAAGAAAATTATAAACATTAGTTATTCATCTATCAATCCAAGTCATTTTCAATTCTTGACAATGAACACCAACTTCAAACTTTCGGTTGTGAATAAAAATTTTTAATGTTTTTCAATTCAAATTTGTCAAAGAAAATTAAAAAATTTTGTATGATAATCATTAATCTACTTGCACTCGAGTTAAAAATGTCATGTTATTATAAATTAAAAAAATACAGATGTCAGTAACATTGAGATTGCAGTGCTATCAGAATAACAGTTCAAAGCTATTAATTCTCTTCAATTCGAAAATCATATTTAAATTATCAAGTCTTGCACTTAATTTAAATAACGTGTGTGCGACATGAAATAATAAGAGTTAAATATCGGTATCCTTTATCACCTAAATGAGAAATGAGTAATGGGCCAAAAACGGTATAGAAGAAAAGTACCGGAAGAGTCATTCATCAGCAAAGTAGTTTGAACCAAAACGTAACAATTGTTTTTATGTGGGATGCACTCTTAAAGAAAGGGACCACGGGCTGTCGCTCAGCAAGAAATAACAAGAGCAACAGAGTAATGCTTTAAAAAATAAAACAAAAAAAAAAATAGAAAAAAAGAAAAAAGTATCTGGAATTTTCCTTATTTTGCATTTGCATTAATTAGACAGAGTGACAAAGATAAGGAAAATCGTTGGCTCGACTACTCGCCTTTTACGAGTGAATTTGAAAAAAGTAATTTTCCCCTGGGGAACTCGAGCTGATGCTTAACTGTTGTTTGTCAGACGCGAGAAAAGGAAACTTGGCCGAAGCTCGAGGCGACTGGCAAAATTTGGCACAATTCGGAGGTAATGAAAGTACCCATCGCCTCGACTCGCCGAACAATAACATGCAGCACCTCTGGTTCAACTCCCAGCGAGTTGTTGTTGTTGTTGTTGTTGTTGTTGTTGTTGTTGTTGTCGGTGATGGTGTTGTTGTTGTGTTGATACATTAGAATACAAGAGCGGGTGAGCGACAACGGCGGTATGCGAAATTTCTAGAAAGTGCTCTGGCACAATTTTCATGATTTATTTCGCAAAGCAGTGCCCCCACCCCCTCGAGCCCAAGAACACGCATATAACGAGACTTACATAAGATAATTAAGATACGATAAATGCCCGAGGTTTTAATTAATTTTTACCTTGCCTCCTTCGCCATGGTATGACATTTTGAGAAACGAGCGAGACATCGTTCGCGGTACTCCAGATAAGCGTTATCATTAGAATTTCGTTTCTCCTTTTTCCTGTGCTTGCCGAGATTCCCCATCCTCTATCATCCAATACAATTCCGCGTATTCGGTATCTTAAAATACCGCTGATTACTCATCAAATCTCGCGCGCGGATTCAAATGTCAGAAGAGAGGACTCTTAACGATTCACGAAACGAGAAAACTACCGGGAACCATTGAGACTGGAGATCCTAATCCGAATAATCAGACACTCGTTTGCGCCCGAGCGAAAATTAAGGTTTCCTCCTAGATGATAATCAGGAGGCAGCTAATTGTGAATTCCGCGAAGCGGCCTAATGTAAGAGCTCCGTAACAAAATTACGCAAAAAGGCGAGAACCGGGATGACCGTGTCACTGGTGAGCCGGCCTCATTTGTATATCGAGAGGTGAAAAAAGCGCGATTCGGGCGTCTGACGTAATGGTAAGGTCGGGGCCCCCGGGGATGGTCTCGGGTGGTCTCGGGCTCCTTCCTTCCTTCTTCCCCGACGTCCTCCAACCGGGAGATATTAGTCATCTATAAAACACGGCTCTGGTGTGAAACGCTCGCGCACGCATTTGCGGTACGTGACTAACGCCCGAGGAATTCCTGAGTGTGAGGCAAAGGCCGTTGGGACCCTCTCCTCTCATTCACTCGCGCGTTACTCTTGAAAATACCAACGGACTTTTCTGCCTGCGAAGCAACTCGTGTAAAGTGCAGACGAGCCTCGCCACCTCCTCCTCCTCCCCTCCTCCTCCTCCTCCTCCTCCTCCTCATCCTCATCCTCCTCCTCTTCGGGGCATACATGTGCACCTCTTATCGGAGTCACGATTTACGAGGGTGTCGGGTGTGTGAGGAGTGAGCGCGGAAGAAAATTTATCGGTAAAAGTTTCCTTCTCGCGTCGGAGATTTAGTTGTGCATTCGGAAAGACATTTTTCCTCTTCCCTTTTCCATTCTGCATCATTGCGCTTTTCCGTAGCGTGAATATTCAAATTGCCGAGCGATAAATGCCCTCTCGATATTATCGTTTTATTCCTGGTGGAAGGATGTATGTGTACAACCACGAAATGGGAATAATTATTCCAATCTACATATTGCGATTTTGAAACAACTCGTTTTCATTTTTGAGATAATGATGATGAAAATAATTGAACGGGATTACGTTACTCCTATAAAATCATTTGTATTTCAAACGGGTTTTTCGTAAATTGGTAATTGGGAAAATACAAAAAATAGTTCAGAAATTAAATCTAACGCAGATTTAACAGATGTGAAAAAATGTGTAAACTGCTTTATAATTACAGGCTGCACAACGCTTTAATTATACATTTATTCATTAATGAAAAAGGAAGTAAAGTAAATTAAAGTTACAAGTTGTTTGTTGGTTTAAAAATAATGTAAAAGCAATCAAATTAAAATTTAGCACATCGTACAATGTTATCTGGAGCTAACAAGAGCTCGATTTAATTAAGTTAACAACAAATGAAAACCCAGCTTATTAATGTGCAAGTCTGTGCCCATACAACTTTTAACAACAATTACTTCTCGGTGTACAAAAGAAATTCACTTATTTTCTTTCTATTTTCTTTCCGCCGATTTCTAAAGTGTTCCCGTGATCACTTTCTCGATGCTCCACAGGAATCAGATGGGAACTACCACATATTTATGCCGACGCATTAGGACAAAATTACAAAACAGCGAGTAAAAGTTCCTCAAAATGGAGTTTTAACTTCTTTACTCCACATTACGTGCGTTAAAGATATTTTATTACAGTTTTAAAGGTATCAATGTTTAACAATTTATGAATGACGACGCCATTTACTCAAATATATATTCTTAATAAAAATATTGCGAGCTTGTTGGAAAAGCTGTAAATAATATTCTTAAAATCTTAACTGATAAGATTTAGAATTAGTCACTGAGAACATAATTCCTACATAGTTTAATAAAAAACGAATAAGACCAGCAATAATTTTTATTGCTATTGATAATTATATCATTACAACCAATCAAGTGAGGTAAAAATTTAACAATTGTTAAATTTCAATGGCCTTATCTTAAAATATAAAATTTTCTTTTATTTCGTACATTAATTATGTAGAAAAAAATATATGAGAGAGAAAAAAATCCTTATTACTATTTACAAAAGTTGTGTGATCAATTTTTGTCTACGTAATTTATATATATTTTCTAATACATAACAGTTTGAAGAAAAAATGACAACACCTTATTTTAGAACCTTTCGATTATATATACCACTCACTAATATCATTTTAACTGGATTCCAATTTTCGATAAAGAAACACTTTCTGGTACGAATTTTAACTTTACAGTAAATTTAAATGAAAAATCAGTAATGTGTATATCTACAATAAAATATCAGACATTGTTGAATTTTAAAAAATAAAAAAAAAGTGTTGATAAATTATTACATGCATAATCTCAAAAACCAAACATTACATGCATAATCTTAAAACAAACATTGCAGCATGTAAATGAATGAGCGTATTTTGTGAAAAACACAATATTTCTGTATAAAACTAATAGAAATCGATACTTTGTATATTGAAAATTTTCAAGTATATATTTACTGCGAGTTGTAAGAGTTTTATATAAGAGTTGAAAATCTCGAGTAAAAGGAAACGAGTCGCGATTAGGTAGTTTGTTAATTGAGATGAAACGCGTGTACGCGCTTATGTCGTCTGGGGGAGGGGGGGGTTGGAAAGGAAGACGAGAGAGCGAAATAGAGAGAGAGAGAGAGAGAGAGAGAGAGAGAGAGAGAGAGAGAGAAAAAGGACAGATAGAGCCAAGGCCTTATCCGACACGTTGGAACTTGAGTTTCTTCCTCGGCAATTGTCAGGCTGACGCTTTTTTATTTTCGGGAAATCTATAGGTTCCCCGAAACAAACGGATTAATCGTTCATGGGAATCGATGGGGCCCGAGCGTCATTACCGGAGGAGCGCTCGTTACGCCGTTACGACGTGTAGGTACGTACATATCGTTGGTTGTTGGTCGGTTGTTGGTCGGTTGTTGGTAGGTTGTTGGTCGGTCGCTCGGCGCTCGTTATTACGACGAGCCGTAATTGCAGCTTAGAAAATAGCTTCTTTACGTGAGTGCGCGCGCGACGCATTCTTTTATTCCCCGCTGCGCCTAATAATTGTTCGCCGAGGATATCGTGTACGAAATCGGTACACGACTTTCCTCTTCTCATCCTGCGCCATCGGCGACCGATCGCTCCAACCTTTTATTAATATGCGAACGAACCACGAGCGTGTTTTCCTTTTTCCTGCCCCTCGTCTGCCTCGAGTGTATAACAGTACAATTTAATTGCGTACTTAGTAAGCGCCGTAAAGCCGAGTACACGTGCAAGTTCGCGCCCAAGTTACGAATGGCAAATAAGCCGTTTTAGCATCAAAAAACTGCTCGCAAGCCATCTCCTCGTTGCGGCAACAATCACGAATTAAGTATTAATGAGGACGAGCGGACGCCCGACTTCCGGTCCCGCACCACCTTCCAAAACAATGACTACGCAAGGAGGTTATTCAAATATAATTTAAATTGCGATCCGCGGGCAGCAGCCGCGACAAAGAGCCAACGGTCCACACGCGGAAGCTCCGCGGCCGAGGCTTCAAGAGGCCGCACAAAAGGAGATAACAAAAAAAATCGACTCCGGGGTATCGCATTGAATGGAGGCGAATGAGATCCGGGCGCCGCTAGACACGAGCACAAAGGGGAGTCACGTGCATCCCGGCAGCCAAGGCCTTTTGCAGTCACCTCCACAATCGGGGATGTCACTGTGATCGCGCCCCAGGGGGTGGACGGGGGATTAATCGAGAAAGCCGAGGGCCGATTTCGGGAGATTGTGCAAACGCCCCTTTTTATTCGTGCCAGCCGGTGACGCACGCGACCGGCCCTTGCGAAACAACGGATGGACCTGCGGTTTTCGCCGACTCCCTTCTTACTCTCTCCTCTCTCTCTCCCTCTCTCTCTCTCGAGGGAAATCGAGACGCAGCGGAGGCGCCTGAATTTGCATGTGCGTGTGCGCGGCGGCGCCACTGCTTGGGAAACTCGGCGTGAATCGACAATGCCGCGCCGGATTTCCACGCTTTTTCCATCCTCGGGCTCGTTTCGGTGCACCGGCCGTCGTAAAAATTTTAACGAACCCGAGAGGAAGGTGTAAAGCGGGCGACAACGCGATGATTTCACGATGTGTATGCAATATCGTGGAGTCACGCAGCGAAATCAACGCCTCCTCGTCGTGTCGTCCCTTCTCGGGATCCTTGACGATCTCCTTTCTTTATTTTTGCGGAGAGCCCACCGAGTGACAAAACCCACGGGAATTCCGGGAGGAAAAAACGAGTCATCTTTGAAGCCGCCGATCGGTATTACCGGCGACTCTTCCTGGAAGCCCCCAGCTAAAAAATAGAGTGTAATGCGCTCCTGTGAGCATAGGCGTAACGGCCCTTGAACAAGAGGAGAAAATAAGTCCCCACTCGACTCTTCCTCCCTCTCTCTCTCGAGCGCACGCGTTCAAAATGCAGGAGGAGGAGGAGGAGTAGAGTTGCGAGAGAGCTTGCACTCTCCTCTCACCTTGACACGTCTTATTGTCTAGTTTGCTCACAAAATCACAATGATAATAATTACAATGCACACGCACGCGAGTGCCGTGGACCCGCCTCATCGGACACACAACACCCTCTCTGGCCCTCCTCATCGGTGTGCGCACGTGTGCGAGTGCTCAGAAGCCGCAGAGGCGCTGCATCGGCGCCACGTCTGCGGCTTTCCTTCTCTCTCTCTCTCTCTCTCTCTCTCTCTCTCTGTGTCCCTCCCACCCTCTTTCTCTTGCCTCCCCCGGCAATATCAGCGAATCGTGTTTTTCCTTTAGGATTTCACTTTGACTATCGGGCCTTATCGTCGAGAATAATTATTGCTCGCGTTTTCGCTTTTGTTCGCAGCGACGTCAATCTCGTCACTTTTGGTAAGGCGAACTTTTTTTTAATAAATGACGCTTTATCGCTCGGAGGTTATTACGTAAACGCGTCTTTAACGTCGAGGAAACAGCCTTTCCTCGCACCTATGCCTCCTCCTTGCCTACAGGTTTTGCGCCCAAGTTCTGCAGGTTTACAGTGGAGAAAGGGGGATGGGTAGGGAGGAAGGGAGGGAGGGAGGGAGAGAGAGAAAGAAAGAAAGAAAGAAAGAGGTTGTTCGTCGATCGGCAGAAGAACGAAGGACGAAGGAAAAAATGAGAGAGAGAGAGCAGCTGTCGTAATACGAGTATCGCGACTCTCGCTGCAATACCAACGATTGGAAGAGAAAAAGAGAGAGAAAAAAGGCCGAAACCCGGGGGAAGGCAGGAACTGCCTAGAGGAGCGACGACTATGGCAACGGGCGTGAATGCAGAACAACACAAGGAGCGATTTCGATGTACCGAAAACGACGGAGCGAGTCTGCTGCCTCTTTCCTCCTTTTTTCCCTCCTCCTTCCTTTCCTTGCATCTGTCTTCTTCCTCCTCGACTTTCTACGCCCGACGTGCAACTTATACGTGGATCGGCCTTCGCACGGCATTAACGGGTCCCTCCGACTGGACTTGGACTCGGACTCGGACTCGCTTCCCTCGTGCGAGTTTTTCTTGAGATCGACCGGAACGTTTGGAGAGGGAAAGAGAGACGGAGACGTGGAACTTACGTGGGCGAAGAAAGTGGAGGAGACGTGAGCAAGATCGTGGATTACTTTTGCGAGGACGCATGACTATTGCGAGATCGGTGTTTTTGTGATGAAAAAGGAAAATCACGGTGCTTTTCTTTCTTTCTTTCTTTCTTTCTTTCTTTCTTTCTTAAAATCCAGAGCTGAGATGCTTTTCGTGAAGGATTTCGGGAGGTACTTTCGATTTGCAAATCCGCTCTATTAAGAGCATGCAAAGTCCTGATCGATTATTACCACGATGCAACATTGTAAATTTCGTTGAAACTGTAATTTGTTAATGTTGTTCGGAAAAAAATGGCTTGTCAAACGATCTCATTAATATTGTACGTAACTCGGTATCTCGATCACCAAATGTGAGCTTACGCAACCCGGATTGTAATGAAATTCGTTCGAGTGATCCAGATACAAACTTGAACGGAATCGCCAGAAATTCGTTACAGTTAACGTACACACGCAGAAGGTAATTCGCTCAACGATATAATTTATTTTAGTCATTGCAAATTAATCACTCTAATTTGATACGTGCCATTAGTAATGTATGTCGAGCTGATTCGTAAGAATTTTTAAATAGTTGCAATTACCTTTTGTTTATTTGACTTATTACTCGTGTCTAACCGCATAACTATGCTGGGAACTTTGTTTAACTAGATTCATTGTATCGCCTAGAATCCATTTTTAAAATTAATGGAACTACAACTTACTTTAAACAGGTAAAGTTAATCTAGCGTTCGTAAAACTGACATTGGAATTGTATAATTCAAGGCGATGCATAATTCTGGCTCATTGCGTGAATGCCTCGATAATACGGGCGTACAAAATTTGGACCAAACTTTCAATTGACGCGAGCAAAAGTGAAATTGAACGCTCCGGGAGATATACCGGTCGAAATAAAAAAATCGCCCGGGGGTGAAAGTACGATTAACCTCCGCATCCGCGTTAATTGACCCGAGTTTATGGTCGATCATCGATTGAAAAATGGACAAAGACAATCCGGAAGAAGAACATTGGCAAAGGCCGCCGCCCGAGGAAGTCGGAGATGGGCTCGGCGATAAGTAATTAATTGGTCAAAGGCCGGGCGCGCAATTGGGACGCCCGCATCACCCTCAACATTATCATCGATGTTATTATTTTTATTATTAAAGTTGTCATTATTATTGTTATTATTCTTGCCGTTGTTGTAATTATTGTTATCATTGTTGTTATCATAATGACAGATGTGGGTAGGAAGGGTGGGAGGGGGGAGGAGGAGGAGGCTGGATGGAGCCAGTGGCCGGCAATGACTCGCGGCGCTCGGGACGATGCCCCCACTAGGAGTTTTTGCACTTGATGGACGGACGCCAGAGAAGCGGGGCCGATGGATCATCTCTTCTCGCGCTCTTTCTCTCTCTCTCTCCCTCTCTCTTGCACACATTGTAGCGGGTTTAATTGCTTATCAAATGTCTTTGAGGCGTCGTGGCGAGCGATCAATAAACCGCCGAGAGGAGGACGTGAGTGCCCGGTCAGAGTGTGTGTTTGCATACGCTCCGCTCGGCTCGAATAATATTTATTTAGTGCTCATAAATTATTCCGATACGAATATATCCGGTTTTGAGCGCGGAATGAAAATTCACAATGAAACGGAGCCGTGCAGGTAAAAACGTTGAGAGGCCCTCGATCACCTGTGTGTACGACCATGTGCGTGCGCGAGTGCGTGCGCGTGCCTCTGTGTGCGCGCGTGTGAGTGTGTGCTATACCACGTAGATCGCATTAGTTAGATACTGCGCTCGGTTGATAAATTACTTCGATAATTTTGCATACGCCATCTGCACGCCAATTAAAACCTTTTGTTCGGCTCTCTCGCGAAACTCCGCTCTGTCTGTCTGTCTCTCTCTCTCTCTCTCTCTCTCTCTTTCTCTTTGAGAGAGCGAGTGCATTAGACAACGGGTTGCGATTTGCTCAACGACGGGCGTCATCGGTGTCGTCTAGCTTCGCTCCTCGTAGTTTACTCGTTTTATTGAAAAAGACCGACGTCGCAATCACGGAATATATAACGAACGGCGCAGCCTCGGCGCAATTGAATCCGCCGATCATTTAAACTCCGATTTTTCGTTCGCACTCAACGTTTGTTTGCACAATTCACAAAACGCTTGGCATTGAAAATTTCCATTCCTCGCAACGGTCGCCCGCGCGTAAGTGCCCGTCCTGAGTCCCGTAGCCGTTGCTTTTCAAACCGGAAACAAAAAGGGGGAGAATGAGAGACGGAGGGATAGAAGAGGGACACACATAAATTAAGCGAACACAGAGTCGGAGGTGAGTGTGTACGTGAGTGCGACTAGACAGATGCGTTGAATTGCTGATAGAAGTGGTATGACTGGTGACGTCACTGGTGCCATTGAAAGAAATGGCGCCGTTCGCACCGACGCCTCTCCTTTTCTCTCTCTCTCTCTCTCTCTCTCCCTCTCTCCCTCTTTCTCTTTTCTCTCTATTAGAGGATCCTCCTCGCTGTGTGCATGACTAAGCGCCAAGCGAATTCCACGTTCGCAAAGCTCTCGCGCTTTGCGATATCGCGAGTGCCAAGCGCCAATACGTCGTCGTCGTCGTCGTCGCCGTCGGTTTCACTGACTCTGTCGCAATCGGGTCATCCTCGTCGGCTGCCCGAGCCGCTGACCATCCTACATATGGTCATGGCGCAGGCACGCGACACACCAAAGAAACCGAGTACCTTTGTACCCATCGCTCCCATCTTTTTTTACTCCGGCTCTCCTACTCGTTCATTTTTCATTTAACGCTTCCTCCTCTTTTTCCTCTCGAGGGATCGGCAGCGAGCCAGGAATTCGTTTCTCGCGGCGACATTGGTAAGGTCGGTCTTTAGTCTCTTCATGGGAAGCCGGTGATTGGAAATCTCCTGCTGAAGTGCGCTCGGGGAATTATTCACGCTTGCGCACTCGCTCCTGGGTTACAGTTAATCACTGTGCTTTTATAATTCGAGCGGAATCCTAGCGAGGAGACCTGGAGACCAACAACGGCCACTCGTCCGAAGAAATTAACATCTGATGCCCGATCGAGGTCACGGGAATTCTTTGTTTTGTCTGAGATAATGGCGAGAGCTGCTCAGCCTCGCCGGACGTTACAACAATTCACACGGAAGGTATCCGTGCTTAATTTTCATCGCCTCAACGGAACTTATCTTCAAAAGCCAGGCGCACTTTTTCTCCTTTTTCTTTTTTTCTTTTTTTTTTTTTTTTAACTTCGCCGGCCCATAAATGGCTTGTGTAATCTCGAATGAATTACAAAATTAACCAACAATATTACAAAATGCGCTTCGAATCGTGATCCGATGTTCTCTCGGGCTCTCGCTTCCCGTCTACGAGTACGATTAATCGGGTCGAGCGATTTTCGATCGGTTGCGTCGATGTCCTACGATGATAATTGGACCGTATCCGCGAAATTCCAAAAGAAAAAGCGGCCCGAATCTCACTCGCGCCAGATTTCGAGGTGACAACGAGAGAGGCGCTTCCGCCATCGAGGCATCGATTGCTCTCGAGACAGACGTCGTGATTGTCGTCGGCGTCGGCGTCGGCGTCGGCGTCGGCGTCGACGTCGGTGTCGGTCTCGGTGTCGGCGCCCAGTTCGCGTGGGACGACTTCGTGGCCTGAATCCGCGTCTGGAGAGGCGCCAAGGTAGGTTAATTAGCTTGTCGATGAGCTTGTTGGTGGGCCAGGCTTCTCTTCATGAGATGCGAGTGGAACGCCACTGCCTTCTTCCTGATTAGGCATCTCCGCCCGACCTTGAGTGCGAGACGGTGATGATCGACACACGGATGCTGCTACTGCTCCTGATGCTGATGCTGCGGCTGCTGTGACGACCAAGAGATGCCGGAGTCTGTATCGCGTCTGCATCGGGCGGAGAGACGCGGATAAAAAAATCTCGCCGCGTATAACATTGAGATTAATAGTTACGAGCGAAAAGATGAATGAAGTTATTAATGTTGGATACATTGTGAGGGGCAGCAGCGGTATTTATTACCGAGTGTATTTCGTATGAGATGCGCTTTAATTAATAGCGCTCTGTGTTCTGAGTTGTATAAATAAATATAAATACGATGTCTTATCTAATAGCCCTCGTCAGTCACTAAGAGCCTCTAAAAATATGTGCGCCAAGTTGCACTTGCCATTCTGCTGTTGTTTGTATAAAACCGTCTGTGAATTTACATGTTAGTTTGGAAACCGAGATTCCTTAAACGACTTAATCATTTCCTATTAACCTTTTTCGAGTTCATTAGTTCACATTGAGAACAAATTAGCTTCAATTTTCTTCCATTTCGTGTCATTTGTAATGCTGATTATCTTTAACATTGCACGACTGCTGAATAGCGAAAAGCAACTTTTAAAGAATTGAGTGTTTAAATGGTAATTTAAAAATAAAAATTTGTGTAACATTATTTCGAAATGATTGATCTTGGTAATAAATTTGTTTTTTAACATTGATTCCTTAAATAAATTATTGATTTTTATACAATTTTTTTTTTTTTTTTTTTTTTTTTTTTTTATAAGCTCCGTTGAGACTTATACAATGATATAATTTATTGCAGCAGTTAAATCGTAAACAACAAGAATTCATAACAAAACTCGTATAAAAAAAATTATATCACTCAAGTCTAAAGATTAAATTATTAATATAGATGACATCTTTCTAGATTATTTATCAATTATTTTCATAAATATCATTTAATTAAAAACAAATCTCAATATATTTTCACAATAAAGATTAATCTAAAACACATGACAATTCCAATTTGTTTTTAATAAATCTAAAGTTCTTATTGTTGTGTGACAATGAGCAATTCGTTTCTTTCAATCATATTACTCTTTGATAAATTTTTTTGTTTGTTTGTATGAATTTAAATTAGTATATACGAAGATATTAAAGAGAATTATGTAATCGAAAAATGGAAAAAATAATTCATTGTCTAGAAGAGAATTTTTTTAAATATTTATTGCTTCCGTTCTGATGATGGAACTTTATAGTTTATTTAATATTTTTAATTAAATTGACTGTTTTGTGACATACAGTTGTAATATTTTGAATAAAAATTGTAATATAAATTATATAGTTTTATTTATTAGTTTTATTTATTAATTTTGATTGCTCATTTTAATCAATCCGACAAAATAAATGTTATTAGAATTATTAGTAAACATTAATTTTTTTTAATCAAGTATGAAAATAATCCAATAAATAAATGAAAAGTATAAAATTTGTTACCGCAAGAATTATTAAAATCTTTGTAAAGATTAAAAAAAAAATAAATAAATATATAAGAATTTTGAGTATGAAAACGTAAAGAAAAATTTGCCTTAACCTTTGCGCAATATGAACAAGATTTCACAATGTGTTAACTTTCTATATTTGATGAGAAAAAATTACATGGATTTTATCTTTGTACTATGGCCTCTTCCCTTCACATCTTTTTTCTCTTTGTTCAAATGTAATTGATTTTTATAAATCTTAAAGCATCTGTGAGGACATGTTTTTAAAAATGTATTCAAGCTTGATGAATATTATCACTACCTACTACTTTATCTCAGTTTTTATTGCGCAGCCTTTTAGTCAAAAGATTTCAAAGCCTTTTCTTTTTGTATTATAACGATGTTAATATATCTGCAAATAAATTTTAGTAATACAAGTAGCATCGTAATTTATATCGTACGATTGTACACGTATTTTTAAATATTGCTATCCATTCAAAACATCAGACATAAAATTGTTATTACTTAATTTTCAAAGCTGAATGCCAGCAAAATAATCTGGTATGTTAAATAAATGAAGGATATTTTTATGCTTACAAGAAATTAACAATTATAATTAAGTTTGTATAAGTTAATTCATTACGTTATATTAAATATATACATATATATGTATATATATCTTAAATGGCATGGAAACTCAAGGAAATTGTTTATTGAACGTTCATGAAAACTTATAAATTTAATTGTGCGTTTGGCTTATAGCATGTGTCTATCTATGTCAACGGTAGAAATCGACTACATTTAAATCATGATGATGGAGCATTATTTTTTTAATTGAAGAAACCATATTTTACAATTAGATTATCAACTGGAATACAAGTAATTTAAAATTATATTGGGGGTCATTCATTGATATTCAAGATTGGACAATTTTCTAATCAAAGTTCATCGTGACTAAAGATTTGTTAAATGTAACGATTTGATCCATCACGATTAGATTAACATATGATAGATCCCATTCTGAGTTCATATAATCTATTTATAATGAAGATGTCGAACAGAAGATCTTTTTTCTATTATTAAATGAGTTCATTCACATCAGATACGTTTGTAAAGCATAGACATCTACATAACTTTTCAATGACTATCGTACATATTCTTAATTAAGAAATTAAATTAAATCTAACTTGTTGATTTCCTATTACCCTTAGTTTCACTTGAAAAAAAAAAAAACAAATTATCATTCATATTTCTTGTTCTATACAAATAAATTTAGAGCAAGATATTAATGCAATGACTTATTATTATGAGTTTATTACCAGTTACCACTGAGGAACTCGGTTACTAAATATAAATCAAATGCATTATCGCTGTCACTTGCTTCAATGCACGTAATTTTCAATTATATCAATATTTTTTTTCTTTCATCAAATAAGAGAATTCTTATAATCTCTGTATCAATCATGTGCCAAATTATCATAATTAACAGCAAAACTTTGCGCAGTCAGTTCTGAAAAGCCAATTTTCTGCGCATAAATGAGAATCTAACAAGACGAATTGTAAAACTTTTTTCCAATTAAAAGTTAAAAAATGCGACAATCATCTATGTGTAATTTACCCGTAAAAGTGCTCGAATAAAAAATTTGTTTTAAAAAAGTAGAACTAATATGAAGTTAATTCCATTGAGATTGTGAGACATGAATTTCCAGTTTTTTTAAGATTGTAACACTTTACACGCAATTTCCCACGTAAATTTAAGTGCAAAAGGTCGGGGTTACACACATTCGCCGAATTAATTATTTTTGACGACTCTTTTTTCGCAATTAAACTCGCTCATTTGTCGAATAATCTTGCATCCAATCGTATTGATAGTACAAACATTTGAAAGAAGCTTGTGAAAGTGGTGCTTAAATAGACATAAATAAAAAATTCAAAATGAAATGATGAGCTAAACATTAATTAGGCTTTACTCAAACAAACACGAAAAACGATTAAAATGTTGTTCACTGTATATTTGGAGGAAAGAGAGAGAAGAAATATCGTACATTAAAATTTTTATTGCCCATCAAAAAATCGGTGAAATAAATTCATGCGCACTAATGCTGCTCCTTCCATTTTCAGCGCGCGTGCAAAGGAAAAGAGCCGAGGCTCCTAAGCAGCGATAAAATTTTTATGGCGAGGAAAATTATGTGGATGGAAAAAGTGGATAGGAGTGATGAAGAAAAGACGAGGAATAATAAAGCCTCGACGTTATCGAGACAATATATCAAAGTCGGAGTGTTTCGTGACCCCTGATCTAGGTACGTAACTTTTCCTTTACCCTCCCTCCCTCCCCCCCCACGAAAACTCTTCACCCTCTTTCTCTCTCGGTCCTTTCCCCTAGGTCCGTATCCACCTTTCTCGCACCTAAAACCAGGAGTACCGAAATAATTGAGCTCCACCACGTGCATTACACATTTGAGTGTGTAATGCACGTGTGCATTTGCTTGTTGTCTTTAAAAGCTACGAGTCTTCGGAGAACGAGGACATTTTTATGACTTAATAAGTCCGCGCGCACTATAAGCAATAAACGCTATAACCAGCCATGAGCAACCTCTAGATAAAATGTGTATTCACGGGGAAAAACATTTGTCATTAACTTGGCTTGTACGATCTCTTAATACACGTTTTATCATTATTTTATTAGTTTGATATTGGGATGCACATGTCAATGTTAAAGAGACAATTTTTTCGATTCTTCAGGAAGTCGTGCGAATGTTTATTATCGTTTGATAATTGTTTTTCTTCTTCTTCTTCTTCTTGTCTTTATAAATTTGAAATGTGTGTTTTTTTTTTTTTCTTTCATAATACAGATATGTTTATCTTGATTAAATTATACAAAAGTATTGTACGCATAATGAGAAGACGCAAAGTCAAATTGACAACCGAAATAACGTAGAAAATATATTACAGTTATAAATAAAACAAAATAGTTAAGTTGAACTTGGCTCATTAAACTTTAAAAGCTAATATTGATTATCTGGTCGAATTGAATATGTTTAGAATATTAGATAATAAAACTATTTAATGACGCAGTATACTTTTAAAATAGAACTGCCATTGTACTAGTAAACCTGACACATATTAAAGTGGTTTTTCGTTGAATTTACTAATTATTCATTGTAAATTAAAATGTAATTGCTAGAATCAAAATTTACTTTTAATAGACCACGAATACATTACAATTGAATGGAAACCTTGGATAAATGGACTCAATAAAACAATTAAGTAAAGCAATTCTGCTGGTATTTACTCATGACTGGATGTATGCCAGAAAAGCTAGAGTTTAGGATCGATCCAATGTTAATGCCTCGTAAATCATAAAATTATGAAAAAAAGTAAATACAAGGAGAATGATTTGTATAAGCTCTGTCACCAGATAAGAGACCCATAATACAATAAATTTTAAATATACCCATTTAACATATCTCGACTAGTGCCTCCTCATCAGGCCTCAGGCGTACCCTACCCTCAACCCAAAATTTAAACCCATTATATGACCTTGTTTGACCCTGCCGCAAACTTTCACCTTTAATATTTAATTTGTTTTCGTCTTAAAAGTATAATTCTTGCAAGGCGCATTGCCATTTACAAAGTTCTCAAGTAAGCAGTAAGAAAAATATTTTTTTAAAAAACCTCAAAATTTTTGGTAAAAGGATAATTGGGTATAAACATTTTTTAAAAAATATTTTGAAATATTCGTTGCAGTTTTCTCATAAAAATAAAAATAAAATAAATGAATAAGTAAGTAAATAAATAAATATGTTGTTTTAGAGCTGATGGATAATTTTAAATACAATAAGATAATAATAAATTATTGAGTAACTGTTTAACGCAAGTTTATACAGTTAAGAATAGTCAACTAGAAAAAATTAGCATAATGACTGATAGGAAAAACAAATAGAGTCGATCATTTCAATACATGAGCCAAATGTAAAATGTTTTCACGGGTAATTCATGAATGTACGGGAAGCATTATCACCAAGTGTAAATACGGAGAATTTTAATATCCGTTACACTAATTAACATTGGCGCGCAAACAAAATGTTCAAGATTGATGCACAATCGGTGGCACATCAACGTGCGAGACGAGCGGTTAACGCTCAATTTCCAAGTAAATAGACAACTCGCGTTTTATCATCTGATTCTCGCAAAAAATCCATTTCCTTAAGCCATATTAGAATGTACATTGACATTTTTTTGCAAATGTTCGCAATGGCATAACCTTGTAGGTGCGCAACGATAAATAACTACGAATCAGAATGTCGCAAAGTTTAAAAAAAAAAGTAAGTAAGTAAGTAAGTAAGAAAAAAGGTTTTTCCAAGCCTGCAGAGTGATGTCTGGAAGGGGGAAGTAATGTTGTTAAACATTCATTTATTCGAAACGAATTTCACAGAGGTGAACGCATTCGCGGGGGCGCGCAACCGTGAGACATTCAGAGCCACAATTCCTGCCTCGCATACACACACACACACACTCGCGCGCGCGTCTAGATCTAGGAGGCAAGTTGCAGGAGTGTGTGCAGTGCACCGAACGCGTGAGAGAGAGAGAGAGAGAAAGAGAGAGAGAGAGAAAATAACGAGCGAATAGTGTTGCACAGAGTCTAACCCGCGTGCACGCTCTCTTATGCTCGACTTGTCCGACCTTCACCCGGCTTCGCTACCATTATGCCCGACGCCTGATTATGCTCGTTACACCACGCGATCTCTCTCTCTCTCTCTCTCTCTCTCTCTCTACGTCCCTCTGTCTATCTCTCTTGCGCTCTCGTAATTTACGGTTAACCGAACGGAAACTGAAGGGGACCGAGAGAGCGCTAGCCAAGCGCTTGGTAACGAGGTCGCCCCCTCGAACCGACCAGGAGAATGCTTTTGCGAGGCTCCTTCGACTCTATCTATCCGTCCCCGGCTGACCTCCAGGCGGTTCCATGCAAAAGGAGCCGACAGTTCCTGAGGACGGCCGACTCCCCCGCCGGCGATTCGAGGTCACGCGCGCTCACCCCGCGAGAGGTGGGCCTTCGTCGTCGGGGGGCAGCTGTTGGCTCTCTCTCAAGTTCAGGATGGAAATGGAAAAACCGCGTTTAACCTAGAAGCTGGCAATGGCTCGTTCTTTACCGAGTCAATTGTCATTCACTAGCCGATGTATTTTTAGTCTCGGCTTTCTAAGGGCAGTGCTTTAACGACTTTGACTCGAAGGATGACGAGGCTGTTGGACATGGTTATGACGGGGTTATCGAGTAATTAGATTAGACGCCTGTTTATTACCATCCCCTCGTTGCTCGTGAAGTTATTGCCGTAAATCCGGACTCGATTATAATTTATCCTTTCGTCCTTCCTCCCGACGGCTAAATATAAATTATAGACGCACTTGGCAGCGCTATCTAACTACGAAAACGAAATAAGAAAGCCACTTTTTTTTTCAGTAGCATGAACGGGGATTGCGGGCAAAAAAATCCATCCTCCGAATGCATATCGATCTCTCCCTTTACCTCCGGCATAAAATCTACATAAATAAATCGCTCTAAATCCGGCGCAAGGGCGTGAGCGCGTGCGCGAGGGATAATTGCAAATGCGAAAGTCGAGAACTAAGCGAAAGTCAGACCGAGGGGGCGAGGGGGAGAGAGAGAGAGAGAGAGAGAGGGAGAATGGGAATGTCGAGGTGTCGGACAGCGCGAGTGAACCGAGAAAGAGATCCGTCGGTCGGTGTGCCGAGCTCGCCTACTCTCGGATTTTACGAGCTCGTAATGTAAAGTACTTGCGACGGACGTCGAGGCCTTGAACTTTTTGATCCAAGGGTGCGCGACGCCGAGGAAAAAAGTAGAAGGCGAGAATCGTCCGCCACGGGAATAGGTTCCTCGCAAGGATTCTCTCCCTTTTTCCTGCCTTCTCGCGCGGCTTCCTTTTTTTTTTGTTTTTTGCTTTTTTGTTGTTGTTGTTGTTGTTGCCTTTTTCGCGCGCTTGAACTTAGAACCGCCAATTTGAAATGCTACGGATCTCGGGGCTGGGTGAGGAAGAGAGAAAGAGAGAGGGGGGGGAGGCGTGTGATTGATGAATATTGAAGGACTTTTGCGGCTTTGGACACACACACATACAAGCGCGCGCTCGTAGACTTATTGGAGCGCACTCGACTGCGGTGTATTGTAGGCAAGACATTGGAGGCAATTGAAATGCTATAAGAATGAAAAAAGAATATGGGGAAATGTACATAGGAGTCGCCATATTGTGTATTCAGTTTATGATAATTGGCATTTTGAAGATCAAGATGATGATGGTGCTTTATAAGAAAAAATATGTTATTATGGTCATAGTAATTCCACCTTGCAATATATATTTTATTACCACGCGGTTTATTGTAAATCAAGTAATGAAATAGTAGTTTTGTCGAATCCCGTAATGGATATTTCGCCATCGATCATTCTTTTCCAACAATTGTTTTATAGATTTTGACAAAAAGCTCACTTATTCAATGTCCAAAGCACCCCATTCTTTCCAGCATCCAGGGTGTTTACAATGGTAAGCGGCATCGAGAAAAGAAGACGCGTGTGATCCGATCGTCAACTTCATCAATAGCTCAATACCTGTTTTACTATCGTTAAACGAACGCATCTGTGCGGGATTTTCGTTGAATACACAAAACGCCCGTCTGTCGCTCTTTTCAACAGATTTCCGGAGCTGCGCTCTTTGAAATCCTGCTTAAATTGGATTCCTGGCGCGGTGGAGAGGGGGGGAGGGGGGGGGGGGGTAAGGCCACGCGAGCGGCGTTAGTCATGCAAATTCGCGAAATTCTTAGCGCAAATAGTCCTTAGTTGGCATCTGCGCCAATGTAAATCAAACCGAGGGGCAGAGACCAGACAGAGAGACAGATAGACTCGGTGTCATTATTAAACTAATGGCAATGGACGAGTGCGTTTTATTGGAGGAAGGCCGTGACGAAATTTCAGCGATGCAACATATCGATTCGGGCTCTCTTTCCTCCTTTGCAAAGGCGCACTTAAGCCTTTTAAAAACGGACAGTAAATCACTCAAACCTCGGACTTTAGCTCGGACCCGTCCACCCTCGTCTTCCCCTCCCCCCCGAGAGAGTTAATTCAGCGAGTGGATAAGCGTTACGTTTGCCGATCGCGCCGATGAACGAGGGTCGGACCCTGGGCAAAGAAAGAGAACAACGGGCGCCGTGTGTCACGTGAGCCAGTGCTTGCGGTGCCGCCTCGAGAGCAGAGTGACAGCTGTTGGTCCTCGGCACTAGAGAAAGATCCAGGCAGCGGTGCAGCTGCCCCCGAGGACGAGGACGGCGACGGCGACGGCGAGGAGGGCGCCGACGTTCCCCCGTGGCTCGCTTTTTGTGCGCGTGCGGGCGCATAATTTCGTCGAGTTCCTCTCGATCCATTTGCACTCGAGGAAAAATTATTTATCCCGGACACTGCCACTTGCAGCCGCCCGCTCCTATACTAATTGCTCTTGATGGCTGTTTTATTTCCCTCTGTTGTGCCGCTCCGATGCCTAACCTCTCCTCCTCCCCCAACCTACATTAAGAGCTATTCCACTTGCCTTTTTTATGCATCTCCTTTCAATGAAAAAAGACGCGAAAATTGCACTGCTCAAAGTCCACCGAGAACCTCCATTTTTTTCATTATTGAAATGGATATGTGCGCACAATGAATGAGTTTGGCGCTTCGTTTGGATGAAATCGATTCTTTGGTACTTTTGTACGAGATAACATCATTTATTGTTTTTTTTTTTTTTTTTTTTTTTTTTTTGTAATATATCGGTAATTTTTTTATCTTTTTCTTTCTTTCTTTTTTTTCTTTTTTTTTTATATTGACAAGTAGTGTGTTGAAAAAGAACGTCTAGTTTTTATTTGCAGTGAATCATGATTGAAGGTTGAGGAATTGCGTATTGAAAGCTTTATTTGAACTGAATTATTTCGGTGGATTTCTTTGTCTCGAGCACTACTCACGAACAATTAAGCAACTGCATAGATTAATTTTTGCCGTGGTGAAGCTTTGATAAATCTTCACTTGTCGAACAAACGAAGCATTTGAAGAAAGGTTGACGACTCATAATCGTGCGCCACAATATATATCCTGTTAAACAATCCAATTACGACTGGCGAGTATTTAGTAGCTGCAAACGTCCCTCGTCGTTTAAAATATTTAAAGGTACAATTAAGATAGGAGGCGCTATTCAATACACATTTTCATGTCTGAATCTCGACTCCGACTACACGTACCATAGAATCCCTTTTCAAAGAGGCACGAGCGCTTTCGACAATGCCCTCGACTTTGCGCTTCCACTCTCTCTTTCTCTCTTTCTCTTTTTCTCTCTTTCTCTTTTTCTCTTTTTCCATCTTTCTCTCGGCCCGAAACGTGTGCACGGAGCGAGTGTCAGAAAAAGAGGCCGCCAGGAGAATTTTCAGCGCACTTGAATAAACAACGTGCGCCCGGGAGAGCAAAATAGAGGCTGGAGACCTTCCCGTTGGCGCAAGGTGGCTGTTTGCGGAGATCTCGAGTGCATTTTCGTCCGAGCCCGGAGACAAAGAGATAAAAGGTACAGAGAGAAATAAAGGAAAGGAGGCTGTGTGAGTCGGGCAGCGGGGGGTGGGCGGGGGGGGGACGGACGGACAGCTGTCGCATCGATTAATTTCAATTTTTCGCACCGTCAATCTCTCGGCTCGAGAGCGCGCCTAAAGTGTTGGCCGTAATAATAAAATCCCGCGATGTTGTGCAAACGATAATAATTCATTGTTAATGTCAATGCCGTAACGATCTCGTCATTAAGATCTCGACGTACGCGGCGGCAGATTCCCTCTTCCGTCACGAGAACTCGGTCGTGCTTTCTCCGGTCGAGGGAGGAACACACGAGTGCCCCTCAGTCCTGGTAGCCAATAATCCAATCCGATTCCACTCGTTCCACATCCACAGTTTGCGCGGAGCGGCCTGGACATTGATATTCAGCGCTGGTAGCGGGTGATCCGTTCGATTTGGAGAGGGTGACCGTTTGGTCGCGCGAACCCCATCCTGTCGGTTCCGGGACTTTTACGCGCGGCAATGCGCTTCCACTAGGAAATTGTGAGTCCGGGCGCGCGGCTCTCCTCGGAGAAATGGGCACGGCGACGGTTACCTCATCGGCGTGCACGTCAATCGACTCTCTTTGCCTACTTCTTTGGCTGCGGGCGCAAGAAAGGAGAGTCTTGGCCGTGACTGCGGGGACCTCCTTCGCGACTTATGGTAATGGAGGCCCCGTTGCCCCCGAAGAGAGAAGAGACGAGGTTTAGAAGGAAGAAAGGAGGCTACAAGGCGCGCGACACATCGGGGACCATTTAAATGAGCGACTGAAAATCGTTTGGCCATATATTTTGCGCTTTTTTCTCCGCTGCTCTTTCCTCACTCGCAGCCTCCTCCGAGATTTACAGCGAATTTGCTGCTTGTAATGGCTCGTTTTTTGAGCATTAAAAATACGAGAGAGACGGAGGGAGAGAGAGAGAGAACGAAAGAAAAACGCGCGCCTTGCATTTGCATAAATTTTGCGCGGAGCGCTTTGAAATGGTAATAGTAAAACATTATATTGAGGTTTGCATTTTCTTTGTCAATGTGTGCTAAATCGTTAAAATAAATAGAAAATGCGCGCGCGTCGGCGCCTCTTCGCACATCCACCACAAACACAGCCCTCCGTACCTTTCCCCATACAAATTGGCAAAGGGAAGATTTTTTAAACGATCAGGTAATGTATTGGAAGGGAGCGGAAGATGTTTATTCATAGATTCCGAGAAAGATACAGCGTGCAACCTCCCCGAGCTTGAGAGGTTTTAAAGGTATTGGGGAGGACTCGATCGGAAGATAGACCGGACTAGATAAGTGGCCAATGGGTTTCACCGAAAGGACGAGGAGGCGATGAGTCGGTAAAAGGACCGTTGCTCAAACCCGAATGGAGGATCGGAACTCGCTCGGACGTTAAATGTCGTTAGACGTCGGACGGGGGGGGGCTATCCGTTTCACGGTGAAATGAGCGAGCGTGCGGCGATAAGGCCTGCTAATCCAAGTCAAACAAACGTTGCACGTCATCCCCGTGGCTCGGCGACACGTGGGGGTGCAGGATAAAGAGGACACTTACCGTGCGAAAGGCTGCTCCTCGACCTCGTAGAGTTCCTCGAGCGTCTGCTTGGACAGGAGCTTCTCGAGACGCTCCAGCGTGGGAGCGAGGTGGCCCGGGATGCCGGTCGTCTCGAAGAGGCCGTCGCCCGCCATCGCTGTTCCCGCGGGCGCCTCCTCCTCCACCACCTCACCTCTTCCCTCTTCTTCCCGGCTAAAGGGCACAACAACCGCTCGCGCGCCCCGACGACTCTCGTGGACGAGGGCCAGGACCGACTTCGGCACACGGACACCCCGGCTCTAGGTGACGAGCGCCGGCTGCATCCTCTCGCGGTTGCGAGGGCGAGCCAAAGGGCTCCGGCGAGGGTTTTGGGCGTGGGGACGACGAGAAACGCACTCGCGCGACTCTTGAGCGTAGGTGCACACTGGCGTTCGGACGATGACGCACGGGGAGTCGGAGAGCGAGAGCTCCGCGCGCTACCGTGGACTCGTTGAGACTGCGGTGTACGTTCGCACTTGGCGGTGTCGCTCGGTACGCGGTCGGTAACGTGATCGAGGACCCTGGGGTGGGGAGCGCCGCACGAGGAGGAGAGGGAGAGACTCGTTCTCCGTCTCTCTTCGGCGCACGCAAGGACTATGGCGCTTTCTCGGCACGCTCGCTTCGGGTAAGTTCGGGGTCCGCTCGCGCGGGCCTTTTGTAAGCCTCAACCTAGGTACGCGCGCGCCCAGGACCTTCGGGCTCAGGCTCGGTCTGCAATTCTAGAACTCCAGGTTTGTTGTCGATGTTGTTGTTGTTGCCGTTTTTGTTGCTGCTGATGTTGGTTGATGTGGGTGGTTCGTTTCGGATCGCGGAACTTTTGATTGACGGACGTCGGGATGGGGAAAGTCACACCGCTCCGCGCCGACCCCCGGGCGCGTGCTGCCTTGATTATGATTGGAAGAAAGTTATTAGATCCTGGAAAATTTGCATTATTCCGGGGACGCCGAGCCGTATGTAGCCCGAGTGCGTGAGTACGTGCGTGTGTGTTTCATTTATCAGCGCGCGCGCGCGCGCCCGCACGAGGGCGGTGAGGGGGAGGAGCCGATTTCGTGCGCCAGGAATAAAGGTGTCCCTGTTTCGCACACTCCCTCCCCCCTCCCCCTCGCCCACCTTATTCCTCCTTTCCTTCCCAGCCTTTGGGATTCCCTCGCAAGAATTTGCCGGGAGCACGCAACCGCAATCGCGCGTGCAGTAAAATGATGCACGATATTATACGCAAGAGAAATCGAATTTATTTCGTCATTTTTTGCACGGGTGATGCGACTTATCAAGAGCCCGAGCTACACCGTAGCCGATTTTTGTGACTCGGCTGCATCGCTCGTAAATTATTGAATATAATGAATTTTCTCCGCGTATGTAGCTTGGCGTGTATTTTTCTCCCTAGTTTTCAGTCATTAGAAATGCAGCGTATGAAAAGCAGGAAACACACTGTTGCCGTGCATCCAGACAATTTAGAAATAGTTATTTTAAACTGTTGAGGGAATAAATTGCTCAAAACGATTACTGGGTAGGTCAGGCGCCTTATAAATAAATATCGAATGTGCATTTTTTCCACTGATTTTAGCGTTAAAATGTTGTTGTGACCGGGACGATAACTCGATACATTCTTTCAGGTGCCATTACTTTATCGCAAATTTATACAATACGTCCGATTAATTGGTATTTTTATTACGAGATCTCGAAAATTTTAATTAAAATGAGCATCTGTATATGCGAGTTTTATGGAGATAAACTCGATTTATAAACACCACTTTCCTTGCACAAGTATTTCGTTTACATTAGATTACGATATTCTAATTATACATCCTTTAATTGATTTCATAAAAGTTAAATCGTAAAGAATCCTATAATGCTTTTCGTTTCATTCTTACATTAAATGGAATTTCATAATATACTTTTAACGCAGCCTTGCGTTGTACAATTTTTCATTCATTAAGAATGTAGGCTACGCGTTAAACACTCGAGTTAATGAAACTCGAAAAATGTTGTAAGACAATGTTTTCAAAATAAGATCGAAAGATTGAAAATTCAACGAGGAAGCACGATAGGTGGTATCAACAGCTAACAATCTTGCCGATCGCGCAAATCTTTCCCTCTCCTTATGACAAATTCCCATTCATTTAAAAATTCAACAAAAAACGAAACAAAGTACCTTATTATCCGGGACATCTGCTCATCATTTCCAAGTTTATCAATTACCGGAGCCGCGCTCGCATACCCCATTAGCGGAAAAGAAAAACATCAGAGTGCAGGAGCACCGCGAGCCAACCGAAACACGTCACTGGTACCGAGGATCGCGGTCTGACCTGGCCCTCGAAATAAGAAAAGCAGGTTAAAGCGTTGAAAACGAAAACGTCCGTTAATACCCGGGGAGACGTGCTCCATTGAGGATTCGGAGTCTGCTGAGGTCATTGTTGTGGATCTCTCCGGGAGGGTGGGAGGGAAGGAGGGAGATCGCTCACTCCTCGGCAGGCAGAGGCCCATTGCAGACGGACCCTGAGCCCGATCCAGCTGGACGCCGTTGCCACCGAGCGTTCGCGTCCGTCTGCGTGTGTGCGCGCGCGCGCCATCGGTGGAAGGAAGGGGACACGTGTTGTTAAGGAAACGAACGGCCACGAGCCCAACGACGTGCGTCGGCCTCAGGGCCCCGCGGATCCCCGGATCCGTGGACACCCGGTGGAGTCACCGTTGGGATTTCATCCGGACGTATATTATTATTATGCGCACAGGCACACACTCTTCTCCCGTGTGGGGGGCTGGCTGGCACTATTTCTTGTTTTACGACGTCCTGCGAGAGACATTTTGAGGTCATCCTCCGACCAAGTGCCGACAGCTTTTTAGCCCGGCTGGGCGGCTCGTCCAGCTTCCCTCCCACAGTAACCGTAGCCCAAAGCTCTCTTTTCCTCGGAATTAATGGCGACGGATCGATAAAGCTGTACGAGTTAGTGCCAATGTTTTTATCACTCGTTTGTAATTTACCCGGAGGCTTATCTTCCTTTCTTTTTTCCTTGGGGGAGCCCATTGTGAGGTGTGCTTCTTTTATCTAATAGATTATCTGTTTTTACCGACAAATTTATTGGATTCATAAATAATCATTAGCGTTACATCGTCCTGATGCGATGATGCATTACAAAAGTTATTAATTATTCATCACGTGTATTCCGTAGCTTCGTTTCCACGGCGTCTCCTTTTTACTGATAAAAATATTGAATAAAAATGTCCTGGGAACGCGTAAATTATTCAAAATTCATTTCCATGTCCCATAATTTTGTTTATGAACTAATTAATACACATCGAGGCGACAGAGACCCGTAAAATATTTTTTACGGGCGATATGAGGTTATAAAATGTTCGTGTTTTTTTTTTCTTTCTTAAACTTATTACACGGAATAAGTGAAATAAAAGGCTTTTCTGGTTTCGTAACAATGTTCTTAAAAATTCATCGTACAACCTCCGGCAAATTTAATTTGAGGAAAAAATGAATTTGGTCTTTGCATCCAGCCGAGATTGCATTCACACTCAATTGGCCGAGTGTTTAATTCAGGAGAGATCCTGTCGAGCGAAAAAATAAGTAAAAATAAATAAAAGGTGGATGGCGCGGAGCATTTAAAAAATTTATTCGCCCTAAAATAATAGCCGAAAGGCGATAAAATAAGGCGACCCGACCCGACCCGGACGTTCAACATACGAGCCGCCAATTCCAGACACGCGGGGAATTAACGAAGGCCCTTAGAAATAAATAAATCGGCCCGTCGACGGCGGCAGTGCCACTTTGCACTACTCTGTTTCACTAAATACCCGGGCTTGTAAGAGTTCTCGGCGCGCTCGGGGAAGAAAAAGGCCGGCCGTAAAAATCGGCGATTGCCTCGAATGTAAATAAATCTGGTGTGAAACAACAAAAGCGAAGAAATAAAAGCCGAGGCGGTGAGAGAGAATCGCGAGCGAGCGGTTCGCTTTGCCTCGACGCCCGCGATCCCCGGTAACGAGCCATTAAAGTGTACCTAAAGCGTCCCGGTCGGCGAGTACGTGTATCAAGTGCGCGAGGAAGCCGACGTCGAGTGCGAAACCTTGTGGAAGGTTCACGAGTTGACTCGGCGCTCGCGGTACACGCTCGATCGCCGGGGCTTTTTCCGATTAGCGATGCGCGGAGCGAGCCCAGTTACTCCGACATTTTTCCCTGTAGCGGCTAAAACGTTTTCCATTTTTCACAGGAGGAGCTGAATTCAAATTCGGATTCAAATTGCTCCGGTTAAGGTGAAATGAATGCGAGGCACACGGGATATTTGTCAGGGACCTTTCGGCGAGCCAGTCTCACTTGTTAGGAAATAAACCTTTCTTTCCTTTTTACCTTTAAAAATAATTTGTGCGGCTTGCGAATAAATTGCCGAGCCGACTTATTTAAAGGCAGAATTTGTAAATACTAAGACAGCAAACAATGCGAGTGAACTTTTATGTAATTTACATCGGGTGATATCATACAAAACATCCGGCTCGCCGTATGAAATCATGCGAAATTCCCGGGGAGATCGATGTTCCTTTTTTACCTATTTCATAAGAGGATACGGCCCACAAAGAAGAAGACGTAACGAAATTAATTTGTGAAATTTCATTATCTCGACAACAAATCAAACTCCCCGCACGCGATAATTATAAATCCTCATGAGCATCGCATAATTTTGCAGGGGCATGCATGCAGAGCACAGACACATGTACGCGCGTGCGCGCGCGCGCGCGCTCAGACACATTCGCTCTCGATCGACAGCCTCTCAGGCGCATTACGAAATCTAATATTTCAACGCTGAATGTTAAAGTGGCCGTCGTCCTTACACTGACTGACAATAAAATTCCACGGCGCAGGAGCGCACACATGCACATGTGTACCCGTCGTATCGGTCTCGCGCACGGTTAGGAGTGAAGTGAGAGAGGGGCGGAGGGAGAGGGAGAGCATGTGCACCGGACAAAACTTCCGAGGGGGAGAGAGAGACAGAGGGATGGAAGGGAGAGTGGTGGGCCCTCTCGCATGTGCCTCGGCGACGGTGCGCTGCACCGGAGTTAGACACTAGGCGCACTACCGTGTGCATTCCTGCGGCTGCATGAGGTGGAAACTCGCCGGAGGGAGCCCGAAGAGGGAGACGCGGGCTTCCTGGATTTGGTCGGCACTCGGCGGAAAACCCGAGAGTCTGCTGGTGATGGTGCTGCTGTTGCTGCTGCTGGTGCTGCTGGTGCTGGTGCTGCTGCAGCTCTCTGATGTTTTAGGGGGCTCCGAGAGCGATAGCCGAGCGATATTTCCCTCGAAAAGTGAGTCGTAAATCCTGCCGCGGAATGTTCGAGCTGGGGATCGTGTGTCGAGTCTGCGCTGTAACGCTTCAAAGCGGAATTTCCACTCTCCTGCTGAAGTGGATCTCTATTAAAGGACTTTCCGTTCCGAGTGTCGTTTTCACTCTCAATTACATGAGAACCGATTCGAAAATTTGGTTCGATTAGATCTTGAAATTTACGATGCAGCACTACCGGCTCAAGCGCTCAAAGTCCATCCAGACGGACTCCAGCCTGTCTCAGCCTGCCAATAAGAAACATTTTCACTTTGTTATTCAAATTATCAAATGAAGGACAATTCAAATTCCCTTTCTTTTTATAATTCGACGTAATTTGGAATATTTTTTCTCTCGGCTATTTATCACGAAAAATTCGGATTTTTAAAATTACTTTTGATATTTTGCCATAGCAAAAAATGTTTTGAATATTCAAAATCCTTTTTTGTCCTCGTACATCTTAGCATTGATTAAAAACGGGTCTGATTCGGATCTTTAAATAAGAAAAAAAGGAGAAGAAGAGAACGAGTCCTTCCCGACGAAATTAAGAAAAAAATGAAATTATACTTTCGTTGAACAGTTGAAAACATGCAGGAGAAAGTAAAACAAATCTTTTTTGCAATTTAAACCGCTAGTTGCACAATTTGACAAATTTCATTACCCGGATAATAACGTATAAATTAAAGGTACGCCCGGTCAGAATTATTTTTGTTTACTCGCTATTCCGATTACATTGGAGATCATAAGAAAACAGTAAAACCCGAGTAGGAATTATGTCACACCTGGACCAAAGCGAGTAGAGGCATATTTTCATCGAGTTTTATCATCGGGTCGTTTTTCAGTTGGTGAACACCTTAAAAAAGCAGCCTGATCCTTGTTGGATCCGAGGATCGGCGGGTCTCGAAGCCAAGAACAAGGGGGTTCGGGTGCGTGTCAAGAAAGGCACAATGCGGGATCCTCGAAAAGCGATCTACGAAAGTATCGATAGAGAGGGAGGGGGACAGAGGAAGAAGAAGACGAAGACGAAGACGAAGAAGAAGAAGAAGCAACAGCGTCTGGAAGTGAAAATAGAGAGCCAGGAACGCGAGGGAGGAAGGGAGGGAGAGAGAAAAGGAATGCCTGCGTGCGCAAAGGATCTTCTCTCTTTTACCGAGGAAGCGCTGGCGAAAGGGAGACGGAGAGAGCGAGCAGTCAGTCCCTTCGTGGAAAGCCGTGCGCGCAAGGCAATTTATGGAGACGAAGGGACGACCCCCGGCTCGATGAAATTTCTCGACTTGGACCCGACTAGCACTACTCGACTCGGAAGCCCGGCGCACCCGTGGCTTTTAAAGGATCGCGCGTGCCCACCAAAGGGGTTCTCGGAAAACCGCGCCCCGGGCCCTTCCGAACCCCTCGGGGGTGGCGGTACCTGCCCTTGGCCGCGGAACGAGGCGTTATCCGACTCTCTCTTGCCTCTCGTGATATCGATTACCGAGGGTTACGAGAGAGCGAGAGCCACTCGTGCGGATTGAGCACGCGTGTCGTCGCGTCTCCTCTTCCTCTTAACCGGACTTTTTCTCCAGGAATGTTCTGGGCCTGTAAATCACGATCACGAGCGAGCCTACAGCAACAACAACAACGACAACAGCAACCACGACGTCGACGACGACGACGACGACAACGTTGTTGCGTTGTTGCGTTGTTGGGCCCCGATGCGCTTAATCCACTCAATTATTAATCGCGTCGCCGACTCCTTAATGCGGCGAAAACATTTGATCCGAGAGGCGCAAATTGTCGTTCCTTTGGCGAACGGTGGGGGACTTTAAATCGTCTGGCTTTATGGAAATGCGCTATATTTCATTCAGCATTTATCTTATTAATAATTTATTTAACGCGCTCTCTTATCCTTTTTTTGATTTTTATTCTCGATGAGAGTGAATGTGAACTGATGAATTGACTCCCCCCCTCCACCACCACCGCCACCACCACCACCACCAACGATATAAATGAGAAGATGCAAAGGAGGGATACATTTTTGTAATTGCGGAAACATACAAGATTCGCTTTTGTTTATTGTAATTTCGAAACATTGTTCATTGGATCGAATGCACTTTGGTGATTGAAAAAGCCGATATAACACAAGATTATTTTTATCGAGTTTTTCAAAAGGTTTTCCAATTTTAATGTACGATTATTTTGCTGCAAAAACAGAGGAATTTCTTAAGATTCTGCCGAGGGATGCAAATTTAAATTAATTTTTGAATCATTAGAAAGTGAAATGCTTTTCGTAATCTAAATTATTACGAATGTGTGAAATTAAGATTTTTTGCAATTTCTTTTGATACAGAATTAATGTATGCGCTACGTTTTACATATTCATCATGTTGTATTAAAAATGAATATGCTTGTATGATTTACTGTTATATAAATGTATTTCACTTTGAAGAATTATATGGCGTCTTGGCTACCTCGGACAAAATTGCAACACTGTAGATGACCAATAAAACAATATTCACAACTGCTCAATATTTAGTCTATTAACGTTGTTTCTTTTTCATCGATACAAATAAACGCGTGCGTTAATAATTAAAAAGTAATAAATATTTATAGCGTGATGTAATCGCAATAATTTCCAGTCAAGCAGCCACACACTAGAGCAGTATACGAAGTATGCCCTGTATTAGAATAAAGTGCATTCGAGCCAGACTCACTCTCTTGTCTCTTTCTCTTTCTCTCTTTTTCTTTTTTTCTTTCCCTCTGTCTCCCTTTCAGTCCATTGAAGCCTTTCACTTTTTGCTCTTAATCACGCAAAACACGTGCTATAAGCCAATCGACAAATAATGAAATATGTAATTCCTCTGGCACATGTAAGCAAAAAAATTGTTTTAGCGCAAAGCGAAGTCGCGGACATGGAAAAGCGACGAGGACTAATGTTGTCGAGAGAAAGAAAGTAAATCCTCGGTGGATTACACAGGCGGTGGGCACGAGTGGAGCATTTTGGTTTTAAACTTTGCTTTAATTGCACACCTACAATTAAGTCATTCCCGCTAGACAATAAATTAAATAAAGTTTTTGCCATTGTTTGGACTGAGCCCGTGCTCTCGTTCAGATTTACAATGTAGAGACATTAGTTGTACGTATACACACACACATATATATATATATATATATATATTTGTGTGTGCATGCGTGTGTGCTTACTTCATTACAGGTTGGCGTAATTTTTATTTTTGTGCACAAACGCGATTTTGTACTTTTGCAAGTGAACGCTCACGCGGACGAGTAGCACACTTGTCATAATTGTCAGTCAATGCTACCAAAACGTTTCAACTCGCAGTCCAAGTGATTGATCATTTAATTAACAGTATGCCTATTTTTATACGTTTGTCATCTAATTAGTTCAATGTTTTCGGATGAATCGACACAAAAGTTAATCACGGCCTGACTAAACTATTTTTCTTGCATATCCTTTACCTCGATACGAAATAACGATTTACCAAGAAGGGAAACATTATCAAAAGCTCGGAACTCGCGGCGATAAAAGTAAAGAGCGTAACGATCGGCGATCTAAATTCGCAATGGGAAGAAGTGAATGACGGCGACAAAACACACACAAAGTGCCATTAAAAGCAAAAGAAGGAAATGTCCCTCGGCTGCCGGGGATATGGGGAGCAGGACCGAGGAGACTCGGCGGAGAAAGAAGGGAAAAGAAGGAGGAAAGGTGAAAGAGGGCGAGAGGGCGAGAGGGAAGGGAGGGAAGGGAGCGAGAGGTGCGCAGGCGTAGGAAAGGGACGGAGAGACAGAAACTCGTGAATTTTCTCGAGGCGTTTCATAAAAGAGAGCCTTACGCCTCTACGCGCGGCGAAGTGCGCGCACGCACACTCACGCACGCACACCGGGCACCGTGGCGCCAGAGAAAATCAAGCAACAAGATTTTCCGCGCTATCCTAATAAGGGCATCCCCCTGTGATATCGTCCCACCAGCGGCGCGCATTACACGTACGCGCGCTCTCGCTCTCCTGCGCGCGTGCGCCCGACGTTTTCGCGACGGCGAGTAGAGGCGTGCGAGAGCGGGCGCGCACCTGGTTGCCTACCACGGGGCGCAAGGACGGCCGAGGTCGCGCGCGTGCTCCCTCTCTCTCTGGGCTCTCGCGCGCTCGCTCGCTCCCGCGGCTGGCCCACACCCGGTGTACCGCAACGGCGAGGCCGCGCTCACTCGCCGGGACGGGTTTGCCCGCGCATCCTGCGGGAGCAGGAAGTCCCCCTTCCACCACCTCCCGGAGTTATTTATGAGACACGGAAAGCATCGACCTCCAGCGTTACGCGCTTTTAATTCACTTTGCCAAGGGCCTCGTTAGCCGGGACGACCTTTTTCCAGGTGCCGAGAGCTAGTTCCGGATGTCTCGCGGAAACTGGCGATAACGTTTTTCGGAGACACACAAGGTGATTCATTCGACGATGCTCCGAGCGTCAACCGGCGATAGCGAATGGCTGCTCAAATATTTGCTCGGCGATACACTTTTTTACCGAGAACCGCTCGCGATCTCTTGCCTGCTTTCCGCGATTCCACCTGTAATCAAAATTTTTATCGCGCGCTCCTTACCACAGATAGAGAGTTGTTATTCTTGATAAAATAGTCTGAGAGTGCCAGGTTTTATTTAAATCGGCTTGGTGTGCCCGTTAAATGATCTCCGGTGTGTTGTTACCTTTATAAGGTCTGACATCATCCTGTTTCGTCGATGCTTATTAAAAAATCGATCCAATTTAACCACCGTGAGTCCGTCGATTTTTTAAAATGACGATTGTGAAACGCGGAGCGAATTGAAAGCACCAACGGTAAATGTTAAAAATCGACGGGGTTTCTTTTGATAATGAAAAATAGTAATGGCGATACAGAAATTAAGCTTTTCTTTTGAAATATTTATCGAGTGAATACTGATACGAATGTGTGTGTCACGCAGTTACCGCATACCACCCTTGAAGTAAAAAATAACGCCATTAATTCCGTGGGATTGTGGAGGGAAGAATAAAGAATTGGGCCAGGAACTTTGTGCGAGTGAAAATATAATTTAATACTCATTTCAGGTAGAATTGTTTTCCTCTACGATGACATTGTATTATGATTGCTCGAATAAGTGCCAAGAGTTGCAATACGAAATAAAATTTGCTTAAGCGACGAAGCTTCTGATTAAAAAGAAATTGATCGCGGCTTTTATACGTAAAAATACATTGAAACATTTCTAGAGCGCACAAGTTCCGTTTCGAGAAGAAGAGGAAAAAGAAGACTCAGAAGAAGAAGAAGAAGAAGAAGAAGAAGAAGAAGAAGAAGAAGGGAACAACTCTTATGATTACACAGAGACATGGTCCGAAATACATTACAATAAAGAGCTCAACAATTCTTACTTTCTCTTGCGCTGCTGTAAGATAAATGAGGGTATCGAAGAATGTTTAATTTTAACCGAGTTATTTCTTTTTGTACTTTTTTTAACCCATAAAGATTTCTTGCGAATGTCGATATGTTCGTTTCCTCATTGTTAAAGCCATTAGCCTTAAAAATTTTTTTCCTGAGAAATTTTCACTTAAAATCGATGGTCGAACTTACTCTAATATAATTTTTTTATATTAGAGTATTTTTGTGTTTTCCTCCTTTGTCTCTTGTTCTCTTTTTTTGGCTTTTAAACAATGCTCAACTTTAAATTTTTCACAAATTTATTTTATATTTTATTAGTCCAGTCATAAGAACAATAAAAGTCCGGAACACGAATTGTTAGGGTAAACGAGGAAATTGTAACCTTGTAACAATTTTTGTGCCCTCATTTATTATAAAAGTTTAAATTCGCGAAATTCAATATCTGGAAAAATATATTAGTTGAAGTAAAAATCTATTTATTACAGATATATTTAATATTTAATACAAGAACATTCTGTGCAACACTAAACATTTTTAAACATCAAAAGTTGTAATTTAAATTTTTTTCATATCTTGCAACGCATCATCAATGAGTAATGAATAAAGACAATAATGTATTAAAATTTTTTTTAAATTATATCAAAATGTAAATTGAAATTATTATTGAATATATTTACAATGATTACATTTTTTAACTTACGGATTGAACTGCATTCATTTTCCCCAAGATTAAATAATTTTTTCATCAAAATTTTTCAATAAAGATAATACGAATATTATTTCTTATAACATAATCAAAATAATACAACTATTTGTTCATTTTCATTATTAAAAAAAAAAAAAAAAAAAAACTAATAATTCTCCCATTCCCACCTCAAAGAAGCACACGTTACACTAGAATAATTTTTTATTCAAATATCAGATATTGCGAAGAAAATGCAATCTCACTTAAAGCTGTACATTTTCTACAAAGGAAAAAGTTCAAAAAGTCCTTTTTTGAACGTAAACTAAATTGTATCTAAAGCAATTTAATTAGCGCCTCGTATAAACGTATAAACGGATAACGACAAACATTCAAGCAATTTTTGGAAAGAAAAATCGTTGAGATGTGCAGTTGTGAAATTTTGTCACGGAGCTCCTCGTTTGTCATTTATTACGGGAAAATGATGCATAGACCCGAGGAAATTCTAGGCTAGTTGACGTGGAAACGAAGCCACCCCAAACAAGTGCAGAACCAGAATCCGGACTGGCTCCTACTCTCGAATTACTCGCGCGAGGGATCACAAGAGCCGGGGAGGGCGGGAAGAGCCCAAGCCACCACCAGCCAAAGGAATTTCCCTCCCAAAGTCTTCATTAGTGCAATTAGTTTTGCGCGACAGACGGACAAAAGAGGAAAAGAGGAGGACGGCGATCCCGCGAGGAAACATAGGATGTTCTTATTTATACGCGAGACCGGGTTTATGCCCTCCGATGTATTATCGCTCATCCAATGGCCCCTTTTCTCTGGATTCA
Organism: Eupristina koningsbergeri; assembly: GCA_018907245.1. Classification (NCBI taxonomy): domain Eukaryota; kingdom Metazoa; phylum Arthropoda; class Insecta; order Hymenoptera; family Agaonidae; genus Eupristina; species Eupristina koningsbergeri. The sequence goes on along the minus strand of JACCHV010000005.1, from coordinate 1,495,843 downwards.
ATGAGCAGTGAACGAACGAACACACGTTGTTGCCGCAAATTTACGATGGCCCCGGAAGAAAATTAATACGTCGTTAAGCCAAATAGATTTTATTTACCTCACTGGCAAACGAATTGCTTTTGTGGCATTTCTAAAGCGACTCGTACCGCGAATTCCGGGCAATAGCTTAAATTCCCCATCTCTCTCTCTCTCTCTCTCTCTCTCTCCAGGGTGTGTGTACGTGTGTGTGTGTGTGTGTGTGAGAGATGCGCTTCTTAATTTACCAAGATACGTATTTGAGATCAGCGAGATGAAGCAATATTTTTAGAGTATCTTAAAAGTGAAGGCGATCGCTACTCTAGTTGATTCATTCCTCAAGAATTTACTTTGTTCGCCTTCATCCACACACCTTTAGTTATGACCCAAAAGACATTATTAAGGAAAAGTCGAGAGAACAGGGTGTAAGGATAAACTAATTATTTTTCACGAAATGTTATGGACTCGATGAAAACTGACGTCGCGTGACTGCCGCATTAATTCAAAGTATAAATATGTGTGTATGTCTGAGGAAGAGAGAAGAGCAACGAAGTTGAAGCAAAAAGCATTAATTTGAAATGTTTACGGTAAATGCTGATGTAGTGTTTGGCACGATAATTTCACTTAGTTTTGTGGATGAAATTTGAATAATTTTAAAACGTGACAATGGACTGAAATTGAGTAAGATTGATCAGGCTATGAATTTTGAGTTGTAAACTTTTCTCACCTCGTTGTACATAACTCTAACTGGATAATTTCAATAATATTTTAATCTCGAGTTTTAAATAAATATATTATGATTTAAGTTGGCAACTTTCGTTTTAGATTTGAGAATTCGGAATTCGACCAATACATGTTAAGGTTTCTTTAACCATTTAAAACTTTTGAACTTGAAATGTGATAACTGACTTTTCACTTTTTGATTTATGAACTAGATTATTACATTTATGACTAGTAATATATAGCTCGTACAAAACTACTTATAACTTTTATCATTTTCAGTGCCCACTTTTGGTACCCTTGATTAGCATAAGAAAGTTTCATGATAAAAAAAGTTACTTTTGCTATTTACTTAAATTTGAAAGGATGATAGATTTCAATTGAGCGTAAAAAAAATTTTTTTTTTGAACACTTGGTAAATATTACATTTATCTAATACATTCACGCATTAATCAAAAGATGAAGTGATATGTCACTTTTTCAAAAAATCTTCAACTTTAAAAATAAATTAGTACTACGAACGTCGAGAATATATTTCATAGTTCAAAATATGTGCATTAATTGATGTTATCGAAGTTTTTTTAATTTGCAGTGAAAAAACCACTCATTTACTGGAACGGTGTTAATCAAAGATTTTGCTTGTAAAAAATTAATTTTATCATCGTAACATTGTGATGCAAGTATAATTAATATAAATTTTATGTATTTAATTGGAAAATCAATGTTTGAGATACAATGTTTCATGATAAAAATTACAGGAATCGACTAATTTATCAATTTTAAAACGCATTGAAATTCATTGAAAAGGATGCGCAGAATTTATTTAAAAATATATTTCTGTTGAATAGTTAAAAGTTTTGATCGAGTTAGTACGAATAGTTAAGTACGCATAGGTAGTTGTATGATGATTCATTTTGTTTAAAAATGGATGAGGGTGAGCGAAGGAAGAGGTGATTGAACCGGTGCTACTCAACTCGCGAGCAGCATTGGTTGACGTGATTATAAGAAGAGGTTGAGGATGAGTGTACGAAACAAATGAGAGAGTGATACTTGCGAGAGTACGTGCAACTGAAAGATTGTATGTAAGTGCGTAAACGAGTGTAAGTGTGCATAAGTGTTTGCGGGAGTTTGTAAATGAGTGCACGAGTACGCAAATGGTTATGCAAATGAGGTCTAATGTATTAAACCTAAAGGCGTTGCTAACCGACACTGTTGTAGTGCTAAACGCCTTCAGCCTTGAAAAAACAAAGATAATTTGAATAGAGAGGTATTCAAATAAAGAAATGTTAAAGAAAGAAGCACTTACTCAGACATGTGACAAGTTACTACACTTTGACTTGGTGCGCAGCTCAAGCGCCAGCGGACGCACTTTAATCCTTTGTAAAAAAAAAAATTGCCTATAGAAAAATTACCTGATAAATTAATATAGTGTGTTTAAGGCCTAAATTATTTTATTTGAAGATCAGTTCCCGATATCACGCGCCTTTCACAAACAGCCCTGTTTGGCGATCCAAATCTAATGAATTCTCTCGATAGTAAGGCTTTTAGAAAATAATATTGCGCGCTTTTAAAGAAGTGAGGAACATCAAGGTGAAGCCAAAAGTAAAATTAAAAAGCATTAAAAAGTATTATTCTCCAATTTGTACAAAATATCATTTTACTATGAAGAAAATGAGCAATTAAAAAAAATAAATGTAAAAATATTTTTATCTTTTCTTTTTTACTTAAAGTAAAATTACATGCTTAATATTTTAATGGTTCATTTGATTCAAGTGCACTTTTTCACTTCTGTTTCTTAGATTCTGTACAAAATCCCATAATACGTAGTGTGTATTTATATAAAAATATGATTCCAATTTTCTTTGAACTGCACACTTGTTCAAGTTGGAGCAATCCAACAGTTTTTCAGCAAATGCTGATTTTTTAAAATATATTCCAGAAATTTTGTTTGAATATATATTTTTCGTCTTTAAAATTAATTTAAAATACTTATCAGTTGTGTACATCAATTAAATTAAACTGAATTAAATTTATGCTGCAAAAAATTAAATAGCATGAAATTTTTATCTCAATATTATAGAAGAATTACGATTATTATTATATAAAAAAAAAATAAAAATTTTATATTAAATTTATCTATATCAATATAATTATTAATTTTGCTTTTAAATAATAATTAACGCCTTTTTTTTTACAGAAATGGATTGAAAGTCATCCGTGACTTGGTTAATGAGAATTGTGGTTTTTGGAATATTAGTTTATTGTAGGCGAACATTCGCTATGGATTCTCAGGATTTTATATATATATATATATACATACAATCAGTTGCATTTAGCTTATTCTATTTTATGTTCCGAACAAAAGGAAATGGAAGAATAAATAAAGTACGAAAAATAATTTACGGGAATACTATTACCAATTTATAGACTATTTTATTTTTATGAAGTGATTTATTCCGAGAAGAATATTAAAATTTTTTTTATATATTATATTTAAGAATCTTTTGCAGGAAAAGGAAAAAAATTAATGTTGATTGATTTAAAAATAGTTTTACAAATTTGCTGGGGTCAGTAAAAATATTTTTGATGTATTTATATTTCAATAAAATATTTAATTCTTTTGTATTAGTACTAATGTAAAAAATTTATTAAAAAATACTATACATTTTTATCGAAAACTAATGTAACACAGAGGATTCTATTCGAGTGTAACTATGAATAAGTGTTATTAGATGTGAAGCGGAAATTTGCGCCAAATTCTTCAAGGCTTAGTAAAGTTATCACATAAATCTTGTCTTTAAATGATTGCAAACTATTGATACAGTTTCTTTAGTAATATAGATATATCATAACTACAATGTTTTCTCGTAGATATTTTTAACGTTCTTCATATCAATATTTTACATATTGGCCAAACCCTTTTGATAGTTATCATTTGTATGTTTTCTATATAAATTATTTGTAAGCACATTACTTTAAAAATGTTTAATGTATCAGATTACAAAGCAATTTTCTTGAAAAAAAAAATTTGCATAAATTGTTGTTGGTAATATAATTTATTATATCTATGCCGAATATTTGCTTTGGCTAAACAAACATAATGAAGAATAAAATAAATAAGTTGTAATGTTGATCAATAAATATAAAATATAAGGTGCATTCAACTTGTGTATTTAATCAAAGGAAGAATGAAAGGAAAAATAAATTTTAACAAGTCTACACAGACGGGTCTTGATTTTTCTCACAGGTTGTTATTAAATCAATTTGAATAATGATAGGTCAAAGGGAAATATATGATTTGAAGTAAAAAAGAAATTGAATTTGAGCTCATTGTCTTGAAATAGCATATTTTTCAAAGCAGATCAAAAGAGAAATAATTATTCCAAGGTCCTTGCAATCAGCAAAGTACGAGCCGGAGAAAAACATTTTCCGACACGAGTACAAAGAACGCCTAGGCGGTTGTATCGCGTACAACTAGATAATTCTAGGTTCTCGATGTCAGGCTCGACTCGACTCGCCCCGCACTCGACGAAGACGCTTTCGGTGAGTCTGTCTCCCTCGCTCCGGAATAAAGAGGTGAGACACAACGGAGACACGCAAGATAAAACTCTTCGAACTTGCGCGTGTTGAATGTGCGACATGTTTTTTCAGGGCCTACTTAGGATTTTTTCCCTCTTTTCTTTCTGCCCCGGAGAGGAGTTACAGCGGCGTTATGTCAGTAGCCGGTACTGACGACAATCAGAGAAGAATGAGGAGGAGAATAAAAAGAAGGAGAGGAGGCGAAGGCACGAGGGAAACTCCGGGCCCGAGTGTTTTATTCTGGCAAATAAATAAGAAGAAAACAATAAGAAATTTTCGAGCGGCCCTCGTACACCTTTCCACCTTTCCACCTTTCCACCTTTCCACCTTTTCACGTTCTAACGTACGTGCGCGCGTATTTACTCGGGGCGCAAAGCTCGCGCTCGTCGAATTAAATTACGGCGCATTATATGTACCTGTATAAAGTAAGGTGTAGATACATGTACATATATTACCTGGGCGAGGAGCGCGCCCAAGTACCTCCGGCGCAATACACCTATGCCGTGTCCTCCCTCTCTCTTTGCCTCCTCCTCCTCCTCCTCCTCCTCCTCCTCCTCCTCCTCCGCCTCCCTCCACGTGCCTCGCGCACAAAGAAACTAGTTTCTCCGTTTATTTGCTCAGTTTTTTCATTCCCCCCTCGATCGCGTGTACCTGGCGAGCGCCAGCGGTAAATTCCCCAAGTCTAATGCAATTGTACCTAAGGCCGAGTGAACGCCCCCGCGTAACGGGCATTTTTAATGGGAGCCGAAGGGGGGCGGACAATTTGCGCGAACTTGCCAACTTTGATTCGCGAGCCAACCAAACCGAGAACCGGATATGCCAAAAAGTTTTTTTACAACTTTCTTTGGCTTCCCGCTCCTTCCATCTGTTTACTTTGATGTCGGGAGGGAAATTTTACAGCGAAGAACAGCCGAATGTTGCTTAGTAGGGGGATAACGAGCACTACTCAGAAGTATGTTTTCGAAAAAGAAAAGAAAGGATAAATTGTTTGCCTTTAGCTCGCGAACAAGATTTTAATTGGAAAATTTATCGTTTTAAGCGGAAGTTTAGATGGTAATTTCTGCAAAAAATGAGGATTTTCAAAATTGATAAGTTTGCTACAACATGCTCATAATTATATATAATTAAAGGAGGCATTCTTAGATAAAAATAAATTTTTTTTAAAACATTAATTTTCTCATTAAATAATAATCAGCGGAGTGACAAGAATTTTTAACATTAATAATGCTGTCAGTTAAATTAATACGTCTAATCTTATCCCCCGAATCGAGTTGTTTTAAAAATTGATATTGAAAAGGCACTGATCGCACAACATTTTGTTTATGCAATACCTAAATCAATATTATTTAACCAACAAAGTAACACATTTTTTCAGACGTCAATATACATTTTAATGATGTTAAATAACATGAAATTTGTTTTGAAAGCCTCTTATGCTGTTGTGGATTATGGAATTGCAAATATTTAAAAGTAGCGTTAGAAACCATAGAGATTGAAGATTATAATAGCAATATTTTAAAAGTATTTACACTTCCATTACTACAAGAATCTTGATATTTTGTAGTCATTATTTTTAGCATTAAAATTTTTAAATTTAAAACGAGATTGTTGGCAGAATTTTTCATTTGGATTAAAAAGTAAGGATAATTTCAAATGAAATGTTGACCTAATCATTTTTTTTTTTCTTTTTTTTTTTTTTTTTTTTTTCTTTTTTTTTTTATTATACAATAATATTCGTTATTTCACACATGCTTATTACATTAAATTACAATTAAATAACGATTACAACAACATTTAAAATTCTTTGAGAGGAGACGCAATCAATTCGATGCACCGATTCGCTATTTGCAATTCTTAAATTTGTAGTTATTATTTTTTTCTCCTCATTAAATTCGATCATTACATTTTATTAAATTGCGAAATGCCCTCGTGGAGGTAGTTTAGTCTGTGCTCGTAACAAAAGGAAGCAAATAAAAGTCCGCACAAATTGGATTCTGAGCAAGTCGCGAGGCAAAATTGTCCTTAGATTCCAAGCGAGCAATTCCCTGGGATTGGAATTTTGAGACCGTTTTTGGCATGAAAAAAATTCCCGCGAGCACTCCCCCGTAACGGTCACTTTTTCGCTTTTTCGCTTTTTCGCTTTTTAGCTTTTTCGCCGGGTCACACATTCGCGGAGAGCCGCGGGGGAGGGTATTAGCGGTTGCAGCACCGGCATCGAAAATATTTGCATGATTTCGCGCGCGTGACGCGAATAGCGCGCATGCGGCGTGTGATTCATTCGAGAAACGCGAGTGAGTGTGCCGCCGGGGATAACGACGAGGAGTACGCCGACGGGGACGACGTCCAAGACGAAGACCTCGTGGACCTAGCCTAACGTATTACACAGCACATTAACGTTCTATTTCTATTTCTATTTCGGGCGAGAGCGACTCGTGCTCGGTCTGTTTGTGACCGTTAATAGAAATGCCGTGCCGCCGAGGAATTACCTGCCGCTCCGCGCCTGTATTTATATGTATTAGCTAATGCGCTTGACCAACGGCCGAGGAATTCGGCGATCGTGCGTCGGCGTTTTATTATTAACATAAGCCGCGTGCACCTGACCCCCTCCCGCCCCTCCCCCATCCCGCTCGCTTCCCCCAGCTTCCGACATCTGCTCCGAGTGCGCATTTTCCTTGAAATTCCAAAGGGGTGAGATACTTTCACTCGAATTTGAGACCTAATTGCCACTCGCTCGCTCGCGGAGGAAAGTGATTTACTCTTATAAAATTGCCGTTCGGTCCACTTTTTGCATTTATAACAAAATTATTGCACAGGACCCACTCCCCCTCCCCTCCCCTCCACTCCCCTCACCCTCGCTCTCCCCCGTCCCACCCCATCAACCCGTCCCTCACACACTCGCACACTGGGGGAGAAGCATGAAAAGTACAGTTCGCCGTACTCTTTTCATTCAAGGCGATGACGCGTCTTTACATGAAAAATTTACAACCTTACAATTGCTACTCCGGCAACTGTGCAATTAACGATTTTACAGTTCCAATTATAATTATGGCGAACGGTAAATAGGGAGTCACAGCTTTGTGGTCTGCTCGACCACATCAGCCTTTTTTATCCCCGTGAATATCGATTTTTTTGACGTACTCGTTTACATCTATTCCAATTTTCTTCATTAAAATAAATATAAGTTATGAATTACGTGGAAAAAAGATAAGTTGTTACGTTTATAAATGGACATTCTGCTTCATCCACGTAATAATTTCACAAGTTGAATGTAATTTCGCACCGAAATCTTCAACTGCACTTTAGATGAAAGTATAGGAATTTTAATCTATGAAAATACTTGTAAGAATTCGATTAACTTGTACAATTTTTTGACCAGACATGAATTTTATTGTAAATTGTTTGGCGATTAATTATTCCATGGCATAATTGAATTAACCTAATTTCGGGGTCAATTAAATTGATCGCTTATATTTATATTATTGTAGGAGCCACTAGTGCGAATAAATTCGTACGTCATTGCGTTGATATAAAAGCCAAGTTGTAATAATTTTATTATGTACCGAGCAAATTGAATAAAATGATATATATCATTGGCTTCTTTCGTCATTGTTAAGTGTGTTAAGTATACTTTGCATGTCTTCACGCCATTATTCTTACAGGCGCATTCTTGTTTGTCAAAATTTGTAATTATACTGTACACACCCGAGAGAGTGAGAGAGAGAGAGAGAGTGGGGGGAGGAGGAGGGTTGGGGGGGGGAGACAGAGAGAGGTGCCAAAATAAAACAATGAGAGATCTTTTACATTACCTTGTGGCAATTTCCGACATCGTCAAGTTTAATGAAAGTTTCGTACACGACTCTCGGAATTATAAAACATTAAATGTTAATGTCGAATATGGATTTTAAAATTAGAACTTATAAATCGAGTCAATTAAATAAATTAATTCGAATCGACCAAAATTAAATCATACGACAGCGCGCACTTTATAATCTGGACTAACGTAGGTATATTTATAGCACGAGGTTTTTTTTAACGATTACACAGCATTTTTTTAATTCGTTTATTGCCAATATCATTTGCTCCGTGCACGTGCTAATAATGCGTGCTCCGGCGTGTATTTTAATCGATTTTTTTTTTAAAAAGCGACGGAGGTGCGCTTCTGGAGCCCACGAAAATCATTGAAAACTCGGGACAAGTACGTGTCGTAAACAAGTCCTCCGCCGACGTCGCCGCGGGGAAATTAAAAGAAAAACACGAGTCGCCGTGCGCCCAAATGAGTTTGACCTCGTCAAGGCGAGCCGTTGCACCGCGGTCGTCAAAGTTGCGGGGGCTCGCAGAGGCGTTTGGTGAGGCTGTGGTCCAGCGGTGACGTCAGCGAGACCCGCGGACCACCGCCGACACCTCTACGCGTGAAAGTTTTATCGCGGGCGTCTCTTTTTACGCTCGGAGTCGCTGTTACGAATGTCGGCCCTCGAGTCTAACGTTCCACCTCGAGACAATTTTATTGCTCGAGAGGACCATTTTTGTCCGATTTTTATGCCTTCTGGATACAACCACAAGAGGTACGTCTAGTAGAGTCGGATGTTCAGAATGACTGGATCGCCGGTTTCTATTCGATCGACGATTGCCCGACGATTATTACTTCGATTTCAGGCCAAGCGGAAGCAGGGGTTGAAATCATGGAAGCAAAACAATGTCCAAGAATGCAAAAAAGGACGAGGAAAGTGATATCAGCGCGGCTTTATTTGGCAATGGGCGAGTAAGTGGCTCACAGCATCACCACCGGTCCAGAAAGAGCCCACGCGCGGAGGTAAATAGTTCTCTCTCATTTGTCCATCCGGTCCTCTTCCTCTGCTCGACGAAGGGTAACGAGCGGCACGTAGATAGAGATTGAGTTGCTATTTTAGAAAAGAATTTGGCAGCGGGCGCATGCCTTGCCGATTATTTATAAGCGCATGGCTATTAACCCCTCGGAGTTATCTCAGGACATAACGCGGCCGAACTATGCGCGACACCATTAGACTCTGGCCAGATTAGATTAGGGCCTGGCCTCGTCTCTCTTTCGCCGAAGAGAGTGAGAGAGAGAGAGAGAGAGAGAGAGCGAATTAGGGGAGGGGAGGGATGAGAGGTCACATTGTTCTCTCGGACCCGCAGCATCTCTTTGGGGCAATTGGGGCAGCGCGTGTTTTCGAGACGCCGGCGACGTGCCCCCCGCGGCGCTAATGACGGACGACACTCGCACACCTCGTGCGACTCCATCGGGGAGGGATTATTCGGGGCAGGAATTTATCGTGGCGGCGTTTGCGAAATTTTGCGAAATTTTGCGAAATTTTGCAAAATAACTTTCGTGCGCCCGAGCTTTATCGATTTTTTAATTTAACCGGGCAACGGGAGCGACTTCCCTTTTTCTACATTGTAAGCCGTTTTTTATTTAGCCTTGTTTTTTTTTAATAAGGCTACAAGGTAATTGATCGATTTACAACATTTTGAGTTGGGTTCGCAAATCGTCTTGCGTCCGATGAAAACATTTATCGGAAAGTGCTTTCGGCGTCTACTACGAATCTCGACCACATGTTTTTAATATACGGGTAATTCTTATGTTAAAATTCATAAATTTTTATGAATACTTCGATATAATTGGGAATTGGCAGCACGTTTTGTGCAACCGACATCTTTTTTTAATCTAATGATTGATTAATATTGAAAACATGTAAATGTATATTTTGATCGCTCGAGTTTACAAATATTTGGATAAATTATATTCAGCATAAAATCATTATTACATTTGAATGCTTGAAAAATGAATAGATAATCATGTGTTAAATGTAATCATAGTTCATGTAAAAAAAAAGAAAAATTCTACATTAAATTGTTATATACTTAAACAAATAATTATCTATACTCTATTTTCATTATTATTATACCATTTATGATATTTATTTAATAATTTAAAAATAAAATGAAACTCATAATTACATGCAAATATATAAAACATGAATAATACTTCTTTTACTTTATTTTTATTGGTTGAATTTAATTTCAGTTGCATAAATTATGAGATCCAAAATGGATTTCAGATTTTAAAAAATTTTTACTTAATGACAGTATATTAAATAAAAATAAAACGTAAAATATGATTAAGAAATGAAATAAAAGTAAGTTATAGTAAAAAATTTAAATAAATCATATAGAACAATAACGTTCTGAGGTAGTGATAGCTGCGTGTATATATCATAATGACGTTTCAAAATTGTGGATATTATCTGACACACATAATTCAGTATAATAGATTGTAGAATAAGCTACATAATAAATTCTAGTAAATAACTATTTAAGTGCTGGTAATTGATAAATTTCTATCATTTATTTCTTGATAAATCGTTGTTGATTAAAAATTTTTTCAATTGCCATTTTAGAGTTCAGAAATAAATATCACATAAAGATTGTTTTCGATAAAATCTTTTAAATTATCATCAATGTTATTTATTTTTAATTTGAATTTTTACATAATTCCTGTCATTATAATCCATTATCCTCAAAATTTTTATTGGCGAATAAATATATATGATACAGGATAAAAATAAAAAAAATAAAAGAGAACAACAATTGTACACGCTATAAGTTCAAATTTCATTTCGAAATTTTTTTGTAAATATTAATTAAATTATACTTATTAAAATTTATTCTTGAACAAAAATCTTATAAAGTTAGTATTTAAAACAGTAAAAATAATTTCTTTAAATTGTATCTTTACGTTTTTCTTATTGTAAAGCAACAAAAAATATTATTGACGGCACAACATAATGAAAAGGTTGACGAAGCTGATTATTATTAAAAATATCAAATTATTTCACATCATTTAAAGCTTTTGATTCAAAACAGTTGAACAAATCGAAGGCGCATCAAGTTTTTAAATAACAGGATCGAGCAATGACAAAAAATGTATTTGTATTAGTTTTTGAAGTTCTAGCTCGTGCAAACTTCTATGAAAAGAAACGTGATAGAGTACTCTGCATAATCTCAAATGAAAGTATAAATCTAAAAGCTTGTCGTTACAATGCAAAAACGTACGTGGCAATATTGCAAAGTCGTGCAGTTTATGTTTTTTTCCAAGACTCTCTAATTTCACTCTTGTATTTTCAATAAGCCTGATTAAACTTTAGGATTTTAAAGTGAGCCAATGTAACATGAGTTGATTCGAAACGAGAGGTATTTAAAAAACTTATACAGGAAGTCATCGTCCGTTGTCAATAAATACATGAGGAATAGTGTCGTATTTGAGTTAATAAGTATCCCATCTGCAAACAATGCAAATTTTTACAATATTCCGAATATCTTCCTATTTGGATGTGGAAATCGAGCTACAATTAAATCGATTTTCAAGAACTTTCTTAAGCTTCCTTACATAAAGCTAATTAAGGAAGTTTACTAATGTAGCAGAGTAATTAAACGTTAACACTCGGCAAAAAAGATTGTTTTTACCTGAGGTACATGGCTTCATTATATTCTCATATGATGTATCACGTTCTATTTGTGACAAGGCAAGGTTCAAAAAGGTACCGAAGCCATGTTTTTTGCCTTTTCACCCGACTTTCATCAAAAACGTAACACGATGAAACATTTCGTGACTTAGATTTGTAACTGAAAGCTATCGGAAAGAGCCGTTATTTCCTTTTCTCGACAAAAAAGCTCGCCAAGGAAAAGTCGAGCGTCGCAACTAAGGATATTTTGTCAATCGACCCACAAAGGACGTAAACTGTAAACGCAAAAGAAACTCTACGCGTGTTGCGAACGTGCATTTCGTTTCGTCGGAGCGCCGAAGGATAGATTTTTCAATCGGCTAAATAAAAAATTGGCTCTGGTATAATAGAAGAAAGGGTGCTTGGCCGGAGCTCTTTGTGCGAGGTTTCCCTTGCATTCTTTCCATTTGGAAAAAAGGAAAATGCAAAAATATTAGTATAATGGAGTTCGGTAAATAATTCAGCAGCCACGGTGCGATTTTCAGAGCCTCTCCTGAAGAAATGCTCATCTAAATGCGCGCGAGCCTTTCCGCGAATCAACGACCTTTTTTCATCTCGGCGACGAGGAGGAAAATCCGCCTGCACGATCGTGGAGTCGCGCGAAAAACGATATCCCCGTCCTTCTTCCTTTTCTCTTTCTCGCGCGACCGATCGTGACGGAATGCTATATGCCCGGGCAAGATAGCCCAGGGGGTAATTCAATATACACACCCGCCGACGATGTGTGGGTGCACTCGGTCCGGAAGTTATGCGGGGGAATTCGCACTTCCGGATTGGATTAGCCAAACTCTCGCGGGTGGCGCATGTGCGTGGGCGCGATTATTTCCCGCTTTTTTGCACCACTCGTGCGCGCGCGCGCGCGCACGTGCATGAGCCACCCTGCGTGTGTGTGCACGAAATCGCTCGGGAGGCTTAGGAGAGATCATTTGCATGGAAAAGCAATGAAACGAAGGTCTCTGCCAGAGACTCTCGTGTAGTTGTTGTTGCGCCGGCAGCCGATGTCACGCTTCGTCTACACTTATACGGATGTAGGTGTGTCGCGCCTCTCGGACAAAAGCCTATACGACATTGCTGTTGTTGCTGTTGCTGTTGTTGTTGTTGCTGTTGTTGCTGTTGTTGCTCTTGCTCTTGCTGTTGCTCTCGCTGTTGCTGTTGTTGTTACTGCTGTTGCCGTTGCTGCTGCTGCCGTTGCTGCTGTTGCTGTTACTATTGCCCAAGTTGCTATCTCTCACTCGCTTTGTATGCACCGGATCGTCGGATATGAACGAAGGGCCCAGACGTGCGCCGCTTGTAGCTGATGAGTTTTTTATTTTTTATTTTTTTTTATTTTTTTTATTTTTTTCTTCTTAACTCTTTCCTTCTTTCCCCGATCGTACACGACGAAAGTGAAATGCTTTTTCTTTTCATAACCGAGGCCACATAGTGTTTTAAGCCGCACGTATTAAAGGAGCAGCTCCTGTTCTTTCTCATTGAGTCATCACTCACGGTTTTGTTCACTTTCGGCTGAGATTTTTTACGCTTTTTTGGGTGAAGCGTTACATGTAGTTTTTTTTTTTTTCTTCTGGAGGGATATTGTTGCTCCGAGCCAACAGGCTACTCGGTTTACATTGCATTTTTTCGAAAAAGAAAAAAAAAAGAAACAAAAAAATGTAAGGCCCTTGCGTAATGGGCTTGTAGGTGAAAATTATTATTAAAGCTGACGGAATTATATTTCTGATTCCTCGAGGGAGTCTTAGAGTTTTAAACAAACATCGACTCTTGAACGGCGTTTTACTTATCAAATATGATTATATCTGCTGATTTAAATAAATTGTTTGCAAGGTAGTTTATAAATAAATATTCGATAAATCTTATTAATATGCACGGAAAACATAATGATATTGAATGAGCTTGTTAAGATTTCTATCTTTCCATGTTATAAAAGAATTCGCATTGAGCAAGGCTTATGAGCCTTTCTTCGATGTTTGTATAACGCCTTCAATAATACACTAATCCCTTGAATTCGATCCAATTATAGATGTCCTTCAATTCGCCCTGATTTTAACACTCCTTAATACGTTTCAATTTTATTAATGGCTACATGACAAAAGCACACCAATGCGAGTGACATTCGATAAAACAGCATCTTCATCTGTCCCATGCAGAATCGTTGAACCGAGTGTTTTGAGGGTATAATTATATACGCACACATGTGCACGCCTGCGATCGCTGACCAGACGCATGTATCTGTGATCGTGACAGACTCTCCCTCCTCAATTAAACTAATAAAATCCTTTATCAAGTCTAAAACATTTATTAACAATTATGGATTTTTAAATATTACTAATGCAAATGAAAAGGAATTTAAAAATTTAAAACTTTATAAATTATGAGCTTGTATGCAATTAAACGAAATTGGAAAGTACCATTGTTAGTTTAATAATATTTTCAGTATAATTAGTTTTTTGCATTATTTTAATATTAACCTGTATCGGAAACTCGATAGTTGCTCAATAATTGCTACATACATATATAAAAAAAAAAAAAAAAAAAAAAATTGACAATCGTGAATATTTCATTAAACCTATTTAGGATATTTAATCGATATTACCATTGTTTTTCTACATAGCTTTTCATAAATTCTATTTAATATTACTTAAATATTTGTTTCGATTCACATGAAGGTCTTTCACTTTCTACTTTTTGTACAAAAACTTGTACTTGTACATTACTCTTATTTTCCATTTTCACTATGTTACTCCATCCAACTTAATCTCCCTGATTTAATTACTCTTTTAGTATTGAGTTAAGTATAAAATACGTCTAGCTCACAATTATATAATTTCTTATGGAATTCACTTTCTTCATTCTGTTTTGCGACAAATACTTTCATAAGCATTTTATTTTTGAACATTCTAAATTCGCTCCCATCGCATTTTGAGAGACTCCAATGTCTATTTCATATTATTTATTATAATACCTTGTAAAAATTCTGATTTTTAAATCACCTGATTATGATAAATCAATCAAAGTTTGATGGCTTATTATTACAGTAAAAATATTATTTTTTAAAATTTACAAAAAATTTGTTCCATTATATTATAATTATTTATAATTATACGTTGCACTAAATTGATTTACCTAATATCGTAAAAATTTTTTAGTGATATTGTTATGATATCTCTTATTAATTTAATATCGATTTTTATGTTTAACTTATTTTCCAATGTTCATTTTCCTGTTTTAAATAGCATATCTGTATTTTCAATCATGATTTTTTCCATTTTATATATTATGTTATATAAACATAGATTATCTACAAATAATTACTTGAATTATAGTATTTAAAGTATCTTCATTTTTATTTTCTTGAATTATTTTAATAATGCATTAAAAAATTAAGTTAAATAATGTATGTTAGACTGTTTTGATGGATGTTGGATCTTAAAAAATTTTTATTAATATTTTAAAGCTGTACTCTACTGCTACTATCATTACGAAATGATTATATTATTTTTCTCAGCTTTCTTAAAACTATTAGTTGAACTAGAACTTGATACATTCTAATTCTCTATATAAAATTGTATAACTTTTTTAAGTCTATAAATAGTTGCTGTATAACCTTAGAAGACATTCACATTTTTCATAGAGTTATCTAAAATTGAATATTTGATCACCTGTTAATAAAGTATCCTATAAACCATTGCTGGTGAAATATTAGCAAGAAATTTTAAGTACGGGTATAATAGAAAAATGCCTTTATAAAAGTTGCAATCAACATTTTAAATGATTAGAATGATAATTCACCAACAACATTCTTTTAATTAAATGTTTTTGTGCAATGTAGTGCAAATATGCTTATGATATTTAGAAGCTATTTCTAACCGCAGATACTTAACCATTTAAGCTGATCAACGATTGGTTAATCACTGAGTTTTTATTGTCTCTTAGAAAATTATTGGCAATAATTAATATTCGAAAAATATTAAATTCCTTAATATGCAATTAAAATGTAAATTATATTTTATTTAATCAAATGTTTATGATCATCCATTAATTTATTAGAAAAGATTTATCTTTTACTTAATAAATGTATTTGCATCCGCTATCAAGTTACTATTCTCGTCTCGTATTAGATTCGGCCTTGTTTGCTAACTTTTTCTGATCAAGTTTATACCTATTTATTCTTCGGAAGTATCATTTTTCCGTTTGTTTTTGCCTGTTCAGATTCTATTTTATTTTTTTTTCTATCTATCTTCTTAATTCTAAATCCTAGATAATTTTTCTCGTATTACGATATTTTCCAACTACTATTTGATTATTTCATACCCGCCATATTTCAGTTTTAACCATTGTTGATTCCACTCACTGCATATCTTGTCAAATTACGATTTATTTTTATTTTGTTTTGCACGATTTTAATGCAAATCTTAACATTTGTTTGATATATTTCTCAACGTTGCCAAACACTGCTTTTGTTTCAATTGTAATTCTACTACATTTTAAGTTATTAAGCGATTCAAATGTCTTGTAGATTTTAATACTCTCTCCCTAAGATTTATACGAATAATATTGTTTAATATTTAATAGCTAACATATTTTCCCGTTTATAGCGCAATAATTAAAAAATACTACAATAATTTTAATTTCATTGCATTTTCATAATGTTGAATTACAACTTGAACGTTTACTCACAAAATTGTTTGCGCCAGTCAATATTAAATAAATTTTTTAATTATATTATTATATGAATGGGTTTAAAAATTTTGAAAGAGAATATAAATTAAATTTATTCACTTAACAATATAAATATGTAAAGTATGCTCACAATTTAAAAGACCATTTATTACTGGATTATGTAATAAGTTGTATAATAAATAATAGTAAAAAAATTTAGTTGTAGTACTAAGAATAAGCTTCGAAAATTGAAAAAAGATATACAAGACGGTAAAAATAAACGTATTTACAAATACTCTTATAATTTTAAATGCAAATAGTTTTCATGGTAATTTATGCTTTAAAATTTTGACACGACTTTTTTTTAACGCGAAAAATCCATAATTTATTAAAGTTTAACTCGTAATAATCTTTTTTTCAATAGTTAAACATCTAATTTAAAGTAAAAGATTGCTTTCTTCATAATAAATTCAGAATGTTAACTCGTGGCTAAATTTATGGAAATGACAGTTATGATTCATAAAATACAATTGAAAAGTATGTGTAAATAAATGCACGGAGTACCATT
This sequence comes from Eupristina koningsbergeri, assembly GCA_018907245.1. NCBI lineage: Eukaryota > Metazoa > Arthropoda > Insecta > Hymenoptera > Agaonidae > Eupristina > Eupristina koningsbergeri. The sequence continues at coordinate 1,478,785 of JACCHV010000005.1, read as the reverse complement.
TACTCCGGACCATTTACAATAAATAAAATCCTTAACTAGATAAAAGCTGGATAGTCGAGCCCGAGTCCGCGATAATAACAATTTCATTATCGCCCGAATAATAAATGCGAAATCTATTTATTCCTCATGTGCTCCGAATTGAATTATACGATTTTCATTCGAGGCGAAACTGGGCTCTGTGCGCGTGCGCGTGCGCGAGCCCTGCTCTTTTCTCGGAAACAATAAATAACCGCCGCGACTGAAATATGCAAGTCCATAAAGTACAAAAAGGATAAATTATTTTGGCTTAATTCGTAAAAGTAGCACTCGGGAGACGACCGCAAGCGAGAGCATAAAGCGGTTAAAAATTGTGGCAAAACTCGCGGCGGTGCGCGCGCGCAGTATAAGTCATCGCGATGATACCAGCCTTTCCTCATAATTCAGCCAAAGGACTTTAAATACCGATTTAAATTCAAAGCCTCGCGAGCCACGGAAGATTTGTCTCAAGCGCGCACGTACGCACTCACGCACGCACGCACTCACGCACTCACGCACGCACGCACGCACAGCATCCCTGGACCTCGACAATTACGGCGGGAGCGAGCGATGAGAGGACGAGAGGTCCACATTCGCTCGGATGATTTACCGCGCGGCTTTTATGAAATTCGTTGAAAGCCGGCTGACCGATCGCCGATGATGATGATGAGGATGATGAGGAAGATGAGGAAGATGAGAATGATGAGGAAGATGAGAATGATGAGGATGATGATGATGACCGGAGGGTCGCGCGAGCCGATTTCACCGGGGCACGCGACGCCTGCCACTCCTCCTCGGTGTCGTAATTGCCTTTTCACGAGGAACGCCCGGGGCCAATGTCACGCACCGCGCCTCGATTTACGGGAGGTCGTGAATGCACGCGCCAAATTACAATTGGCCGGCAAAAGTTGGAACAATTTGCAGAGTCGGCTTTGAGTTTTGCAGCTGAAAATTCCCGAGCGAGGAAGGTCGATAAGGGCGATAAAAGCGATAAAAAAAGGTTAAAGAGCCGGGGTTCGGCTATTACTGGTTAAGCATGCGCGATCGGGCACCCGCAACACTTATGGGGTTTCTCGGGGTTTCTCTTGCGGCGGGGCCCCTTTGCAGATGCATCGAGGCATTAGCCGAGCCCATTAGAAACTTTCGCCATGGAAGGCGTGCGCTTGCGATCCCCATAAAGAAGCGCCCTTACGGAGGCGCCCAATCGATGCCGCGTGGCCTTGGCCGTGGCGCAGGTGTACGAGGTGTACCTGGTGCGCGAGGGGTGCCGGGGAGGAAATTCACGACGTACACGTTATCGGGCCCTCTTACTGCATTCTCTAGGAGGCAGGCTGCGCGTCGAGATTCCCTCGCGTATATTTATTCGCTGGTAAATGATATATCAACGTAACCTTGAATTGAAATCTCAAATCAGCGAAGGAGGGAGGCACTTTAAACGGAGGTATTTATCAGGGCTAGGGAGACGCTCGAGTCACGCGATATTTTCAAATGTCCCCGAGGGGATGCACGAGCGCAGCCTCCAGATTCGATCTCTTCCTCCACGGGGAAGCTGCTCTTGCATTTCGGTTTTTCGTCGACGACGACTCGCTGCTTATCTCCAACAATTAGCATGCGGTGCACGCGACACGCGGCTCCGCTCGCGAAATTTACAAGCATCTCCAGCGACTAGCAGCCCATTATTTTGCAGCTCCAGGTTGGAGGTGAACTTTCCTTGCGCGTATGATAATACGACTACTACTCGTAGATGCGCGCACGGTACGCGCGTTCGCGCGGGCGAAGAAAAAATCGGAGCCGGCGATTTATCGTTTTGCGGCGGGAGCCGAGCGAAATGAGGATTCCTCGGGATGCTGCGCCGAGCCCTGCACCGAGTTCTCGGAAAGGACGTACACGTATTAATTAAGCTTGTTTATTAAACGATACTCAAGTGGGAACTCGTTCTTGTAAGTGGAGGATGCCATTATTTTGTTGCTTTTAAATTCGACAGCTTTCATAAAGTCCGTGTTCCTTTTGGTCCATCAATTTTAGTAAGAACTGATATGTACTCGAGGCTTACCTCGCAGAACTATCCTGACATCATCCTCCTGATCAATGTAATTAAATTGTTACAATTACATTTTTTTTGCCCTCTGCCTTCGTGCACATTAGATAAGTACACTGAATTAAATATTTAGAAATTATAAACGATGTCTGCTATCACTCTATTATTAAACTATCGGCAAAGACGTTTCGAATATTCAAATAATCGTCTTTCAAGTACTCGGGATTTATTATTCTCTCTTGCTCAAAGAGCTTTGCTACAGTTTGCAATTTCACGTGATCTTTACGAGCAACTCAACACTCAAAATAAACGCACACTTCATCTTTGATAATGAGAGTAATATTCTAATCATCGGATACAAATTTTTTGCCAGTTTTAGAAAACTTGATATTTCTTTTTGGAGGCACAAGTTGGAGAAATTGAAGATATACATCTATTGGATCGCTGTACTATCCAATAAACCTATATACGAATTTTACAAAAGAAGACTTGCTGCAATACAATAAATCATGTTTTGACGTTTGATAAATTTTCTTTAAAAAAAATTACTTTAAATTGCCAATGAAAAAGCAAGCCAATTTTTTGCTTTTTAACGTTGCACCAACTACCCAAATACAGGGAAGAATTTTTTCCCCTGTACCAGATATTCTAATTTTATAAAATATATGTTAATGTCTGGTTACCGTAAATAAAAGGTCTTTTGAAAGAAAGGATGATTGTTTTCTTTTAACTGACCAACTGGTCTTGCGGTGCAACAGATTCAGGTGGCTCTAATTTCAAGAGTAAGACGTTGCTCCAAAAAAGCAAATTTGCCCCGAAATTTATAGAGACGAAGCCTATAGGTACAATTACAGTCCAAAAATTGAAGCCGCAAAATATTAACTTCATACTTTAAATCCACTTTAAAGACACGGTGCGGAAGATTGAATTTACGATGGACAATTAAGAAAATCGAGTGCGTGCCCCGTTTTCAAAAAGAGTGAGTGCGCCTGTACTCGTTCTCATGGTTTTGGCTTTTATCGCGACTGTATCGTCCTCAAAACCGTAATGCGTGCGGTATGCGATCGACACGATTCTTTATGTAATACGAACCGGCAAATTTTACGGCGAGTCCGAATTTAATCAGGCCGAGAAGCCGAAAAACGCTGCTGCAATATGTGGACCGCCTGTGCGCCCCGAGCGCAGCATCTCCCTCCATCTGGACCACCTGATTCATCTTATCGGTGTCTCTCCTTCCAGGCACTTGTTCTCGAAAATGAAGCCACATTTCGGATCAGGTACGGTGGGGGGCTGCGGCCAACACCGAGCTAATTGGCCGTGTGACACCTGGAAACACGGCATCCTAGCCCTAGAGGTGAGAGGTCCTTTTTTACGGGCACCTTACCTTCAAAGGATTTTCTTCCGCCTTATACTTTAAAGATTCACAAATTCTTTTCCTCTCCTCGAGCAAACACGTGTCGTTCGGTAGACTCGCTTTTATCTTTAAGCATCCGGTGAAAAATTGCATCGTTCCTTAGTCGATTGTTGCATGATTTACAATCCTCATTTTCAAGTAAAATCATTATATTATTTAAAACTGATTTTAAATCACTTAACTAATATATGTAGACAATTATTGACACTACATTACACGTAAGGTTGTACATGATTTCCAACGTGTATACAAAATAAGTAGTTCGTTGGAGTTTAATAAGCAAACTAATAAAGCCTACTAATAAGCCTTCGATTAAGCTGATCAAACTACTTAAACGCGTACAGTATTAAAGTTAATTACTTTTATATAAAAATACTGAATTAAAATCGCTATTTAGTACTAAATTTGTTTTTTTTTTAATGTTACTTTCTGCATAATTATATACTATAATTTTTGTTTGACTACATTAATATTCTATTTCAAATTCCATGAAATCAAAAAAAATTAACACTCCTTTAAATAATTTTTAAAGGAGATTACGATATATTTAATGATATTTGTAACGAATAAAATTAAAAATCATTTATTCATAAGCTTTTCAAAATAAATTTTCACAAGAGCTATAAATAAAAAAATATTTGAAATTTGTTATTTTTATTTTAATGATTTATTCAAAAAAATAAAAATAAATCATTACAAAAATATAGAATAAGGAATGATTAGCTAATTTTTTACATGCATAAACTTTACAATTTTACGTAATGCTCATCCCGCATAATTATACGAGAAGAACTCTAATCATAAATAATTAAATTTCAAAATTCTACGTTTATCGAGTATTTTTTATAAAAATTTGAAAGTTATTTTCTGTTGAATGTAAATGAAACTTAACATCTAATACAGAGGATTCTCAATTTTAAGCTTGTAAAATGTAAAAACCTTCTCATAATAAAGTGAGATAACAGATTGCATTCTTGTGTACTTTATTACGTGTACTTTATTATGTGTATCTTTAATCGCACGCATACTTACATTCTAAAACTCATACGCAATATCAAGTATATAATCTTAATATTTATTAATTATTTTAATAAATTTTAAATAATTAATAAAGTTGGAAGGATCAGGTTTAGAAGTAACGTTACTGCTGATTATAAATACCATACTACAGAGTGATTCAATCTAGTTAAGTACTGGAGAATGATTTAGCCTAGCAAAACCAGGGAAACTTATGCCTACCATAATCGAATGCCATTTGGAGAAGCTTAGAGTTGGTGCACAAATTCTCGTGTTTAACAATTTGCATATCATAAGCAAATAGTCACGAATCCAATGGCCAACGTTGTACGCGAACAAGAATTTGTGTCTTATTCTGCCCGATAAAAATTTAACTTTAAATTCTCTTGAAATTAATGAAAAAGCCGAGGCAACGAAGCGCACAACAAAGAGCCACAAAGTCATCTGCACGACGCGCCTAAGAGCAAAGTTTCACCTTGGGTATACTCATTGGCAACACAAGTGCAGGGGTGTCGGGCCGTCTCCTCCGTCCCCGTGGATATCTAGGTGTTGGATGAGCTCTTTCCCCAGGAATACTTTCCAGCCGGTGAAGCGCGAAATGCTGAGGGGACGACTCCTTGGGTCCCGGAACGTGTACCGTAACCAGGTTCTTCTCGTGTGCGTGACAGCCAATCGGGCAACTCGTTAATTTGGTACGACGGGATCCCGGATTTTTGACGCGCATTGCACAATTGCACTTTGAAATATCGTTGTAACCCCGGGTGTAAGACGGGTGCACACGGCCGGTCTCGATCTCTCGATGCAATGGAGATTATTATTATTATTATTATTATTATTATTATTATTATCATCATCGGCTGGCAGAGGGTTTTTGGGCCGGAAAGAGGAACGATGAGAGATTAAGATGTAATGCCTCGACAAAGCCCAATTTACATGGGAGTCGACTTACGACCAGGAGGAGCGTTTTTTGTCGTTTGGCCGCTCGTATCGAAGGAGGTGAGCAAAGCGCGAATGCGCTATCACGTTAAATAATAATAAATTATTTATTTATTTATTTATTTATTATTCATGAATTCACTTTTTCCCCGAGGAGTTCTCTTCCCGAGTGAATCAATCATTTTAATATCTCATGAAATTGATAAGCCGAGTATTAAGGTACGTGTACTCGGAGATGAATGATATTTATCATAACAAACGTTGAAATGTAAAAAGACAATGCGCGAGGAGTGGATTTCGTGAGCAAAAATAATTCGCCTTGATAAGGATTCCGTTAAGTTAACTGTAAAATCACATTGATTTTTTAGGTATTCGTAACAGAGCGCGAGATTACATAAAAAAAGAAACATGCGCATAGTAACGAGCACGACGGTGGATGATATTTCCTTGGAATCCGATGTGCGTTACAGTTGGAAATGCGAATTACGTATTCGTGAGGCGCGTCGATTACGTTGTGTTACTAGGATTTCTGAATTCCTATGACCTCGTCATCATCGACACTTTCTCATGGTCATTCCCGAAATGGGCGAGGAGAGGTGATCCATCGGAGCAAATGGCATTCTGTGTAACTGCGCATATTTCAAAAGTAAATTACCCCATGAATTATTGAAGTCGAGGCGTGCTTCCGTAAGTGCTTGGCGCTTGTCCCTTCCTTGCTAGAAAACGAATTCGATTTCGAGAGGAGAGAGAGAGAGAGAAAGAGAGGGGGGAGGGAGAGAGGAATGAAAGAGGGAAAGAGGGAAGGCGAGGCGCAAAAAACAAGAGTGGCTGCTGCGAGGATCAAAAAGAAAAGGTGGAAAAGCGGAGTGGGGGGGGAGGATCGTGGCAGTTCCCTCGGTGAATACCAAGCGGGGTACCGTTGCTTTCAATATTTTATGAAATATACAACATGTGAAGCAGGAAGCTACCGCTGCGTGAGCGCGGCGAACCGCGTGCATTCACCGCGAGAGGGAGAGAGAGAGAGAGAAAGAGAGAAGCGGTGTCAAGGGAATATCGCGGACCCCCGCCCTCCCCCTCGTTCCGAGAGTTTAAGGTCAGCCCTGTCCTAGCCTCTCTCCTCTCTCTCTCTCTCTCTCTCTCCTCTCCTCTATCTCGCTTTCTCCCTCGGTCATTATTAGAGCAACTCGATACCAACCTTCCTTTCACGCTTCACTTTGTTGTTGCGCGGACGTCTCCCAGAGGCTGAGCACCGGTGCACCATCTCACCCACATCTCGCAACTCCAAATCCAAAGATCAATTAATTATGAGCCGATGGCAGGTATTTGTGCGCGAGCGTGTGAACAATCGTTCGCGGTGCTTTTTAAACGGATCGTATTCCGCCGTTTCATAATTAACAGCGATTCTGAATATTTTCAATTTACGCTTCGCTCAGTCGAATGAAAAAAGTTAACGCGCGCGAATAATAGTCTATTCATATTTCATTTAACTTGAAATGAGAGCTTATAACCTTAATACTTGCACAGGCAATATACATTGTAATTCGAAGCAGTAAAGGTAAGGTGGGTTCAATTCAAGTGAAAATGGACATATTCGCGGCACTTTCATCGAGAGCAATTGCAGAACAATTATTCGGTTCTTGTCGCTGTCTCATCCTATATATTTTTAATTCGTGATTTAAAGACGCACTCGAGCTATAAATCGCAGGACTGACAAAGTAAATGATAATCATGCTCGTGGACATTGTTCTTTTGTTGCGGATGCGAAATGAGCCAAGTGTAATTTTATAGCGGAATTACATTTCTTATTAACTCATTTTGGTGCTTGAAACGAAAATTAGTTCGCTTTAGTAGCAAATTACTCATCGTAAATAGAAGCTTACTGTTTCTGCATTTACTCATGGTCGTAGCTCATAATTTAAGGTAAATTACATTCCGATGAGGAGGATTTCGTTCTGAGAAATTAACGCGTTGAAAGTACGTAGTTTTACATCCGAGAATTATTGTATTACGGCTGTTGTGTGCTGTGGCTCCGAGTACGATATGCTGATAACAACCCACCGACCGGTTAACGATAGTCTCCAATTTAATTGTTGAGCCTCCTCGCAAATGCCAACAATCACTCGGATTTATGATTGACAAAATGTATAATCGACCCATTTATCCATTTCATTAGTTGTAAATAAGAGACACCGAATTGGCGTTTGCACGAGCGAGACAAGGGGATACGCTCAAAACGCGAACTCAAAGTACTTAATAATACCTAAGTGGATAAGAGATACGGCATGTCAATTTATTTTCTCCATTAGGCCCTGGATCCAGGATCGATAAATCGCTTATTACAATTGCATCAAATCGCAGTCGGATCGTTTTATTTCGACACAATGCAAACTACGGTCCCAATGCGCGGCCAGTCGCGTCTTCCTCGTGCCCAGGGGAATGCGGGGGTCGGAAACCGTCAAACCCCGGGGATACCTTTCGAAAGCGACTCCCCCAGGAACCGGTGCAAGGTCTTCCACTCGAGGAGAAGGCGCACGCGCGCCAGCCTCGTGCCCGCCCGTCGTCGTTGCGAAATCCTACACAAAAGCCGCGTGTTTGCGGGGGCGTAGGAGGGGGGGGCGGCGGCGGCGGCGAGGGACAGCTCCAGCTCTCGCGTTCCCCCTTTGTCTCAACTTTGACTCTTTTGTCCGATGCGCGGGAGCGCGCCATCGTGAAAAGTTCACCGATTTTCCGTCCCCCCGATTTCACATAAACGCTCCCTGGGACCGACATTTGTCGTGCTTTGGGAATGGCTTAATTGATATATTTATGGGGTCGTTAGCTTTGCGCGAGCCCCGGAGGATCGTGGCTCCTTGTTTTATATTGTGGAATCGGGACCGAGGCGAGTATTGGCTCGATAGAATCGGGAGTTAGAGTCTGGAGGTTATGTTTCCTTTTGTGCGCCGTAATTAATCGAACGGTACAACTGTGTCTTTTATCCGGCTGAGCGCTAGACTACGAACCTGTCGATTTAAAAATAGCTTTGATTCTCGCGATTGACTTGGCGTTTTTCTTTGTAGAGGAGCGTAAGCTCCTCCGTGATAACAGTATTTTTAAATATAAATTTAATGAACAATTGTGACCGAGCACTGTATGTACCCATAAAAATATCTCGAATGATTGGATCGATCGAATTTGAACCGTGTGACTGCTTAATTAATCGAAATGATCTAAACTATTATTGACAAAGCAATAATGGAGCTTTATATTGCAGGCACCGATGAGAAAGCCAGAAAATCCCCATCATCAATTTTAAATTTTAAGTCGATCAGTTTTTACAATTATCAAGGATAATCCCTTTATTCTTTTAAAAGTGTAAGCGTAAAGAGAGTAAAATTTTACTCTGAAATGATTTTTCATTGAACACAAACTTTTCAAAATTGTACGAAAAAATTGCAAAAACATATTTGTAAATTTTCAGAGAGAATAATCAAATTAAATATAAATAAATAAGAGTAGTAACTTTTTTTTTTTATATAAAATCAATAACATAAAATTAGCATTATATAAACATGCATAAAGTATAAATTATCATAGATACGTAACTGAATAAAAATATATGATTTTATCAGTGGATAAATTGTGTAACATCAAACGTATTTGAAATAAAAACTCCACTGGTATCTTGCTTCCAGCATTTGTGCAGTGTTTATTTAAGATTTAGGCCAGATTTGATTTAATGTATACCTTTTTGCATTATTATTTATTTAATTCGTAAACGTTATAGGTCGATGAAAATTACGCTTGAGAACTATTCTGCTTAATGCTACGGAGCGCTTGTATGTGTTTATGTCGTTATAAAATTGCCGAGAGTTTGCTCGTATTTTCGAGCTTTGACAATCGTATTTATAAATTTATGATTTTTGATAACTTACGAGTGAGTGAATTACACAGGCGGTAATGGCCAATTTTCATGTTGATTTTCTCGAAGGAAAAAAGCGTTATCGCGGCTGAAGCTAGGGGTTCGAAAAAAATTAAAATAAATAGATAAGCAGCCCCGTATATCATAGTCCAACATGATGTTCGAGCATTATCAAGTGAAAAACTGAGGTTCACTTGCATAACCATAAACATTTTCTATGAGTCCCGCGTAAGAGACGTTGGCTACCGCCTCTGGGACACATACAAATGGATCCGGTTCTTCTTAATTTCTTTCTCGCATATAAATACTTTGATTTGCAAATCCTGTCCGTGCTCTTTAACCACAACCTTATTGCTTTTCGAGAGTCTTTTTTTACGCGAGCACGAGCTTGAGTATGACTTGAAATACAAACCAACCCGTTTTGAAGGCCAGCATAGTTGTAGAATGCAAATAATAATACTTTAAATTCCACATAAGGTTATACGGGAGAGCGTGGCACAGTCTAACCGCCTAAACCGAAAAATCCGGGTAATTACGTGCTTGATATTCCTTTTTCCCCCATTTATAAGCCCGATATAATAAAGAAGTAAAAGCAAAAAATAACGACACGCGCACTCGCGTAATCTTTACCGCTTGACGCTCATTATCGATCCGGGGAACGCGGGCTAGTCCAACTCCGAGAAATGAAGGAAATGCAATGCCCAGTGGAGGAAAGTAAAATTGACCGTTTGTGAAAGAGAGTGAAGACGCGAAACGAGAATGAAGAAAGTGGGAAGTGTCTTGGCTTCGAACGAAAGCAGCATAGCGGAAGAGATAGAAAGTGCGCTAGAGGAGCATGTTCCACGGTTTTCCTATGGAAAATAGCCATTTCCCCGGCACCCGTACTTATTTCGAGTGTGATTTTCCCAATGCGGATGTTTTACAATTCCCGAACAAATAATGTGTATAATTTATTTACAGGCTTTTGTAGGAAATTGTTCCGACCTTTTATTGTCTTTTCAACTTCCTTATTCACTCGGAATGGGTTGATTTAGTTGTAACAGTTCACCTTATAACTGTTGTTTGCATTACGACTCTCCCCGAGTGCTCGATCAAAGTTTAATAAAAATCTGCGACGGTTAAAAGAAGAGGAAGAAGAAGAAGATGATGATGATGAAGAAGATGAAGAAGACGAATAAGAAGAAGAAGAAGAAGAAGAAGAAGAAGGAGAAGGGTTTTTGTATCCGTTGATTGAAAAATCCTATAAAATCTAAGCTTCCTTATTAACGAGGGGTGCATACCCACTCATGTATTTACAATCGGATTGTTAAACTAATCAAATTATTAGTAATAAACTGCAATTACCTGCGCTGTTGGGGCATTTTGAGCGTGAAAACAGGTAAATCGTAGATGGAACTATTGCCGAGGGCCTGCGATTTTAGGTTTTGCACATATCAAAGTGTTTTTAATGATAGGCTGAAGTACGAGTACTAGTATTCGATCGGTAAAATGCCGCGATTGCAAAAATATTACAAGCACGTACTTTTAATAGGTAAATTACGCCTCAACAAAATGCTTTCATTACGTGCGAATGTCCGTATAATCTTCTCGTTCTCCGCGTAGAAATTGTAATAATTCTTTTGGATTTCCCCGAGCAAAAATCCACGCACAAAAAAAAAGGCCGACTTTGCGTCTAACTATGGGAACACGATCGCAACTCTTGTTGGACTTATTGACACGAATAACGAAATATCATGTGCGGCAAATGGGCAAATGACGGCGGAATAATTGCAAATGAGAGTCAGAGAGCCTCCGTAGGGATGCTCGGAAAAATTGCACGCATAATCAAAGTAGATTACGCGCCCCGCGCTCCGTACCCAGTAGCTACGTTTTGCGGTGCGAGAGTCGAGGAGCGAGCGAGAGGGAGGGAGAGAGAGAAAGAGGAGAGAGAGAAAGAGAGAGAGAGAAAGAGAGAGAGAGAGAGAGAAAGAGAGAGAGAGAGAGACGCAAACGCAGAGGCAGAAACGGCGGATCCCAGTGGAAAACTGATGAGAGGAGTCGAAAAAGAGCGAAAGAAAGGAAAGAGCGGCCGAAAAGAAAGGCAAAAATAGTCTGCGTGATCGCGCGGCCAAGGCTGAAACTGTTCCATTCTTCCGGAATAACATCACTCGGAGCATTGCAATCACGAGTTCCTCTCCACATGCCCAGCATCCACAGGTACATGCGGTTACATCCGCGTGCAGCTTCACATACACCGACAATACAATCTCGAATCCGGATTTTTTCCCCCATTTTTCCGTGCGGGGCTCGCGGTGAGGCTCACGCGCAAAAACCGAGCTGCGGAGGGGGAGGCCGACGACGAAGATGAAGAAGCGGGGAAGGACTCTCGCGCGGGTTTCGTCCATCCGTCCTCCTCCTCGTCACAAAGTTCAAGGTCTCATTAGGCTCTTTATAATTCAACGAGACTGCAGCTCGTGCACTTTTCTCTCCCTCTCTCTCTTTCTCTCTCTCTCTCTCTCTTTCTTTCTCTCTCGCGAGCGCGCGCCCCGAGAGAGAGGCTATACATCATCGCGAGGGAGCGAAAGAGAGAGGCAAAGAGAGGAGCCGGACGGAGAATGCGGAAGAAGCCGAGAGGCTAGTTTCTTGGGTTTTGTTGGAGTGGCCACTCGCGCTACACAAGATATAGGGACTCGGGGCAGGAGAGAGGAAGAGGGAGGAAAATAGAGAGAGAGAGAGAGAGAGAGAGGGAGGTTCGTGAGCTCGCGTCCGTGGTCTCCGGGGTACTTAGACCGCCTGAGAGAGTCTGTATAATGCTCGCCTCGCACATTTACCTCCGTACCTTCCTCGTGCGCATTTATATGTATATAAGCAAGAGCCGAGTCCGAGAGCTGCTGCTCCCCCCCGCGATCAATACCCCCCGCGCAAATATTTCCCCTTTCCTCTCGATTTTCACGCGCGCTTTCCACGTGTGCGCCTCCTCCCCCTCCCCCGCCCCATCCCATCCCCTCCTCCTCTCCTCCTCCTCCTCATCCTCATCTTCCTCTTCCTCCTACTCCTCTAGATCGGTCAACGACTCCTCCCTCACCGCGAATTACGTTTCTTATAGTTAAATGAGGAAGCAGAAGGAGAAACCTTATTTACCGCAAGGATGCGCACTCCCGGGGAACTGTAATTTTTGCACCGATCTTTTTCCTCCTTTTTTTTTACTCGCGAAAAAGATCCCCTCGCTCTTTGGCTCTTTACGCATGTTTACAGTTCCGTTTCTCGTATTCGTTCCTCGGTCACCGTTTGCAGACGCCAAGGTAATAAGTACTAATTACATCGTGCGCTCGAGGCTACGTATAGATATTGTTTAACTTTATCGGTTAAAACGTACTCTCGGACTCGGTAAACTCCCTCTCCGGGGCTCCGCTGCGAGCATAAAATAAATCGCTCAAACGCGCGCAACTTGCGCCGAGATATTACAATTCGTCTTTGTATCGTTGCCAATATCAATAAGTACATTTGGTGTTTACGGTACTCCCCGCCGACCTTATGCTAATAATCATAAAATCCGTGTGCAAATTAAAATCATAGTTTTATTGGTTGGGAAGTCAATTTCAGGTACATTCAACAACATTCAGCTGCTGCGCCTACAAAGGAGCTCTCCTCGCTGATGGACCAACTGCGGCTCTCGGCTGCTGCATCGGGATTTTAAATTCAAGGTGATTAGGCTCGGCCGACCGGCGGTGACTCAAGTGGAGTACAAGCACTTTATTCCAATTCCAATTCCAATTCCAATTCCAATTTACATTGTAGGAGCGAGCCTCTTTTTGTGTTTTTGACTCGCTGACACTCGCGAGGACGGTTTTAACAACGGGAACAAACGGCGCGCGGAACACTCTCAAAGGACAGTCGCACACACGGGACACAAAGACCCCGACAGAGTTTTATAATGCACAATACGCGATTAACCCACTTTGTAGAGGAGCGGTCACGTGGTCACATCCCGGGTGAATTCACTCGTACAGCTGAACCGAGGTGCAGCGTGACAGGACCGGACAAGCCTCCGTTGATCTCCGGCCGTGCAGAGCCAAACTCTGAAAAAAATTTCAAGTATGCGGCAGTGCATTGTTGTTCTTGCCGTATGACATCGGAAAATTGGTCCTTACTCTCGCGAGCGTGTACCAGCCTTTTAAATTTATACTAAAATATTCAAGAGCCGCGTTATTGATAAATGGGCCTGCTTTTAAAATCCTTGTTACCGATAATGACCACTTTTGAGAGGAAAATTGTCGAAAAATCGCTCCATACGCGAGAAACGTGAGCTAAATACAATTACAATTGAGATTATATAATCCTTAAACGCTGGCGCGAGGGTGTTTCGTTTCGCTGTGTGGGAAAGTGAAAATATTCTTTTTTTTTATCATTTTTTTTCTTCCTAATAATACAATAAAAAAAGGCATAAATTTATAATAGATAACTCGAATCTAACCTTCATGGCTCAGCGAATACTTATATAAGCCGTATTTTCATGGCAAAAGCTGAACCTTTAAAAATGGGATGTACCATGACGTGTAGAAAGCTTAGATAATCCCGTGTTGCGATTTTTAAAAATAATTTACTGCTATAAAATTATATCGATTTTTTAACAAGATAATTTCAAACGCTGAATTATGTAAAACTGTGTGTATTAGTAAATAATAATTCATTTTTATTATGCGCAAAGCATTAAATCTTCATTGCGTTACTTATGAATATAATAAAAGTAATTATGCAAATCTTCGATCTTATTAAGTAAAATATATTGGACCATACGTCACGCGTGCAAAGTACTTTCTTCCGAGAAAAACCCGCTTAAAGCCATTGCACCAAATGGACATTGTGACTTTAAATCCCTTGTAACTTTGTCGGATATTTGAATTTTGGCATGCGACGGGCCTCGATCCAGAGCGAAAAGTGAAGATGAATTTAAATAATTGCATTTGGCTTTTTTAAACGAAATTCCGAGAAACGACATTATGTTCTAAATATCCCGTGAATCGACGTCCACGTCGCATCCGAATATGCGGTTGCATTATCCGACAGGACTTCATTAATGACGGGATAAAAATTTTTCCATTCAAAATAAATATATTCGGCTCTCGGACGACTTAATGATCACTCTCGCGGATAATTGAATCCGCCAAGAAATGTCCGTCTGCCCGCGCAATTGCATACCGCGACGTCCGCGTTACATTTTCGTAATAATTAAGCTAATATACGTGTAAATTGAAAATCAAGCACAATAAATACACCGATTATAGCATGTAAACTCCGAATTACGTAATCTAAAATGCATTACAAGCTTTAAAACGAAAGGATCGAGAGCAAGCCACCGGAGCGTTGCACAATTACGGGCATATTAATTCGTTTTCGCTGTGCATCGCATCGCTCGACAGAGCGAAGAAATGAAGAAATCCCGAAGGAAAAACAACGCAAAGCTATAGAATCAAAAGAGAAAAAAAAAAAAAAGAAAAAAGAAAAAAAAAAAGAGGGAAAAAAGGCGGTGGAGAAGGGTCGGATGCTGGGGGGAAGAAGAACGAGTTCCTCACCTCGCCGAGGGCGATCGCCTTCTGGATCTCGGGGAGCGCCGCGTAGAGAGCCGCGCACTCGCGGTTCGACAGCTTGGGCAGGCCCAGGTATCGCTGGATCCCGCAGGGGCCCAGCTCCAGGGGCACCGTCATGTACTTGAGCTCCGGCATCAGACAGCAGCGGACGTAGGCGCACTCGAGCACCTCCGACTGGGAGCGGAGAGCTGTAACGACTCTGTTTAGGGCTGCGCCAAGGATGGTAATTGGGAGGCGGTGCGTCTTCCACGCACATCGATCCCGAGACGAAGACGTGGGGCAGGGCGAGGATGGGGATCGACTCTTTCTTCGGAGCCGCGCTCCCTGATAATACCCTTTTGCTCTTACTTCTCAATCTCTCGGGGTATTGATGTGGCGCGCGATTTCGGTCCGATTTACGAGGCTCCTCACCGGTGACATGCACTTGCGCCTCCGAGATCGACGATATCGACGTCTTCCAGCCCTCCATTTTTAATTAAAAACTCTTTCTAACGCCCTCGGAACTCGTCACGCGGCTCATCTTCGATCTTTTTTATCTTTTTCCGATGCCAGTAGTATCACCCTTTTTTATGGGCGGCGGGCCCTCCTTTTTTGCGGATCAACTCTGGTGCTAATTTGCTTTTTCGCTGCTTTGAAAATTCAGGTACTTTTTGGCATTTTATCGATTGATCGCGACGAGTCAATCAGTGCATTTAAAGCTGCCAACACATCAGCGATTGCCTCTTTACTTACAAAACATTGCACATACGTTTCATCATCGTAGACTATTTGTATATCCCCCTTTCTTTGTTACTTAAAGAGCGTTATAAATGCGGAACAAGATGAAATAAGTTATAAACAAAATAGTATAATAACCAGCTATCACCGATGCAGATGGAAAAATGCACTTGTATTTCATTATGGAGTCAATACCAATTATTAATAATAAATTCCGTAAGAATTCACCAGTAGTAAATTAATAATTTAAATCTTGACTGTAATTAATATTACGATCTACATGTTTCAACCAGTTAAAATAATACTTTAAATTAAATATGTTAATGAGCAAGAATATCGATATTATTTTGCACTTTTCCGGCGTTTGAAAGAAAATGAATCATTGCAATCTGATAATCATCACTGCACTGAATTTTAATTAAATTACATATGAAAATTAAATATTATTATAAAGATATTGATAAGGGTTCTTTAATCTATTTTAGAGTGTCTATGTACAAAATGAGATTGGATATAATGTAATGTTTTAGTTATCACTGATTCAAGAACAAAAAACTATTGATAACTTTGGATGAATGACAAATTAATAATTTAAAGATAATCTGACAGTGATTAATACTGTTTTAAATGCATTTTTGTAACAGCATCAATATTTATATATTGGCTATAGTTGTTTAAAATTATTTGTTTTCGTTAATTTATCATTATTATATAATTATTATATAATTGCTAATTTATATAATTTATTAATTTATCGAGAACTTTCAATTATTGCGTATAGACAATAAGTGAAAATGCTCTATTTATTAAATATGTGTTTATAGGCATCTGCAGTCTTAATTATAAAAAAGTATTGAAAAACTAATACGAATAATGCACACTTGAAAAATTTATCTACAAATATTTAACAAGTTTGTGGAAATGAAAAAATGATGCGTCAGAAAGTGGTTTTACTACTTGTAAGAAATGGAGTTTCTATTAATTCAAATGAACCAACTAAAACTACATAATATTTGAGTTTTTAATAATTAATAGAATTTATAAAGTTAATTATAAACTCTAAGCTACCAATTATTTTAGTCTTTGAATAATAATTAAGATTTAACTTAATCTTATAAATTTTTGTAAGCCATAAATTTCTTTTTATACATTGAAATTACATATTATTACGTAGATATATTTTAAACTATATTATTATATGTAAATATAAAAATATAATTTGTATACAGTATAAATTTATTGATACACTTTATGAACAATCTCATTTTACTTTTCACATAATGTGATATAAATTGCTTTTTAGCGTTATTTTCCAATTCAGCAAATGTCGGTGCATAAAAAAGGTTTTAAAAAAAGCCAAAATTCCTCGATGCAATAACTTTCCCTAGAAACAATGCGATACCGATAATCGTCTACAAAGTTACACAATATCCCATCGGCATTATTTCCCCAGAGTCTTTAATCTATCGCGTTTGGTTTTGGGTAGACCTCGTCCAACCGAGCGAGACAGCGCGTGTCAATGAAATTGAGCGCTTCTCCGCGGCATCAAAGAGGCTTATCCCCCGCGTCACTAGGAGGTCGCACCCTCCGAGTGACGCGAGTGATTTTGGAATCGACGCCGACGGAGATGGTGGACGTGGTGGTGCACCTTCGTCTCATCCAGGTGCTGGTGAATTTGCATTTCCCAACGAGGGTCCCCTCCCGCGATCCGTCAACGGGTCCTCGCGCAGCCTCCCGTCGAATAATTGAATCACGACGTTCACGTGCGGCCCGTGTCGCAGGAGGAATTTCAAAGAAGTCACCTGAAAAATCCCCCGTTCTCACGCTTTCTCCTAGATCGGGCTGCGGCCCTACGGGAAAGCGGGGGCGGCGATTTGGTGACGGCGACCCGCTTGTCGCTCTTATCGCTTGAGAAACGGGTGACCCCCCGCCCTTGGCGCCGGGGCAGCCCCTTATCGTCTCGTAAGGGGCCCTCGCTCTCTGCGTTTAATCGCTCTTGTGCAATTTCCCCGTTTTACGGAAAAATCGTGAGCTTTCCGAGCGATAACGCTTTTGCCCGCTTGCACTTATTAAACTCGCCAACGTGTCATTTTAATCTATGGACGCTTTGCGGATAACGCGTTATATTGTGTTGGTGCGGGTTAGTTTGAGGCGGGTCAATGCTTTTGTAAATTTTCTCATAATTGTCGCGTGATCGCCTCAACCCTGCACTATCTGTCATTCGGTTGATATTTTGCACGAGACCCATTGCGACACTCGCAACGCCCGAGAAGTCATTGAGAATTTGTTATTTTTGTTACATTTTGCGGATGAATTTTCCTCAATTTCATCAATTTATTTTTGAATTTAAAGAGATCTTTATTAAAGAAGAAGATCGTTTAATATATTTTTCAAGATGTCCGATAGCGATTCTTCTCTTTCTCAGGCCTCAGCAATGTAAATGAATTCGTGTAAAAATACGTTTATTACAACAGAAAGATTTACCACGAAAAATATCAGCGGTAGTAAGTAAGCTGATCTTAACATTTCCTTTAAAATAAATGTCTTTCTACTAAATGAGCTGGCTTTAATTTTTATATTTACTTAATATAGACTATTCAAATTACATTTTGTTTGTAAAAAATGAATTCAATAATCTTATTATTAAATTTAATGTAATTATGTACCACACGATTCGAGTTTAAAACATCATCAAGTATTATTCGCGTAAACACTTAAAAATGTCATTTATCTTACAATATTTAAAAATATAAATAAGCAGAGATAAATGATAAGTTTAAATTCTTCGCCATTGTTCGAACCAAGCGACCATGATTTTTAATTTCGTTCACATACGTTTTATTTCAAGCCAACGGCTCGTAAATATTACAGTCCACCTTTTCACTTAATTACTCCTGGAATAAAAAAAAGTTTTGAATAAACACGACATTCATATTATTGTTAAATCAGTTAAAAAAAAGTTTAACCACAAAATAACACTGAAAGCCATTGCATGTTTACTTTTCATTGGTCTGTATGAGGTACGTGGAAGAGAAATTGAGAAAATGACCAGTGAACGTGTTAAATAAGACGATATCAGAATCAAGTTGAAACAATGTAATCATAAAGCTTTAGTGAACATTGATGTAAAATGGAAAATACAATAACTCTAAAATCGCCAACATTGTTAATAGTTAATATTTTTTTTTTCCAGAAATCAAAATGATTTCGATTTTCAAAGTATCTGATAACACCATTAAAGATACTGCTGAGAAAAAGTTTATATAATAGCAAAAACCAGCGTGAATTCCAAAATTTTAAAAAGAACTAATAACGCACAAGAATAAGCTTTATCAAAAGTTCTTTAAGAGATGGACTAGTTTGATTTTGTACGCCGAGTCATAAAAGGTTACATAGCCCAAATTAGGTTTCTAAAACGTAAAAACCAACACTTTCATGTAGATTAAAATTCTATGTCAAAAAATGTGTTTATTATGGATACAGATTTCACGATTTAAAATACGTTACACTCAGCTTTAACTAGTTTTATGTTCAATTCAGATACGAATCAACATCCCATTGAAAGTTTGATAACATATTAGGCCTCGATCTAGTACCAATTCGAGTAAAGCTTTGGCAACGTACCAGAACACAGGGAGTTGAATTTTTATAATTACATCCTGATGTAAGATGCGAAGCGTTTTAGATTTTTTGATGCAGTGAAATTGAAATATTTTCATTTGTAAACATTTCTAATTTAGTCACGGATGGAAATGCTGCCATTTATAATTTATTAAAATAAAGTTCCCACTTTATTACTATGTTGTACTTTATTATTTTTATATTTGCATTCTGTTTAGGTTCGCTAAAATGTTAGTGCACTTTTATTTTAATTGTTACTCGATCAAATTTGTTATTATGACGAATGAAATATTTTTTAAAAATAAATCGGTCTGTTTTTGTTAATAAGAAGCCTTGAATTATAATTCAAGAAATTTATCGCTACTCCAGTATTGAGAAGTGCAAAATACATATTTACAATATAAAAATTACCTTGCTATTTTCAGATTGATCTCTTAGATTGATATTTCAATGTTATGAACACAAACCTTGAACATATTATGGATGGATTTTCAAGCTCTTAAAAGTATTATATTTAAGCTATTTTCCATTGAATTGATTCCTTCTAAATAATCCTTTTGAAAACATTTAAACTGTGTTACATAAGCTAAATATAAAATTCTACGCAATTAATAATTACAAGTGCGAAATATTTTCTTGCATAAAATGTATGTTAATGCAAATAATCTATTTTCCTGATAAGAATGATTATTTGTTACAGAACAAATGATTGTATAAATTGAATACAGTTTCACTTACTAAATTATAATTACAACGAAATAAAAGTGTATTTTTGCATTTCAATATATTACATGGTAAATTATCGGAACGTTTATCAGAAAGAATAATTTCATTAAGTTAAAACACATGTTTTTAAATATATTATAAAAATCTACACGTATATTTGTAATGAGAAATATGTATCAAGTAGTTTAATCAAATAACTTATTTCATTCCAATGTTCGTATTAATGTAACGCATATATTAATAGTTTTTTAATAATAAGTAAGCGTTATTTTTTAATTGTCATCTAAAAGCATTCCACAATTTTCTTTTTTTGCATTTGCCAGTGCAGCGAAGTAAAAGCATCGGCCAGTTTAAAGTTCACTCTTATTATTCCATGACTAACATTAAGGATCCTCCAGAAGAGAATTTCCTTAGAACGTCATAAACGGCTACGTCAGAGCTCGGAAATTCTTTAGTTTGAGATCTGCATAAAAAAAAAAAATCGCGCCTGGAGATCGAGTTGAAATGGAAGGCTCGCGCTCGAGATCGTAAAATCCGAAAGAAGTCCCGGAGACGTGGTGGACTGCGGAGCTAAAAACCGTTCCAAAAACGGAAATAATTTCACGCGTAGGTTACAAAAAGGAAGGGGGGAAAATGAAGAAGAAGAAGAAGAAGAAGAAGAAGGAGAAGAAGAAGAAGAAGAAGGAGAAGAAGAAGAAGAAGAAGGAGAAGAAGAAGAAGAAGAAGGAAAAAAAGGAAAATAAAATGAAAAGGTGGCTTTGGGTGTAAATAAGGAAACGGCAAAACGAGTCGCGCTCCATCCATCCATCCTCTGGAATTGTCCGGCGAAGGAGCGCCGGTATTGTTCTCGTGCACTTGTGTGTACCGAAGTGTGCGAAGCCGCGGATAAACAAAGATAAAATGAAAAAAGAACGGCGGGCAGTAAAAATTGCAATAATAAGCGGGGAACTCGAGGGAGTGGAGGAGGAAAAGGCAAGAGTCACCGGGGATCTTTGAGAAAGTGGCGCGGGTTCCGGGACGCGACGCAGCTCCGAGGCGTGATCGAGTGCCCCGGGGCACGAGTTCTCCGGGTCTGACCTTTGCACAGTGAAATGCAGAATCTGGCCGCGGCGAAGCCTGCGCAGTGGGAGGATGACTCGGCTTGGCTGGTGCGGACGGGCCCGTAGGCATCCGCGACCTCCGCGTCCGCTCCCTTCATCGCCTGCATCATCTTGCTGAACTCCTCCTGAGAAGAGAAGAGAGGCGGCTGGTCAGGCGTCCTGATCGAGGGCCAGAGGCTCACTCACGGGCGTAAAGTCCGCGCAGGGCTGGCTCTTGGAGAAGATGGGGATGCAGGTGGTGGCGGTACCCCCGCCGATGACCGGCACCGAGACGAACTCCGGATCGAGGGCGAGGGTCCGGGCGGCGAAGTTGTTGGCCCTCGTGGAGAAGAGGTTGGTCACCCCGAAGAGACGGCTGTGGTCGTAGAAGCCCGCGGCCTTGTAGATCTCGAACATCATCGGCAGGAGGCTGTTCACCGAGCGGGACACCAGCGCCACGAAAGCCTTGATTGTCGTGTGAACATCCGGCGGTTAATTGCACAACTTCCCCAGGCCCGGCGATTACGCTCAATTTCGCGGGTGCCACGAGACTCGCGTGTCTGTCTCTCGGGGATGCAAGTCGACAAACGTTACAAATACCTCGTATCAAAGATTTACCGCGCCATGCTTCTCACGCTTATTTGAATTATCGCCGGAGCCGATTTCGCGAAAATATAGGCCTCGCGCGTTATTCCTCGCCAACCACCGAGAGGAGCGTTGCTCTGTGTTTTCTCTTTGAAACCAGCTCTAAGCTACGACCCGACAAATGTTGTGTCTTGTACCTGCGAGCAGTACCAAACCTCGCTCGCAATAACTTTTTACTTTTTATTCCACTCCATTCACAGCGCGTATCCGCACGCTTTTTGTCGGCTGCGCTAATTGGCGAGCGAGGAGTGCGTTGGAGTGAAAGAAGACGAAGGAGACGGAGGAGACGAGGAGAAGAAGCGAGCCTCGACCGCCGGGCCATTGTCTAAATCCACAGCGAGCCCACAATGCGTCGCGAGATGAAAGAGGATGGGAGACGATTGATGTTACAATAAACAATTGTGCGCGGCTGATAAATCGCACATCTCGCGGCGCACAACTCAATTCGCTTTGTCTCGGGCTAATTTGGCCGGCGAGGCGTCAATATTTGCTCTGAGCCAAAGGACTCGTCCCCTCGACTCGACTCGACTCTTTTAGCCCGAGGCCGATTTAGCGGAAAAGTCCATCCGTTCCTCCTAAGGAGAATTTAGTTTCCCGTCGCGCTAAAACTCGGGGGTATGGCAGTATTGTAACGCGGAGATAACAATCGCGAAACGTGTTCGTTAACGTGTTAGCGGTATCTTTTATACGTAGACCTCGTGTACGCCGGGATGGCACTTTCGAGAGTCGAAAGAGTGCGCCGGAGATTTGTTCTTTTCTCTTTTCATCTCGATTTTATCTCGCGTTGTATACATCGCGGGCACGCTGTTGATTTTGTCGATGGGGTCAAACGCTTTTATTTCAATGTGTAACAGGCATAAAATTTAATTATCATATCCCTACGAAGGCGGCTTTGAATTTGACTAGAAAAAATAAAAAAATATAAAATAAAAAAAAAACAAAAATCGACTCGATTGAAACATTAAATTTACAGCCAAGTGCTAGATTTTTTATGAATTATGCATTTTGATTTCTCGGCTCTTAAATTATACACGTGAAACTGTATATTAAGTATTTCAAATATAAAATATTCCGCCAGCCCGACGATAAATATATCAAAATATGAAAAGCCATATAATTATACGATTAAATTGTTTATCATTATTTTCTCAAAGTAATAAAAGCAATGTGAAACAAAAAAAAAAAAAAAAAAAAAAAAAAAAAAAACAAAAAAAAAACCAAGAAGAGTAAGAAAAGGAACAATTGTGCGACACGCCGAAAATTTAGGAAACGTAGTTTAAAGGCAACATTTGCATGCGGGAGGGCGCGCGCCCGCACACACACACTCACACACCCAAGATTGCATCTACGGTAAATTTCATCTCAACTTAATTAGAGTCGCTCGTATGCATTTCCCAATGCGATTCACTTGGAGAACAAGAGAAGACATAATTCAAGAAGCCAAAGGAAAAAGGCACGTCAAGAAGTTTACACGTCAAGAGTGCAAAAATAGACAAACGCCGTGGCGAATTTTCGTAATTTAGAGCTGTGATGGAGACAAAGAAATTCGCGGAAAATACCAATCTCTGGTAGATCGAGGGGCGAGGAGAATAAAAAGGCCCGCAGTTCAATAGACAAAATTCATTACTCATTAGCATCCGTCGATAAGGCTTCGATCGTAAACACACGAAACATAAAAGGCGGACCCGTTCCTTTACGAAATGGAAATTCATTACTCGGCTGCTCTCTTTGTTCGGGAAATAGGTACATGTCGAAACAGTATCGACGCATTAAATTCGAGAATAAAATGCAAAAACTGACACTGAGGGCATTAGGTTGGAATTTCTGCCAAAATTGTGCCGCTGTTGCAGACAGAAATAAATATGCCTTTGCCCGATATACACTTAATAACATCGGTTCAAATTGTTGCACATAAAAAGCCCAATAAAAATTATCGTAGCACGCGTTTTCAGGCACATAGTTTAAGTGCGCTTTAAGTAACTGAGAATAATCATGCCACGGAGTAAAAATAAGAATGTTTGTTAAAATATTTGGATAAATTTATTGCATATTTAAGTTAATGTATAGGAAACGATTAGGCACGTGTATGCAGATACTTCCATAATTAGCATTACGTAATATCTTGAACTTCTAAAGTAGCTGCTTGCTTTAAGTAATTTTAATATATTCGCGATTTCATAATCGGCTGAAATTTTAATTAAAGCGTAAATTTTGTTTAATGTACTCACAATAAAAATATAATTTTCTTTGGGTAACTTTCGATCGCGCCCGTCAGTTTCGGCGACTTTATTAACTTCCTTTTTTGTAATTGATCAAACTTAAAAGTAGAATAGGAAATTGTATTTCAATATGTTATATTTCATCATAATTGGAAACTGATGTTTTTAATGTTTTCATTATTCATTAATTTTTATTAAAATTTTAATTAAAAAACGCTCAGCGTATTTTGTCTTGGTTAATTAATTTTTTTTTTTTTTTTTTTACAAACCTTCAAGTAGGAACAGTTTGTTATGAAATCGCGAAATTAATAACAAACCGAGCTTAATTTATGATGTTATTATTAACATATTGTTATTAAATATTTGTTGTAGCTCGTTATGCATTATTCATAGTTAAATTAAAATTAACATACGCGGGCATTATCATCGTTACCACATAGGAGCATAAAGTAAAAATATTGTAATGTGTAACATAGTACTTATTAATTGTAGTTTCCTACGTCACGAAATATACAAAACAATGCTGGCCTTCACCTCGACCAACGCACGTATATCTTGAAAACTAAAATGAATCAAATAAGGTCTGTATTTGCATATTCATGTAATACATTTAACTATTTGACTATTATGTTATAATAAATTTATCTGAAATTACTGTTTCAGCCAATATTTCAAAAGCTGAAAAATAAGTGGTTTCCAATATATAATTACAACTCGAATGTTACGATAATAAATGATGGAGCAAATTGTAATACGCGAAAGGAAACATCTAAATATTTTAAACGATGACCTATTGTTTGATTTGCAGGAATTTTTGTAATCCAATGCGTGCTTGGTTGAAATTATGCGTAACTAGCGACTGAAATCTGTTATTTCCATACTCTAGCCAATACAAATATTTCAAAATACGGCTTTATATGAAAGTATTACATCTGCCATCCAAGGTTTTCAATTAAACTCGGAGACATGTATTTTAATGCATAATGATTAAGCGTAGCACCGGATGTTCACTTGAATGGCGGCGCTTCATTACTCTGATATTTTTTACAATATCCAAGAAAAATAAACATATTTGCGAAAAGACCGAAAAATAATCTCTCGGAATAATCTTTCGTCGCAGGCGTCGCAGGCGTCGCAGCAAAAAAGGTCGATAGATAAAAATATGAAAATTTATTGAAAGTTGTGCCAAATTAAGATTTTTCCTTCACCTTTCACTCCAATAGTTAGTCCTACGCACCGGATTTGCGTGAATAATCCCGAGACCGAGACCGAGACCGCGCAAAGTCTAGATTTTGATAAATCGGCGGAAAAGCCTCGGGAGTTTCCTGAAAGGTGGAGGACGTCAGGCACCCGCGCGAGCATCGATCTTAGAGATCGACGTCTGCTCTTAAAAAAGACCAGAAGAAGGCGTGATTTCACTCGCCTTGGGACAGCAGGCAATGAGGCTCGGGGTCAGTATCTTCACGCATGCAGCCTCCTCGTAGAGGTACTCGCGCTCGAGACAAATGGCCACGACCTTAGCGCCCCGAAGGGTCCGCTCAAGGCGCCTCTTCTGGGAGACGCCGTCCGTCTCTCCGTCATCCTCGTAGCAGAAGGTCTTGCATCTCGAGTCCATGTGACTCAGCTCCATTATCAGGCCCCACGTCGTGGAGTTGTCATAAACAGCCAACTCATCGATTATGGGCGATTGCTTCAGACAGAGAGCCAGCGTGCTTCCTAGTTGAGAAAGTGCCGTGTACTTGGATTATGGAAATGGCGAGTGTGTGGGTTACAATGAGTATTTCCTCGTACGTAAGACGTCATCATTAATAGAAAGAAAGTACCGAGGGGGACAGAGAGAGAGAGAGAGAGAGGGAGAGAGAGAGAGAGAGAGAGAGAGAGACAGAGAGAGAGAGAGAGAGAGAGAGAGCTCTTCCGCCCAAAGACAATGTCGCGGGAGTTACTCTGTACCGCAGGCTCCACGCGTTTTCTCTCATGGCCGAGCGTCATTTTTTCTTTCTCACTCCCGAGGCAGTCCGAGGTGTTATTAATAAAGCCGGACATGGGAAAAAACGCGGCCCATCTGTTGTCTCGAGCTCAAGATAATACATCCGAGCGAATTTAAATGCTACAATGTTTCAGGGGCTCGTGGCGCGGGATATTAAATCATCGGCTTTTTCTTGCGAGAACACACGGATGCGGTGGTTATGTATCGAAAGATCGATGCACCGAGAAACAGGATTTTATTTTTGGGACGGATAAATCGAAATGCAGTCCTCGATGGAGATCGATAAATTTAAAAATAACATTTGTGAATTGTCGGCTTAATTTGTTTTAGGAATTTATTGCGTAACCCCTTCGATCCATCAAGCGGCATCCACAACTCTTGGACCATAAGATAATATCTTAAAAAAAAAAAAAAGGAAAATGTGTAAATACCAACCTCGATTACAATTTAATCAATACTCGGAATGAACACCTTTTAAATGAAAATTTTCTCGTATTTTTCGTTGGAGTAACAAAAGACTTACTGAGCTATTGAGCGGTAGCCAAACGAGAAAAATAGTTAAAAACACTCATTGACTCGGATTATGATGTAAATCTATATTTATCTAAATCTATAGATAATTATTAGCAATATTCTTATGAAATGAAAAATGTATAATGATATGATGTGTCGGTATCTTGATCAATAGCCATAAAACATTTTGTCTTGAAATCTTAAATAATTATAACATTGTTTATCTTTTAAGAGTTTAAGAGAAACAAAACATTTTTCTCGCATCGCGATCTCGCCGATTCGATTTTAATGGCTCAAGGCCTATTGTGCTGCACAATTATTTGAATAATTACCAACTCGTCGTTATGTGATTGTACTTCAACTAAATTCGATAACTTTCAATTTATTTCCCACCTCGGTCTTTGTAATAAATATTTTTCGAAAATGTAAAATACAACGTATCATCGGTACAATTGATTAAAATCTTGTTGGATTAACATATTCGCAGTGCAGCCAATGTAAATAAACTTGAGTCGCGATGCAAAGTTAATATTGTCTGTACCAAAAAGAAACGAGGAACAAAGAAAAAATCCATCGAGACCCGCGTACAACTTTGAATTGTGTAAACAAGCATTTGTGCAAACTTCTCAAAGGAAGGGTCAGTGGGTTGTGCAACTCGCAGAATGGAATTAACGCTCGAGTGCGCGGTTTCTGATGTACGTGTGAGTGTGTACATCTGGTTTTCGGCGCGCGGAGAGACAATTCACAAAAGTCGTAAAGGCGAAGGAGGAAAAAGGAGGAAAAAGGAGGAAAAAGGAGGAAAAAGGAGGCAAAAGGGGGTAAAAGGAGGCAAAAGTGAATAAAAGGAGATTTCGCTACGAAAGTTGCAGGACTTGGACACTATCTAAATATGGTGCTCCGTTATACTTTCACTCTCTTTCTCTCTCTTTCCCGGTGGGACTTTGCGCAACGTAGTACATCTCGCAACTCTTTAATTGAATTTTAAGGCACACAATCGCTCATTGTGCTCACGCGCGCGCGCGCGCGCACACACACACACACACACACACCCAACTGTTGCTCTCTATTTTCTGGAGCATTACGTGGCTATTACGATCGCGATGTTCTAATAAGCCTTTTTATTATTCCGCGTGTCCTTATTTTGATTGCAATAAATATTAGGTGCCTAGCCGATATACACATTATACGCATTGTTACCCATTTTTTTTCCACCATGTAAATTTCCAGGTATATTGTGCACCACTCGACTGCATTTAACATTCCTCGATCGCATTTCTAAAATCTTATATAACGACAGGAATAATTTAGTTGTATGGAAATAACTAAATTACAGAGGGGGGAAGCTATTATGCCATTACTGTCCCACCGAACAATGATGTATCGCAAGCGCATCGGATTCACTTAAACTGCGATATTAAATCAATCAAGCCATCAAAAGCGTCTTATTAAATGAAATTAACCCACGCATACTAATGCTCAGTCCGGGGAAACGGTAGGAAGCCTCGGAGGTGTATTACAGTGTTTGAGGAGGAAGTTTGTCGGGCTCGACTGGTGGTACCTGTTTTCCCCGCAGCTCCGATTATCGCGACTTTCAAGCTGGTGAAGGAGGTCGCGGTGGAGCTCCTCCTGGTCCATTCGAAAACATCTCTCAGAGCCTCGCGCCGTTTTCGGAAGCTGGCGATGGTCCTTCGCACGAGCCACGACATCGGGAGAAGGCTTCTCTGTCGTAATGAACGCCCACGCTTCAGCGGCACTTCCACTTAATGATTAATTCATGGGAATGGGAATACATAAGCGAGCTTCCAGTGGCCTTAAGAATTTTTATTTCTACAAAAATATGAATTAGTTGTCATTATGTGGAACATGCGCAATCCTCGCCTCGGACAAACGAAATAGAAAACAAACGTGAAAAATACAAATGCGTCGTCTTGAATTGCGAATTTTTATTCGCGCGCGAGAGTCTTCGATTAATCTTTGTTTGTTTATTATTGTCGTTGTTGTTCATTGTTTCGTAAAAAAAGGTACTCGTGTGTTGTTCTGCTGCTCGCTTGACATTCCGTAATTTTTTTTTTTTCTTTCTTTCATTAATGTGTGTATTTTGTAATTAAATTGGATATTTTAAAGAAATTGTTGTAATGCGCACGGTTTGATCGTCATATCCTGTTAAAAGTCTACACTATATTTTTCTTGACTTAAGAACTTTCAGAATAACTTCACAATAAAATTAATATATTTACATCGAGATAAGTTGAAATAATATTTATTATGTCGAGGGAATATTTCTTTTTTTTCTTCTACACTTTTATGTATTAAAGAAATTTTATTATCGCAAACAGGATATTTGTTAAATGTGTAAAACGTTGGAGCGAGAGTTGCTTAAAGTGTACGGGTAGACGTAGCGTAACAGTGTTATGTTATGTTATGGAATTGAATTGAATTGAATTGAATTATTATAATACATATCGGTAATTTGTTTTCATTAAATTTAATTTCGCAAAACTATTCCCATGAAAAATGCGCACGATATATTTTACTTTTTCAAACACCCATGAAATTACAGGTTTATCACGGGCCGAGGTGACTTGCTTGGGCTGAAATTTAAAATTGCGACAAAGGGCTGCGCCGAAAACGTTTGGGCGCCCCCAAATCGCGCAAAAATAGTGCGTTAAATCAATGCCAATATCCGCATCTTTAAAATGGCCAAACTTTAAGATGGCCAAAGTTCACTCGATTCGGCATAAATCAACATTATTTATTCGTTCGTCAGTCGGTTCGAGTGCGCCGGAGCAGTGCAGCAGCGATAAACCGGGGCTATTACTTTTTGGTTATAGCGAGGGGGACCTGGAGCAGAGAAGGAAAAGGTTATGACACCGAGGGTTAGGGCCACCTTTCATCCCGTAACGACATTGTCACGTCAGCCATAAACGCGGAGAAAATCGGCCCCCGACAATTCCACGTGATTCATTCGTTATGCGTATCACGAAATTCGCGAGTGCGCCTCCTCGACGGAACACCGTTACAAGGGACAAAGACGCGAATCTACCTTTCTCCGGTTGCCTGGGCATAAGCAATAAGACGTGACGCGGACTCGTTGCTTTCTTACCCGCATTCCGACGCACGCCTGCAACCTGGTAACGGTACCCTCCCTTCGAGTCCTCGGAGAAGAGCCGGACTGTCGCTCGCTCTGGCTTCCCTCGGGCGAGCTCTGCCGCATGAAGGGATCTACGGATGGTGGAGGCGACAGCTTGCGCTTTGCTTTTTTTTGCAAACGTGCGTTTTTGCAGCGACGCAATTGGAAAAAAACCGATGTAGTAATAGCATGCGACTCCTAATCGCGGCTCAATTTACGATCACTTGTCTGCTACGTGATATCGTCATAATTTTGATCTCGAATTAATCTAGACTTGCTCCCGTAATCTCGAAAATTGCACGTACGCACAATTCTTTATTCAGATGCCAGGGTTCGCAATAAATATTTAAATTTTAACGAGCCGGGTCGTCTCGTTTTTTGTTTACACCAAATGTATTGGGTAAATGAGATGTAGGATCGCGAATCCATCCATCGCGCGATATCGCGTCACTGCGACCTTTTCAATAGCGCGCCAGAAAAGATGACGATGATGAATTCGCGCGCGAGACGCGTAGGAAAGCCATTAATTAGCCCTGAGAGTGTGTTGTTGCTCGTCTACTTCCAGGACTGGCGAGTAGCTCACAAATTATCAAGGCAAATATGAATAGTTAATCCGCCGGCTTTTCTTCCCCGCTCGCGCTCTTCGCTCTCGGGCCTATCTACCGATGATATTTATCAAGAGACAACAATGAGCAGCCCTGGCGGGGCGAGAAAAATTCGTATAAATTATATGCCCGGGCCGTGGGACAGGAGAAGTACAGATCTCTCTGACGTCTACGAGAATCACGAATATGATCCTGTCGGGAAGGATAATCGCGGGGTTGCAGATCCTGCTCCTCGTGGCTTTGATGCACGGCGCATCCTCTCAGGACATACTCACTTACAAGGATCCGCATTACGTGGGCAACCGGACCACTATGGTGCAGCTCTTCGAGTGGAAGTTCAAGGACGTCGCCCTCGAGTGCGAGAACTTTTTCGGTCCGATGGGATACGCTGGAGTGCAGGTGAGCCGCTTCGGCTGCCCATTTATTTAGCACTTTGCAATTATTTATCATTCATCCTTTTAATTTAATTCGTTTCGCAAAATAAGCCTGCGGCTTCACCGACCCTTTCAAAATTTTAAATTTTAATCTTTTTAATCTTCCCCGAATTACTATTTATTTTAATTTATTGATTTATACAGGTAAGCTTTTCGTCTGATGTTCTTTTGAGACATTGCAATATCGAAACATTCGATATATTTCATTCACATTTTCAAGAATTTATTCCGTTGATGTAATAAACACGTCTAATTAATATACTTGGATACTATAACGACATATAAAATTAAAGAGAAAATGCCTTCCAACGAATGTCCTTTTCTTTTTTTTTTTTTTTTTTTTTATATAACTCTCGAGTAACAATAAATGTATGGAATATACACTTAAAAATCATTTTTTTAAAAACGCTACGCTCTTAAACTATAGAATAGATAAATAATCAAATATTACAAATATAAATATTATTACATTTAAAATAATGTTTTAAATTATTATCTACCTTATTTATCATTTAAAGTACATTAAAATAATGTTATAGAATAATAGTTTTTATTCAATTCTGAAAAAAAATATACTTTGTTTTGAGTTTAAAAAAAAAAAAAATAATTTCTTTTAATTCTGTATACATTTTTTACATTTGTTTTATTATTGTTCAAATTATCCATATTTGATACAAGTCGAAAGTGCACGTAATCATACCACGCTTGAATAATAAACATAGATTTTCAAATTTTTAATTTTAAAAAATCTTCAATCTTTACTTTCTTCTTTAAATTGATTGTAGAAATTTTGATTAAGATTCCTTCGAAAGAATTCATTTTATGAACTTATAAATGCAAATATTTAAACTTTGCTTAACTCAGATATTTAGATAATAAAACAGTAAATGTTATCTAATACTAAGTTTAGAAATTATATATTATATATTATGTGTATAGAAGCATACGCATGACATACACGCGCGCGCGCATACACACACACACAAAAACATATATGTCCCTTCTCGTACTATACAATAATCCATTCTAATGTCTTTCTTTATAATGATATAAATACACACACACATATATATATGAAAATTTATTATCTTATATATTTTTATAAGAAAATGAATAATCTTTCGATGTATATTAATTTTAATAAAATTTTAATAATTTATTTAAAAGGATATTATGTATCATTTTTTAAGAAATTAGTAATAATTTTTATATCACTATTAAGTTCATTTACATGAAAAATTATTATTTCAAATTTAATATGACAATGTGATAAAGAATGAATATTTATATAATATATATATATTGAAAATTAATTAAACATGTGTCATTTATATTAAAATACATTTTATAAACTTATTGACTTTTTTCAAATGCTTTTAATTTGATTAAATTTACATTGATTCAGTAAAAAGAAAGTAATAAAAATTTATTTCATTTTATATTATTCTTACTGAATATAACTGGTAATTAGTATGCAACAAAATCTTTTAACCAACAAAAAAAATTATGTGTTACAGTAAACACACTCAAACACTCAATAGATGTAAGCAGGTTAAGAGTTTACATCTAAGATATAAATCAGACATAAAATTGTATACTCCCTGTAATTAATATTAACTGATTTTATTCATGCCAAGAGTAATATTAAGATACTCATAAAATTCAAAAAATATTTCCTTATTTTATCATCCGAAAATATCTTATAAATATTTTTATACGATTCTAATTTGTAAAAGTAGTTTTTACTCTAGAAATCTGATAAATAATAATTATGAGGTTATTAGTAATTAATGAATAAAATAAGTATTCCAATAATTTTTAATACTTTAATAATTTATTATATTAATAATAATCTTTTTGTACTAAAATTTTGCTAATTTTACATAAATTATTCTTCCCCGAATGAATAGTACAAATTTAAGTTGACTCATTAAAATAAATGATATTACAGTTTCATTGCAAATTGTAAATATTAAAATTTATTGTAAGTGATTAGTGTATTTATATTTAATTAAATTATTTAATAAGTAATATATATAGGTAACTAGGAAAAATAATTGTATGTAAAATAATATCCATAGGTATTATAAAAACGATTATTTTATAATTATAATTACCTACTTAAAGTTTTAAATGTATTACAAAAAATATATAGCTACAATATTCAATAATATTATTTTTTAAAATAAAAATATATTTTATATTTCTTGTGTGTAAATTATATGGATCATAAAATATTGATAAAGCACATATACTTAACACTATGTGTACAATCAATGTCAAAAAATTAAAGTCCATGGAAAAATTTTTTGGCGACGTGACATTTTTACTTGAAATTTAAAAATGATATATATCGTGTACGTAAAAATTAAATTTTTTTCTGGTGATAAGATTTACAGAATTACCTAATTGTATATTGTATTTATCGTTTAATAACTTGACATGATCTTCGAATAATGATGTTGAATAACAGTATATAGTAGCAATAATTTATCTATCACATAACAATCTATAATAATTTATCTTTAAATCTAAATACTATGTATTTTTAAATTATTACTTTTTAATCTGAGTTTTATATTAATTCAATAATTTTTTTTATTAATGTTACAATGTTAATCAAACAACTTTCAATTGGCTAATAGAAAGAACAAAATAATGAAAAAAATTTAGTGCATTCAAATTTGAACTACAAGTGATCAGTGGTTCCAAAAATTGTTGAATTGAATATTATAAGATAACTTGTTACACAGTATAAATGTTTGCAATTTTTTTTTTTATCAATATTATATTTGCACTTAATAGTTTGGATTTTCATATGCTTAATTTAAATTTATAATAAGCAAATATTTATGTTAAAATCTAAATAACGTGTTGTCTAAATATAAATGTATATATTTGTCTTTTGAATTTGGATTCACTGTATTTAAAGAATACTTTTAAATTAAAAATGCTTAATTAGCAAGTGACATTAAAAGCTAAAACCGTCTTTCTTATACTTTCGCGTAAGTCTTATAAGATTAAATCTGACCAAGTTTGAAATCAACCAAGTTTAAGATGTGTAAAACTGTCGAGTTTAGCATCTTTTACGGAGCTGCGAGACGCAACAGTATTCACTCAAACTCAAAAGACATAAATAAAGCCCGCTTGAAAAAAAGTAAAAAGAGGTGTTCGGGAATGTGAGTCAGCAAGGCAAAGACTGAATGCAAATCTTCTTCGTTGATCCAAGGTGTCACCGATCCACGAGAATGGCATCATCAAGGGTCGGCCTTGGTACGAGCGGTACCAGCCGATGTCCTACAAGATCAACACCCGCTCCGGGGACGAGGACGAATTCGCGGACATGGTGTCCCGGTGCAACGCCGTTGACGTGCGGATCTACGTCGATGGGGTCTTCAACCACATGACCACCAACCTGGAGCCCGCAATAGGCACGGGGGGCTCCACGGCCCAGCCCAAGGATCTCCTATTTCCGGCTGTACCGTACGGACCCCACGACTTTCACCCGTCCTGCTCCATCACTAATTACGGAGACGCGTACGAGGTCCGCAATTGCAGTCTCGAAGGACTCCACGATCTTGATCAAAGCAGGGATTACGTAAGGGACAAAATTGTGGAGTTCATGAATCGGGTCATCGATCACGGCGTAGCTGGCTTCAGGTATGCGAACATCCTCTCCGGGGAAAGAATATCCATCTCCTGCCGCCTCTCTAGCTTGCGCTGCGTTTGCATGCGATTAAGGAGAGCCACCTGTAATTACGATTTTACAGCTCAATTATAACGTAAATTATGGCTCCATTAATGTGTGCTCGTAAAGTTGATGGGTCAATTTTATGGGAATATTCGTGTGGCTTGGCGACATTTGTCAACTTTTACGCTCTATCGCTCGTACTTCTCTCTTTCTCACTTCTTTTCCGAAAAAATTGATTAAAAATGAAAATAAGTCTTTAAAGCTTCATAGTTTATTTACGGAATAAATCAGTTTTATGATGAAGAGTTAAAGATGAATATACACGCGCTCTACAACTTCGACGATACTTTTCTTCTTCTCGGGCTTTATTTTTCAAATTAGTAATTATTCCTTAAAAGTATTCATATGTTATTAATTATAATTGTGCGGTTTGGACTTCATATCTTGGAAAAAAATGAGATATTCAAGTTTTATTCAAGTATTTTAAATGCATCCTCAATTCAGAAGTGGTTGCGATTATAAACACTTCCATTCTTTCCATACTTTAAAAAAAAATATTTAATAGTTCTGTATCAGTACAGAAATATCCTAAAATATATTTTCTGAAATCAAAATCGACTGACAAAGGAATATTTAAATTAGGTATACGTTACAAAATCTGATATTACTACATCCACGAACATTTTTTCAAAATTATTTAAAATTTTATTAAGGGTATATTATACCAGAATTTTATGTATTAATTTTTTTTTTTAAACTATGCAATTCGTGTGTCTTACATTTTTTTCAATGATATTGTGCAAGTAAAACCAAATGCTACTTTGTAAATTATTATCTTTACGTAATTACCGGATAAATTAAATATTTAAGTGTTTTAAATATTATTTAAATTGTATAACAAACATTATGATTAATAATCAATTTTTAAATAAAAGATTATATTATTGATTTATTCATTATTCTTTATAATTATTTTTCAATAATTCCTCAAGGCTTTTTTCGAATTAAAAATAATATTTTGTTTAAATATGCATATTCATATCTAAATTAAGATTATTACTGAAAAAGAAACAATATTTATGCGTAATCATAACTATTTCAATTTAAATATACTCAAATCGTAATTCAATTTTATATTTACACAACCTTGATCTGAAATTTAAAAAATTTGAATATGCTTTGTTTTCAAGAATAATGAAGAGAATATTACTTGAATCTAGGAAAAAGTTTATCGTGTAATTGTAGTGAATATTTTTATGATAAAAAATTTGTTTTTATAGTAGACGTGTATCTCTGTACGTGTGCAAATTAAAATATATACTGATATATTAAGATTCATTCTTTCTCGTTTTGTTTTAATTATTATAGATATAAAAAATACTTTAAGTTTTTAATTTATTGATTGTCTTCCAATATTATTGTTTGCATTTTAAAAATTTTGCTTTTTACTGTTTCAAATGATAAAACAAACTTTCTTCATTCACAAATGTATTTTTATAATTTATATTCACTGTATTTGAATTAATGAATTTCAAAAAATTTTTTTAAAAATTATCGAACATCAATTATATTATATTAACAAATATTAATTGACCAAGTTTTTTTGTATAGATTTAATAAATTATATTAACAATTGCAGATTTTATTTTCAAACTTTTAATGATTAATGATTTTCTGATATTATAACTTATAGTTTAATTAATTCAGAATGACTTGGTAATGAGTATTTTTATAATACTGAAATGAATAAAATTCGATAAGAAGTTTAAAGTATGATTTATTTAGATTCAACTCATTTAATTATATAATTTATTTCAATATAATATATTTCATTACTCGGCTGTTCCGGTGAATAGATATGACATTGCATTACTATTTGTATTATTTATTGCATTATTTATTGAATAATATTCAATACTTATTTTTATACATGATAAAATAACTTATTATGTATTAAATTTTATAAAAATTGTACGTTTGTATAATATTTTCTGAAAGGATAGATCTTGAATCAACAAAAAATGCTATTTTTAAACTGCATTTCATCAAAACAGTAATTTTAAGATTTTTTAAAATTTAATCAATTTTATCATTTGGAAAATTTAAATAATATACTAACAAAATTAACAGAAATTTTATCAATAACTTATAATTGATATATTATGTAATCAATTTTACAACATTAAATTAAACAATATCAATGTATTGATTATTTAAAAAATTTTATAGATAAAGCCGAAGAATGGCATCAATTTATTGAATATTGAGTAACATTTTACATTTTAATTTATATGTATAAAATTTTATATTATTAAATTCTAATTAACTTGATGTATTTTATTATATTTATATTAATTTACGTTAAATAATAATTTATTGATCACAATAAAAAATAAGTTTAAAATATTTAAATATCAACGCAGTGACTTGTACATATAATGTATTTATGTTTTTTTTTTTTTTATTTTGATATAAATTGAATGGATTTTTTCATATTGAAAAGTCTTTAATAATATTTATAATATCAATAAAATAATTTTTTTTTATATAAATCAAATAATATACACATAAATTCAAATGAGCATATAGTTTAGCAAATATTTAGCAAAAAAAGAAGAGATTTAATGAGTCATACATTGAAGCTCATATTTCTAGATGTTCTATCTTATAAATTTTTATTATATAATAATTTTTAATGTTTTATAACAGTTTAAATATGCTTTCGTCAATATTGATAAAACTAAAATTAATTTTATAAACCCATTGTTAATCTATGATCACGCATAAATATAATGTTTCTATTTACAATAATATTCGTTAATTTAGATATGAACATGTATATTCAAACAAAATGTTATTTTTAAATGGAAAAAATTATAGAGCAGATATGTGCAATAAAATTATGTTTTTTTTCTTCAAGGCCTTAAATGCTTGTAAAATTACATTTGAAAAAAATTCCAAGTTGAAAATACTCAAACAGAAATAGGAGTAGGCAAATTTTTTGTTGTATGCTTGTAGGATTGATGCTGCCAAGCACATGTGGCCAAGTGATCTCAAGGTAATCTACGACAGATTGAAGAATGTGCGAGAAGATATTTATGGTAAGAATCAGCGTCCATTTATCTACCAAGAAGTCATCG
The DNA here is from genome assembly GCA_018907245.1 of Eupristina koningsbergeri. Taxonomy (NCBI): domain Eukaryota; kingdom Metazoa; phylum Arthropoda; class Insecta; order Hymenoptera; family Agaonidae; genus Eupristina; species Eupristina koningsbergeri. The sequence continues at coordinate 1,441,393 of JACCHV010000005.1, read as the reverse complement.
ACCTGGGTAACAACGAGGGCTCTACCAAATGGGACTATAACGCGAATGCGATGGTCATCGAGTTTATCTTTGGAAAGTTCCTTGGAGGTTGCTTCAGTGGGACGGAGCCTCTGAAAAATCTGGAAAATCTGTTTTCCCTCAATCGTGATCTGATGACATCGGATGACGCTGTAGTCATGATCGACAACCACGATACCCAGCGATCGCCACCAAACACCAATGTTCTGAATTACAAAAGCGACAAAATCTACAAGGTAGGTTATTTCTTCCTCGTAGATGATGCACGCAAATAATACATCGCGAGATACTGAGTATGTAGGTAGTACTGAAATTATAGGAGATAATCCAAGAGGTAATCCCTTTTACTGGCATTCGTTATTATGGATATTTACGATTATTTTAAGTGTTAAAGTCGTTGTTGCGCGGACACTAAAACAAACACTATACGATCCGCGAATAAGGATTAAGAGCTGTTATAGGAAAACCTTATGAAAATTTTATTACTTAGTAATTAGTTTTAAAATAGCAGCAATTACGGTCTTTGCTAATACAAAATTAAAATGATCTTCCGAGACATTCCTATTTTTCATCGACCAATAGACGCGAATGATACGAAATAAGTGGCTATTTTAAAATGGGACAATTTTTTTCCTTCAAAGAAAATCCTTTGAATCATTAATTAAAACTGGAATACAAACCGTAATTATTTCTCGACTACATAAAGCCGTTGTAATGACCATTTCTCTTAGCAACACGTATCTACATAATAATAATGCTTCCTACCAGGCGGCATGTCGCGTTAGTAGCGCATAAAATTCTTTCTCAGTGTTTTCTTAATCGCGCCATAAATCGCCACAATTTTTTAGCAAAACATATACTTATACACGTATGCGTGAATTCCCATTGCCAAGTTGCTCCTGCTAATACAAATATCGCGGGTTTCATAATTCAATGGGTAATAACGCCAATAAATCCGAATAATAACTTTTTGTTTAGAATGCAAAGAGGGTAATTTTTGTTTAAGACCGCCGCGTAAAAACTCCGCTTTTCTCGATAATAAATTAAAATGTTTCCCAACTCGTCGAAAGAGCCTTGTCGGACTTGGCAGGGCGCGTCTACGCGGAGGCAAAAGAAAGGAAAAAAAACAAAACGACAGGAAGAAGCCACTTGTTTCCGGTCACGATTTGTCGATTCAACTGAAAATTTCGGAGGTATCAAAAGGCTCGAGATCATTGATATCCAGGACGTGGGGCACAACTCTTTTTGATCGCCACTTGCATCGACTGCCAAAGGGAAAAACGCACAAAAATAATGGTGGATAATTTTCATGAAAACAGATGGCCGTGGCGTTCATGTTGGCCCATCCTTACGGGAAGGCACGTGTCATGAGTTCATACGATTTCTCGGATATAGGCCAGGGTCCCCCGGCCAGCGTCGACGAGAAAATCCTCTCACCAATCGCCCTCACCGCCAACGTCACCGACGGTGAAACGGCCAACGAGTGCGGCAACGGATGGGTTTGCGAGCACCGCTGGCCCCAAATTTACGAGATGGTCAAGTTCCGGAACATCGTTCAGAACGAGACGTTGATCAACTGGTGGACCGACAACAACAACAAAATCGGTATCTCCTTGAGCTCTTCATCTCGCCTCTTTTCACCTACCTCTACTAATAGTTTCATTTTTCAATACTCAAAACACCACATCCTACAAAATACAATTTTCCCAATTTATAAAACTACTAATTTCACATTTTAAAGGTGTTGCATTCATTTATATATAAAAAAAAAAAAAAAAAAAAAAAAGAATTACAGAATAGATCATTTGACTTGCTAAACGATCTTTGAAATTTGTTTTTTAAAGATAGCGCTAGGAAAAAACAGCGTGACTAATACGATAGAAATTTATATTTAAAGATTTTTATTTGCTTATTGTAGCTTTTTTTTAATTTGAAAAATTTAAAAACATCTCTCGGCAATGAAACATTTAATACTATTCAATACTAATAATACGTTTATCATTAAAAAAATTAAATCTATTATAATAATAAATGTGTTTTCAAATTAATTTTTCAAAATTTAATTTTATTACAAAAACATTAATCTGTAATTCTTTGAAGTTAAAAATATGTTAAAACATTTTTTTCTTTAATAGGTTATCAAAACTAATTTAGATAAAAGAAATGATTACTCTGTATTATAACTTAAGGTCTCAAACATAGTAATAAAACTACGTCAGGATAAAAAATAATATTCTTTTATTTGATTTTTTTGTTTTTTTTTTTTTTGTTTTAATAATTTATATCATATTGGGTAAAAATACATAAGAAAATGAATAAAAATTAAAATAAATAATGAAAAATATTAAAAAATAACGATAAATAGAAATATGCAAGTATTAGAAAATATTAAAATAAAAATAAAGACATTAGAATTTTATTTTATTATTTTTATTATTAATTTTATTCAAAAATGAAAATATGATTTAGTAAATAATTTACAAAATGGCCACATATGTTTTAAATGCATAATCTAGCAAAGATTTATTACTTTTTTTAAATTAAAGTCCTGTAATATCTCTTAAGAAATTATTTAAACACTAAATCTTGTTTGAAAAATAATAGAAAGCGCATAAAAAAAGTAATAGTGAAAATATTTAATGCAAAATTAAATAAGAGAAAAAGAGGAAAACAGACGAGTGAAATCAAAAAACGGAATAAAATTTGTTTTAAAGAATTATCGTAAACTGCCAATTGACATAGATTTTTAAATTTCTATGCATTATTCAATACACGGACCATTATAGTCATTTTATTTTAGATTTTTTCACTGCATGATAAAATAATTTTTAACCATCAAATAATTTGTAGATTACTGATTAATGCTTGTCATATATCAGTTTCAAAAAAAAAAAAAATGATTTGAATCGTGGATATTAGCTAGAGTGATTTAAAATTTATCTAGCTTATAGCTTAATGCCGACGCGATAGAGTAAAACATTTCCGTGCAATTTTAATGAAAACGAAAATTTGTGCTCATAAATCATTGTTAAATTAGTTGATTTGTCAAACAGCATTTTCACGGGGTGATATGGGCTTCGTGGCGTTCAATGGTCAAGGCAAAACCGATTTACAAGAAGACCTCAAAACGGGTCTACCGGCCGGCAAGTACTGCGACATCATTTCCGGCAGAAAAGTCGCCGGGAAATGCACCGGCAAAACCGTCAAGGTCGAGGATGACGGCACAGCCTACATCGAGATACTTAAGGACGAACACGGTGTTCTCGCGATCCATGCGCAGGTAATCATTACGGTATAGCCGGGAATTTTCTTTCTCTTATTCATAGGTGACTCGTCCTTTTTTCTTGGTTGCGTGTGGGAAAAAGCACCAGTGAATTCCTGCAGGATACCTGCCGATTAAATTATGCTATCAACCCGAGCCCACTACTTTTAATCATAACGTTAACAATTCAGAAAACTGCCGCACTTTTATTCTCTTCTCATTTTCCGCGTATGCTAATTATTTGTAAAACTAAATTTAATTCCTAATGAATACCCAAGTTCAATACCGTTCTACATTTAAAATTGTATGAAAATTACAAGGATGGTAAATATCGTGTAAAATTAAAAAAAGGTAAATTATTTTAATAACATCGTGGTAAAAGTCGTAAAATTATTCTACTTAGCTCGGGCATCCAATTATTAGTGGCTTCGTTAACAAGTGAATATATTACTAATTTTCAGACAAAGCTGTAGTGATATACCATGCCATACCATACCAACGAGGATTATTTCCGCGGAAGGAGATAAACAAGGAGGAGGGGGAGGAGGATGACAAGGAGGAGGAGGAGGAGGAGGAGGAGGAGGAGGAGCGTCGTCAGTGAAAGCTAGTTAAGACTTATCGATCCATTATTACGTCTACGCGCACCTGAGTTGTGGAAACTGTTAATTACTTTATGAGACTGCATGTACATAAAAAAGACTAAAAATAAATATAAATGTAAAGAAAGGTGAAAGTGCGAGGTGTAATTTACTTTTTTCTCATGGCGCGACTCTCTGCCTCACCGCCTCCTCTCCTCTCCTCTCCTCCCCCGCTCAGAGCTCCGTCAGGTCGTCGTTGAAGTAACAAAGGAGATTAGGAATGTAGGTGGTGGAGTCGTCGGGAAGGCCGCAGGCGAGATACCGATCGCGTTCGTCGGCGATGCCATTTTCAGTCAGAGACAAAGAGGGATCCAAAGCCTTTCCCTCGAACTTCCACGTGTAGGATGCGCCATGTCGGTTGAAAATTAAAGCACGCTCCTGAATCCGGTTGATGCTATCTTCCTCGCAGACCTACATAGAGCACACACAGAAAACACACAGACGTGGCTTTTTGCGCAAATGGCGATGCCTCGAATGAGCCCTTCCGTCGTTTTCGGTCTGCGCGGGGAGTTTGCGAAAGTGCACAGAAGTGCACCCGCGAGAGAGATAAGGCGAGAGGGCAGACCGAGACGGAGATGGAGATGGTGCATTGCACTATTTTTTGCCAAAGGGGGAATAAGGAATACGGAATGAGAATATGGATGCAAGTGGCCCTTGGCGATGTATACCGATATAGATGCCCGTTGACCCGTTAGCACGTTCGTTATTCTGCAAGGTCTCGACTTTTTTGTGAGCCAGCCTCTTTGGTACTTGCTGCCGTTGAAGATGTGCTCGAGCTCCATCCAGGATTTTCCCGTTAGCCTCGCGTCTATCACGAAGAGAAATTCAAAACAATCAGCGAGAGTCTTGGAAGAATGGTCTGTTTCTTTTTATAGATAACTTTCGTGTATTTAATGGTTCTTTTAAAATTAATGTTTCGAGCATTTTTTTGACTGGGTAGCGTATGACGTTAATCTGTGAAAGATTATAACGGAGTTTAATTGTAACTCCTGCGGCACTCAACCCATAGAGAGACCGTTATAATTTTCGTTCGTAGTTGTTTTTGATGCTACTATTCAACTGATATAATGGTAACGCCTCAGCCTTGTGTACTTTAATAACACGCCAACTTATCCTAATAACTTTTCTTGCATTACTATTTACGTGTAAAAGTTTTTGTGCTAAAACCCTACTCCTCACAAAGATTAATTACTTTATAAGTTATTAATAATTTATGTGACCTTTTCAAATGCAAATGTAAAGGAGTAAATGCATTTTTTTTCGGTCATCATTCGACCCATTAGTGAAAGTTTGAAATTCAAGAATAATAGTATCAATGTCTCTATTGGGTTGGGTTTATGTATTGAAATAAAAATTTAAAAGAGTTTACAGTCTACGTATTTGGTTGGGCAAACACTTTTTGATGATAATTTTTTGTTTGGCTTTCTTTTGAATTGTAAATACGAGATTATTATAGCAGTTGTAAAAATTTTTCAAATATTTTTATCTTATAAAATCAAAACTCCGTATCGACGATCACGTGTCAATATTTTGAATGTTTCATAACAATGTATAAAAAGTTTTCTTACAATTATTACTTGACTATTAGCTAAAATTTTCAAGAAATAATTCACAATAATAACTTTTCGGAATTAAGGTTATATCATTGAGACGGTAATCCAAATAAAAAAGTTTCAATAAAATAGCTTTAAAATTCTTACAGTCAATATCCAATCATTTAAAAAAAAATCATAATTTCCTGTCGGCTTGCTTTACGCGCTATGAGAGCCGCCTATCCACACATAAAGAAATAAAAAATTACATTCGTTTTTCAAAAGATCGAGGGAACGGTACATAAATCTAACAATTTTTTCTCATGCGTAAATTCTTTGACAAAGTAATTATCGATTAAGTTATCCCTAATAGATGGTATGACGTTGAGCGAAGAGACACTCGATCACGTGGCTAATAACTCGAAACAGAATCGGTAATTATTGTGTTATCGGTCTCTTTGTTTCTTACTCGGTTCCTCGAGAACGTCCCCCAACTCCACCGAGAGTCCACTGCAGTCGCTGGCGCAACTGCTGGAGCAGCTGCAACTGCAGTGGCAACCCTCGGGATCCGGCAACAGGGGTGGCTTCACTTGTGCAAATTCGGGTATTGGGGTGTTGAAGGGCATGAAAATCCGTCGGTGACCCGTGACTGGATCCACGAAACGCTTCAACCTCGCAACGCCACTTTGACGCCATTCCTGCATGAAAGAACATTGACAGATGGTTAGATGGATGCTGCGCGTTTTCCTCTTTCTCTCTCTTCCTGACCCTTTTCCGGAGAAATTGAGGGATCGGTCGTGCTTTTAGTGCGGTCTCGAAAGAGTGGTACACCTTTTCAATTCTCAAAATTACGATCGATTGTTGCTTCATTGTTTCGAGATCACCCAATAGCGAGATTAGATTTTACGATTGGCTTTACTGCTTTAGCTAAATTGCCCGCTCAAATTCGAGTGCCACGAGCGAAAACGAAAAAACGTATTGGAAACACTTTGTTATAAAAGTGGATCGGCTCGTTTATTGCGATTTCGAGAGCAAATATATCAAAGATCGTGCGGCGCTCGTAAATGAAGCACTCGGCCAGGTGAATTCAGGCTCGAACTTCCTCACGACGTCCGCGAGAATTAAATTCAGAAAAAGAACGCGTGCAGCATCGGCGGTGGCGGAGGCTGTGGTGGAGGCTGCGGCGGCGGCTACAGCAGCAGCAGCAGCAGCAGCAGCAGCAGCCAATTTCCTCGCGTGCAATTAAATACGCATCGACTCCCATTAGCCGGCGGATGATCGATGAAAATCCGCGAGCGAACGAGCAAATAAAACACTTAACGGTGCTCCTGGGGAAAAAAAGGCTCTAACCCGTGCGTCGAACCAGTGGCTCACGTCCTTCCCTCCATGGGCCACCAGGAACTTGCTGACCAGACTCCTGGAGTTTCGCGTTACGTACTCGCTGAGGTCATAAACGCCGCCTAAGCAGGAGAGCCAGCAATCCTCGGCCTGGTTGTGAAGTACCACCTCGTCCGGCAAGAAGTAAGGAAATTGCTCTTGCGATTCCAACATTGGGAAATATCTTCGGCGCTACGCGGAGGAGCCCATAATAACCAAAGGAAAGATTGATGCTATTAATTTTGATTTATGTAATCGCCGTTAATTGCACAGCTGAGACTCCGCGGGTTGGACATTTTTTCTCTCCCCCGTGCGCGCGCATTCCTCGAATAGTGTTGCAGAAATTTGTAAGGATTACGTTGTGCAAAAAAAAAAAAAAAAAAAAAAAAAAAAATAAAAATACATGATCTCAAGTAGTAAAGGCTTTTTTTATGCCGCGATGTCTACATAAATAGGAGATCATATTTATTACATTTATTAGCCAGATAATGCGAGTGATTCAACTAAAAAATTCTTATTAAACAAATCTGTTTGCAATTTTTTTTTTTTGATTTTTCCCATGATTCATTTTATTGTGAAAACATATTGTGATACATCATAAGATTCTTAATTAATTTTTTTTAAATTTTAATCATCCTCATTCGTAAAAGAAGTATCGAGTATTACAATAATTAATAAATAATATTTAATTCTTTTTTTATGTATATTCTATTTATAGTAAACGGGTAGCATGAGAATTATTTCTAGAAAAACTTTAAATACTTATTCCCATAAAATTATTAAGAAATAATATCGATAAATAATTAATAGTATCCATTCATAAAGAAAAATGCTTATAAATATTTTGACAGGCGTGAAAAAATGTAATTTATTTAAAATTAATTCCTTGCTCATTATTTAATGTCACAAAATACTTAATACGAGCAGCTGCTCTGCTTGCATTCTAATCAATAATAAATAAAAATTAATAAAAAATATTTAAATCGAAATGTTTTCATTGCAATTAATATTTATAATTGAAGTAAAAAAACGAATTAAACGTATGAGATATTGACAACATTTTTTTAAGTAAAAGTTTGAGGTAATATTGGTTTTGAAGATAATGCATTTTGAATGAAAGTAAGTTTTTATTATTAGACTGTTTCATCAAATCGATTACAATCTGTATGGTTTTGAGAGCAGTGACCTACTTTTATTCACATTCAATAATCTTTAATACATTAATGTAATTGAAGTATTGAGCACAACGTGACTTATTTAAACCATCCATGAGCATTTCCGTTTGCTCATCCTCAATCGTGCATCAATCATCGAGTGACATTACTCTATCGAGCAAATTAAAAACAAAACTTACAGCTATTTATTTAATTCATAATACAATTAAATTAAGTTTCAAACTAATTATAAATTATTGATAAACTATAAAGTCTCTTCATTTTTATTCTTAAATTTGCTGATACTTCCGACTCGGCATCACATTAATCTTCAATGGGAGCCTATACATCACTCAGAAATGTTTTATAAATTTTTATAAATCAGATTCAGGCTGGATATCAGTTGTACTTATTGATCTGTATACCTTTCTTAAATGTAAATATTCAAATTCCGATGGTAATCCTGCAGCTGACGCATTCAAAAATAATTCAATTTCAGACAAAGATATTGTTTTATTCGTATTTATATAAGCTCTAGCGTGTCCGTCACAAACTTCGGTTCTCCGATCTTCATCCTTCAAATCTTTTGTTACACCATATATAAATACCATAGCGCAACTAAAATTAGAGAATGGAACTAAATAGCCACCAAATTGGCAACTGGCATTAACCATAGCTGCTGCCTCGCCTACTGAAAACCCTAAATGAGCTGCAAATTTATCCATGTCCGAAATAGTATAAAATTCACGTGCCAATGGTGTCAATATTATCGAATAATCTTGAGAAATATTTAGTTTACGTAATGTGCAAACGGCTAACATACTCGCTTGTGTAATGGTCATTTTAACAAAATCGCTGTCGTATTCAGGTGGAGTGTGGACATTTGTTGAATTACTAACAATTGCTCGCTTTTCGGGTACATCCTCACTATTTTCATATTCAAAAACAATCTGCCAAAGGTGAGATGAGGGAAGATTGACTCTTCGTGATTCTTCACTAAATTCAAATAATATTTGGTAACAAAAATTAAGAGCGTGTGAAATAGCGTCCTTATGTACATCATCATCATAATCCGTACATATTATCTTAAAATGTTTTTCTAGTTCAGTAAAATCTATAGGTTCCTCTTCGGGTTTTAAAGCGTGATCGAAATCCTCTTCCGGCGATGTATCCGTCTCCAATGAATCTTCAGGTGTTTCGATACACTCATTTTCTATAACAGGATTTGACGAATCAGGGCTGGAATCAGAGATATTATTATTAGTAATAAACTCAGGCTCCGTTGATGTATGTGTTACCAATGAATGATCGGGTGCATCAATGCATCCATTTTTTGTAATATTATTTACTATTGACGGATCAGGGCTGCAATCGGGGAATTTGCCACTTGTAATTACCTCAGGTTTCATCGATGCGTGTGTTACTAATGGATCTTCAGGTGCATCAATGCACACGTTTTTTTCTGTAGAGGCCACTACAGGTAAATAAGGTATAGAATCAGGAAAACTGTCACTTGTAACTACCTCGAGTTCCACTGATGGGTGTGTCATTGATGAATCTTCATTTGTAACTAACTCAATTTCCATTGATGGGTATGTTATTGATGAATCTTCAGGTGCATCAGTACACACATTGTTTTTTGCAGAATCCACTTCAGGTGGATAAGGTCTGAGCACAGGAAACCCGTCATTTGCAATTATCCGGGGCTCCGTTAATTCTTCTATTAGCAACGAATTTTTAGGCTTATCAATACACTCTTTTTCTGAATCCGCTATTGACGAATCAGAGCTATAATCAGAGGAGTTATTACTTGTGGAATCAGAGGAACTGTTATTTGCAACTATCCAGGGTTCCTTTGATGTGTGTGGCTCTAACAAATCTTGAATTGCACTAACACTGCGATTTTCTATAACAGATTCAACCATTGATGAATCAGAGCTGGAATAAGGAAAACTATTATTTGTATCCCGGGTTTCCTCGGAATTTGTATCTCTAGGATTAATTTCTTCTATCAATGAACATGTTCCACGTGCGTTTAAAGGCGCTTCTTTAATAATTTCAGATAAATTTCCTTGTTCACTATTTTCATTATTAATATTGAGCATCTCCATTTGAGCAACTAGATTTTTTTGATCATCTTGATTCTCAAAATCGCCGGACAACTGTGAATTGTTCACATTAACTGCTTGATAATGGTTTTTTTCATCGTTATTATCCACCATGATTCTATATTAAAATACACCGCGTACTGTATAATATGAACGGTCTTAATTTATAATAAATATCTAAATATATATTTATTAAATATTTTATTTTTTTCAATACCTTCTAAATAATTTTTTTTTAAATCTATATAAAGATAAGCTTTACGGATATTTTAACAAATTATAAATATCTATTGATTAAATACAAGTAATATTAGATTAAAAATTGAATATATATTTTTTGATTATAAAATTAGAAAAAATATGACATTAAATATTTTAAGACTAAAATACATTAAAATAAAATAAATAAAAAAGCTTTCTGAGCATTAATTAATAATCATTTAAATAAACTAGTAAATATAATTCTGAGTATATTTTTGTAGTTTAATAAATTTTGATTGCTCTGCTATAAATTATAACATTTAAAACTTTTGAAAAAGTCTGAAAATTTTATTGAGCATGTTGCATTAAAGTTTAATTCTTATTTTTTTCTGATTAATAATTTTTCATTAAGTTTCATTAAACTGTTACCATATATATTACTATAATTATTATCATGTACATAAATAAAAATCTTACAATTCCTTTTAAATTTATACAAATCATTGAATAAAACTTTATAAAAAAAATATCAGTAGTAGTGAATAAAAATTATGTTTTATTATTAAATTTCAGAGGAATTATTTCAATTTTTGTACTATAAAAAAATATTCAATATTTGTAAAAACTTGTTTATTTGACTAAATATACTTCTGATATAAGTTTAAGAGTACTACGTTTATCTAAGCCTTTCAATTGTATTTACTGGATAATTATAATTTTATTTAATTATATTTAGTTTTGAAATTGTAGTAAAAAATTCTGGCTCTGTGTTCATTGAGTATAATTATAATTACCTTTGAAATAGTTGTACAAGAAACTTTTTAAACTATGGTTAACAGAGTGGCGCAGCACTAAAATGACATGATACAGATCAAAATCGGTTTAGCCTTAATTGAGATATGAGTTTCCGTCCGCATATTCAAGTATGACAGCTTAAATAAGAATGCATGTAGGGATAATGATTGCGACGCTTCCAAACGTACAGAAAATTATTGCTTACTTCAGAGTGGTGCACGAAACCATGGGAACATAATAATTAAAATTTAGCTCAAGAGTTTAGATAAATTCTCGCCCAATAATAAGTATAATTTTTAAATATTTAAATAGGAAATGTTCTTTAAATTTTATTTGTTTAATTTCAAATTAAACTTTGATTTAATAATATTTAAGTGTGTGGGTAAATGTATGATATGTAAATAACAAAATATTTTACTTCAGAGAAATTCGAATCAAGCTTGTTTATTAAATAAAATAAATGATTCATAAATAAATTAATAGTATGAAACGTCATTTTAAATTTATTTCCTACAATAAAAATTTTAATTATGCGTTTATTAATTGAAAATTTATATAAACTGTATAAATTTTTAAAATAATATTTAATTATTGATTTTATGTTGTCATAGTTTCATGCACTACTCTGAAGTAAGTTTTAATTCTTTGCAATACTTTAATACTTATTAGCAATTTATCATTGTGATTAATTGAAAAATGCACTTTTATTTCCGTTATTCAAAAAATTTATACATAATTTAAAAAATTTTTTTTATCTCGATAGGAAATTTTTTTTTAATAGAAATTAAATTCTTAAGAAATATGCATTATCATTTTTTTCCTAAGAATCATTAAATGTATTAAATTTTTTTACTATTTTTGTGAATAAATTATATCATTCAATGAATAATTGTATTTTATCATTTATTTAATTTATAATATTTTATAATTTGATTTTATAATGTGTAATTAAATATAATATTATGGTACAATTTTTTAAACAATCAAATATATGTCACAATAAATGTTTATATATCTATTTTCGTATTTATTTCATTCACAGTGTTATTGAAAAAAAATGAAATATATTTAATTCATAAAGGATTTTGAAATAAAAGAAAGATCGATATCTTTCTTAATTTTAAGTTTTTCTTTATTTTCATTAATAAAGATAAAACAGTTTTTGAATAATAAAAAAATAAAATTATAAATTTATATTAATAATATGTATTTTATACTTGTAACATTATTTCATAAACCTACTTTCATTCAAATAAAAATCAGGATTTATATTGAATTAAAATTATTTTTATAGGTTCTAAATTAGTATTTCATTAAGAATGAGTAAAAAAAAATAAAAATAAAAAAATCAAGAGTACTTTTTAAAAAGTATAAACAAATTACCTATAGTTTATCAAATATTTTCGTAATGAAATATTTTAATAAATGCAGGGATTATTCTCATTATTTAATGTAAAATAATTATTAAAAAAAAGATAACTTTATAATTTGTACGGGAACCTAAATGCAAGTGCTATTGTATCATAAATCGCAATGCTCGTAATGACTATGATTCACAGGAATGATGACTAAAAATTAAAAATAAATGACTAGATTTGAAAACTATATTTGTAGAATTTTATGAAATCACTATAAGATATATAATTAGAATAAATTTTACATTTCATTATTATTTTTTAGTATTATTAAGTAATTTACATTATTTATTTAAATTTTTACATGAAAAAAAATAGGGCTATTTTAATATTGATTTTACCATTAATTTTTTTTATAAAATTATTGTAATTTCAATAAGCAATATAACCAATTAAAATTTTTGATTACAAATTTCAATTGAAAATCAATTGTAAAAATTAATGTTGTATGTAACTATATACAATCAATTTTTAATAAACTCGTGTAGAAAATGACAAATTTTAACATACCTTAATTAAAAAAACCTTTTGATATATTAAAATTGTTAAATTTTTTTACTGATTGTACTAATAATATTTACAGATAAGAAAATGATTACAATCCTTTTTCATTTGTTTAAAATGGTTGTGTTGATATAAAATATTCATTTTGAAACTATTCTTTTACACTTTCTTGAGCAATAATGTAATATCTAATAAATGTCTATGTTATTTGCTGTTTTTCAATTTAAAATATTTAAAGCTTTTTAATTGAAAAATTCTCATAGATTTTTTGGCTAATATATTTTTGCGAAATACCTTCTACTTTATTATTGTTAAACATTTTTTTAATGCATTGCATTAGATTAATTTTTTGATATTAAAATTTTTGTATCATCATATTAATATTTTGTTAGTCTAACTTATAATAGTCAAGTTATAATAAATAAAAATAATTTTTATCTAACGATGTTTATAATTTTAGCAATAATAAATATTGATTTTAAAATATTGTGTATTATTTAGATAATTTAAATAAAATTATATAATTATTTAAAAATATTTTTATATATTAAATTAAAATTACGGCGAAAAATGGAACTAAAAACTTTATTAAATTTAATTGTAAATACTTCATGAATAAATATGATATAAGTTTTAAATAAGTTTTTTATAATTAATATATTTATTTTTAAAAAGTAAATTATAATTATAAGATAATAATTGTACTTAAAAAAGACAAACTATGATTGTTGATTTAAAGTGAATATAATATATTTTTAAAAATACTTTAAGGTTATATTCCATGTTTCTGTTTTCTCTGAGTGTTTCTCGGTCTAAACCCGTACACATATTTTAATTCGAAGTATACAAATCATAACATATAACAATAAATAATTCGTGAATCTTTTAAGTCTCTGTTCCATGTATAATTAAAAATTTATTTTGCGTTAAATATATAAATACATAAAAAAAAATAAACATTTATTTATTTACTCTTATTAAATAAAATATTTTTGTTTTATTTATTGAAGCAAAAATAAGATTTTTAAATATACCAATTCCAAAAACGCTTTAACTTTATTATTTTTTGTGTAGAAAATATGTGTGTTTTTAATTATTTCAACTTAAAATATTTTATAATATATTTATATAATAAGCAATGAATACACATATTTAATTTTGTCTTAATTTTAAACAATATTCATTTATACAAATATTCATTCATAAGTTTATAAGCATGGGAAAATATACGTTTAAAATATGTGACTAAGAGTTATATTATGTTATATTATATTATATTATATTATAGTTTATTATAGTATAGTATATGATTAATAAATCTTACAAATAACATAATTTAACGAACATTTAAATGACTATAATTAAGTAGATGAGAATTCTGTAATTTACAAATTACAATAGCTGAAAATGATTATAGTACTTTCGTTTTTAATTTTCTTATTATTTATTTAATTTTAGGTGTTTTTCAAACAACTTTCGAAAAATCTAAAGTAATAATAATTGCAATATTAAAATAATAGTAATAAATCAATAAAATATAAATATATAAAATATATGAACTCTATATCTGATAAACATGTGAAAACATGTTTTTCTGAAGCAAATTACAAAGCGATAAAATAAAATTTTTAAACACAATATAACAAATTTTGTTAATAGGAACTAAATATAATTATTTATGTTTTATAAGTATTCCTTGTGTATAATGAAAAATAAAAAAATGTAAAAAATGATTGATATAATTTATATAGAAAAATTTATATCAATATTGTAATTTTAAATATGTATATGAAGAATAATTTTATTTCTGACATTTTAATTATTAGCTAAAAAATTATGTTCCTGTATTTTATTATAAATAAAGATATTAAAAGTTGGCGTTACGTAATTATATATTTTTTAAATTTTTATACGTAAATCGTAATTTTTATGAAACTGAATAATAATACTACTATGAAAACCAATATCTAATTCTTTTAGATTTATAAGATTTTGAATAATTCTATAATTTTGAGTTGATAAAGAAAATTATTTCCATTATAAACATGGTATTAAAAAATTAGTTTAAAAATTGATTTTATAATAAGAACAGACCCTTACTACAGCTTTATTAAAAATCAAAGAATACAAATAAAATATAACATGTTTCATTATGAGTCAAGTAATGAAATTTTTTTTTACAGAGAATCATATTTAAATTATATTTATTACTTGTTTTTATATATTCGTTTTTAAAACAACAATTTCAAACATTTTTTTTTATGAAAAATATTAAAATAAATTCACAAATTTTAGAAAATTATACGATTCAATTATTGATGATCAATATATGTTGTGATTACAATATTTAATTATTAAATCGAAATTATTGTCGTTATAAATATAATATTTATAAATATAGAAGACATACATACCCTAATTTATAAATATCTTGGGAAATAAAATTTCCTGGATGCATTAAAATATTTTGAATATATTATGCTTAAGAATGTATGTATATGAAATAAGATTATTATGTACTAAAAATATTAAAATATATATAAATATTGAAAAAATATAAATCATAGATAATTATTATATATTGCTGATAATATGCAATTTATTCATCTCTTCTGTACGTATAAAATACGGTTTAAAAACAAAATCTTATATACGTCAAAATAAAAAAAAATATTGTAAAGTCAGAGTGTATTTAGAATGTATTAGATATAATTATTATAAAATATTTAAAACTTTATTATTTTTAAATAATTTTAAATATAAAAAATTATAAAAATAATATTATTGATAAGTAGTAATAACTATGGATAACTAAAATTATTTAAATTTCTAAAATTCAAATTTATATTTACTTATTGACCATATAAACACACAACATGCATGCTAATAATACAATATTTAATATGAGTACATGCTATTAATACATGAACAGACGAATTAAATTTTTTTTTTAATTAAAAACTAATAGTTATAAAATTGTTACCAAATCAGATATTATACAATTTAATTATTTTAATTTTAACGAAAACAGTCTTTCACTTGCAATAAATATGTTTTATAAAAATAACATAGAAAATTGTTTTATAAAAATGGAAAATCAAAATCAATAATGTAATATTTATGATGGTAAATATAGAATGATTAAACAATGTATGGCTAGTTTAGTTTATTATATAGAACATCATTTGAAGTGATAGCACAAGAACAAAACTACTGTACCAGTGTATTTTTTTTTCTTCGTATATTTAAAAAGCAAAATAGCTATTTCAGATTCTTCTGTGTTTCAAGTTAAAGTGACAAAAAGCAAGAGGGAGCAAATAAATAACAATTCCATGCGTAAGTGGAGTTTGACTTCTGGTCGTTTAGAGATTCGTTGATCTCAAGCTCAGAGTCCTTAACTCCCAGAGCCAACAGCAGCTGCAGGGACTGGGATATCTTTTGAGTATCTTATGCTGGCCAGTGTTCCAGCTTCCGATGCAGAGAAGTGTGCACCTGATCTTTTTTAAGGATGCTTGAGCGTGATATACGTGCGTGGAGTATCTTGATACCGAGAGCGGGTACTTAGCATGTGCTGACCTTTTCTTCGACAACCCCTGTCGAGTCCTTAACTACACACACGTGCAAGCACGTAACTGTGTAATACGTGCCTCGTGCTCGCTTTGGGAAAATTTATTGTTAAGCAACGAATATCAACTTTATGCGTTTGCCAAAATGGGCCTCGACAAAGTACAATAGAAACAATGTTAAAAAGCATAAATCATCCACGGCTAAGAAACTTATCAATGTACAAGGTCCGGAGAAAGTTCTTAGAAGCCCTAGGATGGTTAACTATTTATGGATGAAGATTACATGTTGAGGTCACCACTGTAAGAATGTGAATTTAGGTTCTTTACAATTGCTGCGATGCCTCTTTGTCTTGTAATTACATAAGAACTTGTTCTTATAGGCTTCGAAGTAGCTTTTCCTCTTTAAGCTCTTGATTGTTCCGCGGAAAGTGCAGAGCTGCATTTGAGATTCTTGTAACCCTTATAAATAATATTGTATTTGGAAATCTTACTTATAATTAATTTACAAGCGGTCAGCAGTTAAAACTTGCGTTTATATATATATTTCCTCCATCTCCCGTGTACTTCCACGCGGAATCCGGCGCGTTTAAGACAAAAATTAACGACATAGTATTTATACTAATGAATCCAGTTAATGATCCTCGAACTAAGAAGACCATTAAGATTATAAAAAGAACCACGTTACTTTAGCCACGGCGCTATTTTTTAAAAATTTTTTTTAATCGCCTTTATATTCTCCGCTAGAAGTGAATAATATTCCAGAATTGCTAAATTGTTAATTAAAATGGCAAGGAAGAGTAATGGAATCTCTCTTAGATTTTCTGGGAGAAAATATCTAATATTAATTTGTATTAATGTACGTGCACAACCAAAATTAACTGCTGTTTTCTACTATTAAATTCTTCCTGAAAATAAATATCAATATTTTCCCATATACACATACAAATATATGTGCGCTACTGCTTATAGTACATGCTAATTATAAAATCCTTTTTAAATGTATAAACTATATATACACGTTCATACATGATTCACATATCCAACAGCTCAACGTGGACTATAATTTCGCATCCTCATCTTATGCTGTTATAAAATATTTGGCATGTAATTTATTTTAAGTTACTTTGGTATTACGGCGTTATTTTTTACATTAATTTTAATATAAAGCGATATCCAAGGTTCAAATGTTTAAGCTCCAAATCATGTTGCTGTTTCAATCAAAACAATATTTTTTATACAGTGTCAGTTCAGCAACACAGGCAATATACATTAAAACATGCAATTGTAATTACGGGTTATCTTTTCTTACATTCCTTATAATTTTATAAATATTTCATCCGGGATATTTTTATTAAAATCATCAAAAAGGCATCGACAGACTTTCATCTCCAGTTTAGTCATTCATCGATGTGCAATTATTACATGTACATCTAGTGATTACTATCTACAACTTTAAGTGCCAAGTTTTTTAATTTATCGAATTCTTGTGTTACCATTGGAATTTATATTTACACACACGTAATGTATTAGATTAATTTTATGCTGGATTCATAAATATAGTGAGTATATTTTTATCAATTTATAGGGCTTAAATTTTGAATATAAATATTTTTTTTTAATAAAATATATTTTATTGATAAAGTTGTTTTTCCTGTAATGGGGTTATTTTAAAAGGTAACTTATGCAAATTTTAATACCACTATTACATAGATGAGAAATCAAATAAGGAAATAGTGTGGTAAAAACTTATGAATTGAATTGAAGCAGTATAAGAATAAAATAATTAAACAATTACAGAAATATTTTAAATTATAAAAATGTGAATGTTCCTCAGAAATCTAGTGAAAGATCTCACGTATAGAACCCCGTACTACACAATATATATATTTTTTATAAAAATACCATTTCAAATTGGGCATTATAAATTTATGGTTTTCTACAACCAAGATATAATAAATTAAATAACTCATAGTTATTTTCTTAAATAAAAAAGTTAATACTTAATGAATTCTAATTTTTTATATGGAAGATATAAATATGGAACATTTTTTTGAATCGGTAAATGAGTTTTTAATTTTTGAAATACACTCGGCTTAGCTATTTTAAATATAACTATTATATTGTTTGACAAAAATGTATCTAATTTGTCGAAAGTAGGCTTGTGTGATGTTGATATGTAAACTGACATTTTAAGCGCAATCAAAATAATTTTCATTGTGGTTAACTCAATGTAAAAATCATATGTATCATGTAAATACAAAAAAAATAAATTTATATAAATTAACAATAATAATATTCTTAAAAACAATTGATTAAAATTTGCTTTTAAAAATTTGAACTCAAATTTATTATTTTTTAGCTGTCAATTGGTTGTACAGGTTGTTTTTCTTTAGAAATGTATATTTTAAGAAATGTAATCCGTAATTGTGTTAAAAATAATTTGATAGCTTAATTGTATAGAATGTATATTCTTGATAATGTTGTTAAAAACATAATTCGAAGGTTTGAAAATTAATAAACTAATATTTAAAAAATAAAATGGTCCATCATCGGTGCTTCGTTTCGCAGTACCTTCACATCGCGCATGCGTTGGGTGATTTCTTGTATTTATTCTTGCTGACTCAATAATGGACAAATTATTTCCTATATTTAATAATTGCCGTTGTAAACAATGCTTTGACAGCGGAAAAGTAAATAAAAAAAAAAAAAGAGTAACATTTTTCCAATTCTCATGTTCATTGATAATTAATTGTCTGAATTATCTTTTTTCACATTGGAATATGGAAACGTGCGTTATCATTGGCTTCATCGCCTATTTATGTAAATATTAAGCCCGTCTAATTATGATGAAAATCGTATATACCGATGGGAGCAAATTACATAAAGTTCATTAAATTTTATGAATAACCGTACAAGAGTCGGTTAGATTTTACTTCGGGGGTGCGGCAGGACGAGAAATTCTAAAGAAAGCGAGCAAAGGACAGAGAGGGATAGAGCGAGATAGAGTGAGAGAGAGTGAGAGAGAGAGAGAGAGACAGAGAGTGAGAGAGAGACAGAGAGAGGAGGCGCGTGTAAGGGCAACCTACAAGTCCTCGTATATGCGCAAAGCCGTGGTCAGGTTATAAACCGAATCTTTCCATATTTGTATCTCGTTTCGCACGCGGCAAAACTTCTACGTATAATAATGGACAATACTATTACACAAAAGGTAATTTTTTAAATGTATTTAATCAGTGGGATTCGTGACACGTTAATGAACGAAACACCGCGAGTTTGACTTGATCTTCTCCATATTGAACGACCGAGTGGAGGAGAGATTCGGTGTCAATATTTCCCTGTTGAAACCAAGTTGAGTTTTGAGGTTAATTTACGGGTACAGCCTCGATTTTCTTTGTTTTCCATGTTTCCAGAATGTTCATTTTTTTTAACAAATGAAGATTTACCCCTCAATTTTGTGATGAACATTCACATTTTCGCAAGTAAAATATGTAAAATATACCCAATGCACTTGCATTATACATCAAATGAGATACATGCATTCTCAATGTACTTAGTGGACACAAAAATAAAATGAAGATGCTAATTTGATGAATATTTTCCATCAAAATTTAATCGTATTTTATAATTTTAAATTAAAGTTTTTGCACAGTGATTTTAGTTGCAATCATTTTAAATAAAAATACTTGTTTAATTGATATAGGTATAAAAAATTAAGAGTAAAATGTCTGGATACTATGACATGTGCTTATTTTGTAAGACTAAAACCAATAATTATACAATCATTGATTGTATTATTGATTATAAACTTCTCAGAATATTTTATTAAGAAAAAAAAATTAAAGTGAATTAAAACTATATTCTTAAATAATTAATACATTTTGATAAAACATAAATATATAATATTTGGTGCAAAAAATATTTGTTTTCGTACATTATTTCAGAAATTTTTATTTTATATACTGTAAAAATATTTTAATAACAGAATTATCAAAAATAACAATAATGTATTTATCATTTAAAATATTTTTAAAGCAAATGTTAAATAAATAATGTTAAAGTTTATTTTGCAGGTTCAAGATTATAAGGATTCTTTAAAGAAAAAGGTAAATTCAATATTATACATTTCTTTATATATCAATACACATACAATGATAAATTATTTATATCACAGGCAGAACAATTAATTATAAAGGAGTTTCCAGAAAAAATTGTCAAATTGAATCAAATTCTTGAAACACCAGGTTTTTGTAATCGAGATATTAAGGAGGTTCACCAAGATTTAAATGTACCCATTCCAGATCCCATATTACTAAACCATTCCGAAGATGGACCAAATGCTAAAAAACTTAAATTGGACAACAGTGTTGACCAAAATCTTTGTGGTACAAAAGTTATGATTCTTCCAAGTGGCTCAGTACCTTGTAATAAGCCTCTTTGTGATTTGCTTCATATAGTTAAACCATATATCAGACAACTCTTAGAAGATTCAAATCTTGTATGTAACTAATATAAGACATTTTCATCTATAATTTACTATAAAATAGCACTCGTAACAAACATAAAATTTATATTTTCTTAATGCAAAATAATTCTGTATTTTTTATTTTTTTTTTTAATTATCCTAGAATATTTGTATAGTGTTTAACAAGGTGAATAGAATTAAAATTAGATTTTTTTGGTGTTACTACTATAATTTTAGCTTACGTATAATTATATTTAATTTATCAAAAATTCAATATATATTAATAATTATATTGTTAATTTTAGTTGAAAATGTGGATTTCCTTTATGATTCCTAAAATAGAAGATGGAAATAATTTTGGAGTTTCCATTCAAGAAGATACACTTGCTGAGGTACAAGCTGTAGAAAGTGAAGCTGCAGCATTTTTTGATCAAATTTCAAGGTAATTAATTATTTATTTATTTATTAAATTATTTAGGCTTTATATAAAAAAATGTTATAAAAATAATTTTTAGAATAATATTAATGATTATTAGTATTTTTTAAATAAATAATTCATATGATATTAAGAATAAAGTAAAAACCAAAATTGATATATACATATTATTTTAAATGTGTTTATAAATTAAAAATATAAATATATTCTTCAAAGTTTTAAAATATTTTATAGAAATGTATCTATTTTGTATAGCTTTTAATTATAAAACTGTTTTTAGGTATTTTATCTCAAGGGCAAAAATTGTTAGTAAAGTTGCAAAGTACCCTCACATTGAAGATTATAGGCGAGCTGTTCAAGAGCTCGATGAAAAAGAATACATAAGCTTGTGGTTGGTAATGTGTGAAATTCGTAATCGCTATTGTTCACTGCACGATCTTGTTATTAAAAACTTAGAAAAGATTAAAAAACCACGTTCTTCAAATGCAGAAAATTTATACTGAAAGTCTATATTTAAGTGCTTAGACACAACGGACATTAATCAGAAATACCTTTTAATTATAGATGTCAATAAGAAGAGTGCCGAGATTAGTACTGTCAGATTCATATCTTTTTTTAAGAATCTAACAGTTTAACATAGTTATTTACATCTAATTTCCCAGTAAAAATATTTATAGTTACAGTACGACATTCTTTTCTTTTCTTTATCAAATACAATCAAAATCAAATAATGTCGCACTTTCATTGTACATAGTATTCTTATGATAATCTTCGGTACTACTTTCAAATTTTAGTTCATGGGCGAATGAGCCACAAATCATTCATAAGTCAAAATGCTACAATCATTACAAATTGTTTATACTTCTACATGACGATGCACTATACAAGAAATACGTGCAAGTAGTTGTAAAATCATATAAGTGATAAATATTTCTGTTATCAAATTATGTATTTCTAATACTTATTTTGTATTTGGCTAATGATCGTATTGTATGAAGAAATGTAGATGAGTGCTTTGTCATATTAAATTATCAAATTTTATTTTTTGTAACAAACAATAATTAATTTGATTCAATGAATAATTAAAAAATGTATTCAATAAAAAAAGAAAAATTTATATAAAAAATACTAAGCATAATTTACTAGATTATATCAATTCCATATTTAGAAATGTATGTAATTCATTATAATTAATCAAATATAGTTTTTTTAAGCTACCTTTATTTTCAATTATTAAATCACAATTTTTCTTTACTATAATTTTTTTATTTATAAATATACGTATAATTCTTTACAAAACATCGTTAAAAAAGTATTTCATTCTATATTATAAAAAAATGAAAATTGAGAATTTTTTTTATGAATATCATATTTTATTTTAAAGTTTTGTAAAATATATATACACTTATGAATTCAAAAATGTATAACAGAAATATAAAATAAGCAAAAATATTGCTGATTTAATTATTTAATACAATAAATGATTTACACATATATTTATTCACAAATATAATCAAAAACAATTTGATTAGATTTAATCTTATGGCATTTTCATCTGTAGAGAGCAATCAAATGTGTTTATTCAATTACATTTTACATTATATTATTTTCAAGTTTACTTGATTATATATTTTAAATGCTAAGAATATAAGCATTGAGTATCAATCTATTTTATTCATTTTTTAAATATAAATGCATTTTAAAATTAATGTGTTAAAAATAAACTACATAAAAGTTACTAAATCCATATTTTTGATTTTCATTTGTATAAAATAAATCTTAATTAAAATTCAAAACAAATAAAGCTCTTATAAATGCAGTTTTTATGGACTATTCTAAACAACACATTTTTATAAACAATATATAAATTGTTTATATATACATCAAAATTAGAAACAATACATTTTTTACTTTAAATTTTTGTATTCAAGTTTTTTCTTAGGCAAATATGTATTGTATAAATGCAATATTATCACAGATAATGCAGAATTCTAATTTTACATTAATTTTTTTATTTTTGAATATAAATCACTTATTTTTTAATAAAATATTTTATATATTTTATTATTTAATGGTTAAAATTATGGTATGACCCTGATATTTTTGAAAAATGACTATTATATTTTACAAAATATAAGCTTTAAATTGCACGATTTGTTTAATTGCACAAAATGCCTTAAATTTCTATAGGTTCAATAATATTTGTTGGTTTTTTTCTTCTTTTTTTAAAAACTGTACCCAGATTTCTTTTAACCCATAAATGTCTTTCTTTTTTGCTTAATTTACAAGTAAGCCAATCATTTTTTTCTTTTAATAACTGATTATTTTCTTTTATTTCTTTGTTTAACTGTTTTAAAAGCTCATTTTCATTTACAAGATTTTCTGTATTCAGATGCTCTGAATTGTTATAATTATTTTCAATCGAAATGGTATTAATATTTTGTAAATTGAGAATAGAAATTTGATCTTTTAAATTTTGGTTTTCTTTTTTTAATTCATCAAGAACTTTTTTTAATTTTTTGTAATTTTCTTTTAAAAAACTACTATCAATTTCTTTTTTACAATCACCATTTTCAATTGTTAAACAACAATCAGCCTTAACTTTACCTATAATTTTTATATTATCAAGCTTTTTGGCACATTTATAATGGTAAACTGATTCACAATGCGAACAAATAAAAATATTTGCTTTTCTGTTAGGACAACATTTAAATGTTGTATCAGACCGTTTATCAACATTTATAATAGAATTTCTATGTTTATCTTCAAAAAGTCCTGGATTTATAAAACAATATTTATTAAATCCTTGTGAAGTTATAGATGGTGTTTGACAATTATCATCTAGTGTTCTAATATTTTTGAGACGATAATCAATCTATATAAAACAAGAATTTAATTTCAGAAATTGAAATATATAGAACCTTTTTTAATAATTATATAAATATAATTTTAACTAACCATATAAAATAATTCTTGCACATGCACTTTATGAGCGTAATTCATAAAAACTTCACATAAAATTTGAATAAACCAACTTCCATTATATTCATCTCTATATGACACATAACCTGGTATTGTTGAATATACTATGAGCATATCTTCATAATTTCTGGTGGTTTCAGAAAAATGCATGTATCGTTCTTCAATCCTAGGTTTAGAAGAAGTGGCTGTATCTGTTGCATATCTAGGAACTGCGATTTGTTCATTTTTTCCTCTAAAATAAAAGATTGTGTAATTGATATTTTATAAATTGAAAATTTAAAAATAATATCAATTAACAATATCAATTATAATTATATAGTTATTATATTAATTATAATATGTACCGGCATGTTTGAAAAATGAAAACTTTTGGTTTTCCTGAAAGGTTACGACAATGTTCGGCAGTAAAATAATTCATGAGTTTGGTACATACAACTTTTTTATACCCAATTAAATCATAGTCTATTCCAAGTATTTCAGTTTCTTGATGTCCAAGTTTACCACTACCATGTGAAGAAATTATTACAAAAGCTGAATCAACACGACGAAGTTCTGGCATTTGAGAAAATTCTTCAATTCTATCTTCAATTTCCTAGACATATACATATGTTTAATATAAAACTTAGGGCTGAGTTTATTGCAATATTTTATATTTAATTGATATTAAGTTTATGATTATTATTATTATTTACTTGTAATAAATGTAAAAAAAATAATGTAAAACAAAGATACGATAAAACATGTTTTAATGCAGTTGAATAAATTTCTTATAAATTTATTTAAAGAATAATCTAAAAATTAAAAAATTACCTGTCCAGTTAGATCAAAATAAGTTATAACCTTGAAGCCCATTTCTTCAAAAAGTTTTTTCAAATTTGCTTCATCATGCTTTGCACTTGGTCTTCTGTCTTTTTGCTTCTTGTATAAATTATTTGCAATAATTAAAACTAATCCACGTGGATTACTTCTCATGGGATAAACTGCAATATGTTTAATCTCAGGTCTATCTCTAAATTTTGTTGCTTTTTTTACATTTATGCAAAGAGGCTCTTTTACTACCTGTAATTTGGTATGAAAATTGTCTTCTCTACATTGAAAACAAAATTAATATTGTATTTAATTATAATTTCATTTATTTTTGACTTATTTTATTATTATTAAATATTTCAAACCTAGAGGAATCATCATCAGATGTTTCTAAAGATATATAATCAGAATTTTCAGATGTAGGTGTTTCAGATCTGTCTATGCCATTGTTATAGTTGGTGTCAATGACATTTCTTTGAAGATGATCTGCCATATCATCAAGTTGTAGTTCCTTTAGACTTGTAATCAAATTTTTGTACGTACTTATATTCAAATGTACTTGATTCTCCATTTTCTATTATTTTTTTCATACAATTTCTATAAAAATTTTCAAAATTTTATTCTTTAAAATACTTAGATAAACGTTAAAAATAGATTGCGTATAAGAGTGTATATGTGCATGTGTAAACAAATTATTGAATAATCAAGATCAGTTAATTATTTATTCATAATTAAAAAAAATATAACAAATTAAAAGTTTTTTTTTAATTTTAATTCGTTGAAAATTTGAAAACATAACATCTGTAATAAATAAAAAAAAATATATCTACTTACGAAATTCAAAAGCAACAAGTGCTGATCAAACCACTGAAGTATTATTACAATCACTTAAATAAAACTTTATTTATAAAAAAACCTTCAATTAATAAAAATATATTTTTCAATATAAAACATGCTTTTGAACGCGCCATTTGTCTTACGATGTTAAGCTACAGAAACGTTCTGTCGTTAAGAATCCAGTTCCTTTCTTTTTCTTTTCTTAGGTCCTTGATCCTCATCGTAGTACCTTGAATATAGCCATGAATGGATTTTTGTCGATCACGTCATCGATTTATTTTATAGCAGATTCGAAATGAAAAAATAAATATAATTGAATCTCGATGTACAACACGCAATAAAAAAAAAAAATATATAAATTGTACATCAATTATATTAACATCAACAATTTCATTTTTAAAAAGGTCAGTCACGTATTTGTATTTAAATTATTTTATTGTTCTAGTATATAAATGTTGATTTAACAATTCATTACTTCAATTCAATATATTTATTGACTCCCTGTTATCTATGTTTTATGAAGAACATAGATAATGGATAAAAGATTTTTATGCTTATTTAAATTACCGTTTATTTATAGAACAAAGGTATTATGGAAAGGAAATGAAATTGTAAATAACTTAATAAATGAGTTTGTTTTCAATTTTTTTTATCACAATATACATACATATATGTATACAAATTTCAATTATTACACCATTTAGTTAAAATACAATATATTTTATAAATGCAAGAAATATAAATTTCTTCAATTAAAATATAATGGTATATAATTGAGTCTTCAAATTCAATATAAATAAATAAAAATCTAATATCAAAATGTAATATCAAAACAAATTGAAAAGATAAATGCTTCCATTTTTCTAGTTGAAATCAATCATTGCTCAATTAATCATTATTGTGTAATATAACACAAATATAAAAAATAGTTCTAGTATATTTATATCAAAAATTTAAAAATGCCTTAGTAGAAAACTTGGTAAAATTTCTATAAAAACAAATTATTTGTCTAGTTTACTTCACCAGGCTTATGAAAAAGCCCAGGATTTAAAAAGCAGTGTTTATGAAATCCTTGATTTATCACCCATAAAGTTTGACACTTGTTGCAAGCAGTTCGTAAGTCTTTTAATCTCCTATCAGTCTGAAATAATAAAACAAAATTAGTTGTGAATAATAAAATAGATAATAATATAGAATTACAAAAAATTTATACCATCACAAATAAATCTTGTAGGTGTCTTTCACATGCATAATTCATAAAAACTTCACATAATATTTGAATAAACCAGCTTCCATTATATGTATCTCTATAAGATACATAACCTGGTAAAGTAGCGTAAGCAATTAAGGTATCCTCATAATTGCGAGATGATAAATTGTATGGCTGTTCTGTATCAGAAAAATCTGCTGTTACTGTATCAGTAACGCTTCTTGAAACAGCTTTCTGATGTTTTATACCCCTGATAGAGTTTGAAGAAAAAGTAGATAAATTATTTGAATTAAAGTTGTTTTGAACTATTTTAGAGCACCTTTGAACATTTTTTTCTTTTTTAGTGCTAAAAATAAAATATTTAAACATTAACACTATTAAAATTATAAATTAATTGTGTACTGTTAGTAAATATTTTCTTTGTTTTATTAAACAAATGTAAACATTAGTTTATATTACAAAAAAAATGTTATTTGTGCAATTAATTGACACTTTTGAACATATACGATACAACTATTTAGTACATAATTATTTATTTATGATTATATGTCAATAGTGTTATTGTTTAAAATTTAATTTGTGCATTAAGTAACCTTTATTAGTAATTTCCAAGTTCAAGTGTGTGCTTTTCTCAATAAGTGCTTAATCATCATATGTATCAAATCAACTAACCTGCAAGTTTGAAAAATAAATATCTTTGGTTTACCACAGAGATTAGGACACTGTTCTGCAGTAAAGTAATCAATAATATCTGTACAAAATACTGTTTCATAATTGGGTAATTTATAATCTGTGCCTTGAATTTCAGTTTCTTGTTTACCATGCTCACCAGCACCATGTGATGAAATTATAACAAAAGCAGAATCCACTCGACGCAATTCTTTCATTTTAGAAAATTCTTTAACCTTTTTTTTAATTTGCTAAAATAAAAATGTCAATATTTTAACTGATTATTTTAAAAGTTCAGATAAAGTAAAAGTAAATGTTTGTAAATACTGCTTACATCTCCTGTTAAATTACTATGGATTATAACTTTGAACCCCATTTCTTCAAAAAGCTGTTTTAAATTGGCTTCATCATATTTAGCACTTGGTCTACAATCAACCATTTCATATACAATATTGGTTATAATTAAAACTAATCCACGGGGTACACTTCGCATTGGATATCTTTCGATGTCTTTAATCTCAGGTCCATCCTTAAATACTTCAGATTTTCGAACTTTTATTGTTAATGGTTCGAAATTCTTAACCAATTTAGTATAGTAATCATCTCTGTAATAAAACGACAATTGGTACAATAGAGTTTATGCAAAGTAATTAGTTATTTTTTAGTATATTTTATTTTATATAAATTTGAAAGTTTTATATATAAGAAAAAAAATTTGTTTACAAATTCAATATATTAAAAGGTGTGTACATTTATTATTGTACTTACTTGGAATGTTTATCAAAATTAGAATTATTAGTTGGTTCAATACATTTACTAGAAGTTTCAATATTTGTATTCGTATTATTGTTATTACTATTATTAATGCTTTTAGAAGAGGTATGGTTTTCTAATTCATCTACTATAAACTGATGACCAGATTGACTTAGACTTAAAATAAGATTTTTGTAGGCATGTGGTCCTCTTGTCTTTATCGTGGAGCAGATATCAAGGAGAGTATCTGTGTCTGATAAATTCTTCTATATCAACAAATAAACAAATAAAGAAAACATTGTCAAATTAAAAATACTCAATTATAAGTAATGATTGTTTTTAATAGAAATGTAATTTACCTGCCAGTTTGGAATATTTACATCATCTCTATTGTACACCTGATTCTCCAACAATTTTGGCCATAATTTATGAATGTCAATATTTTGTAAAAGTTGATTGCACAATCGGTCAATTTTCTCCCGATCCCTGTACTCCATTTCTTTGCTATTTTACAGAAGAAGACTTACGTATCATAGAGTATTGGCAGGTCCACCGCTCATTTGCCAAAAAATTTGTTTCGAGGGAAGGCACTTGTTTTTATTATAGTAACAGCCGATGAGGAGTAAGATTTAAAGTGCCAGTTCCTTTGTAAACCTCGCGTGAGCTCGCCAATGACCGTCCGACTGATTCACCACGTTCGCGCCAAGGCATTGCTCTCTCTTTTTTACACCGACGCCCGCCGCGGAGGGGATTCGTTCTTTGTGGAGAGAATCACGACTACCCGCTCTTCTACGTGTCTACGCACCCCCGGATCCTCCGCCGAAACCGCGGAGGTGGACTATAAATACCGTAGGCGAAGCTTCGGGAGCGTTTCTTTGTTCAAGGAAAGCGGAGTCGAGAGCTGTTCAACCTGTGCATCGCGGTTTCGCTTGTCACCTTCCGACTAGCGCATATTGTTGTTGCGTCTACGATGTGGCAACGCCGCCGACCAGATGATTCACACGCAAACCTACACAAACGCACAGACATTTATCCGTAGAGACAAGAGCCCAGTATGTGTTTAGGGATAAATAAACGGAGATAAAACGTCTGCTAGTGATGTTACACTGCATACATGGCTCAGCCTTCGTTTCGCCGTCTCTCTTCAGTTCCTTGGATGTTTCGTGGGTGTCCTTATTCGAGAAACTCCGAGAGGAAGGGGTGCACGGATGCTAAAATCTTTGATCTCTTTCACTTTGTTGCAGAATCGACGTTTGCAATGTCGTGTTTAAGCGAAAACTCGCTTAAACACGCTCGCATTGCACGAGGTAAACGAACGCGAGTCGGGAGGAAGAAACTGTCAAAAATATTAATTATTATTTTAAAAAAAAAACTCTTTGTCTCGTTGCTCATCACTCTTTGTCCAAAACAAATCATTTTTACGTCAACTCATTTTCGACCAATAATAAACTCGAGGTTTTTATTTAAGCGCCTATGAAAAGAATGCTTTGTTTTTTTCACAAAAGAAATCAAGATAAGACGCATTATTATTCCTGCAATTCACAAATAATTCTGTTGTAAAGAATTGATTGCAACAATGGGATCTTAAAAATGTTCCGCTTTCAATTTATACAATCGAGAGATGAATGCAGCATATGAATGA
Source organism: Eupristina koningsbergeri (assembly GCA_018907245.1). NCBI lineage: Eukaryota > Metazoa > Arthropoda > Insecta > Hymenoptera > Agaonidae > Eupristina > Eupristina koningsbergeri. The sequence goes on along the minus strand of JACCHV010000005.1, from coordinate 1,411,025 downwards.
ATCCGTTATATTTTTCTCCCAAATGAATAATAAAGTTTATTCGGATGCAATACGAAAGTTGTGGCTACGTTGACAACGAAAAATGTTGATATCGTTCTGCGCACAAACACAGACCGGCCAACATTTGAATTGTTGCAAAAAAATCAATAATTTATTCCAAATAGTAGCGCAGACGAAATTCAAATTTTCAGTACAAAACGTCTTCCAATGGGAGGAGAATCTCGCGCGGGGAAGGTTGCAGTTTGAGCACCACAACGGGCCTCGACTTTCAAATGGGTTGCCCAAAGCCAAAAGCCCTATTATCCTCTAGGGCCGAAGTGTCGGGGCTCGGGTGGGCGGGGGACACGCGCGCCCACACCCACACACGCAGCCAGACGGCACACGGGCGTCAAAGTCCGACGACGCCGCATCGGGAATCACGAGCCTCAGTCGCGGCGACGACACCAGCACGGGCGTTTCGTATCCGGAAGCGCGCAGACGCGCTCGCGACGCCGGAGTTCGCTGTCAGTTACGCAGCCTCCCTCTCGTCGGTCCCCAGCGCTCCTCTCGGCATTTCCCTCTTACACGCCCGAAAATCAAGGGCGTTCCACGCACACGCGCGCAGGCACACGTCCCTAAGGCAGACCTCTGTGTGCGTGAGACTCTGCGTGGGGAGACACGCGAGTACGTGCCTGGCCTTTCCGCTCGCACACCACTTGGTATCGAACCAACACCACCGCAACTCTGACCAGGAGGACCGTCGCTCATCATCCTCCTGCCGCCCGGAGCTGAGACCATGTAATACAAAAGTGAGTAATGTATCGATGCACGACGCCCTTTATTCACCCGCTGATTATCCCCAGGTCTTGCCTTTTATGTCGCTCTCGGGTCCACTCGCGCGATTGATCTACACGCCGTGCCACATCGGAATACCTGCCGCAAGCCATCGACTCCGCTTTTTACTACTTTACCTCTGCCGACGGCTTTCCCATAGTTTTTCGGTTAAAAAAATAGTTTTTCCCTTACGGCGGTGTCGTGAGTGCTGTGCTCGCACGCACGCACGCACCCATCCACACACACGCACACACTGAAACCCGTACACACGCGCCTCTGGAGTACCAGACTCAATGGGTAACCAGCCACGAGCTTTATCTTTTAATTGACAAAATTAAAATTACTCGCGTGACATTAATCACAGTTGATGGCTTCATTGTCATTTCTTTTTGTCATTCGGACATTGATAGATGCACCCAGCATTCCATTCAGCCTACTGGACCTGGGGATAATCCGGAGTAACGCGTGCTATTAAGCTCACAAGACAAGACAAGACAAGACAAGACAAGACAAGACAAGACAAGACCCACAATATAAATTAACCAAGTGCACACGACTTTTTACGCGTGGGAGTACGCACACAAGCAAATGATACACTTGCTTGCATGTATTTATGACGCAAAAATAATCGAAGGATATCGGTAAACATAGTGTGACGTCAAATCCATTCATTTTTATATTCACGGTGTGCACATGGAAATAAGCAAAGTAACGGTTTAAAAAAATAAAAATAATAAGCACTAAAAACTTTAATGACAACTCTGATTGCATTGTATGCTTTGCAAATGCTGTGCTGTACAGTGTTATAATTTTTTTACGAAAGAAATATTAAGTGAAACACCAGCGCGACTGTTACGAATTAATTATTAATAATTAGATTCAAAATAACCAGAATCCTCAAATTAATTTTTTCCGATATATTTTATTTTGCAAAAATAACTAAATAAAATAAATAATAATAATAAATGTAATAAATAAAAATAATAAAGTCTACAGTTATTATTATTACATTTTTATTGGTAATTTTCTTGTTTTTTTCACTTACAATAAAAATATTTCACAATTTAATACAAGACAAAATAAGAGTCTACTATAAAAGCGCTTTCTTAACTAATTAAAGCACTATAAATATGACAATGACGTTCAAAAATATAGTATCCTTAATTTTAATGACGTAGGTGTATTAATAAATATTGTTACCAAAGACTAAATAAAGTAAAACATGACAGATAATCGAAGTGTCCCTCCCATTTAGCCGCTCAATAGATGATTAGCAGGACATTTCGTGTCAACCGGCTCCAAAATAGGGAGGCGTCGTCAGATTGGCTCTGGGGGCGGTGGCAGCGGGGGCAGTGTCACAGGCACCAATAGCGGGGGTGGCGGAGGCGGCTACCGGAGAGACGGCATGACTCGCCCACCTAACAATGACAACCTTATGACCTTCAAGCTCGTCGTCGTCGGGGATGGCGGCGTCGGCAAAAGCGCCCTTACCATTCAATTCTTCCAGAAGCTCTTCGTCACCGACTATGACCCTACCATCGAGGACAGTTATATCCAGCACACCGAGATCGACAAAGTGTGGTGCATATTGGATGGTAAAGTTTTAGACTAACATGCAATATTCCAATGTTAAAACATTATAATTAAAATATATCTATTCCTTTAGTTAAAGCATTATTTAATAGTTTTAAAAATGTGACTATTGATTAACAATTTATTTTGAGTAAAATTTTGATTATTGTTGTTTGATAAAATATTATATAATGTGAAAATCATTATTTTATGTAAATAAAGCAATATTTTTTACATTTTAAAATCCTTAGTTCTTGTAATTTATTGAAATATTTGATTCTATTTATATATGAAGTTTCAACTTTAATAAAAATTACTTGATTATTTCACTTTTTAAGAATTTTTCAATACAATAAATATTTTTTTTTATCATATGAAAAAAAAACTAATAATTGAATAAAAATCCAATTTTAGAGCTTTTACATTGTATAAGGTATACACAGAGTAATTTTGTGTATTTTTTTTTTAACGTGTTACAAAAAGTATAATTATACACTAATTTATTGTTTACAATATTTAATATTTTAACTTTTTCAGTACTGGATACTGCTGGTCAAGAAGAATTTAGTGCTATGAGAGAACAGTACATGCGTAAGGGAGATGGTTTTTTGTTAGTATATTCTGTAACTGATAAACAATCCTATGAAAATATTGTCAATTTTTATACACAAATTTTACGAGTAAAAGATAGAGATATATATCCTATGCTTTTGGTAGCCAACAAAGTGGACTTAGTACATTTGAGAAAAGTTACTGAAGAACAAGGTAGAGAATTGGCACATCGTTTATCTATTCCATACATTGAAACTTCTGCAAAAGATCCTCCACTAAATGTTGATGCTGCATTTCATGAGGTACTTAAATGAACATTTAATCATTTAAAAATATTAAGTTGTACGTTAAATTTAATTTTAAGTCTAATTTCCTAACTTTCTTAAGCATAATTATTTTATTACAGGTCGTACGTATTATAAGAAATCAACCACCTGCTGAATTAGAAAAGAATCATAGAAAACGTAGACGTGTAGCAAAGTGCATTATTTTGTAATTTTTTGAAAAGCTTTTTAAATAATATATGCACAAATAATGTAATCGCAAAGCCATTATTATTGTTAAACTTTATATGAAAGTCTAATTTATTTAAGAATTTATAATTGAATATATTCTACTCATTAGAATTTAAGAATTTTTAAAGGATTTTGTCCTAATTGGAAAGATAAATGTTATTTTATGCGTAATATTTATGGCACAAAAAGACACAGAATATTTTATTAAGTTTGATTAATGTGTTAGAAAATTGTAACAGGATTATTATGAATCATAGTACCTGGTACATGTCATCATAAAGCGCAAAATATTAGTTATTGATTAGGTATAGATTATAAAATGTTACTGTCGTACATTTGTGTCTAGTCGAAAATTTATAATTCATGTTATAAGAATAATGGACTGTACATGTATCTGCCAATGAACAAGGAATTGATATATTTTTTACAAATTTTATATAATTAGTTTTAAAAAAAATATAAATTTAGGACCTGAGTTCATTAATGACTTTACGCAAATTTTAATTATTATTTTATAAACTTTTATAAAAATATCAATAATTTAAAACTAATAACTATGTATTATGGTATTCAATGGATCACATACATTAATAGATGTTTTTTAAATATTAAATGTCATTGGTCTGATTTTAATTTATCTTGGTTCATTGTACGACAGTTACTATTGAAATGACAATTAAGTTTGATAATTTGCACATCTATAATAATTGCTATACTATGCATTTATTGCCTAATAAATTTGCATATTAATGTCAGGAATAAACTATTTAATAAGAACAATATTATCTTATAAAGTTAAATCTTAGCACTTCTTTTATTTGTATAAAAAAAAAGGTTATAATATTTTTATTTTAAATGAATTAAGCTTTAGTTTTAAATGAACTGAAAAACTTATACAATACATATTTAATTATATGTTTTTAAATAATACTTATTTTTATTATTACTACTTTTCAGAATTAATGTTTTTCATAATTTAAAAAAAATACTGTATATTTAGTATTTTAAATGCTATTGTGATTTATTTTTTATACTTGAGAATATTATATAATATTCAATAAATCAATTGTATACAATACTTTCACATCCTCATATATGTAGAGGGTTCTTTATTCACATTGTCACGTGTAAGAGTGTCAATATTTTTTACTCAGAAAAAATGTAATACAGGATATGTATTATTTGTATTTGTGTGTATGTTTTATGAATGCAACAGTAAAGAAACCGAAGGGGCAAACCAATTTATTCATTACTGAAGCTGTGATTTTTTCCAAAGTAGAAAAATGACTTACGTTCTGCTGTTGTTGACCTCAATTTTTGACGAAAGAACAAATATAATATTATAATACTGTAAATACCAATAAGAGCGTAAAAACTTTGAAAATTATTTTACACAAAAGATAAAATGTGCATACATGTATGTCGCCGTCCATTGTATATGCCATCTACCCATTTCTTCAAGGCAATTTTCTTTTTCTTCTTAAACGCAAGGGTTAGTGATTACAAATACAAAATAATTAAGTACAAGACGAATGAGAAAATAAAATATGCATCGAAAACGCTTTAAATCATGAATTTAAAGCAAACTTCCAACATGAACTTCCATTTTATAATTGTTGAAATACAAAAAGCGAAAAAATTCTTAGAAGAAAGATAGTTTTTGAAAAAGAAAATTATTGTAAATAGCAAGCAATAAGTCATTTAGATAAACATTAGAGTGATATTGTGATGGTTCGTGCATTAAAAAAAGGAGAAAAGAAAGTTTTGGAAAAAGAATGAAATGGCTATATTTTCTGAAATATTAAATCCATCATATACCCATGAATTATGGTGTATCAGAATGTGCATTATTATAACATATGATATGTAATATAAAAACAAAATGTTATGTCACAAGTGTCATAAAATTTTTTTGTTGAATTGTCTGATTGTGCAGGTCACTATTCGTATGTATTGTAATTTGAAAAATTGTATAAAAAAAAAAAAAAAAAATAAAAATAAATGATGAGATGCATTTTTAAACTATTGTATGAATGAAAAATAATCTTTATTTATTATTTAATTTATTGAATAATTTAATGACTTAATATTAATTTTTTTCATTTAAATTGTAAAGTTTGAATATTCAAAAGTATTTTTTAATTATATTTGAATTAGAAATTTTTAACTACTAATAATTATGTTGGCAATCTTGTTTCTATTACAAACTTTTTTTTTTCCTTTGTTTACTTCTTCCCTCTTAAGTACTTTTGACTCGACTTTCGGCGAGAAAAGACTTTGGTATTAAACACGTGAATAAATGGAATGATCTTTGTTTGTCTTCATTCCGAAACTTTACGAAATGGTTGTTTCAAAGGTATTAGAGTTATTTTTAAATAAAATATTCTATTATATTAATTAATTTAAAAATATCTAAAAATCATGTGAATTCAATCAAATACAGAAGTTCCATTGTTTGAAAATATACGTTAGATTGATTTGATAACAGTGGTGTGATGAATGTGAAATTACGTTAGATACGGGATTACTGTTATTCAAATAAAAATAATTTTGTTATTTCAAGATATTTTGAATTTAATAGTTTTGTAGATAAAATTAAGTGCTTTAAACATATTTTTGGTGTTAAAAAAAAAAAAAATAAGTGCATCAATGGTCCAAAAACCGAAAAACGAATCCATATAGTGTTGAATTATTATTAAAGGTTATTATGCAGAAAAATATTTTTAACTGAGATTTATGTTTTAACTATTAATTAATTAAGCTCATAAAAATATTTACTTATTTGTTTGTTTCTTTTTATTTCCAAAATTATTTCGTTGTGAATTTCCAATCGCGAATCTAAAATTCTTAAACGACTCTTGACATTAATCAGCTTTAAAATTAAAAATTACAATAACGTTGGTAATTAACTTTATAGTAATTTTTTAAAATATGAGATAAATTTTATAATTGTATTGGAAATATTCGAATTTTTTTTTTAAAAATATTATTTTAAAAATATAACTATAATATTTTTTGTAATTTATTAAAGGAATTATTCTTTAATGGTTGTAATTAAATATTGGACTAAAAATATAATAATTCAAAAATTATGAATGTTGCAAGGTAAATTTATATAAATATCAATAATTTCATATGAAATAATCATGTTTATTTTGACAATTAAATGTTTTATTTCGTTCTATTCTGTTTTGTATGGGGAAATGAGATAATAACTTGATGTTTATAATAGCATGTTTAAACAACACAAAAGCGTAAGCATAAATATCGTAGAATTTTTATCTAATGTTATGTGATATTTTAAAAAAAAAAATATTTTTTTTTTACATACAGCTAGAAATATTGTATTGATTAATTATACCAATAAAGTAATTAAATTATTTTAACAATAAAAATACAATTGCTCTCATCACAGCGTTACTTTTTAAGGTTTCATGTAGTTGTTCCAAATATTTATTTAAGAAAACAAATTTTTTTATGCACCATAAAGGAAACAGTTAAATTTTTGTAATGCGATATATAATGAACTTTATAATTAAAAAAACGTTTTCATGCAATTATCATAAAGATATTTTATGTTCGAACTTGAGTTGATCAAAAATATATTATTTTCATATATTTCACAATTGTTAATTTAACGTAATTGAATTTTTTTTTTATTATTTTTATGATTATGCAGGAAATATTAAAATGAAATAACATAGTGGAACAATAAAATATGTTTTATCAGAAACGACAATCGATAAATTTTTGTATAGATATTCGATTGATGAATATGTATTTATACGAATTATGAGAATTTAAAAAGCTTTCAACTGAAACTATACAAAGAACCATATAAATAATTATATAAAATAGATGAAGATTTCGTAAATAATTATCAAAATTTAAAATGGTTTGCGCAAAACTTTTGTTTTAATTTGGCTAAGCAAGCTATAATTGTGTTGAAAATTTATTTTTATTTGCAATCTTTAAAATTGCTTGTCAGTAATGCTTATTTCTTGTTAAAAGAATTGAATAAACGTCAATATTAGTTTTTGCAAATTGGTTGTTTCTGATAAAAAAAATATTTACAAATTCATTTTGCTTTGAAAAGACTTTTGCTTTTATCAGAATATAGAATTTGTCTTTTAAGGCAACTTTGAAAGAGGGATATTATTCTGAGTACTTTTAATACAAGTGACGAAGCTCATTTGGCACTTGAAACCTTTGACCTCTAATTATAGTTAATTATTGTTGCTGGCTGTTATCACCAGGAAAATGGCTGTCGCATCTGCCGGAAGATCTTTTGTTGTTCAGACTGCCGAGACACCCACGAGACCAGCAAACACCCTGGCTCCAAGTGCTCGCTATGCGTAAAGCAGGACTTGCCTTACAAAGCTTTCCTGACTAAGGATCTCCGCAAACATTCGGACTTCTTCTGCCACATCGTATTCAATCATCTGCCCCTACGCTGCAAACTCTGTGGTGACAAGTTCACCAATAACCAGGACCTCCTTACCGCAAAAACTTGTAGGTATGTAGTTTATTGCTTCATAAATCAGGTCATTTTTCCTGGGAAGCACGTCGGGCGTTTGACATTTTTAGCGTGGATGCAGTGTGAACTTTTTTGTGGTTCAAGTTGATGTTTCAGTAAGTGCAATTACGATTTGAGGCAGTTTATGTTCTTTATGACTTCTATTATACAGATTTAATTTTCCGTGCTTATTAAATGGAAAATATCCACTAAATTCCAGCTAAACCAATAAATAATTATTAAATAATTACATTATTCTTAAGTAACTGAATGTATTTAAAGTAATCTGGAATTGAATTCGTACTTTGTTGAAATTAGGGAAAACGTTTCGAGAAAAGCAAAATGGTCATTATTTTCATTTTCAGAGAGTAATTAATAATTGTAGTGCATCATTAATTCATTACGTATTAGCATCTACACGAGCTAAAATATGCCATGAAGTAATAGTTGTAAAATTTACGCCATAGTACATCAGTGTTATGCTGCAAGTATTGTAGAAACATACTTTAAAAGATTCTAGTACGCATGGCTAAATGATAGACAGTAATTTTGTAGTTGGGAGCTAAATTTGGTCTTTATAAGATACTAGTTATAAATCATTGGGAGAAATTTCTGCAGACAAGAAAAAACATTAAAAATCTATTGACATTAAAAGTGAATGTAAAATTTTATTCTCTATTCAACTCATTTTACGAAATCTATAAATGTTAGTGAAATAGTCCGTAATTAACAAATTCTTCTTTTATGTGTACAGTAATGCAGAAAAATATTGATCATCTAGTAATAAGTGACAGTCGAGTATTTATAAATGAAGGAGGTTAATTTATGTAGTACCGGTTAAATATTTTTAATACTTATTTTACTATAAATTTCCATTATTCTACTGAACTGAGCGTGATATTAAAAGAATTTGTTACCGGTATTATTTACGAGATTTAACAACGCGAAATGAAAGCTCTTGTGTAATTTTATTGCCAACGTTCTATCCCGTTGAAAATAAGGCAAAATTGATAAATCCTTGACTGTTATTTTATCACATGCATAACACGAACTGAAACGGTGATCTCTATAGGCATTTATATAACTGAAAAAAGCGCAGATGTTCTTAAAAATTATTAAATCAAAATGCAGGTGGTGGAACGAGGAATTTAGACTCAAACAACGTGAAAGTCAACAACCGAGTGTCGTGATCAGCGACGTCTCGTGTACCGTTGAAAATGACTCCGCCGACCTCGAGGTGAATGCCAAAAAGGACTTGCCGTTAACCCCGGTGTTCCTCTCGTCAGGAGACGACAGCAAATCTCTGCAGATCGCCGACAATAGCTCGATAATACGTCTCAAGCAGGAGAACTTTGATTCCCCGCCTGAGCTCGTCAGGAACACGAGCACGCCTATGCACGGAATCGGGGTCCTAGGCCAGAAGCAGTTAGGCACCGCCGCCATCCCCCAGTTTGTCTTGAAGACGCCCTCGTCTTTTGACAAACATACATTTGAGACAACCGGGAGCGCATGTAGTCACGTCAGCTCCTCGGAATTCGAGTCACGTTATTACACCGGAACAGGCTCAAACGTTAACGAACCCTTAGTCACACTCAGTCTGTCTAATAATAATAATACCAATAATACTAGGTAAGGGTCGATGACTGGGTAGATGGATATCTACCCTTTTTATAGTTGGTGAAAAACTCGTAATTTTGAAATTTAAACCACCTTACACGTTGCATAAAATTAAAGTAGACTTACTTCAATAGTGCGATATAAAATAAAATACGGTGAATGTGTAATTAAGTTTTAAAACAGATTTTCTAATCGTTTTTATTTTATATATAATTTATTTTATGGCAAAATTTCATTTAAATCGTTTTAATGTGTAGACTCGTCTTTGATAATTACGAATAAAAAATAATATCCAGTTACATTTAAATTAGTCTACATTATGAATATAAAAATCCGTATGACTCAAACGGTTTTACCTTTCAGTCTATTTCTATTATATATTACATTTTAAAGTCCCACGTTTATGTAATAATAGAATGTGTTATTACATATATAAACTGAGAGTTAGAAGGACGTTATTATTCGTAGTGTATGATTTTTCTGCAAAAGTTCATTTAAATTTTAATTTTATAAAGCGTGTAAAATAAAAATAAAAACATTTAGTAATGTTTTTATGATTATGTATTGGAATCTCGTTAAAATTAAACGTCTGTTTTTTTGTGCTATAAATGAAATATCATTTTTAAAACACATTGTTAATGATTCATTGCATGTCTTAATATTCTCTTTTTTTCATTTGAAGCAAATTACTTAGTTGCAGTTGAAAGAGTCTTACAATAATTAAATAAATTTCTTAATATATTTTAACTAAATTATTATTCATTTTAAAATATTTTGCAAAAAAATTAATACACATATAATTCACTATATTTTATAACTGTATGTCTATTTTTTCAAAGTTCTAAATCGGATTATTTTTTGTCATTAAAATAAAGTATAGAAAACTTCGGAATGTGCAATTGTAGGCAATAATAATCCATTTATAAATGTATAATTATTAAAATATGATAAAAAATATTTCATTTATTATTCCCACGAGTTATTTTAATCTTGGAAAAAAATTTAGCAAATTAGAAGCTCTATAAAACGCAGATAAAATACTGTAGTGCATATAACATCGATCATCGCATGGAATCACACGGGAAATCTCTGCATTCACACATTGTTTATGGAGTAATTATAACGATATACATTCTCTTGATACGCATTTTCAAGCACTTTCCACGACTCTTACAGAACAATTCCTACTAATCTATAATCCAAAAAGAATTTAAAAAAAAAAGAAAAGAAAGAAATAAAAGACACTGAAGATAATCAAATGCACATTCAACAATGATTTACAGTGAGAACCAGCCTGAGGTCGATCCATCTTGGAACTCACCATCGTGTCCCGTTTTGAAAAATCAGCTTCCGCCAAAAAGCGTAGAAATCGGTAAAGATAAGAAGGAACGGGTTGAGAGGAGCATCATGAAGCAAGAAGTTTTGGACCGGGTGAGCCGTACAAGCGACAGCAGCCGTGATTCAATCGGGAAGAAGGTGAGATTTTCGGACCAGTGCTCGGATCATCCGCGCCTAACCCCTTCGAGCACTAACTGTTCGGTCCAGGAAACCCCGGCCGACAGCAGTGTAGCCTCGGCTGACAGCGAAATCTTCTTTGAAGCCCAGCAGAGCCTAGTTGACGAGGATGACAGTGGCCCTTGCGATGGGAACGAGCCTGTTCCTTGTTTCCGTGGCATTGATGAAGAGTTAAAGGAAAGGGAGATCTTAGTCGTGTCCACTGTTGCGACCAACAACGATAACAACAATTTTACTGATAACAACAGCATCAGCAATACGGATGAAAAGATTATTTGCAATACTGATAATAAAACTGTCGAAGATAAGATCCATAAAAATATCAGTGGTGAAAGTAATAGCAGTACTAGTAACAACAACAATGATAAGAATAATAATGATGACAGTAGCAGCAATAACAATAGTAAGAAGAAAAATATTGAAAGTATTGTTGATAGCAGCGTGGAAGATAATAAGTCGACGACATCATCGAGAGTTTTAATGATGTTAGTAGTGGAAAAAACTGATTCCAACGGTCTATCGAATCTTGATTTACGTCCATTGATTAACTCTGAATTGAAAAAATTGGAGAAGAGAGTGTCATCAGTAAACAGCTCCTCATATTCTGACAAGGGTACAAGAAAATATGCGAATGAATAAAATTTTATTTATTTTCTTTAACCGTTTAACTTATAATTAAAAAATTTTAGTTTCAATTTAGAGTGAAATTAAAAACTTGAATGAATTTTTTAGGGAGCATTTTTTTAGAATTAAGAGAAAAAAATTTTATTAAAACGTACTTTAGAAACAGCAAAATCTGTAATTAAAGTATAATTATATACTTAAAATAAGCGTATAAAAATTTTAACGCAAAATGAATGATTTTAATTTTAATATTAATGGTTGTTTTAGTAGTAAAAGTGAATTTTGCTTAAAAGGACAATAATTACTTACGTTTTGAGAAATAATCAAGAATGAATACTTTATAATTTTTATATGTATAAGTTAGTGTTGTAACTTTAAAGAAAGATATTCATTTAGTTGAACTAAAGATTTAAGAAATATTTTTGTTATAAAAATGAAAGGATTGCATCAAATTTTTTAATCAGTTAGGTTTTTTCTAATTTTTGTTACATGAAAAAGAAAATCTGACAGCGATTATCAGTCATTTAGTATGTTTATTTGAATATAGATGCAAAGTTTTATGAGACTTTAACGTTTTCTAATATAAGTATAAAAAATCAATGGATAAAATTTTTAATTATTGATATATTTTAATACATTACTGATTTTTAAAGTGAAATGAGACTGCAATTTGAATTTTTTGTTTGATACTGTATTTTATTTTAATAGTTTAAAAAAGTTCATAATACACACATTTTTTTAAACTTATTGAGTGAAAGTATTTAAATTTAAAACAAATGCGACTGTAAGAAAAAAAAACAATAGTTTTATTTCAATATATTGTTTTTTTTTAAAGTTTTAAAATAAAAAATATTTTTTACAAATAAATTAATTTTTGAAATATTTTTCATGTTTTAAAGTATTTTCATAAATACTGATGAAAATTTTCAGTCTTTAGAATGCATGGTAATATTTGATTCAGAATGAAAAAAAAAGAAATATGTATATTTTTTGATGAAATCAATTTTTATAAAATTATATATATTCCAAAAAGAAAATAACGTTCTAATTATTTTATTTAATAAAAAACGATTGTTATTTTGAATGAAATTGAATGTAGAAGTAAAATGAAATTATGATTATTCAAGATTTGTAATCAAATCTGTACTTCTAGTTATTTGTGAGAAAAAAAATTGAATTTGTAAACTATTATTAGTTTAAATTATTTATTAAATAAAGTTTAGTATTTTAAGTTAAATGCTATGTATATTTTTTTATATAAAACATTTTTTCTCTATTGGTTTGTCGAAAAAAAAAGAAAAAAAATACATATAAAACTATTATAGAATACAATTTTAATGAAGGTAAATTAATTTTCTTTTTATTTATCGTAATAATGTGATAATAGTCTTTTTATGCTTTGTCTTATTTAATAGCAATAAAATATCAAATAAAATCAATAAGATTAATCATAAAGAAAATCAAATAAAAAATACAATCATTCATAATAATGAAATGACTACAACCGAGTTTGCATGTAGGATATCCACGTGTGCAAACAGGCTTAATTTAAAGCAGTAAATTTTTCGAAACTTTCGCAGGATGCCATGAATGCAGTTGCAAATCGTCGAAGTTCAGTACAGAAGTGTCGAGTTTCACGCGCAAGATAAACAATCCATTCGCTGAGGACAAAGGTGTAAAGATTCGGTGCGGTGCTAATCTAAGGGCCCCAATAAATGACAGTTTCGTCAGTCTGGGTGAAAAAGGCGAGTACTACCAGGGTGCCACGGTGTTATCGAAACAATCAAAGGAAGTCATCGAGGAACATCATCATCAACAGCAGCAGCAGCAGCAGCAGCAGCAGCAGCACCAGCAGCAGCAGCACCACCACCACCAGCGCCAGGTGTCTAAAAAAGCCGACAGCTACGTCAGCTCCTGCATGTCGGACGGAATTTTTTCGGTGGTGGCGAGAGTCGTTAGATGCGCACTTAAGAAATTACCTGGTAAAAGTCTATTACAATTGCTCCCCAGCCGCGTTACGCCGAGGTTTCGCAAGGCATCCGCTGCTTTCCTTGGCGCACACCTTTCGCGTCGCGCGCGGGAAATCCTCCTCGAGTTGAATAGTCCCCAGTGTATTTGCTCGCGTGAGTCTGATGTTTTCTCTATTGCACACACGTTCGCTCGTATGAGTTTTCCCTTTCCGTCTTTGTACTTTTGGGTCTGGAGATGCGTTTTCTATTTCAGCATGCGAAGGCATGCGATGAAATGTATTGTGGGAATTGTTTTGATGTGTCTCGGCTTCTTTGAGGATTCCTTACTTTTCCTAAAACTTGATTAAATAAACTTGGCTTATTTGGTTGATTAAATAATGATCTTGTTTATCGCATTCATCAGTCCTACATATTATCGTTATAAAAGTCTCATAAAATTCATTTGCATAATGAAAAAAATGAATAAATCTTACTTCATATATGATAATTATTGAGAAATATGTTATCTGTGATTCGTTTATTTACTCAAGATCATATAATTTATTATCAATTGAATATAAATAAATAAGTTTATTTCTTGTTTAACATTTATAACCCTTGTTTGACAGTATTAATGATTTTTATTGCATGTTTTTTTCTTGTTTCAAAAAATTTATTTTGTCATGGTCAATTTATTTAATATAAAAAGCCTTTTTTATCTCCGTGAAAGTCATACGTTTCAATCAATTGTAATCTGATTAAATTAATGTGATTTGAACACAGTATACGAATAGGATGTCTACAAACTTAAGAAAAATAATTCCATGCCCACAGTTTTAAAGTTTAAAATTTTTAGAATAAAAAATCGATTTTAAATTCTAATTCTGACTACATTTTTACTCACACCATAAAATGTGAATATCGCAAAACTTCCTTTTAATGATTCAAGTATTTAAATTTTATCACTTATTTAATTTAATAGTTTTCAGTCTCATCATTTTACTACAAAGTGAATCTTTAATTCAACAATTAAACTAAAATTCAGTAGAAAAACCGAAAAATGCATTTTATCATTGTTCGCGAAGAGCATAGTAAAATTTAGCAATATCCATTTATTATTAAAATGGTACAATATTTTACAATCGAAATTTAAAGTAATCTTTGTAATAATATATAATTAATACAAATTATTTCAAAAAGAAAAAATATTAAATTTATTATAGATATAAAGGTTTTTTTTAAAACATTGTTTTATTTAGATATAAAAGGTATAAAACGTAATTTAAGAAGTATTCTGTATCGAAAAGAATTTTTTATTTGTATAAGACAAGATAATTATCTATGATTTGTAAGTAACAAGAAAAATAGGTATCAGCGTAAATAAATAAAACTTAAAGTGTATTAAATATTTATTTAACTTTTCCGTAAATTGGAGGTATTTGCAATTTATTTTGTAGAAAATTGTCTTTATTTATAGGAATTTAAACTTCCTTCACTTTCTCTTAATTTTTTATATTATGTTATAAAAGTTACATACTCGGTGTTTTTTTTAGGACAATAGAAACTTGTTTTTGAAGCGTTATAAATAAGTCAAAGTTGAAAACTGTTGTTTCCGAGACTGTTTTTCCCTTTATTTCTGATCATTTAATAATTACACACGGTGTAGTTTTTAAAGCTAAATCTAAAAATAGAAATCGATGTCGAAGTAGAACGTCAATCTTATTATTTCTCGAACCAATAAAAACTTTATTTCTTTTTATTCTACAATTTAAAAGATAAAAAAAATATTTACATTGAAAGTAAATTAGAATATTTTAGAGGAGGAGTCAATACAATATAATTTATTCAAACATCTTTCGTCATGCAAAGTCTTTGAAGATTGTATTCCAGGTTGTTGTAACCAGATTAGGTAGAGCAAGGGCATCGGATTTTTCTTTATTGATCTTTTATTAATCTTGAGCATAATATGTAAATGTGTGTTTTACAATTGTTTACTCTGCGAACGAAATCTCGGAGGATGAAAAATCGTTGAAAATCTTTCGACGAGGAGTACATTTATGCAAGACGCGATGTTCCTTCCTCGCACAAGACAATAGTCTCCTCGAACCTGCTGAATTAATCAAGTATGTATACACATTTCCATGAATTTACTTTACAGCCGTGGGTTCGATAACGTCGAGAAACCTCTCCCGCGAGCCGCTACCGCAAACCGCTTGCTCTCCTGTAAGGATAACTACGACCTCCTCGTACTCCATCACCTCGACCGAGGAACTCTCCTTGGGCTCGTCCTGCAACTCCTCGGCATCGACCTCGCGGATCGTACTCCAGCGCTCGGCCAGCAAACGTCCACACGATCGTCTCGACTACACCGAGGAGTTCAGGCACGTGCCGCTTCGAGATTATTCAGGTAAATCCAGTCTTTTCCCATGAATGCCAGTTCCGCAATTTATAAAACCTGCAATTTATGATTTTTATGTTGGTCAGCAGTGCAACCGTGTGAAGACTCATTTTACTACTTAAGTCCATTAGACCTTAAGCCTCATTTTACGCATTTTGGTAAAAACATTTAAATTTAGGTTCACTTATCTCAATCATCCATTTCGCATTTATAGCGATTTGAATCGGTCGACGCTTATTTACTCTAAATCAATTTTCTTCCTTCCTTCTTTAGCAGATTTAAACTCACAATTAACATAATTGTAGCATTAACATTTTATTAAAATTTACGATTTTTTTCAGATTTTTAATAGTAAATTTTACAGGTTGTCATAAATTAAAAATTGAAACAATACTTTCCACTTATAAACACACATAATATGTATGGGCATTAAAATAACATTATAAGTTTCGAGTAAAAGAAATAAATTTATATGTAGATAATAACATGTTTCCACTGGTTAATTTATTAATTTACCGATTAAATTCTTCATATATATTTTGGTCTAGCAAATTATATTTTTAATATTAAACATTCGAAAATGCAACGAAAATAAGTATTGTTATTAGCCTTTATCTTAATAAAAATTTAAAGTAAATATCGAAATGATTGAGGTATTAACAATTATATTAATTTTAGAATAGATTTTCATTTTGCTTTTGAAATATTAACTATACGAATATTATTATAATTAGATTTAATACGAATAGGTCTTTTTACTTTGTAGACTTTAGAATAATTTCAGTGGTTTGGAATTATTTCTTAATTCTGTTATTATATAAGTATGGATTTGATATGCATGTGTATATATAAGTGCGTATAGCATTTTGTAGATTTTATGCATAGCTTAAGATATTTTATTAAAACTTTGGTTTTTCACAATCATTACGAAAATCATCTACTAAGCAATTTAATCGGTAAAAATCTCTAAATAAAGATAGTACATATGTCGACACAACATTGTTTTAATAGTATTAATAAATATTTGTTATTACTATAAAATAAATTTTTTATAATTACACATATTTACTAATTTATTACTAGTAATTTATCTATTTTATTATTAATATTATTATATTGATTACCGTAGAATTATGCCCATTAAATTGTAGTACACACAAATTACATACAAAAAACGTACAAACATTTATTTTGTATAACATAAAAATTATTAATTTGACACCCGACAATGATTTTATTGAAAACATTTTAGTTATTTAAACATAAATATTTTGTGTCAAATATTTATTTTTTAAACAATTTAAACTATACCAATAATCTGAGATAAAACAATGATTTGAATTTTCAAATAATTTAAAATCAAACTGTCTGCTTAGGTTTATTTTACTTTAAAACACATTAAGCAGGACATATTGCACAATAATTTAAGAGTAGATTAATACAAAGTGAACGTATAAGGGAATGCGGATCTAATCAAAACATTAGTTCGTGGTGCATTTTAATAGTACTTATTTTTTGGATTACAATTACAATGTACTAAATATCATTGCGTAATTTGAAAAATTATTCATAATTTGATAAGCATTCACTCAAGAGAAAGTTGCATAATATTATTAATAAAAAAAGCCAAAAACGAATATTAGAATTTATGAGATCAATTTACCGTAGCTTATAGTTACTCATTCGTAACTATAATTTTCACAGTTACAATAGTTAGCCTTCCCAATTGAAAATTTGATCTTTTATAATGATTAAGTGCGCTTTCCTAGACTTTCCTCATTGTTATTCTGTTTATAAAACTGTATAGTATACGATGGTTGCAGGTAATGTGAGCCCACGAGGCGATTTGATATTGGGTCCAGCAGCCAAACGCCATCGCGGATGGTACCGGATTAGAGCTCGTGAGCCTATAGCTCGGATGCGCAAAAGGACCATCGTCTCACCCAGGGGTGCCTCCCTCGAGACTCAGCGTTTCCAGCAGGGATCCTTAACAGTCGGTGACACCCATTTGCCGCTTCCCTCTAGGGCTCATCAGTCCACACAGACTGAGTGAGGACGTTACTCGTCTGCGCGTGTGTGTTCGTGTGTCCGTTTGGAAAGCGATGCACCCATCGAATGGTTGGATATGCGCTAGGGACTTTCGTGGGTTGAGACGAAAAATATTGTCCTACATGATAGTGCACACTTTCTAATCGACATGATTTAAGAGAATTTGAGAGCATTGATTGAATATTTTGTGAATTATTGATGCGCTTGAGCCGTGAGAAAGCTGAGATAATTTGTGATAAGATTTTATCTGTCAGTAGTAAGAGATAGTCTGTTTGGTGACGCCTCTTTCTACTGACACGTTTACGTGTTAACTTTGAATTCTGTGTTGTTTTTTCCCAATCGCTAAGTGCATTTTCATGTTTGTTTAAGTTTTCACGTTTAATAGATCGTCTTTCGTGTTTACTATTGCAATGAAAATATTTCGTTTTATACTAAAAGGAAGAAGAATATGAATAATAAGAGTTTTAGGTATAATGCAAGAAACAACTAGGAGAATAAAAAAAAAGTATCTTTGAACGAACTAAATTTTCTTTAAGATATGTCGAATTAAGAGCTTAAAGACAATTTTTTCTCTTAGCATCATTGAGAAAAATGCAATATTGGTATGAAAAGTTTAAAAATTGTCTAAAATTTTTGTATTTAGTTTTCTTCAAATAGTATTAACATAATACGTAAGTAAATAAAATTAAAAGTTTGCTTTTATACATACTGTAAATTCTTAATTTTTTAAATTATAATAAAACTTTACGTACTATATTTTTATAAATATTTACAAATACGAAAACATAATAATTTTTAAAAATTAAATTAAAAAATATTTTTCCACTTCCGTGTAAATAATTGAAATATGGCAATATTTTATTTAATTTAAAGCATGAATTTTAAGTGTTCTATAATTTGTTAATATCTAAAGTGTTATTCATAATAACTTTAGTCTGTGATTTTAATAGTTAATTCTGTATAATTTGTTTACATTCAAAATGTTATTATTACAGTACTTGTACCTAAGTTATTTACTCGTCCTAGTGTTATATGTTATAAGAAAACTCGTATGTAACAACTATATGATAATGATTGTATGTTAATTAAGCAGAAAAATGAAAAATATATCTAAATATCTCTTTGTGTATGAATTATAATTATTTTACTTTTGTGTATTTCCACAGTTTTGTAATATATATTGACGTTATTATTATTAAGCGTATATTGTAAATTAATCGCTATTTAATATTTAAAATCAATTAATATGAAGTAATTCTCACTAAAGGGGAGATAATGGTTCTTTGAAGACATTAATCACCAGGAGGATAAGATGACGGAAAAGAAAGATTTTTCGCGTTTTTTCTATGATTTTTCTCACAATCCGTGCTATGTGGACTTTGACAAAAACAAGTTCTTAGTAAGAAAGTCACGCATAATTGGGCTCCAAATGGCGAAACGAGTCCTGTCGCGGTCTTTTAAGTCCTTCGTAGTAATCGGCGTTGTGCTTGTTACTTACCTGAACAAAGCTCGCGAAATATTCTGTTTAGACTCATAGTATTTACATCTAAGAGTTGTAACGACAAAATTAAAGCGCCCATTGAACATCCAGTAGCTGGTATAAGGATTGTAGCTTGGAGTAAACGCTACTGAAAGTTACTGTTACTCTCGGTATACACAATCGGCAATATATAAGTCTTAAAATTTTCTAATTGCTTTGTATGCATCAATACGCTAATACATCGTACGTTAATACACATAATGTTTAAATCAGCTTTAATAATTCTATTTCTAATTTATGCAACTATTTGCACGTGTGAATGTTAAATAAAATATAATGTATGACACTTTCGAAATAAAAGAGCAGGGATTGCATTGAGCGGTGGTAGAGAGGAACGTGTTCGATCGTTTACTGTATTTACATACATTCAATACCATTGATCTTACTGGTGTAAATCTAATGAATATAAAGGATTTTTTATTTTAACGAATAATTTAATTTACGTTTCTCTTTGATAATATAAGCACCATTATGTTGATTAAACTTACTTCCATCTAAAGTATAATTTCTAACAAAATGAAAGGAAGAAAATTTTTTCAAAATATGTAATATATGAACGTGAGAAAATAAAAAGATTATTAATTTCAAATTTTTTTTATACCTTAAAGGATCATTAGCAATTACGAAGCGTATTTCTAATATAAATTATACGTTTTTAAAAAGCTCGGGTAAACTTGGAATATTGAAGCTAACAAATAAATAGTTGATATTTAAAGACAGTCTGGAATAATGTTGCATTTGAAAACGATTAATGTCTAAATTTAAAGTGATAGATGTTGAGTGCTCACTGTGATATAATGATTACTACTTTAAAATTAGACCTTTCCTGTGCAAGATTAAAAATGTAGATTGAAAGTTATTCATTAGTTCCCTCTGACACGTGTATGTACATGTGTACACTAAGCAGGCAGATAAAAAATAACCTTAGATTTCACGTATTAAAGCTGCACCTTTGTAAGACTTTTCAGAATACATGGGAATTACGATTTCAAAATAAGTACTAGTTTATATTATGCTTGGAGCTTAACAAGCGCTCGATGAATAAAAAACGTTGAGAAAATAAATGGATTACATTATTTTTAAGTTTAAGTGGAACAAGTTCAACGCGCTGAACCCATAGAGAACGAGCGAGCACAGATGCACTTTCTATGCAATTCAATCAAGCCTTAAAATATCAATCGGAAAGGAAACGGGAGTCGAGTCGAACTTGTGCATTTGGAACTCTGCGGGCATCCTCCGTCGCTCGGCGCAACTCCATTTTCGCCATCCACCAGCCGCTCGCTCGCTCGCTCTCCCTTTCAACGGCTCCAGCGCCTGTGATCCAGCCTCCTTCGTCTCATTAAAACCGCGGCGAACAATCTCCGAGGGGGATTCAATTATAGACAAGTAGTGCAGCGCAAACGTACGCGTGCGCTACTTTTCCTTCGCCAGGACGACAAAGAGCGAGTGTCTCGGCGATTTGTATGCGCACCGGAGACTCGGAGCGACGCCTCCTCCGGCGGGTGACTTTCTCGCGTGGCGTCTGCTCCTTTTCCTTTGTCGCAGGCGCCGCGACACTCGGTCTTGAACTTGAGTCCAGGACACGCCGCAGCGCGAGCGAGCGAGCGAGCGTTTTTTCGTTTTGCTTTTTTTCCTCCGGGGCGAGCTGCATGAAAAGGAGTTTTAATACCCTACGCTCGCTCGTTCTATAGCCTTGCGCATAATAATGTCGCGCACAAGATGCCTCTTGGCGCAAAGAAAGCGCAATTACGCCGAACCGTGGGTTCCTTTTGCTCGAGAAGCTTCTGTTGTTCCGTTTGAAAAGCCTGGCTGTCGGTCAAATTGCCTGGAAATTAGAATACGAACGAGGTCTCAACTTTGATTGACCGGGGGACGAAAGTCCGACTTTCTTTTATTAAATACAGCCAATTTGACTGACATGTTTAATATGCACTTTTTAAACATACCCATTTCGCTGTAAAATAAGATGTGCCCCGCCATTGTGACTTCACTTGGCACGCCGTTCCTAATTGAGCTAAAGACGCTTTTCGACGTATAATCATGCTTTCTTCTTGAACAAACACATTTTTTATCCAGCGGAATTTATCGGCATGTCTCTGCAAATAAATTAAATGGAAAAGACACTTTTAAGGTCATAAACTATGCTTTTACGATAATTACATATTGTGCACTCACGAACCAGTTATAAAAAACAAATATTTATAATTACTTTCATTACGCGAAAATAAAAATTATTGATTTCCAATGAGCATTCGATTAAATTAAAAATAAATCATTTATTCATTTATACAGAGCTTCATTAAGTAACAATTAATAAAACAGCTAATAAAAAAATTAAATAAATTATATTCTATTTTTATTTCTGTCAATTACTCTTACTTAACTTTCTTAATATATTTATTTTTAGAAATATTTTTTATCAATGTTCTTTAAGAATAATTAAAATTGTTTTGAAATTTTGTTGCTCAGTGTGACGATATTAAAATAATATTTATGTTATAAAAATTGTAAGTTTTTTAATCAAAAATAGATAATTTGAATTAACGTACAATTGGCAACATAATATGTACATTAGCTTTATATAATATTCATAATTATTACACTATTCTTTAGTTTCAGTAAAAGCATACATAATGCTGTATGTAACTTTACAATGTATTTTCACGAATTTTGCTTTCAGAGACTTAAAGCATTGGTTGGTTTATTTATATCTGTTTATGAAATAAAGACAATAAGTCATTGTCTCAATAATTTTTATTATACAGTCATCTGAAAAACAATAAAAACAAATAAAATATTGATTCAATAATAAGGAAATAATAGAAGATAATCTAAATTTTTTTAACATATCCATTAATCTAGTTGAAAAATTATGAATATTATATAATTTCTTGATATAATTATATTATTTAATACTAAAATTATATAACATTTTAATAAATACAATATGAAAAATTATTTCAACTCGAGGACTATAATTATTCGTAAGTGTTAGAGTTAATAAAATAAAACTAATTTTTTTAAGAATAGTTTTTCAATAAGATTATTCATATAACATCATTGCAATAATAATGGTACTTAGAGACAAACTATATTTTCTTCAATTATTTCTTCTGTGTAATTTCAATACATTTAAACGCATGCAACAAAATGTAACTGATATATTAAACTGTTGTATTACAAATCGCAATTTTAAATGAAATAATGAATTGTTTACGATCGTAGTATATTACAATAAATTTGTTCTATTAAAGCAGGAACTATTTTACCAAAAGTAATTATTTTAATAATAACAATTTTTGTATCAAGAAGTTGTGAAAGTTATTTCGATTATTATGTGCCTATGTCGGTCGAGAATACCATTATAATTATCTCTAATTTAGAAAATATCTAGATGCCGAATTTAGCATTTATTGCTCTACATTAGTTATTTATCTGTCATCGGACAAAATTTTGAGCAAATATTTCAACATTTCATTTAAAATTACAGGAGCCAAATTGCGATAAATGATTATCATAATGCCGTCAATTACAAAAATTTCCATATAATAATTTTAGAAGAAACGTTCAAATATTAATTTGAAATTTGACAATAACAGTCTAATGCTTAATAAGAGATAGTAAATTACTAACTTTGTACAGATCAAAGTTAATTATCAATACTAAGGATTCATTGCAGCATCCTAAATTATATAATTACATGTATATAAGATAATAATGTAATAAAAATTATAATAGTGTAATAAAATAAATATTGTATGTGTGTGTGTGTGTGTGTGCTAAGTGTGTTGAGCGTGTATGATACTTGATCAGTTGATAATCAGTCAAAAAGATCGTATCTTTGATAATTCAAGTATTAAATATTATTAGATGAAATTAGATTTAAAAGATATGTCATATATTGTTAATTAAAAATTCTTCACCTTATCTTTTATTTTATTTACTTTATAATATCATATGAATTACTATTGTAGCTTAATTAAATATTTTATTATTCATTTAGTTAGAGAAGAGTAATATATTTCGATGTATATTTCAGATAAGAGTAATATATTTGTTTGGTCGTAGTACAACTGCAATTAATAAATGATTGTATCAAATTGCGAATTGCAAGGAAATGTAAATACAAAATAATTTTTTTAGAGGATGAACAAGAAATATGTTACGCGAGGTTGCATTTCCAAATAATACATAAAAGTTTGCGTGGATGCAGTCTAGTATTAGAAAATTATAATAAGTTGAAAATTTCGAAAAAAGAAAGCCATAAATGATAAATATAGTTAAGATAATTATCCTTCTGAGAAACACGAATTAAAATATTAAAGTCTGGTAAGTATTTACACTTTTTTATTATCAAAAAATGGTTATAATAATGAACTTTGGTAAAAATTAGACAATGCTATTATTGTAATATTCGCCAAAGAGAAAATTATGCAAACTAAAAGGATTACGTGTTAATGTGCATTCGCTAAGATCTTTTTTACACTTTGGACTAAATCAATCATGTGATTTTTTGAATAGAATTCATATTATCATTGAGCATTATAGGTGAATAATAATTTAACTCGTGTTGCATGCGTCCTTATGAATGTTATTTTATGAAAATTAATTTTAAGATTAAAAGATTATCGACTAGACTCGAAAAGCGATGTTTAAAAAAGTTTTCCGACTTGAAAAAAAGTTGCGTCCTTGCGACTTGTCCAACGATACTTTAATCTTATCCTAGAACACGTAGACACATCGGTTTTTTGCCCTTTAGTTGCGCAAAGTTCCCCACAAGAGGCTTAAAAGTTTTGAAAGTGTCACCAATGATGATACACTAGGAATGTCAAATCTGAAAGGAATGACTTTTTCCCCACTTGGATTACGTTTGCCGTCATCCTTTTTTATCGTAACAGCGGGAATCTGACATTCGACCCTCTTTCAAATTGTTCTTGAGAAAAAGTTTAATAGGCACGTGCAGGTTTAAGTTTTTGTCGATACTCCCGAGAGAATGAGACAGTGATACAACCTGTTAAGGCGATTAGAGCCTATTTATAACTATTATTGCCGAAGATCCTGGACCAAGTGTGTGAGCTTTTCTTTTTGTCTCCTCGACGTTTGGTTGCGTTGGCTTTCACGTGCGAGTCTTTGTCTCGTAGCTTACGTAGAAGATGAAAGGATCAGCTCGCGAAAGGCGCTTTTTTATAAGCGTCCCTTTTGTTAAAGAGGAATGTTAAAAAAGTATAAAAATAATCGGGAGACGTGCTGTTGCGAGGTGAAGATGATGAGGAACTTTTGTTGCCTCGGGAGGAGACATTTTTCATCGTCGTTAACACTCACTGGGTATGTCGTGAAATAATTACATCGCAATCATAAAAATAGCCTCTCGCCTGTAAATTGACGATAAATACATTTAACATTAATGGTTTATAGTTTGAGAATGTGAAGGGGTGCTAACAAGAGCCATAAATAGGCTTAGTTGCTACAGATTTTTATTTTTTTCTTTAAAGTGCAAATGGGAGAAATAACTTACTTTGTGATTTAGATTTACTTCTCAACAACAATTTCAACTTTTAAAGAAAAATTAGAATCTGCCTGCGAGTACACTCGTATTTTAGTATTGTTTCTCATTATCTGGAACTTTCTCAGACTACTTAAAAAAGAAAAATTATATATGGTATGAGAAATTTTTGGTGATTTCAGGGAATTAATGATGATGATCGTAAATAACAGGTATAAGTGAACCCAACATACGAAGTTATTTGTTTCTAATTTCAGTCATACAGAAGAAAATTTTATTGGGCAAAAGAGAAACCGAAAATTTCCATATAGATGCAAATCCATAATGGAATTTCGATTTATAATAAGTTGATTTTGAATACAATATGTTTGATTTATAATGCGTTTCATTGTCAGAATTTATTATAGGTCAACATTGATAGTATTGTAGTATTGCATTAAAATAGATAAAATTATAATATTTCAAGTTTCCCCAATGTAAATATTACGATAACAATTGATATAATTATATGAAGATAAATTTAAAAATTGGTTAATTTATGAGCGGATGATGTTTATCTTATTCATTCATATGTGAAGCATATTTTGGTTTTATACACCGACGGAGTACCGTTAATATGATAATCTGACTGAGATACATCGTAGCAGTCTTTAAAATATAACTATTGATAAATAAAATATATGTAATTGGAGACTATTTAACATACAGGGAGAAAGTTAAGAAAACATGAGTATGCAAAAAAGAGATCTAGTTAAAGCTGATCAAAGAAATCAAAGTATTAAAGCGAACCGTATCGAATCCGAAGTACAAGCTTACAAATGTATTTATTAGCATTTAAAAAAATTAATGACACAATTTACGAGATCTCGATATGTTTAATTTGAAAAGAAATTGTCCATTATAACCTTGAAACTGACTGACTCAAAGATTTTATCGGCATAAATTAAACATCGCAAGAAAATTATTTGCCCATGTTAAGTAGAATTAGTCTAGCGTGGTAAGACTGCAGTGAAGTAATACAATTTCTAGAAGAATATCTTTGCAAATAATTAATATTGTTAGCTGTGCCGTTTTTTAAAGAAATTTTTTCCAATTAAATCCGCTTGATGAAATTTTAGGAGATGCACTAGACCTATTAAATTTTAATTTCGTCTACTTCAAACAGCGATGCATCACTCGTAAATAATGACATTCGAATTTCTTGCAGCCGCATTTTATTGGATGCGCAAGTAGCGAAATTATATGGTAAAGATATGAACTTTCATTGTGGAATGGAATGATTGATGATCGTGCGCGATGTTTTTCGCGGAATAAGTTTTCTCTTGAGACGCCGACCGAGTGTGCTGTCCGGAGTATAGAACAGGTGGGGAATAAATAAGGCCGGGTTTTTCAGGGTTTGGCGAGGGTCGGTAAGGCCACCAGGTCTCGTTCCCGTCTTCGGGGATCTCGGGGATCTCGGGGATCTCGAAAGATCCCTCGTCCTCCCGTTGCGATGCACCTGCGCCGGAATACGCGAGTCTCCTGCGTGGGACTCGAGAGCGTAATCGAAGGCGCGATGCGTGCGAGGGGTGGGGGCGCGGGGGGTGGCCGGGGGAGGGAGCAAAACTGGAAATGTCTTCCTTTCACCGTGGCCTATGCGGGTCCCGACTCACCGAGGATGCCGAGATGGAAATGAAAACGAAGGCGGCGGCTCCGCGAGCGAGCGGCCGACTCATGAAAGTAACAGTCCCGAGGAGCAGGAGGAGGAGAACTCACCGAAGGTAAGTTTGTGAGTGCTCCCCCCGTGCCTAAGGCGAGCGAAACTTCTCTGGGCTCTGCTCGCGTGGCCGGTTGTCCGACACCCGACGTCTGTCCTCAGTCCGCGTGGATGTGCGAATCCGTGCACATCGGTCCTCGTGAAACGTGTTGACACCCCGACTCGCCCTGGTGCACCACCCGGAGCGCCGCGCTGCTCTCAAGGGCAAATTGTCAGTGATTCGTCATTGGTGAACCTCCACTCCAGGAAGAGAGGAGAATGCAACTCGCCCTGGCGCCGTGAGCTGAGCATTCGGTTGGGGACACAGGAGCGGGAAACCGAGAATTGCCGTGGTACGCGCCTCTGCTTCGACAACATGGATTGGGTAAGGGGCAAAGTTTATACGCTTTAATGTATCCTCTCCCTCTTTCTCTCTCTCTCTCTCTCTCTCTCTCTCTCTCTCTCTCTCTTTCTCCCTCTCTCTCTCTCTTTTTGTTTCAATCCTCCAAAGGTAGATAAATTTCGCAATTATGAAACGGCCATCGAGCCTCTTTCTTCATCGTGTATTCACACCACTTTTGCTCCTTCAATTCTGCACCTGTTATGCAAAATCCCTGGACCTCATTTCGAGAAGACAGTTTTAGTGGACATTTTTCTTGGGTTTCATCACACGCTCATTATGGCCTGAGATCAATCAATTTTTTCATGTGCAATATTATCTTCACATTTATCAAAATAATGCAAATTTCGTGAAGTGCTTTTAATACTAGTTTACTAAAATTTATATAACGCAAATAGGAATAAAAGTGAAGATAAAATTTTTTTTATTTAAAAAATTACAATAAAGGAAGTGGGTTGTAAAAGTTAAAGGGCACTTTAAATCCATTCTTAAGACTAACCATTAAAATAAATGTGCAGTATGTAAACCACTTGGATCTTTAATATGGTCACGGTAGTTTGGAAGATTTGGAAATATGTTAAGGCATCCTTAGTGTCGTTACTTTTATGACGTGCAATTAAATTTGAAAAAAAAAGATATCGCGAGTTTGTATTTAAAATAAAACTATTATTTAATAAATAATTATTTTTACGCAACCAACACGCAAATCCCACATTTTTAATAAAAGCTTTTACATCGCGTATTAACGAGTTCCATTTGATAATTATCGCTGAATTTATATAACAATTTACAGTTGCACTTAAAGACTTTTAAAGATACTTTACACGATTATGTAAATATAAATCCCAGTTTTTGCTATTTCGATCCTCCACTCGCTGAATAAATTAGCACCTTATTTTTGCACAAACGCATCCTTGTTTGTTTGTCTCTATATTTTCGTAACAAAAACGAGGGAATTTGCAATGCACGTAACCATTTCTCGACCATTTTTCGCAACGCACCCATTAAACGAGTAAACGCTTCGATTGGCGAGAAAGCATTTCGCTCGGAATATCCGAAAGAATTTATTCGCCGGCATTTAACGTGTCCCGGGCGTTTCTTTCGTCGCGTCTAACTTGGCATTAAACCGCCTGTAATCGCGCGTTAAACAACTCGCGTGCGATCGGCGGCTCTTTTGCTCTTTTACTCGCGCATTATCCCCAGACTTCGTGGGCCCGTTTAAATGCGCTTTGACTTTTTCGCCGATTCGCGCGGGTTTTTGCTTAAACGGGCGATATTTTTGCTTTTTCCTTTTTCCTTTTTCCTTTTTGCTTTTTGCTTTTTGCTTTTCGCTTTTTGCTCCTCGCTTTTAGCCCGTTGACGCCGCTTTCAATTAGGATACGTAATGAAGTCATAGTCGTTATTATCGGACTCCTTTTCTGTTTACGCGTAATACAATATTGTTACGAATGCGCTTTTTTGTTTTCAAATGATTAGTCGGTTTTTTGCTAGGCTATCCACTTGCCCGAAGCCATTCCTGATTACCCACTTGATGCGGTGGAAACTATTTTTTATGCAATTCCCCAGCAAATTTTCGATGTCATTGGGAAAAAATGTTATTATTGCTAACATTTAGCTCACTATTTATGTTTATTAATCGCTTTACTCCAATAAAAAACTTTTTAACCTTCTTTATTGATATAAAATCGCTGCAAACACTTTAAATAAAGATTAATAGACCATAATCAATATTTTCTATTTATTTTTATTTAATATTGTAGTATCCATTACATTGGAGTGTAAAATGAAAATAGGCTATGTATATCACTTTCTATGTAAGATAATTAGTTTCATGACTTATAAATCTATTAAAATAATCAATTGATATCAATGTATACTTTCTATTGAAGTAGGTTAAAATACATTTTTTTAAATTTAGAGTTACTAAAAGATGAGCAAAATGGTATGATTAATAAATTAATGAGCAAACGATCGAATGATTACCGATAATCATTGAGTTAATTAAAATTTATCTTGTAATTTAATAAATTTTATATAATTTTTTATGCATTTTAAAAGTAAACTCTGTATACATGTAATGTATTCAAATAAAAAATTAGGTTTAAACTCTCCTAAATAGATAGTGACTTTTATGATTTACAATATTGAAATTTTCCAAGAGAAAATTTATTGCTCGAAAATTATCATAATCATTTCATAGCTTCTGAACTATAAGATAATGCGTTATTGTTAATTTTTGTGTTAAAAAATAATTGAATTAGAAAATTTTGTACAGGGTATTGAACATTATACATTATAAATATGTAAATATAAAAAAGATATAAATTTTTATAAGTTGTAAACAATGAAAAATTTTAATGCATCGTATGAAAAGAAACACTAAACATAAATTTTCAATCGCCTAAATCTAATTTTTTTTGTAAAAATTTTTTAAAACTCCAATTTGTAATTAACAAAATATATTTTTAAACTTTAAATGTATTTGGATTTAATTAATAATCAATATTTAAATTAATTAAAAAAAAATTGGATATTAATATAAATTATTATTTAGTATAAATATAGTATTTAAAATATTATTTCTTTTAAGATTATTTTAATTTATTTTCAGTTATTTAATTTTATTCATTAGTTGATTTTTTACAAGAATATACATTACTTTAGCTATTCCACTTGCATATTTTATATTTCAATATGTTTATTTTTTATTTATTATCATTGCACTTTAATATTTATATTTAAAATAGATAAAATTTGTTATGAACGTTTGCATTAAAACTGCTTTTAAATATTAATATTTTATAAATTGCAATGTAACATTGATGAAGAGTGTCGGAAGTACTGGTTTAATATTATCATTTAAAAATATATATTTTAGAAAATTTGATTTTACAATCTAATCCATTTATGTTAATGTTTGTATTGATAAATTATATAAATATATGTATTAAAAAATATATATAAAAAAATGGTTTGATATTCTCACGTAAATATTATTGGGAAATCATGTTAAAATTAATGAACCGTAAAAAGATATCTTTAGCTTTAAAAGGAATTAGAAATTTCAAACGTTACTTTTTTAACAATCCGAATGGTCTATTAATAATTTTTATCAATGAGTTACATTGTCCAAGTTCTTTTCATGAAATTCAAGTGCCATAGTGGCATTAAAAGCTGAATTTTTTAGAAAAAACTTTTTACCGAGTCTAGTCGCCAACTTATTTCATCAGTCAAGTGCAAATCCCCATGTAATTTAATAAAGAAGTTTTCTCTTTCATCAAAACTTCATCGCCGATACTTCCTTCATTTTCTTCATCGACTCTGTAGCGAAGAAAAAAGTTAACAAGGAAAGGAGCACTTGGAACGTACAGACGTTATATCATACGACAATTTTTTCCACGGTGAAAGTGCTATAATTAGATTTTCGTTCACACATATACAGAAATAAATAATGAAGAGTCCATGACCGAGCATTAAAGCCGGAGAAGCTCGACGAAAGTTAAATCCCGATTCCATCTATCTCGGTCCAATCAGAGCCCATCAAAAGTAGATTCACCCGCGTCAAGAGTTTATATCGTTTTAATCCGTTTCCACTTCCTAGCAGCTTTAATTAGCCCATCACACGTTGCATTTGGATTATTGCCTTTCATTCGAAACTCGGAGCTCGTATTGCGCTCGTAAACACGGAGCTCGGAAGCACACGTCGTCGGGAGGAAAAAATGGCTGCCCGACTAACGGAGCCATTAGCGATCATCACGCAAACAATTAGTGTGAGTGTCGGCGGTTCGCCACGAGGAGTTGCACCGAACTCTCCCACGGGAACGATCCTCCGGGTGAAAGTCGGCGGGCACCGCGTGTCGGGCCATCGCCGAGCGCGCGCGCCGCGGATGACCTTACGGCAGGTGTTCGTGTGTATCCATAAAGTGACAAAATTATGGTCCTCGAGGTGAAAACGAGCCCTGGTGCACGATTTCACTTTCGGTTTTCGTTCGAGTAACCTTCACGCGTGTGGGCGGGAGTTTCTTCCGCCGAGGCGCTCGTAATAGTTACGTTTCTCGGCTTTTCGGAGACGGAGCTCGGCTAATAGGGAAACGAGGAAATAATGATGGGCTTGCGGTCTCTGTTTTTCTCGAGGTTTTTCTCGAGGTTTTTCTCCTTGGCCTATTGCAAAATCCGATAGCTCCGAACCCGTAATACTCGAGGAATTACGCAGTTCGTTAAACGAAAGGCGAGGGGGTTTTTTGGCGAGCCCGAGACCGGCCACCACGCATTCACACACACACACCCACCCATTTATACATATAGACCGCTCTGAAATCCTACCCACGCATTTATTACATTTGCATTGTTGAGCCTGATAAATTCGTTGCGAATCCTAATGAATTGCCGCGTTCTTTTTTAGCAATTTGACGTGTGAATTTTTCAGCGGCTCGGATGATTAAGCCGCGCCATTTATCAGGCCACCGCATAAATTAAGGAGAAAAATAAAAGGACGGATAAAAAGATAAAAAGGAGCGAATCATTAGCCAGAGCACAGGTATTTTGAAAGTCGTGAAATTAATTTGGGCCCGCTCGGAGTTTCTCTAATGGCTCATTTATCGATCGGTCGGACCCAGGACGAGGTGCTCGGCACCGATTAATCCTTTATACTTTCCAGGTAAAGTGGAGGCTCGTTGCCGCGTCGCAAATCCCGCGAAAGAGGCGCATTTTCCCGCAGATCTTATCCGGCGTCGTGTAGCGCGATTTTTACGAGCGCTTCCATATTATATGGCCGAGCGATCCTTTCTTCCATTTCCGCGCGGCGATTTAAATCACGCTCCCCCCGTTGCACCTGGATTTTTGCCTTTCTTCTCGCGCGAAAGGAAAAGGCGCGCCGTGAGATTCATTGGAGCTCTCGGGCTTTTATCTCTCGGCGGGCATGTGAGCCTTCGACGAAAGTCAACCCGGAGGTTGACTGCACATGTAGGGAAGCGCTCCCGAGGACGACCAGAGGTTCACCTTTCGCACTCGATCTACTGCCGCCGACGTTTAGTGCCCCGGGGGTTCGGGTCGCGCCGACCCCCGTTGGCCTTGGCTGCCCTTTTATCCGTGAAATTAGATTTCGGCCGGCGTCCTCAAATGCGCGGCTGCCAGAGCTTAGTGGCGACTTTTCCGCTCGCTTTCCACTGGACCCGGCTCGTTACCCGGAAAATTACGACCAACTCTGGCCTGCAATTACGAGGCCATTTTTCAGAAGGATGCATTACAACTTTTCGAAGAGAGCCGCAGGAGACTTAAAGGCCTCCGCGTAATTAGACGACGAGGGAAATGGTCCTCCTGATGCCGAAGAAATGATGCTTAAGATGCTGAGAGGGGATTCCCTTTGTATTGCCATTACTTTTCCCTGGGAAAAAGAAAGCCTCTCGAGCTAAACATTCTTGCGAAGCCTCGTAATAGCCGATTTCTTAACTTGCGAATTGTCAAAATTTCTTTGCAAATTCCTTATTGCCAATTGTCAAAAGTTTAATAAAATAGTAATGACTTCGGGTAAACCGCACAATAAATACCCTGCTTTCCAAGCGATTTTCTTATTTACGAGACTTCATTGAAATGATTCATTTGAAAGCACATCAATAATTTTAAGTGCCGCGTAAACGTTAAAGGTGTACGAGATCCAAACATCAATATTACGCGTGAAATAAAACTTGTTTACCGATCTATCGGATTAGCATCTCGAAGCGTCTCAGAAATCACTTTAATTATTCAGGGGGATTCGAGAAGAGTATTCACACGGTGGGACGTAGTCGGACAAATTACTCACCGTCAACAACATCTGCCCTGTTAATGGCCAGTGATTTTCGCACCTCTCGATCCAAGACAAATTTGTCTTGGATCGAGATTCCCGCCCACGACTCCTCGACATTTTTCTTTTTTTATTATTCCCGAGGCGCACGATCTAGCTTATCGGGATGCCCGACGTGCATACGATAATTGGCAAGTGCAGCCTTAATGAAGCCTGCGGACTACTTTGAAAATGCGGGCATTGCGCAATTCTCGTGGATATGGATTTCGGTGTTATGTATCGACACGGGCATGTAACCCACACTCGGGGAGAACTCGGGACACGTCTCCGCCGCGATCTCACGATGACGTGATTCATCGATTCTAATTTCTGCTATCGACCACGCCCAGTGAGAAAATCGGAGCCGGCGCTCGAAATTATCTCTGCTCGATTTAGACGTTACACCATTTCGACATTTTTTTTCGCGGTTCGATCGCATTGTTGACCGGGGCTACCAAAGCTGCTATTCCTATTCTCTATTCATGGCTTCCATTGTTTGGCGTACCTCGGTTGCAATTCTTAATACCAACTCGAAGGTCCGCCCACGAAAAGGAAACCAAACAAAAGCGAATTTCCTCGATTTTTTAAGGCTTTTTCAATCGCGAACGCTAATAAAGTTGGAGAGCGATAAAGTTTCAGCTCGTGATCCCAGCGAGTATGAATGCATATCCTTTGTTGTGCTACATCCTTTAACACGTTCCAACGAGTTCTTACATTTTGAGCGTACCAACAATTGTAATCGAGGTAATAACAAGGTTTAATAAGCCTCTTTCGATCAAACTTGAATAATATTTGTATTTTAGTATTAATAAAACGTTATTTATAAATGGAAAATCTTGGATCCAAGAAATACCCAGACACGGTAAAGCGATAAAGGAAATCTTGTAATTCCGATACACAAAAAGTATTTTACGCTCGTGGATTAACCTGATCTTACCAAAAATGAATATAAAGCAGCATATTAAGAGTCGGGATGATAAATGAAGATACTTGTTCACGAGGATAATCTTTTTTATTTTCTTTTTTTCTTTTTTTTCTTTTTTTTCTTTTTTTTTACCGAGTCGCGAGAATCCTTGGACCTTGACGTTGGAATTATTTGACTGCACATTTCTGCTGAAAACAAGTGTAGATGGTGTTATACAGGTGAGGTCTATGACCAGCTGGTTGGGAGGTCAAAAAAATAATTTTCCTCGGCCCAGCATTCCGATGTTCCGGTTATCGAACGAGTTTAAGCGGGTTTTACCTGACAGTATTCGGATATCGGCAAAGTCACGAAAAACTCCGCAGGCATAAGTTATAGGCTAGTGTAATGCCACAAGCATGCACATAATTTAAAACAAGGGTATAGAGAAAAAACTGAATTATTGTCCATCTATACGTTCGTTTCTTTGGTATTCTTATTTCCACAACAACGACTCCAACTATCCGCGCCTACCACTTTGTTTTAATTTTCGCTGTTCGAAAATTAATATTTAAAACTCGGAGAGTGATTTTCTGATAGATTTTGTACTTTTTTTCGAGTGTCTGCCTTGGAGGCCCGATTTTCTTTTTACCCAGTGTATCGTTTATCTAATTTCGTTTCGCGCATTTCACCTTTCGCGTTTAAAAATAATTTTCTTAATAAGCCAAGGATAATCTGATCTACGGAAGGCGCATGAATAATTAAGCTAATTGATGATGCCCCAGATGTACGAGTGGTTTTATATAGAGGATTTCAACACAAAAATGCTGCAATAGACGATGCTAAAAAAAGATATCCAATGGATCTGATTCCGAATGATAATGTTAATTTTAATTTCACAAAGGATTTCCACACCGCTGTTTAATAATTCGTAACGAGTGCTCCGAGGGTTAAATTAACGCCGACTCCCCAACATTTCCAGCGAATTTGCAATTTCATCAGCCTCGTAAATCGTCCAAGGAGCAAAAAATTCCAAAGAACGAAATGCGAAACTCGAATCCATTTTTTGCTCATTGATCCACTCCCGCGGCACGCAGCATTTGTCAAGTCCACGAATTACGGCGAACCTCGTAAAACAGCTGTAAAAATTTCCGCCTCAATTACGAGTTTTCTCGATATAATATCTCACTTGGCAAAATATGATAGAGTTATTATCTCGAAAGCGCTCTGCACCTCGCTTACAATGCAAATTCCTCACCCTCGCGTGCACGTGTTCCTTTAAAACAATTATCATCGCGATCGAGTTTTCACAGAGGAGAGAAGAGCCTCTAATTGCTTCCATTGTCGAGTCTTGTTCCCATACACCCAAGTGGATGTGTTGATCGGTGGTTCCTCCGGTTAACGAGCCTCTGGCCGTTCATTCCAACGTAACAACATCGTCGCCGTCGCCGTCGCCGTCGCCGTCGCCGTCGTCCTCCTCCAGCTCCTCCTCGTCGTTGTCGTTGTCGTCGTCGTCGTCGTCCTCGTCTTCGTCCTCGTCGGCCGATCGCTTGATTTAGCTAGTCGAGAAAGTACTCGAAGAGATCGTTGCGTATTTGCTCGCTCCTTCTTTTCTTTCTCGCTTTCTCCTCTTCACGTTCGAGCGAATCGACGAACAGACGTGTTTGCTTGTTGCATAACGAGGAGTGGTTGGCTCTGTATGTCACGGCCTCAACAATTCTTGTATGGGGAGCCGCGGAAATACCTGATGTTTTTTAGAGATTAGTCGCACTGGCATTCGTGCCGATAGCGCGAATCGAATTATTTTACTTTGATATCATTTGGTTTTAAATACTTTGCGCACTGCTAATGACTTGACATTAACTCCAACTTGGTTCCTTATTGCTCCCTGAAAATGAGAGTAAAAAGCAATTAGAGTTAAAAGACCATACCATATATTGAAATTGTTAAACCATTATTTACATTAATTTAATTAGGACCAATACACTTTATCTTTGGAATTTAAAGTATATATGGAATTTTTAGGATGCACTTTAAGGCCTAGAAATTAATTGTATTATGTAATTCGATGCAATTAATATTCAATACCATGTTTGTTCGACAGTTAGAACTATGTTCAAATGTTCAAAGGTTTTTGCTAAATAAATAAACAATTATGTGGTACAAGAAATTGGAAACTATATATGCGAATAGATCAGACATATATAGTTACAATATTTAAATTATAAAAAAAGAGAAAAAACGTTATAGGCTTTACAGGTGGGTACAGGTGAAAGTAAAATTTTTTAATAGTTACCATTTTATTTAGATTTCTCCCATACCAACTCGTATCACACAGACGTTATAATGATAAAGAATTGCAAATTTAGTTTAAATACATTTGTTATAATTTACGTATAAAAAAAATATTTTTGCATAACTAATCCTGTTATATGAAATTAATAAGGCAAAAGCTGAAATGTTAATACGATGGAAATTTACGTTATCAGTCCTTAAAATCATGTATCGAAAGTGTTTTTAGCAGATCAATTTTAACTATATTATTTATTTGTATTTTATAACTCAGTCCAGGGTTTCCTGTTTATCTACGAATACCAATTTAGCTAAATTTATATATAAATAATAAATATCAAAACAGTTCTTATAGTTTTAAATATTTTATGTCAATGAATGCACATAAAAAAATTTGACATAAATACTTTGTGGACAGTAAGAATTTGATGTTAAAATACAAGTATATAAAACTTAGATAATAGTGCATTTTTATAGAAGATTTTGTAATCCTCGGAACATTCCAATTTTTTCTCCAACAATAGTATTTCCATGATAAAAGTTTTAATAACAAGTATTTAATTTTTTACACACACACGCCTCAAAAGCTATTCGAAAATGAAAGAGGGGAATTAAAGTATAAATACTTTTGACTATTAGACTCATCAAAGTGAAAAGAGGCTTTGTCGTAATAGTAAGCCGATTGCCAATTTTAGCGCTGAATGAAATGATCTCAAGGTAGATAAATATTGGAAGTTTTTTTTTTTTTTTTTTTTTTTTTTTTTTTTTTACAGTAGTGTTAAGAGAAAGAGGAAACCATTGTGTAATGGGAGACTCCGTTTTGCATCTTCATTATTGAATGAAGAATGTCATAGTGTTTCTTGTTGAATCAATAGACCTTGGACTGCTAGTGGCATATTAAAAAAAAAAAAAGGAGGAGCTCATCTTATTTGTAAAGCTTCTCTCCTCCGACAGACATGGCGCATCCGCTATGTTGTTTTAGAAACAGAAGGTAATCGATTCCCCGTTGGATAAGAGGTTCCACCATTAATGAATTCAATAAGCGTAAAAGACCGTTATGTCACTCGATATTACGCTAGCCATTTAATTTCGATGTTTTTTTATAGATATTTATACATTTAATACACGCAATTTAATTATGTATTTGCAGACAGATTTATGACTTCATGAAGAGTAAATTAATTGAAATGTATATAATAACCATGTGGAGTTATGATTTAATTAAATATAAACATCTTTTATCGATCATTGGCATCAATGTGTCTAGTCGTACAAATGCAATTGTAAAAAAAGAAAGGATTTAACATTATTCGGTAGATTTAAAGAAACGTACGTAACGAGCGCCTATTAGACAAATTTTTACCGACCAAAATCTATCGATCAATAATTTATGTTATCCAAATATAAATATAATGTGTTTAAAAGTTTTACGAGTTAGAAATATCTCTTTTTAGAGTATTCAGTCCAGTAAATCTTATAGAATAGAAATTTTAAAAATTCTGAAGCTAAATTGGGAGAAATTGCATTATGCATGCAGAAAGAAAGATCGAGACAGAAGGAAAATATGTGTGTTGTGTGGTTAATTTATTGACTTTGGACGAATTTGTCTATTAAATTCACGTCACGCTTATAATTCATGTATGTGAAAGGTTTCCTGTCCTTTTTTGTACAGGAAGTTATGCACTTACTACATACATATCCGGACAAATCGTTTCCTCGGCGAATTTGCAATTGATTTAAAGATTATAATGAACTAAGTTTTACAACATTTCCTTCGATTAAAAAATCCAGATCATATCATTATTGTTTTTATCTACGTGTGTACACACACAAACACACGTGCGCACGCACGCACACGCGCACGCACATACACACACACACACACACACACACATATATATATATATTTATTACAGAAAAATCAATACTTTCAATTTGATTATTAATTTTAATCGCGTACTCTTATAATCAGTGGGAATTTGTTGAACTGTAGTCATTTATGGTAAATTATTGTAATACTTCATAGAAAAATACATTGATTCGTTATATTAACTCCTTTATTCATTAATAATTTAAAGTTAAATTTCTTGTATAAATAATTTTATGTGCATCTATTCTTTTCACAGAAGGTTGTTGGATCCCAAGTTTTATTGCTGATTCTACTTTCGACCGGCGCAAGCAGCGGTAAGTTTTTGTTGGGAATAAGGTTATGAAAAGTAGAAATACATAAAGAAATGTCTTCTTGTCTATATCTTGAGTTTTCTTCGCAGCAAATGATTTTTAATGATAAATCATAATATCATAACTTAAAACTATCTGCAAGTTAGTAATAGATTTTAAAAATAAATTTACGACTTTATTTGAAAATGAAAGTAAGAAAATCACCTGTTGTTCGACAATAAATTTAACTTATAAACTGTTATTTATGTGAAAAAAAGAAAGTAATGCGCTCTTCCCACCGAAAACTACTTTAGTGAATTAACTTATAATTTAAATTAATTTTATATTATAATAAATAGCTAAATAAATAATTAGTTTTTTAATTTCGTTTCACATAAAAAATTATAATTTATTTAAAAAAAGTGAAATTTTTTTATAAATATATAAACAATTTAATGAACTTATTACATTTTATTTGTAAATACAAATAGAAATTTTTTTGTTGAATTATTACATTTAATACAATACATTTGGTTTTCTCTTTTTGAATGAGAGAATACTTTATGCGTTGCCTTTAAGTTCAACTAGTTTCAGCACACGTGCACACCATAAGAATAATTGATTCGAACGTTGTAAGATTTTTTAACTAATCCATATATGTATGTGCTATGAATTTACAAATTGCTT
Organism: Eupristina koningsbergeri; assembly: GCA_018907245.1. Classification (NCBI taxonomy): domain Eukaryota; kingdom Metazoa; phylum Arthropoda; class Insecta; order Hymenoptera; family Agaonidae; genus Eupristina; species Eupristina koningsbergeri. The sequence continues at coordinate 1,371,866 of JACCHV010000005.1, read as the reverse complement.
TGATTTTATTTGCCATGACAGGGAAAAACTTTCCATGGGTCACTAACAATTTTTTTAATTGGCAATAAACGATTTGTTCAATAGCAATAAAATAAGTTAGTAACGTTTGATAAGTTTTCATCTAATTGCTAGAAAAATTTTTGTAATGATAACTAGCCATATTTTTCAATTGATTTTGAATTAGAATTTCTACTATCCAAACTTAAATGGAATTTTATTTTATTTTTCCCTGGTTTCATTAAATTTTATATTGATAAAGTTAAAAATAAAATGCTTTTTATTTTAATAGACGATGGAGAAAAAAGAGTTGTTTGCTACTATACTAATTGGTCGGTATATAGGCCAGGAACAGCAAAATTTTCTCCACAAAATATTAATCCATACCTTTGCACACATTTAATATATGCGTTCGGTGGCTTTTCGAAAGATAATGCTTTAAAGCCATTCGATAAATATCAAGATGTCGATAAGGGTAAGTTCTCAAGTTGTATTTATAATTCTGCTAATTAGTTTCATTTAATAATAAGATTTCATTTCAAATTAAAACGTGTTTTGTAGGAGGTTATGCAAAGTTTACTGGATTAAAAACATACAATAAAAATTTAAAGACACTTTTGGCCGTTGGAGGTTGGAACGAGGGCTCGAATCGATTTTCCCCTATGGTCGCTGATCCTCAGAGGAGGAGGCAATTTGTTAAAAGTGCTGTAAAATTTCTACGACAAAACCATTTCGATGGTTTAGATCTTGATTGGGAATATCCTGCTTTCAGAGAAGGTGGAAAACCCCGTGATAGAGATAACTATGCCAGTCTTGTTCAGGTATTTTCTATTTCTTATTATATTTAACGCAATTTATGTTCAATTCATTTATATGTTTTTACAGTTTTTTAAAAATTAATATTTTTAAAATTTACTTCTTCATATATTATATTTTAAGAATTTAAAAAATGAATTAAATTTTGAAGGAACTTCGAGAAGAATTCGAGAAGGAGTCTTCAAAAACTGGAAGGCCAAGACTTTTGCTTACAATGGCTGTTCCAGCAGGAATCGAATACATCGATAAAGGATACGATATTCCAAAATTAGATGAGTACTTAGATTTTATGAATCTCTTATCTTATGATTACCACTCTGCATATGAACCAGCAGTTAATCATCATTCTCCACTTTATCCTCTTGAAGAAGATAATGAATACAACTACGATAATGAATTAACAATTGTAATAAAATATTTATGTATTTAAAGCTAATTTATTGATGTTGCATTTTTCAATATTCATTTATTAATGTTTTATATAGGATTATACTATTAAACACTTGATTAAAAGTGGTGCATCATCTGAAAAAATTGTTGTTGGTATCCCCACTTACGGAAGATCTTACACGCTTTTTAATGAAGATGCCAACGCTCTTGGATCTCCAGCCGATGGACCCGGTGCCGAAGGAGATGCAACACGAGAAAAAGGATATCTAGCCTATTATGAAGTTTGTAATTAAATAATAATTTAAAATAATTTTACTTTTGAAATATTTTAAATTATATTATATTTTTTAGATTTGTGAAAGTATAAGCAAAGATGATTGGAATGTTGAAAAACCAAATCCTAAAGCCATGGGTCCTTATGCTTATAAAAATAATCAATGGGTGGGATATGATGATGAAGATATAGTTCGAGATAAAGCACGATATGTTAATGAAAAGAATCTCGGTGGAATAATGTTTTGGTCCATCGACAACGATGATTTTCGTGGTAAATGTCACGGCCGTCCGTATCCTTTAATTGAAGCAGCTAAAGAAGCTTTACTCGAAGAGAATGGGTAAGTAATAAAATTATATCTAAAAAGTATAAGTCTATATTTAATATAGATAAGTACAAAATTTATTTAATTTTATAGAAAAAAAAAATTAGACGAAAGACCAAATGCTATTAGTACGAAAAAAAGGAATAGAGTATCTGAAAACTCAAAATCAAGTTCTCAATCTAATAATCGAAAGTTAAGTGATACCTCTAATAGAAGAAATATCATTTCTCGTCCATCTACGGGTAAACGAGCATCAATATCTTCTAAATCTAGGAATCGATCAAATTCTAAAACAGCAAACGAACATAAATCTGACGAGGAATCTGATGATAATGTTGAAAACAATGAAAGTGTAGATTTTTCAAAATCTTCACAAAAGTCAACCAGGCCACGTTTGCTGACAAATAAAAATCGCTTTAGAACCCGTTTGAATATTAATGAACGAGAAAGTCAGAGGAAACAGGTAACCGAGGCTACATCTACACAGAAGACTCTGAGTAAAAAAGCAACTACACCAGAACCTCCCACTACTCCAGATCCAGGAAGTGGTAAGATTACTATTTATACGTTTGACGTCATTTATGTAATAATATGTATTTATGAGAATTGGATTATTTTTTAGACTTTAAATGTGAAGACGAAGGATTTTTCCCACATCCGCGCGACTGTAAAAAATATTTTTGGTGCCTTGACAGTGGGCCAAGTGGCTTAGGAATCGTAGCAAATCAATTTACTTGTCCCTCAGGTATAATATAACTAACTTTGTACACAAATTTTTATATTTGCAAAAAACGTATATGTTTTATATAAATACTTTAATAATAAATGATTTATATTATTTTTTATAGGACTTGTATTCAATAAATTAGCAGACTCATGTGATTATCCACGAAATGTGATATGCCCTAAAAATAAGCCTAAATCAGTTACAACCACCACTACAACCGCACGTACAACTACAGAAAAAGAAAAAATCGAATTACCAGAAGAGGAAGAGGAACTGGAGGAAGATGAAGAATATGAAGATGAAGAAGAAGAAATAAAAGTGATTGAAGATAAAAATGTCGAAGAAGAAAGGCCAAAAAAAAGGACGACTACAGCCAAACCACTTTTGTACAAAACCATTAATAGAAGTCGACCAACCACTTCAACAAAGTTAGTAACAACTAGTTCTACACCATTGTCAACGTCTATTTCTCCAGGTTTAGAAGATGATATCTCTGATGAAGAACAAGATCCACGAGTGATTAAAGAATTAATTGATCTAATTAAAAAAGCCGGTAAGATATTACATAATTTCAATACTGGATTAATGCTTGCATAATAAAGAAACTTTTTTTTAGGTGGAATTGAACATCTTGAAAAGCAATTGGCATTTCAAGAGAAAACAACCGGTAATTTAAATCAAGGAAATGGACAAGTTACTCCCGCTAGTATTAGCAAAAGCTTATATGAAAGAGTTTTAAACCAAAAAGCTGGTAAGAACAATTTATTTGGGTTACCAACTTCAAGATTAGTAAGTAATAGAAAAACTGATGACGTGGAAGAAGAAGAAGATGAAGAGGAAGAAGAACAATTAGAAGAAAAGCCAATAAATAGTAAATCGAATTCAAAATTTAAATTTGTTAATGGACCTGGAAGATCACAATTTGAAGGTTTGGATGAAGTACCAGAAGTTAAAAGTCTGCGAAGAACTAGTAAACCTAAATACGTTACTATAAAACGTCATAGGTAAATTTTATAAATATACGCTTAAAATGTTTTGTATTAAAAATGTTTAAATAAAAAGAAAGAAAGAAAATATTATTTGACTATTACTAGTTATAGCAGGTATAAGGTACTCTTTTTATAAAATAAATATTAAGTAATTTATTTATAAATGTTTTCAAATTTTTAAGAAAGTATAAAAGAAAGTTCAGTCTCTTAATTTTTTTTTAATAAGAATTTTCGAATTATGTCATAAGTGTAAGTATATGTATACCTTTTACTCAATGAGTTTATTTGATTGTTCACGAAAAATATTGTAATTCTATACGAATATTTTTTAATATAAAATAAGTGATTATAATTCAAAAATGCATCAAACCACTAAATTCTTAAACATATTTTAATAGTGAAATAATGTTTATTTAATTTATTACCAGAAATTTATTTTACTGTTTAAAAGATTTTATTCATTATAACGTTTAGTTCAACGAAATCTACAAAGAATGACGATGAATTAAATGAAAATGACGACGAAGAAGAAGATCAAGAAGAAGATAATGAAGACGTTGCATCTTCGGAAGAAAAATTAATTAGTAATATTTCAGTAGACAAAAATTTATCAATTCAAAAATCGACTCCTGGATATGTCAATATTAGACGTACAAGGCCAACATCTACAACGGAATCATTAAGGTATATTACATATATTTCTCTAAATAATGTAATTTTTTCAAACAAATTATTTATCCAGTATAATTATATTAATATTGTATATTTTATAATATTTGTTACTTTATAGTTTTTTTTTTTTTTTTTTTTTTTTAAAAAAGATAGTTTTATTTTTATCAAATAATGATATAATATTTTATATTTATCAAAAGGTATCTTTTAATTGAATACTTTTATTTATCATTTATCATTTAGAGCTGATAACGACATTAAAGACGTGGATGCAGTTATTAAAGATGTAGGGCCAACTAAACGCCGCACATCTCTTAGGTATTTTTAATAATTATCCATAATTTCTTTTATATAAGATAAATTGAATATACAAAATAAAAAAAATTAGTAATTTAAAAAAATATTTTAGACCGACAGAAGTAATTCAAAAGGATGTTTCAGAAGAAAGTACGACTCCGAAAACAAGGTAGATTTTTGCAACTTTTTTATTTTTTTTTTTTTTGCAACTCACATAAAAATGATTGTAAAATGAATATAAACAATGTTGCAGATATATTAGCGTTAATCGTTTCCGGAGTACAACTCTTGCTCCTCAAAAAGAAATCGAACAATCTACTGTCGAAAGTACTTCAGCGAAAGCCGCTATTACAGCACAGAGTCTGAATAATGAAAATACAGTTAAAGAAAAAACTATTACAATATCGGGAGAAACTGGTAGGATAAGTATTACTCCATTCACTACAGTTACATCTTCAACAGCTTCAACCTTGCCAGATCTCGCATCCTCGACTGTGAGCTCAACAAGCCCCTTTACCGAAGAAAAAACCACCAGTACGCATTATAGCACTAAACAAGTTACTGAAACGACTACTGCACATAACCCTAACACTATTGAAGACAGTGCGACTGAATCTTTATTGAATATTGTTCCGACTGAAACAAGTACTCGAGAAACTATAGCAGCGGTGTCTCAACCCCGTCCCTTCGGTTTTCCTCGACGAACTAGACCGACAGTAGCTTTGCCAACTGTTTCTGATACAACTTATAGCTCGTTAACAGGAATTGAGTCAACATCAAGATTTAAGGTGAGTACAAACTCCAGAAATATTGCACGATCTACAACAAAAGCACCCAGAACACATACAAGATCGCGCACGCGGAATCGTGAAAAATCAATACGCACTGTTGATGATGAATATTTAAAACTAAAAGATGAAGCTTTGCAAAACAATTCTGAATTACAGGAAAATCCAAAAGACACTGAGGTGGTAAGTAAATCCAGATCTTCAAACAGTCGAGGCTCTAGCCGATATAAGTCTCAAAATACAACACATTCACATGACTCAAACACTAGAGAAAATACTGATAGGAAAGAGCAGTCAAAAAATACTGAGACAACTAGCAGAAGGCAACGTAGACCATTAGTAACAACCGTTTCAACTGAATTACAGGAACTTCAAGTTTTTAAAATTCCGCCAGAACAATCTCTAAAAAGTCGATACATTAACAGAACAGCGCGAATAAGATTAGATCAACAAACGGCCGATACTTTTGACTCCAAGGCTCAAACCATTAGAAATATTAACTTACTCATGGAACCAATACATCCAACAACTGCATCTCTATTTTACACGACTCGAAGCGTTAAGCCTGAAATTACTAGCATTTCTCTTAAAAATTCAGTGAACGCAACAGTAACTTCAACAGAAAGTACACCATTTTTAATAGAAGTAACAGAAACTCTTCCAAGTGACACTATTCCCACGACATTCAAAGTTGATAAGGAAGCAATCAATTTGCTAGAATCTGCCTCTACAACAATATCCTCACATTCATGGAATCCTTTCATATCCATAATTCAAAATTCTGAAGATGAAGCTAAAACTACAATTGTTGACACAACTACCGAATATCCCTTTGAGAAATCATCCACTGATTTAAAAAATAATGAAACAGCTCTCTCTATTGCGAATCAAAAAACCAGAAAAATATTATTACGAAAAAGAGCATCTACGACACCCATTTCAATAGAGCAATCAACTCCAAATTTAACAAATTCACGAAGACGAACGACGATTATAAGACGCCTTAAGCCTTTTCAAGAAGAAGTTTTAAATTCTAATGAAACTGACTTGATAAAAAATAAAACTCAAAATATCGATGAAAAATTAATTAATAGAACGAATTTAATTACAAGTTTAAATGATAGTAATGTAACTAAAAACTCTACTCAATCTTCTTTAAGTTATTCGGGAATTCAAAGATCAGCTGGTCAGAGGTATTTTATTCGAAAAAAAATAGGTACGCAATCAGATGTCGACATTTCAAGTTCAAAAGCAGATGGTTTTGATGATGCTGCAAATAAAAGAAAATCTCTATTTGATCGCTATCGTACCACTTCACAAACGTCAACACATCAGCCAAATCTGCAGACAACATACAAAGTATTAGAAAATTCTTTTTTTATTGATATTAAAAATGGTTTACCTTTTACAATTCCTAAAAACACGTACAGTGATAAAACAATAAAAACCAATGATTCTGATTATGATGAAACAAAAGATGTTACAAAGAAAAATTCAGCAAAATTACAGACGTCTGGCTATCGAAGATCTAGAACAAGATTTAGAAACAATGATGCTAATAAAAAAGAGTTTGAAAATTTTACATATAAAAGTAAAATTACTCCACGTTACTTTTCAAAGTCTACCAGTACAACAGAAAGTAGCGTTCAAGAGACATTAATACCTACGAAAAAATTCGATTATTTTGCCGATGCTATAAAGCGTGGAATTCAATTGCATCGTACAACTCCGAAACTTTTTAGTAATAATGCACTATTGGTATCGACATCGAAACCATCGGTTACTCGGCTCGTTACATCAATTGTAGAATCTGGTACTACAGAAAGACAAAAAATTTCAATAAAGAAAAAATATTCATCTTTAACTTCAACTACATTCATTCCAAAAACAACAACAGATTCAAGTTGGCCTTTACTAAAACATAAACCATTTAAGAAAAATGACCTTTGGAATGAAATACCTCGTGGCTTTTCTACTGAACGTGGAATTGAATGGTCAACTCTGCCTATTGAAAGTGAATTCGTTGAAAAAAAATTCACTACAGAATCTAGTGATGAATCATCGTCTACAATAGAAATAGAGTCAGTTTTTAGCAATCTAATAGGGCACTAGATAAATATTTATAAATCTGTAATTTATTTCAAGTTCATATATTATTCTGATCATTATTATGTTATCTCATCAATATGATCATCTACAACACATTTGAAACTTTGCTTTTTATCGCTTGTTTATTCTCTGGCTTGATGGTATTTACTATACTACTTTGTTTCTAATTCTATTCTTCTTTCTTCCATGGAAAAATTGCAACTCATAGAAACCAGAAGAAAATGTATTATATATTCTGATTTCTAGGTTTTGGATGAGCCCGTTGTTCAACATTTTGACTCCAAGAATATTACTGCTCATAAAACCACAAGTAATTTTATGACTGAAATCCCAAAGAAAACAAGTATATTAAATGATAGTTTACATAATAAGCCAGAAAATGAGACAAACACTGTTTCGCTTATTAAACAATCTCAATTAATGAATCCTTTAAATGAACATGATAAGAAAAGGATTGTAAAAGTGCCAGTAAAAATTGTAGATGATCCATCAGATGACTTTTTTTTGTTACAAATTCCTAAGAATAAATTAAACATCTCTAGGTTTAGTTCAATATTAAAAATTGAAGTTTTAAAAAATGATGAACGTAATTTGAAAGATGTAAATAGCTTTAAAAAAATTGAAGATAATAATATATTGAATGGATCATTAATTAAAAAAAATTTAAACCCACCATCTTATTATAATACAGAAATTACTGCACAATCACTGTTTAATTTTGATACTGCGAACTTAACTTTAAATCGTGATAATAATACTTCTCAAAATGATGTATTTCTAGATGATAATGAAAAAAAATTGTTTTTAAAAAACAATGAAACAATTAAATCTAATTTTGCATTAAAAACTGAAAATTTAAATTCCTTAAACGTTCGAAAAAATGCGTCTGCTTCAAATTTAAATGAGAATTTAACTGCAAGCGGGTTTGGATACCTTGTAAAAAATTCAAATTCGAAAAATAACGATAGTGCCATTTATAATTTAAAAAATATATTTATTAATAAGCGTCCATTTCCGAATAAGAATTCATCTATTGATAATACGGAATTATTTGAAAATTTAAAAAATTCTACTGCAAAGAAAAAAGTACATAGGCAACGAGTGCTAATATATCGAGGTTCAACGAATCATCAGCCAACAAACAACAACAGTTCTTCTCAAAGAAGATGGGTAATGAAGAAAGTTGTCCGTAGGAAATTAACACCAGCAAGGTTAAATTCAACGGATGACTTAGAGACCAGTGGAACAGCATCAATGGCTGATCCAAACGGTAGCTTCGTCGAGGTCAGTTTCGATTGTAAAAAAGGGTATGGTGAAGAAAAGAAACCACGAAAAAAATAACGATTGCCTTCGCTAAAATAACCATTACTTCGTTTATAAGACGCATAATTTATCTTCATAATAAATCTAATACACTGCTTACGATTTGGAAATATGTGTCAATGGCCAGCTATTTGACTATCTTTCTGTGGATGAAACGAATCATTTTTCTGTCATTCTCAAACGGGAGGGTGTCTTCTCTAGCAATACCTAACAACAAAAATCCGTTCTTTACATCTGACATAAGTCTACTGCTTTACTTCTTTAACAGTAACTTTCATTTTAATGGAGAAGCGATAATTTATTACAGTGCCAGTAACTTACCGATAAGTAATTTTAGTTTAATGGAAAAACCTGTTTATTTCCTTATGTTTTTTTTTTTTTTTAAGAAACAAATACAAATGTAAATAATATATATATATACACATATATATGTATATATAAAATTTATATGCTTAAAAATAAATAATGCGAAATTATGAAACAGTGGAGGAGGAGTTATAAATTTTTGTAGAATATTAAATGTAAATATAAATGCAGCAAACATCCAATTATTTTTGTTTTATAAATTATATCTATTCAATTAAAACCATATACCATGACATTATTATAATTACAATTAGGTAATGCTTCAAAATTTAGGAGGAATATATCTCAAATAATAAACTCACGATCAAAACAGGTAAATAGCTCAAGGAATCCAGGATTTACGTTATTTCAACAGCCAGGAGATTTTTCGCTACCTCAAGGTGTATATACAACTTTCATATCTCCGATGACGAAATTCTATCATGTCCAAAATGCTATAGGGGATACACGTGTATTGGCTGATCAAAATGGCATTCCACAAAATTTGGAACTGATATTAGCCGAGCCACCAGCAACAATTTCCTCGTCAACTACTTCGGGTATACAACCCTCGGCTACGATATTTATTATTTTGTGACTGAAATTGGTTACGAATCTATTTGTTAAACAATATAAGTGTTGTCTCCTTGTATTTATCGCTCCATGTTTACTATTTTTTCTATCATTTTATCGTCTGACAGGTGTTTTTTTTTAATAATTTCATGCACAGCTGAGCGCCTGGCTATATAAACTGCGTTTACATTGAATAAACACTAACTCTTCGCAGATCATTGTTTCCATCTTCATACGATATTGGCATGGTTGTGGTTCTCTTCACAATTCAGCGTTTTCTACTTCACACTATTTATTGCGTTTTTATTTAATATTGTGTGCAATCCAATTGACACATATTCGTCGACTCCAACATATTTTCATTCATCTTTTATATCTCTCGATTAATATTTTTTCCTTGCTCTTTCTTTTCTGCGCACTATTCGCACATGAGTTCACTCGCATCGTGTGCGAATTTATTTAACTGTGCTTAACATTATGGGGTGAAAACATTTATGTATGTCTACTTTAACAAGCAATTAATGCATATACGTGGCTAATGTGCGTTAAAACAATGTTTATTTAAAATACGTAGAAATATTTTACTAATGTTTTACACGCTCCACGACAATAGGTGGTCCAGCTATCACCGGGCTCAGCTTCAGGCGAAAGATCAGCACGACAGTATCTCCTCGAACGACTGAAGAAACGTCATCGAGCTCCAGTTCGAGAAGAGTAATCTCCTCGGACAGACGACGACAAGGGCAGAAGTATGATTCTGATAGAGTTATTGTACCCAATTCTTATCAGATTCGCTCTCGGCCGTATAAACCTGCAGTGACCGATTATGATTATTACGAGGATGAAGAAGAACGATTTGTTGGTAAACCACATGGCAAACTCTTAATCACGAGCAGAGGTGTTATTAAGTGTCTGGATCAGGGAAACTTTCCGCACCCGAGCTCTTGTAGCAAATTCATTACATGCGCTAAAATGGTTAATGGCAATGTTATTGGGACAGAGTATACTTGTCCACAAAAATTATCGTTTGATCCTATTGGCGGAATTTGTAATTGGTCGGCCGGTCTCGGATGCAATGACTAACAACATCATCTACAAAGAGATTCAAGCTCAATCAAAATCATTGGTTTATAACTCTCGCTCTGAAAAAAAAAAAAAAAAATAAAAACAAAAAAATAAAAAAAAAGAAGAGATTTCCTTTATATAGAATATTTGAAATATTACTTTTAAGGATTAAGAAAGCATCGATTTATCTTTAACAGTTTTGCTCCTTTACGATCAAAATAATTTTCTTTTATTCTCTCATTATAAATATAAAAAACAGGAAAGTAAATTAAAAATCTGTAGAGTCAGTGGGAAATATGGATCGTTTGATTTTTTGAATTAATTTTAAGCAGAATTTTTAAATGAATATCTTTAAAAAAAAATTTTTTTTATTATCAAAACAATAGATTGTGAGGTTTAATTAATAATTATTTATACCTGCAATATTTGCTAAATAAAATTAATTTGATGATAAAAATGAGGAATACATAAACATTATCGAGAGTTCTGCAGTATGTGAATTAACAATGCATTTAACAATAATTAAAATTTTTATTTAAGTTTGTGTACTCAAGTTAAATATTAACATTAGGCAATAGATAAAAATTTATGAATTTGTTGAGCGTCAAAAAAAAAAAATTTGTTTTCAACAGATATTGTTTGCAGAAATTGAAATTTGTATGTATTTTTTGGCATAAACGGATCCTGTTTGGGCAGTATTTAGTTGCGATGAATTGCAGGCATTATAGGTTAATATTAGTTATATACTTATATAAATAATTTCCGCGTTATATATACATTCTTTAATGAAATACGATCGCAAAAACATCTTTTGTAAATTAATTTTAATCCGAGAGGTGATGTAATGACGTTTTTTTGTACACGTTTGAATTAATTTTTGTACATATATTTCGTTAAACGTAATCTTGCAGTCATGTGTAAATATTAAGTTAGGATAAAGTTGTAATATCGTCGTACATATGTGCAATATTTTATGTACTCTGATAATTCATTAATTTATACATTCTTTATACAATACATTGGCATTGAATAAAGGAATATTGCATTTTTTTACAACGAAAACATTTTTATTTGAATTGCACCTAAAATTACACAGTAATTATTATAAAAACATATATATATATATAAGCCCTGATATACATGTTTGTTTGTTTGTTTGTTTGTTTGTTTTTTTTTTTTATAAATGATAAAGGGGAATTAAACTTTTAAAAAATAATTTAAAAACTCACTTAACATAATATTGTATGAGAAAAATGCACTTTAATTAAAATTCCTAAAAATATTTAAAATTTAAAATTATCTTTAAAATTGTTTAAATTAGATGTGATTCGGTATTTTTTGGAAATAATATATTTATTAAAAATTAAAATACATTGTAATAGCGAGAAAAAACACATTAATGTTTATTTAAAATTTAATGCTAATTTTATTACAATAAATACGTTGTTATAAATTGTAAATTTTTTTTATGGAATTCTATGTGAAAGCTATATATACGTATAATATGGTGAATAGAAATTAAAATAATTAAATATTTACATTTCGTGCAAATTTCTGTGTTGCCAAATATCGATAAATAATATTAAAAATCAAAATATTTTATCAGATGTCGATAATAAAAAATGGGTAATTTCAGGTTTGCTTTATCGACAGGCAATACATAAATTCTAAATTTCTCGACTAGGTTCAGAGAAATGTGGTAAGAGGCGCTGTCTGAATGCTCGCATAAATTTGGGAATGGAGAATCGGTTACTATGGAAAAATTTACCAACACAAAATAATTTCAATTGATTCGTTTATAAATAAAGAACACTGTTAAAAAGCCTTGAGAGAAAATCTACAAAGACTATTACAAATAATTTTGAGCATTTGAAATAAAATATTTAAATCTCTTGAAAAAAGTGACGAAAGTCCAATTTGAGCGATGGTTCGAATTTGAATTTGCTCGTAATTTAAAGTTAACCGATTTTCGTTCCAAAACCGTAAAAAGTGATCCGCGACTGGAAATGATGGGGGGCGAGCCACGAGGCCCAGGAACTCGATCGCGTTCATTTGAGGCACGCGTTTTTAATTAGGTGCCGGGCCCAAAAACACGATTGGGCCCCGGACTCTTCATCATGGTTAACGGCAAATGGAATGGGCCTGGAACCCAGACACGCGACGCCATTCGCTGGTTCCTTGTTAACTTTCATCTGGAATCCGGATGACGTCGGTTGCTACGTCCGTATCACTCGTTAAAGTGGGCGTTTTCCTCGGACGCCACTTTATTCTTGCACGAACAACAAATTAAACTTCGTTCTCTGCTTATCGATTTGCCTTTTATCCCTTCCTTTCTCAGCATTTTTACTTTCTCCCTTTTCAATGCCATTGATAAAAAGTTTGGACTTGCGTTTGTGCTCGAGAGCGTTACGTTTTTTCTCGATATGCATTTTGATTTTGGAATACATTTTCACAACAATTGACAATTGACAATTGACAACGACGCGGCTCACGGTATTCTTCTTTGGATTGTTCAAACTTAACTTTTGCACATGCACATTTGAAATGATTTTGTCTGAAAATATTATTATAATTAGATAATTAACCTCATCCATTGTTAATGTGAAAAAAACACAAACTTTTGTCGCAAATATTTCTTACGGCCGAGCCAATATAAAAAAATACATAAATTTAAAGCTTATTGAAATCACGCAAAAAGACGTCATTGTTGTTTTTTGCCATAAGTCTATTGGAAACTTCATTCTCCATTCTAAGTATTTCCAAGCCCATTCATAACGAGAAAATGAGTAATAAGAAATAAGAAAATCAGCGGAGCTGAAAGAACTTTTGTGCAAAGTTAGCTTTCTCTCTCTCTCTCTCTCTCTCTCGCTCTCTCTCTCGTTCTCTGTGATAAAGTGCCGTGCAAGAATGGAAAGAATACGAATGTGCACGTCGCGTGCATCGGATGTCGCTCCGGAGATGAGAGAAAAAGGTAAGGACGACGCCACCCTGGAGGGGATCCTGGACGAGAACTACAACGTCGGCAATTACACCGCGTAAGGGAATCTTCCGATGTTACAAGGCAAATGGTCTTTGCCCACTAAACAATTACGAATGCGATATGATTTGCTTATAAATTGCAGGAAATAACAATTTTTTTTTTAAACAGCAAGTATAATTGAGCGATAAAAAAATCGATCATCCGCTGTATTGGACTTATCCTCGCGAATCATTGTTTTACGGTAATATTCAACCTTTTTATTGAAATTCATATCCGCTCGTCATTTGCTCATTTTTTTACATTTACAATGATAAAGTCATAAGTATCAGTTAGTTTTTTTGTTATTAGTTATTTTCTTTTTTAACAATAAGAAGTTTATAATATCTTATTTCAATCATTTAAAATGTAATTAATTTTTTTGGATAAATATTTTGTCGAATATTATAAATAAAATATCTTTTCTATTTAAATAATTTCATAACTTGTGAAATAAAAACGTTTATATGTATTAAGAATTTAATGATTTGATATTAAATTCTTACTTTATAATATATGTGTACAATTTTTTATATCAATAATATTATGCTATTGAGTCGAATAAACATCTCTAAATAATTATGAAAAATTTTTTAATTATCTGCAAACATTTTTTAGTATTTAAAATTTTAATTTTATATAATAATTTGTCGTATCTCTTATTAAAAAATTGTTATGAAAAATAAATTTATAATATTTGTTTATGGAAATCGGCACGAAAAAAGTTTATTTTGTAAAACAAAAATTATTTACTTGATTAATAAGTATGATTACACAAATTTAAATTTAATTGTGAATAGATCTCTCGATTGCTAAAATTTTAGGATTTTCTTAGACACACGGAAAAAAGAATATAATATTATGGTTAAAAATGCAAAATTTCGAATCAATGATTAATTTTAAATACATATAATTATTCACTTAAAAAATTTACATGCTTACAAGCAAAAAAGAAGTAAATATGTAATAAAGATATCTATAAGGAGTCTATATTTTTTTTGAGTATATAAGTTTAAAAAAATAATTTTCATAAAAACAAAGTACTGGTTGAGTATCGTTGTTCGATTAAAGGAAGTAAACGCAGGAATGAAGCCAAGCCATGAAGTTATTAGAATCGAGTTATTGCGTCCCACCCATTTTGCAAATAACCTTTATTAAAAAATAGTTTAGGAGTGGAGTCAAGTCAAAATCTCGGAATTCGCGAATGAAGTTTGCTTATAAATTCTCGTAGAGGATATTTACGTTTGGGAACCGCCTCCTTTTGTCCCTAATGGTCTTGGAAGAGCTTGGACAGGAAATATTTTGACGGGTCGCACCGAGGAGGAGCTTGTTGAGAAAGTCTCGCTCGGCCGATATAGGAGCCAATATAACTAGGTTACAGAAAGGATATTTATGAAGCATTAAAAGGTGGGTCATTACAATGACAAAGGATCGCGTTTAAGTCAGCTGTTTTACGGGTGAGAATAAAGAAAGGAAAAGAAGGAGAAGCTGGAGGAGGAGGAGGAGGAGGAGGAGGAGGAGGAGGAGAAGGAGAAGGAGGAGGAGGAGGGCGAAAAGTTGGTCCAGAGTCCGCGCTCGCCCTTTCCGTTAGGAAGAGTGGCCGGGACGGGTATCCTCGGATGCTGGAGAGGCACAGGAAGCGAGTAAACTTTGTTCGAGAGCCGATCATAAAAGTGCTCCCGTCGCTCACATGTAGGCATCATCCCGTCGCGCATAAATCTCCGGGTACTCGTGAATACGCGCGGATCCCTTTGGACCACGAGAGAGAGAGAGAGAGAGAGAGAGAGATTACCGAGCTCGCGCAAGCAGACCTCCGCCTTAAAAAAGCCGCCCGAGACCAGTACAAAGTATTAAAAACCATTTCGAGCCCTCGGCTTTTTTCTTCTTGGTTTAGTTTCCGCGCGACGTTGATATACGTGTCACTAATAAAATGTTGCCAATTCGACGGGGCGCGGCTCGAGCTTTTACGAGGCACGTGAGGTTTTCATCGGTGCGGACTTACTTCCTCCTTCTTCCAACTTCAACGTATCCCCCTCCATTAGCAACCCCGGCGATTACTTTGTGTGGGCACTTGGTGCCCTTACACTGGTGGACAAAAGTTCCAGGGGGAAAAAGCCAGTCGAACGGCGGCAAAAGTTCTTTTAATTCCGCAAATCCAAACTCTTACTTTTTGACCTTTCCAAATCATTCTCATCTCAGGTTTTACTCGACAACACGATTATCACGACAGTTTTTTACAATTTCGAGGATTCTTCATCTTGTTTGCTAATAAAAACATTGAAAATTAATCCTGTTCAATTCAATTCAAAGTGGTTTTATTACTTAATTGCAATAACTTTGGATTCCCTCGAATATGAGTAATTTAATATCTTTAATTGTGCAACAGATTTCTCCAAGTATGCACGAGCTTTATTCATTATATTTTATACATATTTTAGTACACCTTTTAAACATAGTTTGTAAAGCTTATTTTATTCCCTTATAAAAAGTGCAATTTATTATTCTATTCTCATAAAATTAAAATTTTAACATCTGACTTTGTTTCGGTAAAAGTTTTTTTTAATATTAAATTTTAGTTATTGTTAAAAACAATATTTAAATAACTTGAACAATTAAAAGCAAAAATATATAACGTAATAAGAAAAGCATAATAGAAAGGCAAATCTTCCTTACAATCCATAATATTGAATACACAAATAATCAGAAAGGTTTAAGTCAACATTTTTTTGCAACAAATTTTCGACGGGTGAGTACTTGCATGAATTGAAGAACTGATTTCCGAAAAATTTATAAATTTCACATTTAATCTAGTTATTTAAATGGGTAAATATTTTTTTTTTTAGGATGTAGACTTGTTGTATTATATTTAAATCCTTAAAAGATATTGCATAAAATCATTTTCCACTATTCCATAAATTTTACACTCATCGTTACCAATTTTACAACGCATGTTTAAAAAAGATATTTGGTTGTGAAAAGGTAATCTTAAACTTTTGAATGTTACTGTTCCTCTTGAAATGTTTTCTCTCTTAGAAAGTAAATCGTTGTCATTTGCAAAGGTGATACGTTAGGTTTTTAAAGGCGGTCGTTAGAAAGAAGACACGAGCGAATACACTGAATAGCAATTAGATACGCGATCGGTGAAAGATGAATGATTGTGCAAAGATTTTTTGATACATTGTATTTTATAACTTAGATTTAAATTAAATGAATCCACTTTTAAGTACCAAATAAAATCTTTTTATTCCATTTTATGAATCGTAAAGAGTTTCATAAAAACCTAACGTATGTCTGCAATTGAAAAGATTACGAGTTTCGACACTTATTGATAAAACTTCAGGAGAGAACTTAAAAACAAAGTTTATTTTTTGTCTATTCAACTTCTTTTAACCTTCGTCAAATCATTTTTCTTTCCGGTTTCAACAGGACTAATACTTTTATCTATAAAAAAAATACATGAATCGAAAGTAGTCATTCTTTAAATTTAAAAAGTTTTTTTTTAAAGTTGCGATGTTTATTATGTTCTACAAAAGATCAGAATATTGTAGTCCCATAATTCAATTGAAATTAATTTACAACTGCATATTATCTGCAACCGGAATGTCTATGGCTTCACACGGTCACACGTACTTCAAAAAATAAAATC
This sequence comes from Eupristina koningsbergeri, assembly GCA_018907245.1. Taxonomy (NCBI): domain Eukaryota; kingdom Metazoa; phylum Arthropoda; class Insecta; order Hymenoptera; family Agaonidae; genus Eupristina; species Eupristina koningsbergeri. The sequence goes on along the minus strand of JACCHV010000005.1, from coordinate 1,354,514 downwards.
GCCTATCTATTTAAAAAAAATATCCCAGCACTGTTAGCCAATGACGAATGTATATTTGATTCTCTGCTCGGCTAAATAATTTCTGGTTGACGAAATCCTCTCATATAACGATTTTATTGCTTTCACCATTAGAAGTAGTCCTTTTCCTCCACTTTCGCCTTCATTTGGGCAAAAAGGTTTACGCGGGGCTTTATACTGCGCCATATATTTTGACTGTTACGGCCTACATTAATGATGGGATTAATGTTTACGGCGAAACGAGATTGCGAGCATGAGAAAGAGAGAGAGGGGAGACTTTTGCGCGTCGCGATCCTCGCAAACTTTATGTGCACAGTCGTGAGTTTTATGTTGTTATTCGTGTCGTATTGTATTCCGATGCCGTGCTGATGGCACCTTTTGCGTGTGAACGCTCGATCATGATCTTTGGATCTCTCTCTCCCTCTCTGTCTGTCTATCTCTGCCTCTCTCTCTCTCTCTCTCTCTCTCTCTCTGTCTGTCTATCTCCCCTCCCCCCCTCTCTCTCGCTCGCTCCCTGTCTGTCTATCTCCCCTTAGCGTCATCAATTCGGTATTCTACCTTAAATTTTCATCGCCTGGGGAATAAAAATAAATGCTAATGGCTGTACATTGTTCCGAGATCACTCGACATGAAAGTCAATGATGCTGAGCTTGAAAGTGACCGACTTGTAAAAGCAATCAAAGTCTTTCTTTCAGCAAAAAACCTTTTGCGAAACGCTACTCGATATTCCTACGTACGCATGTTTGCGAAGAGGAATAAATTGAAAATTGATTTTAAATTTGAATTGGAAAATTGCTCTCTAACTATGATATCGGTACATTTCAACACAGTTCTCGTGTTTCTCCAGCCTGCAATCCAACCTCCCGCAATAAAAATGCAGCAATTACATTTTCTTCATTTCGATCTGTAATTTAGCGTCGCTTTCGTGCGCAATCGGTGAAAATTAGTGCGGAGATTGTCAGTAATGATGATTGTCGATCTTACCTCACACCGGTCATAATTCCCTATTTTCACGAACGAAACGGAGCGGAAAAGGAGGGAAATGAAAAAAAAATGGTCGTGAAAAAGCTCGTAGCCACGCGTATTAAAGCGTAGGTCGAGATCGAGGAAACTGTGCACACTCGCATGTCCCCAGGAGCATTTTTTGTCCCGATCGCCCACTCGTTCCAACAATACGGATCCAAATTTTGCCCCTCCGGGGGTTTTCCTCGGGTCGGGAGAACCGAGCGTGAGAAAGCGACTCTGACCTCGATCAGCGGTTTTTCGGGAAGAGGTCCGGCATTATTGCGCAGGTGCCCTCCACCTTTCACGTCGGCGAAATCCGTGCGTGTGGGTGTGGGTGTGGGTGAGCATCGATCGGGAACGCGTGCGGGAATCCCCAGAGTCCGTGAAAACATTGTTCGGCTTTTGAAGGCCGTGACAAGGGATCGCGGGCTCACCAGAAGGGGGGAGGGGCAGGGTTGCGCTCGGGTTGCGTTAAAGGATTTTTCGTTTCCCGGTGACGTGAGGAAAACGCGCCTCGAGCCATCCAAATATTGATCGCCTAGGGGAAGTGCCAGAGGGTCTCCGATCGAAGAAGGTCACGAATTCAATGACGCGTTCTCTTCGGGAAATGGAGGAGCACGGCGGCTTTTAAAATGTTACGTTTGTTATCGCTACTTGTTTTTCGCCAGTTAAAACTTATATTGTCGGTCGACCTTATCATGTTGTGGTACACGATGTAAATGGATTCCAAGTTACAAATCGAGAATATTTGAAGGGGAGAATTTTGTCAGGTTCCACAATAAACGCTCTCTATACGGAAAAGACTTTTATAAAAGTTGTATTTGAAAGATTAAGAAACCCATATATTCACCACTTGTTATTTGATTTACACACGAGTGATTAAACACTTTCCCCAAAACTTTTTCTTAGATGCAGGAAAAAAAACACGTACTAGCCGATGGACAATGGACGCCAAATCCTAAAGATCAACAATATTAACTACAGCTGCTACATTTCTTCCCCTTACCCTACCCTTCGAAATTTAGAGAGAGAGATAAAGAAAGAGATCACTTTTTATTTTCACGGGTCGAAAGAACCCGTTTTGCTATCCCTTTCCACCTCCGCTCTCGCGTCGTCTAAGAACCCCAATTTTCGCACAATAGCCGAGGTTGAAGAATCTTCGTATAAAAATGGGAAGAGCCACAAAGGAGATCTTTGTCCATCGATTTACCCCATCATTCGAGTCCGGGCACCGTTCAAAAAACCAAAGATTTTCTCTAAAAAAAAAAAAAAAGGAGGTTGAAGAAGGGGAAGTGCACGCAGTCTTTATTTCCAGCGATTCCACATTTTAACAGATCGGTCGCGTCGATGAACTTCTCTTTTTCCTCCATCTCACTCACTCTTTATTCTTTGCATTCAATTCTCGTGATTGTATGACTATTTATCAATAAGTTTTTCCTTTTGTCAGAGAAAGAAAGAATGCTCCCGAGTATGAGTTTTGCAATTACCAACTTTTATACATGTGACTGGGTAAATAGTATGTGGGTATTTTGTACGTAAATGTCATTTACGTACAAAACATGGTTTACTCAAAGCTATAATTCAGTTGAATTCAATAATGCTTATTCACACTTATTTGTCGATATAAAAATATATACAATTTGTACTTGAAAAAAATTTTTTTTTTTTACTAATGAATATGTAACGTTAAAACTGTCTATTACAGATAAATTAAAATTGTTAAAAACTCGGAATTAAAAGAAATTTCTATAGATAAATATTATAGTCGTTGGATTTTTAAACGATAACTCTTATGAAGACTCATTAGCATTTTGAATATTTTTCTTTTTACTTACGTGACCAAAATAATAATAAATCTGTTATAAAATATCATAAATTTCTAATATTAATAGAAATTACAATGTCCATTTAAAATGATATTCCATAAAGTTACATACATGAACTTGTATGTCCTGTTTTTTTTTTTTTTTTTTTTTAAACTCTAATAATTAAACTCCTTCGTTAAAATGAAATAAATTGAGTACACGATAAAAAGTTATTTTAATTATAAAAAATATATTTTTAATTTAGTAACTTGATTTCTATCGATCAGATGAAGAAATTGCTTTTAATGTACTATAAAATAGTTATAGCACCATTTTTTATCTTGTAATTAAAGAGTGAAAATTTATGATATATTTCATAGTTGCCATTATTATAAATTTATTAATGATTCTAAAAAACCATTAATTAATTTAATTAAAGAAAACTAATGATCTATAAAACTTTGATAATATAATTATTTATAAATTTTTTATATATCTTTGTAAAAATTTAATAAACTTAAAGATTTTATTGATTTCTGTTATAAATAATTGAAGAAAAAGAAAATTAAATTGGTTCGTAACTAAATATTTAATAATTTTTGCTAAATTTAATAACATCGAATTTAATATAAATTACAATTTATTATTAAAATAAAGAAATAATTTATCTAATATACTAGATGATATCAGATTATAATTTATTTTTACTGAAATTTATAAAAAGCAGACTTTATTAAGAAAAATATTAAGAATCAATTCAAATTATCTTCTTCTATTTATGCTTTATCATTTTAAAATATAATTTAATATAACAGTTATTGGAAAGGAGAAAGAACGAATTTCATCATTTTTTATTTTGATTCTGTAATACACCAAATATTTTTTGTCTACCACTGGGTATTGGATCGATTAGATGTTTTACTGTAAGAAACTAATATTACAGAAAATAGTTTTTTATTCTATAGAAACAAAATAATAATTCAAATTGTTACTCTATATTTTTAATAGATACACAATACAGTAACGTATTCATTCACTATTTAAATTAAACTTGCTGAAATAATCTGAAATGTTACATATTTTTTAAATGGTAAATATTTTGTATCCACATGTGTCTTTCATTTTAGAATAATGATAACATTCATCTGAAACTAATAACATGAGTTGGCAATACATAGGGATACTTATTAGGATGTAACAGAGTTATTTGGTTCGATATGTTCATCCGGTTTTACGCCGCTTTCACCTACATCTAACTCTAATTTTAAATGAATGAATAAATAACTGTACAGACTATCAAACATTTTTTATATATTTCAGAATAATAGAGTTGGTCTAGATGATAAATTATGTCTTATACGGGAAATAGGTATCTTGTTTATCTAGGTTTTTTAATATGATTATATGTAAAATAATTTTTTAAAAAACTCAATTACAATTTTAAGTAAAATTTAATTAAAATATTGAACACTGGATATGTTATTATAAAGAAATTTATATTCTTATCAAAAGTTTCGATACGTCTAATAATATTATCTATTTCCGTACAATAGTACAACCATTAACATGTAATTTTATTTCATGTAAAATGTTATAATAAAAGTAAGTTGTGATACTTTAAGATAAAGTGTTGCTACAATATAAATTTTCCATGCTTTATAATTCTTTGATTCAAACTGAAAGCGAAGGTTTTACACAAGTTTTTACACAATCACTATTGTAAAACTACAGGTGAGGCTCAAAAAGTCACTATTTTGATTAAACATAATTTTGAAAGCTCTAATTTATGAAAAAACTATTTGATTTATTTAAAATTTATGAAATATCTGTGTCCACTCCTAAATCTACGTCAAAGATATTGAACAATAGGACTTTGGTCTTGATCCAAGTATTTAAAATTTTTTAATAAAAAAATGAATTTCATTTAACGGAAAAGAGTCTAATTGCGAGTGTTGGATGCTCAAAGAAATGCATGGAGCTTTAATGAAAAATTTCACGCTTGAAAAGTCGCGTTGGAGGAACGCGAGTCGTTGATACACTCCTGGTTCCCACGTAATCACAGTGACTTTCTCGACCGTGAAACAATCGATCGAACAACGCTCGTGTTTTTGCGGAATGAAGGATAGAGAGGGAGGGCGAGGAAAGATGGAGAAAGGCTGAAAAAAGCGAGAGAAAAGAGAGAGAGAGGAAGACCGAACCGCAGTCGGATTCCAAATGAATAGGCTCGCCAGGGATGGGAATCCGAGGTTCCTAGAGATTTCGTCCACTTGATCGAAGTATCCGTGCATAATTCGCTTAATCAAATCAACTGGGTACGGTGATGATGAAGAAAGGGAAAAAAATGGACCCCGGGCTCGCGCACGAAAATCGGTCACAGCTCGCTGACTGACTCTTCCACCTTTTTTCTCCTTTTTATTCAATCTCTGGATTTCACGATGCAGCGGGCTTGGATTTTGGGAGGGTATCTAGTAAAAAGCCTTTTTTTTTTTTTGTCAGCGCCTCTGATTTAATACTGTATCCTTCAATGTGGAAAAAACATTTTTTACTCTTGGAACGGGATCGCCTGGCATACTTCGGTGCTAAGGACAACGTGATGGGCCCTTGAAGGATAATGGATAAATGGAAATCTCGTGCTAATTGGAAATATCGTAATTAATTGGACCTCAATTTCCAAAAATCATCTTTCCAAGCCCGAGCCCAAATGTAGAACAAAGTTGCTTTTTGTAATGATAAGAAGCATCGAGAGTTACTGGGACACGTGGTTTTCCACACTCGCACGAAAATCGTATTTATGCGTTTATTTATGCCCGAGTCACCCAATACCTCCGGTGCAAATTTATAACATTCGGGCCGATAGTTAGATAACGTCCGCGTGTAATCTTAACTATCTACTCCTTAAATACGACGGGTCTTTTAATTTAACTAATTTATCTCCCGAGCGTTCCAAACTTCCGCAGAAACGGCCGAACTCCTTGATAAGAGATGTTTCCAACAGGCAATAAAATAATTCACCCCGGACACTGTCCCGATACCTCGGAGATGAAAAACAAAAATCGGTGTCTAAAAAGGAATTAGCAGTCCTAACCCGTCACGCGTCCTTATCGGCAGATCGGCGGCCAACATTTACACACGCGTGAGTCAGCATCCAAACTCGATACACACCCATCACACCTGGATCCTTATTTAAACTTAGAAAAGGGGAAGAGCCGATTGTGATTCAACTCCATCGACAAAGAAACGCATCCACGCGCGCGGGGAGGCGAGCTGTCTTTTCAACTTTTTGTCACGTTGTTGTTGTTGTTGTTGCCGCTCGACGTTGTTCTGACGACTACAACTCCGACTCCGTTAATACCCGCCGCGATAATTTATTTACGACGAATTCATTATACCTCCGGTTTATTGGCGTACAAGCCTAAATGCTTGTCAAGTTAAATTTTCAAGAATTGAGAATTATGGCGCAATTAAGTTTAGCCCACCTTTATTGCCTCCCACCTCGAGGAGGGACCTACAGCAGCCGAGCGGTCCAGTGCCTCCCACCCGGATCACTAAATCTGCCAGCAGATGAAAAAAGCCCGAGAGATTTACAAACGCGGCCCCGGTATCGATATCGAATAGAGGAGTTTTACAAGCTTCTCCAACGGCGCGAGTCTAATTCGAATGGGAGTCCGTGGGCGGATCACTTAGCGCAGCTTCCGTGCTGCGAGGGGGAGAGTAATCACCGCCGGAGGCTGGGTACTTAGTCCAGGAAAATATCCCGGTGACAATGCGAGCAACACTCGCCTCGCCTCGCCTCGCCTCGCCTCGCCTCCTGGGGCAGACCGGTAAATTCATTTTGAATTGCGCTCCTCCAACACTCCACCCATGCACGCGCGTGCACGCTCGTGCATGCATTAGGCTATCGGACTCTCGGATGCTGTGGTCGAAGATAAGCTAATGGCGGCTTTGAATAATCTCGGCGCAATTATTCATCCAATGTACGTGTAAATTTAATTTAGTCCGGTAGCTTGTGTTGCGGTTAAAGAGATGTTGCTTCTTCTTTCTGCTCTTGCAGTTTATTTCCTCGGCGCGGAGTCGACGCTGCCAGACGCTTAGCTCAAGGTTTATTGAGGGGAGAAAGGAGGCAATTTTATGTTGCTACTTTTCTCAGCAAACAACTACATTTTCTAGCTCTAATAAAAATTGAGTGTGCTACCTATTATTTTGGTGAAAAAGCCCTCATGCTCTCAGTTTATTCATTATTTATTCACTCTTTTTTCATCCAACACATTCTTTATTTTTTTGAATTTTTCATTAATAAATCGTTGCTCTTTTTCCTTAATTTATTCATTGCGTTTTATGATAGTACCTATTTCTAATATGCTGCATCAAATAAAACGAATCGCCATTTATTATATAATTAATTTACTCTGCTATTCTATTTTAGAAATTCACCGACGCTAAAATATAATCCATAAACAATTTCGTGAATATACAAAAAATGTTAAATTTAAAGTTTCAATATTTTTTAAGTTTACAGTATTCGTTTTTAATTTCAAAGATTTTATGCAATTATTTACCGAAATTTTTATTCAGTTCGTGCAGTTATTGCAAAGCTACAACTTTTTTTTAAACAATATTATTAAAATGATCGATTATACTTTATATAATATTTTAAAATGTAGTCTATGTACAATCGCTTAAGTGGTTAGCCGAGGTGTAGTGTATAATTGAGTATATCAAAAAAAATCTTCGGTATTTCAAATGGAAAGAAGATGAAGAGTAAAACAGTTGCATTAAATTATAATTTAAATTTTTTTTAACACGAATAGATTTTTTCCAGTAGAATCTTAAAAGTAAAAATTTATGCATTTACTTATATTTACTTGTATACTTCAAATAATTTTTTTAAGTACAATCGAATGATAGTTTTATTAAAATCATTTTTTAATATTTGCTTTGATTTTAAAATTCAAAAATTAACTTTTTTTAAAGGTAAATTTTAATTGTGTAGATCATATTAAGTATTCCCGATTACAGTATTTGAAAAGGATAATACTGGTTTGTATCGACAAATATTATTTGCTCAAAAAACTTCTATTTGTCCCGAGTTTTTGTTTTTGCATCGACACGAAGACGAGGAGAATAATTGTAATCCTTTTTCGACGATTCTCCTCATTAGAAACAACTCATTTCCTACTTAATGAACTAAGGTGTGTCGATGATGACCGTATTCGCGCAAGTACTTAACACTCGTTTTAAATGAATTCCCAAGAGTTGGCAAGCCTTGGGATTGAGAAGAGTCAAGGCATTCGCTCAATGGGGACCCTATGAATTACAGATTTTATTTGCGTTGGTACACAGGTGAACATACATTCGCGTATATACCTTGTCCGCGGCCACTGAAGCCAGCTAAAAAATGCTTAAATAACAAATGAGTGAAGAGTTGGCCTCGGCGCAGCATCCGAGCGGCATAAATTTGGCGCTTTGTTTCCATCTGCTGCTCGGTTGTAAGGTCGGTTGTCTTTTTTTTAGGATCCATTCAAATGCTTATTCCCGTCAATCCCGCGGTGACATGCAAATATCTCGAAACGGGGAAAAGGGGAAAGGGGGGAAAGGGGGGAAAGGGGGAAAAGGGAAAAAGCCGATCCCCACGCGAGCGATGCGTCCTTGCAATTAATCACGCGGCCACGCGGTCACCCTGGACCTCGGGGCTGTCGACGGACGTACGTCGCATCCTGGCGTGCGTCGGCTACCGGAGCAACAATTTGTTACGGTTGACAGAATTCTCCTCCAAAGAGCGGACGCCGCCGTCGGCAGCTTTTTCTGCCTCTTGCCACCGATAAATATGCTACGTCCACGAGCATTCCCTCAAAGTATCCGAGGCGCACACGCTCCTCAGAATCCCTTTCTTCCTTCAATTTTTTTCTTCTGTAATTTTTTTGGCTTTGTCTTGGTCCTTTTCGTTGTTTTCCTTTAGATTAGACGATCGACGCGCGCGATTCTTCCCTTTCACGGCCTCCACCGCCGCTTCCTTTTTTCCCCTCGATCTCTTGGAGGAGGGGATTCTCATTTTTTGTCGGGCAGGCGATTACGTTGTGGGGGTGGGCGCATTCTAGCCTGTGTTAATGCGCGAGGCGAATTATGTTGGCAAAGTCGGCCTGCAATATTTTAATAAAAAATCATTGAGATGCCGGGGAGGGTGAACACGGCACCGCCACTTCTTTTATTGCGCGCGCGCGCGCGCGTGTGTGTGCGTGTGTTGCTGCCGCTCTCTGCCGGTGCGAGAAAATTAAGTCCTGCAAAAAGCTCGCAACGATTATCTCAAAAACTTAAATGGATATTTTTTAAATGATTCGCAACAAGGTTTACATCAAACATTTAAGCTTCGAGCAGCCGTATGTTCGACGTATATTTTTTAAGATCCAGAAATTTCGTTGCAACTGAGATTCGACCGGTTGCGCTCGAAGTTTTCTTTTTTGAAAATCGAATGGTTAGTTGTAATTTCAAACTCTTACACACACACACACATAAAAGTAAAACAAGTTTATTGAGATACAAAAAATTATGATGTGTAGTGGCGAATGAAGATTAATTTTAAAAATTTCGACATTAGAATTTTATGTTTCACAAAGATATATCTGTGATTACATCATTTTAAAAATAATGCGAATACAGAAATTCTTCCGTGTACATACTTTTTTTTAATGTTGATAATAAATGCAATAATTTTAATGGTTCCATTATCCTGTACGAACATTTTTTCTTTAATAACATAATTTTAAAATATGACAATATATATTTTGTTTTAATCAAAGCATTTTATTTGTTTATATTTTAATGAAAAAAACAGATTTTTGTTTTAAAAATAATAATATTTTTCTACAATTTTTCAATTATTTTATTAAGAATCCTGTTAAGAGAGTATATTAAAAATAAAATAGCTTTTTGTCAAACGATAAATACTATTGTACGTGTGTGTGTGTGCATTAGTTTGATAGCAGTCATGTCTCACTAATCAATTTTTCTATTTGCAGGTATTTTTTAAAATCATTTTTCTTTTTATTTCTTTTTCACTTTTGTAAGTATGACTTTGTTTTATCTCACGTCTATGATCAAATGTTCTACGTGGTAGGTCTAAATTATCTCGTGAATTGGAAATTTTTAAGTAAATTAAAAAATTTAAACATTTAATTTGTTTGTACTTAATGTATATATTTATCTAAATACACTTTAATCGAACATTATTGAAAATGAATAAAATTGGAAATTTTAAAAATTAATAATTTACATAAATGAATTAATGAAGCATTTAAATGCAGATTATATTATGTTGTATGTCAAAAAATTTTTTAATTTAAATTTATGAGAATTAAACTTTCTTATTTAACAAATTTAAATTTTATATAAAATTACAAGCCTTTAAAGTAAATTACTTTGGAAAAATGTACTTTTCTGAATATTTGTAGCGGACTATTAGAAATAATTTAAACATCATACTTAAATTTAAACATCATACGTAAATTAAATTCAAATTGACAGTATTATTTCGAGAATAAATTTCCATATTACAAGTGTGATCGCTACATAAGAATGAATTTAAAATAAAATTTATTGTTTTTTCTTTTGCATGTAATTGAGTTTAATTTTTAATAAAGCACCCGAAACATTAGATTAGCCGTAAAATGTTTTTCAAATCAAATGAAATTTTGAAGTGAGTAAAATCTCAAAGTCACAAAAACAAATTTTCGTCTGTTATTGACAAATCGATTTGGTCATGACGGATGCGACTGCTGAGTGAATAATTGCGCACATAGAAATACTTGAGCGCGTGTAATTGGCGGTTAGCAAGATGTTAATTTGAATATTGATTTAATACTGATGCATTAGGAGGAGCTCGGATCATGAATAAATTCATAGCCCAGCACTCGAATGAAACGATGCACCCGAGAAATGATGAGATTGATGCATTCGTATCAATAGTTTGATGGGTGCTGACTCTTTGCATATTAATACCTCATGCTGGGCCATTTCAAAGCCCACCAAGACAAGGATAAGTTTATATCCGGACAAGATAAATAAACTTTTCTTATTTACTCGTAAAGCGAGCATTAATTTTCTACAACTTGATACATTTTCTATGAGTGCGGTTATTCAATTCTGATATTAAAGTGCTTTATACTTCTTCCGTAATATTCGGTGTTGTAATGCAAAGTGGTTAGGTCTGGATCAATTTACAATGTCACTAACGCGCGATACTTTATTGCAGCGTTTAAAATTTTTGTTAGAGGAGCATTGTTAGAGGAATACTCGTGTACGTGGCTTCTGTATGGAAGTCTGCGGTTTAACGTTCACTACCTTTTATTTCACGGAGAAAATAGAATTCGCAATGAATAATTTAAATGGAACTGCTTTAATAACTAAACTTCTTCTTGAATAAATTACTCGATATAATATTTTACTTTTCTATTATATTTATAAATATTTCTTCAATTTCCAGAGGAACCAAGTATTACTATTTATACCTTATATACATATATATAACACTCTCAAAGGTTTAAACAATTCAAATATTTTAAAAATTTTTTAATGCTTTATTCGTTAATCATATGTTGAACATTGATTAAATGCCTATAAAATATCTATTTACGCTACTATACGAGCCGTTTGAGACAGTTCATCGTGCATGTCAATAATATGATGGGTCTCATTGATAATTCAATAAAAGTGCTGTATAAAAGTAAAAAAGTAAATGCTTAAAAATATGCATTGGAATTATTAAAGATGAAATGGCATGAGGGGTGGAGGGAAGCGAAGAAATTCTTTTTTGTCACTCAAGCGGCGTATATAATGGTGACAGATGATTCGCGGTTATACGGAATCCAAGGGGTAAGCGTAACCAACCGTTGAGGCACATTCGAATATTTATCACAACTACTTTTCAAATATTCTCAGCGTGAAGCCTTGTGTTTGAGAAAGTAGTGGCTTATCCTTCATTAGAAAATTTACATACGTCAATTAATCACGAGACACCAGCGAATTTAAGTCTAGTCCCATTAATTATTATTTTTTTTTTTTTTAACCTCTGCATCTCGAGGTGCGCAATTGTCGGGATCTCGCTCGTGGACCCCAAGCCAGCGGAGGCTGGGCTCAGCGAAGTTCGGCTCGCAGGGCTCCCCATCGAGGATTTGATTCGGATTCATTTTGTCAATACAACCGCGGCTCACGTGTCGATGAATCTTAAACGGATGAAGAAGAAGGTAATCGGCTGCTGAAACGAAACCCATGCGTCACATCCGTATTTGGCCGATTAATGAAGAGTTCGCCCGCGAATGTTGATGGGAAAGCGCTTAAGCACTTTTTTCGCCTGGACAAGACAACGAAATGAATACGTTCTCGAATGGGACCACCGGGAACCTTTTTCCATTCATTCGTACGATTGAGTTCCATTGAATCACAAGCGAAAATTGAGAGCTCATACGCTACCGTGAAAAACAAATTTGATTGCTTTCTTTGTGCGCTCGAGATTAAGATGTCGGGCAGTTTTTGAAATCAAACGCGTACGCGAAGTTAATTTAAAAGCTCTGGCCACCTCTCGAATTGCATTCGTATCTGTATCACCACCTCTGCGGCGGACTTAACTTCCATCATCCCTGTATGTTCATCCAGTTGTGTTTTTTGAAACAATGGTGTATGAATAAATCAACCAATGATGATTGTTAAAAAAATCATCAATCGAACTGTAGTATAAGGCAGTTTTGAATCTCGTGAATTGAAGCATATGATTCTTTGTGTTGTATTCATATTACATTAATACTACCTTGTGTTTAAAAAAAAATACCTATGATAGATATTTGCATTGCTTTCCTATTAAACGTTGTAGAAATTCAACTATTTATTTACAGCATTAAAGAAGTTTGGCAAAAGAAACAAAAAATAACAAAATTGAGTAGCTATATCATGAAGAATATAATTATACTTCAAAGCATGCATGTATCGATTTGTAAAATCACCAAAGGATTTCTGATCAAGTAAAAAATAGTCTATTATTAAAATTATAGCTTTAAAAGAATGAACTACATGGAAAAAATATTTTTGAAAATTATTTCGACTTATTGTAGTTTGATAATATTTTTTTCCGTACCTTAGTTGTATAAAATGTTATCGACTAAAACATTAAAAGCAATGACTGAACGATAAATATGAAATCTCTTAAGCAGCTTATCTGAAAAAGAAAATCAAAGAACTCTTAAAAATTATGTTAATGATTATTACTTTATTCGAAATTACTTCAAAATATCAAAAATTAAGCAATTACTACAAAATTTTACGACAGTGATTCAAGATATGTTGAAAAACATTTTAAATAGCAGAATAATCATAAAATTTTATAATGCTACGTGGTATGATTATAAATTCAACTTAAAAAATAATTAAAATTAAATTAAACCATATTTGAAGTTCTTTTATTTATTCAGCTAATTTCTTTATTTTTATTGGATAATAAGTTACATTAAGGCTAAAATTCTCTTCAAAGTTATTCAAAACATCATTTACATGAACAACCACGTTTACTCGAACGAGACGTTCATCATACTAAAGCGCACAGAGTCTTCACTTTGCCCGTTTTATTTTAAAATTTGTACTAGTCTTTATTTAAAATATCTTCTTGTTATAGTATAAACAGGATGAAAATTAAAAAATTATTTACCATAGGGTGTAAACCGAAAGAATGAAAAACGATCTCTTGTATAATATTTACGAAAGTTTGTTTTTTTACAGGTTCGACCGAAAAGCCCCACAAGATTAAAATTTTACCGTAGGGTTGCTGAATTTATAAATGAATTCGGCTCTTGAAAAAATAAAAAATGGCGAATTTTCGGAGGTGTTGTGCAATAGACGAACGACACGTATCGCGATACAACTTGGGGTCGGATTCATTATTCATGAAAAATGTTTGATACTATCCACCTACAGCCATTTAAGGGTGGCCGCAGTCATTAATAAATTTAAATTGGGTAGGAGAAAGAAAAACCGAGCACTTTGTTATTTTACTCGCGAAAGTATAGAGGAGATGACGAGTGTTTCTCCCGTGATTAACGATGTAGCTTTAATGACGAGAACATCGCAGGTATTCGCTACCGAGCTTTAGGAGGACTTGCGACGATGTTATCGGCGACCGGGAACAAGGGAAGCCACCGCGGATTGCGTGGCTCTGATAAAATCGTCATCCCCAGGGTTCGACCTCAACAGGAAGGAAGCGACTTCATCATCATCTTCTTCTTCTCCTTTTTATTCTTCGTTTTCTTCTGTTTCGTCTTCTTCTTCTTCTTCTTCTTCTTTCCGTGAATATCCATGCACGTCATTTATTCAAGACACGTTTCATGTGCGTCAACTGAGAAAGAAATCACAAGTTCATGCCTCGAGCGAACACGCCGAGATTTCCTGCGATTTCAAGATTAATATTTCGGGAAAGTTTTATGGATTGTTGTTATTGCAGCGAGATCGTAATTCGTCTTATTGGCCAGCGACCCAGTCGATAGCGTGTGCGAGTGCGAGATAAATCATGCAACTTTCGTTCTTTTAAAATATATTTATTTAATAATCCTAACGGGTGCTTTTCGTGCTCGCTGACGGCATTCCAAAGTAGAAGAAAGTTAGCCTTATTTATTTACAAATTAGCTTAGAACTTCAATATAAATCAAATACAAAGTATAATTTCCTGGATATATGAATTAATATGCTTGCATGTTAAGTTTGACTTGATTAATCAACTGGGAACATTTACTTTGTCTATTCCCTCGGAAAAATTTTCTAAAAACGTTTCCACGTGAGAAAATTCGAAAATTGCAACGGCAATAATAAGAACATAAGGCATACATAAATATCCACGTTTCTCGGAGCGAAATTCCCTTGCACGCGAGTGAAAAAGGCAACCCTCCTTCCAGGAGAGGACGGAAATTTACGCTCCTGGGGAGGAGACGCGGAAGCGATGCTTGGGTATCCGCGTTGACAGCGATGCTCGTATTTCCCTGGTGTTATGAGCGGAGGTTCGGTCAGGAAGATAAGCGACTTTCCCAAGCTAGGCATTCCAAGGCGGAAAACTCGGGCATTCATCACCCGCCAGGAATCATTAGGAATTCCCAGTCAGTGCCCGCGACTACTTACATTTCGGGAGGGAGCGCAGGAATCCTTCCCACGAGCAGGGTAAGGTAGGGCTTGTACAGTTAAACACCGACAACACCAACAAGAACAACAAAAACAACAACAACAACAACAACAACAGCAACAGCAACAGCAACAACCGCGTAAAAGGGCGATATTTCAGCGCGGCCCTTCGCTAATAGCACGAGCACAAGCCCGAAACGTCGTTAAAGAACCTTTGACGCGGTGGTGATTTACTCGGAGCAGGCCCGATGACGACCCGGGCGAGCACGTAACCACGTAATTTACGGCTCTCGGGTTTCCGAAAGCACCGCGGTGCCGAGGATTAACGAGTGCCCGACCTGGGCTCGGACGTGCGCCCGCACCGCATTCTCGCACTCGCCGAGGTCGTTCCTTTCCGTTCCGCCGGTTATTATTACATTTTCGAAAATACACACATGCCCGCGAAGTGTGGATTGAGGCCCTCGAGGCCGCATCTGCGGGTTGATAAGAACGGACGTTTATCGAATTGAATGGTCACGCTCGCTGGTCAATTGGCGAAAAAGCCGTCGAGCTCGTTGTTGTTTTTATTGCGGTTAAGTGGCGGCTTTTTATTTATTGGCATGGAATGCGAGCGATACATTCGCGGCTACAGCTTTTCCCTTACCCTCGTGCATCTATCAGGAATTCCCATGTGCCCGTGGGAGGTGGAATCGGCCGCGACACTCGCTAGAGTGCGAGTCCACGAATTTATGGCGATATAATTAATTAATTCAAGCCCATTTAAATTACGAGCCCGGGGACTGCGAAATTTTGAGTGTAGCTGCATTATTCAGATTCCAAGAATAGACCCCTGACCTTTTTCTGGTGCTAGTTCCGCAGGAGATTAGTAGAAATCCCCAGATAAGATGCGGAATGAAGATTCATATGTAATCAGAGGCGCAAGGCATTGGCCCCATGAGTCCCGTGAGCCCCTCGAGTACAGGGTCTGCTAAGTTATAGCTACTGAGGAAAATCCCTTTTCCCCTCGGTCTGCAAGTGCGCATGTCTCCGGCAAAGGAAAATTGTGTAGACCGCGATATGGAAATGTATATCATGTTGTTGAGTTTGAACCCTTACACGCTCCCTATCCCCCTTTCATCTTTCGCAGTTGATCCTCCGCTACTTGTAAACTCTACTTATTCGTTGGAGTGAAATATCATTGGTCGGGAAGGGTTGAATCAAGGCTTCACTCTTTTTCATTCTGATCCCAGATACAAAGATGTTTATGGCATGGTGTATCTCGGTGTTTTCACACTAATATATTTCAATTAAAAATTAAATTGATATTATTTATTCATATCCATGTATCGAGTTAAGGTATAGTGCAAAAATTATGACAGAAAAAAAAGCATGCAATCTTTTTAATTTCAAACCTTTTGAATTATTTCAGTATTTGTTCAATTTTTTATGTATTGACAATCTATTTATAAACAATATCAATCTATTGCAAATATAATCGGATTGTTTCAAAAAATTTCAGAATTAATTGTAACAATAAAATACTTTATAGTAAAATTATGAAATGTACAATATATTTGTAAATTAAGATATTAAAAATAGAAATTGTATGTGAAAGAATAAGCAAAGAACATATTTTATGATCATAAATATCTATTTGCGACTAAGTCAAATAATATTATTAATGTAAGATAAAAAAACAATATAATTTCCATTTTCCTTAAATTTTAACTCTCGGTCTAAAATTAATTTTTTATTACAGACATAAACAAAATCGAAATTAGAAAAATTCAAATAAAATGTGTAATAAACACAAGATATTTAAGTAAAATTTAGACACTTTATATTTATTTACAGAAATTTATTTAAAAATAATTATACAATACGTTAAGATTAGAAAATATGTTTTAATGTTATTATTTAAATCTTATTTTACAATTTTTTATATCTATATTTATGTTTCCTTTTACACTTGCGACTATTGATCTAATACGCGCTCTATATTTCATTTCATTAAATTATATAAAAGTCCTTTGGGTTTCAACATTCATCGCTTCTTATATTTTATATTTTATTCATTATTGTTAAGACAATTTTTCGATTTCGTGTGGAAAAATTTTGTATTTATTTAAGGGCTTATCTGTCTAGATAGACGACATTTATTGTTTCTTTTATTATTCGGGTAATTTTCTATGAACAGACTCTTAATCTTATTTAAGTTACTTATATATATCTATGTATGCCTACTACTTTGACCTCTTTTCATATGATGAATGAACAAATTTGATAAGAGTTTTCATGAGATTTTTTTAAAATTTTGAGCGATATAATTAATCTTTGAACTGTCAATTATAACGATATCTTGTGCAACTTTGAATTGTATTTTCGAACAAAACATTTTTTTAATCATATAGTATTAAGTTAACAGAAATCTTTCAATAAATATCCAACATATTAAAGAAAATTAAAGAAACACAAAAATCGTCGTATTTATATGCATGAAGTAAGTAAAAAAAAAAAAAAAAAAAAATACGATAATTAATCAATTATAATTATTTTATATTTTCATGATCATTAAATGATACAGCAAATTTGCTCATAGACTTCAGATCAAAACCTCAAAATAAATTCGCACTTGCAAGAGTGAAAAGAGAGAAAAAAAAGAATAAGTAAAAAAAGAAGTTAATTAATCGGACACATATGCTATATTAACACACATAAATGCAATTATATTGCTGGATTGACAATAAGGGGCTATTTTATTTTTAACGTAGGCTCATAATAACAACAATAATCTAAATTTTCAAAAACGTTCAATATAACATTGTATCACGGTAAGTAAATTCAAATATTATTAATTTTTTGATTTTATATTGGTCATCAAAATTTTTTACTTATTAGATCATGAATTAGAATTGTTTGCCTAAGTGATCATTCATAATTTATTCTTTACGAGTAGAAATTTATTTTCTTTTTTAATTTCATCGACATTGTTGTATTAAAATGTCCCATTATTATGCCTTTAGAATTACTAGAAATGAAATCTTAAAACCTAAAAAATTATTACTTTTTGATAAAATGATATTTATATAATAATTATTTCATTGGTTTTCATTAGTCTTAACTGAATCAAATTTGCGTAGAATTCTAGGTGGTTATAAATCAATCGATAAATTTTTCTTCCACTAATACATCAATTACTGCGGATGATCATTTCCGAGGGCAATTTCTCTTCGAATCCCCAAGATTCCTCGGGCGATTATCCATTTTTCTCAATATTTTCCCGATGAACCATTCAATACTTCTTACTTGGGTTTGATTACTCTTGAGGATTGCAAGTGCTTTGTTTGTCGGCCTCGTCTCTGCTCTGATTTTCCTTGGTTTCCTCTCCCATTCGGCATCTTAAAGATCGAGTGGACTTTTGATTGCGCTTAATATGGAGGCAATTCATTTACGCGACAAGCAACGGACCTCCTTACTAAATCGTTTAATGCGAGCCCGCAAAAGTTTAATGTCCGACAATATCAGCATTCATTTATGTGATTGCATCCTACTAAGTCATGTGTTTCACATATTCCTGGCTGTTAAGGTAAGAAAAAAATTACGACGAGGACTTGAAGTTGATAGCTACACATTATTGCATTTTCTGTACATGGGACTTGCAATGCATGTGAAAGCACTAGTTCTCTATTAGGCCATACATGTGGAAGGTGCAATGTCAAGATATAAAAAGTTTTCATCTATCTTGATGAAACAGAATAATATAGCACAGTGCAAAAGCATTGATAATTATTATTTTCTTCTCTTCCTACCCTACATGCATTATAAAATGCCCATGTAAATCACACTTGAAAAAATTATATTCCTTAATATTATCAGTATAATTTAGGTGTTATGATTGTTTCTGTTGAATAATATTATCACAGGGTTGTAAATAATGAAAACTGACTTCAATGCGCCTTAAGAATTCAAATTTCTTTATTTTTTGTACTATTTACTGAAAACGTGTTGACAAAGTTAAAAGTTGTACTTAAAATAATTTGTATTTTAAAAAAATGAAGTTACAGGTATTATTCACAAAATATTGTTTCAAATATTTTTAGTATGCAAAGTGTGGCCGATTATGTACACATACACGAAATAAGCGGTAATACAATCTTTTTTGTACGTGGCTTTACTTACAGTTTGTAAAAAGTACACCCAAAAAAATTTTTATCGGAATTTATGGTGCAGGAGGTTAAAACAATTTTAAAATATTTAATTCATAATTTTTACGTACTATGTAGTTATAAAAATCAACATGTTTGGAAAAGAATAATAAATTTTTGTGAGTTTCAAAACTTCCTGCTTTACTCGTATTTAAACACAAAACTTTCGACAATGTTAATTCCGTTTTTTTTTTATATATAAAATTAGTCTATAGAGTTAATAAAATTATTTTATTGAAGTACATGGCATAATAAAAGTATTTCCAAGATTGAACTTGTAGATAATTTGCATAAATTATTATCATGTATACGAGTAGAAATACCAAAATATTGCAAAAATTTTTCATCTCTTTTTCAAGAATTTCTTTAATATAATAAATTACATGAATTACATACTTATTTTTTATATATTTCAAGGGCTTATCATGAGAGCCATAATTCCAACAAAATTTAGATGAAATCGAAAAATATATAATTTAAGCTTTAATACAGAGCACTGCAAAGATCAGTATGTATTACGTTTTAAATTTATTTTTATTTTTTGAAACTGATAATTTAAAAACTATTTAATTTTTTAATTCAAATCTTTTAAGATTTTATATTATATTCGTAATAATGAGTAATCAAATTTTAAAGTTTGTCAAATTTCATAAGTTATTGCTTATTAAATTTTCTAATATTCATCTAAAGATATAAAGTTATAAATATATAATATTTTCATTTAAATGACTCTAAATATTTAAATGGTTGAAAGTTTTGAGAGGAAGAGTCTTATAAAAAGTTAGGAAAAACTTGTGCAATTATTTTCGTAAACTTAAATATTTTAATAAAATGAACATTTGTATATAAAAATGTGATAGCTTTAATATGGTGTTATAAAAGTAATAAAATGTTTCAAATTGATCGCTGCAGATGTTAAAAAAATTTTAAATAACCAAATTTAAGCATAAAGTATCATATATCTCTCATCACAGTTTGAAATCACCGGGTACTTTCAAACTTCATTTTTCATTAAAGGTTGAATTATTGCACAAACGTAAAAAAAGAAAAAATGTTCATCAAAAGGATATTTACGCATTAAGTATCATTAATCGAAACATTTACCCGCTCTATCTTCATTATACACTTTTGGAGTTAAAGTAATAAAATTTCGAGCAGCCTCTTTGTCGGCTTCCGGAAAGAATAGAGCAAGTCACAGATGAATATCATTAGGCAGTTGCCGAATAGAAAAAAGTCGGATGATTCAACGCCGGTGGACCGCTTCCCCGAGGATTACAGATCTCAAGTGCTCGCCCGGTGGCTCTCCCCCAGTTTATTGTTTAAATAGCAACAGATCGGCCGAGGAATGCAAAATGAGCCGAAAAAAGGTAGGCTTCCGAGAAAGCCTTGGCACAATCCTCGCCTATTGTTCTCGGGTCCTCGCATCCTCGTGTCGCATCCTTCGGATAAAGAAAAGTGCGGGGGCGGGCGACGGGGGTAGGGGGAGGCGATCGAGGATCGATCGAGCCACCACCGCACCAGAGGCCTTAATGCGCACTTCCGCCGGGATCATTACCCGCGATTGCTCAATTGGTCAAAGTGTCGAGGGTGGCCAAGTCAGGGAACATCTAGACGTGAGACCTCCGACCCCTTCAGACGTCGTGCGCACGACGAGAAGTCCCGATGTTCAGATTAGACTGAATAAGACTAAATGAGATGGGCGTCTTTCGGTGTCCTGCGCTGTTACCCACACGTCAATTTTGCAATTTGCTCAATTGTCTCCCCGACGTCATTATCTCGGTTTAATAAAGAAATCGCGCCTCAATCATATCTGACTTGTTAATGGAACTACTTGTGTACACTCAAGCGCGGCCCTAGTTGTTTTGATTATAAGAATGTTTTGCGTAGGTTATTATTTAAAAAACAATTGCAAAAGTAAAGGACGCGAAGGCTGAAGAGGAAATGGGCTTCAAAAGAGTTTACTTTGACATCGACGAATGACACGCAATATAAAATGTAAAATTAGTGTCGGTTGAAGATTTATTTTTTGAATAATTATATCTGTGCAAAAAGCTAATGTAAAAAAAAAAAAAAAAAAAAAAAAAAAAAAAAAAGCAGCAAAACTCCTGATCATAAGATGAATGTAATCAAGTATCAACACGGAATATAAAAATGAATCACCAGTTAAAATCAAAATTTAACTTTAAAAAAGATTACATTGAAAGGATTCATTTGCGTTTAATATTAATCGTCAAGGTGCAAATTAGGGTAATGCATCGTTCACCCAAGATCTTATTCGAACGATAATTTTCTCTTTTCCTCTGTAACTGATAGGTGGCTGCGTCGTTACAGTTTTAACGTTTGTAAAAATCATTTAAATGAGATCTTCCAATCGTGGGCAAGCGTAAAAGATGACTCCAATCAAATGAAACAGTAGAGCTTTTGGTGGGCTAATCGTTACCCGAGTTAATGGAAAAGGTTCCATTTGGGGTTCGCTTGCACTTGGAGTACTTACCGTTATAACAAGGATAAAATTTATAGAATGTCATTGAGATTAACGAAGTCACTAAATAAGAATTGGTAATCTTGGCTCGCTTTAATTAAATGATTACATGCTCAAACGAGAGATTGATTGATGCTGCGGGCCATTAGACGCACATCCAACGTTTTTCCTTTTAATTACTTACCAATGACGAATGGAAAGCTCTTGTATTGCGAAATCGATAGTATAGCTAACGAAGGTTTTTTCATTCCACGTGCAATCATATTTTAATGTACAATCAATGCGGCACATTATATTTTTCTGCTGTTCGAATTCCATCAAATCATCTTCATACCTCCTTGTAATTTTGTTTTTATGGTAGTTTACCTAGTAATTTGTTGCTTATCTATTAAGAACGTAAATGTAATTCGTAGAAAGTTTTCATTGAAATGGGGTTATGAGTATTCGAAATGCAAAGGTAAAAAAGTAGTTTATGTAACAACCTCGACAACATTGTACCAACGCTAAAAGTTTTAAATCATTTTCCTACACCTTTTACCCACAATTTGAGCTTGTAAAATTTATTTAAATCAAGATAATACAAATAAGACCGTAAATACATACATGTGAGTAAGTAATACGTCAAATTATAAATCTACGAGATACAGCTTACGCTGGTCCGATCAATTTGTGTAATAAGATTTGCAGAGAAACAAGGAAGAAAAACGACAAGCACCACCGAGGCTGGACAGGAGATATTGATCGGCAAATGGCGAGAGATGCTTATCAACCAGCCATTTGCCACCGGCTTTCTATAATTCCAATTGCCGATAATATTAATTACGCGCGAGCAATTTGCGCTAAATTTACGAAGGCGAGCTCGCGCGAAAAAGCAGAACGCGCTCGTTATTGGGGGCATAAATCATCCGCGAGCCGCGTAATTATCGCGCGTGACCAGGTAATTTGCCAGAGATTAACACTTTTTCTTGGCGACCCACCCCCTGGTTCTTGGGATCCGTCTGGACCGGTGCTCGCGGAGTGACGCTCGCATAAATCAGCGTCCTTTCGGCGAGTTCTCCCGCGGAACGATCTCAATTAAACGGGTTTGCGCCTACGATCCCCAGGGGGTCCCGAACGCGAGACGAGGGGGAAGGCCCTCCGGATGAGAAATCAGCGCGTCCTGAGCCGTGAGAAAGGGAAAAGTCACGTGTGCGACCACCTGAGGTTGCACGCTCCGGTGCTCACGAAGGGGTGAATCGCGATGCGTCCGTACGTCCGTACGTCCGTCTTTGTCGGAGAACATCCTATTCCTCTTTAGGAGTCCTCGACCGCGATCTCCTTCTGCTTTTTTTTTTTGTCTACTACCCGATGTTGCGAATAACTTTTTCATCTCTCAGCTCCTTTCGCAGTGCGTCCGAGCGTAAAAGTTTATGCGCATGGCACTCATCACTTCATGAGACTTGTCTTTTATTTATGCAAATTATGCGAAATTTCATTCTTCGTGAAACTTTCCAACAAACGGTTTATTGCGTCACTGCAAATTATTACCAGACTTGCACGTATTGAAAATTTATAAATCTTTGTGCTATTCATTAGCTTGCATTACCTCCTGTGGATAATTACAGTTTAGAATACCATTTTTCGGATACAACCTTCACTTGCTCCTATCGTGTGCCTTCGAAGTGGTATAAAAATAACGGATATCAAAAATATTACCTTCTATATAATTATTAATGTACATTTAATTATGATAAACGTCTAAGGCTACCGTAAACTAAGCTTGTTAGATTAAGTTTTTGCAACCTGTTGAAAGCAATGAAAATACATCATTTGTAGAAAAGGTAGGATGTTTATCTTATAATTATATTTCTCTTTGAGCGTGATTTTTTTACGCTAATCTTCGGATAATTAATTATTTGTTCCAATGAAAAAATTTCATTTAAAATGTTTTGACATGCTCGCTGAAAAAATAGCTTTTTGGGTTTTCACCTTATAAACACTGAGGGAGGGGGGGAGAGACAAAGGGAGAGAAAGTACATTAAGAAAGTTTTTATTCGATTCAAGCCTTTTCATTCCCTCATCTTTAATATTCAGCTTCAGTCATCTATTCAACATGTTTGTTAGTTTTAATCAATCTTTACTGGAGCCAACATCCCAGGTATTTGCGTGACTTCGCTTTCGGCGAGATGCAAAAAAATACATTTGAATCAAGGAGCAAAAAGCGTCGAAAAAATGAGGAATCACCTTTGATTTACTCTAGATCGTTAGTGAGTTCTAATCTGCTTTGCGTCCTTACGAGGTGTGGATTGTAAATGAGCCTTAATGATGTCCCGCAGGCAAACCCGCCATTTTTCACAGAATAAGGAATAAGGAATATGGTATGGTGCGTGAGGTGTGCACGTGCCGCCGAGGTTCTATGGGAAAAAGCGAGGAACCGGGAACGGAACGTAAAAAATGATTTATACCATCGAGGCTCTTGGATTTGAATACTTTCGACGTATTAAGCATAAGTGAGAAATTTTGTAAATGGCTTGTATGAAAAACACAGTCCGATAAATAACTTTTGACCTGCCCGCCATATCAAAATTACGGTACTTACAAATAATAGTACACGCGAAGACGTAAATTAACTAAATTGCTTTCAGTGGTCTTTTTGTTTAAATACAATGGTACTAATGAACAAACTGAATAATCATGTTTACAAAGCCACAGGCAATCGTTTATTAGATTGCTTCTTTAAAAATTTAGAGAAAGTATCATTAATAATTCTTGAAGTACAAATGTATCTTCATATTTTCAAAATATTTTTCTAATACTAAAGTATTCACCGTTAGAAGCATTAGTTGTAACATTCAAAGATGATCAAAACGAAAGTTTATTCATTAACTTTAAATTAAGATCATTTATTAAATTATTCAATTTTCTAATATTCTTCTTTTATTCGCTAATGCAACAAATAGTTTGTAGATATTATTTGACTAGTTTATCACAGAGCTACAATGAAAGGCCATTATAATAGTTATAAATTGCAATAGCCATCGAGAATTAAGAATGAATTTGAAAGCATAAATGGAGGCGCAGATGAAAGAAGAGTCGATCTTGCATAATTCGGATGTTTCACTCGAGCTCCACAAAGGGCAGTCTTTCGGAGAAAAAGAAAGAAGAGCAATTGTTAACGTTTGCGACTGCTCGAGAGACGGATAAAAATGAAGGGAAAAAGGATAGAAAGAGGGGGAGGGGAGGGGAGGGGGGAGGGGTAAATCGTGAAGTCGGCGCGAAGTCTTGTGTACTCGTGCGATCAACGCTTATGTAGCCACTAATGAGCGAGCGATGCAAATCCAGAGCCAAGCAGAACCGGCGAGGAAGCAACTTTTTCATATAATTCATTTCATCAGTTTTCGAGGATGTAATGGCGAGGGTCGGGGGAGGGGAGGGGAGGGGAGGAAGATGCGCATCCGCACCACGTGTACGTTACACTTGTCATGAGAGAGAGAGAGAGAGAAAAGGAGAAAAACAAACACACACGCGGTCGGAGGAACGACGGCGACGAGCGCAATCGGGGTTGAAATTATTTGAATACGTGGTCCATTCATCATGCGTGAAATCGCTGTGCTGGGGCCCGGGGGGTGAAGCGGGAGGAAATACGAGTTGGGCCCTTACCGCCAGTGGGGCATCGACTGGCCCATATCTCTTCGGGGACTCTCCTGTCCGCCCGACAACCTCTTCGCGATTCTCTTATAAATATACACGCGCGCACCTATCCTCTCCACACGTATACATGATTAAACTTTGAGAGTGTAACTAATTTTTGTACCGATCCATAACTGTAATTTGTCCGATTACCATCTTTTTTCACGGAGTAATTGTAATTTGTCTGGTTTTGTAATTCTGTAACTTGGATCTCAAACTCGAGTATTTCTTTATTGCAAGCACGTTTAATTTTTGTTCGCACCCGTATTGTCGAAATAGGTGTGAATTCTGTTTTCAGATATTTTCTTGTTGTTTTTTTTTTCTTCAAATAAAATAACAGGGTTTAGTGTTTGCATACTTTCTGATACTTAGCAACGCGTATTATCGATTTTAAATCTTGAATTACACTTCTTTTTTAAAGAGCGATATATTTTCATTATTTTACATAATTAGGAGTATGAATCAAATATTTAAAATGCACGATCAATTGCGTTTATAAATTATACATGATAATTTAATAACAGTTATCGTGTAAATTTTGTATGATTACGATTTTAGTATAAAATATGATGACATGCACAATCATTATTACACCTTTGAACATGGTGCATCAGGTGCATTAAAATAAAAAATAGTCGGTATTTCAAAGGTAAAGTAAATTCAATTAAATTCAAAATACTTTGAGCCCTATTGTAGAGAAAAAATGACATTAACAATGCAGTTGGTTATTTCTTGAATTTTCGAGAAAGTCTCTCGTGGATTTTAGGGAATAAAAAAGCTATCCCTTTCAAATAAAAGTCCTGGCCTTTGAGCCCCAACACACGTGCAGGTAATGCGTGTATGTATTTAAGTAAAGTCGGAACAGCGCAGGAAATTGCAAGACAATGGGCTCCAAGTGTAAAAATCCCCAGCGACACGCGTAAAAAAATTGAAGACGCTTTTTTCATCGCATGTTTTATTAAAATATCGTTCCGCTGGGATATTGTGTCCGCCGTGTTTTCCTTGGATTTCTCGTCACATAATTGTTCCTTTGGAACCGTTACACTTGCCGCGCGAGTGCTCCGTAACATCTCGACAAGAAGAAACCAAAGAAAAAACCCGACTTGCCTGCCATTCGTAATGGGGTGCGAGTGGAAGTTCACGCGACGGGGATGTTGGCTTCGTAGGGGGTTGGACCAGTTTTGAGAATCACTTTGTTATAAACTCTCTCGAACTGTCTCGAACTGTCTCGAACTGCATAGGAATGGCTGGCTATCGTCTGCCACTGGTTTTCTTGGGGTCGCTCCCCAATCCGCGCCTCATTGTGTACCCTCGCGACGAATGATGATCTCGAGTTGTTCTAGGCCAAACTCCATCTAGATAGTAACCGAATTCTTTGTGGTGTGGCGAAGTAAGTTATCGCTCGGCTACTTAAATATGCCGTGAGGTTAGAGTCGAGCCATGGGTCAGGGTCTTATTTTATAGACTGGACAAAGGGACTCTATTAATGCACTCATTCGGGTTTCGGTTGAAGATGTAACTCATACGGCGCTAGCAAACCCGAGCTTCACAGAGGAGGAATTAAACTCGGAGTAAGGAACCCCAGCTCGCCATCGGTCAAAATCATCATCGGCCACCTCCATCGATCCACATCCATAGACCTGTTTTTGAGAAGACGTCGAAACGCGTCCGATAATCGCTCAGTGTAAATCGATGCGCTCCCCGAGGAGGAGGACGAGGACCTCTTCTTCTCAGTTGGATACAAAAAACGGGTTCCCCACGCGATATTCCCTCTCGACTCAGAAGTCAAGAGGCTGACAGCGTGCGAGGCACTTCACTTTGTCTTGCGCGCACAACTCGAGCAGGTGGCCGGCGAATTCCCTGTCGGTGCGCCTGCGCGCGAGCGAGTGTGTGGGTAAATAAGGGCCCGCACTCCCGTGGCCGTTAGTTAATTTTTTCCCCTCCCACCCTCCTGCGTAGGTTCCACATCTACGAATATGAGAAATTAATTCCGTACGAATTGACATGGCTGTTGGCTCGGCTTGTTCAAATTTATTAAATTCGCGTACCTTTTTGCTCCTGCACCCGTGTATCGGGATGTGTTCCCTCGAATATCGCGAGGGCATTCGCATTTTTTTAACCGACGGACTTGTAGACAATTTACTGCCAGACGATGTGCCAGCGCTTTATAATATTCGCTGCGCAATTTTTGTTAAATTGCCATCTAATTCTTGAGTAGATGCGCAAGGTCGGCAATTTTAATAAGTGCCCTCGCATAAATAATCCTCGAAGATGAATTTTCTGTCATGTTGATGAGCGAGCATTTTACTTTTCAAATAGAAAATGTTATTTTAATACTTCGCGCCCATTAGTATATTTATTAATTCACAAAAAAGGACCTAAAAAGCACAAAATGAACGTACTCTTGGACTAGCTGCTGTACGTTCATGTTCATTGAATAATGTTTCAGAAAATTACAATGTTTCAGCTTTTTATCGAGTTTTGCTTTGTGTGGATAATTTAATTTAATAGCCTCTATAATCAGTATTGCAACAAAAACAAATTTAAAAAATTTATCAATATTTATTTATCTGTATAATGGCATTATAAATAAAAAATTTTAATCTATTGAATATCCAATCTAAAAATGATATTAAAGAGTATAAAAATAATATTATTTATGAACATAAGAAAATTAATAAATTATATTACGAATTTTAAACACAAATTATCCTTATAAATATTTATTTTAGCTGATTATTGTTATTAAACATAGTTGCAACATAAATTAAAAAATAAGATTAGTTACGAGGCTATTAACCATTATGCTATTAAATATAATTTTTTACTTTGAAAGTACACGAAAGAAAGTATATAAATTCTAAAAATGTGACAGTAGTGATTTAATTTTAGATTAGAATTACCGGTTAGTAGGGAAGATTAGGAGCTTTACTTAAACCAGTAAACACGTGAAATATTGTGTTTTATTAAGGTACGGTTAGCGTTATTTAATGATTATTATAAGTAAACAATATGCTATTATCATAAATAATTAATTTAATGACCGAGTGCACGAAATGACTTAAACTTAAAAATATAAATTGTTTGCCAAGCGTTGAAGGTTTTTCAAAGAATTTCCAAGAGTGCTCCATTTGGAAATTGAGTTTCATTTGTCCGCGATGAAAAGTCGACGCGACGAGTCTACGTTTTATCGGAGTGATTTTAAGTGATTTTAAGTGATTTTAAGCGATTTTAAGCGTTCCCGCGCTTACCGTAAACGCAACCTCGCGTAGAATTCCCGAAATTCTCATTAGCATACAACTTTCTCGGAATACGATACCCTTCGTTGTTTATATAGTAAATGCAACCAAGGAGTTGGCCCAACTTGTTCATCCCACGGCACCTTTTCCTTTTAGCTCCGTCTCTCTCTCTCTCTCTCTCTCTCTCTGTCGGAGTACACACCGACACGCAAGTACGCACGCACACAATGGAAGGTTAGGCTCAGCTGCATCTACCCGCGCTCACGCATCCTCAGGAAGAAGCGCCAACTTGTGAGAAAGTTGCGTCGGCGTCGATCGGACCCTTCCTCCCTTTACACCCCCACCCTTGGCCTCTCACGGCCTTTGAAGCCACTTAATGGCTCGTACAAATGAAGTTTCTGTAAAAAAGCAAACGAGGACCGCGCGGGCGCGTGAAAAAATTAGTCATCGCACGCACATCCCGTAAATGGACCCGACCACTTATCACGAATATGATGGAGGCGAGGCAGGAGCCCCAGCCTCCAAATCCTCCTCGGCGAAGGTGGATCCAACCTCCGGGGCTTCCATTTCACGGTATAACGTCGCGGGCCAGCCCCGGATTCCCCGGATGAAAGTCCCGCGCACCCGGCTTAATGAGCTTTCATTGTTTATTTTCCCATTTAGAGGGGAACCCGTGCGAAAGAAGATTTTGCCGGAGATGTAGAGATGGTTTCGATGCTGGACCTGGACCCTCTTATCGGCAAAACACGGATTTTTCAATCTATCGCCCCCTTCCGCCTATACATTAAAATTTTTTTCTACTGAAAAAGGGCCCTTTTTTCGTTTGTTCCCTTATTTTATGTACACGGCTTGTTCGTTCAATTAATAATTGAATTGGCACATCATCATGTTACATTTGGGAAACAGTAATTGGTTATTTGATGAATGCGATCGAGGTTTTATGTAAATATTCGGACCGCAACCCCTTTTCTTTATGGATGTATTCCAATTTAGTTGAGGGGTTTCAGTCAGAATGCCGATATTTGCAAAAAATCTGATTTATAAGTAAATGTAAATTTCTCAAAAATGAAATTTTAAATTCGGCGGCTCCGCATAATCATTCCTTTATATTACAGAGGCTACAGCATCTCGTGTGGATAAAAACAATCGAAAAAAAGGCCTAAAATTTGCTCTCCGACTCTTTACTATTTCAAATATATTCGTGGCCAATGAAGAAGTCATTAGCATTGAATTTTTTACCTCTCGAGTGCCAATATATTTCACCGGACTTACACACGAGTATAATTGCGCTCGATTTCATCTGAAAACGGGGATCACGGACCGGCGATCGATCTTCCCAAAACTATAATTATGTCTTTGCGTATAGTCGAAAGGGTGCGTACAGTAGTTCGGGAACGGGAATAAGGCCCAATCAGGCTCAAAAATACACGTGTGTATCCAGCAATCAGCGTCAAGTGGGCAGGATCAAAGCGAGTTCGCACCAGGAGTTGCGCCAGGAATTGCCCCCGCGAGTTTCTCCGGGAACGGGAAGTGAACCGCGAGAGTCGAGACCGTCAGCTGCGCCTGGACCAGGTGAAATTGCGTGGACTTATTAGGAAACGGGGAACAATTTGCCACGATCTTAAATCGCTCTGGGAGCTCGTGTAAATCATTCGCGTTTTTATTTCGCCTCGCATTATTACGGTAAATTAGCGATGGCGGCGAGACCGCTCGACACTAATGGTGACGCTTAATTTCACGGTTTATGCGACAAAGTGCGAAAATAAATACGTTGATAACTTTTTTGCGCAGTTTGTTGCGAGTTCGTTTCGTAAATTTGCGTATTTCTTGTCGATTGTAAAGATAACCATGTAAGTACTTGATAAATTTTGCCTTTACAGCTAAACTGTTTTTGATAAGTGAAATGGAGTTGACACTTTTATAATACAAATTGCAGTCAAATTTTTTTTACTCTCTTACCTCAAGTTGTATTTTATTTTTTACCTGTAAATAAAACCAATGACTGCTTAAGAATTTTACCGAGTTCCAGTCAATGCAATAAAAATGTTAACCAGGAAATGAATTTACGATACTGAAGTAAAAAATTTTGTTTTTTTCCTGTAATTTAATAAACGAAAATATTACAATTTATAATTTTATATTATTTATTATATAATAAATGCTAAATCATCAGTTTTCTTACATTTGGGAAAAAATAATTGCAAATAATAAAGTATTGTGATGCACCAAAATAATATTGCACAATTGTAACTGTAAATAACAATGGTAAATAAAACAAGCAATGCATACCAAACGTGGTGTTTAACCAAGAATACAGTTAAAGAAGTTTTAAAACAAAAACTTTTTTTGATTTTATTCTTGGATAAGTTAAACCGATCATTTCTTATAATACACTAAGTAAAAAATTACGTATAGTTATAACAGTTCTTTTATTTCATAAAAGAGTGTATAAATTTTCAAAAAACATAGACAACGAAAAAAAAATTGAAAAAATATTTGTAGAAATTAGTAAATTATACAAAATATGTACAAGATAAGTACAAAAATTAAATGTAATTAAAAAATATTGAAAAAATTTGCTTACAATTTTCATCAACTGTTTAGAACAATGCAGCCATCAATACTAATTGAATTTTTTCTATAATTATGATTTAAGTCTTTTACTCAAATTTTACCATATTAAAATAATTATTTTTTGGAGATAAGCTGTCATTATATAAAATATTTTTATTTGACTTATTTGTTATAGTGCTGTACATATATAAAACAGAACGTGTAGTACTATTTATTTTGATTAAAACTAATAATGTTAAAATTATTTGTATGCCTTAATATAACTAATTACTTTAATAATTTTTTTCTATTTCATATTATTCATAAGTATGGATATTTAGTTGTCATATAAACAAATTATTATTATTTAAAAAGCGTAAAAAATAGAAAAATAATTATGATTTTTCACTTTTATTATGACTAAAAGTGAGTTCTTTGCTAAAGTGACTCAAAAAGAAATATTAGGAAATACTTGTAATAACATACAAGGATAATATAACATATTTTAATATCTGGTAATTAAAAAATATTATAAATATGTATTACGAGTTTGAATTTTCTTAAAGACTACATTACTAAACTGAGCATATTCAGCGAATATTAAAAATGTTAAATTATCGAAGGTAATACTTGACAGCACCATAATTTTGAAGAAAGATTTTTATTTTTTGAGCATTGATACTCTCAGCATTATTACAAGGTGAGCGAAAGCTACTTTTTTATTGCACCTACTTATGAATCTTTTTATTATCTACTTTATTTATTTTTCAATAGCCAGATTCTGTACGATGTAATTATTATTTTTTCACGAAAAAATTTTAATAATTTTTTAATACAATGATATACTTTCTTTGCCTTATATGTACGTAAAAGTTATAATGAAATGGTTTATATATTTATATTTCATTTGCAGAAATGAACTGT
This sequence comes from Eupristina koningsbergeri, assembly GCA_018907245.1. Taxonomy (NCBI): domain Eukaryota; kingdom Metazoa; phylum Arthropoda; class Insecta; order Hymenoptera; family Agaonidae; genus Eupristina; species Eupristina koningsbergeri. The sequence goes on along the minus strand of JACCHV010000005.1, from coordinate 1,322,491 downwards.
TTCAAAAATTAAAATTCATTTGAAATTGAAAACATTTATTTACATCTGAATCAATGTTCAATGCAAGCATATTAATGTTTATTGGCTTTAAGAATATACGAAGAAGCTGAAAGGACTTTCGAAATATAATACACTGCCAATGACTTAAAATTAGGAGAATTTTTAAAATAAAAAAAAATCCTTAAAAATATTGAGTTATATCTATGTAAGAATCATAAAGTACAATTGAATCAAAATTGAAAAATATTCTGTTGTAATTGACATTGTGAATCAATCATGATGATATTTTTCTATCAATGTTAAAAAATATTTGAGTTTGTTTGATAGAAATGAAACATCGATATCACTAGTTATTCGTATTCTTGATAATTCGTGAATATTCTTTGTTAATAATTAAAATTGTTTTTTATATTTTTATAACATAAATTATTCGACCTTTTTGATAAAATTTATGTGTATATAAAATTATTTTTTATGCAAGAAATTGTACTTTTGTTAATTTTTATAATTTAAGTCGTACTTGCATTTTAAAAAAATATAATTTATTTCAATTTTGAACCAAATTTTACTAGTTTATTTGTAGTTATCAAAATGTGAAGTCAACATACAAGTATACCTCAAGCTAATACGAAATTATATCTCTCCATAATATTTTCTGAAGAGAAGATAAAGTCTTCCAATTAAAATAGTTCACTAATTTACATTCTAATGGATTAAGTTGAGAATAATAATGTGGAAAGTGTCGTATCTTGAAGAGCAATCTTAATCGAGTACTTGTAAGTGTTTGGTAAATTACTGTGAATTACGTAAAACACTTAATTCCATAAGTTTTCAATGTTTGGCGATTCGTATACAAAGATATACGAAGGATTCATTTGTACCCCGACGTCTCAGGTTTCGAGGTAAATCAGCCTCTGCCTATCGTTCATTAGGAGATAAGCCTATTAAATTCGGTCATCTGGTCATCCTAACTGTTCGACGCACAAGCAAATACAGAGGAAAATAAGAGGAGCGGGAAGAACCAAGGTGTGTGTATTTGGAGGGGTGGGGGTGGGGGTGGGGGTTAAGGAGGAGGAGGAGGAAGAAAGAGGGGAGGAAAGTAAAAAAGGTAGCCCTTTATCAAGATCCACTTGTACCCCAAAAATTCTTGCATCAGAGCTGAAGATTCGGCGGGCAGTTTTTCTGTGCCAGACGATTAGCCGCGGAGATATTAAAATGGCCGGGGACGAGTCGATCTACGTTATTGCTCTATAGGTCCCTGTTTATACAAATCTAGTGGTCTGGTTTCTCAACTGGGAGACCGATCGAGATCTCAGAAATCGTGCCAGGTGTGCATTTTGGAATTACTCGGATGTGACAAATATGCCGGCGAAACCTCACCGCTAACCCGAAATCTCGGATTCGGACGTGATGCCACGGAGATATATTCGTGAGATGCAAAACTTTTAGCTCGGCTCTCCCGGCTTTAACGCATTATCCCTTTCTCTTTTATTTTTTTTACTTTGCACCTTGCTTTCGTCGATTTTATTATGTTTCAACTTGTCGGATAAGATATTGTTGCACGTCTGCATTTTCATATCTACTTTCTTAATTTATTTTTATCCAGTAATATCCAGTTGAACAATGTTTCATCGCCACTACCGTTGCAACACTGTTCTTCTCTTTATGTTTCACTTTGATTAAACACAATAGTCGACAGTCTGTGAAAGGTGTTCACTGGCGAAAATCAATAAATCGATGTATACAATTGGATAAAATAATAAAAATGATATTTTTCCAAAACCATTCACGATTTGAAAAATGACGATAAAGCATCGATTCACCATTACAAACTCTTATTAAAATTTAACAGGACATTTTTTTTTTTTGTTTTTTTTTCGAAAATAATCAACTTCATTATATATTCATTATCGCAAATTACACGTATATAGCCTCTCGAGTAAGTTTTGGAGCTTGCAATCTCCCTTCAACACCAGCGCATGAGACATTAAATTAAAGGCTTAGACAGATAACACTTTACCCTAACGCCCGGAAAGTTTATCAGGGAATTTTAATTCATCTCCAACTTTCACATATGGCTCGGCTTACTTTCAATTATTTTTGTTTACCCTACTAATTACCCGAACCCATAAATATAGTTAACGGATCCGGCACGATTTACACATAGATGATGCGCGATAAACATTTTCGCGTGTGCAAAATTTTTAATAGAGATTTATGTTTTGTTTCTTGCTTGCTCAAACGAAGATTATTCTGCTTGAGGATTGAAACGCGGCTTAAAATAATTACCAGCCATTCGTCTTAATTGGAGCGACTCGATGTGAGTTGCGTCCTCCAACTCGTAGGGGAAAATTGAATGGTTGGAATTGAAACTTTAGCGGAACTTGTTGGCAAACTCGGAAAGTGCGCTCACTTTCCGAGCAGGAAGTCGTTTGCGACCACGCATGGATATTAAGAAAAATTGCACAAAATTCTCGTTACATGGACCCGAGTAGGTATCGATTAGTATTAATCTCGCGCGGGCAGTCTGAGTTATTCTGTACGACTTAATTTCGCACTCAAATGAATGTAAATTTAGCACCAAGAGGAATATCGCCGATTTTAAAAAAGGATTAAGATTAATAGGACTAATTAAATCTTATCGGGGATATTAAAGTGGATTGAACCGAGGTAATTTTTATTTACGCATCTCGTGAAAAGACGTTTTCATAGCCATACTATATTTTAATTTTAAAATGTTAAATGTTTGTTCGGATCACTAGACGCAAAAATTATGTAATTTTTATTTGAAAGGAATTAAATGCTCTTAGTGTGTAAATAAATTCATTTTAATTATGCCATTATGATGAATAAAAACAGCTCCGCAATTGGGCTATAAATAATATTCGTTTTCTTTTTTTTTTTTTTTTTTTTTTTTTTTTTTTTTGTTTTTTGTTTAATAAATTTTTTTAAATCGTTTGTAATTACTTCAAGTGCTTTATTTATTTATTATTATTATTATTGTGCAGATGTGTACACTTTATAATTCAGATGTTTAGCAGCTCATAGGTGCAGTTCCATGTCATTGAATTTTAAAAGATGCTCCCATTTCGTCATAGTTGGCGCATTACATTACACAACCATCAATATACTGTTATATTAAATATGAAATTAAGCTTTTTCTCAATAAAAAAGCATTATTATCAAGAGATGATGAATGGTCGCCGGGTTTAAAAGGAAGAAAATTTTCTATTTCATAATCGGCGGCCTGTGACCTTATACGGCTGTAAATGGGGACAAAGTATTTTTCAATAGGTCGACAGTTCGCATTGAGCCCAATTCAATTACCGAATAAGTGGATGAGAAGTCGAAAAATTTAAAGTGACCAGCTCATCCGACCTTTGGCACGTCGCAAGCTGCACCCGAGAGGTAGGAGTCTTGGATCTCGGGTTATCCGTCCGGCCCAGCAATAGCCCAGCCTCCGTCTCGCGCGCGTCATACTTAATAAACGACAATTTCACCAGGGACATATTGGCTTTCCATTGTTATGAAATTCAGACTTGAGTGCACTCGAATATCGAAGAAGTTGGGAAGGCGTTTCCCTCGGCGGCTACGACTCGTGGATCTTTTCAAATCGCCTCCTTCGCTCGGGTTGTATTATGTGCGAGCTCAAATGGCTTTTCAAATTTCCACGCGCCTTTCCGACGACTTAGTGGCTCTCAACTTTACTCCCACACCACCACCTCGAACTCTTTGGTCATGAAAAGTTATTTGTTATTTGTTATTTGTCTGCGACTTCCGCTCCCATACTTTTTTGGGGTTTGTTTAAACAAAAGTCCGACAGGACAAAGCATTGATGAATTATTGCAATTTTAAAACCAAGATTCGTGCCTCTTTTTCGGATTTTACTTCCAGGAGCATTTCACAAATTTAAAATAATTAATCTTATCCGAACCATCGGCGAACAAATATAATATAATTAAACATGCATTTTTTACTGGTGAATCTTAACAGGGTGTACATTAATATTATATGCGTCGTAAAATGAAAAACAGTCAAAATAATTTGTTAATAAAGTCAATGAGTTCTTTGGCACGTTAATATTCATTGATACGAATGATTGTGCCAAAATGTAAATATAACACGCAATTTATGTTTGGATATTGCGGACATCGTTATTGCCAAGTTTACTGAAAGATTCAAGGTTGATATGGTAATCTATATTGAGAAAAAAGCCTTTAAGTTAAATTTCGTACACTAACTCTTAATTGGCGGGAATTAAATTACGAGGAGAGTAAATATTTCATTATAATTAAGAAATTGTCATTTATTCCTTATCTGTACTTAACCTCACTTGGGTTAGTTAATGAAATATTTCTTTATCCAAAGTGTCCTCATTAGGGTCGTGTTGGTTTTATTCGCTAGTGTGAATCGAAGAAACTTCTGCATTATAAATCCTGCAAGTGGAAAAATGTTATATTTGCTTAAGCTTGCGATAAATAATCGTTGTATTAAATGATAAACCGCTGATTCACGGTTAGATATTTGATTAGTTGTAATTCTCGTTTTTTTTTTTATTATAAAAGAGCAATATAACTGTAAGTCCAGTGATTAGTATTTGTGTAAACACTGATGGGTTACAGATAATTTCATCGTTATGTGTCCAAAAAGACGACGTTCCCTCGTATTCTTTCTAATAATGCTTAAAGAACGGCACTTAGTCTTACATACGTCACTTGAGTATTATTCAACGCCTCAACAGCTGCAGTAAAAGGACTATAAAATGTTTGAGTAGCGTCGACGTCGACGTATAAGGCGCAGTTTGCCTAAGCACTCACTGTCTGTCTCTGTCTCTGTCTCTCTCTCTCTCTCTCTCTCTCTCTCTCTCTCTCTCTCTCTCTCTCTCTCTCGTTCCCAGAGTTCACACTCACCTGTGAGTGACTTTCGCGACTGAGAACCTCCGGTCACGCGTTCCTTTCCAAATAAAAGTCACAGAGCGTCTTTGCACTGTTGTTGCACCAGTGACGTGCCCCCGATCGCCGAGTTCATTGATGCTGCGCCCGGGCCAGTTCATCTTTGACGGATGGACCATCTGCCATCCGAGACTTGTTCTCCCCGTGAAAGGGCGAAAAGGCACTTTGTACACAGTACACAGGTATACCCGTGCACACTGCGGGTACAATGGCTTCCGTGGTGTGCTTCGCTTTTCTCTCCGTCCCGGTGGATCGACTCTTCTCTCTCGCCCATTATAAGGACTAAGTAATTGTCCGAGTCGATATTCCGAAATTGGCCACTTCCATTCTGCGGTTTTTACCATTCGGACGAAGGTTATTGCTGTTTTTATTGCTCCGGGGCTTTTCACACCATCTACGAGCTCTGTAAGAGCTTCTTTACGCCACCAGCCAATTTCCATTCTTGGTTTTCTCCTTACTCGCCCATTCATGAGTCTCTCTCTCTCTCTCTCTCTCTCTCTCTCTCTCTCTCAGTTCTTGGGCCTGAGATTGTCGCACGCTCGGGAATCGAAGAAATTGCCTACACCCCCAGATTAACTCAAAAAGAGGGGGTGCGACCGGGGCGGAGGGGGCATTCTCTTGCCCCAGTCTCCCGCGAGGAATTCGCTTCTCTTCCTCCTTATTTTTCTCTTTCTGTTGTTACCTTTTTGTCCAGCCTCTTCCTGCACGCATCAGGCAAAAAGTCGCGCTAATGTCTGGTCGATTGGAGGCGAATGATTCACTTAAACCTTGTTAATCGAATGACTGATTTTCCACTGAAGAAGCACATGCATACCTACATCAGCCGGGAATTTCAATGGGTCAGTGCCTTTCCTGGCGTATTACCTTAAAAATAGATCATTTTCAGGTATGCGACGGAAGATTGCCTCTGTGTTTTTGCATCCATTCGAATTAAATTGACACTTTATAACGTTATTCCGAAAATGGAGTTATATTATACACATTAATGAAGCTTAAACGGACACCCCAATGCTTTGAAAACTTCACTGTACACGTTGCTTTTCAACTTCATAAAGTAAAATAACAATATATATTTTGCATTGATTTTTCACAAGTTTAGGAAACAGCAAACACTGCAACAATTGTATTCCTTTGTTGAAATCATTATGCCATATATCTAAAGTAATTTTTGAATCGACTTTATTCTAAAGACATTCTAAATATTTATTCAAATGATAAATACAATTTTAATAAGTAATTAAATGCATTTTTTAGTAATAAATAAAATTTTAAGAACCAATAAGCATTAT